>OW388083.2:8560000-11060000 GCA_936449025.2 Sarcophaga subvicina | reverse complement strand
AAGATCAAAATGAGCTTCATCTGAAAAGATGATTTTTTTTGCCAAAATCGGCATCTTCTGCCGGATGAAATAGTCTCGTATGTGACTGAGAGAACAAAAATTGTGCGGCTTAAAAATAGTCTCGTGTATGATAGCACAATAAGACCATAGCAATAGAAGTTTATAGTCTCCGTAGTCTAGTAGGTAATGTGTTGGCTTATTAGACGTGAACCCATGCTTCAAACCGCAGATCAGTTGTCTACAGCAAAACGAAACTCAGCATATTTCTGCTGCTAATGCTAATAGCAAATGATTCCTTATTCGATATAAATTCCACAGCGCAATCTATGACCGCCGTAGTCTAGTATGACCTGAGTCTGGCTGGCTTCAAACCACAGGTCAGCCTTATACTTCCTGTATACCAAATATTTCTCTGACAACTTTTTTTCAGCAGATTTCTGACCAACAACCTTAAGCGTACATAAAAATTGCCATGAAAAGTTTCTCAATAATTTCTGTTGTTCAGGACTGTAGGATCCCGTGTGAGGACATCCTGTCTAAAAGGTGTGGTAGATGGTGGCCTATTAAAGGAAAAATAAATCAAATCACTGTACGATTTGCAGAGATCAAGATCTGTCTCGTTCTGACAGTTAGAAAGGCTTTGCAGTGTCTTTCGTAAAACTGCCAAGAAGACATCCACCATGATTTAGTTACTCATTCTACCCCTAGACTATGATTATATTTTCAAATATTAACGCTAAAGAAAGATAAATTTTTCTGAAATAATTTACTGGATATCCTACTTAGTTGTTTTAGGAGACCCTATTAATTGTTTGGTTGTAGTAACTTGTCGTTGGTGGTAAATAGCAAGTAATTTTACAAGTATCCTGTTAATAAGTTTCCTCTGAAGGATTTAAAAAATTGATTTTCAGTTTTCTAAAATTAGTCAACAAAGCATACACATTTCGTCTGACCCCCCTCTATCAAAATATCAAATTCACAAATTATTATCCTTTAACTGCTGTTGTTGGGCTTTAGTAAACCAACCAAGATTTCTCTGACTATCGTCCTTTGATAAATATTTACTCGTTTTATTTGTTTAAATTTAAATTTTCAATTTTAATTTTATATTACAAGCAAGTAAACAAAACAACAATAATAGCAACAATATTAACAACAACAACAACAATAATATGATGATAATAACGATACGATTCATTTTCAAATTAACAATTATCTTCCTTCTTCTATTATCAACGTGTAAATGGTGTTTAAATAATATTTTTGTTAAGGTTATATTGCTTATTTAAGGCTCTTGTCTATATATTTAAGAAAATCTCTACAATAATAACAACAACAACAAGTTAAAAAAAGCAATTAATTTATTAACAAATACTTGCAAGCAATCAAATTGGTTGGCAACAGGCAATAAGTTTCAGTTGATTGTTGATTCCCAAAGGCTATTGGGAATGATGTTTCCTGTAGTGTTTGCAGACTAAGAATGAAAACGAAACCCGTTTAACTTTAAAGGGAATGGCAGTGGTTTAAAAATCTTGTATTTATTCAGGCATTTTAAAGAAAATTATATTTCTTAACGTACGGATACATACATACATAATTGGTCACTACAACCCTTTAGTCAGGATTACGACCTAGTTTTTCACACGTACGTACGGATATCGTTTATTATGAAGCAACCAAAGGCTGCTGCTCAGTGGCAGCAAGGGCAATTTCCTGGCCAGCATCTGATATGTTTCCTTCTGAAATGCTTTAATGCTTCACAAGTTCCAAGACTATGTTCCAATGATTCATTCTCTTCCTCTCAGAATCCAAATATTGGGTCCGAAAAAAACCCATTTCAAAAAAGTTTCATTTTCAGTGCCCTGTTAAAAGACTGGTCTTCAAACCTCAGGTTATTTCTTGATAGTCTGATGTCGGACTCAGAACGCACTTGGGTAAAAGAAAGTTTTCCATTCTCTTTAAATAGAGAAGATCATTGAGGAAGATTTGAAATAAATTTTTATAAAAAATTTACCCTCAATAGGTAGTTTAGAGTACTTGTGGAGCCATACTGGCAAATACAAAAAAATGGGAGGCATGAGACCCCTTTTTCTTATTGTTCGTTCGAAGATAGTGTGGGACTGCCTGTGGAAGGTAGCAAGTAAGGTAGGGAAAAAAGTTTCACTCTGCTGAGTCATAAGCGAATTCTTAGCAATGAGCCAGCAAACAAGCTTGCGAGAAGAAGAGACCAGAATTCTTATGTGTAATGAGAGCAAAAATTTAAAAAAGTATGCATACTGAAATGGAAGACAAATAGGGCCCAAAGCTATTTCCAAGAGCTTGAGAACTCAATGAAAATTTGTTCAGATTGGAGATGATTTAGAACCCAATACGTAGATTTAGTGAGAATGAGAATGCATGCTATAAAGCATGAATGCATTACAGAAAGGAACACATACAGCTGTGTTCAAAATAATAGGAGCGCTACCATGTAATATTTTCAAAGTTAAAATTTTTTATTGTACCAATTTGCAAAACATGATATATTTTAATGGTAGTTACAACGATATGTAAGAAATATAATACAAAAAAGGATTTCGTAATAACTTTAATATTTACGATGAAATTGATTAATTTCTCTGCTTGCCCTATAACAGCATATAATTTAAAGAAAAAGTGAAGACTAAGTACGGAAAAATGTTGATAAAACTTTTTCTACAGTGATTCACATACATTTTTGTAATAGTGTGACGAGGAAAGCAATGTACTGCAGAAAAGAGAAAACTAATTAAAAATCTTCGAAATAAAGGCAAAACTTACAAAACTAAGGAAATCTTAAGTTGATCCAATCAAATGATCGCAAATGCATTAAAAAAAACTCAAAACGCGTGGGCGCAAGCTCAAAACATCAATTGTCGATGACAGCAGAATTGTGCGATACAGCAAAATGAATCCTTCGGCGTATGCAAAAAAAAAATTCAAAAGGATCTGAATCTTGCCGTAAGAGTCCCTACTATTCGTAGGACAATTCTGATGGGCAACAATTTATACGCCAGAAGTACACAAAAGGTGCCATTGCTGACAAGCAAAACAGGCAGCAGCACGCTTAAAGGTTGCCCAAGAACATACCAAATATCCGAAAGAAAAATGGAGAAACCTACTGTGGACCGATGAAAGCAAAATTGTTTTATTTGGTGGCACTGGGTCTAGACAGTATGTTAGACGTCCGCCCAACACCAAATATAGAGCTCAGTATACACAAAAGACAGTTAAACATGGTGGTGCAAAACTAATGATATGGGGAAGCTTTTCATATAATGGTTTAGGCCCAATACATCGAATTAGAGACATAATGGATAGGAACGTCTATGTCGGCATTTTGAGAGAAGTGATGTTACCATATTCCACACCTCTAAAATGGTTATTCCAACAAGATAATGACCCAAAACACACCAGTAAAATGGCAAATGAGTGGTTTAGGGTTAATGGGGTAAAGGTTATGGCGTGGCCGGCTCAGTCTCCTGACCTTAATCCCAAAGAACATCTATGAGGGATGTTAAGAAATATGTTGCCGAGCGAAAACCGTCAAATGCAGCTGAATTGTGGTCTGTAGTGCAAGATGGGTGGAATAAAATTCCACTAAAACGTTGTCAGTATTTAGTTGACTCCATGCCCCGTAGATGTGCTGCTGTAATAAAAAGTAAAGGCTATTCTACCAAATACTAATCATATTTAAAGTTTCTGATTATAGTCATAAGCATTTTTAACTTTTTTAATAGTAAATTTTTATGAAAACTGAAATACTCCTATTATTTTGAACAGCACTTTTTAACATATTTTTTTTAAACTTCCTGTTACTTACTTGTTGAAAGCTTTATTTAATTAATGAATAACTTAAATAATTTAGTATTGAATCAACATTACATTACACCAAAAAATTGAATTAGCCCATGTTTTTTTTGTTGTTAAAAATTAAGCTTTTGTTTTTCAATGGACTCACTCCTATTTTTATGAACGCAACTGTAGGTGCATAACAAGTGCTAGGCAGGGGAATTGTCATTGTTTACACTGAGTAGGATTCAGAAATTTGTTAGGGACACAGGCTTGGAGCACACACTATAGAGAGTGTATGGGTCAGCTTTACACAACAATATTTAGGGCTGTTTATAAAATGGCTTCCTCTCATCACATACATACATACATAACATAATTTGCCATTACAACCCTTCAGCCAGGGTAACGACCTAGCTTCTCACACCACTTATGTTGGGTGTGTTAATTTTATACATTAGTGGTGGGACCTACAATTTTAAGTCGACTCCGAACGACAGAATTTTGAGAAACATTTTCATGGCAATTTTATTTACTCTCAGAGCAAGCTTTTGCCAGAAATCTGCTGAGAGGAAGTCGACGAAGAAATCTTTTTGTATCTTGTTCTTGATGTTTGGCCTGGGGCTAGAAACCTGGCTTTACGTCTAATAAGCCAACACACTACCTACTAGACTACGGTGACTTCATGGGTCACCTTTACACAACAATATTCAGGGCTGTTTATAAAATGCCTTCCTCTCATCAAATTATTGAAAAACATTCTGAGAGTAATTAAAATTACCCTGACGATTCTTAAGTTCCTGTCGTTCACAGTCGACATTAAATTTTAGATCCCACCACTCATGGAAAAAATTAGTACACCTAACATGGGTGGTTTGTGAAGCTAAAATGCAATCCTCACTTTTGATTACAAGGCCATCCCTTTTCTTGTTTAAAAAGATTTCAAATTTCAAAGATTTTGAATTTCCTTAAAATGAGAATTCAAAAAATATTAAAAAAAATTCCTTTCAATTTAATGTCACTGCAACTGATGGCATGATAATAAAACGGCAGCATCTTTTAGTTGCTTTTCTTGCCATTTTGGAACGAACAAAAACCTCAATAAGTAAATTGATTATAAAGAACCTTTAATTTTTCGATCAACTAAAAAATTCATTAACTAAACTATCAAGTCAATGAACAAAAATGACAAAAACATTTATAATCCATCCACACGGCAAAAGATGATACCCAGTGAGACTGAAGCAGCATAAACTCAAGCTGAATATCTTTCTTAGGAACGTACGTATGTACATACGTAGAGTAGACAGCGATGGAAGAAGATGAAATTGCTTGTTCAATAAGGCAGCAATAAGGCAGGCAGGCAGGCAACAGTTATGGGAATATTGAATTCCGAGTAATAGTTGCTGCTGCTGCAGCTATAACTCTGGCAGCGGTAGTATAAAATTTTATTGAAAATAAATACAAAAGAAAAAAGAAGAAAGGAAAAAATAGAGAGAATGAAAGACTGTCAATCTAATTGAAATTCTAGACAAAATCTTCCGCAAATTACCTTCATTGACAAAAATCTCTAAAAACCCAAACCAAACTTAGACAGCCAAGCCAGTCGTCAAACAAAGCCAAATACACAGCAGCACAGCAGAATTATAAAAACGGTTGGGAAGACGTTATGCGCTTAGGGAGTGGGAGTAAATATAGTGGCAAACAACATACAGCAGACACTAAGAGAATGCGGTAAAAGTAAACATACACACACACCTACACAGCCTTACAAAATAGTTCTACAAACACACCCGCATTTCTTAAAAAATTTTTCTCCGAAAAACAAAACTTAAAACGATTGCAGCCAAAGCAGCGTAGCGTAAAAAGGAGGTGGGGAGGGGAGGGGGGGGGGGGCGAGTAACAAGAAAACACAAAAATGAAAAAAACAAAAACAAAAGTAAGAAACAAACAGAAGAGAGAAACGTTTGAAATTACACGATACTAAAGCGCGTTTGTTAAGGTTCCGGTTTGAAACCGGATACGGAAGTGGTGTTGCATAGAGTGTCGTTTGCTGTGTAAAAAGAATTCAACGCATTTATTTTAACCCCCATCATTTTCTTTTAGTTGGTTGTTGTTGTTGTTGTAGTAGTTGTTGAATTTCACATTTATTTTCAATTTTCTGTTTTCCACCTCCATCCTCCCTTCTCATACCCTCCCCCCCTTTCACCATCCCTATGCACTGAAAGATTTATAGAAATTCGTTTTCGTTTTTATTTTTATTTTTTCGCTTCTAATTTTCTTGCTTCACTTACAGTTGGTTGCAGTTTTTCAATCGCTGCCAGCATTTTTTGTTTGTATGGCATTTAACGTACACATACACATACGCAGAACTGAAATTTGATGCTACAAAAGCTGCTTATTTATAAGCAGCACCGTTTTACCAGCCAGCATGGGAAATAGGTAGTGTTGGTTGGCAAATTTCACAAGCTGGTTACGCAAAATATTTTTTTCTTTTATTTCTACGACAGCTTTTGTTTCGTTTTTTTTTTTGGTTTTCTTTTAAAATGTTTATTTTATTTAACGAAAATGATGTCTTTATTCTTCGAAAGCTGATTTAAAGGATCTTTTTTTTTGTCTTATTATTGGTACGTTTAAAGGAAAAGTTAAATTTACCTGCAGAATAAACAAAACTGCATGGGATTATTAAGCAGAGCTTTTGAATTTGCTTAGGTGTTCTTTCTTCCTGGAATGTATTAATGCCCTACCGAATGTGTTCCAATAATTCATTCTCATTCTCCCAAAATCTACGTCTTGAATTCGTGACCATTCTCCATCTGAACAAGTTTGTATTGTGTGCTCAAGCTTACTTGGTTCATGAAGAGCTTTTTCCCCTCTTTGTCTTCAATTTCGTTGAGCATTCCTTTCCAAACATCATGATCCCAACAAAAGCATGGAAACTCTTCTTATCGCAAGCTCGCCTACAAACTCTTTGCAAAGAATTCTCACATTATGGGTAACCCAGCAGAGGGTAACGTTTTTTCCCCTATTTAGCCGATTTAGCTTCCTCAGACAATTCCAACCTATCTTCAATTAAATGTTAAAAGGGGCGAATGCTTGAATGTCTGCCTAACTCTCTGATAGTAATGCCATGTCCTGTATTCCTGCTTTATATTCTTGTTGAATTGAGTACAACTTTCAATGGCATAGACTTCCACTTTTGAAAAATCCGCGCGTATACCCATGGGCTCGAAATTTTTCATTCTGGGACCAAAAAATATTTGTACTCGACCCATTCCTATGCCATAGAATAGAAGACTAAAATGGTTCTAGCCCCTATTTTGAAAACTTAAGTAGGCTCTAGGTGAATCCATTGAATTTTCCAAAATCGCAGAGTCTAGTGGTTCTGGCCTTAGCGGTCGCTTGAAAGAAACTGTCAACCACGCGATTTATTTGGTCGCAAAGTTCACTAAAATCGTATCGTATAAGACAATAACCTAACCGTACCCTCCAAAACTCTGGCCTTCACTACAATGTGCATTGGATTGATTTAATGATACGAGAGAGTCTCCAGTGTAGCAGTCGCCATAGTCTACTGAGTACTGTGTTGGCTTATTAGCGCACATGGTTCCTACTGCCAGCCCAAACATCTCGAATAAAACGAAAAATTAAAAAAATATTTTCTTCGGCGACTTAATCTCTGCAATCTGCTGGCAAAAACTATGAAAGCAAATGAAATTTGTCGTTCGAAATCAACGTTACACTGTAGGTACCACCACTAATGGATACAATGAACACACATCACATAGGTGATGTAAGAAGTTAGGTTGTAATCCTGACTAGAAGATTGTAATGATCAAGAAAGTAAGAAGATATTCACATTAAACCTTTCTGGTTGGAGTTTGATGATAATAATAAAGAATAATTAAAGCCTTGTGACCTCTGTTGTAAATGGCGAAAAATGGAGCCTCGAGAGTGAGCTGAGCGAATGTATATATTTGAAGGAGATTGACGCCTAACGCCTATGTAGATTTTTGCGTGAAGGCATGATTGGTCCATATTTCTTTGAGAACGATGATGACCAAACCATCACTGTCAACGGCATCGGCTAAGGGGCAATGATTAGCAACTTATTTTGCCTTGAATTGCATAATATGAAGTCGCCGTAGTCTAGTAGATAGTGTGTTGGCTTATTAGACGTAATGCCAGGATTCGAGCCCCAGGCCAGACATCAAGACAAAATACAAAAAGTATTTTTTCGACGACTTCCTCTCAGCAGATTTCTGGCAAAAACTCTGAGTGCTAAATAAAATTGACATGAAAAGTCTCTCAAAAATTTGTCGTTCGGAATCGATTTTAATCTGTAGGTCCTGCCACTCATATATAAAATTAACACACACCACATAAATGGTGTGAGAAACTAAGTCGTAATCCTGACTGAAGGGTTGTAATGACCAATTATGTATGTATGCATGTGCATAATATGAACACGAACGAGATGTGGTTTCACTAGCTTATGCCATATTTGATATTTTGCACGGGCGATTTGCAGGGGCATGGTCATTTCACGTGGAATTGATGTGAACATGCCAACGGGATTGTGGGATTTGGTTCGGTTTAAGCTTTTTTATGTGGGGTTTTCTGAAGTCGTAGGCGTATGCAACTAAGTCACAAAACACAGTAGGCCTCAAATCGTTAAAATACAGCTTGATTTGTGCGCTAAAGTCATGGAAAATTAGAAATTTCGTATACCTTCCATCTAGAGAAGCAGTAGCAGGCTTTTGGGTTTTCGAATGAATAACAAATTGCAAGATTATCTTACAAACACTTCATTTTATTTAAATTTAAAGTTAGAAAGTGTTTAATGAAAGTCCCAATGCAATATTAAATATTAAGAATAAATCATTTAATTTTTCATTTTCCTTGCATAATACAATAGAAAATTCGAAATCTTATGAAAATTATAATAATTTTTCATTATTTTCTTATCGATTTTCTCTTCTCTTCCCTAGAAATACCAAAAAAATTGCTTTAATGCCTCTGGAGAAATAATTGAAATCATTGACGCATTAAATTAAAAAAAAAAAAAACAGAAAAGAAAAGAAATGAAAAAAATTGTTAAAAATATAATAAAATGGAGTTGTTAACTGGGATAAGAAGACACGAAGAGAGAATGCTGCCTTAGTTGCTTGAGAAGTCTGATACGAAAAGTAACATTAACACGTCGTAAACATGTTCTCTCTCAAACATGTTTGCTTTTCTTAAGATTGTGTATGCCAAAGACATATGTGGAGTATGAAAACTGCCAGTATTTAGAATGATTTAAATGCTGGAAGTCATTCTATACATATGAGTATATGTAGGTATACGACAGCATACAGCAAGTGATGAGGTGCTGAGATAAAAGTTTTGTTAAGAAGAGTGATATTAAGAAACACTTCTTAACATACAACCAACACATGCAGTGAATAAATACTCTTCAGCATAAACAGTATGTTATTGTTTAGTTATTGCTGCTGCTATTGTTGTTGTTGTTATTATCATTATTACACTGGTTATTAATATTTTGTATGAGTAAGCAAGCATGCGGCGCGCGGTGTACTGTTTGTCATAGAAGAGGAGTTCCAATAGAGCCTTAAGATTTCTTTTGTTTTTTTTTCTCTTCAAACACGAGTAATTTATTGTTGTATACCACCTCTAAGATTAAAGCAGTATAAATGATGATGTTGCTGCTGTTGCAGCAACACACACTCACTTTCGCATTCACATTCATAAGACATTTGAAGCTACTCAAAAATATGTTATAATTTGTAAACCCATCAAACAGCAGCTTCAGCCCAAAAACTGACTGACTAACTGGCTGGTAGCTGAGTGACTGAATCGCTCTCTAGTTGACTAAGATGGTATGTTATCATAATCAAGATGTATGTATGTATGTAAAGACGTTGTTACTTTTGCCTCATACTGTGTTGTTAAGAATAAATTGTGTTTTTATCTACTATGATAGCCTCTGGCTTTTTTCAAACTGTATGGGAGAGTCGTCTCTCTTTACTCTACTGTGGTGTTGTTGGCAATGGAATGGATTTTTATTTTACAACACATCCCTGTAGATTTCAGAAAAAAAAAAAATCATCATCATTCTCATTATCAAACTTTCATTGTGCATACAATGCGTTACTTTCCTTCTTCTCTTTTTTTTTGTTTTTTTTTTGCTATTTTTACGCGTGAAATTTACACGCGTATAGCATAATTTGACATAAATTTCATCTCTAGAGGGCATATACATTTATTTCCCCCCTCCCCGCCAACACTCTGTGCTCTTTCTTTCTTTCGTTCGTTCTTCAGTCAGGAAAAACATCACAACTTTTTGTAACATACCAATCAACGTGTCTTCATTACCATTAGCCGTCAAGTGTAAGCAGCATTATTGTTGTTGTAGCGTTTGAACATTTAAAAAGCCGTAAAACAGTTTTTTATAGTCTCGGCTAAAACAGAATTTTATTGAGACTGAAGTGATTTTCTTTTTTTTTTTTTTGTTACTTTGCTATGCCATATGTTTAAAGGAGGAAGACCACATATGAGTGGCTTTTGGAAAACCAATTAATGTTGGCAACATTTTGGTTTTTCTCAAGCTTTAAAGTTTAATTTTTAAGCATTAGAATTAATAATTATTTCCATAGGCTTGGTTATGTGCGACAGGAACTCTGCTTCAGTCGAATACTTTTTAAAACCTAAATGCCAGCAAACATTCTTACTTTCAAGAGTTAGGTTATGTTGGCTGGATTACTGGGCACAGCTTAGCTTTGTAAGATAGATATTACCTCTTGGTATCCCTCAACCACTCCGTGTGTCTTATGAAGATGTGAATTTTTCTTAAATAACTCTGGGCCAGACATGTTTCATCACTAAATTTCTTTTGTTGCGTCTGGTCTGTGTAATTCCTCTGATTCCCATTATCCCGTTTCCTACATCCGCTCCATTATATCCTTTTCCCTCTACTATCCTTCTCTCTTCAAGGACGTTGTGCAATGGACCTATTCGGCCTACGGGTACTGTACTTGTCTTAATGGACAAGTACACGTCCTCTAACCTAACCTAAACTAAATTCCGGGTGTCCAAAAAAATATACTTCTCAGGTTCCCAAGCGCAGCACAATGGCAGACAGAAGATGTTCTGTGCTCTTGTGCTCTGTCCTCTTTTTCCCCGTCATTGTAGCTTTTGCAGAAATCACATCACACCCAAAGACCAGTGATTTGTTATCACTGCTGTGAGGTTCCTTGGATGGAATCTTGATAGGTTCAATACAAATGTTGTTCTGCTTATATTCACGTCGGGGCAGATCTCTTTGGTTTTTCTACAAGCGAATGGAGTTTTTTGTGACCTAATTTGTTCGCTCTCTATAGTGGAGCGCCTATCTCATGTTGGAATTTATTTTAATTTTCCATGGTGCCAGCTTTAGCAAGTGTATCGACCCTGTTATTGCCTTCGATGTCCCCGCGTCCAGGCACAAAAGGGAGGTGTAAACTACTATCATAAAACGATCTAATCGCCATCAGCGCTTTGCTATCGCTCTGTACTGATGTCAATAGTTGGAACGATCACAGCCGCTAACATTGTCGGGGTCATGACTGCGAGCAGTGGAAATTGGACCTCGGTGGTGAATTACGTAGAGCGCATTCTAAGGCGGAAAAACGAGGGAGGCTGCGAATGAGTAAGCATGTCGGCATAGGTGATACTGTCACACGTGCCAAGCGGAACCGAAATGATAATTTAGACGAAAGGAGTAGTGGAGACGCTTAAATGTCTCCTCAACTTTCGATACGCAATCCGGACGCGGATATGAACATGGAGAGGCCAAAGGGCCAAAAGGACTCCAGTCCGAAATAATACCACCGTAGTTCCGGAGTGGGCACGAATAAGTCCACAGAAGACGAGGGGAATTCAGTGGGTGAGGGCCCCACACACGGAGGATGTGACGACTTCTTCTATGGTGCGGTTAGGTACATTTACCCCTACTCGGCGTAAAAAAAAAATAATCAGTGCGTTCAGGATCAAAAACAAGATCCGGTATATTCATACCACCCATATCCAAAATTTTGACATAAGCCGAGCTTCTGTACATCGTTGCTCTTATGGCGCTTAGTCTCATTGCCGCGTTGGCAGCCACATATTTAACCAACCAGTTAAGGATGGTAAACAATGCTGTGGATGATGTAATTATAAGGACAACTGTTATCATGATCACCACCATTCTTATAATCCAGTCTAAGCGGGTTTGATGATTCCTTTTCTCTAAAGCAAAGTACCAAACTGCGTCCCCATAGAATAGATAGAGAGCAGTAGTCGTCCTAGTGGTTTCAGATGAACCGTCGAAATGAGAACTTTACCGATCCACAGAGCATTCGATACATGCAGAAAATGTGTACCGTCTGGCGTGGACTTTGGGCTGTCAGTGTTATGGGACCATATTTTTTAAGAACGACTCTTGAAGTTGTCGTAGTCTAGTAGGTAGTGTGTTGGTTTATTAGACGTAAAGCCACGGGTCAAATCCCAATTCAGACATCAAAACGAAAATATGAAAAAAAAGATATTTCTTCGACGACTGCCTCTCAGCAGATTTCTGGCAAAAACTGTGAGAGCAAATAAAATTGGCATGAAGAGTTTCTCAAAAAATCTGTCGTTCGGAGTCGACTTTAAACTGTAAGTCCCGCCAGTCATGTATAAAATTAACACACACAACATAAGTGGTGTGAGAACCTAGGTCGTAATCCTGACTAAAGGGTTGTAATGACCAATTATGGATGACTCTGGTCAGGCCAAAACCATTATGGCCACTATGATTACAATAACACTATGATACAATAAACAAACCACAGCGATTCTTAAAGTCAACATGAGACCCATCGCTGGAGATTCGAATCTGTTGCAGCAGAGTACAATTTAAAGAACAAACGTCATTGTATATGGTTGTTTACCTTCAGTTCCGGGCACAGTAAATTTTGTACGGTTGCAGCTTAAAATCGCAGCGAAAAATTCAAAAGTGAAAGGCCTAGTTCTTGTGAGCGATACGAAACATACCGCCTGGAATTTTTCTGCATTGAAGACAGATTGCGTCTCCTCACATCCAAAGTTGTTGTTTTTTTTTCAATTAAATTTTTTTAAATTTGAAATTTTTAATTATTCTAAGATACTTTCGTTGATATCTCTTGCAGTTTTTCTATCATTTTGTTTGCAACAATATTTAACAATAATTCTTTGGTTTTTATGCGAGCGTGTGTGTGTGTGTAGAAACCGAATAGAAAGTAATTTTTTTTTAAGAGCTGCTGATAAAAACATTTCATTTGAAAAATGCATTTCTGTTGTATCTCCATCAAAATATATAAAAAAAACTTTGTTGTTTTTTTTTTCTCCCCCTTTTTTTGTTGTTATAGTTTTCGTTATCATTGTATTATTTTGGCTGTGTGTGTGTGCATGCATGCATGTGTGTATTTTGAATCCTATTGTGCGGTTTGCTTGCTTTTTTTCTCGTTCTATTAATCTAAAAGCATGCAATACAAGCGAATTCCATGTATGCAACTGTACCAGCTAGTAGTCTGTCCTGTATGTGTGTGTGTGTGTTAGTAGAGGTAAAGGATGTATTGAAAACAACTTTGTAGAGATTCTTTTCGGTTGCATTTTTCGTCTGTGTATCCATATAAAACAGACACAATTTTTTTTTTTCTTGTAAATAAACAAAGAAATTAAAGTCGGTCAAGGCCGACCTTTCTTAACCTTTGTAATAAATTTCCTTTTGCATGGTATACATTAGTGGCAACCTAATGTTTGTGGACCTGTTACTATAACGCCTTTGCTGCTGACAGCTACAGAACGGGACGGTGGCACTTCAATTGGAATGTGAGTAAAATCGATGTTAGGAAGAATACAAGCAAGCTCACCTTTTCTAGGTATTAAAGGCCAAGGTGGAGTATTATCTCCACAATTTAACTTCCACCGCGAACTTTTCAATTGTTAAGAGGGCCTGCCGTAACTTTTTTAACATTACATGGGGTCTAGACTATTGGGTTGATGGTGGCTCAGAGGTTAAGTAGTTTTCAGTGACCGGCTGGTCTGACTAAAACTGGAGCCATGCACAGCCGTCCGCCTGCGACCATGTTGATCAGAATTGTAATATTTTTGACACGAACTGAAGTCCGGCCGTGTTATGGAATCTAGACTACAGGGTTAATGATGGCCCAGTGATTATTAAGAGGCTGCCAGAAATATAATTAGAGTTTTTAGTGACCGGCTTGTCTGACTATAACATGAGCTAAGCGCAGATATCCGTCTGGTACCGTTTTGATTAGAATTGAAATATTTTTGACGAACTGAAGTCTGGCCGTGACATGGAATCTATACTACATGGTTGATGGTGGCTTAGGGGTGGGGTTAAGAGATCGCTGGAAACAAAATAAAGCAGTTTTCAGTGACCTGCTGTTCTGACTATAACTGGAGCCAAACGCAACTGTCCGTCGGCGACCATGTTGATCAGAATTGAAATATTTTTAACCAACCGAAATTCAGAAATGTTTACAGGATGCTAGTCGCTTCAAAACTAGTATTTCGTGACTTTGTTCACAAAAGTATTCCAATACGAAAGCGGACCTTAATCGCAAAGATCGTGAGTTGCAAAGGTAGCAATGGATGCCGGACGTTTAGGGATGGGAGTTTATGCCAGGTCACCCAACAAGCACTGCTTTGGATGGCATTTAAAGGAGTGTTTAATATGTACCGGATGTCACTAGAAATCCAATTTCCTAACTCTCTAGCCGGAAAAGACATCGCAGCAGTTTTTATGACTCAAAGGCAAGGCTGAGCAAGTGTGGCCATCCTAATATTTCTATAATATTCCGCAGACGCGAAAAGGAAGCAATAGGGGATTCCTTAGGCCTATTAATAAGACAGATAAGCAGCTGGTTACTTATCATCTTAATCGTGTGGGATATATGGACAGCATAGCTGAGCAAGTACGGCCACCCTAGCCACCTCTCGTATAGTATTCTGCAGAGATGAAAAAGGAAGCAATGTGGGATTCCTTAGGCCTATTTATAAGGCAGTTGGTTACTTATCATCTTGATCATGTAGGACATATGGACTACGACTAGAATCCGGTACAAGTAGGTTGTTGAGTTGAATATTTCCTTCTGCTAGGAGTAATGTGTAGAGATTTTATAAGAACTCTGAATGGCTTCGAAACACGTAATATACTCACGTACTTTAAGGATTTTTGTATAATATAAGTACGTTTCTCTGAGTTCTAGTAGTCGCCGTAGTCTAGTAGGTAGTGTGTTGGCTTATTAGACGAAAATCCAGGGTTCGAGACATCAAAATAAAATACAAAAAGTATTTCTTCGGCGACTGCCTCACAGCAGATTTCTGACAAAAACTCCGAGAGTAAATAAATTTGCTATGAAAAGTTTCTCAAAAATCTGTCGTTCGGAGTCGACTTTAAACTGTAGGTCCCGCCACTCATGTACATAATTAACACACACAACGTAAGTGGTGTGAAAAAATAGGTCGTAATCCTGACTGAAGGGTTGTAATGACCAATTATGAATGTGTTCTCTGAGTTCACAAAGGGACAATGCAAATGCACATCAATGTTGACTGAACTGTTGAGAACATCGGAACAAAACCTAACTAACGAGTAAATCTTAGTCTTCATTTGAAATCTCAGTATTCTCTTTCGTTAAAAAGAGTACAATGCGATATAATAAGACACTCAACAAGCTTGATATCAGGCTACTGACAAAAAGGTTTTTAAGATGCTGATTACAAGTAAATTGCCAGTGATTTCAGATTCTGTGGATTTCAAAAGAGCTTAGAGTATAGGCTTACTATTATACAGTGTTGAGAGAGAGCTTTTATTCTATACAGACGTCGATGCTCTGTCGGTTTGTGGGTCAAATTTCCTTCGGAATGTCATTCTCGGTGATTACAATTTTATAATTGGCTGACGTTGCACAGAGTTTAGATTACGAGTTAAGCAATTCAATATTGAGAGACTAAGATATCCTGATATTGTTTCAAACGTCACTTCCAATACTTTTATCTTTACAGACTATGATAGTGTAGGATATAAATATAGATATACTCTGTATAGAGTACAACATGTGCCATACGACACTATTGCCGTTGTATGTTGATAAACATGTATGACACACATCATGCAGCATGAAGCTAGTGTCACCTACATATACATATACATGCGAGTATATTCTAAAGCCCTTACCTCAAAAATTCTATCCTACTGTCATTGCCAGTAGCTTATGTGTACATGTGTATATACATACGTTTATTGCTGTAAAGTATACCTAAGAATCCTATGCATTTTTCGTTAAGGATTTTGTGCAGTTTTTACTCTAATTTAATCAACTGAAAGCGCATTTTCATTTCTTTCCCGCCATCTATATTCACTCATTCATTGACTAGCATTTTTCAGCAGCACAAATGCAATTCAATCTTGAATTTTATTTTTTTTTTCTTCATTCTCTTCTCTACTCCTCTTTATCTTGTTTGTTTTTTCTGGCTTTTTTTCGTTTTTCTTAGAACTTGTATCGCAACTTGTTTGCCGCATGACAGCACTTACTTCTTCTAGGGTGGGGAAAAGGGAGCAGAGGAAAATAAACCCAGTTTTTTTCTTCTTTATTTATTTTCCTAAAGAAAGTTTTATAACTGCAAATGGAGAAGTACTGTGTGGTGATGGTTTTTTATTGTTGTCATGTAAGTGAGGGTATGATATAGGAGGAAAGCAAAAAGAAAAGAAAACAAAAAGGAGAAGAAAAAATCAATCATTATAAAATATTTTTGTCAAATATTGTTGCAAGTAATCCAATATTTTTCTCTGGCTCCTATGGATGGAAAAAATAATTGCATTTAGCATTGATTTCATCGGCGGCTATACATACATACATACGTACATACATATATTCAAGAAAAAGATAGACAGAATTTTAGGAAAATGAAATTGTAATGGAATTCCATAAAAATATCAATTACTATGTTAAAGCGGATTTAAAAAATTTATAATTTATAAAAAACACGAAAATATTTTCTTATTAACAAATCACAATTTAAAATTATACTTGAAACCATAGATTTTTTTTATTTTGGTAAATAATTGTTAATTATGTACAACCCTTTAGTCAAGATTACAACCTAGCTTCTCCCACCACCCATGTTGTGTGCGCAAATGACAAATTTTAGAAACATTTCATGATAACTCCTTAAAGAAATATTTTTTATATTTCGTTTTGTTCTGAGCTGTGAGTTAAACCACAGGCTCTCGCCTAATAAGTCAGGATTACGACTTAGCTTCTCACACTACAAAAAGTCTTCTTAATCTTGGGAACTAAATTTATAACATCACCCCCAAAAATATATATTTTTTTACTTAATTTGTTTTTGTTGTTGTTGTTGTTTTTTTATATTAAGATTAATGTTAACTGCCAATTTAAAATTGTTAAAAAACGAAAACAAGAACACCAAAAAGAGAGCCACTAATAAATTCATAGAAAAAAAAACAAAAAAAAGCAATTGAACTCCAAACTCCCATATATGTATGGCAGTCAAAATAAAAAAGGCAACGTGGTTGCTTGTTGTTCAAGTTGCATGACCCATAAGCATAAACATTAAATTAAACTGTGATCTTTGCTCGCATATACTCATAGAGATAGTGATCAATCTAGATAGTTCAATCTAGATGCGTTATTCACTTCATCATTCATTTTAATGGAAACACAAGCAAATTTATGGTATAGGGGGCATGATAATCATTTTTGATTAACTGTCAATTAGATTAAAAACAATATTTTTGTGTCTCTTCTCTTGTCTCTCTTTTTTTTTGTTGTTGAAATATTTTATAAATTTAGCATTCGTTTATTAAGATTAAGAGAAGAGATAGCACATATTTTATCCAGAAACAATGAAATGTTTTGTATTCTCTTGGTTTTAAATTGCCTCAAAAGTTTTATTCTATATTTCCCCACAATCTTCTTCGCCCTTGCTTACTGGCAACAAAATCCACAAGAAACAAGCTTTCAAAGCTGAATTTTGGAACACCATTTTCTTCTGCGAAGGATATCATTTTCACCCAGTGTTTATTTCAAAAGGGAAACACATGCATATGAGAGCCTGAAGGTGTAATTGTCCCGTATTGTTTTGTTTAAAGTGTACCTGAGAGTACCGTTATCCACGATCACTGCATGGTCGTATGATAATAAATTTTTTAAGTCCATATTTGGACATTATCAATGTGTTGGTCATTATGAGGTTGTAACCCGACGACTGATTTTGGCTTTATTGTAAGTTTCTAAGTTTCTAGAAAAAATTAAGTCCACGTTTTGAGGACATCGTTTGGTTACCATGATCATGAATTTACACTTTTTTGTGAGAATAAGCGAAAGACCGTGTTGTTGTCGTTAAGTGACCATGTGGAAAAGTGGACGAACAATAAATCAAAAAAAAATTAAAAGACATTGCGTTCGTATACAATTGCAAGGTCCAAGCAATATTTTGAAATAAAACTTTTTTCAGAACCATAGATTTACTTTATTTTTGAAACCGATAAACCTCTTAGAGTCGACGTAGTGCACACACATATAAATTTAAACACACCTGACGTATTTAAGATTAATGGTATAAACACAATAAACAAAACAAAGCAAATACAGCAATATTGCAACAACAGTTTGTCGCATTGTCTTTAAAATAATCACTTCTATATACACCCCTGTATTCTATTTTTAAAAGATTGCTGTACATGCTGTGTCGCGTTTATTGTGTTTATTGTTGCATAATGGCTTGGTTAGCCAAGCGTTAGAAACGTAAAATCGTAACGTACGTAGCCTTAAAAACGTTTGTGTAGTTATAGAAACGTTTAAAACGGGACATATGTCAACGAAGAATGTAAATAAAAACGAAACAGAACACAAAGCAACACACAAACAAACACAACACAATGCATAGAAATTGGTATACAGACTCATCATCAGTGTTGCCGTTTTTTGTTCAATGTGTAGATTATTCCGATTTGGTTATTATTTTTCTTATAAAAATAGCTTTAGTGCTGTTTGTTAAAATTAATTAATTAGTAAGACTATAATTTTATTTTGTTATTTTTTGTTTATTTTTTCTCAATAATTTAAATTTGAAAAAATAAAATAAAAAAACTGCGAATTTAATTTTTTATATTTTTCCTTATTTGGTGATTTTTTCACAAATGTTGATTACAATATATCTTTTTTCATGGCAACACTGCTCTCTCTCATGTTCTCTCTCTCATGTTCAAATGTCACGTAAAAACGTGGGAGAATTCTGTTTTATACAGATCGTTCCGTTTTGCTAACGAGAGAGAACGTTTGGGTAAGCGTTTACATCGTTCTCCATATTCTAAAAAGAGAACGTTTTCTACGGTACGTTACGTTACGTGTGGCTAACTCCAGCATAAGTGTAGCAGTAGCAATTGCTTCTCTTTATTACTATATTGTTCTCTCTCTCTCTCTCTCTCTCTCTCTCATAAACCGAAGCTAGCCTATTCAACAACTTTTATTATCCGCCCAGCAAAGAGTATGATTAGAATTCCTCGCCATCTTATGAAGTTATGTCTGGAATCTAATAATTAGGATGCAAATTGCGTATAAATCATTCAAGGTCTATGGAATTCGAAAATCTCTACCGTAGACTTGGTATTACATTACCTAGTCATGAAAATAGCAATTCCATTCTCCTGATATAGAAGAACTAAGATTTGTACCCATCTGTAAAAACCTTAGTGCCACCCCTATCGAAAGCGTTTAAATCTAAGACGTAGAAGAAATGTTTTTCAGTAATTTTGAATTTAATACAAAAAAAAACGTTCCTATTATTTTTTTAATTTAAAACCTGATTTATAAGCATTTCTCTTAAAACACTTTCCAAACACGTTGCAAGTGTATTTACGTTTTTTTAGAAATTAAAAAAATTAAATTTTTTAATTAATAAAAGAAAAATAATTTTCTTAATTTTTATATTTTTTATTTTTTTATTTTTTTCAAACAAATTCCTGAGTCATAGAAACTGTTGTTAAGCAAAAAAGAAATGCATCCCTCATTTAACACAGGCAATTAATAGGCATTTTGTTGAAAAACAACAAAAAAAAAAAGCAAAAGCTAAACATCATTATTACGATATTACAACATGATTATGTTAGAGAAACCCATTATGATACGATAATTATTATTAACGAAGATGCGTAATAAAACAACAGAGATCAATAAACCCACAGAGAGTTCACATGCAAATGGCGATAGTGAGAGAGAGAGAGAGAGAGAGAAAATTTATGATTGAGAAGAATTAAAAGTAAAAGTTATTTTACAATATAGAGAGCCTAAAAAAAGCATGAATAATCATGTCTACAAAAGACGAGACAAAAAATAATCTGATTGTTGTTGTTACAAAAAAAATCACACACATATTTTGCGTGCCTTATACAAAATACCACAGAAATTAAGAATGTTACAGCCATAACGGCGTTAAAGTTTTGTTGTTACTTTACCTTATTGTTATGCATTATCTCTGCTTTTTCTGCTGCTGCTGATGAAAAATTTTTAAGACTCCAACATGATGATTCACATCAGCACACTTTTTACACAACATTTTTAATGAACAAACACACAAATATAGACTTATATTGACTTATATTGCAATTTAACTTTTTTTTTCATTTAAACAAAAATTGAAAATAATTTACTTTTATAATGGACCTTAATGCATTTACTATTTTTTTCATTTAAGCAAAAAATAAAATAACTGACTTTTTTAATAAAAAAAACACACAAACTTAAATTTATATTGCCTTCATGCATTTAACTTTTTTTATTTAAACAAAAATTTAAAATAATTTACTTTTATAATAGACTACTTATTACCCTTATGCATTTACTTTTTTTTCATTTAAGCAAATAAATAAAATAACTGACTTTTTTGATATGATTTTGCACTAACACTTACACGCACACACACACTTTACTTTTGTTTTATTTAAATTATTTAATAGAAATTTAAAAGAATTTCAATTATTTCTGCACAACTAATTATTTCAGACGCCACTTTAAGAATGGACATCAGTTACACTCTGTAAGTCAACGGTCAACTAAGAATTAAATCATCAAAGTAAACTTCAGTATTACCATCGTCTGATTTGTCTTGTAAATACTCATATAGTACAAAAATGAACCCTTTAATTAAAAAGTACACTTACATACGAATTTAACTGACCTACATATTCTCTCCTTGACATTGAAAAACGTACGAAAAATCTAGAGCATCTTAATACCAAGAAAAAAAGAGTATTAAATATGATCTCTCACCCCCAGTAAATATTTGTACCATTTATGTACGTAAGCTTAGGAAACAGGCAACACTGTTTACACACTCAATAAGCATCGCCATTAGAAAATAGAGAGCCGTGAGTAAATCATAAGAATAAACAATAACAATGCAATTATATTTGCATACGTCATTAATAAGAGAGCATTAAGCTGTGTTCCAACAATTTTAATAAAAGCAACAATAACAAGAACAGGTTTACGCAAAATTTTGTGTTGTGTTGAACAAGTGCTTCACCAATTTTAAGAAAAGCGACAACAACAACAAGTGCATTGTGTAAATTTTTTTTTTGTATTATACTTTGTTGTTATTGTACGTAGTAACTGTTCTTATCAGTAAAATATTTTTGTTTTTTCGCGTTTATATGCACTTCTTGGTGACCAAAAATTACCGCAGATGGGAGTTGTTTTTTAAGAATTAAATTTAGAACACGTTATACCTTTTTCAAGTGAGAAATGAAGTACTAAACTGAAATTAAATTTATCATAAGGGTATTTTAGACTGTAATACTTCACGTATGTATGTAAAATTAAAGAAAAAATTATTATGAAATACTTTAAGTATTTTTTTTAAATGACAGGAAATAAGTAGTAAATATCTTTGTAGGGTTCCGAAAGGCATATTTGCAGACCTAGTCTTATTAAATCAAAAAAATTGTATGTACAATATCTATAAGAAGGAAGCATTTTTTGTAGAGACCTAGGTGAAGCAGGTTTTTAAAGATTCTTATTAATAAGAATAAGATTCTTATTAATAAGAATTCTTATTAATAAAAATAATGTTGAAATTATTATATAAAAATTAGGAGGAAAAAGTCTACATATAGTGGCGTATGTAGGTTTTCTGTCCTTCATATAAAAATACTCCACCGTTTTAATGTTGATGTTTATGGAAGGATTTAAAAAAGCTAAGCTAGTGGTGCGATTACCAAATTTTCATTCGTGTTACATATTGAGTCAACATGATACTGTCAGCACTCTTTTACACAAAAACTTGATTTGTGGACTTGTAATAAAGTGTAAATCGCTCCTTTCCCATCGCACCTTTTTGAGATTTATTAATAAAATTTATTTTCATCTCGAAGTTTAAACAAAATGTTACAAACTAACATTGAATCTTCTGTCCTTTTCAAAAATCAAAAAAATCTACTTGCGTTCAGTATTTATAACATCATATTACTTATCAAATAAATGACATCAAAAAACTTAATTTTTATTAATTTCTATTCTTAGTTTTCTATTCTATTTAAAAGCAATATCGCTAATAATTCAGAACCTATAAAAATTTTCTTAATTCTTGCAAGCGTTTAAAAAATTTGTTAAAAATTTACTAATAATGACTTGCATCGTATAGCAGAAGTACTTTAAAAATATTCAAAATTTAACATCATTTCACTATTAACATCTCTGGATTGGAAAACTAACGTGTGCTCTCATTAAATTAACTCTTTAACTCTCTTTCTCCAATAACATATTGATATTGATATCGTCTCGTATTTGCAATGCTTCATAATGTTGTTCTTTTGCTTTTCCTCTGTACTTTTGTAGCTTAACTTATTGTTATTGTTAACGGTATTGTTAACTGCATTGCGTAAAGTTTTTTGTGTTGTACTTTGTTGTTATTGTACGTATTAGTAGACTTAGGCGACTTCATCCACTTGAATATAGGGTGAAGGAGCAATTCTCTCGATAGATTTTATGAATTTTAGGTATCACAATATACAGTTTACTGTGAATAAAATTTCATCATAGTTAAGGCAAAGTTCGAAGGTTCCGAGAAAAGTTCTGTTCTATCTCCCGCCAGCACTATATCTTATTTTTCTTAATACTTTCACTATTTCTATTTCTCTCTTGCTCTCTCTCTCTATTTTAGTTCAAAATTTATCAACATTCTTGTAGCTCAAAGTAGTTTCATTAAACATACTTCTTTGGCTGCAGTTCAAGCTGTTTGAAGATTGTACAAACACAATAAACGCAGCGCTGCAAACACAGCAAAATCTCAAAAATAGAATACATGGGATAATATAGAAATGATTATTTAAAAGACATCGCGACAACAAGCAAATTGTTATTGTGTTTATAGCATCAATCTCATCCGACCCATAAACAATCTTTGTTTGGGGCAATGAGAATGTGGTTAACATTAGTACACTAAAGACCCTACTGTCGCTTATTATGTGCGACAATAATATTAAGTTGCCTGTAACTACAAGTGATGTAAAATATGTAGGTATTGAGCTATCAAAACCTCTGGATGTTCTGGTCACGAAAGTTCAAAGTAATGTTCGTTGAAACCAGAATATTTTTCAAAGTCGAAGGAAACATTCAAAATCATGGTTTTGTTGAGCCGAGGCTAAAAATACTTCACTTCATATGTGAACAAAAATGGAACACGACGGTCATGCATGGTATCAAAATATATTTTGAAGCTTTTTGCAAGAGACAGCGTGCATGAAAGATATGTACGTATGTACATATCTCTCATGTTCGTGGACTTCCCTCTGCAATATCACAAGATAAACAGATAGAAATCAAATGTTAATGGGGTAGGATAGCTGTTTAGATAAAAAGAATTTGATAAGACACTCTTGGGCTACATGAGGCCCATTGCGAATTATTTTTCCCTATTCTCGAAACCATTCGGAGCTTCTAATGAAGTGATTTCAACTGCCAAGGGCCATGCCTGATTCTTCAGTCAGGATTACGACCTTGCTTCCCACACTACTTAAGTGATGTGTGTTAATTTTATACATAAGTGGCGGGACCTACAGTTTAAAGTGGGAACGATTGGTGAAAGTTTTCAGGGCAGTTTTTATTTACTCGCAGAGATTTTGCCAGGAAGCATTTAAGTGCATGGGTTTCTTGAGACAGTGCAGTAAATACATTTTTTCTTAATCTGATCTCCATGCTATTTAGACGACTTATGTACAGTTACGGACAAATAAATAGGGTCACTCAAAATTGTTAAGAATAAAGCGGAAACAAACAAAAAATTAAAATGTTATTGTTTGCTTATTTATTTCATGTTATTGCTATGTTTATATATCTTTACCATTTATATTAAAAACTCAAAATAATTTACTTATGACAAAAAAAATTTAAATTTTGTAAATTTCATTGATTTTTAATGGACAAAAATATAGGGTCATTAACGAAAACGATTAAAAAAACTTAAACTAGATTTAAAATCTTGGTTCTAAAGCTAATGTTTTGTACTGTAACCTTTATTTCTAAGAACAGCTTTGCACTTTTTTAGCATTGATTCCACCAAATCTTGACAAATCTTATTTGGAATAGAATACCAAACGTATTTAATTTTCTCCCACAACTCCTCCTTATTTTTTGATTTTAGTGGTCCAATTTTTTGTTTTACGACTTTCCATAAATTTTCTATCGGATTTAAGTCCGGGGATTCTGCTGGCCATTGCATTACGTTCACACCGTTGTCCAGAAACCACTTTTTCTCAAGATACGAAGTGTGTTTCGGATCATTGTCCTGCTGTAATATCCATTTGACTGGCATTTCCCATTCGGAATATGGTCACACCACTTGTGACAGGATAAGTTTTTGTACATGTTTTCTTTAATCCAGTACAGTGATCCCACGCCATGCCAGGAGAAACATGCACAAACCATAATACTACCTCCTCCATGCTTAAAAGTTGTTGTTGTATAACGGGAACAAAGTTCTTTATTTTTGGGACGTCTTACCCACATTTTTCCATCACTACCAATTAATGTAATCTTACTTTCGTCCGACCATAACGCGTTTCTCCATTTTTTTACATATTTTTAAAATTTCGAAAATTTTATATACAATTATACTGACCCTATTATTTTGTCCGTAACTGTATGTATATTTGTCTGAAAATGAAATACGATTTCTTGTATGCAACGGTGTATCGGAAGTATATTTCGAGGGCAATAGAGGTATACTTGCGTCACGTGGAGCATAGCATAGCGGCTCATGGTCAATTGTTTAGTGGATTGCACTTTACATTACAGGGAGAACTTGTTCTTTAGACGGACAACTCTTACACTGCTAGTGAAGTGATCAAATTATCAGCTTTTTATTCCCCTCTCTAGGAATCTATAACGCAAAAGCCGCCAATTTTCTTCAATGCAAATGGATATTTTGTAGTCGCCATAGTCTAGTAGGTAGTGTGTTGGCTTATTAGGCGTAAAGCCAGGGTTTAAACCCCAGGCCTGACATCAAAACAAAAAGTATTTCTTCGGCGACTTCATCTCGGCAGATTTCTGGCAAAAATTCTGAGAGTAAATAAAAAATTGCCATGAAAAGATTCTCAAAAATCTGTCGTTCAGAGTCGACTTTGAAGTGTAGGCCCCGCCATATTATAAAAATTAAAGCACACAACATAAGTGGTGGGAGAAACTAGGTCGTAATCCTGACCGAAGGGTTGTAAAGACCAATTATGTATGTATGTATCAATATGTAGAAGCCTTTGCAGTAACTAGTTCAAGTTCAATAAATACTGCTTTCCATATGCAATTTTCCCAGTTCCAACAGAATGCAGAGGCCGTCAGAGGCCATCCTAGGAGGAAGAGTATTGAATTGGTTGATGCAAAACAAATTTTACACCAATAAACGAAGACAAATTTAGGAAAACCTGGATACATTATTGGCTCAATCTTGCCTAAGATTACATTGTAATGATCACTGTCTGTTTTGAAATTATTGATTGTACTTCCTCCTCCTATTTTAAACTGTCCACTTATAATGTAAAGCCTCTTTATTATTACAATTCTTTTTTCTTACTGATAAATACAATTTTCTATTGTATATTTTGTAAGCATATGTATGTACGTACCTCAATATGTCTTTTTTCTTTCTTTGGAAAATTCCCAATTTATTTCCTTTAAAAATTTATTATCTTATAAATCTCTCAGACCCTTTGAGCTTTTTTCTTTTCTATTCTTTTTTTTCTTTGCAATAAATACATGCAATATATGGGTTTTTATATTTTATAATGCGGTTTCCTTAACAATTTTAAATTGAACATGAAAAAAAGGGAAAGTTTTGCTTTTGTTATTGGTGAAGCAATAGAGTATATGAGTTAACTACAGTGGGTATTAAAACTATTAAGAGATGTATGTTGTGTTCTTTTGAAAGGTATTCCAAGGCTATTTACCTCAGCACAAATCTAGACTGAACCAATTTAAAAGTCTTTAATGTGAATTAAAATTTAAGACAACAATTTTTCCAAAATTACTACGGCATTGCATTTCCAATAGTCCGTGTCTCTCTCCTCTCCTTTCAATACTAAAATAAAGCTTATGCTCTGTAGAGCATTGCATTGTAATTCCAATACTTTTTTTCCTGTCCCCTTCAATACTCAAATAAAGCGTTTATGCTGCTGTAGGGCATCTCAAATACCTACACTTTCTTCAATTCCTTTAAGTTTTTTTTTATTTTTATTTTTGAATACTCATATCAATCGTAAGAATCTTAAAGTCAAATCAACCCCTTTATTATTATAATCTCAATATAAAAGAGAACAAAAATTATAATCTAAAGACCGAAATATAATATAAACATACCTATGGAATGGGTAGTGCTGCTTTGAAAGTTGTTGTGATGTGATTAAGTTACAGTGTGCTACAAAAAATAAGGCACCATGGAATTATAGGTAACTTCCATAACATCCGGGAAATACCCGTAATTAAACTCAGAGACCGTATTCGTTTCAAAGACCTGATTCGACTTTAGTGAGGTTAATCGGTTATTAGGCAATCAACGACACTTAGTCCTTTTAATTTTGAACAAATTTGAAGACAGGATGCAACTTATTCTGGATGGTTAGAAATGGAAGCCGGCGTAGTCTAGTAGGTTGTGTGTTGGCTTATTAGACGAAAAGCCAGGATTCAAACCCCAGATCCGGCATCTCCAACTGAACGAAATATAAGAAAAATATTTCTTCGGCGACTTTCTCTCATCAGATTTCTGGCAAAAACCCTGAGAGTAAATGAAAATTGCCATGAAAAGTTTCTTACAAATCTGTCGTTCGGATTCGACCTTGAACTGCATGTCCCGCCACTGATGTATAAAAATTAACGCATACAGCAGAAGTGGTGTGAGAAACTAGGTCGTAATCCTGACCAGAGATCAGCAATGAATCACTTTTTCGTTACTCATAAGTACTCATGAAATTTTGAGTATGAGTGAGTCAACAGTATTGAAATCCAACTATTCTGCTTCATTCGTACTCAGTACAACATTGATTTATAAGTACAAGTTGCAATGAGTATGAGTGCGACGTTGACATCAAACCCATAACATTCGAACTATGTTTGAATATGAGTAGTATGAGTATGACATTAAAATAAGTATGAATGCGTATAAGTAGCAGAAATTATGAGTATGAATCGGTTTTGAATACTCATTGCTGACCTCTGATCCTGACTAAAGGATTGTAATGACCAATTATGTATGTATGTATGTATGTATGTAGTTAGATAGTGGGCATCTAGGTTGTTTACAAAAGATCTTAAACTAGCTGATAATGACTGATTTCCAAAATTTATTTCGAATAGGAAACTGTTGTATAAAAAAGTTCTCCACTGCTTTCTTACTCTAAAACAAAGTTTTGGGGGTGTTGAGTTACTATCCAAGTAAATAATATGCCAGCCAGACGACATTTAGAGAGAGTTAGATCTAATTGAAGCCGATGGCGTGTTGGTTTACTAGACGAGAGCCCCTGATTTAAACTTTAGCTCGGACATCTCGAATAAAATGATATATTTTTTGCGTTGACTTCCTCTCAGCAGTCTTCAAGCAAAAACTTTGACTTCATGCAGAGAGAACGGTTGGTAAATACGAAGGGTTTGTTTACAAGATTAAATGATCACAAAAAAAATATTTAAAAGTCTCAGTCTAACTGATAGGGGCAAGGGGGTAATTAGTTGTTGCCTTCGTATCGTAAAATAAAATTGCCATGAAAAGTTTCTCAAAACAGACTTCCGCAACCAACACATTGGATCTAAAAAGCAGAGGTCAGATTTTTATTTATAGTTGCCTGATATCGATCATTATCGAATAGCGTAATCACGCGAACTTTCGGAATCATTAATTACATGTTTTCTCAGGGGAAATGCATGCTTCCATTGGTATAGAAATGCAACGTAGTTGGTTAGGCTAGATGGCTAGAGTCTGAAAAGAATCTGTGGGTGTTGGAATCTTCTCAGTATTGCTAGTTATAACACAGTATTTAAGGCTACTATTAGTATTGCGTTTCCTACACAAAATTATTTGCATACGGAGATCTCTTAGGATTACCTAGAAGTGCAATATCTTTTGAGGATATATTCGCATACTTTCTTCTACCATAAGGCTGTCAAAGCATTCTACATGAAGAATATTTGGCCACAGCTAGTCTCGCGGAGGCATGGACCCTATTAAGCACCGATGCAGCAGCCTTGAGAGTATTCGAGAGAAAAGTACTGCGTAAGATCTTCGGTCCAGTACGAGTTGGCGATGATTTCCGCATCCGATCCAACAGTGAGCTGTATGAGCTCCTCAACGACATAGACGTTGTGCAGCGTATTAATATCCAGCGGCTGCGCTGGCTCGGCCATGTCGTTCGAATAGAGGAGGATGCTCCGGCGAGAGGGGTATATGATGCGGGGATCTGCGGAAGTCGGCGAAGACGACGACCTTGTATCCGTTGGAAGGACCAAATCGAGGAAGCCCTGTCATCGATTGCTGTGACCAACTGGCGTAGGCGCGCAAGAAGCAGAGGCGCCTGGAAGGATGTGTTGCTGCAGGCCGAAATCCGATAATCGGGTTGTTATGGCCAATTAAGTAAGTAGTCTCTCAAAAGTACAGGGGAGTACAGTGAAGTATTCACATCATTTGGTTACCGGGACACAGTGGAAGTCTAAGAAAACTATACAGTAGATCAACTGCCCTGATATAGAGGTTAGAGGACGTGTACTTGTCATTGGATCAAGTACAATACTCGGAGGTCAAAAAGACCAATTCTAATGCCTTGATGTAGCACAACAAAAAAATTTTCGAGATAATTTCCTACATTGGGAATTCGATTTGGCTTCTACAAGCTTAAGATTGACAATGTGACAACAGCTTTGGCTAAGGCCAATAAGGCAAGAGTAAATCGGAACAAGATTTGATAGAGACCATGAATAGGTTAGGTTAGGTTAGAGTGGTAGAGTGGTCTCTGTACTGACCAAGTTCTCCAAATCAGGGGAGAAGAAATTGGTCAGCGCAAGGGCTGCACCAATGGAAATTTTGATTAAATTTTAAAGGAAAACCTCTACGTCTTTGTAGCCGTCTGGTCAATGAAATCTGTGGATGTTGCTGAGAGCAATAAGAGGAAGATATGGATCCAGATGTATTAGGTAAGTGTGAAGCAATATTTTTTAGGTGAAGTGCCTATATCATGGGGTATATCTCATAGATCTGTAGGCAATCTTTACTGGAAAACTGAGCGGTTTCATCATGTTTTCCATATGGTACCAGTATGAGGGCAAGAAAATCATTATTTATGGGCAATACTTGATCAAAGTATATAGCTTACACTCTACTATAACTCATGTGGCCTTTCCATAAATAATCCTTGAGCTTGAAATGAATTTTAGAGCACAGTGCAGGGTTAATGCGAATGGTTTGTTGTCACTGACTGTATATTACGAACTTCTGAATATCAAGTTTATACAATAACTGATATATGCACACATGTATGTATGTCTACATACATACATATACACTTATATTTGCGTATAAAAATATTTCGTATATTTTTTCTTGCTATTATTGTATGTACCTTTAAAGATGACTTAACAGCCATTCAAGCGCTTAAGATTATCAATATTTCGTTAAAGTTTGAAAGAAATGAATGAACATGAAAAAGAAAAGGAGGGTAAAGAAACGAAAATCAACTGACCATAAATAAAGAAAAAAATCCTTATCATACATATACACACACACAGACTATATACATATGTATGTATATGCTTTGAGTATGGTTAATGAAGTTAAGCGCCACTTAAGATTTTAGTTGTGTAGGGGGGGGGTTGAGTATTTAATTTTTTTTATTTTGCCAAAAAACCATCTGCTTTTTTCAGGATATTTTAAATTCCCATAAAAAGGTTTGAAATCCTTTTTTTTGTTATTTTCTTTTCATTTCTTTCTCTCTATTATAATAACGTTTAAATATAAAATCCCTTAAAAATAAAATTTAATTAAATTTATTATCAAAAAGAGAGAGAGAGAGAGAGCAAGAAAGAATAGCTTACGTATGTATATTTAGATTATAATCTTGAAAACGTTTTAAAAATTTTTGCCAAAAAGAACTTTAATTGAGGAAATGTGAATGAAGAGGGTAAGATTAAGGTTGAATAAATACTATGCACTCCAACCCATGAAGAGGGAAGAAGATTCGAAATATCTTGTGATAGGAATCTAATGCTAGGGGAAAGATAACATCACAAATTATTAGACGTGTGAGGACATGGTTCAATCCCAGATCAGACATTTTCAACAAAACGAAATAAAGGGTCCGCCAAATAACTTTTTTTTTTTTGAAAATGCTTTAAAAAAAACTACTGAATATTTTCTCAAATTTCTTTATTTATTTGAAAGTACAATCCTTCCGGTTAATAATGGAACATAATTTCACTCAAATGGCTGCCTCGGCTGGCTATGCAGTAGCCTACACCAGATGATGCCGATTTTGACAAAAAAAATCATCTTTTCAGATGAAGCTCATTTTGATCTTGGAGGGTATGTAAACAAGCAAAATTGTCGCATTTGGGGCACAGAAAGCCGGCACGCATACATTGAAAAGCCGACGCACCCAAAACGAGTCACTGTTTGGTGCGAATTTTGGTCCAGAGGCATAATTGGGCCATTTTTCGTCGAAAATGAGCAAGGAGTGGCCGTTACAGTCAATAGCGATCGTTATCGGGCCATGTTGAACGAATTTTTGTTCACAAAAATTTAAGAGGAGGATATTGGCAATATTTGGTTTCAACAGGACGGCGCTACGTGCCACACAGATATGATTATGTAAGCTAACCACGCCAGCATTTTTCAGGCGAAGATTTTTGCTATTGAATAAGCTGCACGTATGATTTAAACCAGGAACCAACCAACTTCGAACTTAAACATATGTGTGGACAGTCAAGCAACAATTAAACCGCTGGAATTCCATGTTGTCATATCAAAAAGGACGTCAGAGGTTGCATAGACTCTGTACACCATATACTAGGTCGACGCAACATACTAAACGCTTGGGACTATTCTTTAATCCTGACAACCAGTAAAAAGGAAGTTGTTTACCTCGTTGTAAACAAAGACCACATGGTCAGACTTCAAAACAAGAAAAAAAAAAGAAACAATAAATGCTACTGAAGGTTAAGCCAGCTATTTGGCGACTAGACTGTTATTAAAACAACAAACATTAATTTAACGTGGCCAAAAGTATGGTTAGGAATCCTGAACAATTGCCAATTAGACGTAACAGTTTCAGAAGTTTTTTCAAAAGAAAGTTTTCATGGACTTAACGCCAGGATATTACTTATGAATTATACCAACCACACCTAGACATGTGACACTAGTGAAGACGCCGTAGTTTAGTAGGTAGTGTATTGGCTTATTAGACGTAAGGCCACGGTTCAAACTCCGGGTCAGACATCAAAATGAAAATATGAAAAAACATTCTGTCGGCAGATTTCTGGCAAAACCTCTGAGAGCAAATAAAATTGCCATGAAAAGTATCGCAAAAAATCTGTCGTTCGAAGTCGACTTTAAACTGTAGGTCCGCCACTCTAGTATAAAATTAACACACACTCACAAGTGGTGTGAGAAACTGAGTCCATAATAATGACTGGAAGGTTGTAATGACCATCTTATGTGGAAGTGATGTGAAGTGGCCACCGAAATCGTGCGATTAAAGATCGTTAGACTTTTTCTTGCGGGGTGTTCTTAAAACTTAAGTCTATGGAGCTGGATCTGGGGTTTATTCTGATAAGCTATGTATACTTAGACATCGCCATTGCTAAAACGTGTTAAGATGAAAAGTTTGAGACTTGTTGCAAGAGGGCAATTCCAAGAAGACAACCGATAGAGCGCCAGTAGGTTAACAAGAATGAGAGAGACTGAAGCTTGGGTGAAAGGAATCAAATTGACTAGAATTTATTTAGTAGGTATACTAGCTAGTATGTAAGTAACTAAGTAAGCAAGCATTTTTATAAACAAAGATCTTCTTCCAATACATTAATACCACTATGTACACAAAAATTGATTTCTTGTCAATATTTGCTTAAAAAACGACAGGGAAATAAACGAAAAAATTATAACCCATTAAAAGCAACAATTAAAGCACAAATTGCATTCATGCAATTTAATGATGTTGTTTTCTTTAAAACATAAAAACATAAAAACATAAAAAAAATGAAATGAAATGAAATGAATGGCATTAAATTTGCACAGTTCCATGCAAATGAAATTTTGCAAACAACGAACGCAACAGTTGCATTGAACGGAACTATTGTTTCCACATAAACGAGTATGCACAGGCAAATATACAGAAATAAACTAAGACTTTAAGGGAAATTCACAGATAATCCAGTGAACATTTGCTAGGAAAAATCTATGAATTTTACTTATAGAAAAAGTCTTTCAAACTATTGCGGGGGTTTATCTTCTGACGGCATTGAAATGCATTTGTAAATTCAGCACACAATTAAAACGTATGAGTACTTTCACAATTATATTATTAAGTTTAATTTATATTGTATTATTGTTCTCTCTCCCTCTCTCTCTCACTACCTCTTTTGTTTTTTACATTTCTTTGAAAATTTTCTTTCCACTCTCATGTAAAGCAGCTCTTGTAGAGATACACAATTACTGTGTATTTTCCACTATTTAAAGTGGATTCTTTTCTGTTGCTTTTATGCCGTTTGCTATTGTTGCTGTTTTATTTTTTTTTTAACAATTTAGCAACAAAAAAAAAACGAAAATTATAAAGCAATTTAAATACACGAATATATTATAAAAAAAAAACGAGAGAATGAAACCAACTTGCAGCCTATTTTTGTATTTCGATTCATAGTTTTAGTTGGTTACACTATGGAATTCATTTCCTTCCCATTATCATAACCGCTCATACAATTTAAATGCAACTTAAATTTCATAGTCTTATGCAATACACACACACACACTCAGTTAAACACACACAGACACTTGTGCTGTTACACAAACACTTAAAAATGAATGCCTGTCATGTATGCATACATATGTATGTATGTATGTATGCATGCATATACAGTTACTTGTATAGTTACTAGAGTAAGAATTCATGTACAACAGCTTTTCACTCTCATTTTTACTTTTTTTTATTTGAAATCTCTTTCCTCTCTCAGCCTTAAAACACCATGTGTGTGAATGGTGTCAACTAATTAGAAATGATGTTTAAACAGTAGAAGAAAATTAACGTTTTTTTTTTCTCAGTGAACTGAGGTTATATTAATCGAAAACCAATACATCTAATACAGGATAGTCGTCAAACACTCCTTGAACAATAATATGCCACTTATATATGTATATCTCGGGTTAGGCCCATAAATCCAATCATGCTCCTAACCAAGTTGCAGTTAAACATTCAGTTTAACTTAGTTTATGCCCTGTAACGGAGATTGTAATTTGTATACCCGACCTAGCAGGTTCATTAACGAGGTTCACCAACGACATTCCTACAAACTAGAGCCCAAAATAAATCATATTCTTAAATGATTCAAAATTTTCCTGAAGTGTACTTGGCATTCAAGTCCTCGCTCATGATATGACTCTGAATAGCCTGGCTATTGAAGTAAATTAGGAGTTTTTTAGGGGTTACTCTCTATTGCGATGCGAAAGCAAGTTCGATGCGTAACTGAAATGCGTTAAGAGTACAATTTGGTAGTCTGTAAAGCTTTCGCGAAATTAGTTGAAAATGATGCAAGGAAAAAAATTAGATGCGTAAGGAAAATAAGAAAGCGTAGTAAAGAATACCAATTGTTCTATTACGTACCATTTTATTTTCGCCTGGCAATAGAGAGTATCGCCCAACAGGCAATGCGAGTCTTTCAATATGGGCATGTTTTTTGCCTGAAAAACTGCAGTGATGAAGCAGCCCATTGGAAACTTTAATGTACGAATTATAATATACAGTGGACAGAAAGTCTTAATATGGCAATATATTGTGACAAAAAAAGTCCCCACAGGCTTAATATTCTTGCACAAAGACCCGATATGACTTCAAGAGGGTATTTAGTAGATCATTTGAAAGAACGGTTACGTAACCGCTAAACCTCAAACGAAAGTCAACTGAAAAACTTGCTCATGATGCCACCAGGAAACACTAAACAAAACTTGTACATTCAATTCCAAATGGGTTAAATGAAGTGCTTAACCTTAAGGGATATTCTTTAAAATACAAAGGATAACATTTTCATATATTAGGCCTTTGAATTTTAAATTTACTCAGGGTTCTCCGTTGGGGGTGCCTATGAAGTCATCTGAAACTTTTCCTTATTTTTCTCTTGTTTTATGAAAAACATTAAAACATTCTTTGTTTTATAATAAAACAGAAATAAATTAATAACATAAATATAAAAACTATAAATTGTTATACAAACTTTTGGCTAAAATTAATGAAATTGCTAAAATATATTGCCGTACTAAGACTTTTGCTGTCCACAGTATATCTTATAGCCTGTCCAGCATTGTGAAGCCATGGGCTCTATACGAATCATCTGAAAAATATGGCTGAAAAATCCACTAGCAGCAACTCTTAAATCAAACCTCTAATAGAGAAAATTATAATGACCCATATATTCAACCTATAGCTTCACACTGTTACAGAAAGTACATCTTTCAAATAGGGCCAGAAAATAATCAGGCGAATAACGCTTAAAAATCGTAAATCTGTGTCGTAAAAATGTGTCATGAAATGTGTCATATGAAATGTGAATTGTCATCAGTTTTTGAACTAAACAGGGTTTTTTATTATGGTTGACATTGTCGATTTTTTGCGTAAGAAGTAGCACAAGATTATAAAGAATTTTGAAGAGATTTAAAGCTATTTAGATGTGGTCACATTGCTTAAAATAATGCTCGTAATAGGGAATGTGTGACGTTTAAGTCGTATTTGTCAATATCATATCGTTCTTAGCAATTGTGCCTATCTTACGAAACATTGTCATTGGAACAGTCAAAAAAAAATTATATTTCGATATGAAAAGTGATAATGTGAGGTTTTTATACACAGTAAAGTTTATATACACAGCAGTGTTAGTATTCACATTAGTGCTTATATGCACAGTAGTGTTTATATACAAAGTATTGTTTGTAATAACAGTTAAATTTATTAACCTGGTAGTGTTTATAATCATAAAACTGATTATAAACATAAGAGTGTTTTAAATCATACAAATATTTATAAACATCAGAGAAGTGTTTATTATCATAAAATGTTTATAAGCATCACACTCTTGTTTATAAACATTTTATAATTATAAACATAAGAGTAATTATAATCATAAAATGTTTGTAAACATAAGAGTGTTTATAATCATAAAATATTTATAAACATAAGAGTGTTTACAGTCATAAAAATGTTTATCAGCATGAGAGTGTTTATATTCATAAAAATGTTTATAAATATAAGAGTGTTTATAGTCATAAAAATGAATATAAGCATAAGAGTGTTTTTAAATCATAAAATGTTTATAAGCATAATAATGTTAATACAATGGTGGTGCCTATAAGCATAGTGGTGTATATAAACACATACATATGTGTTAATAATATAAGTATACGAGTATATGCACTGTAGTGTTTATAAGGAAAGTTTATAATCACAGATCAGTTTATCCAGCATTAATGTTTTTAAACAAATGGGTGTCTAAACACAAATTCGTGTTTAAAACTTAAGTAACTTTACCGTATTTAAAAAGAGTGTTTATATACAAAGTAATGTTTCCACTCCTGTGATCAGACTTAGTGTACATCATTTAGTCATATTTATTCAGTCATTCGATTCCACAGCGTTATCAGGAATTAGGACTATCTTACTGATTATTAGGGAGTATTACACATTATGATATGTATTCTTCTGGCAAAAACTCTAAGAGTAAATAAAATTGCATTGAAAAAGTTTCTCAAAGATGGCTAAAATTAACACACATAATATGGATGATGTCGTCGCGCGTAGTTTAGTAGGTAGTGTGTCGGCTTATTAGACGTAAAGCCCGGGTTCGTATCCCAGGTCAGACATAAAAACAAAATACAAAAAGTATTTCTTCAGCAGATTTCTGGCAAAAACTCTGAGAGTAAATAAAAATTGCCATGAAGAGATTCTCAAAAATCTGTGGTTCGGAGTCGACTTTAAACTGTAGGTCCTCCGCCACTCATGTATGAAATTAACGCACACAACGTAAGTCGCATGAGAAGCTAGGTCGTAATCCCGACTGAAGGGTTGTAATGACCAAATATGTATGTATGTATGGATGATGGTAGAAGCTAGGTTGTAGTCCTGACTAAAAGGTTGTAATAATGAAATAAGTAAGTAAGATTATCTGCAGTTACTATTGCACAAAGGCTGCATACTAACTGACTTTTTTGTCTGGCTATGGAAGATTATAAACTTGATTGTGTATGATTTCAACAAGCCTATGCCATGAGCCACACAATAGTAATAATTTGCAATTTATTTCATAAATTTTTTCATTTCATTTTCATAAAATATAATTTCACAATTTGGTTACATTATTTAGCCACCAAGATCGATGCGATTTGATGCCTCTAGACTACGTTTGTGGGCCTACGTCATAAACTGTGCCTCAGCGAATAAGTTTGAAGATCTTAAATTTGAAAACCAGCATTGGTCAAGTTATCGCTAAGATAGCGCTCGAAATGTGTCAGATAATGATTTGAAAACTGGATCGCCTTCTGCAACCTATGGATTAGGCGGTCATTTAAATGACATACGTAATGGTAAGTTAAAAAGTTTCATTAAAATTTTTGTATTATATAATGGATAACCCCTTATTAACTTTAATAAAGGATCCGCCAAATAACTTTTTTTTTTAAATGCTTTAAAAAAACTACTGAATATTTTCTCAAATTTCTTTTTTTTATTTGAAAGTACAATTCTTCCGGTTAATAATGGAAAATAATTTCATTCGAATGGCTGCCTCGGCTGGCCATGCAGTAGCCTACACCAGAAGATGCCGATTTTGGCAAAAAAAATCATCTTTTCAGATGAAGCTCATTTTGATCTGGCCGGGTATGTAAACAAGCAAAATTGTCGCATTTGTGGCAGAGAAAACTCGCCCGCATACATTGAAAATCCGACGCATTCCAGAGGCATAATTGGGCCATTTTTCTTCGAAACTGAGCAAGGAGTGGCCGTTACAGTCAATGGCGATCGTTATCGGGCCATGTTGAACGAATTTTTGTTCACCAAAATTGAAGTGGAGGTTATTGGCAACATTTGGTTTCAATAGGACGGCGCTACGTGCCACACAGCCGAAGCTACACTCGATGTTTTGCACCCTGTTTTTAAGATCGCATTATCAGCCCCAGAGCTGATGTCGTTTGGCCACCTCGGAGCTGCGATTTGACACCGTTGGACTATTATTTGTGGGGTGCCGTCAAAGATAAGTGTTACGCCGACAAGCCAGAGACAATTGACGCTTTAAAGGACAATATTCGTGAAGCCATTGGTGAAATACAGCTGCACACAATCGATAATGTGCTTAAAAATTGGACCGATCGTGTAGGCTACTGCACGGCCAGCCGAGGCAGCCATTTGAATGAAATTATTTTCCATTATTAACCGGAAGGATTGTACTTTCAAATAAAAGTTATTTGGCGGACCCTTTAGTTGACTAGAAACCATTTATCGATCCTTAATAAATACCTTGAGGTATTAACTGAAACTGCTTTCTTTCTAGGCAACCCCTGCTATACGTGTAACATAACATCTTACTCTGTATGTGTATGTGTACGGATGGTATGTGTAAAGATGTTTAAATAATAATAAATTAATATCTTCAAATAGGTATGAAGTAGACACATACATATGCAAATATCGTATGTATGGTATGGCACATGTGCCTTTAGTTACACATGGTTATGTGGGGGTCTTAATATGTATATTTATTTATTTATTTTACATATTTAGCTTATAATTAAAATTATAAGATAAAGAATACTAAGAGCAATAGCATCTGAGGCCTTCAGCTCCACAAATTTAAATATACCTTATAACTACAATTAAGATTGTACATAATAGAGTAGCAAGTATAAGTTTAGTAAGGTAATTAATATTTATATATCGTAAAACAATTTTGTGGTTTTGAGGAATTTTATTAATTTAGCTGTGTTTTCAGTTGTAGGATGGGATAGGGAGGTTAGGGGATTAGTATTATGATAGATGGAAAGTCTTATGTTCGTCAATAGAGGGCAATCACATAAAATATGATTAAGTGTCGGTGGAGTCGTGTCAGAACAATCGCAAAAGGGGGTAAAATTAGCATTAAACAGAAATCCATGAGAAATCTTGGTATGACCCACTCTGAGCCGAAGTAGTTTAATGCTCTCAATCCTGTAAAAATTACTAGTATATTCATCCAAATAGTCGTAAATAGAAATCCTCTCAGTGTTCACCGCTTTATACCAAAAGGAAGTAGAATTGAACGTTTCATCTCTATCCATTCTCATGTAGTGCCCATCGATTTGCCTTGCCAAATCTATCCAGTTCAAATTATCCGTATAAAATAAAGCCTGTCTTATTGCATTCCTTGCCGAATGATCAGCAAATTCATTTCCTGTAATCCCACAATGACTAGGAACCCAAATTAGTTTGAGATTGGGAAATTTCTCAATCAAGATCGTTCTGATAGAAGATGGATAAAACCCAGTATTAGATACATTAAGAACCGACCTTAGTGACGAAAGAGAGTCAGTACAAATAGCAAATCTACTACTTATCCCTCTCACCAACATACATGCCTCATATATTGCAATAATCTCAGCTGAGAAGTTTGAGCCATATTCATCAAGTTTAGCTATTTTCAAGACACTGTTATCCGTCGTGATGCTGAATGCAACAGAGTTATTCAATTTCGAACCATCTGTGTATATAAACATATGGTCAGAAAGTCTTTCCCTTAGCTCTGCAAACATCTTCCTATATTGAGTTGGGGAAGTATCAGTTTTCGGGTATTTCTGAAGAGTAAAATCAATAGATGAGGGATCCAGTGACCATGGTGGAAGTTCAGAAATTTGTGTGGGAATATTCTTAGGTAGATTAAGATCATCGCTATTCCGTATCACTCGATAAAGAACAGATGGTACTCTCGGAATTTTCCTGGAACGTCTTACCTTTTTAGCTATATGTCTTAATGGGCCATTACCACCGAAAATTAAGATACGACATAATCTTGTAGTAAGCATGTCCCTTTGATTGACCAAGGATCTAATCTTAGCCTCATATCGAATGTTCGCAATTGGGGAGGATCGTAGAGTGCCCAATGCTATTCTTATACAGGAATTAATAATTCTGTCAATTCTAGCTAATTGTGATTTGGAAGTATAACCGAAAAATTGTAGACCATAATTGATTTTTGAAAGAATTAGTGCTCTCATTACGGAAAGGAGTACGATTGAGTTAGAATTCCACTTAGGATTAGAAAGACATTTCAAAATGTTCATTCGTTGTGATAAAGAGGTTTGTAAATAAAGTATGTGGTCCTTCCAATTATAGCGTTTATTCATAAATATACCCAGAATACGGAGACATTCAACCCTCGAGATGGAGATAACTGTGGATCTAATTTCACAGCTACAGTCTCTTAGGCGACATATGTGTAGGTATTTGCACTTTGAAGTGGATAGTGAAGCACCAGAAGTATCACACCATTCGGTAATATCAGCGAATACATTGTCAAGGTCTAGTATTAGGTTTTTATTTTTAGAAGATTTAATGATGAGGTTAAAATCATCAGCGTAGGCGCAGAAGTCAATTTCCTTGTGAAGTGATAAAATCGAGCATAGTCGATTATATGCTATAAGAAAAATGATAACAGATAAAGGAGAACCCTGGGGGACTCCATTATATAGTGGAAAAGAATTGGAGTATAGGTGGTTAATTCGTACTATAATTTTTCTATTGGACATAAAATTACTCACATATTTTATAATATTCGGGCCAACTCCCCATTGGTATAATTGTTCCAGCACTGAATGTATGCCTACCTTCTCAAATGCACGCTCAAAATCCAAGGAAATAATGGTAATATGCTTACGTAGTGAGAGAGCGTTGGCAATTTGATAGTCTACAAAAAGTAGAGCATCAGTTGTCGAGCTACCCTTCTTAAAGCCAAATTGGCGGTTGCTAAGTAGTTTATTGCTCATGACAAACCACCACAACCTTTTCGCTACTATCTTGTCCAATACCTTAGCCAGACACGAGTTCAAAGAAATCGGTCGGTATGATGTTATAATAGTCTTGTCCTTTCCAGGCTTTAAAATAGGAACTACTACGCTGTTCTTAAATTGTTGTGGGATATAGTTTTCAAAGATTGCATTATATAAGTTGATAATTCGCAATTTCAAGTCGTAGGGTAACATTCTCAGCATCAGATATGATATCCTGTCCTTTCCTGGAGTCTTTCCACGTAATTTCTCTAGAGTTGAGTTAAATTCCAAAAAATTTATTTTAGATTCCATTTTTCTTGCTTTCGGACACGTTATAATAATGGGGGGGTTATCCATAAGACTTCGTTTCTTAAGCCTAAAGTTAACGGAAAAATTCATATCCTCTGAGTTCGCAGACCAATATTTGCCGAATTCATTGCCTATATCTTTATAATCTGTGTACAATTTTGCTCTATCCACCAATGATGATATGCAATGGATTCCATGTGTTGCTCTGTATCCTGTAAAGTTTCTTATGTTTGTCCATACTTTTCCAATGGGAGTGCTAGGTGTGATTGCAGAAGTTAAGTTAAAGATAGATTCCCGTTTTGCAAGTTTAATGCTTCTCTTGTATCTTGCATTAGCCCTTTTATACAGAAGCAGGTTTTCCTGTATCATATTTTTCTTAAACAATCTCCACAATTTATTCTTTTCTACCTTCAGTCTCCCTAACTCTTGGTTCCACCAAGGGACCTTTTTCTCTCTTCCACGTGACTGTGGAATGGAATAATTGGCCGATTGCAGTATAATCCTATAAATATTCGCTGTTTCCCTATTAATATTATCAACCACTGGTCTAGATCTATTAAAGGCCGCGCAGAGTTCCTGAAACTTCTCCCAATTAGCTAGATCGGTTCTGAATGTAGGTCTTCTAATTTCCCTATGTATTGTAGTTTCAGAAAAAAGTGAGATGATGATCGGAAAGTGGTCACTCCCAAAGAGATTCTCCTCGGTATCCCAGGAGGCATGAGGAACCAGAATAGGTGAACAGAAGCTTAAGTCAATATGGGAAAAATTTCCATGAGTATTTAAATGAGTAGGCGAACCATCATTCAGCAGAATCAGGTCGGATTCGTTTAAAAATTTGAACAGTAGGCGACCCCTGTGGTTATCAGAAGAAGAGCCCCAGCTCCTATGTGCACTGTTAAAATCACCAACAATTACTGAAGGAGAATAATCACTGAATAAACTTTCAAGGACACTTCTATCAAAATTCGTAGTCGGAGAAAAATACACATTATATAAATTTAATTTCATCCTCGATTTAATCTCCATGCCGATGACATCAAAATCATCCGAGGTAAAGGTCAGTTTATGTTCCAAGGACTTATGCACCAAAATGGCCACACCACCGTATCTCGTAGAAGAGGTGTTAAGATCGTACATAAAATAGTTAATAGGAATAGGAATATTGAGGCGGGAGTGGATATGGGTTTCTTGGAGACAGATTATGTTAGGGGAATGAGCTTTGATCAGTTCCTGCAGTTCTATGTAATTATTAGTATAACCATTAATGTTCCATTGCAAAATTTTTAGTATCATTGTTTAAAGTAATAAGAAGATAAGACATACATATTTTAAAAAGTAGATTCCAAACATTGCATATACATTATCTGATATATATTGGTTATAATATGTTCTTTAATATAATTTGCAAATATTAAGTTTGTAAATATTGGAAAGTTATCTTTAAAGAGAATAATTTTGTTATATATTAAAATATAGGTAAAAGTTTCGAATTTTATACTAATTTTAAGAGATGATAAGCATAGTGATATACAAGTAAGAGTAAATGGATCTAATTTGTCTATATTCGAATTATAAATAATTTGTGTAGGTTTACTTAAGAAGAGTGTAATAAGTCTGTGTTCTATTGAATTGTTGGTAGAAGAATTAGTTGAATATACAAAATTATAATTAATTGGGATAGGAATGTTTGATAGGGAATGAAGATGAGTTCCTTGTAAGGCAATGATTTGGGGGGAATATTGATTTATTAGTAATAGCAGATTATTGTACTTGTTAAGATAACCATTCATATTCCATTGTATTATTCTACTAGTCATTTATAGTTTATATTAAGAGTATACTCATACTGTTTTGGGTAATGTAAATTAAACTTACTAATAAATTCTTTTTGTACATATGAAGATGTAGTGGAGTGTAAATTAAATTTAATTACAAGAATTTTAAAAAGAAATGTATTTACATTATTCAAGACATATGATATCATTACTCTTAAAATAAGTGAGATATTTAATATTTTTCCTGTTTCTTGTTCAGATTTAGTTATAGTAACGACTAAGAGGGACTTTAAGAGAAATAAATCAAAAAATCTTATTGATATAAAGAGTGTATATAAAGAGATTGTGATAATTGTAATTTTTATAAATTCATAATTATATATTGAGTTAGTAAAAGAGTGTAACTTAGAGAATTTAATGTTTGTTGTAATTGATATGCTATATGTAAGGTTCAGTAATATGGAGAAAAAAAGAGTATTAATGATATTTAAGAAGATTGTTATGATCGGTAACATTTTTTAAGAGAAGTATTAAGGGAAGTTATTTATCTCTTTTTACGTGAGCTTGTTAATTTTCTCTTAATATTTTGTATATTCTTCTTCGATGTATTCTTGGGTAATAGAAATGCGTTGCTCGTTGACGGTTGGTTTGGAAGTACATCTGATGTTAAGAGAGATGAACTGCTCCTTAGTTCTATATCATTTAATTCAGCGTCTGAGATTTCTATATCGGAGATTACAGTGGAGTAATCAATTAAAGCACGTGGTGTGTTTTTATCTGATGTCAGCTGATTTGTGTTATTTTTATTTGCAATGTTGTTGTTGTATGTAAAATTGTTATATTTGACTTGTGTTGTTAGTGTTTGATGGGAAGGTACTACATTTAAGGAGGTTTGGGTTTTCAGAGTTGAGGAATATGATTTATGAATATTGGGATGGCGTTCTTTGAATATGTTGACTGCTTTCCTTTTGCTTACCTTCTCAAGCGTAATGATTGCTTGAATTTCTTTTTCTTTGAGAAAAGTCGGACATTTTTTATCGATTGTGGCGTGGTCATAGACTTCGTTTTGTTCTTTGCAGTTAATGCAACATCTTGTTGATTCGCATACTTCTTCAGAGTCTTCGGAAATATGGTATTCTTTTGAACAATTGAAACATAACCTGGCGTCTTTGCACGATTTAGCTATATGCCCGTAACGTAAGCAGTTCTTACAACGGAGGGGAAGGGGAATATATGTGCGGATTCTTACATTTTCGTAACCGATTGAGATTACAGTTGGCAAGGTGGTAGTGGTAAAGGTAAGAATTATCAGGCCAGTCTCTTCTAAAATACCGTTAGGGGATTTTCGTTTTATTTTTTCGACCTTACTTACGTTTTTTCCCTTTAATTCTTCGAGAATTTCTTCTTCAGGAATTCCCCGCAGATCGTTACAATATATAACCCCTTTTGAGTAGTTGAGCGAGTTGTGTTCAGAAACAGTCACCTCAATCGAAGCGGAAAGTGAACATAATTTCACTAATTTGCATGCTTGGTACTCATTTTTAGTTTTAATTAAGATTGTGCCATTTCTTAACTTGTTGCAACTAATTACTTCACCTTCACAAATCGAATCAATTACTTTTTTAATTAAAAAGGGTGACACCTTCGAGAGGTTATCATCACTTTTTACTCTTGACATGACCAAATACTTTGGCCCAGGAGTAGTTAAGTTTAAAGTTTTATTATTGTCTATAACAATTGGAGGTTTGTATATCCCTCCAATATCTGGTGGTTTATCCATGCTATTATTATCAATAATAATAACAGAGGAGAGAAAAGGAAAAACAAACGGTAAATATTAAGTGCACTTGTATTATACGTCTCTTCACTTCAACAGTTAAAGTCGAACTCAATATGTATATTATATGAGAGCTTATCTTAAGATAATATCGTACATGTTAAATACAAGTATTTTCTTACTTTCTTTCTCCTTGTTTTTGTTCTTGTAATGTTTTCATTAAATTTTAACATCATGCTACAGTTTTCATACAATTTTAACTGCAATGCGTGCATACGTATGTATGTAGGTAGGTGAAAATGTAAAATTTTTACATCAACTACAACAACAAGTTACTTTTGATTATAATAACACAGTGGGAGTTAAAAGTGTAAGTGATAGAAAAGTAAAAAAATTGATTAGTTTTGCTAAGAAAACAAATTAAATTTTATGCATCTGAGGGAGGATAATTAACATAAGATTTTCATTTGATTTTGGTTTAATTATTCGTTATAAATTTAATTCGTATTCGTAACTCTTATTATTTTAACAATCACTGTATGTACATATGTATGTTAAGAAGTGTTTAAATATTGATATGACTGTGCCAGGTTTCATTTATGCCGTGTTATGTACATATGTATGTATGTAAGTCTTGCCTGTTTGTGTGAATTGCATTTTATTTTAATTTTATTCTTAATTGAGTGAAGTTAAGTTTTCTTCTTTCACATTTTGTAGCATTTAAGACACTCTACGTCACCTATAAGAATACCCAAGTAACTCCACTCGTAATCAATGAATGAAAAGTTAAAAAAATTTTGGTATAAAAGGCTGGAGATATTCAACTTTGTTGAGCTTAGATAAGAGGACTTTCATTGATTGTCCTCATGTGGGTTACTGACCAAGACAGCGTAAAAGGATGCAACATACCTAACGCAGTTGTGAATTCAAGTATGAAATTGCCATTCTTCTCTTGTGGTTAAGGAGCGTTGGAAAAAGTATAAGTACAGAAGTTCCATGACGAGTATTACAGGGCATCTCCTCTGTTATTGTCTGTCAGTATCTGAAAAAATTGCATAACAATTCTCAGACAACCTGGAAATTATTTACATCAGCAGCCATGCAAGGGTGGAATTGAGTTAAGGCCATGCCTTTGGTTTTATTAACGGCATTACTGCTTTAGAATAGCGACCAGAAATTATGCTCATATGATGGTTTTATCCAAGCTGGACTAAGACGCTGGTGCAGCTCTTGCACTGACCAACATCTTCCTCTTTCGTGATTTTTTTTTTTTTTTTGGTGGAACTTGGTCAGTACAGGGACTGCCTTCACCTCGTGGCATCACAACGGGACGCTATGCGTGCTCAAGTTAGCTTTTTTATTTTAGAGCTACCACTCCGACCTAACACAATCTAAGGAATTGGTCCAGTCACCGTATTCTAGGAGGTACTGTATATGTAGAATATTCTGGCCCAACAACACCATCAGCAACGCAGATATTTGGACTCTCACAGAGGAGGAACCCATACAGAAGGAGAAAAAAAGAAAAAAATGGGGGTGGATTGGCCATACAGTGAGAAAGAAGCCCGACAGTATTACAAGAATGGCGCTAGAGTGGAATCCTCAGGGCTCAAGGAACCGTGGCAGACCAAAAAATATCTGGAGACGCACGGTCCTGCAAGAACTAACAGGCTTAATGACCTGACGATGGAGATGCTTTGTGGAAGCCATATGCTCCCTAGAGGGGTAATGGAAGAAAAAAAAATTTGTTTTCCTTTTTTTTAATGAATTTCTAATTCAAAAATTTTCCTAATTAAGCCTTTAATGAAATTAGGGAAGTAGGGCTTCAGATAATTGCTCTTGACCGCCTTTAGTTGATGCTGACTAGTTTCTTAACGTTCTCTTTACCTTAAACCTTAACTTACTCAAGTTTTTGTCATACTCGCATAACATGACGTTCCTTAAGTTAACGTGTGTGTATGTAAAGTGAAGAGAAAAAAGGAGAATTTCCTTACATGTTGCATTTGAGTACTGAACTGGAACTCCCACACATACGCTTACACACATACACACATACACACACCAACATTAATTTTTAAGTTGGAACTCAAAAGCGCTTGGGTATGTACTGTATATGCCGTGCAGCATGTTGTGCCTGTTTAATCTGTTGCTGTTGCTGTTCCAATGTTGCTGTTGCAGTTTTCGTGTGACACATTTGAACTTAATGCCTCAGTAATTAATTTGAAAATATCTTGTTTTCTTTCATAAAATATGTATCAGTGTGTGTGTATGTGTGTGTTAAGAATATATTTTCTTGTGCCTTATACTTATGAAAGTTTTATCTTGCATTTCGTTTTCGTTTTCTTTTGCTTCATATTTTCTTATTCGTTTTATTTTATTTTTCTTGTTTTTCTTCTTTCGTATTAATAAATTTGTTATAATTTCTATAAGGAAATTATAACGTGCATACATTATAAAGAGAAAGTTTTCTTTAACGATGTTGTTGCTGCCTGTACTCCTGCTGCTCTTGCTTATACAATTTCATTATTAAGAGGTTGTTTATCCCTCTGTATGTAGAGTGTATGTAGCGTGTATGCAGAGTTTATAATAATAATTCAATTTTTTTTATAAACATTCCAACTTTATTACGGGATCAATAAAAAATGTATTTTATTAAGACGACTTTGCGAAGAAAAAGCACAAAAAAAATTAACTTTTATATGAGGCGCATTCCTCTCTTTTGTCATGCAAAATAGAAAAAAGAAAACTTAAAGAAATTCAGAACAATTAATGCATTTGAATCAATTTTATGAATGCAATTAAATGCGAATGTACTTCCAACCATTTTCTCAAAAATTTGAAAAATAGCTCGAAACCCTACACAACAAATTTAAGTTTTATTTCTTCTTCTTTTTCTACTTTTTTACAGAGCCCTGGGTAAAAGATCATCGAAATTTGTTAGTCAATTGAAAGACCTATTGATGCCATTATTTGTGGAAAATAACATGACTGGTGCGCCTTCGACAACAGTGTGAATATAACCGATGACATGGGTTATGTAGGCTTTGAGAATTACTGTGGTTTGTGGATTATTCGTAGATACCGGGGATTTAACAAAACCCCATAAGAAAAAGTCTAACAGGGTCAAATTACACGATCGGGGTGGCCAGTGCACATTACCTCCACGTGAGGTGACTATGCCCTCAAATTGCTTTTGCAAAATATCCAGTGTGGCATGAGCTGTATGGCACATGGCACCGCTCTGCTGAAGCTACATATTGCTGGGGTTCTGACCATTCAAATTAGGTCAAAAGAAGTTGATAGTTGTCGACCTATAAGGCTAAACTTAAAGAAATATTGCCCGATAACACTGCCAACCCAAAATCTACAACAAACAGTGAACTTTCGTGAAATGCAACTGTCGCCCTTCGAACTCATGATGTGGTTTAGTATCGTACCAAATTCGACATTTTGGTTTCGCTAAAAATGATTTCTCAACGAATATTTACATATTGTGGGGGCCACCGAGTCGCGCCGTGGGTTAGTAGGTAGTGTGTTGCCTTATTATACGCCTCGGTTCAAACCCCAGGAAAGGCACCTCCAACTGAACGAAATATGAAAAAATATTTCTTCGGCGACTTTCTGGCAAAAGCTCTGAGAGTAAACATAATTGCTTTGAAAAGTTTCTCATGAAATCTGCCGTTCCGAGTCGACTTTAAACTGTAGGTCCCGCCACTCATGTATAAAATTAACACACACAACATATGTAAGTGGTGTGAGCAGCTAGGTTGTAATCCTGACTGAAGGGTTGTAATGACCAATTATGTATGTATGTATGTGGGAAGACCGAACATAATGATATTCCGAGAAACTGCACAGCGGACGAAGTCCGTGGATGTGGTAAAGCCACCGAACGTTAAGTTGAGTTCTCTACGATGAAAATGATATTGAAACCACGAATTCAAAATCAACATCAAACAGTGATCTTTTCGGATACCTTGGGCGCTCTTGGATCTCACGCGTTCTTATACGAATTCATACAGAAATGGGTGTCATCGCGAAAGATAATTTTTTTTAATGGAAATTAAGGTTCATTGCCAACTACTCCAGAAACCACACTCAGCAAGCAGACGTCATTGTGAATGATTGTTTCTGATGATTTGGTTTAACAGACGGAATAAATGACAAACAATTCGCCGGAGGTAGCTTCTGCAAGATGTTATGAATTGTCGCAGTTTAGAAGACCCTAAACAAGGAGAAAAAGCGTCCATATTTCCCAAACTGTAGTCACTGTGGTCTACAAGGTAGAGTGATTGCTTGTTAGACGTAAGGCCGCGGTTCTAACTCTAGCCCAGACATCTCAAACGAAACGAAATATGAAAAAAATATTTCTTTCGGCGAGTTCCTCTCAGCAGATTTGTGGTAAAAGTGCGCTCTGAGAGTAAAATAAAATGACCAAGAAAATTTTCTTAAGAAATCTTTCATTCGGAAACGACTTTAAACTGTAGGTCCAGCCGCTCATATATAAAATTAACACACACAACATAAGTGATGTGAGAAACTAGGTTGTAAACCTGACTAATGAGTTGCCAGATGACCAATTAAGCAAGTAAGTTTATGGTTTTTTTTTTAAATTCATATACACAACCACTAATAGAGACAAATTTGAATTTCTTCATGTAATATTTCATACTCAGTCACAGGACTATTGCTCTTGTAACACTTAATATTTTAATCATGAACTGCAGGTCTTTTACGTTTATGGTTTTTGTTCTTTCCTTTTGTAATCATTTATCAAAAAGTTATCAAAGTTATCTGTTTTGCAATTGTTGACAATCATTAATCAAATTGCCGGTTTTTGGAAATTGTCCTCAAGATTTATGAGCTTTTTTTTCTACCATAACTTTTCCTTTGCATAGCAAATTTTTTTCTTTGGTTGGGGGGGGGGGTGTTGGTTTCTTACTTTGAAAACTTTTATTCAAATTTGTATTTTTGATATGATGTCGTCTCTTTACAATTACTTATTGAAATTAAGAGCGTATATTTATTTACTTTTTTCTTTTATTTTTTACAATTTTATTCTTAAAGGGACCAAAAAAACTTTAAAATTTTTTATTTGAATATGTTTTTTGGTGTTTTTTTATTTTTATTTTGTTTTGGTTTTTTTTTATTTATAAAGAAAATTCATGTATATTGTTTACCTTATTAAAAGTTTTATTTTTTACTTTTATGTCAACTTGAGAAGTTTTCGTGAACAGTGCTTTTATGGTACATAATGGCCATAATTATGGTAATATTTGCTTAGAAAAAAATATTTCGTTTTAATGACTTGAGTTTCTTAGAAATTCATTTCAAGAAACGAATTTAAAAAAATTATTAAAAAATAATACGAAGACTGAACCCTAACATACATATACAGGGCTGTCATATATATTATGAACCTATCAGACTTTTCCTCTTCTTGCAGAAGACAATTTATACAGTAAGAGCTGCTCCAGAAGGAGTACTTGGCTGCTTTCTTATATAGACGAGGCTTCAATAATTTGTAAAAGGCTGCTGCTACAGAGGGAGTACTTGGCTGCTTCTTTATATAGAGGAGGCTTCTTTATATAGAAGAGGCTTCCATAATGTGGAGGCTTTCATAATGTGAAAAAGAGCTCCATAGCAGACATACATAATTGGTCATTACAACCCTTCAGTCAGGATTACGACCTAGTTTCTCACATCACTTATGTTGTGTGTGTTAATTTAATACATGAGTGGTGGGACCTACAGTTTAAAGTTGACTCCGAATGACAGATTTTTGAGAAACTTTTTCATGGCAATTTTATTTACTCTCAGAGTTTTTGCCAGAAATCTGCTGAGAGGAAGTCGCCGAAGAAATACTTTTTGTATTTTTTTTTTTTGATGTTTGGCCTGGGGTTCGAACCCTGGCTTTACGTCTAATAAGCCAACATACTACCTACTAGACTACGGCGACCTCTTCCTCCATAGCAGACGTACTGGCAAAATAGGGTGAGGCTTCCATAATGTGGAGGCTGCCATAATGTGAAAAAGAGTGCCATAGAAGACGTACTGGCTAAGTAGGGTGAGCCGAATACTGTGGTGGGCTGCATAATGAAAATGTTTCATGGAAACACAAGCTTTACGATTCTCATCAGTAGTAGAAAAGCAAAGGAACACTTTGCACTAAGGGTTGCTCTTCGACTTCTATGGACTCTTGTAATAAAAACGAGTGGCTAATGAAGTTAGAACGCGAAAGTGCAGCAATCGTCAATGTAAACGACGTGGTTTTAAAATGTCAGGCAGATTTGTAAATTCCATTAAAGATAGGATAACTTTTGTTCGACAGAAAGTTATGGAAAGTCCATTTGATTGCGGCATGGGTGTAAATACCAAGAAAACAAGTACATTTAAGAGGTCGCTGCCACAGAAGGAATACTTAGCTGCTTTCTTATATAGAAGAGAGCTTCAATAAAGCGCAAAATGGCACTGCTATAGCAGACATATTGGAACTATTGGGTATGACAAATACTATGTTGGACTGCGTAACGCATATACTTCGTGGGAAAACAATCTATACGATGCTCATCACTAAAAGGAAAGCGAGGAGCACACAGCAGTAGGGGATGGTCTTCTTTCTCTATGGAATTTTGTATTGAATGAGTAGCTAATGACGTTGGAACACGTCGAAACTGTAGCAATTACCTATGTAAACTACGTAGTTCTTGCATTTTCCGGCAGGTTTGTAAATCCCATTAAGAACAAGATGATACAAGATGATATTTGTTCTAAGGAAAGTTATTAAGAGTGAATCTGATCGCGGCTTGATTGTAAATACCAAGAAAACAGTGGTAATATTTTTCAACCAAAAGATGAACGTTCCTCTTATGGAAGTTGTAGCGGCATTAAGTCCTGGGACTTATTTTTGATAGCAAGAATGAAAAAAACATGCATTACTTATTATGCTCGTAAAAAGTGTTGAAAGAATGATTTTTGTGCCTTGTTTAACAATTGGGTATGAAAAATATTTTGTTGGACTGCGTAACGCATATATTTCGTGGGAAAACAATCTATACGATGCTTATCACTAGGAGGAAAGAAGGGGACACTTCGCGGTATGGGGTGAGCTCTTTTTCGTATGGAATCTTGTAGTGAACGAGTAGCTAGTGACGTTGCTAGTTGTCTATGTGAACAACATAGTCCTTACAATTTCAGGCAATTTCAGTAATCAAATATATAATGACCTATAGATGCTTAGCAAAGTGTATATCTCTAGACAGGACAACTAAACTCAACTGCATAAAGCGGATACAAAGATTCACCTGCATCGTTGTTAATGGTGCACTGTATGTAATCATCTACATCGTCATCTCTACCCTGCTACTGCTCTACTATACGGTCTCACCAGCTAGTACTGGACACCGTTTATGGACGCTGTATTACACCCACATCGGCATCCTTACCTCACTACTACTCCTATAAAAGGTCTTACCAGTTAATACTGGACATCGTTTATGAGTGTGATTGGATAATAGCGAGTATCGAGAGAATTCTGAATGCAGATTAGAAATTCTGACTACTCGATGGAGTACGGGATGTCCATTGCGAATAGAAAGAAAAGTAAAAATGATGTAACGAATATAACCAATGTTTTGAAACTGAATTGAGCTGCGAATGAAGGCATCTTTTCACAGTCGGCAAGATTAGTTCATATGACAACGCTACCCGATCTTTTACGGGGTATTTTTGGCAATAGTGTCAGCCATACAGGCTACGGTGATGATTATTAACGATGACAAGATCTCAAAGAAATATATTACAACACAGTAAGGAGATGGCCAGAATACTGCATTTAGGATAGTTTAATGCTTTTGCCAGTCTCCCAACAAGTAATCAACGCAATGGATTTTTGTGGGAGCCGAAAGGAATGATATTCCGGAAAATTACACCTTACTACATAAATGTGGCAAAATTATTAAACTTTCAGTTGAATTTTCTACAATGGAAATGCTATTGAAACCGACAATGACTTTTCAGGATGCTTTGGACGCTTTTGGGTCTTACGTGTACATGTATGAATTCATACAGAAATCGGTCTCATTGCAGAAGGTGGTCTTTTTTTAATGACAATTAAGGTTTGCTGCCAACTGCTCTAGAGCGTATTCAGACAACACGCGTCATTTTATATAGTCGTTTAGGTTCAGTGGCTGAGCCATTTAAATTTTGTGCACGTGCATGAACAAACCTCGTCACAAAATTCTGTGTTCTGGTAAATTTGTGGAGATTTTGTGAGCAATATGAAATCAAAAGTCTTACTAATGTATGGGTTTTACTCGATCATTTATTGAAGCAATGGATTTAAATATATCCACCACATTGCCGATAGTCCTCTCGGTAGGACCATTATGGAGATTCACAAATAAGTGAAACGCGAGTTACGTTACCCAAGCAGAACAAAACTAAAATAATTTTATAATATGGACGTGTTGTTGAGTGCTGTATTTATCCATGATGATTAGACAAAGCATAGTGAATAACTGACCATTAAATTGACAGATGCAGCTTCAACAAGATGATCGTTATCAACTGTCACCACCCAATCTTTAAGGATGCCTTAAGGCTCTTGCATGTGTGCGTAAGCGTAACGATTACGATTTATTTTATTATTATACAAAACTTTTTTGGGAAACAGTGTTCCAAATATAAATTTTTCCTTTCTATTTTTTGCTTGAATTATAAAACTATTACACTGACAACTATCGTTCATATTATATATACGAGTATGAAACAATAAAACAAAAACAAAAACAAAAAATAATAAAATTTTACTTAGACATGACAAGGAAAAAGTTATAAAACACAATTGTATTCTGCTTCAAGTACAGCAGGTGTTTTTCAAAACTAAATTTTTTTCTTTCAGTTTGGTGCAGAATTATAATCAAATAAAATTTTCTAAAACAAGAGAAAAGAAACATTGAAACACTGAAAAACAAATTGTGTTTGAGAGAAAATAATACGGAAACATTAGCTGGAAACAGGAAAAGAATTTATAAACTTGCATGCCACTTAAAGTTGCAAAAAATGCTGCAGATATGGTACGAATTGAAAAAAAACTTGGGCATGACAATAAAATTATCAACGGAAAAAAGAAAAGAAAAAATCAAAGAAACATTCGCATTTGCAAACAATAAACACGAGTACGTACGTATATGTACATATATATGTATGTATGTACGCGTACGGCATTACGTTTTAAGAATTGAAATTAAAATTGAAATCAACACTGCGTATGAGCAATTGCCGTTTATTGTTGCTTTTTTTGGCTTTAAAATCGACAGCTAAAACATCAGAGTGTACACACTACTCTCATCATTGCATTTTGCAGAATAAACGTGTATTGGTTTTATTGTTATGCATGTATGTGTTAAACATGATGTGCATAAATTTGTATGTGTAAATATGGTGTACACCAATACACGTGTACAATATTAAGAGATAACATTGCATATGCATACCTGCATACATATATTTGTATAAGTACACGTATAACATTTTCATATGTATTGTATACATTCTTGATTTCATATGTATATACGTATGTGTGCGTGTCTCTGTGTGAATTTCATTTTAGTATGCGTTTCAGTGTTTGTATGTGCATGTAAACAAGTACTGTGTTCGAAAGTAGAACACAGGAACATTTTTAACTCAAATTTCAATAGCCATTTGCATGTGTAGTCGTGTGAGAGAGAATTAATACTCAGTAGTATAATTAGAAGGAAACAGTTAAATACAGGCAGGAAGACCATTGTTTTCCATTTAACCGATATTACATAACTTCCTGGTGGTAGAGTAGCTTTAATAAATTTATTTTAAAATACAGCTTCTTTGTCGTTTATACTCTTATACTTTCTCTCTTATACTCTCCTATACTCCCTCTCAGCTCCTTTGCCGTTTATACTCTCTTATACATTCTTATACTTTCTCTCTTATACTCTCTTATACTCTCTCTCAGCTCCTTTGCCGTTTATACTCTCTTATACACTCTTATACCTTCTCTCTTATACTCTCTTATACTCTCTCTCAGCTCCTTTGCCGTTTATACTCTCTTATACACTCTTATACACTCTTATACCTTCTCTCTTATACTCTCTCTAAACTCCTTTGCCGTTTATACTCTCTCATACATTCTTATACCTTCCCTCTTATACTCTCTTATACTCTCTCTCAGCTCCTTTGCCGTTTATACTCTTTTATACACTCTTATACACTCTTATACCTTCTCTCTTATACTCTCTCTAAACTCCTTTGCCGTTTATACTCTCTCATACATTCTTATACCTTCCCTCTTATACTCTCTTATACTCTCTCTCAGCTCCTTTGCCGTTTATACTCTTTTATACACTCTTATACCTTTTCTCTCTTATACTCTCTCCAATGAATTTGCTTCAAAATGCTGTGAATACTCTTGATTTTGCATGTTTGTTGATGATTTAGAAGAACACGTATGCTACATGTGTTCTTAAGCTGTTTACTAACCCCAATGGATCATTCATTTGCCTGTACTATGCTTCTTTTTATCTGTAAGTTGTAATGCTTCTCCAGATTTTTAATAGAACTGAAGTACACAAACTCATTCACAACCGCGACACTGTACCTGTCAGCGGGTACTAACTAAGAAAGGCTTTCAAGCCTCATCCAAAAATGCTCTTTTCAGGGGACATTGGTAGCTTTGGAACATTTCTTACTGCTCTTCATGGCGCCGTGACCCAAAGATCGGAAGGAATTTTAGATAGGCTCCGCTCCTAACCAAGGGGGAAATCATGTCCAAATACATGGCTTCGAATTGGTACTCTGTTGTAGCAGTCTGCTACATTTGGGGGAGATGGTAGACGCATTGTATTTCATCCTGTGCGAAGAGCACCGTGGGATTAGGTCCACGTAGACAGCTACCCGCATTACATCAATCATCGTTGCTCTTCATGACAAATTCCAAAATAATGGATTGTTGATTGGCATTTCTATTTAATTGGTCACTACAATCATATACTTAGTATTACGACCTAGCTTCTCACACCAGCTATGTTGTGTATGTTAATTCTATCCATGGGTGTCGAGGCGTACAATTTAAAGATGACTAAGAAAGAAAAATTTGCAAAAAGAGTCTTCCAACATAGACTTCCAGACATTGAGAGTTGTTAACGTCCATTACATAGAAGCTACATTTCATTTTCGCTGAATTCGGTCTGCAGTAGTTGGCAGCGGACTTTAGCAATGAGATCCATTACTGGATGAATGGTTAAATGAATAAATAAAATTCTCGAATTTGAAACGATACCAAGTAACACCAGATCCAGGAGCGATAAATGCATTCCGAAAAAGTCACTGTTTGATGTGAATTTTGTACACGCCGCCTGTGTATCGATTGATATTTCTTTCTTTACTACGTTGGCCAGGTCATTGCTAACAATGGCAAGCACCAACCTTTTTTTTTCACCTGGATTGAATGATCTGGACACCAATGGCATGTTGCTCCAGCAGAAAGGCTCTGCGGCGCGCCACACAACTCAAGCCATATTGAATATTATGCACGAGCGATTTGGGAGCATATGTTTACCTCATGTGCAGATGATGTGAACTGGCCACCAAAATCATGTGGTTTGAGCCCTTTATAGTTTTTTGTTGTGAGGATTTTTTTTTAAGTCGTAGGTGTATGTGAATATGTCACATATCATCGGTTAAATTCCGCCTGATTTATACAGCAGCTTTGAGGAAAATTGGTATGTGAGTACGAACCATGAACCAGAATGGTGCTTAAAGACAACATACCCCATATAATCCGACAAATTCAGCCTGATTTATACAGCAGCTTTGAGCAAATTTAGTATGTAAGTAAGCCACGAACCAGAATGGTCCTTAAAAACAACATACCCCATAACATAGGACAAATTCAGCCTGATTTATACATCAGCAACATGGGAAATTGACATTTAGAAAGCCCTCATTCTTGAAAAGCCATGACGGACATTTGGACAATGTTATGTTGCACACATAATGACATCAATAGGTCCTTCATTTAGGGGAATCTCAAAATTTTCAGATTGGGAATGCCTAAGGGCGGATTAAAGCAATACTTTTCTAATGACGAAGGCAGTATCGAATAAAAAATTCTGAATTTATTGGTTAGAAATACATTTTTTTGTTTACTATTTTACCCTGTGGTTATATTATGGAGTGTGTACTTCTAACAAAATTTATTTGTATCGTTATTTTATGTCCGTTACCTTGATTTCATATACGATTTTCTGAGAATTTTTTTTCACAAAAACTGTTTAAATAACGGCAACAATAAATGCAACATGTACTGTTTATTTACATTTAGAGAACAACAAAGACCGGAGAAAAAAATCCGTTTAAATTCAAGTTTTAAAAAATAGTTGCAATGGCCGGCCTAGCATTCAAAAAAGGCATCCACAATTTAATAGATTCTGATTGTATTAATTTAAAGGCGAACATCTAGAAACTGTCCAAAAATAGTAGACTAGTTTCAGAGTAAGTTCTTACACATCTAATTAAAAACAAAAGTCCTAAATCGAAATGGAAATTGGGCTCAGATTCGATCCTAAAAACATTTTTATAAAAAACTGTCGTATCGTCTTGAAGTCGCTGTAGTCTAGTAGGTAGTGTGTTGGCTCATTAGACGTAAAGCCAGGGTTCGAGCCCCAGGCCAGATATGATAACAAAAAAAGGGCCTCTTCTCTAAAAATGATTTTTCCTGAAGAAAATTAGGTTCAGTTTCCAATTGCTCTAAAGTCCATTCAGTGAACATGAGTGGTTATATACTGTCGTTTGCATTCAGTTCTTGAAACAGTTGTATTTTGTAGGAGGCCGATGTTATTTTTACACAATTAATTGTAATTTATTTGAAAAATCTTGTCCTTTCTTTTATTAATTTTTTCTGGTCAAATAAAGTGTCCATACTTCAACAACAAGTACTTTAGTATTTATGGCCAAAAACGGAAAACAAAAAGACAATTAATACCATAAAAACCAAACAACTTAAAAACAGATGAATGCCACAATTGTCTCTTGAAGATGAAACACTCCACTCAATTAAACATTACTCCATTAAATGCAAAACAAAAAAAAAAAACGAATGAATGAACTTCTTAACACAATAATTACTGATTTACGAAAAATTTATTATCCTCCTTCAATCTGAAAGAAATCCTTTTTCGAAAGAATTTGGATTTCTACTTAAGAGTCATAAATTGCAAGAGATTCTCAATCAAAATCGAACAAACTTAACTTGCACAGATTGAAAAGCATGAAAAGAGGCGTTGGTGGTGGGAGTATGTTTGTATGCAAACATATTAACAAAAAACAAGATTATTGGCTTAATAGTAGGAATTTATTTATATTGTGTGCTGATTTTAATTATTTTCAAATAAAGATTTGATAAAAAATATACATACACACATACGTGTGTATTGTTTGCAAAATGTTTGCAATAAAAATAAATCGAATTGTTAATAAAAATACGTTTGTTTTTCAAAGTTTGTCTCTCTTTTAAAAAGCAAAGCAAAGCAGTCTGTTAAAAATTAATTGAAAAAGTAAAGTCTTTAAGGAATTGTTTTCCTTTTTTTGAAGGAAAATTAAATTAAATTCTGTAATGAAACTATGACGACACTACATACATACATAATTGGCCATTACAACCTTTCAGTTAGGATTACGACCTAGTTTCTCACACCACTTATGTTGTGAGTGTTAATTTTATACATGAGTGGTGGGACCTACAGTTTAAAGTCGACTCCGAACGACAGATTTTTGAGAAACTTTTCATGGCACTTTTATTTACTCTCTCAGAGTTTTTGCCAGAAATCTGCTGAGAGGAAGTCGCCAAAAAAATACTTTTTGTATTTTGTTTTGATGTCTGGCCTGGGGTTTGAACCCTAGCTTTACGTCTAATAATCCAACACACTACCTACTAGACTACGGCGAATATGAAGTTTGAATCACATCTCACACACATACTTTACATACAGGATTACGACCTAGCTTTTAGCTCTTATTGAAGATCCCTGACCTGGGGATTGAATCGAGGCCTCACGTCTTATAAGCCTACACACTATCTATTAGACTACGGCGATTACAATACACATATACACACAGATTTATTTTATTTAAATTTAGGAATTACAAATGCTTCATGAAAGACCCAATATTTTTTCTTTTCGGTCCTTTATAGGCATTGTACTTAGGTTAGAGGACGTGTGCTTGTCAATTTAGAGTACCCGGAGGTCGATTTGACCCATTGTACGTGTATTTTCGGCCTTTTAAGACACACAGAGCTATCACTTCCCCTAGATAAGCAGATAATGTCGTTGCCTGGTACCAAAACACTCATTGGAACATTCAGGGGTGAACACATTTTATCATCAATTACGTCCTAATGCTTCTCAAATTGCTATGCTACTCGTTGCTGATGCTACTTCCATTGACAAAGAAGGGCTTAAAACAAATTTGAAAAATAATTTTTTTTTGGAGCGTATCGATAAATTCGAAAACTATGCTAAATATTTGTGGGCTTCTGGGGATGTAAATATTAATAACTTGGATAGGTATTTGAGCGCTTTATTGAATACATCAGACCGCCCATAGTTATAGGAGGTGTATGCCTAGTGGTAGTCCACAGCCAAATTTAAATCATTCATGCATGAGATCACATTTGGAGATTACCAGTAGGTTGGTAGCGTGTGAGGAGTTCATCATAAACTTTTTCACCTCTTTTCTTGGTCTGCTATAAATGAAATAGGAATGAATAATGGTCTGCAATAGATCAAATAGGACAGGAATTTTAGCAGAGCATATTATTATGGACAATAATTAAAGGAGTTGGAAATTGTACATAACTTTGTGGTGCACCTGAATGGGGTCTGAACTCATCCTATGGAAGCATATCTATCAATAACAACCTGTACAGTACTATACTTGAGAAATATCAATACAAATAAAGGGAAGGGGCTATCAACACCAAGAGTAACAATACATTTTCAATGTGTAGAGTTACAAACTGTTTCACTAATGACCATAAATAGCAATGCTTTGAAAATGTCTAGAGCCGCAATAAATATTTCTTTAATAAAAATTTCTTTAATACCAATAAAATGGGTCAATTCGATTTCCGGGTACTGTACTTGTCCTAATTGACAAGTACACGTCCTCTAACCTAATAAAAAATTTTAAATGTGTCAGGCCACCAGCAGAAAGAAATTTACGGAAGCCATACTGCCTGTTGAAATCGCTGTAGTCTAGTAGATAGTGTGTTGACTTATTAGACGTAAAGCGAGGGTTCAAACCCCAGGCCAGACATCAAAACAAAATACAAAAAATATTTCTTCGGTGACTTGCTCTCAGCAGATTTCTGACAAAAACTCTGAGGGTAAATTGAGGGTAAAAAAATTGCCATGAAAAGTTTCTCAAAAAATATGTCGTTCAGAGTCGACTTTAAACTGTAGGTCCCCCGCCACTGATGTATAAAATTAACACACACAACATAAGTGGTGTGGGAAACTAGGTTCATAATTCTGACCGCAGGGTTGTAATGACCAATTATGTATGTATGTGGTAGCGTGTGAGGAATTCATATTGAAGGACTATGAATGCATAAATCGGATCGGACAGGAAGTTTAGCAGAGCATATTATTATGGACAATAATTAAAGGAGTTGGAGATTGTACATAACTTTGTGGTACACCTGAATCCAATGGAAACTTATCCAACAATAAAATCCTGTATAGAGCAATACTTGAGAAATATCAATAAAAATAAAAAGCAGGAGCTGTCAACACCAAGAGTAACAATGCTTAGGTAATGTTTAGTTCCACAATCTGTTTCACTTATAACCATAAATAGCAATGCTTTGGAAATGTCTAGAGCCAGAATAAAAATTTCTTTAATAAAAAATTTCTTTAATACAAATAAAAATTTTAATGTTGTCAGGCCACCAGCAGAAAGGGTTTTACGGACGCCATATAGCCGTTTTAAATCTGGCTTTACAACCATCGAAAATTCCGAATACTTTGCTATTTGGCATTAGTACTGGCCTTACTATTTTTTGGGATTGGCATTGTAGAAGCAAATGTCGAGCAAAGTACAGGTAAAGTTATGGAACCGAATGTGCTGTGTACTGAAAAGGTCAATTTATAGACCAGCAAGCATCGAAGAGCACTTTTTCAGTACAACACAGCAGATATAAATGAAATCGTAGGAATCCAAGGAAATCAATTTGAATTGAATAATTTCGCATACATTAATTGTGTGACATATTTTTTTTCTCAGTAATTTCTTGCTGCTACTATTAAACAATATTTCAATTCTTAAAGTTGTTTCTCAATTAATTCCAGAATGATTTATTTTTAATTAAAATTTTATCGATATTTTTAACTGTAAATATTTGCTAAAAATCTTGGAAGAAAATCATCATATTGTTTATTGTTTATGTTTATTAAAATTTATGTATAATAGGCCATATTATTTACAATCAATGGCAGACAGACAGTATAATTAATTATAAAATATTTCATAAATAGTTTCCATTTAAATTGATCTTTTATTTGTGAAAAATATCAACTTTTAAAGAGGAATAAAAGCAATAAATAGAGTATATGCGTAATCAAATAGATTTTAAATCTATTTGCATCAATACTCAGCTCAAAGATATGTAATGATGCAGATTGAATTGTGTAGTAGCAGTCAAAGGCAACTAATTAGAAATGCAGTAAAAATATTTTCAAACATTGACAATAAATTTATTTTTTAATATTTTACACGTAAAACATCACTGCATTTAATTTACTGCATTACTAATTATTTACCAACAACTGTTGTATTTATAGGAAAAAAAAAGAAGGAGAGAAAGAAAACAAGTATCTTTAATCAAAATAAAATTGTCTGTTACGTTATCATTGACGATAATAATGTTATGAATGATGAATAACTAATCTATATATGTATGTATATGACAATAAAAACAACAAACAATTGCAATAACAACAAAAATAAAATGAAATAAAACTGAAGACTTGTATGGCTTGAAGAACACGTTGAAATAAAATCGACAGCAAAAACTCTGAAATTCAATCAATCAATCAGGCATTTGTATGCATTTAATGTGGCAATAATTGCCAACACTTATGTAAGCAATTAATTATTACCAAAGAAATATAAGATTTTTTCTACAAAAACAAAAACAACACTTCTTAAGAAAGACACAGAAAAATATTGAATTGTCGGATTTAAGCAGTTACGTTTGGCATACACCGACTAAATTGTATCCTTATGCCGCCACAGTTTAGATTTTCTTTTATTCACATATAGTAACAGCTATTATATTAGCTTTAGATTAGCTAAGGTCCCTTCTGGTTTGATTACACATAGGTTATCTACTGAAGAATATTTCGTTCCTTAATCAAGCTTTTAATAAAATATGGTTGAGACGATAAATATGAAGCGAAGTTCTCTCAACATTTTGTTACAGGAAACTTATGAGTGAGAAAGTTAGGAGTGAGAAGGAAAAAATTTATATATAGACATACATAATTGGTCATTACAACCATTCAGTCAGGATTACGACACAGTTTTTCACACCACTTATGTTGTGTGTGTTAATTTTATACATGAGTGGTGGGACCTACAGTTTAAAGTCGACTCCGAACGACAGATTTTTGAGAAACTTTTCATGGCAATTTTATTTACTCTGAGTTTTTATCAGAAATCTGCTGAGAGAAAGTCGCCGAAGAAATACTTTTTGTATTTTGTTTTGATGTCTGGCCTGGGGCTCGAAACATGGCTTTACGTCTAATAAGCCAACACACTACCTACTACACTACGGCGACTTCCATAAGAAAATTTGATTCGGAGAAATACTAAGAGATGAACGAAAATTATTTAATAAACTCTCTGAGTCAGCTAGCCCAGCCAGATGGGAACAAGACAACGCGGTCATAATGGATTCCGCGTCATGTAGGAATCTATTGAAATGATCAGGCAGGATCCTATTTGAAGAGCTCAGAAATTCTTTATGGATTGAAAAGAGGAGTCATAAAGAGTCTGCATAGTGAGAGAATAAAGACAGCAAAGACTCTTATGACGATAGAGAAGTTTGACGGACTCTATGGTAAGCAATTGATAAACAAATATATTGAAATCAAAACTTACTTAAGCACACACAATAGCCCGTGGTGATGCCTCTAAGATAGCTGACAATACTGTCATCCGCCTCAGCCCATTTACTATCTCTACAGTAGTCATCAGCTTGTCAGCAAAATCTCTCAGCATCTTACTGAATTCTAAGTGATCAGGAAATAAGGTGCATAGACTTAAATGTCCCTACGATCTAATAAAAGAAAATATTGATTGGCACGCTTTCTATTAAATTTAGGCCAGACTCTGGCTATGAAATAAAATTCCTCGTGTTGTTTACATCCCTTTAGTGAGGATTACAATTTAGCCTCCCGCACAAAACTCACTTAAGCACACACAATAGCCCGTGGTGATGCTACATAAAGCGATGCCTCTGTGATAGCTGACAATACTATCATCCACCTCAACCCATATACTATCCCTACAGTAGTCATCAGCTTGTCAGCGAAATTTCTCAGCATATTACGATGTTGTGTGTAGCCTTACGTGGCGGGACCAGTTTAGTGCCATCTTCGAACGACAAATTTTAGAAACTTTTCATGGAAATTTTATTTTACTTTCAGAGTTCTTGGCAGAAAACTGCAGAGAGGAAGTCATCGCAGAAATAATTTTCATCTTCGTTTTTTTTGAGATTTCTGGTTTGCAGTTTGAATTACACACTCTCGTTTAACAAGCCAGCACAATATCTACCAGACTACGGCGACTTAATTGCTTGCAAAGGGTTTTAAATATACTGTGACAGAAAACTTTAATGAAAACTCTTAAACTGAGCACTACTACTCCAAACGGCACCGAGGCTACTAACGAATTATGGCTAGACAGTCCTAGCCGAGATATATTCCAGAAAGCTTCTAGAATAGTTAACTCACCACCATAGAAGTAAACCAGCAAGAGATCTCGCTCATCACCAAAGGAGTTGTAGAGAAAGAAAGCCTACGAGAGTTTGGCAGACGAGTACACCAAACTAGGCGAAATAATTGCAAAAATTGTAGAGATGATGGGTGGAGGAATAAGGCCCATACATCAAGCAATTCGCTTCAATATTGTCACTTTACCAACATGCTGCTAATAAAAGGCTTTAAGGCGGAAGAATAAAGTCATGACAATAGGAGGACACAGACGATCCAACACGGGGCAGATACCAGGAGCATCCTATGGACATAGGGATAAAGTGGAAAAACCCAGAAGAATACCTCCATAGAAGATCAGACCATGAGATACATACATATGTACATCAGGCAATTTGAAATATAGCGGCTTCAATATCGTCAGACAAGTTTTAAGGCAGAAAATTAATGTCGAAGTTAGTAATAGGAGGACATTGACGTCCCAAAATGGAACAGATACCAGGAGTATTTTAAAGACAGAGGTATGAGATACATACATCAGGCAACTTGCGATATATTGGCTTCAATATCGTCACTTTACCAGCACGTCGCTAAGGAAAAAGTTTTAAGGCAGAAGAGTGTAGGCGGGACTAACAATAGAATTTAACACGGAGAAGACACCAGTTGCTTCTAGGAGACAAAGGGATGAAGTGGAAAACCACAGAAGAATAACTCCAAAGAACGTCAGACGATGAGATACATACCTCAGGCTATTCGCTATGTAGTGGCTTCAATAGCATCACTTTACTAGAATGCTGCTAAGGAAAAAGCTTTAAGGCAGAAGAGTATAGACGGTACTAACAATAGGATGACGCAGATGGCCCAACACGTAGCAAAAACCAGGTGCATCTAAGAGCCAAGGGGATGAAGTGGAAATACCCAGAAGAATACGTACAAAGAAGATCAGACCAATTCCTCTTGAGACGACAGTATGACACAGCTTCAAACGTTAAGAGCAGGAATCTGACAAAAGAACAAGTAATTGCTACTGAAAGTATGGCAAATTAAAATGCGGAAGGGAACACAATCGAAAGGCATAATGATTCCCAAAACTTGAAAACGAGGCGTAGAAAACCACCAAGACCCGATGCAGGGATTATAAAACCAATTGAAGAGTCTCCTTTGCGGACAGCCGAAGAAAGGTTGGAAATACCCTGTAGCTAAAACCAGTTTATGCTAATGTTCATTTTGTGAAAATGGTTAGGAATGTACAATTAGGGCTCTTTTATGTTGTAGGTGGCTTTGACTTCAGTATGAATTTCTGTTCCTTTCTGTACACTCTTCTTCAGACAGTTGGTGAAAAGTTGAACGAACACAGCCTACAGACCTTTACTGGATATGGTACCCATAAGCTCTTTTCTCCGTCAGTATTTAAGCAGAAACTAATAACAACTCCCACAATCATGTCGCTACTACAACATCATGAGTAAGATACCTCATATGCGAGTATTCTCATCGCCTATAAGAAGCAAACTTGTTACATGGGAAACTTACTTTCTCGGTTACATCTGGTCAAGAATGTCTTCTAAACATTGCGTCATTAGACCCCTTGACAGATCTCTAAGTCATAATGTTTTATGAAGAAATTCTAACCTGATTGTACTGACTAATTGGTGTTAAGCCTTTTCACCCCCAATCCTCAAAGAGCTGGCCCCATTGGTCATAGGATATGAATGACAAATGTTGCTGTCATCTGTCTGTTATTTCTAGAAATTCTTTAAAGTTTCATCACAATAATATTTCAGAAATGGAAATTATGATAAAGGTGTACCCAATAAAATAATCTCAAACACATGAATACTAGGAATTATACAATATGGGCTGCGTCATGTTTTTATTTCTTTTTCTCTACGTTTTTTTTTCATAGAAACGAAAAAGTTTTGTCATAAAATGTTTATTTTTGGCTCTTTGACTTGCATGACTATAAAATACGAAACAAAAAGTCAAAACATATTGGAAAAAAACGCATGAATGAAAAACTCACTGAAATACAAGGCGAACTTATTTGTTTGAAGGAAAGTTGTAAAAAAGATTTTTGTGACTTGACTTCCAACAAAAACAAAAAAAAAAAATATTATTTTAGCCGTGTTTAAAACAAATAATACGAGTGGTTAGGCAGAGAGCCTGAAATGGTGAATGCTGGAATGGATCTTGCTGGAGTGGATCTTAAACCAAATAAACATAAAAGAGTTCATGGATAGAAGGCGTACCAACCAGTTACTTGGACTTGGTCGTGGCATCATCTCAATCACATTGGCCATGCTTACAGCTCATTGTGTTATGGGTAGGATGCGGCTCCCATTTAACGACTTCTGCCGTGGTTGCAGATCTGCTGAGGAAGAGGAAACTGTTATCCACTTTCTTTGGCTTTCCATTTCCTGTCAGCTTGACGGAGCTATCATCTATTGATGTCAAGGATGTAGCTTCGTTTATCAAACTTTCTGGCTGGTTTTCCAGTGTAGGGTAGTCGTGCTTTTGATGTGCTATGCCTTGCGCTCACCAACTTCTTCCTCTTCCCTGATTTTGGTAGAACTTGTTCAATACAAAGATTGCGTTCACCCGTGGCATCACAACTGGCCGCTATGCATACTCAAGTGAGCTTTTTGATATCAGAGCTACAACTCCAATCTAACCTAACCCAGAAGAGTTCAAGGCTTAGGTTACTTACTTACTTATTTACGAGGTCACTACAACGCTTTATTCAGGATTACAACCTAGTTTCTCACACCGACATTGTTGTGTGTATCAGTTTGGTCCATCAGAACCTACAATTTAACGTCGAGTTCAAACGAGACATACTTTTCATGACAATTTAATTTACTTTCAGAGTTTTTACTAGAAGACTGCTGAGGAAAAATTTTTTTGTTTTGTTGAGTCGTCTGGGCTCTTGTCTAATAGTAGATCCTCACATTACTACTAGACAGCCACTTTCAAATGTTAGGTTAGGTTTGTTATTGGAACCGGAGGTATAGGCGACAAAGCAAATTGTTTTTTTTTCAAATGAGTAGAAAAGATGCTCCATTTAAATCTGATTAAATCAGATAAAAAATAGGCTTGTGTGGAAAATGGACCTATTGGGCTGGATATCCATGGTATTTAGAATTCCAAAACAGGTTTCCTTACGGTCGAACGTTACTTGGAACTGGTTATATAGGCAACGAAGTATTCTTGGACAATCTTATATGAGGTGTAGACAAAGTCTGGGGATCTAATGGCTGTTTTATGATCAGTATATGCCCGCGATGTGTTCTGATACTGGATTTATCTTGTGGTGAACTGTATTACAACATTCAGTGATGGTACAAGGAACAATCGGGATTCAAAAGTTTAGAAAATATTCCACATACGACTTTCTTGCATGATCTGTATCTGTGAGTAAATACTCGGAAGATGTTTTGTGGTAGGCGAGACCAAGATCGTAAGCGGCTTTAGGATACTTGTAGTCAATAGGATGATACAAAACAGCATACGCCAGAATTTGGTTCGCAATATTCTACTAATCTTCTGGCCCAATACAAGCCCTGGGGATAGCGAAAGGCTAAACAGCCGTTTAAAGTTGCCGTAGTGTAGTAGGTTGTGTTTTGGCTTACTAGACATGAGGATTCGATTCCAACCCCAGGTCAGACATCTCCAAATCAAGGAAATATAAAAAAAATATTTCTTCGGCGACTATCTCTCAACAGATTTCTGGCAAAAACTCAGAGAGTAAATAAAAGAAAATTGCCATGAAAACTTTCACAAAAAATCTGTCGTTCGGAGCCGACTTTAAATTGTTGGTCTCGCAACTCATGCATAAAATTAACACACACAACACAAGTGGTTTCAGAAATAAGGTCGTAATCCGGACTGAAGGGTTGTACTGGCCAATTACGTATGTACATATGTATGTAAATAGGTATGAGCCATTTTCTCGTATCCTGAAACTCGCTAGAAGACGAAGTTAATCGTCTGCCTGCTTTTATGTGGAAGGCATAAGGAGTTTAAAGTGGCAAGAGCTGAATAGAGCTGGTGAAATTGAAAGCTATGACACTGGGCCATTTTCACAAGGAATCCATGATAGTCGTCTCCCTGCTTGTATGTGGGAGACATAAGGAACTTAAAGTAGACAATTCACAAGAGCTGGGGTAATTGAAGGCTAAGGAAATTAACTACTTCCTGACCCAGTTTCTTTCGGGTCATGGTAATTTCCGACAATATCTACATCGCATGGGCAATGTAAATGATCCTGGCTGCATTTATTGCGAGGAAATAAGTGACGACGCTGAACACACATTCTTCGATTGCATCAAATGGCAAGACGAGAAGAATGTGTTGATGGAACAGATTGGCGAATTCACAGCCGACAACATTGTTGACGCAATGCTCGAAAGCGAGACGAAGTGGAGCGCTGTGAGAAGATACGTAGAATGTGTACTCCGCAGGAAGAAGGTCGGCCTTGATACAGTACGACAGAATGATACATGAGAAGACGAACCAATAGCATGAAGCTGGCTTCAAATATGGCCTACCCAGACGTGGGAGAGTAGACAACGGTGCTTAACAGGACGTCGCTTTGAACCCTTCCCGAAGTAATGCAGATAGCCGTCCCGGGAAGGGAGTATCTCCAGAAGAGGAGGAGGGATTGTTTTAGTAGAAGCCCCACTCGACGCAGCTGACGACGGTCACTGTAAGTGCGAAGGCATTCTAAACCCTACCTAACACGCCAAAAAAAAAATGGCGCAGAATAAAGATGTATGCAACATATTCAACGAACGACCTGAGATGATATACGGGGGCTTTTCAAGAATTTAAATAACTAACAAGGGAAGAATAAAGTGGTTTATTAAACACATTGTCTTCTGAGCATATCACTTTGGGTCCTCTGGTAGACAATATTTTATATGCATGCTGCCCGGATTTAATACTGGACAGTGTAAGTGTTGCCTTGAAGTCGCCCTAGTCTAGGTAGTGTGTTGGCTTATTAGACGTAAAGCCAGGCTTCGAGCGCAAGGCCAGACATCAAAAGAAAATACAAAAAAAGTATTTCTTCGGCGACTTTCTCTCAGCAGTAAATAAAATTGCCATGAACAGTTTCTCAAAAATCTGTCGTTCGGTGTCGACTTTAAACTCTAGGTCCCGCCACTCATGCATAAAATTAACAAACACAACATAAGTGGTGTGAGATACTAGATGTGCGACCAATAATACTCGGGGCTGAAATCAGGATATCCTGAAATTTTAGGTGCCCTTAACCTTCATCCTGTAATAATCTTTCACTCTTTAAGAACCCCTTACTATGATTTCTATTCTCGACAAACTTTTAATATTTTTTTTTTATTTTCCAATTGGATAAGGGTACGAACGTATATACGTACGGCTGGGCTGGTGGGTCATCTTGGTTATTTCATAAACTTTTATAAACATAACTTTTTCTCTTCCTCTTTACTAGACTGAGGAATGAATGAAAGTTTATATTTCTTTTACATTTCTTTCCTTTTTTATAGTGTTTCTATGGCATAAATGTGTAACATTTGTTATATCGTTCGTTCGTTCGTTTATTCGTTGTGATTGAATGATTCTTTATAAGTTCAGTTACAATATGACTGAGTGACTGACTGACTGGCCATGATACAATTATTGAAATTAAGGTATGAATGTGTAACACAATGTCAAAAAGTTTTTCTTCTTAAGCAATATGAATGAATACAACAAATGAAATGAAATAAATATAATACAAGTTTTCTCTTTCTCCCTCTATATTGAGTAATGATGCTTAAAGGATAAATTCAATAAATGGATTATGTGAGCAATGGAAAGAAGTTTTTCATTCAACGAAATATTGCAGAAAGAACAAAAAAAACAGAAATTCAGTAAAGAATTTTCCTTTGAAAACGGGTTGTTTTGATAGAAAGTTTTATAAATTCTAAGGTATAAGGAAACAATTTTTTTTTTCTCCAGAAAAGTAACCAGATTTTCTCTTTTAATATCACATTTGTTATGGCCGATAGGCTATGTTAGGCTAGGTTAGATTATATTCAGAAAGTATGTGAGACACCTACCCTATGAGGTACTAGAACCAGTATATGAATATTAAGGTCCGCGTTGACTACCGATAACAGGTTACAAAAATGTTTTTAATTGGCTTACTGAGGATTTATCGTGTGGGCCACCTATCGGTTTAATTTCTCTTCTGTCACAAAATTCAGTATATTCTCTCCGCCGAATGTAATGAATTGATTTATGCTTGAGCAACATTGGGATTTGAAGTCGCCGTACTCCAGTAGGTAGTATGTTGGCTTATTAGACGTAAAGATAGGGTTCGAGCCCCAGGCCAGACATCAAAACGAAAATATGAAAAAAAAAATTTCTTCGGCGACTTCCTCTCAGCAGATTTCTGGCAAAAACTCTGTGAAAGTTTCTCAAAAATCTGTCGTTCGGAGTCGACTTTAAACTTTAGGTCCCGCCACTTATGAATTAAGTTAACACACACAACATAATTGGTGTGAGAAACTAGGTCAGGATTACCTGACTGAAGGGTTGTAATGACCAATTATGTATGTAACGTTGGGGGCCAACGATGATGTCGATTTTGCCAAAAAAAAAAAATCATCTTTTCAGATGAAGGTCATTTACATCTTGGTGGGTACATTAATAAGTACAATTGGCGTATTTGGAGCTCAGAAAACCCACACGTGGTGTTTCAGAAGCCAGTGCACCATTACGGTCAGTTGGAGACACCTTTCGCATCAGAATAACAAATTTTTGTGTACCCACTCTTCATGGTATTAATGGTTGCTTGAGGAACCTTGGGATTTATTGGGCCAAACGGTGATGTCGATTTTACCAAAAAAAATCATCTTTTCAGATGAAGCTCATTAATATCTTGCTGGGTATGTTAATAAGCAAAATTGCCGTATTTTAGGGATTAGAAAACCCACACGTAGTATTACAAAAGCCAGTGCATCCATTACGAGAGACTATTTAATACGGCTTGTGGAGCAAAGACTGCCCATATTACTTTAAAAATGAGGACGGCATAACAATTACGGTCAAAGGAGATACCTATCGCACCATGATAACCGATTTTTTTGTACCCACTCTTTATAGCATTGATGTGAACAATCTTTGGTTTCAACAGGATGTTACAATTTGCCACACACCACATGCCACAATCGATTTATTACGTCAAACGTTTGATGAAGGCCATTGAATTAACCGAAATTGTGATGTTAATTTGCTGCCAAGAAGCTGCGTTTTGACATCGTTGGACTATTTTCTGGGGGGGCGCTGTTAAAGAAAAGTGTTATGCCGACAAACCAGAGACAATTGTGGATATGAAACAGAGATCAGCAATGAATCGCTTTTTCGCTACTCATAAGTAGTCATGAAATTTTGAGTATGAGTGAGTCAACAGTATTGAAACCCAACTACTCTGATTCATTCGTACTCAGTACAACATTGATTTATAAGTACAAGTTGCAATGAGTATGAGTACAACGTTGACATCAAACTCATAACAATCGAAATATATTTGATTCATACGCCTACTCATTTAGATTCATAAATTTAAAAAAATACTTATAATACTCACAAATGATTCGAGTGATACGAATCATTCGTCAAAATTTACAGTCTTAGATGTTGTTGCATTTACAAAGAAAGAAGAAAGCCACATAAACATAAAAGACGAAGACAGTAAGTGGAGTAAACACACAACCTTCTTGTGAGTATTGTAGTATTCGTACGCAAATAATACTTATTTTGTGATTCGTGTATACGATGAGTCATGGAGAGTCGAAATCAATAACATCATGCGTATTGTTAAGTATGAGTACCATGAGCATTTGAAACTTTGTATATGAGTAGTATGAGTATGGCATTAAAATAAGTATGAATGCGTATAAGTATCAGAAATTATAAGTATGATTCGAATCTACTCATTGCTGAGCTCTGATATGAAAGCCATTATTCATGATGCTATTGCCGAGATACGACCCCTAACACTTGAAAAAGTGCATGAAAATTAGTTCGATCAAATATGAGGTCAGCCGCGTCGGCCATGTGAATGGTAAAATATTCCATTTCTAACCGAAAAAATTGTACTTACATACATACATACATAATTGGTCATTACAACCCTTCAGTCAGGATTACGACCTAGTTTCTCAAAATTGTACTTCACAACAACAAAATAAATTTCACAAAATTTCAAACAATTTTTGTTTTATTTCACTTTAAAATTTAAACTTTTAAATGGACCACCCCTTTATAATATATGGTCATGGGAAAGTTAGCTTTAACTATGTTCTGAAAGTAGGTGACAAACCTTCACTGAGAGACTAGAATCAGTGTATGGACATTAAAGTCTACATTGACAACCTGTAACATGTTGAAACAATCAAAGGCGAATGCCATGTCAAAAGTTTTCAATTGGTTTACTGAGGATTTGAAAAAAGGCCGCTTTTCTGGGCAAGAAAAACCATTTGTGCAGCATAAAAATATGGTACAGTTCCTATGGCAACAATTAATAAATTTGGCTACGAATTCCTCCAAAAGGCGCCCTATTTTATAAACTTAACCTAGAAAACTATATCTTGCTTCCTAACCTAAATAAATGGTTTTGGGAAAAAGATTTGTCTCTGACGATAAAATCACAGTAGAATCAATGAATTGATGGATAACAAAATTTGAGCAATCTTTTGACAAAGATTTTTTTATTTAAAAATTTCTTAGTAAAGATCCCATTATCTTTGTGGTAAAAAAATAAAAATATTTATCATACGTAACGTAGTACGTATTGGTCAATAATAGAATAAATTTTCTTACCAGCGAAAATAGTGTTTTTCTTATGATATTTTATATGTACATACCTGAAAATAGAAAAAAAAGAAATTCCAGTAATTAATAAACGGAAATTGTTAATATTTGTTTTTAAAATTAATTTCTTAAAATATTTTCAAGTCTACAACAGTTTTCAAATTCTTTTTCAATTCATTTTTTCCCAGATGCCATCTCATCTTAACCATCCATGGCCATATATACTGTATGTATGTATATAATAAATATTATTTTTATTTATTTATGATTTTCATTTTCTATTTTCTTCCTTTTTGCATATTCGCTAATAATTTCCTTATGTGTTGAAAACCCCATAAATTTTTTGGGAGCATAAAACCGCATAAATATCGTCGCATTTCATTTGTGGACATATATTTCGCATTCTTCTACTTTTTTTTCGCTTCGCTTTATATTTACAATAAATATTTATTATTAAGGAATGGAAATGAATAAAAAAAAATTAAATAAATTTAGAGATTTATGGTTGAAGGAGAAAAAAAATCTTTCAAAATAAAATGTAGAACAGATTTGGCGAAATCAAAAATTTTTTTTATTTATTTAAACAGTGGAAGGCAATATGAGATATAGAAATGGAAAGGTCACAGGATTACAGATCGGTAAGTCTGTTTCCCTACTCTGTTACATTATTCTCTTACTTAATTGGATATAAAAAGTCTTTAGCCAGGATTACAATCCAGTATCTTAAGCCACTTACGTTGTGTGTGTTAATTTTATACATGAATGGTGGGACCTACTTCGGAACGACAGATTTTTAAGAGCCTTTTCATGGCAAATTTATTTACTTTTAGAGTTTTTGCCAGAAATCTTTACTCTCAGCAGATTACTCTCTCTTTACTCTCAGCAGATTTCTGGCAAAAACTCTAAAAGTAAATAAATTTGCAATGAAAAGGTTCTTAAAAGTCTGTCGTTCGAATGTAGGTCCCGCCAGAAGAAATATACAAATTTTGTTTTGTTCAAGATGTATGACATGGCCTCACGTCTAATAAGCCAACACACTACCAACTGTTTCGTTATTTTCTTACTTAACACTGAACATTAAACCCTTAAGTCAGGACTACAACCTAGCTGCTCAACCCACCCATGTTGTTTGTATTAATTTTATTTATGAGTGGTGGCAGCTCCTACACTTTTAGGTTGATCCGAAACGATGGAATTTCAATTTTATTGAACTTTCACTGTTTTTGCCAGAAGACTGTTGACAGGATTACAACCCAGACTCTCAACCCACTCATACACACAACATGAGTGTGTTAATTTTAAACGTTAGTGGCGGAACCTACTGTTTAATGTCTACTCTGAACATTTTTGAGAAACTTTTCATAAACTTTTATTTATTTTCAGTGTTCTTAGCAGAAGACTGCTAAGAGAAAGTCGCCAAAAGATACATTTTTAATATTTCGTGTTGCTGGCATCTGAGCTAGTATTTGAACCATGGGGCTGTCATCTAATTCACCAAAACTGTATCTACTAGAAGTCGCCCTAGTCTAGTAGGTTTAAACCCCAGGTCAGACATCAAAAGGAAATATGAAAAAAATATTTCTTCGGCGACTTCCTCTCAGCAGATTTCTGGCAAAAACCCTGAGAGCAAATAAAATTGCCATGTAAAGTTTCTCAAAAAATCTGTTGCTCAGAATCGACATTAAACTGTAGGTCCCGCCAGTCATGTATAAAATTAACACACACAACATAAGTGGTGTGAGAAGCTAAGTGGTTATCCTGACTGAAGGGTTGTAATGACCAAATAATTTATGTGTATATACATATGTATATACCTACTAGAATACAGTGACTCCCTCTTCAGCGCAAGAGTTATAATCATCAGATTGAGGTACTCATGTACATATTTGAGAATGCCAACTGTTTCTTACATAACAAGCAACCGAAAAAATTATGGTGGCGGCTAAGGAACAGCGTGCAACTACACAGAAGATATTAAGTTCCCGTCACATTACAAACATGGAGGGCAACATCATCAATTGATTAGTTTCCATACGAAGCACCCACCCCTAACCTAAGAGGGAAGTCATGTCCAAATGCATGGCTTCGAGTTGGTACTCACACGTATAGTGATGCGATCAATGGTACGCTTTTGCATATCATGTGGTGGCATCATTGTGCGTGAGAGCGCTGGTAGATGCATTATTTCCATTCGTGCTTAGAGCACCGTGCGCTAAGCCATCGTGGCGATACTCACGTAAAACCCTGGACTAGCGTCCATACGAAGCAGTCACTTATAAAGGACGTTTTTTAAAACATTTGGGGTAAGCTTTCTTAAAAATTCCATTGAAATCGATGGCCCTTCAGCCGAAATTACATACATACATACATAATAGGTCATTAAAACCCTTCACACAGGATTACGACCTAGTTTCTCACACCACTTATGTTGTGTGTGTTAATTTTATACATGAGTGGCGGGACCTACAGTTTAAAGTCGATTCCGAACGACAGATTTTTGGGTAACTTTTCATGGCAATTTTATTAACTCTGAGAGTTGTTTGCCAGAAATCTGCTGAGAGGAAGTCGCCGAAGAAATACTTTTTTTGTATTTTGTTTTGATGTCTGGCCTGGGGCTCGAACCCTGGCTTTACGTCTAATAAGCCAACAACTACTAGACTACAGCGACTTCGAAAATTGTCTTTATAATTTAGAACTCCAGGGTGAATCGACACTGACACCTATAAGGCATAATGAAGGCCATCATTTGGAGCAGATCTTCTAAAAGCCGAATCATTAACCCGTCAGTTACCACATACCACGATTTCCGGGCATCTAAACAAGATCCGCTATATGAGATTCTATTCAAGTCCACGGCCCTTCACCTATAGTTTGTCTTTGCAACTTAAACCCGGTTATTACTAAATGGACTTAAACAAATCTGCTGTATAAGCTCCTCAACGACATAGCCGTTGTGCAGCATATTAATATCCAGCGGCTGCGCTTGCTCGGCCAGGTCGTTCGAATGGAGGAGGATGCTCCGGGGAGACGGGTATTTGATGCGGGGATCTGTGGAAGTCGGCGAAGAGGACGACCTTGTATCCGTCGGAAGGACCAAATCGAGGAAGCCCTGTCATCGATTAGTGTGACCAACTGGCGTAAGCGCGCAAGAAGCAGAGGCGCCTGGAAGTATGTGTTGCGTCAGGCCAAAATCCGTTAATCGGGTTGTTATGGCCAATTAAGTAAAGTAAGTACTTAAGCATTTACTATCATATTTAGATGTATGATGATTACGGGGTATAGTCAGGATACATATACGCTGTAGAAGGAGCAATCTTGCGGATATTTCTAATTTCTATGAAATTCACTTCTAAGGGTTGAAATGTTTCAATGTATTCGTTATAAGGAGTCAGGTAGCAGTCAAGCTTCATTGTTTGGTTACCAATTACTTTCGAACAAAATTTCCTTCATTTTTGCACTTCACTGTAGTTATATCGCAACAAACTATTTTTGGTTTTTTCCATTTCATTTTGCATAGACATAAACTAACTTATCTGCTGTCAATTTGACATCTGAAATAAATGACAGAAATCGTAAAATACGAAAACTATACATACCGAACGAACGACGACATCATACAGAAGAATGCCATCATACCAAAAAGTGAAATGCAAACACTCCAAAAGTGAAATGTTAACCGGCAAACTAGAGGAGTAAACGAAAAAACAAAAACAACAGAAACAACAGGAAAAAAGAAAAAATCAAGCGAAATTCCCATTTGACATATGAAGTTTTAATTTATGAAGTCATACAATAAAATCCATACACACTAGGCAAAAACATTTACTCGAGTTTTTTTTTTTTGTTGCTTTCATTCCTTTAAACCGTCATCTAGTTGAGTATGTAAAATATGTGTGCCTGGGTGTATGTGTGTGTTTGCAAAGTTGAAAGAGGTTTCAGTTTGCCACTAAATTTGTTAGGTTTTGTTCTGTTTTTTTTTCGAGACTTTGGAATTTGAGATTTTAGTTCAGAGATTTTGTTTATTTCGTTCAAAACTCTATGCAGATTAAGTCAGAAAGAAAATTTCGATTTAAAGTTATAGGTAAGGACACACGAAAAAAATTTAAATTTAAAGAAGAAGAGAACATTGTTGCCGTTACAAACTCAAATATTTGCTGCCCTAAATCACTATTCAATCGTAAACGTTGTATTTCCTTAAACTCTGTAGTTTTCTCCTCCACCCCCTTAAAGCTTTGTTTTGGTCACGGTTTTCAGTTTATCGTCTTACACACACAGACACACACACACATCACCCTAAGCACTTACAATCAAATTTCACAAACAAATACACTCTTCACAATTTCTTTTAGTAACAATATTTTGCTCTTTCTCTCTCTGTTACTCACCCATACATTTGCACAATAAAAATACAAAGAAAGGAAATATACACACTCATGTATTGAACAAAAAAATAAAAAACAAGAATTGATTAATGTTTGCTTCCGATTTGCATAAATCTTGCTTTAGCAGTTCTACAGCAACAACAACAACAACAGCAAGAAAACTGTACCAACAAAAAAAAAAATTACAATAAAAATGGTGGCAGAGAGAGAAAAAAAATTTCTTTTCAATTTTTTTTACTCTCACACATGTGATGGTTTTTGTTAATAGGTTGGCACCTAAAGGACCGAGAATAAATCTCCGTCGTAGACAGCAGTTATCGAAAGTTTTTGAACAGAAAATTCTTACAAAAATTTAAGAAATGTCAAGGCATAAGACTTGAAAATGCAGAATTAGATTTAAAGGTCCGGCACAATCTGACAGTTCAAGATACACTCTATTGAACCTTCAAAGTGGGAATTCCGAAGCCTTGTACTTGCTTTGAAGTTGTCGTACTCTACTAGGTAGTGTGTTGTTGGCTTATTAGAGGTGTGGCCATGGTTCGAACCCCAGGGCAGACGTCTCCAACAGAACGAAATATGAAAAAAAAATTATTTCTCGGCGACTCTATGAGTAAATAAAATTGCCATGAAATGTTTCTTAAAAAATCTGTCATTCGGAGTCGACAATAAACTATAGATTACGACACAATTGTATACAATTAACACACACCTCATAGGTTAGGTTAGGTTAGATTAGAGAACGTGTTGTTATCCTTAAGTTAAAATCTGATGGCTTATCACTTGGAAAAAATAGCCAAAATAATGATAATAATGATAATAATAATGTTCTAAACATAAAGTATTTAACGTGATTCGCTATACAAAAATATCGAAACTAGAGGAAGAAAGAGGAAAACGTCCACGCGTTTTGATAAAATTTTAGTACGTCATTCCAAAAAAAACCCTGCTTCAGTAACAAGCCGTACTATAAGAAACAGGCTCGAAGTCCAAGGTCAGTACCTTTTTCAGTAAAACAAAATATACAGAAAATGTTAAAATTGGTCAGACGACACCAAAGTCGAAAAAATAGGAACAGCGTGCTCCTTCAGACGGAAAATGTTTTGTCGTTGTCCTGCCAATAAAGAGTTTGATCCAAAATACACAAAAAAGACAGTCAAACATGGTGGCGGGTCCCTAACGATACGGGGATATTTTTCAGCGTTTTTCGATGCGTTAATTCAAATAATATTGCTGTGTCTCGCCTCTGCTTAAAATGCTGCACGTATTTGGTTGGCATTAGCGTCTGCCTAAAATATACCAGAGAGCAGCGGCATTCCCATACAACAGAGTGAAAGAAGAGTGAATACCAACCCTTAGGTCGCAAATGGATTAAAATACCGTACGCTTTCCTTAGAAAAAATTAATAAACTCGGTTGTTTTATTTAAAAATTGTTAGTTTAAATAGCAGAATACCCATATGCTTTATTAATTTATATAATTGCTGAACCACTAGAAACCTGTTGTAAAAAATGTCGAAACTTCTTAATTTTCTGGTATTAAACCTAATCGCGGTTTTTGGAAATATTGGAAGCCACCCTAATATTTGTATTGCCTTGTATTCCCTTTTTACCCATAGGCAGTTAGTCCTATCAAAGTCTCTCCTCCTGTTTTCTTCTTTTTTATTGTACTTCTCCAATATTTTGTTATTTTTTCCACGTAACAAAATTCCTTGGCAAGTTGTTGTTATTGTTGCTGGGTTTTTATTTGTTTTTGTATTTCACTTTTGTTATAAATTATTGTCGTTTTCTAAACGGCTAAAAACCAAGCTATACAGAGAAAAAATTGCAAACATATTACGATGGCATCTAAACTTTTCTGTGACTTTTTTGTTGTTTTTTTTTTTGCAAGTAAATGACCTCTTGGGGCTGAGAAGTTTTTTCTGTTTGTTTTTTCTCAGGTTTTTTTTGCAACTTTCTCTACACACAGTGACAATGCGAAACATTAACCAGCCAGCCAGCCAAGCCAGCCAAAGGAATTCTCAACTGCCAAAATGGAAAACGGCATATCATGTTGCCATCACCGCAATAAACGATTGGAAAAACTGAGTGTAAATGTTGGTAACAAGAAAACAGGCAACATTTTATAGGCAGCAAAAAAAAAAAGAAAAACCAGATGAAAACAGAGAAGGTGTTTTATAGTTCTCTAGTTTACACAATTTATAGGTTGGCTTGTTTCCCTCTTTTTTTGGTTTTTTGTTTTCCTCTCCCGTTCAAGCATCACCAGAGTTCCAATAACGTAACGAGTCGTTGTATTGCTTTATGGCCTTTTCGTTTTAAAAGTCTTATTTGTTAAAGTGTATGGAATTGTATTGTGTTTGTATGTGTGTCTGTGTGTGTGTATTTGTCAAGTGACATTACAAATGAGAGGTAAAAATATTGCACAAAATCCTAACAAATCTTTACGTTATTGAAAAACGAACAAAAAAAATGAAAAACCTGGGATCCACATGGACATAGATTTGTACATTTCTTTCACCAAAAAATGAGGTCAAAGTTTAGAGAATTCTAAAAAACCCGGTATTAATGACTTTTATTGATTTAACAATAAACAGAAAATCGAGAGTTTTTTTTTGTTGTGACTGCTCCCCTTTGCATTGCTCCAAATAAAGTTATCATTAGCAATGCATGTTAGAAATAGAAAAAAAAGAATCGAAAACATTTTTTTTTCAAAATTTCTAATTTTGGTGTCAAGTTGAGTCTCGTTTAGACATTTCTAAACTTTTGAAGTGAAACATTAAAACAAAAGTTTAAAGTTTTAAGCATTTTAGATAAAACAAACGATACCTTGAATTTAAATTAATCAGTCACTTAATTAATATTCACTTAATGTCCTTTAAAGTATTTGGAAAGTTAACTGTTGGATGTGTACACCACCTGTAATTGGAGTCCAAGTGAAGCGTAAATATTTTAAATATACAAAGGCTAAGCCAAAAATGCTGCATGGATCACAGTGAGGGATAGAGAAATGTCAACAGTAAGAGGCACAATCTCTACAAAATTCATAAATTTATTTGATACAAGGATTATGTCGGGCCTTCCAACAAGGACAACCAACTTTGACCGCCGAATTACATACATACATACATACATACATAATTGGTCATTACACCCCTTCCGACAGGATTACGACCTAGTTTCTCACACCACTCATGTTGTGTGCGTTAATTTTTATACATGAGTGGCGGGACCTACAAACGACAGATTTTTGAGAAACGTTTCATGGCAATTTTTATTTACTCTCAGAGTTTTTGTCAGAAATCTGTTGAGAGGAAGCCCAAGAAATATTTTTGTATTTTGTTTTGATGTCCTGGGGCTCGAACCCTGGCTTTTCGTCTAATAAGCCAACACACTACCTATTAGACTACGGCGGCTTACGACAGTCATATTAATGGCCATTCATTCAGTTTGTTTTGTCATGGAAAAGTTCAAGAATTTATCGTTTGTAGTCGATGTTAAACTATAGATCACGCCACTCGTGTATAAAATTAACGCACACAATATAAGTGGTGTATGAATGTAGGTCGTAATCATGACTGAAGGGTTGTAATAACCAATTATGTATGAATGCATATACACTGAGCGCCATAAGCGAGTCAGCACGTTTGTTCTTAAGTATAAAAAAGTTCCTTTAACACGAATTGTTGTTTTTGTTTTACTAGTGTGTTGGCTTATATAGAAAAAATATATATTGTTCGGCGATTTCTTCTCAGCAGTTTATTAGTAGTCCCAGAAACTCTGGGAGTACATTTCGATGAAATGTTTCATAATTCTGTTGTATGGTGTCAACGTTAAAATGAAGCTTCCACACACAACATGTGAGCTATGAGAAGCTGGGTTGTAATCGTAACTAAGATTGTTGTAGTGACCAATGAAGTAAGTAAATAAGTACATATGTATGTGGAGATGAGGAGGATTTGAAGATGTTAGAATATATCCTCTATGAATGTCTGATGCTTTGTAAGGGCAGGTTGATTATTGGGCGCTGACTGGCAAGTGTTCACTTATTTCTCGATTTTGTTTTTTTTTTTCATTGTCTCTCTAGACACCCTCTTTTTCCCCTTTCTAATGATAAATACAGTGGGTGGGTACCATGATCGCCGAATGTATTACCATTTGCCACTACGGTCATACAGATCTTGTTGCTTGCCTACCCATTTATGTACCTAGATCTCCGTATATATAGCATATACAACCGCTAGGGATCTAATGGCTGCTTTACAGCCGCCAGCATACTCCATATCAGAGTTTTGCACTTGATCTGGATTTCGTAGTAGTAAATACTTGGATGATGTTCTCTGAGAGGTGTAAAGGTCTTGTTGCTTGCCTATCTAAGTACCTATCCCCGTAGATATGTTATATACAACCTCAAGGGATCTAATGGTTGCTTTACTGCCGCCAGTACACTCAATATCAGATTTTTTTCACTTGATCTGGATCTGTTAGTAATGTTGATGTTCTCTAAGAGGTGTAAACCATTATCATAATTGAATCTGGATATACAAACTCTTTTCTCTTTTCATATGCATTTTTTTCAATTCAAAAAAATTCCAAAATTCTTATGGTTTGTATGTTTAACTTCGTATATTACTTTCATATTATGGTTCTAATATTGTGTAATAACTTTTTACACTTTCTCTTTTACTTTGCTAAGCCTTGAGGCATACTCTTCGACAAAGAAATTTTATAGTTTTACCAACACATTACCAGCTATTGACTTGCAAATACTTAAGGCTTAAAATAAAACAATTCCTCCTCCTTATGAACGAACATCTCTCTTTAATGTAAAAGAAATAAATCTTGTGCTCTTGAGTTTTGTGGCCAAACAATACAACACTACAGAATAAAACAAAATTTAATTAAGGATATGTGTTACCAACTATAAGTTTCATTGTACAACCAATCAAAACTAAACGAGGCAAAAAACAAAAAAAAAAAACAACAACAATTATAATACCATAACTTTGATATGATTATGATATTTTCTTCTTCTTTTTTTTCTAGTCTTTCCATATAATTTTTTTTGTTTTTTTTCTGCTTAAATAGAAACGCAGTAAGTGTAGTGTGTAGTGTGTAGTGTCTGCACAGTTAAACAAGGCTTCAACTTTAGATGTTGATCCTGTGTATGGCTTTACATTTTAGGTGAAAAGTTTCTTAACTGGAAAACACCCTTACACTTCACAAAGGCAGCATCATTTGCAACAACAACAACAACAATAGAAAAATTATAGAATTGAAAAAACCGATACTGGAAATGAAAACTACCAACACCCATCAGCCATCACCCATCAGCTCTAATGGTTAAAACATAAATCATGGAAACTGACATTTCAACATTTGCAGAATTGTTTGAGCAACAACAACAAAAACAATAACAGAAAAATACCGAAAAGAAAATCAACTACAACAACAAAATGTATGTGTATGTGTATGTACATATGTATATGTGGACATATGTATGTATTTAAGTATAAATTAAAGCTTTAATGTTTCTCTCTGCATGCATGCCTGTGTGCGTGTGTATTGTATTGTATTAACGTATGTATGAGTGCATTGACTGTCTGGCTAACTGACAGCCTGACGGATGATATTCGAATGTGGACAGACTAACTAGTGTAGACGTATCCCAAAAAAATTAGTGACTGTAATGTGAATGAGCAATTTGCGTAAGCTTTTTAGACATTCTCAAACAAAAAACCGAACTGTTGTAACAGCCAACAATAACTCCAGCAAACTTTACAACAATAACAGTAAAAAAAAAACTTTAACAAGAAGAAGACAAGAAGACAAAAACCAAAAACCTTAGTAAAAAAGGATTTTTTTTTGGCTTTTTTTGAAATCTAAATTCAAGCATACATACATACATTCGTATAAATGTAAGTACGCTTCATAATTTACATACACATGTACATGAAAACACTTATACAATATACGTATAGAAAGAAAACCATTTGAATCCAATATTTCTATGTTCTATGCTGTATAGGTAAGTTATATTGGCTAAGGGCAAAAGTATTTTCTTAACAAAAAAAAAAAAAAAAAATAGTTGTCAGGTTCAATACACTTCTCCACACACTTACATACATACATACATACATAGCAAATGACCCGAAGAAACGCGTTTGGGACCAAACCGGCTAATATAAGAGCTGTTGAATTGTAGGATTCTATGGAGTCAATATAGTCAGAGAATGGCTGAAGTTATGCTAGAACTCCGACTTCATGTGATAGAACTTTCAAGCTAACCAGCCCTCCGCGAAGTAATACCTTACAACAGTCCCGCTGGGGAGAGTGGTTGAAGTATCTAGGGGTGGGTTTAGTACGTAGGCACCAGTGATGGTGAATCGTGCACTCTTTTGTTGGAACAAAAGTGTCTTGCGAAGATTCCCATCTCCGGCTCAAGACAAAAAAAAAAAAAATACGTACATAGTTGGTCATTACAACCCTTCGGTTAGGATTACGACCTAGCTTCTCACACCACTTATGTTGTGTGTACTAATTACATACATAAGTGGAGGGACCTGCAGTTTAAAATCGATTCCGAACGACAGATATTTGAGAAACTTTTCATGGCAATTTTTATTTATTCGTTGAGTATTCCCCAGAAATCTGTTGAGAGGCAGTCGCCTCAGAAATTTTTTTTTTGTTTTGTTGGAGATGTCCGATCTGGGGGTGTAAACCGTGGAGTAACGTCTACACTTCGGTGACCTCTCCACACACTTCTTTTAATAAATTTCAGTTGCCTTTAACACCCACTCTTAACTTGCGCCCTTGGGTGTAAGTGCGAAGTTTTATCAGGTCTTAATTCAAGCGCTTTTTAACTCCAATCGTCGAAATTTTTACTCCGTATGAAAGTCCTATTGATTCCATTATGTGTAGAATATAAAATCAAATGTCCAACACGGCTTGTCTGGTTGCGGGGCATTCCAAATATCCAATTTTCCACGACCTTAGCGCATAAATCAAATTGAATTTAACCGATGGCATAGGTTATGTTGGTTTTGTGTTTATTCGCCTAAACCCATGCCTTAAGAAAAGCCCACAAGAAAAGGCCTAATGGGGGAAAATAGTGCGAACTTGCATCGCATACACCTCCGACTTAAGAAAACCCTGCAACTAAAAGTCTAACGGGGACAAATCGTGCAAAATCTGGAATCAATTCAAATCACATCCACTTGAGTTAGGCATGCCCTTAAACCCTTCGTGCAGAATGTGACATAAGCTGTGTGGCATGTTGCGCCGTTCTATTTAGACCATATGCCTTTGGTATCCAAATCCTCTAATTCAGGACACAAGAAATTTGTAATCAGCGACCTGTTGTCCTCATCGTTGACAATGAAAGCCTGGGCAACTTCGTTCGCAGAGATATATTGGCTGATGACGCCCGCCAGCCGAAAATCCACGCTAAGCAATGACTTTTTAGGATGTATTGGTTACTTTTGGATCTTATTTGGATTGGCATCATCACAAATTCAACAATTTTATTTATCCCCCTACCCCTTACATCCGGAAATTGGACTCATCGTTGAAGATGATTTTTCGGTAAAAATAAGGATCAGTAGCCAACTGCTCCAGAGCACATTCGGCGAATACACATCGTTGTCTATGGTTAAGTTCCTTAAGTTCCTGGTTCAGTTAAAGTTCGTACGGACTCAGTTCCAAAGGCACGACTAAAAATTCTTCAAGTTTTTGTCTGCGAAGTGGAGAGTTTCTGCGTGCGTTGCAAAACTGTCTACTTCGGGTTTTGCAGCACACTCTTACGGATAGCGATGATGTTTTTAGCACATCTTGCCTTTCGTCGCTCTGTGGCTGTTGGACATTTTGCTATGATGTTGCTAATAACCACACACCTACATCTGAGGAGTTCTTAAGCAGGGAATTATTCTATCAGCTGCTACAGATCAAGATTGATGGTCAGATCTCTTGAAGTTATATTCCAAGTTTCACAAACATATGGCAACGCTGTTTTACTTTCCACTGAAAATCACAGCTTCCCTCACCTTATATTCTCACTGACCAAGAGTATTAGCCTGGATAAGAGGAAAAAGTATGCGTTTGAATACGTTTCTAAAAACTATTTGTGTATGCGATTGATTGCATATACGAACGTACTTCTGTGTAAAATCCCATAAGACTTGTGGTTTTTTGATGTTTAGAATTTTCGTTTTGTTCGTTCGCATCGCATTTTGTGCCGATGTTATTTGTTGGTAACGAAAAATGAAAAAAAAGAAGAAGAAGGCATTCTCTCGCATACAAAACAAAAAACGAAGAGAAGAGAAAACCTTAAACTGCGTTGCACAACAACATACACAAACAAACAGCGCTACAGAAAGATATCAAAATACCCAAGTGACCCAAATAAATCATTTTGCAATTGAATGCCACTGACGAATGACCAGGCAAAATAAGCAGACACATTAGCACATACATACGTACATACATGCAAACAAAAACGAACAAATACAACAAAAACAATAAGAATTTTTTGAAATAAAATGATGAAAAAAAAAACTGTAACTGAAGCAAAGTTCGTTGCAGCAATAAAGCAGTTTTGCGAGAGTAGCCAGTAAAAATTTTATGGAAAAATTTCGAATAGAAAAATTGTTTTAAAACTGGCGAAAGAATGATTTGGAATGAAGGCGTACAGAATGCAAAAGTAATAAAAGGAATAAAGTCAAAAAGAAATTTATATTGCCGGAAAAAAGTACTAAAAATGGTACTAAAAATAGTACCAAAAAATACGTTCTTCTGGAGCTCGAGAAATTTAAATAATAATACAAGAGAGCAATATAATTTAAATGAAATTTTTTTATTCAATGTGGTGGTTAATTTCATGGCTTTTACTTCTTAAAGATGGCTTGCGGCATATGACCGCCATGGCGGCCATCGAGTGCACTCGATCAGAACAAAATATTATTATTTTTGCCAATAAAAATGACTGTATGGTGTAAATCGTGTCTGGAATACTGTATCGAAAATGATCCATGATACATGAATTGTTTGCTTACTACGGCAATCATTTTAATCGGATGAAGTGCTCTATTAATTTTACCACAGTCGTCAATTTCAAATAGTCATGCAAGCATTTAGAGCTTCTAATGAAGTCGCCGTGGTCTAGTAGGTAGTGTGTTGGTTTATTAGACGAAAAGCCAGGGTTCGAGCCCCAGGCCAGACATCAAAACAAAATACAAAAAAAGTATTTCTTCGGTGACTTCCTCTCAGCAGATTTCTGGCAAAAACTCTGAGAGTAAATAAAATTGCCATGAAAAGTTTCTCAAAAATATGTCGTTCGGAGTCGACTTTTAACTTTACGTCCCGCCACTCATGTATAAAAATTAACGCACACTACATAGGTGGTGTGAGAAACTAGGTCGTAATCCTGACTAAAGGGTTGTAATGACCAATTAGAATCGTTTGGACTCCTACAGTCCTTTAGTGACAGATCATTAATATCGTCTTTAAATTAGACACTACGGTGCTTTCTCCTACTGCTACATATTGTTGTGTATCCAATAAGTTAAGACCAGTTTTTTCCTCCTTACAGTTCCTATAGGAAGCGTGTGCCATATCTCCAAGACAAATATGTCAGGCATAAGTAAAGATTCAAACCACCACTTAGTAAAGATTCGAACCACCAAGCAGAATGTGTTACTTAAGAGTTTGAGATGATTTTCGGTACGTTTTCCAATCAACCTTGGCCAGATTTGCTGCACTCTTCTGGGTATATCCAGGGCTGCCCTATCCAAAGCGGCACTACCAGAATTTATTCTTCAAGGGTACCCTACAATGGAACTGTCTCACTGGAGAGCTGGAGGATTGTGTCACGTCTGGCCAGATCATTCATTCTGCAGTTTCTTATAACAGTATACTGCGGTACTCGTATGACTTTATCGTTAGCCTAGGTTAGGTTAGGTTAGGTTAGATTAGAGGACTTGTACTTGTCAATTAAGACAAGTACAGTACCCGGAGAAGTGACCCATTGTAGAACGTCTTAGTTTCTCACACCACTTATGTTGTGTGTGTTAATTTTTATACATGAGTGGTGGGGACCTACAGTTTAAAGTCGATTCCGAACCACAGATTTTTTTTTTTGAGAAACTTTTCATGGCAATTTTATTTACTCTCAGAGTTTTTGCCAGAAATCTGCTGAGAGGAAGTCGCCGAAGAAATACTTTTTGTATTTTGTCTTGATGTCTGGCCTGTGGCACGAACCCTGGCTTTACGTCTAATAAGCCAACACACTACCTACTACATTACGGCGACTTCTGACTTTATCGTACCGTATAGTACTCTATTTCATTCGGAGATTTGCGTCATCAATAAATTGTCTTGTCGTGTTGGAACCCGGTACTTAAACAGTCGCCTGGCTAAGTATGTATTCTTTCCAGCGATATTTTCATTCTTAAAAATATCTCCTGCAGCCCACATAATAGACTGTTTCACCTTCAAGGCACTACAGTGGTTCGATAGAAATATCGAATGAGTTATTCTGTTCCACTTAACAGAAGCGTATCCAAAATTTTCTCAAAGCTCTCTCTCTCTTACATTCCAAATTTCAAATTCAGTGAGAAACCTCGAGTGTACAATGTTTGTTCCTTATAATTTGCCCAGTCGTCCAAAGCCGTAACAAAAAAAAAAAAAAAAAAAAAAAAAAAAAAAACTAACGAAAGAAGACATACAACTATGTCCAGCGTCGGTGAAGGTGCAGTTGGCATCGCTTAAGCTATGACAGTAAAAAACAGATGTGGGAAGAGTTGATTATTTAAAAAATAAGCGACAAGCCGAGGATGCAGGCAGTTTCCCATTAAAATCAATCTTTGTCCTGTAGAGAACAGGCCACAAGCAAACATAAGCTGCTGCTTCAGAGAACATACAAGTTCTACCATCAAATCAGCAGCTGTAACTATTCCATGCACATCAGTTGGAATGCTAATGCATCCGAATCACATCTGAATCATACGGAACCTAACGTCTTTCCTTAAGTAGGACAGCAATCTCTAGAGACAAATATCCCCAAATTAAAAATGTTAAAATGTATTTACGTAATGATCCTCTAAATAAAGCAATGGTTTATCAAAGACACAACCCATATGTAAAACATACCACATCTGTTGTGTATACTTATAATTATGAACACAACTGTGTATTGATAATTTCTACACATTTGTAGTTAATGTCTGAGAACAATTCATTTTATCATTGTGCCTGTGAATCGATATCTGTATGTACATATACAATATGTCTGTATGTTTGTGTGTGTATTTATGGGCATTTATCCTTAAGCATTTTAAAGCTATTGTTTGTCTTGTCTATATGCGAGAGTGTAAATGTCTGATAATACTGATTTTCTAATTTTTTGTTTTCTGTTTTGCTCATCTCAACAATTGTATTCATTCACTCAGTCGTTCGTTCATTCATTCATTCAAACCTTCATTCACTCATTCAAACGTTCAGTCTTATGTCTGTTTATTTCATAATCATTTTGAATTGTGTACTGATCCATAAATAGGATGTTAGTCATTGATTTAGTCACTTTCTTACTTCTACAATAGAAACAAAAACAAAAAAAAAAGGAAAAAAAACAAACATATGGACAGTTAAACATATGAAAAGTTGTACACTTAATCGATTTGACGTTGAATGACCTGAGAGTTTAATAACATTTTCATCGAAGTGAACGGCAGCATAGAATGGGAAAAGAAATTTAAAGAAAAATTTAAAAGGAAATTCAAAAAAAAAAAAATTAAAAGAGTCTTTAAAAATATAATTGCACTGACGTTGGGAAAATGTGTAAATAATTTCAGTCTTCGTATTATCTGTGACAGTCCAAAAAGTTTCTATTCAAACACTTTCCCACAAAGACCAAAATTCCCTTTTTATTAGTCCCGATGACAGTATCTGCAGTTCAGCAATTTTTATGGCCTTACGTCTAGACCGCTGACCCGTAGACTGATCAGCATCAAGCATTCATTTCCTACTCATGTTTGAACCATTCTTGAAGACTACGATGATAGGATGACAGTTGCTGGAGGCTATTTACAGATTGAAACACGTATGGCTGTAGTCGCCGTAGTGTAGTAGGGAGCCTTGAACAAAAAGAAATATAAATAAAATAATTCCTCGGCGAATTCCTGTCAGCAAATAAAATTGCCTTGAATAGTAGGTAGTGTATTGGCTTATTAGACGAAAAACCAAGGTTCGAGCCCCAAGCCAGATATCAAAACAAAATACAAAAAGTATTCCTTCGGCGACTTCCTCTCAGCAGATTTCTGGCAAAAACTCTGAGAGCAAATAAAATTACCCTGAAAAGTTTCTTAAAAAAAAATCTGTCGTTCGGAGTCGACTTTAAACTGTAGGTCCCGCCACTCATGTATAAAATAAACATACACAACATAAGTGGTGTGAAAAATTAGGACGTTGTACAATGGGTCAATTCGACCTCCGGGTACTGTAGTTGTCTTAATTGACAAGTACACGTCCTCTAACGTAACCTAACCTAATGGATGTGGGTACATTTTGGGGATTATTTAGTTGCTATAAATTAATGTAGGGACATTACCATATCCTCCAGGAGATAAAGCACCAGCTCCTATTGTAGAAATACAGCATCTTCTTGTGCAGTCAAAAACTATAATTACTATTGGGATACGATGCTACTAGTGGAATGCAATGTCAAGGCCTGTAACACCATGTGACACAGCCCAGTCACTAAAAATGGAAATGGGTGGTACCTATCGGATTATTTACTTGCTTACATACATACGTTTTGGCTCACTACAATCCTTCAGTCAGGATTACGACCAAGCTTCTCACACCACATATGTTGTATGAGTTAATTTTATACATGAGTGGAGCGGATTCCCTTCATTGCAAACAGCACGCTTATAGGGCAGATCCATTGAAATATGAAAAAATAATTCTTTGGCGTCTGCCTCTCAGCAGATTTCTGGCAAAAACTCTGAGAGTGAATAAAACGAATTGCCAATAAAAGTTACTCAAAAATAATCTGCGGTTCGGAGTCGACATTACACTGCAGGTCGCGCCACTTATGTATGAAATCAACAAAAACCACAGAAGGTGTGAGACACTAGGTCGTAATCCTGACTGAAGGATTGTAATGACCATTTATGTAAGTATTGTTATTCTCTTTGTGTTCAGCTAGTACGTCAGGAACAGAATTTCCAACATACATGGAAAAAAATACACTTTTAAGTGACATTCGATGTAATAGCCTGACTATCCTCCAAAATGTAATAGAAACAGAATACGCCATAAACCCGATGATGCCTTTCATTGTATTGAAGACAAAGCTCGGAAATTGGGTAGAAACATTGCATCGACTCATGTGGAATAATCACACGGTAAGAATAATCACATAGATACCCTATGGAAATGCGGATGTGAGGAAAACCATGAGTATGTCAAGACTGAATAAGGGCGGCATGAGTACACAAATGAGCGGAACATTTTACCCTAATAGTACGCCTGAACTGTGTAGGCATGATGACAAATGATGCATGCAGGGCATGTGGTGAAAACATTGAAACGATAGATAACTTTGCCTAGCTTTTGTAAGCTTTTGTAACTTGTCTTAGAGGAGTGGAATGGAAGAAGTTAATAAGGATTTATAGACGATTACAGGCTTTCAGTAGAAACTATGATTAGTATCCCTTAATGGTTAGCGCACAACCGGTGTATTTGAGAAATTAGTTGTATAACTATAGGTTGGTCACCTCCTCTTCTGCCTCTTCCTAGTCAATAATAATTTTACTTTAAATAACTATTTGAAACAACAAATAAAATGAAACCAAAACAATTGATAGAAATACTCTTTGCAAGCTAAACAAATCATGTGCTCTGTACTCTAAATTTTATTTACATTTTTTTTATGAATTTTTAACAAACTTGATAGGCAAACGTAACAAATCATGGCCAGTCAGTTAGTAAGTAAGTAAATAATAGATTGGCAGCCATGTAACGCAATACAAGTAGAAATGTTGTTGCACATAGAGTACTCATATGTGTCATCAATAAAATTGTCACAGAATGTAATTTCAATTTGAATTTTAATACGATTAAATGTATCAATTTCAAAACAATTTAACCAATACAACAACTATACGAGATAAAGAGATAGAGAGGGTGCTGAAAATAATGGAAAGAGTGATAGAGTTGTCTAATGCAAACACAAATAATTTAATAGAGATATACTCGTATACAGGCAGGCAACAAAATACATTCGAAATATAAAATATTTTACAATCATACATCAAATTTATATGGAAATGTAAATGAGTTTATTTTAAATACGTGTGTTTGTATAAATTTAAGGTATTCCTATACATGTAGACACAAACAGTGGACAGCAAAAGTCTTAGTACGGCAATATATTTTAGCAATTTAATGAATTTTAGCCAAACGTTTGTATACAAATTTATAGTTTATATACACAGAGCGCCATAAGTGAGTCAACACTTTTGTTCTTAAGTATAAAACAGTTTTGTTCTTAAGTATAAAAAAAGTTCCTTTATCATGAATTGTTGTTTTTGTTTTAACATTTTATAAGTAATAAATAAACGTTTTTATTTTTTGAAATTTATTAGACTATTCTCATTTACATTTCTCGATATCCTAAGAAAATGAATTATTTCTGTGGTGTTTACTCACTTTTGGCGCTCAGTGTATTTATTATATTAATTTATATCTGTTTTATTATAAAACAAACAATTTCTTTAATGTTTTTCATAAAACAAGAGAAAAATAACGAAAAGTTTCAGATGACTCCATAGGTACGTCCCCCAAGGAGAACCCTGAGTAAATTTAAATTTCAAAGGCCTAATATATGAAAATGTTATACCTTGTATTTAGTAGAATATCCCTTCAGGTGAAGCACTCCATTTAACCCATTTGGAATTGAATGTACAAGTTTTGTTTAGTGTTTTCTGGTAGCACCATGAGCAAGTTTTTCGGTTGACTTTTGTTTGAGGTTCAACGATTACGTAACCGTTCTTTCAAATGATCTCCTAAATACTTTCTTGAAGTCATATCGGAACTTTGTGCAAGAGTATTAAGCCGACTGTGGGGACTTTTGTTGTCACAATATATTGCCGTACTAAGATTTTTGCTGTCCACTGTACATATACACACAGTTTCACAAAACTATTGTAATTTAAATTGAATCTTTTTTTATTATGCTACCATACTCTCTCTCTCTATATATTAGTTGTATGTGTTGGTTTTTTAAATTGCTAAAAAATAATATTGTTGTTATTTAAAATTGTTGTTGTTGTTGTTTTGTTTTTAATTTTCATCTACATGTTGACTTTTTCTATTCAAAAAAAAAATTTTTTTTTACCAAATTTTCCTGAATTTTTTTCCTGATTTTTTTCAATTTTCCTTTTTTTTGTTTTCTGTTTATTGTTATGACTTCAAAATTAAATTAAACAACATTTTATTGTCAACAACAATAGAAATTATAACAATTTATTAGAAAACAAAAAACCAAAAAAAATAATTTCCAAAATTTGTAAATTACATTGCATTGTTTTATTGTTGTATTGCTGTTGATGTCACAATCACTTGCTTACATAAACCCACACATACGTACATATACCAACGCAATATGTAATTGTATTTGCTCGATTGGTAATATTTTGATTAAAATTTAATAATGAGCATACATTTGGGAATTGATTGTTTAATACATACTCACTCGTACACAACACACGTTTTATTCGTATTGTTTTATTAAATTACGATATTGTTGTTACAGAACATATTGAGTAACAATTTTAATTTAATTTACATGCATATATGCATACAAGATTAGGTTCGGACAGCAAGGGAATGAAAACTAGAACTTTCACAACTGTTAAGGGACAATGGTATGATCCCACCATTAAGGTGTAGTAACCAAAGGTCAGCAATGAGTATTCAAAACGATGAGTATATTCGAATCGTACTTATAATTTCTGATACTTATACGCACTCATACTTATTTTAATATCATACTCATACTACTCATATTCAAAGTTTGAAATACTCATGCTACTCGTACTTAACAATACGCATGATGTTGTTGATTTCGACTCTCCACGACTCATCGTATACACGAATCACAAAATAAGTATGATAAGCGTACGAACACTACAATACTCACATGTAGGTTGCGTGTTTGCTTTGCTTGCTGTGTTTGTCTTTTTCTTTCTTCTTTTCTTTGTAAATGCAACAACAAGCTAAGACTGTAAATTTTGATGAATGATTCGAATCACTCGAATCATTTATAAGTATTACTAAGTATTTCTCTAAATTTATGAACCTGAATGAGTAGGCGTATGAATCAAACACAATTCGAATGTTATGAGTTTGATGTCAACGTTGTACTCATACTCATTGCAACCTGCACTTATAAATCAAGGTTGTACTGAGTACGAATGAATCAGAGTAGTTGGATTTCAATACTGTTGACTCACTCCATACTCAAAATTTCATGAGTATTTATGAGTAGCGAATAAGCGATTCATTGCTGATCTCTGGTACCGACCATATTTCCTATAGCAAGTCTAAACATCTGTATCTTGTACGTAGGACTTTAAGTTCCTCCTTGCTTAATATAATAACAAACACCAGCATAAAAAATGGTAAACAAGTAAACAAAAATACACCAACACTACTACAATAATAAATGTAAACAACGCAAAGGCGTACATTTATAGAGATTTCGAGAAGGCAAAGTCATGACCGTTTGCCTTCAAAAACTGTTTACTGTGTCATATAAAAGACAAGGTAAAGCAGGCATCTAAGATAGTGAAGCTCAGTCAGTCTTATGTGAAAACGCGGCGCGTTTGAAGAGAGTAATTGTGGTCTAAAGATCTCCATTACAAAAATCTGTCGAATAATTGTCTAGTAATTGTTATTGTCGTTTTTTGTTATTTGTTATTGAAGTCGCCGTAATCTAGTAGGTAGTGTGTCGACTTATTGGACGTAAAGTCAGGGTTCAAACCCCAGGTCATACATCAAACAAAATACAAAAAATATTTCTTACGCGACTTCCTCTCAGCAGATTTCTGGCAAAAACTCTGAGAGTAAATAAAATTGTCATGAAAAGATTCTCAAAAAAATCTGTCTTTAAACTGTAGGTCCCCCGGCACTCATGTATAAAATTAAAATTGTATGGGTTCGAGCCCCAGGCCAGACATCAAGACAAAATACAAAAAGGATTTCTTCTAAAAAAAAATCTGTCGTTCGGTGTCGACTTTAAACTGTAGGTCCCACCACTCATGTATAAAATGAACACACACAACATAAGTGGTGTGAAAAACTAGGACGTTCTACAATGGGTCAATTCGACCTCCGGGTACTTTACTTGTCTTAATTGACAAGTAAACGTCCTGTAACCTAACCTAACCTAACCTTAAAGATAAACACATAACAATATGTTTCTTAGTTCCTACGTTCATGAGAATTTCTTAAAATTTTTCAGAGTGACCCCGTCGTCCTCCAATCAACACAACTTTAAGTCGTTTATTTATTTGATTTCTAGCTCTACATCGAGTTTTGCATCGTGTTTTATTTCTACTGAAAAAAGTTTCAATTAACCTTCCAAATCATTTCACTTGAAATCTAGAAACATAAAAAAGAATTCCTTGAAATGAAACAAAAAAAAAAGAGAAAAACTTACAATTGCAATCGAGATGTAAAGCATTGCAAATGAATCTTGTAATTCCTTTCGTTGTTTTACACCATTACCACGGCGGCTATAAACTGAGGTTAAGTTACAGTTGAAAACAAAAATTTCTATGTAAAGTTATTCTACCACCCCCCCCATTCTTAGCTGTTTTGATGTTGGAAAAGTTATTAGTTTTGGAGGCAAATGCTTAAAATAATCAATTTTCTACGGTGCCATTAGCACCACATTGGTGTTGGTGGCTTATTTTTAAAATTTTAATGCACACGCAGGCAGGTTGATGACGTTAATGTCTAGAGTCATAATTTTGTTGTGTTCCTTTTTCATTTTCATTTTTCAATTTTTCTTTTTTTGTTCTTTTTTTATGATTTTGAACACAAAAGTTTTTCACTTTATTTACGCCATTTTCTAGCCACAGGCAAATACTGTTGTAAACGCCATAAAATTTTTGTTTCTTTTTCCACAACACTTTTCTTCTTGGCTTCATTACAAGTGATTTGCTGTGCCCAGTATTACTCGTTTCGTTTTACATTTCTTCGAATTGAAGTTTATTTTCGAAGTTTTTTTTTTCTTTCGCTTTTGGTCGTTCAAGAAGCCGCCAAAGGTAAATCTATGAAAGCGTTACTTTTAACACGTTAAATAGTTTATGGGGATTTTCTTACGCAGTAAATGAAAATTGAAAAGTGACTCGATCTAGTTTTCCAGGAATAAATGTCTTATATTTACTCTGCCGGAAGAGTTTTAAGAGGAATGGTTATAAAAGTAAACAAGACAAACAGAAAATTGAAGAAGATTTGTTAGTTTAGGCTGAAAAGGCATGCAGAAAGTACAAAATCCACTTAGAGATCGTAATATCGTAAGCTTAACTACGAAACGAGTAAGAGAAACTAAGGGAGAAATAAAAGAGAAACGATTGTAAATACATACTACGGAGGGATAAGTGTCTATAGAGAAGGAGAAAAAGTACAATTCATTTCACAAGCCGACTAATGCCCAAAACAGCTCACCACAAAACAAAGCTCATAGGACCTAATATCCTTTTTTTCAATGCCTCAGCTATGATCTTTAAAAAATGACACACAAAAAAACTAACAAATATTTTTCAATGGTTCTGCCCTACAAACGTGCTGTCTGGGATGAAGAGAATCCACTCCACTTCATCAACATGATGAGCGGAAAAAATAACTTCAAAATTCATTTCGGGTAAGTCGGACTAAGCTAAGCCTGTTGCTTTTTTTTACACGTAACATAAACTGATGTCGTCGTAAACTAGTGGGTAGTGTACTGCCACATTTGACGTGAATCCAAAAAACAAAAACTCTGTGAATAAAATAAAATCGCCATGAATAATTTTCTCAGTCACTCGGAGTCGACTTTAAACTTTTGGTCCCTTCATTCATGTATGAAATTAACACACACAACATAAGTGGTGTGAGAAGCTTGGTGTTAATGCCGACTAAAGGGTTGTAATGACCAATTATGTACAGTAATAATACGATAGGTACCCACTTCCAGTTTTTGTGACTGGGCCGCGCCACATGGTATTGTGGTCGTTAGCATCGCATTCCACTAGTGGCATCGTATCCCAGTAGTAATTGAAGTTTTTGCACAGAAGAAGATGGTGATTTATCTCCTGGAAAATAAAATAAACCTGCAGCAACTAAATAATCCCTTAGAGGTACCCATATCCATTACACAGCTCTGCTTGGGTTTTGCAAAAAAATGGCTCCAGGTGTTTCCGAAGGCATTTTGCGTGCTGAACACGACTCTGGATTCAAAAACTTTCCATCACGTCAGGTTTTCGTGAAAAAGGGGGTTGAAACTCCTAAAAATAGCGTTTTCGACCATTTTTGAAAAATTGTAGAGCTAAACACTGACGTTCTAGAAAAACTAGACGTTCGCTATTGTCAGAAATTGACAATTGATCTTTGCTCTTTAAAATGTGCCCAAAGCCAAATTGTTTGCATGTACCCCTAAAGTAGGAGGTGGGTTTATGTCAAGGTCCTTAAAAATTAATCAGATTTACTTGGAAATTGTTACTCAGGAGTTATTGGGGTCGCTGATTACAGATCTTCATTCAGATTTCCGAAGGCATTTTGCGCGCTGAACACGAATCGGATACAATATGGCGGTCGAGGATTTTAAAAATTAATCAGATTTACTTGACCGCCGTATTGGATCCGATTCGCGTTCAGCGCGCAAAATGCCTTCGGAAACACCTGGAGTCATATTATTTGCACAAAAAAGTCCAAATTTGCAGGGCTGTATTATTAATGTCTATTCTGCCGCACATGGCATTGTGAGCATTTTGAATGCATCTCAGTAGTAAAGATAGTTTTTTGCCTCCACAAAATGCTGTGATTCTACAGAGAAAGCTAATACTTTATCTCCTGGATGATATGGTAGTGACCCTATAATAGTTTGTGTGTTGCACTCGATTTTAATGTGGACATTTATAGCATCTCCATTCCTGGTTATAAATTCTAAAAACACAAGTGTTTGGGAGAAATGGCTCTTCCATCATCCATATACAGTGGAAAGCAAAAGTCTTAGTACGACAACAAATTTTTTACAAAAAAGAAAATGTCCTCATAGGCTTAATACTCTTGCACAAAGTCCCGATATGACTTTAAGAGAATATTTAGGAGATCATTTGAAAGAACGGTTACGTAATCGCTAAACCTCAAACAAAAGTCCACCAGAAAAACTTGCTCATGGTGCCACCAGTAAACATTAAACAAAACTTGTACATTCAATTCCAAATGGGTTAAATGTTGTGCATGGCCTTAAGGGATATTCTACTAAATACAAGGCATAACATTTTCATATATTAGGCCTTTGAATTTTAAATTTATTCAGGGTTCTTCGTTGGGGGTACCTATGGAGTCGTCTGAAACTTTTCCTTATTTTTCTCTTGTTTTATGAAAAACATTAAAAAAATATTTGTTTTATAATAAAACAGAAATAAATTAATATAATAAATACACTGAACGCCAAAAGTGAGTAACCACCACTAAAATAATTCCTTTCCTTAGGATAGCGAGAAAAGTAAATGAGAATAGTCGAATAAATTTCCAAAAACAAAAACGTTTATTTATTACTTATAAAATGTTAAAACAAAAACAACAATTCATGATAAGGGAACTTTTTTTTATACTTAAGAACAAAACTGTTTTACACTTAAAAACAAAAGTGTTGACTCACTTCACTTATGGCGCTCAGTGTATATAAACTGTAAATTTTTATACAATCGTTTTGCTAAAATTCATTAAATTGCTAAAAATAGATATTGTCGTACTTAGACTTTTGCTCTCCACTGTTGCATATCAGTGGCCTCAGCGAACTTTTAATAAAATTGTAAAAATTCCTTAATTTCTAGGATAACCTCCCAATAAATGTTTAAATGACAAAGATTACACAAGCATGAGTTTTCCTTACTATCACCCCCTGTACGTATGATTAATATTTTATTGAAAATTATTTTTCATTACCTATATGACCAGTGTGACCTCATTAATTTCAATATTTAATGAATAACTTTATAAAAAAATGTTTTCATGAACTTTTCCATTCAATTCAATAAATCTTCCATAATGTCTCATACAATAATTCATAAATTTTTAATCAATTTTTGCAATCTTTGGATATTTTTTTTCCTCTGAAGACAGTTCCATAGAACTTGAAATATGAAAAATGAGAGAAAAAAGAAGAAAAAAAGGAGAACAAAAACAAAAAATAAAAAAATAAAATGCAACGTAAATTATATGAAAAAGGCAACACTTTTGTGAAATTATTTTTCTGCATAATAAGTAATAAAATATAGAAAAAAAGCCACTATAACAACAACAACTTAAAAGAAATATTAAAAAATGAAAACTGAAAATGAAAATAAAAAGAAAGAACAGAAAAAGTATTCATTATTATTCATTGCCGCAAATAAAATAGAAAAAATGTCAACGCCAGCACTTTTCCAACGCAACTTTAGAAGAAGCTATGATTGCCGACTGCTGACTGCAAGTGTTGTTAGAGGGAATTTACGATGTTTTCTAACAAAACTTTGTTGCGTTTTTATGCCTGGCAAATAAATGTGTGGGACAACAACCAATAGCATCATCGTCATCATCTTTAATGCGGTGGTGTAGGCCATACTAGCTAATATTCTTCTTATTGTTGTTGTTTCTCTTAAGCAACCAGTAAATGTTGCAAGTAATATTTTAGTTAAGTTTTCCTGTACTTGCCTCCTGCTTCTCTTTTGTTTACTTAAACGTAACGCAGCAGCATTATGGTGTAAATGAAGTTGAAAATACTTTTTATGGTTAGCCAGCCAGCTAAAGTTATGGTTACGTAGTAGTAGGTGTTGTTGGTGTAGTATTAGCCGGGCCTGGCTAAGATGCAAAATGCAAAACAGTTAAGCCATGAATTATTATAATAGTTTGTAGGTAATAACAAAAAAGTTTACCAGTTACTGGTGAGTTTTATTGTAATGCAGTGGAATACATTAAAAATACAACGTTTCAAAGGAACTCGGAAATCGAATTATAATTGAATACCCAACATCGTTTTGAAGTTTTCAAATTGAAAATCATGTAAAACTCAAGGAAAGGCTTTTAATCTTTACACGGTTTAAACTGACTAGACTTCTTCCTGGTCGATAAGATTCTTTTTTAATTTCAGAGTCAGTTTTGTCTTATTCGTAGAAAGATTACTGCAAACCCTTTTAAGCAGACAGAAAAAAGAAACCCGAAAATCTTTACTCTGTTTAAAGTGAATAGACTTTTGAATTGGGTCGTTTCAATGTTCCCTTTTTTGCCGAAATATTACTGCCAGACGTGTTAACTTTAAGCCCTAAACGCTGGACTTAATCCAAACTGGTAAAGATAATATCGGCCTCAGGTTTATCGGTGTTTACATTACAGAATTATGTCTCCCACATCATGATTTCTACAGGGGTGGCAATAGTATGAAAGAAGATGAACCTGTTACATATACATACATACAAAAAAATATATTGCCGTACTGAGACTTTTCCTGTCCACTGTATGTGGATGACTGAAGAGACATATCAACCAAACACTTGTGTTTTCAGAATTTATAACAAGTAATGGAAATAGAATAAGCGCCCACATTAAAATCGAGGGCAAAACACAACCTATTATAGGGGCACTACCATATCTTCCCGGAGCTAAAGCATCACCTTCCTCTGTCGAATCACAGAATTTTGTGGAGGCAAAAAACTATCTTTACTACTGAGATGTATTGCAAACGAATACAATGCCATGTGGGATAGAATAGACATTAATAAATTACTGTAGGGACATTACCATATCCACCAGCTCCTATTGTAGAAATACAGCATCTTCTTGTGCAGGCAAAAACTGCCATTACTACTGGGATATGATGCCACTAGTGGAATGTGATGCTAACGCCTACAACACCATGAGGCGCAGTGGATGGTACCTATCGGATTATTTACTTGCTTACATACACACATAATTGGTCATTACAACCGTTCAGGATTACGACCTAGCATTTCGCACCACTTATGTTGTGTGTGTTAATTTTTATACATGAGTGGCGTGGCTTACAATATAAAGTTGACTCCGAACGACAGATTTTTAAGAACCTTTTTTATGGCAATTTTATTTACGATTACTGTCTGGCGTTGTCCAAATGGCAAGGCTCGTGTATATAAACGCTCTTCATAGTTCGGCGCTTTTAGCGACTGAGTAGGTGTTACGTGTTCATTGGAAACTCAAATTGGTTTGAATGTTTCTAAAGCTAATGCACTTCCAATTCCTTTCTGCTTTGTATCTTGTCTCGTTTTACTATCAGCGACTACAGTACAGAACAGTTACAACTCAAGCTCTTATCACTAGTTCAACTCGTTCACATACTACATACATACATAATTGGTCATTACAACCCTTCAGTCAGAATTACGATCTAGCTTCTCACACCACATAGGTTGTGTGTGTTAATTTTATACAAGAGTGGCGGAACCTACAGTTTAAAGTCAATTCCGAACGACAGATTTTTGAGAAATTTTTCATGGCAATTTCGTTTAGTTTCATAGAGTTTTTGCCTTAAATCTGTCGCCAGGGAAATATTTGTTCATATTTAATTTTTTTCGACATGACCTGACCTGTGGTTTGAACCATGGCCTCACGATTACTACGCCAACACAGCCAACGACAGATTTTTGAGAAAATTTTCATGGGAATTTTATTTACTATCAGAGTTCTTGCCAGAAATCTGCTGAGACTAAGTCGCCAAAGAAATATTTTTTCATGTTTTCGTTTTGATGTCTAACCTGGAGTTTGAACCGTGGTCTAATTAGTCAACACACTACCTATTAGACTGCGGCGACTACTCTATTATCTCTCTATTCTCTATTATCTGATACTGCATCATTAACATTTGCAGACTCTTGAGGTCTTGAGGTTGATAAATCGCATGATCAGGACAATTGAATATTGTGCGAGATGTCGTCGATGGCATCAATACTGTATCGTTGATATGCAATACGACTTTCCCTACCGATTAATTTTCGGCTCTATTCCTTTCATGGGTAACACAACTGCACACCAGAATTCTGTTGACCCATGCATCAGCTTACTTTATTATACATCACAGATGTACTGCTAGACTTATTCCATCTATGGAAGCATGGGCACAGAGATATTTTGGGGAAATTAACTACTGCCTGACCCAGTTTCTTTCGGGTCATGGTTATTTCCGACAATATCTACACCGCATGGGCAAGGTGAATGATCCCGGCTGCATTTATTGCGAGGAAATGAGTGACGACGCTGAGCACACATTTTTCCATTGCATCAAATGGCAAGACGAGAAGAATGTGTTGGTGGAACAGATTGGCGAATTCACACCCGACAACATTGTTGACGCAATGCTCGAAAGCGAGACGAAGTGGAGCGCTGTGAGAAGATACTTAGAATGTGTACTCCGCAGGAAGAAGGTCGACCTTGATACAGTACTACGGAATGATACATAAGAAGACGAGCCAATAGCATGAGGCTGGCTTCAAATATGGCGTACCCAGACGTGGGAGAGTAGACAACGGTCCTTAACAGGACGTCGTTCTGGACCCTTCCCGAAGTAATGCTGATAGCCGTCCCGGGAAGGGAGTATCTCCAGAAGAGGAGGAGGAGTGTAAGCCCCACTGGACGCAGCTGACGACGGTCACTGTAAGTGCGAAGGCATTTCAAACCCTACCTCACACGCCAAAAAAAAAAAACATTATACATCACCAAAGTTTTTATTTGCTATTGACACTCGTCTGGCCTTCTATTAAAACAGAGTACTGAATTGGAAACACCCGAAAGGCATGTAACTCTTGATGCACCTTGAACAATAAAGATGTTGCAATCTTAAGAAGGCAAAGAAATATTCCATACCATGAATTATCCATACACACTTAAAGGCCTTACTCTATGGTCAATTGTTGAGTATGAAAATCAAATTTTTGTAATTATTGTGGTGCAAATTTAAAAACTTATCTCTTTGTTTTCTATTTTGAATTTCTCTATGTATTATAACTATCGTATGTAGGTATGTGTCTTTGTAAATATTATAAAATCTCATGGTCACTTTTGTATTCTAATGGTGGATGCGAAAGATTTTCATTTTATTAAGAAAATCCCCAAAAAAGAAAGGACGATAGAATGCCAAGAAGAAAATGTAGTTAAACATATGGTGACTAGAAGGAAACTGTTCGAAATAAATCAATGGGACCATCTTAAATGATGTGGGACTATGAAAATATATGTAAGCCATGTAGCAACCGAGCTGTTTCGATTTCTTTGGAGCATGTTCATCCGCCCCCTGGATTATAACCATAACAAAGGATGGCCCTTTAGTATCGTACTCATATTAGAAACATCATATCCTAGGATTTCTAAATACCTTAGGTTTACATAAGTACGAATTGATATAGACAAAAAGGGGCCAATGAACGGCTGTAGATGATGAACCTGGTAATGGGTTGCAATACCTGCTTGGATGGCGCATGGCTTAGTCAATAGGGTGCTAAGCTTCAAGTGCAAAGTCCGTGGGTTCGGTTCTCACCAGAGACTCTGGTGTTTGTGACTGTTTGTCTATCATTATATATGATCACATACATATTTGGTCATTACAACCTTTCAGTCAGGACTACGACCTAGTTGATGTTGTGGGTGTTAATTTTATACATGAGTGGCGGGACCTACAGTTTAAAGTCGACTCCGAACGACAGGTTTTTGAGAAACTTTTCATGGCAATTTAATTTACTTTCACAGAGTTTTTGCCAGAAATCTGCTGAGAGAAAGTCGCCGAAGAAATACGTTTTGTATTTTATTTTGATGTCTGGCCTGGGCCTGGAACCCTGGCTTTTCGTCTAATAAGCAAACACACTATCTATTAGACCACTGCGACTTCTTATATGTGATCACAATAGAAAAAAGAAAGTGAGAATTATTACTAAAAACCATCCTTCCTGTATTCGAACACAATGCACTGCATGAACAAGGATCACCTCCTGAGTGTTGGTCTCACAAAAAAATTCCAACTATCAGTTGCACAGAACGTCCAGAATGTTATGAATGAACACAAGGAAAAACGTTTTTACGGCATACAGTTGGTCCTGTTAAGTATTACGCCCTTGCTTAACAGCCTTAATGTATGCAATAATTTCTGTATCAGTTATATTTTGTTTTTGGCCAGGATGGCATTTAAGAAATGGGGAGACCTTCTGGCCATTATATTTCCTATATTTCCTAGACTGGTCTTAAGTAATAAAATATTACTAAAATAGGTTTGTTAATATGCATGGCCATATGCCGCTCGTATCATTTTCCTTCATTTTTTTCTTTGGCCCAAAATCATAGATGCTTCAGCCTTAAATTACACACACTATAAGCAAGTAGGTGGTATAGGAAAAAAGTATTTCAAGTAGTTAGTTATAAAAGATACCCAGAGTTTCCCCTTCCATTCAGTCATCCTCAATTGTTTTTTATTCCCCCAAAAGTCTAACCAAAAGTCTTAACTTATTTTCTGTCTATTTCGGTAGCTTTTGGAAATTATGTGCCCATAACTGAGTGTATATACATACATTCATATGTATGCGTGTGTTAGTGTGCTTATGAATATTGTAGCATAATTTTAGGAGAACCATCTTCTTTTTATTTTTCGTTTGTTTGTTTTAAATGTGTGTTATTTGATGATGCATTACTTTTGACTGAAACAATATGCTGTGAGCTTTTTATTTTTATTTTCTCTTCTCTTTTTTTACTTTTCCTTTGTTAGCATCATATTACGCTCAATGAATTTTATGGTTTTTATACCGAATTATTGTCTCTCAAGTTACTTTTAATACTGGCGAGGGTTGATGTCGGTGTTGGTGATGGTGGTGGTGGTGGTATAAGCGGAAGGCGTCATATTTGCCTCAGTCATAAAATCTCTATAAAACGTTTCATTATTTGTCTGTTCATTTGTAAGAGGATATCTCGTTATGAATATATGAGTGAAGAAATTTTTTTTATGGGATTTCAAGAAAATTCATGTGACTGTTGTAGTGGACACCGGATAAGAAGTTAAAACAATTTGTTGTTATTTGTTAAGGTAATAAAAAAATACAAAAGAATTTAAATATTAAACGGTGGCCGGAGGAGGAGTGTTAAATTGTTCAGGGCAATTTAATGAGGCGGGGGTTATTTAATAATAAGGTTAAGATCTCTGCTTTATGATTGAAATATTTGTATGGAAAATATTTGTAACACCGGGTGCTAAATGCATCGATATCGAGTTTCTTAGCTGAGGATATAAAACAGTATTGGATTTTCTGTTCAGTAAGTTTTTTCTAGTTGTCACCCATCGCTTAACCCCACTGCAATGCTTTCAAATTGCGACAATTTAATTTGAAACAAAAGTAAGTCTGTTCACGAATTTCATAGAGCATTTCGTCCATTGAAGTCGCCGTAGTCGAGTAGGTAGTATGTTGGCTTATTACACGTAAAGCCAGAGTTCGTGCCCCAGGCCCGACATCAAAACAAAAATACAAAAAACATTTCTTCGGCGACTTCTTCTCAGCAGATTTCTGGCAAAAACTCTGAGAGTAAATAGAAATTGCCATGAAAAGTTTCTCAAAAATCTGTCGTTCCCACTTTAAACTGTAGGGTCCCGCCACTCATGTTTAAAATTTAACACACACAACATAAGTGGTGTGAGAAGCTAGGTCGTAATCATGACTGAAGGGTTGTAACGACCGATTATGTATGTATGTATGTATGTATTTCGTCCATCGTTAGATGGAGTACTTTTGAATTAAAACATTGAACGAGTTTTTAACTTCAAACATAAAACATTTGAAAGCCTTTTAAAACTTCACAATGCATACACGTTGCGCTTTTTACTATAACTCACTGACCGTATGACCACCATTCGCTTTATTGGTACTTAATTTTTAATTGATCTGGCAACTTCTAGAAGTTAACTGTTGATTTGTTATTGTAATCCTTATATATATTTCGTAAATTTTCTATGCCAATTCCGCTTTATATCCTATTTTTTTCTAATCTAATTTCCTTCTTTCTTGTTTAATTTTTAACATTTGAAATGGAGAAAATAATATAAAAAGTCCTCAGATGCTGACCCAAATGAGGCCTCTACAGAAGAGCATACAGACTCTACCGAAGCGTAATATAGGTCAACGTTCTAGGAATAGAAAAAAGAATAATTAGGAAGGTTCGCTGGATTAGTTGTTTAGGTTAAGGTTCAGGTCGGAGTGGTAGCTCTGATATCAAAAATCTCACTTGAGCATCCATAGGGGCCCATTGTAATGCCACAGGTGAAGTTGTTTAGGTACTTTCAGCACATCAACTACAAGAGCATTAGAGACAATGCTCTCCAGATGGATAGGGACATGTATTCAAGACGAGGCAGGTCTTACGACATATTGCCTTCAGGCTAATTGTGGATGAAGCAACCAAAGGCACTTATTAGGTGCGTGATCCTACATACAAAATTAAGGTGGGTATTCATCATTTTTATTATCATGCATTACGCTTCAGATTCACATGTAAGGGGGAGTAGGTACATTCCATGAATATGCTCGTTTATATACTCAAGTCATCCTTCACTCAGGATTAGGACCTAGTTTCTCACACAACTTATGTTGGAGGTGTTAATTTCATACTTGAGTGGTAGGATCTACAGTTTAAAGTCGACTCCGAACGACATATTTTTTGCAAAAATTTTCATGACAATTTTATTTTCTCTCAGTGTTTTTGTTAGAAATCTGCTGAGAGCAGTCACCGAAGGAATATTTTTTCATATTTCGTATCGTTCAAGATGTCTGACCAGGGTTTTGAACAGTGGTCTCACGTACTACCTACTAGACTGCAATGACTTGAACCACTTCAATGGCACCTATTTCCTCATGAAGGGTCCTTCATCTTACCTAACTTTACACCACTTCGCAACATTACACAGAAATACATCGCGTTCTGTAGTCAATCCAAGTTTGCCGATTCCATTGGTGCTCTCAGCAAAAGGGGGCTTACTTAGGCATATAACAGCGTATTTAACATTTAAATTCGCACCTCTAGCCCTATAAAGTTCAACGCGTACAACAGCTAAATCCGGCTGACTGTTCACAATGCGATATGAAAATATTTTATGACAACCTTAAGGTCTCTAGGCCTATGAGGATATTTTCATTTCTACCTATGATACGTGAAAGAGTAATCCCTAGAACCAAGTAGTTCATAAGTGGCAGAGGATTCTTACACGAAGGGTAAGTCCTCTGGAACATATTACAGTAGTGCCCATTAGAATATACTCTGGTTGCCTTCTTTGATATACTAAACCAGAATCTAGAGATCGTTGTAATTATTAAATGAACATTTACACGAGGTGCCTGAAGCACTAAAATATCGATTATAAGCACACCCTAAGGAAACTCAGTTGAAACATTCTTTTAAAAGCTGTGACAAAAATGCCCTGATCAACTACCGCCTAAATTTATAATCGAGAGCCCATTCGTATGTTTGAAATCAGGGCCATTTTAACGTTTATTAAGCCATTTCAAGTACACTGTCATCATATCAGCTGTTACCAATATATTGTGTGCATATGTACGTATACGTTATATTGTCTTTGCATTTCATTACTCATACGCTAAGTAATCCTTAAGCATTCATTGCCTTTATCTTTTCAACAATTATGCTGTTAAAATTGATGATGTTTGATTTACTGTCATTCTCTCTCTCTCTCTCTTTCTCTCTTTCATTCTCTGCCACGCTTTTGGTAATGTTTACTCAAATTGATGACAACATTGTTTAGCTCTAATCACCGCTATATGATGGTACATGAGAATAAGCAAAAAAAAAAAACAAACAAAAACAAAAAAACAGAATGATGAAGAAAAAGCCATCAACTATGACTGACAACAACAATGCAAACAAAAGAGGATCTGGAGAGTAGCAAAAATCTAAACAAAAGAAATGAGAGACCAGGCAAAACGGCAATACAAAAATAAGAAGACAGACAAAGTAAAAAGACGACAACAACAAAACAATTAAAAAAAACTGTAACGGAATGTTCATGGAAACAAAAAACAAAATAAACCGTATGAGACAGCATATAGGAAAACAAAAGCTACAGGATTGTATACAAAAAAACAAAATAGAAGTAGACTAGACGGAGAGCAGTAGATATCAGAACCGAATAAACAATGAAAACAAAAATTTCAAACAACAACAACAACAAAATCTATGAGATGAAGTGAAGAAAGGGACATTAGACAGACAGAAGATGACTTTTTTTTCCTGTAAAACTTTTGATTTTCGAAAAAAAAAACAGCCAAACATGTTGACATACGTATAAATAAGTAGCAGGGCATGACCATTATGAAGACATAAATAAAATACACACACACACACACGTTGTTAGTTGTGTAATGATGTATTATTGTTAATACACTAGTAACCCAGTAAACATTTTACAAGGCTTCAAATTCATTATAGGTTTTATATTGAAAGAAAAATTTTTTTGTTTTCATGTGGATCACGTGGTGTCCATATAAAACGAATTTAAGTTACCCCTACTACATTAACGTTTAAAGGTTTGAAGTGGCAAATATTATCGACAAAAGTGAGCTTAGGTTAGCTGTATTTGCTTACACTTTGTGTACCAAAATTTCATAAAAAAATGTTTGTTGGGAAACCAATGCAAAAGAACCCCAGACATATGGAAATTATATCCTGTGGTTAACACTCCTTCTTAATTATTAGCAGAGTTAAAATAACATCAAATATATGAAGACTTACAGACGGCTGTAAAATATTAGTGGAAGTAAACTTAAAGCCCTAAACTGTGGCATGTTTTCTAAAAGAATGTGAAAATCATATAACAGCTAAAATCAAGTGGAGAAATCTCCCATATTCATCATGATTTATTTGAAGGTATCGAATACTTAAGAAGATGTCTTGTTTTCGATGTAAGTTATTTGAAAGCCTCTGTAGAGTAATGTGTTCAAGCCCCAGCTAAGACACCGCCAACAAAAGGAAATATTGAAAAAATATTGTCTTCGGCGACTTCAGTTTTCTGGCGAAAACTCTTGAGAGTAAATTAAACTGCCATGAATAGTTTCTCGAAGCACTAATTCGAAGTCGTAGTTAGACTGTAGCATCCACCACTCATGGAAAAAGTTAAGATATTGTGTGATAAAGCGTTGTAATGAACAATTAAGTACCCTAAGATGTCTCTACAAATCAAATGCAACAGGAGCATTGTTTAACATTCCTTATTATATTATTACGCAAATGGAAACGACCTAATATCGTTTAACATTAACGATAAACCAGGAGCCACACAAACCCATTCAACGAACTTACTTGCATACACCAACAAAATCAGTATAAGGAAAGGAGATAGACAAGTATGAAAGAAAGCAACAACAAGCAACGTGAACAAAATACACAAACAACAATTCAGTCGGAACAGAGTTCTCTAGAAGGCGAAAACCCGAACATTATCTTTCAAAAACCTTCATCAAACTGATTTCGTGCGTATATAAAATGGCCTGACAATGTTGCCAAGGGATCAGTAAGAATTCAGTCAGCCTTGTGTGAAGACGCGTTGCGGTTTGAACGTGGTATTGTTTGCAATAAGGTAGTAAGCAGAGAAGATCGAACGAACAGTTGTTAGTGTTTGCGCAGACAGAAGTGTGAAACAGAATAGTGAACAAGCAATTATTGTTCGATCCATTAAGTTGTATACGGTGGGACACAAAAGTAGTGTGAACAATAAAGAGTTTAATTGAAACAAAACACATATTTGTTTTTACTTTGATTGCAATCTATGAACTCATATTTAAACGTTTTTAAAAAGGTAAAAACGTAACAATATTTATAAACAGGAATTACCGCAAGACTTCACTTCAACAGCAAAACAACAGACGACAGAATCTCGTTCTCTGACGTAGCAGGGGAAATGATATTCTTATCCTGTTTAACAGATCTGCGTAAGTAGTATTTGGAGACTGACTTATGTATGCAAAATATCAAAACTAAGGTCATTTAACTCAAATGTAGATTTATGTGTCAAGAAACCAGGAAATTTGGTTACCAAAAATTCCTCGATAGGAATCATGGCTCTAAAGTACAGCTTTTACAATCATTCTGCATTTCTGTTAAGTAGTCTCATTTGAAACTGGTGGAAGATAAGCCTCTTTTATCAAACAATTGTGTTAAGAAGTGATGATCAGTTCTGGTTAAATGGCTATGATGCAATCAGCAAAATTCCTCGTGTATAATCCTCTTGCTATTACCGAACCATCATTACTTACTTAATTGGTCATAACAACTCTTTAGGCGGGATTACAACCCAGTTTCACACCTCACCCATGTTGTTTGTGTAATACATGAGTGGCGAGACCGAAAGACCGACTAGAGAAACTTTTCGTGGCAATTTCATTTATTTTTAGATTTTTTACCAGTTGACTGCTGAGAGCGAACCACTATTACATCCAATATAAATGAAGTTGTACAGTTAACACATTGGCGGCATCATACATACATACATACATAATTGGCCATTACAACCCTTCAGTCAGGATTACGGCCTGGCTTCTCACACTACCCAAGTTGTGTGCGTTAATTTTATACGTGAGCAGCGGGACCTACAGTTTAATATCGACTCCGAACGACAGATTTACTCTCATATTTTTGCCAGAAATCTGCTGAGAGGAAGTCGCCGAAGAATTATTTTTGCATATTCTCTTTAGTTTGAGATGCCTGTCCTAGGTTTTGAATGCGAGGCCTCACGTCTAATAAACCAACACACTACCTACTAGAGCACGGCGACTTCATTGGCGGCATCTTGCTGCTTATATTTTTGCCTTTAAAACTTCATCAGGTAAACATCACCAACGTTCAGGTAAACATCACCAAAATGAAGCAACTTGCTATAGCGCGCTTAATGTTCTTTCAAGGAGAGGATCTGTTTACTGGTCCCCTCTTTCTTTCCAGAAGAGGTTTTGTTCACTGGTCCACTCTCTCTATCGTTCAATTTAACGCCGCTATGGTGCTGTACTAAGCCGTTAGTTTATGCCCCCAAGCCAGAACCAATTTCCAAACCAACAATGGTGCCATAAGACCGGATTTATTGGAAAAAGTCGTGGATAAAATAAATGCCATCAACTTGTTTATATATCCTGTCCTGCACTATCATTTTAAGTTCACAAATCCCTTAAAAACAGCCTACAGAGTGCTTCTCGTAAAGAATACTTCATCTTAAGTTCACAAATCCCTTAAAAACCATCTACAGGATGTTTCTCGTAAAGAAAACTTAGTCCCAAAAAATATGCCAAAATAACTCCTACTTGCGACTACTTCTTATACGACCCAATAACAATGGATAAAACAATATAATTAAATAAAAAAATAGTGATAAAATCCACAACGTTCCCACCACTAAAAAAAACAAAAACAAAAAGAAAATGAGGAAAATTTATTGTCTTTTTTTCTTTGTTGCTTTTTTAAAGAAATTTAATTAGAATTTTAATATTCTTTTGTTGTTGTTGCAGCAGCAGAAGCAGCAGCAGCAAAAATAAAAACAGTTTTCAATGAAAATTATTATCGTTATTGTTGTTGTACTCAATGTATCATACAACTTGCTGATGCTGATGGTGCTGTAGCCATTGATAAGAGCATAAAAAAATTGTCTTTGTAGTGGTGTGAGAGCGTGAGGATTTAAATACAAAACAAACTCCTGTGTCTACTGATGCCATACAAAAACAAAAGAAACAGAAATAAAAAACCAGAAAAAAGTCAAAATATTCAAGAATAACAAAAAAAAAAAAACAGAAAAGAGTGTGATAACCATATCACACATACACATTTACACATTGCTACACCCATTTGCTATAGCTTCTATAAAACTTATTGATGTTGTTGTTGTTGTTGTTGTCGGTATTGTTGGCTTGTTACTCTCATTTGCTTTGTTTTCATCATTTAATGATGTTTTCATTTAATAAGCATACATTTATGTACATATGTATGTATGTATGTATGTATGTGTAAGTATGTATGTGTTGTTGTTGTATTGTCCTGTTTGTTTACTGCTAATATTTTCATTTTGCAAATGTTTTTCTTGTTGTTGCTGTTGTTGTTGTGGCTGTAAAGCCAACAAATTAATGCAGACAAGTCGCATATTATGCATAATTAACTGCTTATGTGTGCATAAATACATATGTATGTCTGTATGTATGTTTGCATGCACGTTGTTCTATTTACATTTATGTTTGTGTATGTGCATGTGTTGTTGTGTGCTCCTCTTTTTTTGTTGCTTATTTTTATATTTGTGTCAGTGTAAGTATGAATGTATGCATATGCATAACTAAACATAGACTGTGTTTGTGTTGTGAAAGAGTATGACCAGAGAGCATCACTCTTCCAACAGCTATAACAAACGAACATGCCAGAGCACCCTACAATAGTATGGGTGGTATATGCTTATTGTATAAACCAGATTAAGTTAAGTACCTCGCCTAGAAAAATATGCTGGTTTTCGTCTTAAGATCGTTGTTCGGATTAATTTTCTAACTTGAAGCGATTCATGGTTACATCTTAAAAAGGGATTGGTTTGCCTTAAGTCTGAATAACTTCCTGTAATAAAGCTACACAGAAATACATCATTGTGAGATTATACACCGCATGTACGCAGATTTATGTATGCCTGATTATTTCAAAATCATGCCTTCTTTTTTGATAAAATTTAGCATGTCAAGGTTCCTTTGTAATTCTATCGAGTCGTAGAATTCCAAGTTGTAAATACTGGCCCTCTGCCCTGATCCTTTCTGGACATTATTTGGGAGTCCAGATACTGTTCTTCTACACATGATTGTAAGCTAAACTACCATTCGAGCACTTGGTGAGCACTTGAGGTTAAAAAAAGATATTGTATGGGACTGTTTGGATAAGCTGAATTGGTTCGGAAGGGAAAATAGAGCTTCCCCCTGATGGCTTTAGTAGCACGGAAATTCAAGAGAATAAACACACCTATGAACTTGCGAGGAGGGGAGTGTCCACGAATTTGATGGAGAGATCCTCATTTCTGTCTAGTAGAAGAAACTTTTTGAAAAGGCATGCCCAATAAAAGAGAAGATATAGATTCCTGAAGTGGGTTTGAGGATCTAAGCATGGTAGCCGGCCATTCAACAGGTCACTATAGGCCTACAGTACACATATTCAATTCAGTTTTAAGTCCTTTTACTTCATAAAAATCATCATACACACAACCGACAGACCATGTGAGTTCCTTAAAGCATTGCAGACGAGAGGAAACTACAGAAAAACTGACATATGTTTGCGACTCCTAGTATTATATTGCAAGTACTGTTTGCATGGATAATTAAAAATATCACGGTCATATATTACATTATGTGTAGGGCATTATCTAATCTGTTTCAATCGATTGTAACTTTCCTAACTTACTTGATAGACAACTGTTATGAACTCTAAAAAAAAGACGACAATAGTTTGCTTCGGCTATTGTGTTGTTGTTGTTGTTTTGTTATCACTGATTTATTTTCCTCTTTTTTTTGTTTCTATTTTTGATGATGTATTCTAAACATCATAATACTTATTGTTGTGAATGAATATTTGAACGTATGTACAGGCATGTGAAGGAAACATACTATTGAGAAGGCACTGTAGATAATGATGCCGTAAATGATGATCTAAAAATTATACACGTTATAAACTAAAAGCTACGATAATAAGCTATGGCCCTGTTAAGAACAGTACTTAAAAATCACCCAAAAATTTGTTAACCAATCTTTAAAAATAGCCTGGGAGTTGTCAGACTATTATTTCACCTTCTCGTCTTTCAACAGAGACAATTGGAAACAGCCATCTTGTTGAGGCTACATCCGTTTTATTAGTTCAGTACATTTCACCAAAGTAAGGCTATAGCCTTAGAAAATAAAGTACTAAACGCTTCGCCCATTTAACCTAATCGCCATAATCGTCTTACCTAGAGGACTATTCACAATGTGGTGGATAAATGCCAATGTTTCCTTAGACGATAGACCAACACCTATGACTTTAATGACGCTCATATAAATTTGGCATTTCTTGGACCAGAATTTAAGGCAGACCACAATAACCGTTACAGGTACAAAAGACAACTGATACTAACACATTGACAAAAGCTTGTATTCTCTTAATAGGCTCTGGACAGTTGGAAACTGTCCCTAATTTACATAGAAAAATCCCCTTCAGCAATGTGGACCATTTTCGAATGAATTGTTACGTAAACGACAGAATTATTGAATTTGGGACATTACCAATAAACATGAGCGTCCAAAGGCGTCCAATGCACTCCAAAAAATGCAGAGTTTGGGAAACAATCACAGAAAGATCGCATCTCTTAGTGAGACTATGGCAGGAAACAGGAATTTTTCGATTATCTGGCATATTTTGTATTTGCATCTGAACTCACTGATTAAGGTTGCTGACTGTTAATACTAATTAATGCTAATTTTTCGCACACGCTTCTATTCAGCAATGAATCCAAGGTTATGAAGAAAGGTCCAGACATGATTGTGAAAGAGCCATTATTGCATACGTATGTACATACGCAATTGGTTATTACAGCCTTTCAGTCAGAATTATGACCTAGCTTCTCACACCACTTAAGTATGTTGTGTTTATATGCAAGTGGCGGGACCAGAGATCAGCAATGAATCGCTTTTTCGCTACTCATAAGTACTCATGAAATTGTGAGCATGAGTAAGGCAACAGTACTCAAATCCAACTACTCTGATTCATTCGTACTCAGTACAACATTAACTTATAAGTACAAGTTGCAATGAGTATGAGTACAACGTTGACATCAAACTCATAATATTCGAACTATGTTTGATTCATACGCCTACTCATTCAGATTCATAAATTTAGAAAAATACTTATAATACTCATATAAATGATTCGAGTGATTCGAATCATTCGTCAAAAATTACAGTCTTAGTTGTCGTCACATTTACAAAAAAAAAAAAAGGAAACAAAACGACAAAGACAGCAAGCGAAGCAAACACACAACCTTCTAATGAGTATAGTAGTGCTCGTACGCGAATCATACTTATTTTGTGAGTCGTGTATAAGATGAGTCGTGGAGAGTCCAAATCAATAACATCATGCGTGTTGTTAAGTATGAGTACCATGAGTATTTCAAACTTTGAATATGAGTAGTATGAGTAGGACATTAAAATAAGTATGAATGCGTATAAGTATCAGAAATTATGAGTATGATTCGAATCTACTCATCGTATTGAACAGTCATTGCTGACCTCTGGGCGGGGCCTACAGTTTTCTGTCAATTTCAAACGAGTGATTTTGAGAAACTGTTTCATGGCGTTTTTATTAACTCTCAGAGTTTTTGCCAGAAGACTGCTAGACACTAGAAGTGTCTGACCTGGAATTTCAACTGAGGAGTCATGTCTAATAAGCCAACATACTCTTCACTAGACTACGGTGACTACAAAATATCCTTTTGCATTGGAGAAAATTACCGCCTTGAGTTACAGTTTCCTAGAGAGGCGAATAAAAAGCTGATGATTTGATGACTGACTTCATTAGCAGTGTAAAAGTACAATGGGTCAAATCGACCTCCGGGTATTGTACTTGTCTAAATTGACAAGTGCACGTCCTTTAACCTAAGAATTGTTTAAATGAAAAGTGAAAAGTAGTATGGCGCTGCTCCATGATAAGCTAGACTAAGGCGCCTTTTTGCAGTTAGTTGTCAGGAAGGGGCTGCTTTTAAAAGATGATACTGTTCACTGACAGTAATATAAAAAATGGAAATTTTAGGGCATCGCAATACCCTAACCTGAGACGTATAGGTAAGAAACTTTCATGGAACAGTAGAACGTAGGTAAGACTCACAGAAAGAATTGTGATAATAAAAACAAGAGTGAAATAGGCAAGGCTCAAGAAGGCCTGGAGGCTGTCAATACTCCAAGATCTAGGGCAGTGCAATCTTACATGGGAAGACACAAAAAAACAAAAACAGCAGTCAACCTGATAAGATGGAAATGCTTTGTGGAAGCCGTATGCTCCCAAGAGGTGTCCGTCAGCGACTCGAAGCTGAAATCGGCGTCATTAGCCCTACAAACGTCGTGCTGAAAATGATAAACAGTGGAGAGAGCTGGAACGCAGTAAAACACTTTGTAGAGCATGTCCTGCGAAGGAAGAAATTTGACCTAGACGCCTAGAATAGAGCGGAGCCTGGACGCAGGCTGAATATGATGGAACTGGAACATGTTCCAGAAAAGGAGTCCTCCTCGAAGTAATACAACCGTGGTTCTGAGGTGGAATGATTCCCCGGTGAAGAGACTAGACGGGTTTTTAGTCGGTATACCCAGTGGGAGAGTCCGACATATCATGTCTGGTGACGACCATCATGAATGCATAAAGCAATTTCCCTCCTTCCCGCAAAAAAAAAAAAAAAAAAAAAAAAAAAAGGTGTAATGGAGAAAACAATATTATGGAACATTCTAGTGCAGAGTTTTCTGGAGAAGGCATGGCCGGTCAAATAACATCCGGAGATGTTTGATACTCCAAGATCTAGGGCAGTGCAATCTAACATGGGAAGCAGTCAACCGGATAAGATGGAAATGCTTTGTGGAAGCCGTATGCTCCCAAGAGGGGCAATGGAAAAAACAAAGTTATTGAACGTTCGAGCAGAGCTTTCTGGTGTGCTTTAATTCTGAATGGCGTGTTACGGTTTGGTAATGTGTTTTTGCAGGTTTTTATTCGAAAATTATTTTGAGAGAGCAGTATGGTACGAAGCGATCACATAAGTGATCGAAAACTACGTCAAAACGATAAATTACAGGAAGCAATACACAGGCCGTCATTCAAATGATGTTGTATTTGACAAGCTCTAAGCATTATGATCAAATAAAAATTTTCAAATCAAATCTTTGCTTCATGTGTGTTTAATTTTACTAAACTTTTTAAATAAATAAATACGATGGAGATTACTAAACTAAAATAAAAAACCAAGTAAAATTCATAGAAAAATTATTCAATTTTTTAATTTTCTTTTCACAACAGAGAATGTTGCCAATATTTTAAGGCAATCGTCGTGTAAAGACAATTTAAATCCATTACTTCATAAATGTAAATCCTTTACAAAATTTTAATCTCCATTTATGAAAGTTTTTTCTTACACACCCTCTCTGTGCATCTCTATCTCTATATATCTCCTTGCCTCTGTCAAAGGACTTAGCATTTATTAAAAAGTTTTATGTTTTTAAGTCTTTTAAGCAATAAAAATCTCTATTTAAAGCATTTGATTGTAAATCGACCACAATAGACCGCAAATATTTCAACTCACAAGACATGAATGTTTTTATTATTATATACAATGTTGTTGTTGTAATAATTTTTTGTTTTTCTAATACTTCCTGGTTTTTTTTCTTCTAAGAAAATGAATTTCATTGCATATGATCATTGCATCGTTGTACTTGCTGTGCTCTGTTCTACTAGCTTCTATACAAAAGAAAATATGTTGGGATTATTGAAATGTCAACGTATTAAATAATGCAAAATACGAGCATTAGAAATGAATTCATAATATTGTCTATCCAGCAGGCTAAATACGTACAACATGTTACAGCAACATGAATAGAGAGAGGGTTAAAGAAAATGTTAAATTCTACAGAAAATATTCTTAAGTTCAATTGTTATTGTTTTAGTTTTTGTTTTCTTCTGTCGTTGTTGTTGTGTTGTTGTCTTTATTATGCTATGTTTTGTTTTGTTTTCTTTTGTTTTTCTAAATACAATATTATTTTATTTGTTAAGGTATTTCGTTATTTCTTCCTGCCACTACTTCTCATTTCATTTTTATTTCTTATAAATGTATGTAAGCAACACAGCAACAACTGCAAACGAATACAGTAGAAATAAAATGCATACATTGCCACATGCATACACAGACACACACATATGCAATGTAGAAATATAACAAATTTACACTGACATTCTAAGCCATACGCATGTACATATGTGTGTATGAAGAGACACATTTTCTTATACTCTGGCATTGTTTTTTTTTTGTCATTTAAAGGTAAAACGTTTGCAGATAGGAATTGCGAAAGAGCTAAGAAAATCAGTCGCTACTAGTGTTGCCAGAGTGTAGACGTTAAGAAGCAGTGGGTAGGGTAGTGTCTGAACTTATTAGACGTAGGGCCACGATTCAAACCCCATGTACAACATCTCCAACTATTCGAAATACGAAAAAAATATCTCTTCGGCGACTTCCTCTCACCAGATTTATACAGGGTGGCTGATATGTATTGCAACCAACTTCAGGTTGTTATCATTTGTAAACCGCTCGTCTGACAGCTGACAGATTCATGACAGTTCATTTTATTATTTACAAGCTTACAAAGGCATTTTGATCTATTGCATTCAGAAAAGAAGTTATTCGTGATGGAATTCAAGCGTAATAGTGTGATTGCTTTATATTTGGCTGGAAAACCACAGGTGGCTATCGTTAGAGCCCTCCAGCATTTAAATGTGAATAAATCTTTTGTTTCTCGTACCATTGCTCGTTACCGTGATACTGGCAGTGTTGCATCGTGTTCAAAAAGTGGACGAAAAAACGGTAACAACACCAGAAATGATCCGAAAAGTGAAGGCCAGATTTGATCGAAATCCACGCCGCAGTGGTAGAAAAATTGCTCGCTGAGCTGAACATATCGCGAGAACGGATGCAACACATATTGAAAAATGAGCTTGGACTAAAGCCATTGAAGTTCCAAAAAGTGCAAGTGCTCACCGATGGACAAAAAAGTTAGACTGGAAAGAGCGAAGGAGTTACTTCGCTTGCACGAAAGTGGCCAGGTACCGAATTTGGTTTTCTCCGATGAGAAGCCATTCCAAATTGAGCAGTTTGTGAACAAACAAAATACTTGGCAAAGAGGTCAGCTGAAAATTTACACCTGCGACTGGCCACAGAACTCATGCGCCGCCGATGGTAATGGTGTGGGCCGCCGTAACGGCCGATGATCGCTCCCCGCTCGTATTCATCGACCGTGTGGTCAAAATAAATGCCGAATATTATCGGGAAAATGTCTTAAAGATAGTATTGAAGCCCTGGGCAAACAAACATTTCGGCCGCAGACCATGCATATTCCAACAGGACTCAGCACCACCGCACTCAGCACACGTCAACCAAGAATGGCTTAAAAAGGAGGTTCCTCGCTTTCATTTCTACCGCACAATGGCCACCAAAATCTCCGGATCTCAATCCGTTGGACTTTTGCGCCTGGGACATTTTGGAGAGTGTCGATCATCTCAAGACGGCGCTTCGCCGGGAATGGGCCAAAATACCGCAGAGCCACTTTCGTGCAACTTGTGATGACTTTGTCGGCCGTTTGAAGGCCATAATTCGTACCAAAGGTGGCCAATTCGAACAAATCTAAACTGATTCTAAAATTTTATGTTATTTCCAACATTTTTTGCTTTTGAACACCAAAATTAAAAAAAAAATTAAAAATATTGCGCTTTACTTTGTTGCATTATATATCAGCCACCCTGTATTATGTATGACAATATTTTAAAACATTCGAATAAATAAAAAAAATTTAAGGCAACGCACTGTTGAAATCAATAATTTAACAGCGGTGGTATTAGAAATAGTTACAGCTAGCTAAGCATAAGATATAGTTTTATAAAATATTACTTACATACTGTGGATATTATTTAGTTACACTCACCTAAAAAAGAAAGCAAAAAAGAAAGAACATAGTTAGTAATGAATAAAAACATGATATTTCTTAAGAGATATTAAATGGAAGAGAATTCTAAAAAATAGTGTGAGCAATGCGATTGAATTTCCACGGTATTCAATGATATATTTAGATTGCACTGAAAATGGAATATAATTCTCATGTATTGGTTAAGTTGCTGTAGTCTATTAGGTTATTGGCTGGCTTATTAGACGTTAAGCCATGAGGTCAAACATCTCCAACAAAATGAAACATAACGTCGACGTACTCTCAACAGATTTCTGGCATAAAACTCTGAGTGTAAATTAAATTGCCATCTAAAAAATCTATCATTCGGAGTCTACTATAAATACACATAGCCACAGAAGTATACATACGGATAACAAATTCCAGAATTTTTTTTAACTAATCCGTTTTCGTTGAAAATCTTTGTAACTGTCTGACAACTTTCCTCGATTTTAAGACGGTCTTTTTGAAAATATTTATAATTGTCTGACATCTTTCTTCGATTTTAAGACGGTCTTTTGCATTGGTTCAGAAATTTGTGAAATTTGTAAATCGGATGCATACCTTTGTGAGCCTGTGCAGGGCCACAATTCAGTTCAATTTCAGAAACTATGAATATTTTCAACGAAATCGGATTAGTTAAAAAATTTCAGCAATTTTTTAACCGTACGTATAATTTAGTAACTGTGTGTATGTATAAAAAATTAACACACACGACATAAGTGGTGTGAGAAACTAGGTCAGAATCCTGACTGAAGATTTGTAATGAGCAATTTAGTAAATAAGTATGAGTCTGAGAGGAATGGTGTAACTATGTCCAGTCGCATGAACTTGATGTGGAGAAGTTACTGCTTCCAGAAACCAAAATTGGTTGCCCTGTGAGGCTCCATTGTTTTGAAACCACATACCGACCAGTTCATAATCTTTAGTCAGCATACCTTCGGCATTGTGAATGATCAGTTTGATTTAAATGTTGTGTTTTCTGGACTTCATATGAATTGATGTTCAAATCTAAAAGCGAAAAATACGTCATAAAGATCAGTCAGAGAGACCCAATTGCTGAAAATGGACAAACTCGTATTATCTGCCACATTTTCTTTAATATAAGCATGGATGCATTCTGTAAATTTTCTAGTCTCTTTAAATTATTTCGTAATCTTGTGGATTCCATGCACAGAATGTCGAAATGCCTACGTTCGAGCAAAATCTTAACTTTTTTTACGCTTCCTGCGATAGCTAAACGATTCTTTTTCATAAATACTTAAGCATTCTCTGAATACAGAATGTTTCCTATGAAAGATATTTAACAGCTGAGAGCTTCCTCTAATTCCAATACTAACTCAACGTAAAACTTTTAAAGAAAATCATCGGCATAAAACTTGAATACTCCTATACCTGAATTCCGTCACGGACTCAATTGCAATCTGATCCCTGTTGAGTAGATCTAATTTCTCATATTTTGTTTACTTTTCGTAAATCTTGAATCCTTTTTCATAGTAAAGTGAAACAAGTCTTTAAAGCATTTAAAAAAATAATCAGGCAACACTACTCCACACATATTTGCATAGAAATTAAATGAGATGTTAAGTTTTATGCACACATTCATTCGCATGCACTCAAACATACGCACTAGACTCCTTACAAATGCATATGCAAATAAGCTTTTACAGTCGTGTGTCAAAAGGTGACCAACTGTATTTATATTGGCAGTAACAAAAGAAATCATTTAAAAAATCATTTAATAAAGTCTTCTCATTTAAATACACTACAGATCACATGTTCGAAAGTGTAGTTCCGATAATCGATTAACCGCCAACAGATTTGTGATAAAACATACATAACATAATTGGTCATTACAACCTTTCAGTCAGGATTACGACCTAGTTTCTCACACCACTTATGTTGTGTGTGTTAACTTTTATACATGAGTGGTGGGACCTACAGTTTAAAGTCTACTCCGAATGACAGATATTTGAGAAACTTTTCATGGCATTGCTGAGAGGAAGTCGCCGAAGAAATATTTTTTGTATTTTGTTTTGATGTCTGGCCTGAGGCTCGAACCCTGGCTTTACGTATAATAAGCCAATACACTACCTACTAGACTATGGCGACTTTGTGATAAAAACATCATATCAAACTGTGCCATTGGATATCGACTGAAATTTTTGTTGAATGAAGAACACAAGAGTCTGTTAATCTTGAGGAGATAAAATATTACACTTCGAACCCGTGTGCGAATGATGGTTTATCCCTGTTATGGCTTATGGAGCAGTAACTGATTAGAGAAATTGAAGAATCCTTAATCTACGGGGGCTTAGACACCTCGACTGATGTCTCCTATTCCATGATTTGGCTTGTCTTTAATATGTGCCACCTTAAAATCTGATAAATTTTGATAAGGGTACCATGCCCTCATGGCAACGAATAGGGGATTTAATATCTTCACTTTCAATGTATCCATAATGTGCTGTTGGTTGTCGAAAGGTACTTTTTTAGTTTGTGGATAATTGCTGTGTGTGATAATGTTTACTGATGAGTGGCGGCATGTACAATTTAACTCTCCAAACATCGAACAACAGATTTCAGCAATTTTTCAAGGCAATTTTATTTAGTCTCCTCAGAGAGAAAGTGGAGAAAAGAAATATTTATCTGTACTTTGCACAAAAGGCTCTTGTCAATAGCCAATACAGTACATACTAAGCTACGACCTCTTTGATTAAATCAAGTCTTCTCTAGTCGGTGTGCCTTGCTTTCTTTGGAAGGAATTCTTAATTTTTTTTTTCGAACTCAACAGTAAAAAGTTCTTCCATTTCTTTGAAATTTTATAATAACATGGTGTTCCACTTTTGTCTTAAACTGTATGAAATAGAAACAAAATTTTTAAAGACAAAATTTTCTTTCAATAGAAATTGTGTTTATTTATATCCTTACTTCCTTGTATTTCAGCTCAAAAATATGGCAATCACACACATACACCCACATACACATACCCAAAAGCCCATACAAACATACCACACACACATACTCATGCAAGTAAAGGGTGTTTTTTATAGAGGTATAGAAATTTAAGTTGGCATTACTTTTCACGATGGCGACCGATTTAACAGCTGTCAAGTGATTTATTCTCAGTTTGGTTTGGCAATTCATCATGAATAGACTCACGCCTGAACAACGCTTGCAAATAGTGCAATTTTATTTCGAAAATAAGGTATCTGTGCGGAAAACGTATCGCGCACTACGTCCATTTTATCGTCGACAAAATCGTCCATCAGAGCAGTTAATTCGATTAACCATGGAACGTTTTCGCACCACGTTTACTCTTATTGATAACTCGCATCCCAAGAGACGCTGTACGGTGCGTACAGAAGAAGCTATTGCTGCTGTAGAGCGTAGCATTGAGGAAGACCCGAATGAGTCCATCCGCCATCGAGCACAGGAATTGGATCTGTGTCCATCCACTTTATGGAAGATTTTGCGGAAGGATCTTGGTTTGCGTGCTTACAAAATCCAACTCGTGCAAGATTTGAAGCCAAACGATCATCAAGGAAGGCGTAGACTCGTCGAATGGGCCCAAAACGAGATTACCGTTGTTCCCGATTTTCATAAGCGAATTTTGTTTAGCGATGAAGCGCACTTCTGGCTGAATGGCTACGTCAACAAACAAAACTGCCGCATTTGGAGTGAAGGTAATCCTCAAGTGTATGTGGAAACACCGTTACATCCAGAAAAACTGACTGTTTTGGTCCGTACTTTTTCAAAAACGATGGTGGCCAGAACGTTACAGTCAATGGTGATCGGTATAGCGCTATGATTACTAACTTTTTCATTCCCGAATTGAATAACCATGATGTCCAGGATATGTGGTTTCAACAAGACGGCGCAACATGTCACACAGCTCGTGCCACAATAGATTTATTGAAAGACACATTTGGTGACCGCCTAATTTCACGTTTTGGACCTGTAAATTGGCCTCCAAGATCTTGAGATTTAACACCGCTAGACTACTTTGTGTGGTGCTATGTAAAGTCATTGGTCTATGCGGTAAAGCCACAAACGCTTGACCATTTGGAAGACAACATTCGCCGTATTATTGCCGATATACGGCCACAAATGTTGGAAAAAGTCATCGAAAATTGGACGTCCAGATTGTACTACATCCGCGCCAGCCGTGACGGTCATATGCCAGAAATCATATTTAAAATGTAATGCCACAAGATTATCTTTCGGGGAAATAAAATTAATGTCAATCGAATAATCCATCGTTGTTTTATTGCAACTTAAAGTTCTATACCTCTATAAAAAACACCCTTTATATGCACTTTTATTCTCTTCGCAACATTTGAAATTTATTTTGATGTATATGTGAGTGAGTGGTGAGTGGTGAATGTATGTGAGTTTCAGGATAGGTATTATTTCTTCTATTGTTAACGCTATTGCCGCCGCTGTTGTGGTATCACAGGTAACAGGTAACATACATACTGTCATGTATTTGTAGATGTATGTATGTGTAGCGCTCTTCCTTGAATATGTAAATGTATGCAAATGTTATTGATGATGATGGCCCAGTGATGGTGCAGTGGGTTGATATTGTTGATAAGGATGATGATGACGATGACGATGACGATGACTATGACGATGATGGAAATTTTCATACGTATGCTAAATCGTATTTAAACCTGAACAGGAGAGGAGGTTGCTGAAACTTCTTTTCGTATTTCTTTAACGTTTTGAAATCAATGAAATTTTGCCATTAAAAAGAAAACAAACAGAAACAAAAACAAAAACAATACGAATGAATTGTGTTTAAGAAAAGCAAGACAAGAAGCAAAGAAAACTAAGATGTTAAAACCTTTTAAAAGTCAGCAAAGGATTTAAAAGAATTTCATCTGTTTGGTTCGTATTTTCATTCTTTATTTTTTTTTAAATATTTTAAGTTTTACCCAAGGGAGGATCTATTGTTCTTATTCACTTGCATATTATTTTATGCTACATTCGAACAATTTCACAGGACATATCTATAATACAAGTAAGCAATAGAAAGTGTACTTCATCACCATCATCATTTTTCATCATCTGCATTTCATGTGGCGCAATTTTGAATTTTTATAAAGTCAGCCAGTGGCTTAATATTCAGTATTTAAAACAATTATTGGAATTCAAAAATTCATAGACACAGGACACAGCATACTATCCAGCCTTTACATCTGAGACTAAATAAACATGCCAAGAAAAGTTTCTCAAAAATCTGTGGTTCGGAGTCGACTTTAAACTGTAGTTCCCGCCACTCATGTATAAAATTAACACACACAACATGCGTGGTGTGAGAAGCTAGGACGTAATCCTAACTGAAGGGTTGTAATGGCCAATTATGTATGTATGTATGTACGTATGTATTTTTCATCAGGAGGAACAAGACTTTTCGAACGTTTTGGAGAAAGTTATGTAATTTTTATACGTAGAGAAAGTCCACAGTTTTTAATAGACGCTACTAAGAGTCCCTTTTCGTATTATCAGCTGCTTCTCTCAATTTGTACTAAAACTATGGCGAAAGCATGCCATAAGAAGTGTTACACAAGGGTCTCCTTTTAAACGATTCCAATCTTTAAATTTAAGTAAAACAAAGTGTGTGTGACATATGACGTCACCATAGTCTAGTACATACATAACATACATAATTGGTCATTACAACCCTTCAGTCAGGATTACGACCTAGTTTCTCACACCACTTATGTTGTGTGTGTTAACTTTATACATGAGTGGTGGGATCTACAGTTTAAAGTCGTCTCCGAAAGACAGATTTTTGAGAAACTTTTGATGGCAATTTTATTTACTCTCCAGGTTTTTGACAGAAATCTGTTGAGAGGAAGTCGCCGAAGAAATATTTTTTGTATTTTGTTTTAATGTCTGGCCTGGGGTTTGAACCCTGGCTTTAGGTCTAATAAGCCAACACACTACCTACTAGACTACGGCGACTACCACCATAGTCTAGTAAGCTGCCGTTTGCTGCTGGTTGGCCTAGATAATACATTCAGACAGCATGTTTTACGAAAAACAAAATTTAAATTTTTACTAGGATTTCTAGAGTTTTGCATGCCTGGCAAGTATGTTGTATAAAACATTGCGATATCTTAGCGAGAGAAAGCTGAACAATAAACTTATTCCGTCGACAGAACACTTTTACATTATAAAGGCGCTCGCAATTCATCAGAATGTTCGAAGACAATCTCAGGATTGTTTATGTGGTCAATGCAGGAGCAGTGAGCTCTACGACCGAAGCATGGTGGCCATGGAAAATGGTGCATGGAAAGGACAAAAGACAGAAAAAACAGAATGTTACATTTGAACGTGTTTATATTGTAAGTGACCGGAAAATATTCGGCAGAAAAAGAATTCCAAAAAGTGAGTAAACACCACTGAAATAATCAATTTTCTTAGGATAGCGAGAAAAGTAAATGAGAATAGTCAAATAAATTTCAAAAAGAAATTTCCAAAAACAAAAACGTTCATTTATTACTTATAAAATGTTAAAACAAAAACAACAATTCATGACAAAGGAAATTTTTTTTTATACTTAAGGACAAAACTGTTTTATATTTAAGTACAAAAGTGTTGACTCACTTATGGCGCTCAGTGTATGTGGTAAATCTGACAAGCATACACACTATACTCATTACAACCCTTCAGTCAGGATTACTACCTAGCTTTTAACACTTCTTATGTTATGTGTGTGTGTGTTAATTTCATACATGAGTGCCGCCATCCAAAGTTTAAATTCGACTCCGCACACCAGACTTTTTGAGAAACTTTTCATGGCAATTTTATTTATTCTCGAGAGTTTTCGTCAGAAATCTGCTGATGGGGAATTCGCCAAAGAAATCATTTTTTTTTATTTCGTGAAGTTGGAGGTGTCTGACCTAAATTTTGGACTATGGCCTCACGTTAAATAAGCCACTACGGCCACTTCAGCATATACTATGTAAAAAATATGCTATTTTTGCTTCCTTCGCTTATTAAAATAAATCGTCTTAAAGCGTTTATTGATCGTAAGACGGAGGCGAGTGCCACCATTTTATTCAGTGTGTTTGCCTCAAGTCTCTAAAAAAACTTGATGTACGGCCACGGAAGTATTAATGACAGACTTAGCTCTCATCTACAAACTACATTAGCTATGATTGAAAGGATAGTTCCCCTTTTTAGATAATTTTATGTCTGAAGTCACCGTGGTCTGGTAGGTAGTGTCTTGGCTTATTAGGCTTGAAGCCACGGTTCAAACCCCAGGTCAGGCATCTCCAACTGAACGAAATATGAAAAAAAAAATATTTCTTCGGCGACTTCCTCTCAGCAGATTTCTGGCAAAAACTCTGAAGGTAAATAAAATTGCCTTGAAAAGTTTCTCAAAAATCGACTTTAAACTGTAGGTCCCGCCACTCATGTATAAAAATTAACGCACACGACATAAGTGGTGTGAGAAACTAGGTCGTAATTCTGACTAAATGGTTGTAATGACCAATTATGAAATTATGCACTGGGGTTAGAGGGCTGTGAGTTTAGGATTCATAAGCCTTCAAGAATAGAAGTATCCATCTAAAGCCGCTGCGGGCTTATCTTTTTTGCAGCTGATTCTTTACAACTCTTCAGTGATTTTACGACAGTATAGAGCTCAAGTTTATCAGGACATGTTGTTCTTATATCGCCAATAAGAGTGTCATCGTGGGGCGGGAGATTTATGAAATTAATTAAAGAGATCTTAGAAATATTTAATGATTTTACATGATTTCTAATATGTTTACATTTATTTGTGCAGAAACTAAGTTTGTTGTGTGAGTATACGTTTATTAAGAGAAGTAATAAACCGTGTTTTAAAAAACTATTTTTATTTTTACTACAGTATTGTGACTTCAATTCACTTTTGCGAACATAAAACCTTCTAAGTGAAGATACCTGCACTGTTTTCTAAAAAAGACATAAATGTTCGTCATCTTTTCTTTTGAGCAGAAATTTATTAACTTTTCGTTAAAAAACAAAACAGAAAATGATATTAAAAAGAAGAAGAATAGAAACAATTTAATGTCATGATTTTTTTTGTTTTTTTTTTTTGTATTTAAAAACAAAAGCAAATGCCAAGTGCCATGAACGTAACAATAAATGTTTTACAAAAAACAGAGAATTAAAATGCATGTGAGTAATAAAAATACAACAAAAAGAAGAGAGCAGAGCAGAGCAGAGTGTGTAAAGGTACTCTCTTACATACACGGATGAAGTGTCTACTACTTTATGAAAAAGCTTTTCAATGGGAAATTTTCGTAAATGTATCGTCTTACCGTAAAGCAACTGTCATATTTAAGTGTTAGTACGAGTAAGTAAATATAGATGTTAATATATGTGAACATGTATACTCATACCTATACATACATATGTGTGTACATATATAAATACGTAAAACAAGAGTAAGTGTGAGCATGTTTGTATACATGTGATGTGTATTAAACAAAAATTTCAATGATATCCATAAAAGTCGTATTAACTTACACTTGAAAGTTTATCACACTTAACGGTGGGTTTTTATCTGCATTTCTTAATGCTTTTTTAAAAGTATTTGTGTGTGTGTGTGAGTATATATATGTATGGTATATCTGGTAGTATGTGATGGAGTACGCGTATATGTAGAGTAAACACATGATAAACCCAGCAAAAGTTTTCAAATGATTTGACTTTTTTTTTAAGAAAATTAAAACTCTAATCAATGTTTCTAGCTACACAGCAGCGCTGAAGGCTCAATTGAATTTAAACCGTTATACATGACTTAACAAAGATCAAAACATTCAAGGCTAAGATTTGAATAATCAAAGACAAGTCCAATACGATACTCATCAGGAAGTATCGCGACTTACGGCCGCGCTGAAGACTCAGTTAAATTTAAAACCGTATAAGAAGACAAGAGCAGAAGAAACATCGAGCATTAGAAGACAACGGCATAAGAAGACAACGGCATAAGAAGACAACGGCATAAGAAGACAACAGCATAAGTAGACAATAGCAGAAAAAAACATGGAGCACAAAAAGACATCCGAATAAGAAGACAACAGCATAAGAAGACAACAGCATAACAAAACTTACTACCTTCGAGTGGCAGTCGCCGGTAATGTGCTAGACTAGAGTTCTTTTGAATCTCTTCCATGATCCTACATATGGAGCTCTCAGAACCTGTGCTTAATCACGGCCAAAGTAAGAAACTTTATAGGGTGCTCAATCACGGTTTTACGCGACTCGCGTCAATGAGCAGACAAGCTAGAGGCGCTCGTGGTAATGAGAACCAGAACATAGGCTACTATGTTGAGAGGAATCGAAGACAAGTCTAATACGGAATTCATCAGGAAGCATAGTGACATACAGCAGTATTGAAGGCTCAGTCAAATTTACAACAGCTGTGCGTATTAAAGAGGACAAGAACATTGGAAAGTATGATTAGAATAATCGAAAACAAATCACCAAGAAGCATCGCGACATATCTTCTGGTTAGAATCAATCATTTTGGAAAATGCTTTGCAACGAGACATAGAGTACATAATCATTTAACAGAGGATCCCTACTGTGGTATATAAATAGGTCGTAAACATATATTCGAAGAAGAACAATGAAAGAAGGGGGTCCCAAAGTGAAATATACCCAGGCTGAAGTCAATTCAGAGATCAACCGCAGGATCACACTTCTATGTTACTATGGTCTCAATAGGCAATTGAGTAGCAGAGACCTCACTCGTGCGACAAAACTAACACTCTACAAGACACTCATCCTACCCGTGCTTCTTTATGGCGCAGAGGCATGAACCATATTAAGTACTGATGCAGCGGCCTTGAGAGTGTTCGAGAGAAAAGTCCTACGTAAGATCTTCGGTCCTGTGCGAGTTGGTGATGATTTCCGTATCCGATCCAACAGTGAGCTGTATGAGCTCCTCAACGACATAGACCTTGTACAGCGTATTAATATCCAGCGGCTACGCTGGCTCGGCCATGTCGTTCGAATGGAGCAGGTAGCTCCGGTGAGACGGGTATTTAATGCGGGAATCTGCGGAAGTCGGCGAAGAGGACGACCTTGTTTCCGTTGGAAGAACCAAATCGAGAAAGCCCTGTCATCTATTGGTGTGACCAACTGGCGTAGGCGCGCAAGAAGCACAGGCGCCTGGAAGGATGTGTTGCGGCAGGCCGAAATCCGTTAAACGGATTTTTATGGCCAATTAAGTATGTAAGTAAGTAAGAAGTCAATTCAACTTGAACACAAAGTACAAAGAACAAGATATAGCAATACTGTGTTATTTCCTATGAGGTCGATTAGAGAGTGTCTGAGTAGGTGATATGAGATAAGTAGGAGAAATATGATCACTTTCTGTTTAACCTTTTGTTCTTGTGTGTATTCACTATAATAAGTAGGTAGAGGGCCTATCACGCTTCTGATAAGGCCGGAAGCTTTCTAAGCAGTTCAGAGAGATTAATGGGAGTTAGGAGACTCTTCTGTAATCTAATTAATGGGTAATTGCAATAGAAGTATATTTGAGCCCTGAATCAGACTAACCAGGAATAACTTGAAGTTGGTAACTTGCCTTAGACAACAAGAGTGTCGAGTAGAATGAATTATCACAAATTTGGAACAATCATCACAATCATTGGAACCTGTGCAGGTTTAGTGTAATTCCAAAGGAAAACACACGGATGCACATGAGGTGCTGGGTATGAACTTGCCTCAACCCCCTCAAGTTTGTCTAGGCGAGGCATTAGTAGAGGCATTACAGTGTTACAAATACATTTATTTGCTTCAACAAGCTGAAAGTGGTGTTTTAATGTTAAACGCTTCAGGATAGCTAGAACAAACCTTACGTAATAGAAATATCAACACAGTTTGGCATTCCCAGCTGTGAAAGCAAAACTAGGGCATTCTGTAAGTTTCGACGCACCCACAGTCTTTAAGCATCCCATGCACTGAAGCACAAATTCATCGATCGCCAATTCGAGACTTTAAAATAAACTGTGCCAGTTTTCTCATTTAAAAATGTTTGCTGGGTTATCATTTGTACACCACACATCCATGCGTATGAATGTATGAAGACAGTATTCTCCAAAACAATTTTGCCTAGACATTTAAAATTGTGCGTGTAGAGAGGTTGAAGCATATCTATTACTGTCGTTTTAATATTTGTATGCAAGCGTACAATGGTGAGGCAAAGATAGGGACAATGGGACAATATCATGCATTGTAAAACCTCTTTATGTAGGCTCTTTCATTAAGAGCTTCCTATCTTTAAATTTGAAATAAAGCAGAGTGCTTGGCTTATCAACTGCCAAAGAAGTCCCCTTTGGAAGACCCTATCTATGCCTTTACACACATCTTTAGCGAAGCAAAAAAACAGAGAGAGAGAAAATGTTAATGGAGGCCAGAGTTAAAGTTTCGAATTAAATTTAAATTAAAAAAGTTACGTTACATTACATTACGTTACGTTACGTTACGTTATTGTAACAATTTTTAATTTAAACTTTTCATAACATTTTCCGTATTTTATGACTGTTTCATATGCTTTAAAATAAAGCTTATCTTGCTCGCTCTTTGTTTTTTCTCTGTCTCCCTCCCTCTCTCTGGTTATTCGTTTAAAACATTATTTTATGATTACGATTATGATTTCGTTTTATTTTTTAAGACTATTCATGGCGCTTCTCTGCTAAATTGCTCTTTTAGACTTGACTTTAATATGGTAATACATTGTAGCCAGTTAAAGGAGAAAGCCTGTTGAAATTTGCTATTAAAACTGGAAAATATGTTTTTCTTTGCGTGAATTAAAGAAGTTAACTGAAGAGCATAACAGATTCTCATAAACGAGTATTTAAAATAATGTGACGAGATAATATTGTAAAGTTTTAGGGAGAGTTTAAGGATTAAGAACGTTTTTTTAATTGATTTAATTTTATATGGGAAATAATAGGCGGCTACAGGAACAAATTTGTTTAAATTCTAAATACAATGGCTTTCAGAATTTTATTTTAAATAAATTCCATAAATTTGATGGCACTCCACTATAGTGGAAACAGTCCTTGATTTCGAGATCCCAAACAAATGAGGTCAATGCAGTAGCCTCTGCAGTAAAAAACGATGCCAATAGCAAACCGTTACAGGCTGCCGCTTAGCGAGTCGTAGTTGAAGACTAGAGAACGAAGAGCATATAATAAAACCAAGTTATCAGATGCAAACTAAAAAGCAGAAAAAAATTTTTGAGGAAATCGTGGTGTATAGTAGCAGGAGCCCAAATTTTTACAAAACAGTCAAGGACTGACGGAAGATTTCAATTTCGAAGTATCATCCTACTACGACGAAAATAACAGTAAATGTATATAATTCCAAGGGGGCCTAATATTATTGAAGCAAAATTTGTCAACTTTATCGTCAAGCTATGCAGTCAGTAAAGAGATGTTGCACCAAACACATTCCTTGCAAAACTCTGAAGATTCTAAGCCCTGCAGGAAAAGCTAAAACCAAGTCCCTGATGATTTTCAAAGGCAGAATTTAACCTAAAGGTATATTCGAGGTATATGTGCCTTGCAGGCTTAGTGTCTACTTTCCCAAAAAGGGAGAAGACTCAACCACACAGGCATAAACAACAGCATAAGAAGACAACAGCACAAAAAGACAAGAGAATGAGAAGGCTACAGCATAGGAAGACAACAGCATAAGAAGACATCGGCATGAGAAGACAACCGCATATGAAGACACCAGTTTAAGAAGACAAGAGCACAGGAAGGCAACGACATGAGAAGACAATAGCATAGGAAGACAACAGCATAGGAAGACAACAGCATAAGAAGACAACAGCATAAGAAGACAACAACATAAGAAGACAACAGCATAAGAAGACAACAGCATAAGAAGCATCGATCATAAGAAGACAACAGCATAAGAAGACAACAGCATAAGAAGACAACAACATAAGAAGACAACAGCATAAGAAGACAAGAGTACAAGTAGACAACAGCATAAGAAGCATCGAGCATAGGAAGACACCAGCGTAAGAAGACAACAGCATTAGAAGACAACAACAGTAGAAGACAACAGCATAAAACGACAACCGAATAAGAAGACAAGAGCATAAGAAGACAACAGCAAAAGAAGACAACAACAGTAGAAGACAACAGCAGTAGAATACAACAGCATAAGTAGACAACAGCATAACAAAACTTACTACCTTCGAGTTGCAGCCGCCAGTAACGTGCTAGAGTAGAGTTCCTTTGAATCTCTTCCATTATCCTACATATGGAGCTCTCAGAACCTGTACTTAATCACGGCCAAAGTAAGCAATGTTATAGGGTGCTCAATCATGGAATTACGCGACTCGTGTCAATGAGCAGGGAGGCTAGAGACGCTTAATAAAAGTAGTCTAGTTGCGAACGGAACTTCTACGCTGACCATTCATCGCGCAACATCCATTTTTATGTCGTCAAATGACGTCTGCATCTGAGGAAAAGCAAGAGACTGCTTTTCACCACATGTAACCGTGGATTTGAGAAAGAGAAACAGACTACCTTTTACCACATGTGCCCAGCTCTTGTAATGAAAAGACGGAGATTATTGTTCTCTCAGACATCCTAGAATGAATTTCCTCTAGGTTTGTTCTAGGTTATGTTCGATCCTCGGGTAGAATTGATTGTGTTACCAATTGACCAAAATGCTGCCTGCCGCCTTCCTTTAAGAGGGTTCGCCACCGTACCTAACCTAAGCTACTTACTACAACCCTTTAGTGAAGATTACAACCAAGCTTGGGAGATAGTTTGTTGAGAACCTAGAAAACGGGCTTCAGAAATAACGAAGGCGGCATGATTTCGAAGTGCCACAGCATCTAGTGATGCTTGGTTGTTAATATCTCAAATATCCATGATCGAGTTGGATTCCTCTAGGCTATGTTCAATCCTCCGGGTAGAATCGACTGTGTTATCAATTGACCTAAATGCTATCCCCTTCGTTTATCAAGGTTTGCTACCGTACATAGCCTAAACTATTTGCTTGGTCATTACAACCCTTTAGTCAAGATTACAACCAAGATTGGGAGATAATTTGTTGAGAACATAGAAAAAGGGCTTCAGAGCGAACGGCTTCCGAACAAGAATACGAAGGCGGCATGATATAGTAGCTCGAGTTGGATTCCTCTAGAAAGAGGGCGTCAGAACTAATGCTTTCGAATAAGCCTTTCGTCTGATCGAGTAGAAGCAGGCATGATTTCGAAGTTCATATGTGCAGCAATTCAACAGGTTTTAGTGTTTATTGATTGTATGGATAAATGTGTTCAACAATTAAAAATTAGAAGCTTAAACAGTGAAAATATGCGTAAAAATTTTTTTCTCGATAATAAACACTTACCTTCTGCGTTATCAATTTCATTGTACATCTAAAAACAGTTCATTTAATCATTTAATTGCCAACATTGCTACAAATGTCTATTATTACTAAGAACAACTACAACAACAACAACAACAATTGTAATGGCAATAGAAAATAATGAAGAAATTTTTGGTTGAAGTGGTTGCAGTTGTTATTGATACTGCTGATGCTGCTGCTGTTGCTATTCTTGTTCTTGCCGCTATTGAAATCCTTAACACAAAGCTTCATACGTCGTACTTAGTAGTTAAAATTGATGTTTATATGGTATGGTATGGTATGCAAGTACTGTTTATACACGTACATACATGTTGCCAATGTAGTTGCAAGTAATATTTTGCATACAAATGAAACAGAAATATGAAGAACAAAAAAATTTTTTTAATAGTTTATCGTTGTGGAACACAACAGAAAAAAAACGACACACACGCACAGTAATACCCTGACGACGTTAAAGTAGAGTACTGACAACAATAAGGATGAGCCGCCTGCCTGCCTTACGATGTTTGATGATGTTGCGTTGATGTCGTTGCTAATGATGCTGATGCTGATGTCGATGCCTATTGCTAATTGTGTATTTATGTGGCATAAATGAATCGTGTTCGGTTATGTGTGTGTGTGTGTGCATGCAACATTTATGCATTCACTTATGCTTAAAATCCATACATACGTGAACGTTTCTCATTAAGTAAGTAAACGTAAGCATTTAGTTGGCTATGCATTGTTAGTTGGCTGTTGTTATTGTTGTTTTATTGGCAGCAATAATTGACTCTTACCAACAACAAAGTATGCTTGTAAAAAACAAAACACACTCACAATAATCAGGCAACCATATCATAATAAAAACAGTCAATATTGCAAGAAATTTTGTTGATTATTTTACAAAAACAAAAAAAAAAACCAAAAAAACGAGAAAAAATTTGTTTTTCTGTTTTGTAAACTTCCTCTCTGGAGTAAAGTAAATATTTTGTTAATTTTCTAATTCCACATCACGTTGTTAGTTTTGTTTGGCTTATCGTTACGTTGTACAAATTTTCTACACGAATTTGCAAATGATTTGTTTGGTTTTGCACTACAATTTTACGCAAATTTTTCGTTTATTTTTTTGTGGTCGTTTTTCGGCAATTTTATTTAAAATTTTAGTTGTTTACCTTGCCTATGGAATATTTTCAAATCGTTTAATAGTTTTTACGCACGCATGCTCTCTCACATTGATTTCTTATTTGAATATTTAATTTTAAATTTTTGTTTTTAAATGTATCCTCTTTTTTTCTTTATATATCAGCCTTGAAGCCTTGAATTTAATGAGTAAAAGTAAGTTGTGGTGGAATATCTAAAAGATCGAAAATAATTTTTTTTAAAATAGAGGAGGATTTTATCCATTTTTTCATTCTACCATCCATATGTAAAGCTATGCACAATATACTAGAGAATGCCAGAAGTGCCTTTTAGGTCACAAAGCAGCCTATAAAGACTTATCATTTGTTGAACAAAAGGATTTAAGTGTAATTCTAAGCTATTTGTTTCGCTTCTCTAGAATAAGCTGACAGGACATGTTTACCAGGATAAATTTTCATGTAGAGACATATATACATACATACATACATACATATGTACATAATTGGTCATTAAAACCCTTCAAGTCAGGATTACGACCTAGTTTCTCACACCACTTATGTTGTGTGTTAATATTATACAAGAGAGTGAAGGGACCTACAGTTTAAAGTCGACTTTGAACGAGAGATTTTTGAGAAAATTTCTCAAGACAATTTTGTTTACTCTCAGAGTTTTTGCCAGAAATCTGCTGAAAGGAAATCGCCGAAGAAATGATTTTTGTATTTTGTTTGATATCTGGCCTGGGGCTCGAACCCTGTCTTTACGTCTAATAAGCCAACACACTACCTACTAGACTACGGCAACTTCATGTAGAGGCATGTAGTAATAAGACTTTGATGAGCCACCAGGGTGGTTGAAATGTTTTCTTTCTCATAGTAATGGTCCCCCTTATACTTTCCAATAATTGACTGACACTTTACTAACACGTTGGAATAAAAATGGAGTCGTCGTAATCTAGTAGGTAGTGTGTTGGCTTATTAGACGTAAGACCACGGTTCAAACCCCAGGTCAGACATCAAAACAAAATATAAAAAACATTTCTTCGGCGACTTCCTCTCAGCAGATTTCTGGCAAAAACTCTGAAAGTAAATGAAATTGCCATGAAAAGTTTCTCAAAAATCTGTCGTTCGGAGTCGACTTTAAACTGTAGGTCCCGCCACTCATGTATAAAATTAACGCACACAACATAAGTGGTGTGAGTAACTAGGTCGTAATTCTGACTGAGGGGTTGCAATGACCAATGATGTATGTATGTATGTAAGACTAGCAAGAGGAATAAGAACATTAGCGTTCTTACAAAGCCAATAAATTTCGAAAAAAAACTATGCACTTGGAAAGGTTGTAGAAACTGAAGACAATCTAAGACTAGCGAAAAAGGGTAACAGAATGAATGCTTTTGAATGAGAAAATGCTATTCGAAGATGATTTGAAAAGACAGGGCAAACTTCGTGAACAATAAGATCCCTAGGTTAGGTTAGAGGACGTGTATTTGTCAATTAAAACGAATACAGTACCCGGTGGTCGAATTGACCCATTGTATAAGAACCCTAACGTCTAATATATGTTCAAAGGAAGCCATTCATTTCTTGTGGTCAGAAACAGAACATTGTTGAAAAAGAGAAAAAAGAAAAATATCACCTTTGTGCTCAAGAAAATCAAACAGTGAAGTGTATGCTCATCAGCTACATAAAGTTTGTGTGACCATTGAAGAACCTCTGATTTATTTTCATTACAATTGGAAGCATCTCAACTAAAAAAGTTCTGAAATTGGATATACGAGCCAACATTCAATCAATTCAATGATCTCTTGCATAAATAGTGAAAAATAAAAAATAATACAGGCCAACAAGATTTTTAATATGGAAACCAGTGTCTACTTAGAAATGTAGAAATAAATCATAGGTATTCCGATAGCCTCAGTTGAACAGGATAATATCGTTTAATAGGAAGGCTCAATATTGAATCTAGAATCTGTTGAACACGTATGGATATAAGCAGGACTGGCGCACTTCATTTGCGCGATAGCGATTCTCAGGGGCTGTTGTCATTTTGGAAAGCATGCCAAGAACTTTTACATTCTGTCAAATGACTTATGCAGGATCTATAGGCCTGGGGAGGATGAAGAGTAAATTTTTCACTTTATGTGTCAGTGACCTTATGGATCTTGGCATAAAAAATCGAAAGATGTTGTCCTTTCATTTTGGTCTCAACGCAACAATATATAGAGTGCTGCAAACAGCTAGGTTCCGTTTGGATTTAGATTTGTTGATGGGATATTAATTGTGTAATTACAATTGATGTACTTGGCACCTCGTCTTTCAATATCTGCAATAATATTCAGTATAATAAGACGAATAACACTCTGTAGATCATTATAACATATTTTAAAAATGAATTTCTATTTTCAATCTGAAATTAAGAAGACTCTCCTTGAACTGAACTTTATGTAGTAATGCACTTACTTTATACTGAAGACTTTTACCTCTAAACTATTATAAATTAATGTAATCAACATCAACATCTCATACTCAACTTATAATTTGTATATCCTACGTATATAATTAGAAATTTAATTAGAAACCTGCCTTCTAGACTTCTCTATAACTGAGAGAGAGAGAGAGAGAGAGAGCGAGAGAGAGAGTATTTGTTTTCCAAAAACAATTTATTTACAATTGGGTCAAACAAATAATTCGAACACTTCTTGTAAACTGTTAGACTGCAAACGAAAATTTCTAATCATAAAATCCATGATATTTTCTCTGTTTTCTCTGTGTTTTGAAATTTTGCAATACAACAAACAATATTAGAATATTTACTAGAAATGTCAACTCAAGAAAAAGGCAGAGAGACAGAGAATTTAGAAATTCAAATTTAAATTATTCCTGCCACTAGGTAAAAGAATAGAAGCAGAAGAATTAAAATATTTTCATATTTTGTAATGAAATAACACAGGCAGAGAGAGATGGCAGAGAAACAGGAGGCATTAAATATTTTTGATATTTAATCAGGAATTATTATAAATGCATTAAATTTATTAATTTATTTAGCTTTATATGGATTATTTACAGAGAAGTTAAATTCTCTTCATCTTTTTCTTTTTTGTGTTTACCGAGGATGTTTAGGAAATTCAATCGTATACGTACATATGCACTTGTGCAAATATGATGAATATAAGGTATTAAATATTAAGTATACGCCACATATGCCACATATGCTGAAGTAAAATTATTTAAAGAGTTTGATCGCTTTAGAAATCTTAAAAAGGGATAAAAGCATAATATTTTAAATATATTTGAAGGCCGACATTTAAACAAAAGTTTGAAATTCGTTTTTTCATTGAAATGTACTTTTTTGCAAAATATGCTCCTGCCTTTACAATAGGCTAAATTACCAATACTTGTGCCAGCAAAAAGTGAAAGGAATACATACTTTGTTTTTGAAAAATATCCTTCTATAGGGCCTTCCAAAAAGGACTTTTGAACTTTGCCAATTGATAACGGCGATTTGGTGGAAGCTACATAGCTTCCAAAGCATACATAGCTACCAAAGCACTATGGGCGAGCATAGGCAGCGCTGAATGAGCTCTGGAGGAGTTTGCAATGACTCTAATCGGCTTAGAATTTGCCAGTCTAGTAGGTAGTATGTTGGCTTATTAGACGTATAGCCTGGGTTCAAACTCCAGGTCAGACATCAAAATGAAATACACAAAGTATTTCTTCGGCGACTTCCTCTCAGCAGATTTCTGGCAAAAACTCTAAGAGTAAATAAACCTGCCATGAAAAAGTTCCCAATAATCTGTCGTTCGGAGTCGACATTAAACTGTAGGTCCCGCCACTCATGTATAAAAATTAACGCACATAACATAAGTGGTGTGAGAAACTAGGTCCATAATACTGACTGAAGGGTTGTAATGACGACCAATTGGCGTAGGCGCACTGGAAGGATGTGTTGCGGCAGGCTGAGATCCGTTAACCGGTTGTTAATGGCCAATTACGTAAGTAAGTAAGTATTCTCGACACATAATCATCGTCAATAGGTCTTTTAAATGAATCATTAAATTTCAATGATATTTCGCACACATACATACGTTTGTTTTATTGAAATTCAAAGACAGAAACCGCTTAATGAAAGGCCCGATATATTAAATGATGTTTTAAATTTCTTTAAAAATAAAATCATTAATCGACGAGATGGCTTGTTCAAAGATGATCTGAATAGACTTTGAAATTGGCGTCTCCATTTTAAACAAAATTTTTTATTTTTGTTTTAATTTTAAACAATTATATTGAATTCATATAGTAATTGTTAAAGATTTCTAAATTTTATTGAAACTGTTCTTCTAAAATATCTGTAAAGGCATGCAACTTGCCGACCAAAATCATAAGTAATCATAATCTACTACACACTTAACATTTTTATTTCGTTATGTGTGGCACATATAAGAGTGTTACAAAAGTATCTCCTCAAATTTATTTTTTCTTTATTTAATCAAATTATTTCATCCTGGTCGCCGCAGTCTATTAGTAAAGCCAGGGTTCGAGCCCCAGGCCAGACATCAAGACAATTTACAAAAAGTATTTCTTCGGCGACTTCCTCTCAGTAGATTTCTGGCAAAAACTCTGAGTGTAAATAAAACTGACATGAAAAAATTTCTCAAAAAATCTGTCGTTCGGAGTCGACTTTAAACTGTAGGTCCCGTCACTCATGTATAAAATTAATATACACAATTAGATACTAGGTCGTAATACTGACTGAAGGGTTGCAATGACCAACGTACGTAATGACGTAACGTACGTACGTATGGGAGGCACATATAAGACTGTCACAAAGTATCTCCTCTAATTTAATTTTTCTTTATTTAATCAAATAACTTCATCCTAGCAACACCTAGAGTAATAGGTTTGACAGCTGTTGTCATTAGTAAACAGTATTTTCTGTGAACATGTGCCAAATATTGTGACGAATTTTTTTTTTTTTTTTTGATGATTGAATCATACTACTTCCAAACTGATGCCAGCAGTTTAGACTTTCTGCAATGTTGATATTACTCACCCTGGCGTTAGATGTCAATTGTATCTTCAATCAGTTATTTAGAGAGGACTAACGTCTTTTGTGAGTTTAAAATATTAAAAAAAAAAAGATTTTTGCCTTCTTTGATTTTTGAACCTGAATTACTTTGATTTGTAGACAAGCGCTTTAACAAGTACACCACACTTTCACTTCCAGAATTAACACACATTACATTACAACCCTTCAGTCAGTATTATGACCTAGGCTTTCGAACCACTTATGTTGTGTTAGAAAATTTTATACATGAACTTTTTCAAAATAATTTAATTTACTTCTTTCAGAGTTTTTGCCACAAACTGCTGAAACGAAGTCGCAGAAGAATAAATTTTCATATGTAGTTTTGTTGGAAATGTCTGATCTAGGGTTTGAACCGTACACTCACGTCTAATAAACCAACGCACTACCTACTAGACTGTGAAAACAGAGATTTCACTTCCACATTTGGATAACGAGACTTAACAATCAAAATTTTACTGAACTAAGCATCCTATCAAATAGAGATTCTGGTGCGAGAGTGCTATACAGTGGTGAATGGAGATTCAATTGCAATTGAAATAAAAAAAAATAAAATGTTTGAGTAAAAGAACTACAATTTACCTTCAATGCAATTCTAATATTTTTTTTAGTTTATTTTGGGTTTAAAGAGAAGCGTAAAAATTTTTTAAAATAAGACGTTAAAAACAGCCTTTTTTGCATTACAAAATTTTAAATAGAGGAATACGTATTTGAACGGAATAGATAGACTTTAGAAAACAGATTTTAAAACAGAAAAAAATAATTCAAAAATAACTTCATAAAAACTAAATTAATTTGGGCTGTAATAAATAAGAAATACAAATATATGCAAAACAAATATTTTTGAACAGGCTTGAAAACATTAAAAAAATATTTCATCACAAAAATATGAACCACAAGGATATCTCCCCTATTTTTGTAAATGCCCAAAGACAACCCACAGTAAAGCGGCAAGAATTTGTCGGTTTTTTTGCGTTGGTTTCATTTTTTTTTTGAATATTTTTTTCATGTTTGTTTTGTTTGTTTATGTTGTATGCAATGTGTTGCTGCCACATAAACAATGTTGAGCAAAAGAAAAAAAAAACGAAGACAAAAAACATGTGAGCCTTACATATGGTGGCAAAATGAAATAAGATTTAAAAAGGAAATCTTTTAAATTTTGTTTATTTTTTTTAAATTACATTTCACAACAGTTGTTGGAGGACAAATAAAATTTATTCATACACTTTTGCACTTTTGCACTTTTTTTTTGGTATAATTTAGTTGCGTTTTCGTTTTTTATTTTAGAATTTATTTTCTTAATTTTTTCTATTACACTTTTATTTTTAGTTTTAATTACGCTTAATTTTTAAAGGTTACGTTTGATGTTTTTATTTTATTCTTTTGCAAATATTTTTATACGGCGAAAAAAAATTTTTTGTTTTAATGCCTGCTTAAGCAAACGGACGCACGATAAACTCGTCTCGTCGTAGACTGAAATTTTTACGTTTGCCTAAAAATCCATAAAGGATGCAAAATAAAGCACACACACATACACACACATTCCGTGTGTTTTTTAGTGTGTGCAAAAAAGCAACAAGACTACACTAAAAACAGCAGCAGAAGACGAAAAAGAAGAAGAAACAGAAGTAGAAGAAGAGGAAGAAAAACAAAGCTGACAGCAACAGCAACAGCAGAAATGCCAGCAACAATAACAATAATAACAACAACAACAACAACAACAATAGCTCGGCAATACCAACACCAACGATAGCAATAATAAAAATGAATATTGGCAGCAGCAACAACCAGAAATGAACATGAAGGCAAAATGAAAGGCAATGAAAACAAAACAAAAATGTAGAGAATAGAACAGAACAGTAGAGAACAGAACACAGAACAGAGCACACAACACAGAACACAGTACAGAAGAATATAAAACTGGCATACAATAAACCAACGAACGACCAACCGACCGAACTGTATGCCAGCCAACCGACCAAAACAGCGAACAACACAATAGCAACAACAATAACAATTTCAGGTCCAAAAAGGCAAAAAGAGTATAGGAATTGTTTCTCAACATAATTTCGCTTAAAACTAAACTGACTGTAAAGTTTATATCGTCGTGCTCATTTTATTGTCGTATCCGTCGTTGTTGTTGAAAAATACAAATCTCTGTACAACGTATTGCTGGCTTTTTATACCCCAAATGTACGATAATGGAAGTTAAGCAGCAACAAACAATTACAAACACACACACACACGTGCACTCTGCTCACATACGCATTTATTGCTACACTTTGAGCAACACTTTAGGGCAACCTCTCGAACTCATACAAAATTTGTTGTGAGACAACCATTTTTCTTTTTGGTTCGCGCAAACGAGCAATAGTGGTCGTCTGCTGTTCGTTATATTAACCTGCTGCTCTTGACTTTTTCTGCAATTTGTATTGTGTGTGCTAATGCAAGTAAAAACAGCAACAACAACATTATAAAACTACACTAACAACAACAACAAATAGAAAACTGCTTACCTTTATGCTCTTTTGAACCTTTTGCAGACAAAATAAAACCACCAACAACAACAACAACAACAACAACTCGTAAACAAACCCACACACAAAAGGCCAAAAACAGGAAACAGCCATATTATGGCTGTTTTAGTTGGTTTTTCCTTTTTTCTGTTTTGCTCTTTTCTGACAAGACACAAACAACACTGTAAATTAGAGCATTCAAAACAAAAACTCTCAGATTATTTTCAAACTGACACACTTTCTGTAAATGCTCTTTTACTCTCTTTTTTGAAATGCTCTTTCAATCTGCAATATACTCAATTAATTTGTTGTGTTATTCCATTGCCTGTTTATATGCAACATAACATCACACATAACTGACACCTTAAAGTATGCAATCAATTTCACAAATATGCACAAATTCTCACCTCAAGTCACGCTCTCAGCTCTTGCTTGATTATTTTCTCTCATGTTTAATGAGAATGTGTTTAAATTCACTGCAAGTACTTTTATTCTCTCACTCTCTTTTACGCTTTTTCTCTTCCTTTTAGAGAACCTCTCATTGGTTTTCAATTTTGTTTTATTTTCTGTTTCTGTGTTTTACTTTTCGTTTGCAGTTTATCAATTGCTGCTCATAAGATAAAAGCTTGTTTTAAGCTTTAAAGAGTTAGCATAGCATAGTTATGTTAAAAGTTTTGCATAGTTTTAGGTGCTATAATAACAAGTATTTTTATAACTACTTTTAGGCGTAAGTTCTCCTAACAGAGGCTGATATATGAAATATAAAAACCGTTAAATTGCATTTAAAAACTAAACGTTAAAAGCTTTTATATGCTACGAATTAAACATCAAAAAATTTCTTGTTATAAACGAGGGAACTTATTCAATTCAAAAATCATATCGCGTGTGTACGTGTACTTTCCAAGCGTCCACTTGTACAGCTATGACTACTTTAATTCAAATAAATTGATTAATTTTTGATTAAACACCTGATGAAAGTCCATAAATTTCCTAAGTGAGCCTCTGAATCAAGTCTAACTATGTTGAATTTTTGGTGGATGTATACTTAAGGAGTTATGTAACCTGAGCTAGATCCAATTTTCTTCAAATGGATTTTAATACTTTTAATGACGGCTAAATCACAAAAAAAACCCCTAGAGTCTAGCGACTTAAAGTCTATAACCGTTTCAGACTGTAAGGAGTACGATAGTACGATACACTTGGGATATTTAATTACCAAGAAGTGATGAGAAATGAAGCAGCATAACAGGCGGTAAACCAGAAAAAACCCAAACCTTTCGGTCATCTGTAAATCGTGTTTCAAAGCGCTATGACGTAATAGGATTAATTTTCTTATGGATGCAAAAGGTGCGTCCGTCAGACACCCATGACGTAAGGACACGGAAGTCAAAGGCAATGAATCGCCTCCCTTATATGGGAAGATTATGGCTGTCCGAACTTAAAAGTAGGATGAGCAGTAGAATGAGTTCCCTTACGGATGCAATAGATGCGTCAGAAGTACTAGAATGCATGATGATTAGGTAAAACTTCCAAAGAGTGAAGTACTTTCTATAACAGTATTCAGCTTTTCAGCAAATACTTTAGAAACGATCTTCTACCAGGGCGTGAATTAAAAGAAGTTAAGGAAATTTCCTACAAGTCTATATGATTCGTTCTCTCGATTGGAAAGAGTACAGCACGCCCACGAAATCGTATAAATGTATACCTATGAAGCATGAGGCCAGATACATACTTACATACATACATACACAATTGGACATTACAACCTTTCGTTCAGCTTCTCACACCAGTTATGTTGTGTTATACAAGTATGGCGAGACCTACAGTTTAAAGTCGACTCCGAATGACAGATTTTTGAGATTTTTTTCATAGCAATTTTATTTAGTTTCACAAAGTTATTGATAGAAATCTGCTGTGAGGTAGTAGCCAAAGAAATATTTTTTTCATATTGCGTTTTGATCGCGCTGTATGACTTGGGATTTGAACTGTGGCCTCACGTCCAATAAGCCAACACAGCGCACAGGCTTCCATCCATTTTTATGAAGTCGCCGTAATCTAGTAGGTAGTGTGTTGGCTTATTAGACGCAAAGCCAGGGTTCGAGCCCCAGGCCAGACATCAAAACCAAATACACAAAGTATTTCTTCGGCGACTTCCCCTCAGCAGATTTCTGGCAAGAAATCTGAGAGTAAATCAAAATTGCCGTGAAAAAGTTTCTCAAAAATCTGTCGTTCGGAGTCGACTTTAAACTGTAGGTCCCACTACTCATGTAGAAAAAAAATTAATACACACAACATAAGTGGTGGGAGAAACTAGGACGTTGTGCAATGGGTCAATTCGACCTCCGGGTACTGTACTTGTCTTAATTGCCAAGTACACGTCCTCTAACCTAACCTAACCTAATCTATGAACAAATTTTATTACTTGCATGTGATGTTGAATGCTAAATCCGTTCATGGTGATTTGGCAAAAGAGACTGAATAAATGACAACTAAGTTGATAGATGTAGCATCAACAAGATGGCCGTTATCAACTGTTAAAGTTCGAAAATACTGTTTGCCGACTAGAAGATCTAGTCTAGTCTAGATCTAATCTTCTTTTGTATTACACAATTCCTAAAGAACCTTACAGTGAAAGGAAGTGACATAAGTATAGTAATTGCTAGCTGAAGATTTCTTTTGATAACGCAAATTAAAATTTGGTCCTCACAATAGGCTCATTTTTAGTGTAAAGAAATCTTACTGAAGAAAATATATTTTGATTTAAAATATGCATTTTTACTTATTATTTAACATAGCAATGTTATGTTATTAACATTTAATCTTTGATATGTTATAATAGTAACAGGAGTTACTATTACAGTTTCACACACATGATTGAAAAGAAATACAGCACCGCTCTTAACTTACAGTCCTCCATAGAGCTTCTATAAATTATCTGTAAATTATCTAAAATCTGCAATACGGTGAGGATTCTTAGCTTTTAAGGGGCATATTTATCTCTTAGATAGACTTAACGAAATCTAAAAGAGAGCACAGACAAGGGGTAAATTATCTTAAAGCTACTCCTGCCTGCAAATTACCCCTTAGCACTCAAATAACAGGGGTTGTTATTGTTTTCCTTTACAATCTAAAATGCCTTGCAGCAGCTAAGCAGTATTAACTGTAAAGGAATTTTAGACTGTTATTAGATGCAGATTTGATTTTATGTTAAGGATTCCAATGCCACTGTAATGCTTGGTAGTGAACTTTTTTAATCTTTTGTTGTAAAAAAAGTGCATTTCAGATAAAAATTTTGACAATTATTTTTATAGTTTCGAATTTATTTTTTATTCCGCGTATATTTGAAAGCTTTTATTGTGTAAAGTATTATTTTCGATTGCATTTAAATTGCAAAGCTTTTAATGTAGTTCTGTATGCACAAAACTTTTATGCACTATTTATGCACAATTTTTATAGCGTCATGTGTCATAAAATGCAAACAGTTATAAAATCTGTAATCAGTTTGAATTCTTTAAAAGCTTTGTCTTAAAAAAAGTTTCTTAAATGAAGCTGTGACAACACCTCTAGACGAAGTGGGATATTTAAAATCAGCGAAAACTAGTTTCAATGGTTATTAAATAAATTCCTCTTAATGTACACAAAGGCGTCAAAATTTCGTTTCAAAATTTAGATTCAAAATTTCGATTCAAAATTTTGTTCTACGTTACTATTAAAGACTTATTTAATAACACAAAAAGGGCAGTTCAGCCGCAGAAGCACTAGCATGGAAGTCATAAGAGTTTTAAAAGATGTCTTGAAGTCGCCGTAGTAGGTAGTGTGTTGGCTTATTAGAGGTAAAGCCAGGGTTCGAGCCCCAGGCCAGACATCAAAACAAAATACAAAAAGGATTTATTAGCCGAGTTACTCTCAGCAGATTTCTGGCAAAAGCTCGCTCTGAGAATAAAATAAAAAATTGCCATGAAAAGTTCCTCAAAAATCTGTCGTTTGGAGTCGAATTTAAACTGTAGGTCCCGCCAGTCATGTATAAAATTAACACACACAACATAAGTGGTGTAAGAAACTAGGTCGTAATCCTGACTGAATGGTTGTAATGACCAATTATGTTATGTATATCTTAGGAAAGGTTTTATACCGATCTTTAGCATTTAAAAAATAATAGAGTAAAAAAATATTGGGTGCGCTGGTAGTCTAGTGGGTAGTGTGCTAGACTATTAGCGTGAGGGTCGGGGGTTCGATTACCACCAGAAACCCTGGTCTGTGACACTACACAGAGCATATGGTCAAGTTACTTAGCTCGTATATAATTAGAATATAATTTGTAATTGTATTGTAATTAATAAAGAAATAAATAAAAAAGTTATTCCATATTTCGTATGGCTTCCTACGTTCGAAGAGGGGTTCTAACAAAGTAAAGATTTTTCGTAAAAAAAAAAAAAATTTCTTCTGACAATTTTGTAATTTCTGCTTCTGACCCTTTTCTCTAAAAGAAAAAATACAATCCATATGGCATGATATGTCCCGAAGTTCGGTTATTGATTATAGTCTCTTCAAGAAAATCTCTGATGCCATACCTACATCACTCAGCTCAAGTCCAAAGATTATTTAAGTCGTAGAACTATTAAACTTTCCACAACGAATTCTGTGATGCAGTTGAATAAAATTGGGTCGAATTTTCAGCTAAAAATCTCAGAAAAATGTCAGCCATTTGTAATGGGTTTACATTCAATCGAACATATATCCCTGGCCCTGACGAAACATATTTCTTCATTGCACTGGTTTTGCCATTCAATTGCCTCATGGGTTTCAATTGGCCAAATGATCTCGACATGCTTCCAATACATTATTCTCCGGTTCCTTAGGTTGACATGCTTTGTCTTCAATAAAATCTCTTTATGTACGAACTCCAGGAGTCGATGCTTTATTGATCAGATTAATTCTTAATTCTGCTATCATGCACCCTGGATTTTCAATCTCAGGACCTGTTTGATTGCTGGAACAAAGGCCCCCTTCAAACTTTTCTGTAGCTATTCAATAAATTAGTATGAAGTCTTGGCAAAATTCTTACTTAAATTACTAGTGTCAACAGCAATCCAGAAGCAATTTCTAGGGACCACATTAGGCTATTACAAGAGGAAATATCTTCTGTCAGCATAAAATACGACCGTAAGGAATTATAGTAACTCATCTCAAACATGTGTTTCTGTCACATCGACTTTACTCATTCGCCAAGGAAATATGGAAACCAGAACCCACTTGTATAGGAATAAGACAAACCATCGGTTTGGGATAAATTCATTACACGCTTCCGATAGTTAAAAATATCTCAGAAGTGCTTCTACAGAAACTGTGAAGCGAAGTCAGAAAAGGAGACTATAGAACATAGTTTCTAGGCCGAAGTTACAAATTTATGGGCAAAATTTGCTTGACTAGAGGTGATTGGGAAGAAATTACAAGAAATGCAGATACATGGCGAAATATATACATTTTGGAAACCGAATGCCACTTGTGTAGGAATGAGACAAACCACTAAGCATCTCATTTCCTATTGGATACGCACTTTGGATGGTTAAAAATATCTCAGAAGCGCTTCTGCAGAAACTGTAAAACAAAGTCAGAAGAGGAGACTATAGAACATCATTTCTGCCAGTGTCCGTTACTAGAAAGGCAAGGCTGAAGTTACAAATTTGATTGATTAGAGGTTATTGGAGTCGCTGTAGTCTAGTAGGTAGTGTTCAAACCCCATGCCAGACATCAAACAAAATACAAAAAATATTTCTTTGGCGACTTCCTCTCGGCAGATTTCTGGCAAAAAATCTGAGTGCAAAATAAAATTGCCATGAAAAAGTTTCTAAAAAATCTGTCGTTCGGTGTCGACTTTAAACTTTAGGTCCCGCCACTCATGTAGAAAATTAACACACGCAACATAATAAGTGGTGTAAGAAACTAGGTCGTAATCCTGACTGGCCAATTATGTATGTATAGTGGTGGTCTTATAATTAGAAACGATGTTTCTGGAACAGAGTTCTCTGGCGTGACGAATCTATGTTTAATTTGTGCCAATCTGATGGAAAAACGTATGTAAGACGTCCTACAAACAAAGCCTTTAATCCCAGGTACACAGTGAAAACTGTAAAACAAATTAACAAACATACATGTTGCTAAGTTGTTCCTAATTATAAGGCCGCCACTGTATGTATGTATGTAGACACATGGCAAAATGTATACAATTTGTTATAATGGCAGGACTTCATAGAACCGAAGTGAGCTATCCGTTAAGGTGGCAATGGCATTTTTTGCAAAGAATCAAATGTGCCTGATGCGGCTCTTGAGTAGCGACACATATTTTAAGACGAGATCTACAATCAAGGCCTAGCATTGCCAGATATGTCTTAAGCAGGCGCTCTTTCTGAGCTGGTTGTAAAGTGCGAACGAAAGAAATCACCCACTCCGAAACGAACCAATACTTGATGTTTAGCTCAGACATATTTAAATCGTATACAATTGCTTACATACATGTACATGAACGCATTAAACATTTTACAAGATTTAAACAATTAATTTGTAAGAAAATGTCTGCATTTTCCTCTTCAACTAAAGCAGACATTCTCTGTCTGTACATACGTATGAGAGTACCTCTCTCTCTCTCTCTCTCTTCTGATAGAACATAGAAAATCCTGTAAATTATTTTCCAAGATGTAGTAAATGATTAACAAATATTTAAACACATGGACTTTTGACCAGACAGTCATCAATAATAGACTTCAAATGAAAAAAAAGGATGTTAATATATACATACATATGTATGTGTGTGTGCCTGTGTCTGTGTTTGTGGAACATGTATAGACAAGAACATTAAAACTAAAAATATTTATTTTGTCTCAAGCAAAGCCATAAGCAGCCATAGGCAGAGAGATGATGCCCTTTTTACTACAACAAGAATTTTCGTATTTTAAACCCTATTTAAGGCGTATAACTATGTATGCATGTGTATTAGTATGAGTATGTATGGTTTTGCAAATACAAATACCGGATTACTTATCGTATATTTTGACATAAGTTAAGTTCATCAATGAACTTTTAGAGTCAATTGTCTTTTATTTTTGCTGGCCAAAAATACCAAACAAACAACAACAACAACAACGGCAACAATATTTGTGTGTGTATTTGAGAATATAGAAAGGGGGAGTAGAAACAAAAAAAAAAATAATAGCAACAACAATATACACAACAACAGAAAAAAGGGGTGACATATCAATGTTGTTCATTATGAGACACTTAAACCAACAAATAAACACACACATACACACATTTGTACATACATACATATTAAAACAAAAGAGGCTTAAAATTAAATTTCAAACTGTATTTCCCACATACAAACATTAATTTTTAACGTAAATATATGTATGGGGGAGGGGGGTACTTCCTTGCTTTGCTCAATTGCCTTATTTGCCAAAAACAAAACAAATACTAGGAATGGAAAGTAAAAATGAAAAAATAACGCATTAAGATGGGTCATTTTCGATAAGACCTCAATACTCTAACTTTCCCTTTGCATCTGCCTCTCACTATTACCATGCTTAAGTTCAATTTTGCAAATCTATTGATTGCATAGCTTTGCTTTCAATTCCTATTCTAGAGGGCTGGCTGGCTGGCTGGTCTGTTGCTTTAGTTTCTTTAATCTTTATAAGGCATGTGTGTACGTTAGGATTTGCAAATGAAATGAAATCCTTTACGTTTTATACTCTCCACTGCCCTTTTCTTTTTTCTTTTGTTTTGTTTTGGAACTGGACATGTGTGTTTGTTTATTTGTTTCGATTCGATTCATTTTAATTATTTTTTATTTATTTTGATTGCAAAGAATGAAAACAAATATTTTTTTGCTAAATAAATAAAAATAATAAACACCCTGTATTTTAGATACAATTTCCTTTCTTTTTCTTTTTAAATCCTTAAGATTATTAATATGTTTGCCTGTCTTGATTTATGCGTATTTGGAATTTCTTATTTATGCTCCAGCAACTATTATTAAGCCTGTTACACTTGATTAGCAGTGTGTTGCTGAATAACTTTGAATGAATTTAGGTTCAAAAGATGGAAATCTAATGTAAGGGATGGATCTCTCCTTTGGTTCCAATATGAAATATTTCGTAGCAAAATAGGGAAACTCGTGTGTAGCTTCTAAGCTGAGATCAACTCTATGAAAAGATGTGCAAATACAGACCGTCTTAAAATCGAAGAAAGATGTCAGACAATTATAAAGATTTTCAACGAAAATGGATTGGTCAAAAAATTTCTGAAATTTGTTAACCGTATGTACAGCTGTGTTCAAAATAATAGGAGTGCTACCATGTAATATTTTCAAAGTTAAAATTTTTTATTCTACCAATTTGCAAAACATGATATATTTTAATGGTAGTTACAACGATATGTGAGAAATAAAATACAAAAAAGAATCTCGTAATAACTTTAATATTTACGATGAAATTGATTCATTTCTGTGTTGGCCCCTGAATTCAGTTGATCAAAAAAATAGGAGTGTGAGTGTTCTTTTAAAAAATAAAAATATAACAGCACATAATTTAAAGAAAAAAGTGAAAAATAAGTACGGAAAAATGTAGTTAAAACTTTTTCTACAGTGATTCACATAAATTTTTGTAATAGTGGGACGAGAAAAGCACTGTACTGAAAAAAAGAGAAAACTAATTAAAAATCTTGGACAAAAAGGCAAAACTTCTAAAGAAATTGAGAAAACTTTAAGTTGCTCCGATCAAATGATCACAAATGTATTAAAATATAAAAAAAGCCCGAAACGCGTGGGCGCAAGGCCAAAACATCTACTGTCGATGACCGCCGAATTGTGCGATACAGCCAAATAAATCCTTCAGCGTCTTCAAATAAAATTCGAAAGGATCTGAATCTTGCCGTAAGTGTCCCTACTATTCGTAGGCGTCTGATGGACAACAATTCATTCGCAAAAAATTCACAAAAGGTGCCATTGTTGACATACAAAACGGGCAGCAGCACGCTTAAAGTTTGCCCAAGAACATATCAAATATCCGAAAGAAAAATGGAGAAACCTATTGTGGACCGACGAAAGCAAAATTGTTTTATTTGGTGGCACTGGGTCTAGACAGTATGTTAGACGTCCGCCCAACACCAAATATAAAGCTCAGTATACACAAAAGACAGTTAAACATGGTGGTGCAAAACTAATGACATGGGGAAGCTTTTCATATAATGGTTTAGGCCCAATACATCGAATTAGAGACATAATGGATAGGAATGTGTATGTCGGCATTTTGAGAGAAGTGATGTTACCATATTCCACGCCTCTAAAATGGATATTCCAACAAGACAATGACCCGAAACACACCAGTAAAGTGGCAAATGAGTGGTTTCGGGTTAATGGGGTAAAGGTTATGGCGTGGCCAGCTCAGTCTCCTGACCTTAATCCTATAGAACATCTATGAGGGATGTTAAAAAATACGTTGCCGAGCGAAAACCGTCAAAGGCAGCTGAGTTGTGGTCTGTAGTGCAAGATGGGTGGAATAAAATTCCACTAAAACGATGTCAGGATTTAGTTGACTCCATTCCTCGTAGATGTGCTGCTGTAATAAAAAGTAAAGACTATTCTACCAAATACTAATCGAATTTAAAATTTCTGATTATAGTCATAAGCATTTTTAAATTTTTTAATAGTAGATGTGCTGCTGTAATAAAAAGTAAAGACTATTCTACCAAATACTAATCGAATTTAAAATTTCTGATTATAGTCATAAGCATTTTTAAATTTTTTAATAGTAAATTTTTATGAAAACTGAAATACTCCTATTATTTTGAACAGCACTTTTTAAGATATTTTTTTTAAACTTCCTGTTACTTACTTGTTGAAACCTTTATTTAATTAATGAATAACTTAAATAATTTAGTATTGAATCAACATTACATTACACCAAAAAATTGAATTAGACCATGTTTTTTATTTGTTAAAATTTAAGCTTTTGTTTTTCAATGGGCTCACTCCTATTTTTATGAACACAACTGCATACTTTAGTAACTGTGTGTATCTCAGGACATGTAAAAATTAATGCGTAGTTTCCAGAACCCTCGGGCCAGAATATTTTCATTGAGTGAGACGAGCTATTTGGAAGACTAGGTTTAAGACAATCAAAACTTTTGATTTGAGACATGCATCAGACTATCCAGAGGTCACTTAGTACAGTACAATATCATGGACGTACAGAAATATCATAGTATTGCGAACATATTTATACGTTCTATAGTCTTGCCATCAATTTGCTTAGAGAACCAATCCAATTTCCCTAACAAATTTCAGCATTTAGTTTGATGTCAACAAATAGAATTCTCTACCCAGAACCTGATAAGCAGTCAGTTACATACATCTGGGTTTTATTAGCACCTCCAAGGTCCCAACAATCGGTTCATAGCTTCACGGATTCTATATATTGGGCTCGAGTTAATTTCCATTCTTAACAAGTGCTCTTTGAGTCTGAAGTAGCCTGTTAAAATGTCTGTTATTAACCCCAGTTAGCTCCTTAATAGGATGATGCATGACAGAGATCAGCAGTGAATCGCTTTTCGCTGCTCATAAGTACTCATGAAATTTTGAGTATCAGTGAGTCAACAGTATTGAAATCCAACTACTATGATTCATTCGTACTCAGTACAACATTGATTTATAAGTACAAGTTGCAATGAGTATGAGTACAACCTTGACATCAAACTCATAACATTCGAAATATGTTTGATTCATACGCCTACTCATTCAGATTCATAAATTTAGAAAAATACTTAGTAATACATACTCACAAATGATTCGAGTGATTGGAAACATTCATCAAAATTTACAGTCTTAGCTTACTATTGCATTTACAAAGAAAAGAGGAAAGAAAAAGCAAACACACAACCTTCTAGTGAGTATTGCAGTGTTCGTATGCGAATCATACTTATTTTGTGATTCTTGTAAATGTTGAGTCATGGAGAGTCGAAATCAATAACATCATGCGTATTGTTAAGTACGAGTACCCTGAGTATTTCAAACTTTGAATATGAGTAGTATGAGTATGACATTAAAATATGTATTAACGCGTATAAGTATCAGAAGTTATGAGTATGATTCGAATCTACTCATAGTTTTGAATACTCATTGCTGATTGTCTTGCCATCAATCTGCTTAGAGAATCTCTATAAAGTCGCTTCCAATCCAATTTCCCTAACAAATTTCAGCATGTAGTTTTTTGTCCACAAGTAAAATTCTCTGCTCAGAACCTGATATGCACTCAGTTACATAGATCTGGGTTTTATTAGCGCCTCCAAGGTCCCAACAATCGGTTCACAGCATCAAAGATTCTATATATTGGGTTCGAGGCAATATCCATTCTTAAAAGGTGCTCTTTGAGTGCTACAGTAACCTGTTAAAATGCTGGTTACCAGCTAACCCTAATTAGCTCCTTAATAAAATGATGCATAACTCAAATATCTTCGAATTGTAATAACACAACAAATCTTTAGTTTGCCTCAATTTTATTTGATTTGAAAAGAGCTCCGCTACACTCTACATCTTCTTTTCGCTGAGTTTTGCTTTCATACCTATTTTTCTACTCATTATGAAGAAAACATTTTCATTAGCGGCGTGAAAGCTTCTCAACTCTCAGGCTTATCAGCATGATCATTGCAGTGACTACGCAAAGGATTTCGGATCTAATAGAGAATAGTCCAGGAGAGTATTCAAAAGAAAAATCCTGCCTAAGATCTTCGTTCCTGTAAGAGCTGGCGATTATATCCGCATCCGATCCAACAGGGTGTACCAAAAGAGATGCGTTTACTGCTACCTTTAGTGCTACTGGACGAGAGTCTATCAAGATGGGTCAGACAGTAAAATGAAAAGGTCAAAAGGAAATAAAATTCCAGATTACGACCAATAATTATAATTTCTATGTTGTCAATGAATTTAATTATCGGGGCTCCGCAGTTACTAGCAAAAATTATGTTAGTCTGGCGTAGAATCTTCCTTGGCAACGTGTGCTATGATGGTCTCAATAGGCAATTGAGTAGCAGAGGTCTCTCTTGTACAACGAAACTTATGCTGTACAAGACATTTCACTCGTGATTTCTTATGATGAAAAAATTTTAACGCTATTAAGCACGGATGCAACAGTCTTCGACGAAAAAGTCCTACGTAAGATTTTCGATTCAGAGAGGGTTGGAGGGATGTATGAGCTTGGGCTCCAGCAGCTGCGCTGGCGCGGCCATTCCATTCAAATGGAAAATAATGCTCCAGTGAGAGAGCTGTATGGCGTGGGGATTTGCGGAAGTCGGCGAATCTTTTTTGCGTTGGAAGGACAAAATCAAGAAGAGCCCTTTCATCGATTGCTGTGACTAATTGGTAAAAGCATGCAAGAATCAGAGATGCCTGAAAGGAGGTGTTGATGCAGGCCGAAATCCGTTAAGCAAGTAAGTAAGTAAGTAGGCACGAAAATTCATTGAATGCAACATACATAATTGGTCAATACAAACGTTCAGTCAGGATTACGACCAAGTTTCTCACACCACTTATGTTGTGTGTGTTAATTTTAAACATGATTGGAGGGACCTACAGTTTAAAGTCGACTCCGAACGACAGATTTTTGAGAAACTTTTCATGGCAATTTTTATTTACTCTCAGAGTATTTACAAGAAATACGTTGAGATGAAGTCGCCGAAGAAATACTTTTTGTATTTTGTTTTGATGTCTGGTCTGGGGATCGAACTCTGGCTTTACGCCTAATAAGCCAACACACTACCTACTAGACTACGGCGAGGCAACGTATTTTTCAAATGTCGCAGCTCAAATGGTTCAGATGGTTCAGGACAGAAAAGAATTCATCTGATCTCCTTACCATTGGTATCATTTATAGTCGTTCGAGAAGAGAATACAATTTTCAAGCTTATCGAGCGCATACAGAAGAGAGCAGGGGTGCACATTAATAGCAGGCATTTAATTCTATTGATTCATTAGAGAATATCCGTAATGTTACTTGTATTTGTCTGTTGTAATGCTAGTGAAATAAAGGAACTTCTCGCTAACCTTATTCTTTCTTATAATATACAATCGTCACTCGTAATCAAATGGCTATTTGACGACATGATGCAACACAAAGAGATTTTTTCTTTTGCCACAGAATCAGTTTGTGGAATGCTACTCTTGTAGAAGTCTTGTCTATCACTTGCATTGCAAGATTTATGATGTTATTTAAAAACGTATACAATAAGCTGAAACAATTTGTTTTCCTTTTTTTTTTTTGTACAAAAAGAAGAACCCTGACCTACTTTGGTTAGCCATAAATAGAATGCAAACTCTTAACACCGTTAATCTGTGTTTAAAATAGTAGAGATGTTTCCAGCTACTAAATACAGCACATACCCTTAAGGTTTTTGACATTTTAATGAATTTTGTAAATATTTTGAATGCTAATGTTGTTTCTCTTTGTCAGGTTTTTACCTTTTTTCTCACTCTCTCTCTCACTCTCTCTAGCTCTCTATCTCTCTCTATGGCCATTTCAGTGGCAAAGCTCATAAATAAATGCTAAAAACTCAAATATAAATAAATCTTGGTAACAACTACCACAACACAGAATACATACACATGTATGCATACATACATACATATGTACATACAAAAACAAACACACTTTTCATATACAACAGTAGTTAAGCAGAAACGAACGACCGAATGTATACAATAAAACATACATCACCTGTAATAACTCTATAATGGTCGACTTCTAAAGCAAGGATTTGGGTTAAGAGGGCGTATGTGTATGTGTATGTATGTGTGTGATATGTTAGCTATTCCTACACTCTGTTGTTTGCAGTTCAGAAGAAAAAAGTACAGAAGAAAGAAACAAACTAGAAAGCGGGAGAAAGCCAAGAGAGTTGTTATGCCAAGATTTGTTACTGCAAGTTGGTATACATATGCACATACATATGACCATAAACATGCCTTTAAATGATCATTCAACGCAAAATGCTGAGTGTGCAAATATTGCCATTAAAAAACGTAAAATAAATGAGTGAAGGACGTCGTAAAATATTTTAGACGACGTGACGTTTAACTGACTATCATCAAACGTTATTGATGTTCAAGAATAAAGTATGGTGTTGGCTTTAAACATAAAAAGAAGCATGAAATAGATGATGTCTACTATTAGGAAATCACATTTGGCCAGGCACAGTGAAGGCTATATTAATAGCATACTCTACACAAAATTAAAATTTTGCAACAAAAAAGATTTGGAAAACAGCCTTTTTAAGTGGATAAAAACAAGTGATCGTAGCTAAGCAATCCTTATGCAATAGAAGGATGCTGCAGGGCGCATAGAAATTTCGCTTAAAGTTCAAAGGAACATACTCAGCATTGCATAATGGCATAATTCATGCGAAATATAGTATATGGGCCTTGAAAAAATCGCAAATGCCTACTGAAATCAGCTTTACAGACGAGGAAGGAGAGAAATCTGGTCTTCAACTACTGTGTACATGCCCAGTGCTATGTCTGAGAATCTCCTTGATATGATACAATTTATATGATACGATGGATTCGATCACTCTTTGCTAATAAGAATTCATTGAATGCAGTGCCTGGTAAATAAAGCAATCACTTATGTATGATGATCACAAGATGGCAAATAAGATGCAATCATCTGCATGCTAACGTTAGTAGAAGTTGTAATAGCGTATGGAAGACCAACGCTGTTGAACATTTTCTCAAGCAATGTCTTGAATAATCGAGGATTTAAGAGAGTTTCCTTTAGAATAGCAACCGATCTAATGCCCTATCATGCTTGAAAGCTTTATTGGTGCGTTTAAAGTTTCTAATTTTGTTTTTGAAACGATTTAAAGGGCGTGAAGGAAGCAGTAAGCTCCTCAGAGTATTTCGCAGTAAATTCGTTACCCTTGATTATTGTCTATGAAACCAGAATTGATATACGCGTATGCAACCTTATTTATCGGTAGATGTAAAAAGATACCATTCTCTTTTATACAGATGAGCATGGAACATATAAGGGACCTTACTTTTGGTTCCAGTACTCCGCAGTCATTGGAAAACGCTTGTATACCTGCCAAGGGGAAGACAACTCAAAGATGTGCGAAGACAACAGACGGTAACCGACAACAGTCCTGTCATCATTAGAGCAATGGTAAACAGCATAGTACTGCCGGAAGATGCATACATGCATACGTATAAAATTGGTCATTATAATACCTCAGGCAGGTTTAAGACCTAGCTTTCCACGCCACTTATGTTGTGTGTGTTAATTTTATACATGAGTGGCGGGACTTACAGATAAAATTCGACTTCGAATCACAGGTATTTGGAAAGCTTTTTTTATTTACTGTCAGAGTTTTTGGCAGAAATCTGCTGAGAGGCAGTCGACGAAGAAGTATTTTTTAAGTTTTGTTCAAGATGTCTGACCTGGATTTTGATTCATGGCCTCACATCTAATAAGCCAACACACTACCTACTAGACTAGGGTGATTACTTTGCCAGAGGATGAATAGAGGAAATACAATTAAACGCTGTTGGATCTCAGGTTATGTAAAAATGCATGGGAATAAACAAGCAGATAAGCTTATGATCCTTAATGCTGAAGCCAGAATTTTTGGAGACATGCATTGTAATATGTTGGATTAACCTGAGGTTAATAACCGCCCTTTTGACAGTCCATTGTAGACTCAAAGAACACTTGAACAGACATCCTCTCGAGACCTCTTGGTTGATCCTGTGTTGATGATAATGAATAATCAGAACACATGCTCATTGCATCTTTTGCGGTGTGAAAGCATACCGGAAAAAAACAAATCAGTTACTAGGCAGGTTAAGTTAGGTGGCGGACCCCCTCGAAGCTAGCATTTATGCCCATTGTGATACCACAATTAATTCTACCCATTGATAAGCCATTCCATAGAGAAAACTATCCCGAGTCCGAAATAAATGTTGCGATTTCAGCAATCTTTATATTAGAGAGCTTGGTCAACGATGTCAGATAATTAGAGGCCAGAAAAATCTTTCTATTCCTGACAATAAAAGGGCACTTACACATGAGATAAAATACACCTCAGAACCACAGCTGCTGCAGACGTGATTAGTTTAAATGCCGAGTCTTTTGGCATGCCTACTAAAAGGACAATGGCCCATAAGGATCGCCATTGTGCGATGAATAGCCATAGGATTTAAAGACAGAATTGAGTCAGTCCTCTTTCTGTCCATATGTGACCAGCAGAGTCTGGTAATATTGTTCTAAGCAAGTAATTGCCAGGATGTGGATTAATGGCAATTCCAATAGACTTTAATAAATTCTATTCATGATGGGTCTTGAACTCAACTTAAATATATTGTTACGAAAATGGAAACGATGTACATACATCGTTTAACACTAAAATGAGCAAAAGTTACACAAACAAATACAATGAACTTGTTACAAGTAAACCAACAACATTAGTATGAAAGAAAAGGGGATCGACAAGTAGTAGAAGCGAGAACGTAACAACAAGCAATGCGAACAAAGTACACCAACAACAATGAAGTCGCGTTGGAGTTCTCGAGAAGGTGAAACCCCGCATGTTCGTCTTCAAGAACCTTCATCAGACTGATTACGTACGCATATAAAAAGGCAAGACAAAGCAGGCAACGGGTAGCAAGAATTAAGTCAGTTTTGTGTGAAGAGGCGTTGCATGTGAGGAAAATAGTCATGGTTTGGAGATCGTCATTGTAAAAATCTATCGAACATTTGTTGGTTTGTACGCGAACAGAAGTGTACAGAAAAATACCGAATAAAGCAAATTGTTGTCATAAAGTTGTAAACAGTGGCACACAAAAGCAGTGCGAACAATAAAGAATTTAATTGAAATTAAACACAAAATTTTATTTTTATTTAAACGTTTTTAAAAAGTTAAAAACGTAGCAAAATATATTTTGAAATATATTTTGAAATATAAAATATATTTTGAAATATATTTTGCTATAAATTTGCTCTTCACTGCTCTTCATGCAATATGTGCAAAATAAAAAACATCAAAAAACAAAGCAAAAACATTACGAAACATTTCAAAAATTTACAGAAGAAAAATTCCATAATGTTGTTGTACTCTAATGGTGGTAGCATATAGACAAGGCGAGGAGAGGTTGGTTAGGTGGTGGCACAATCCATAAAAATCAAAAAGGTGGAAAGTAATAAAACGCTAATTGAGAGATTTTTTTCTGTTTCTGTGTTTTGTTTTTCTTTTTCTTTTTTCTGCCTTAACAAATCCCATTAATGGGGTTTTATTTGTTTTATGGCCGAAAGGCTTTGATATTGTACAGACGAGTTTTGTTTTTTTTTTTATTGCTTTTCACCAAGTTTAGAAGTCAGGGTCAGACAATTGATGAATAATGGATCATGACCGTGATTAATATGTATGTGTTGTTTTCTTCAAATTAAAGTGATTAGAAATTATGGGAATTGTTTGTTAAATTCTAGAGGATTGGAAGCTTTGAGTTATCAAAGGAATTTTTTTTGCACATTATTGGCGAATGGCTATTAATTGATTGTAAATTAAATGGAGAACATGGTTCAAATTGTTAATTGGATTCATTTATTGCAAAATTTATTTGTTTAATTACGATATTTAATATTAAGTTATAGTTATAGTCACATACTGACTGAGAAATAAGAAAATTTTCTAAAAATTTTAAAGAGAAAATGGGGAAAAAGCCAAGATTACTTGTGTACAGTCTTGCTTCTGCATTTCATGTATACTACTACCTATAAAACATGGCTAAAATTGAATTGAATAAGAAAATTGCACTTTATTAAAGGCAATTAAAACCAGCAAAAGAAAAGAGAAGGGTTGTTTATATTGGTTGATAGATACGGGGTGGGATAGATCAGCATTTGTTGAATCAAAACTCATTTTCGCACCCATTGTGCCCCATGAAGTGATGTCCTAGAAAATGATAGACATGTTGGGTTTTATCAGTCGCGCCAATTAGCATAAGAGCTTCACATTTAGCGTAAGACTACTCCCTTACAATAAAGCTGAGGAATAGAATTATAATAAATATAGTCTCCGTAGTCTAGTAGGTAGTGTGTTGGCTTATTAGATGTAAAGCTAGGGTCCGAGACCCAGGCCAGACATCAAAACGAAAATATGAAAAAATAATATTTCTTCGGCGGCTTCCTCTCAGCAGATTTCTGGCAAAAACGCTGAGAGTAAATAAAAATTGCCATTAAAAGTTTATCAAAAATCTGTGGTTCGGAGTCGACGTTAAACTGTAGGTCCCGCCAATCATGTATAAAATTAACATACACAACATGAGTGGTGTGAGAAGCTGAATCCTGACTGAAGGGTTGTAGTGACCAATTATGTATGTTGTATGTATGTATGTATTTGATATTTAAGAACATTAGCTTAGGCTAACACGAAAGAGTGACCCAAATTGCGGGAGACTTCAGCAAGCCAAACGGGCGGACATTGGCCTACAAAGTGGACAATCCGCTCTGTAACACCTACAGGAAGTTATTTTGCATACAAAACTATTACGCATTCCCACATGATACAGCGGCAAAGTTTTATTAGGCTATCAAGAAAGAGTGACCCAAATAGGGGCAGACTTCAGCAGACATTGGCCTACAAAGTGGACAATCCGCTTTGCAACATCTACAGAAAGTCACTTTGCATGCAAAACTATTACGCATTCCCCCATGACACAGCGGCAAAGATGTGTCTCCTAACCTTTCCGATTAGTTCCTATCCATTTTAGATCAAGAGAGGGCAATACCTCAACCTAACATAGGCAATAATTATATCCACATGTGAACTGATTTTCGGCACGATTGTGCCTACTCTAGCAATTTTATCATTTACACATTCTTCCCTATTAGCAAGGAACTCATATCAGACGAACACAAAATTGTCCCAAGACTACATCAAGAATGTCGAGACAGATTAGACTTGATTTGATTTCCCCACCTGTTTATCAAAGAGGAAACAAAGCCTAAAATTTGTAGTTCAATTACTCATAAACTCGATGTGTAAGGGCTCTACAGTATTGGGAAAGGCGGAGAGGCATTCTGAGATCAGCCCTTACGAACAAATTCCACATTCTAGCTTATCCTTCAGTTCAGAGCCATTTGACTAACAAAGAATTCCCGGAGCAGACAATGTTACAAAAGCTGTCATCCATGCGTGGAATTCTAGTATGAAATCTTTTATCATCACAAGGCGAATCAGAGTTACATAAAAGTGCAGACGCAACCGCAAATTGCCTGGTTCCCCTATTTACCTCCCCCTGGTATACCAATAATGGAGGAAATAGCCAATTGAGATGGATTTCAATGAACATAACTACACTTGTCTCAATATTAGCATTGTGCATAACACTGGCAATTACATTAAGACAAACATGGTAGAAAGAGACCTCAATGGCAACAAAAAAACTATAATATATATATATATGACTATAATCCTTAACTTGAAGGAAGTACTGACTCAACCGATCTGCTGGCAGTTTAGGTGTATTGGCACAGCATATAAGAGAGACGGATTAATCGAGTTCCGAAAATAAAATCAAGTACTCTTTTCTGGCCTACAACGGCTTTAGAGGCTCTGTAGGTGCAGCAAAGCTTTTGAGACTATGGGAGTCTAATACGACATGCTTTAGGGGGCTTCCTTTTTAACTAGAGAACCAGTATACTCCAGGATTTTGGAACCCAAAGGCTAGGCTATACAATCTTTTTTTTTGTTGGAATATGGGTCGAGGACAAGGAATAGCAGTTTTTTGTAACAAGGACATGGGGAGCTTCACAACAGAAATGCATCGATACATTTATTTACAATAGAAGGAGATTTACGTGAGATATCCGCATATTAAAGAATAATCTGAGGTTAGTAACTGGACTTTTGGCAGGGCACTGTAGGTTTGAAACAACTTTGTTCAGGATGGTCAGACTTAGTATCATTAGTAAATGCAGTAACCCAAAGGCTATACAGTCTTTTTTTCTGGGATATGGGTCAAGAACAAAGAATGGGAGTTTTTCGTCGCAAGGACATGGGGAACTTCAAAACAGAACTTCTTCAGTAGATGTATTTACAATCGAAGGAGATTTATGTCAGGCATCCGACTATTAAAGAATAATCTGAGGTTTGTAACTGGACTTTTGGAAGCTTCATGCCATCTAAGAAGCCTATGCTGACTAAGAAGCATTTAAAAAAGAGATCTGTCTGATTGATTGCAACGTAGTCTCTGATTTTCTCAACTTTTTGTCTGTTTTATGTTGGATTTTGTTAGAGCACATATGGATTGGACTATATCCAAATGGAGAACTGTTTTGTTTAGTGATGAATCTAAATTTAACTTACTAAATTCAGATAGAGTTTGCCATGTGAGAAGACCAAAAGGAAAGCGGCTACATACTCGGTACTCAAAAGCCACAATAAAGCATGGAGATAGCAATGTGATGGCTTGGACTTGTTTTTCGGCCAGTGGTGTTGGTCCCTTTGTAGAAATTCAAACAAAAATGGACCGTTTTGTTTACAGAGTCATTTTAGCCACTCACAGGGTTAACTATGCTGAGTAGGAAATACCACTTCGATGGGTGTTTCAACATGACAATGACCCAAAACACTCACCGAAGTTGGTCAACGATTGCTTATCTGCTAATGGGGTTCAAGTCTTGGATTGGCCACCTCAATCGCCAGACTTGAATCCCATAGAGAACCTCTTCGGCATTTCAAAACGGAGACTTGGAACTCGACGCTTTAAGAATAAGCAGGAGTTGATGAACGGTCTAAAACCAGAGTGGGAAGCTATACCAACATCTATTCTATCAAATCTTATTGAATCTATGCCCAAAAGATGCGCTGAGGTCGTAAGAAACAAAGGATATCATACCAAATATTAAAAGTTGCTTAGGTTTTGAACAGCGAATTTTTAAGTTAATTTTGTTTTTTTTTATTATAACTTCCAAAGAAATGTAAATTAATTTGTGTTGTTATTTTTAGGTTATAGGCACATTGTGTAATAGTAAATAAAATAAATATTTTCTATAAATTTACTTAGAGAAAAGATATGAGTCTATTATTACTTAGTGGGAAAAAGTTGCTTAGGTTTCGAACAATACTGTACATATGTTATTTGGCTCTCCATTTCTTGTCAGCTTGATGGAGCTATCATCTATTGATGTCAAGGATATAGCTGCGTTTATCAAACTTTCTGGCTGGTTTTCAAATTTAGGGTAGTCGTGCTTTTGATGTGCAGCCCTTGCGCTGACCAACTTCTTCCTCTTCCCTGATTTTTTTTATTTTTTTTTGGGTGTAACTTGGTCAGTACAGGGACTGCGTTCACCTCGTGTCATCACAACGGGCCGCTATGCTTGCTCAAGTGAGCATTTTGATATCAGAGCTACCACTCCGACTTAACCTAACCTAAACAATTCATTGTTGAATTTAAAAAAATTTTCTAAAATTGATTTTTTTCTTTTCTCGTGTCTTAATTCGCTTTTTCTTACATTTTAAAAAAAGGACTTTAATTTTCACAACTAATCTCTTAATTTTATTTAAAAATCTTCCTCAAAGAAATTTTACATGTACAGCATAACGGTATAGCAAGCAATGGGCACAAAAGCCACTTACAAAAGATTTATTAAACTGCTGGCCATAATTTTAAAGTCCAGCTAACACACAGAGAACGGTGTGTAGTGTAGACAACACCAGCTGGTCATGATTAATATGCAAAATAAAAGATGAAAGCCAAAGCCAAACCTACAACAACTACAACATGAAGGAAGAAAAATTTGAAAAATGGCTACAAATTTTCTGCTAACAATTCAAACAAAGTCAGTAAGAAGGTAGGGGAGGGAGGGGAGGAGACGTTAATAGGAATATTAAAACGGGCACAGTGCACAAAAACACCTTAACAAATAACGTCATAAGAGAAAACGGAAAAGGTAATACGAGAGAGATTTAAAATCCATCTCCGTACCCCCCTTCGTTGCCCGTCTAATAAATCTCAGAATAATTGTTAAATTATGAATATTAAACAGGATAAAAAGGGATATTCAACGCTGCTATACGTTGGTGGTACACATACAACACAGCCAGGAAGTCTGTTGTGTGTGTACGTAAATTAAATACAAATACAGTTAACAAAGGCATATTGGCGGTATAAAAGAAGAAAACAAAACTTACCGTTATTATGATTGAGGAAAAGATTTTCCGCTTCTGTTGTATTGTTGCTGGCGACACCTGCTACTACTAGACCTTGTGCTTGAGCTGCTGCGATAGTCGATGATGCCTGTTGATCTGCTGTTAAGTTTGGTGTTGAATAGTCATACTGATTGCTATTGCCACCAACAATTGATTTATAAACATGTTGTGGCAATTGTTGTTGCTGCTGCTGCTGTAGTTGTTGTTGTTGATGTCTCAACTGTTGTTGCTGTTGTTGTTGTTGTTGCAAAGAAGACGATGATGTATAGGGATTATTATAAATATTGCGTGTATCATTATTGACAGCTGAATTATGTGAACTTAAGCCATTTACCGGAAAATGCCGTGATTTCCCTAAAAAGAGACGAAATAAAAAAAGAAAAACATAAAATACCCTTAGGAAAAATCAATAAAGTTTGCGGAAAATTCATTTCTTTCTGAAAGGATTTAAATGTTTCAAAAGTTATTTCTTCAATTTAAATTCTAAGCAAAAGGTTAAACGCAAGTTTTTTTGTTTTGTTGTTGTGTTCCTTTCAATTTGGGCAACACCTGTTCATACAAATGAAAATGAAATATTTGGCCAATTAAATTGACCTGAAATAAATATGATTCTGGGGAAATACAAAACAAAAGGGAAGGAAGAGGAAGGGAAGGGTTAAAAGCAACACAAAGGGAATAATTTACGGCAGACAAAAGTTTAAAGGTAAGGGAAGGTACCCTACCTCTATCTATACTTCTTTTTGATATGATTTTTAATGATAGTTAAATTCAGACGCATTAAAATAACATATAATAAATTTATATCCGCCCGATAACTAGCTCCTTAATAGAGGAAACTTGCTTTAAATTTGATGCGATAAGGATAGCTCCTGTACCAATCTAGATTTTTATGATAATGCTGAGTAGTATTGGAATGTTTTACTATCGAGTTGTTAACACATGGATGTACCTCCATGAAATTCTATAAATTTATTGGTAATAAATTTGCCGCCTACGTAAAGATCTCTTCTAAATAAAGTGACTTAGGTTAGCGTAAGAGGTATGTATATCAGAGAACTGCATGAGTTGATTCACTTTCGCTGTGCATTCACATCTAATATGCTTTTGTTATGTTGTTTAACATCAATATTTTTTAATGATATTGCTTGCGCTGTTGACTCTCAAAACAACTGAATGTAATATACTCACTTTTGTTTTTTAAGTACTGTTAGCATAAATATGTAAAAAAATTTACTGTTGGTTGATTGTTTTGTATAGAAATCAAATAACTCACAAAAGCATATGAAATTTTGAGTTGACTCAGTATTAAACGTTAAATGTGGTCTAGTAGGTAGTGTGTTGGCTTATTAGACGAAAAGCCAGGGTTCGAGACCCAGGCCAGACATCAAATAAAATACAAAAAGTATTTTTTCGGCGACTTCCTCTCAGCAGATTTCTGGCAAAAACTCTGAGAGTAAATAAAATTGCCATGAAAAGTTTCTCAAAAATCTGTCGTTCGGAGTCGACTTTAAACCACTCATGTATACAATTAACACACACAACATAAGTGGTGTGAGAAACTAGGTCGTAATCCTGACTGAAGGGTTGTAATGACCAATTATGTATGTATGTATGTAAAATTGAAAAACAATTTGAAAATTTTTAAAAAATTCAGTACAATGAGTTCCGAAGTGTTAAGAACTATTGAGAATGGAGTTTACCGTATAAAAAAGATATAAGTTTATCCCTTCTTCATGCATTAGCGAAAATTTTTAAAAAATTAGATATTATAATGAAGAAACTGCAAGGAGTCAATTATGTAACAATTAATTAAGCCTACTTAACAGTTGGCAGCCTCAAAACTATTTGTCAAGAAAAAACTCGAACAATGAAGTAATTAAAGCTTTAAAACGAAATATATTAAAAGAAAGGAAAATAAGTTCGTTGCTAATTTAAGTATTATTCACCACACGGCTTGTTTCTTGTATCCACCAACCAATCCTTGCCTAGATGAAATCAATTTAGAAGAAGTAAAAGCGTTTTGTATTTCCGAAATTACGATACAGACCGTCTTCTCCAAGTCCAATTCATTATTCAACGTTTGATGAACCACCACAAGAGTTCCAATTATTTTTCTCAAATTGTATTCAAGCAAATCAAGTATATCCAATGAAGTAAATCGTTACAGTTATTTAAGAATGAATATTAATATGAACTTTGATATGTTGCAGTGGTGACAAAACCACACTTTGCAATACCCTCGTTTATACAAACTTGCCCAAAAAATTTTGAGTATTCCCACAAGCAGTGTGGCTTTCGAACGCATATTTTCCGCAGCAGGTAACATAATCACCGAAAAGCGTAATCACATTGGTCCACAAATTGTAAATAATTTACTTTTTCTGAATTTAGTTTATAAGTATGAGTAACGCATTTATTTATTTATTATATTTACAAAATGTAATAATATGTATGTACAAAGTAATGACTTAGTCTACTTTACTTGGTGAAACTCAGACATGAATTTTCCGAAATATAAATAATAAAATAAAAATTCAAATATATTTTGTATTATTTAATAATATTTACATTATAGTAAATTATAAAACTCCTCGGTTCACTTGAAATGTCACATAAAACAACATGTGTTAGAAGAGTTTCTTAAAAAGTATTCAAAACACTCATTTTGATTCGTTGCTTTTGTGAATCATATAAATAAACAGAAGTAGCAAGCAGTGGCAAGCAATTCTTGACAACAGTCTCGTTTATAGGAATCATGTATTAGAATATTTAACTTTTTTTACTGTCAGGTGCTAGCTCTGTATTCCTTTTAGAAAATACAAAACTATGCCATTTGATTCACAATCATGCAGATCTCTGATGTATATAGGCCTAGAAGTGTAACTCCATTCGGAATTTCGTCTACATATTGGAATTTTAAATATTTTCTATTAGCACGCCATTTATGAAATGAATTTGTTGTGGGATTCCCATTCTAAATAGCTGACCACCAGTGTACTTAAAGTAATGACTAGACATAACATACTAAACAAGGTTAACTTCAAATTAACAAAGCCATAGCTTCATATCGATATTAATAATTGATCCATTATCAAATAAAGAAAAGTAAACAAGACAATGTACGGATTACATACCATAAAACGCCTACGAATATTATCGAGCAGTCAGATTAGGTATCGTGAAGCTTTTTACTACCCTGGAACACATGGCTATTTAGAATATACTGCACTTTAAGGGGACCCCTTGGTCCGAATAAATCTTATTTTCAAAGCTCTACCAATCTCTACCATTAAAGCAAGAGCAAGACAAGATTATGTTGCTTTTACACAACTTTTCAACGTTGTTTTAGACTGTGTGTGTCACATTGGGTCTTATTCATGCAAAGGTGGATAACCTAGGGATTTAACAGAAGGCTATAGGATTTAGATTTCTCGAATGACATTTGCATTCTAGCACACAGGCATGCAGACGTATAGGGAAAGCTTAGAGCAATAGTTCAAACTGTTAAAACTCTTTTTGATTTACTTTAAATAATAAAATTTGGATCGAACTTGAAGACAACTATTGAAGAGAGTAGAAGTTTTTGAATTAGGAACGTCGAAGAACATAGACGTTATAACTATAAAATGATAGCAAAGTTTTCTGCTATAAAATACACTGCAAATCGAATATTTCCACTTCTATTGGTAGTCAAAAGATTTAAAGTATTTTGGATAGACAGGCGGCCTTAACAATTTTGATGATTAACTGCACAATAATTCCTTTTGTCAAGAAAGTTCACTTCCGAAAATGATAAGTAGACACACATTATCAACAGTGGTCTGCAAAGACCTATACACACTAGTATTAAAGTCAGTATTACAGCCTAGCTTCTCACAACACCCATTTAATATAGGTTACTTTTATCTGTGAGTGGCGAGAGACAGTTTAACATCGACTCCAAATAATTGATTTGAGAACGTTTTTCATAGAAGCATTGGTGGCATACCGTTTCTGTCAATAAATTACTTTAGAAAACTCGGCCAAATAGACCGAGTCCTTAAGTCCCTTAGTACTCAGTATTAAGCGAAGTAAAAATGTGTTAAAATTCTATTCGAATTAATAGACTCAACTGCGAAATACTCTCTATACGTGGAAGTTACACGGGAGAGTCTCTTCCTTTCAGGTTCCGTTTGAGAGTTTATTTTGATGGGGTATTCTGCACAGAAGTATACCGAAAAGACGCGACTTGACACAACGAAAAAACTGACGACGAATAACAATCATCAGCATCACGAACATAGTCATTGCTCAAGCTATCAATAATTATTGTCTCTCTGTCACTCATCAACCAGTATCAAACGATGAATGAAAATCAGAGTTGCACTCACTATGACCATATCAAGTATTTCGTGGAGTGATTTTCGTCACTGTATCTTGCAACTTGTAGATTTCAAAAATCAGCTATTTAGAATTCATTGGCCTGAAAAGTGAACCCTAGAAAAATAATTGATAATGTCAACTGCTGTATTCTGCAGAACTGCAGTCTCAACCGTGATAAATACCCATTCAAGATGAAGTGAGACAATGTTGTGTTCTCTTCCCATTTCTTTTAAATTTTGATTTCAATTGTGTGTTTTAGTAAGCCTATCTACGATGTATAATCTGGAGATGTTTGTTTCCAGCCCTGAGACATGCAGAGAAATCTGTGTTGAAAGCTGTTGAAATTTAAAATAACACAGGATATGAATGGCACGAAATGCCACAATGGGAGATATTTAAAGAGCAACTCAGTTTAAAGCCCAAGTGGTATTCGTCTAGACAGTTAACACGTACTACCTGGCGTCGACCACTGGTGGTAAACAGGCAATTTCATTTATATGGCGGAGCGGACCACTGGTGGTCCACAAATAATTATCATATAATTTCAACCGAATAGTTTCTAAAAAATCGCAGTAAAAAAGTTCATCATCGTTGTTTCATCTCGTGCAAGCAGTGCGTAGAGACAACGAAAAAAGTGCCGGTTAGAAAATGTTCATATTTGGTATACAGACTAGGTCTATAAGACGCAAGTCTTGCTGAATGTAAAATTAGTAGAAATCCAATTCTAATTTGTAAAATTTCTCACGTGATAAATAGGTCTGTTGGGAGACTGCACCTATAATATAACCAAAGTTTATAAGAGCTGCTTGACAGAATTTCACTCATTTCACTGGGTCTACTTCCCTAATTTACAATACCCAACTGAAAAATGTAAATATAACTTTAATTAAATCATTTTAAACTTACTCCTTGCCACTCGTACCACCTGTTTACTTTTGTTTTGTTTCATTTAAAATAATAAAAACAACAATAAATTACAAGCAAAAAAACAGGAAAACTTTTGTTGATTTTCACACATGAATTATGAAAATTTTCATTTTTATCCTTAAACTCTTTTATTTTTTCCAAATTCCAAATGAAAAAGGGTTTTATTTTTCAACACAAGAAGAACACCACACACAAACGCCGATTGAAGCATGCATACGTATGTATATAGAAACATACATACATCAACAGACAGCTTGCTTTAAAAACACACAACAGAAAATGCGTAACAGTAGAGATGTGTAAGTATTTGAAACCGGAAATGATAACGCGGAAGCTGTTTTAATGAACTTGTAAATATTCCTCTTCTATCCCCCTTTGGCTCTGTGCTCGTTTCTGTTTGGGAAAGCTTTTACCCACGCTTAACATACATTTAAGAAGAGAGAACGGACCACAACAAATAAGCCCTGTTTTATTTAATTATTTGTTTATAACTCTTGCTCTACCTCTCTCTCTCTTCCTTACATTAGCAGTTGCTATACTAACTCTTTGCTTTTCTTTTTTACTTTGTTTCACTGTGTATGTGAAAATTTTTTTTTGTAACTACGTCTGTATGTATGTGTGTGTATGTGTTTGTGTTCTTTAAAATATTCCTGTCTTTGCTTATTAATTATGCATGTTTCGGTGTGAATCATCAACACTTGTTCCTGCTGCCAACAAATTTGAAATTTTCAAATACGTTGAATTTTTTTTCTTTTTTTTTTGGTTTATTTGTTGTTACTTTTGTTTTATTAAATATTTTGGTAAAAATTTTTCTTTGAAAATTATTTAAACATCACAATAACGAGGAGTACTTTCATGCATAAAATTAAATTTAATTTTTATATGTGTGGCTGTGACATAAATTATAACGATGACGACAATTATTATGGCATGCAACAGAGAATTTTATTGTGACTATTTCCAGACAGTTTAATCAAATGTTAATTGTTGTTTGTGTAATGAGTCAATGTAATGATTTAAATTCAGAAAAATATTGAGTGTTTTGGATGACGTGAGTGAGTGATGTGAGTGAGCTTTTATTGAAGTGACATTAAACACGAATAATTGTGTTAATTAACAATGACGAAAATTTGTATATTTTGATAGACAAATGTTCTCAGAAATTTATATATTGGATTGTATATCAAGGGTCTCCTATCTTTAAATTACTAAATAAAACAGAATGGGAGAAAGATATCATCCAAATTTTTTATTCGTTTGAAAGGCCTATTGATGTCCTGGGTATGTAGGGAATGTAAAATGTTTACATCTTATGCTAGGACTTCTCGGACTGTAGCGCATCCAAAAGTACAATTTTCTCTAACTTTCTTCTTCTTAATTGGTTATTACAAGCTTTTAGTCAGTCGAGTTTCTCAAACCACCCATATTGTGTGTATTAATTTCAACCATTAGTGGTGACGGCACCTACAATTTAACGTCGACTCAGAACAACAGATTTAAGAAGCTTTTCATGACAATTTTATTTTACTTGTAGGTCCCTCCACTCATGTATAAAAATTAACGCACACAACATAAGGGGTGTGAGAAACTAGCTCGTAATACTAACAAAATGATTATAATGACCAATTATGTAAGTATGTATGTAATCGTTGAACTATAGTGCTCTCTGTTGACAGTGTTCATTTGGCTAACGTTCTCTGAGAAATATGAACTTAAAATCCACTCCATAGAGCATTTTTTTTCGGTATGAATTGGATGCCTTTGGATCCCATATGAATTAGTATTGTCCCAAGTTCGTTTTTGTTAAAAAACGTACCCATTCATCCAAGATTAACGTTGACAGGGAAAATGATTTTTTAGAGTGAGCAACCAAGTGCTCCAAAGCCCATTCAGCGAACACATGCTATTGTTTTGTGAACGGCAAAAGAATTTCAAGTTTAATGTATTCAAAGGCTGCTGTCCGCTATTTATTGTATTCGTGTTGTTGTTATTTTTAAATCACTTCTTTCTTTTCTACCTCTAACTCTTAAGATTTGTTGTTGTTTTAAATACAAAAAAAAATTCTTTTAATTCCCGTATTCAATGTGTTTCAGACCGTATGGAATGGGGAAGTCAGAAAAAAAAGAAATTTATTTGTACGAAAGTATGTTTTGAAGGGTTTAAAAATAATCTTATTGATAAAACTACGAGAATTATAATAAAAAAAATAATAAAACAAAAACTTTATTTAATGACTTGTAAGCTTACCTCCGCAGATGCATTTTTCTTACGCTTCACATACAAATTCTGCTTCAAAATTTAATTACTGCAGTTTTATTTTATTTACTACACAACACAAACACTTTTTCATTTTAAATTTAAGAAAAGGTATTTTTAATTTTTTATTTCATAAATATGATTTTTTTAAAAACAAACACTTTTAATTACTTTTTAACGCACTTTCTTAATACTTGCATTATGACGCACAATTTTATTTGATTTCATCAGAAATTGCGAAATCAAAAATTTTATGCAAAAACAACTAAAGAATATTTTACCGTTGGATTTTTTTTTTGTTAATCTACCACTTGCTACCATTCTCTCTAATACTCTCATTTCGATATAGAAAATGTGAACCGCACCCTAAAATTAAAATAACAAAACAACGCTCTCTTGCGTTACAAAAATTTTTAAAACAATTAAAAAAAAAAACAACACATTACAAGAACAAATATTTTTTAATTGCTGTCCCATCTTTAATACTAATCTCTCTATTGATATGCTCTTTCTACAACTCATCTTAAACTGCATTAATTTCACACCACAATTGAGAGTAACAAATCGAAATTCTCTTTCTCCTCAAAACAATTAAAGCAAAAACAATTAAACATAAATACGCAAAGGTTATGATATTGACTGATAGTCACCACTCTACATATTGCTGGAAGGTTAAAGGCAATAACAATAAGAAAAATTTACATACATATGTAAACAAGTAAGTAAATCACCACTAGTTGTGTTATTTATAAAGAGCATTTACTCTACTACTCTTCTTCACTTTAAGAACTTAACAGACTACCATATACTGCATTAATTCCCCACCAGAATAAAAACATTATCTTTCTCAAACAAATGAATAAAAAAAACAATAACAACCATTAGAAAATGTAAAATGTGATTAAGTTGGACCCCATATTTTATGAAAACCAATGTATACTGAAGCATCATTTTATAGTTTTAGAGAGAAGGCCATCTGAAAAACTTATGTGGGCAGGAAAAATTAAAGCCTCACACATTCCAAGTATGTGTTCTTATGATTTATTTTTATGGTCAGAGCATCTGCATATTAAGTTCCAAATGATTCTTATTCTGAAAAAGTGTACTTTTAGTATACAGTGCCCCATCAAAAGACCAGCAAATAATCTCAGTAGATTTCTGGATAGTCTGTTCGTCTCGTTATTGCAATCATCCAACAAAAGTTGTAGATTATCGCAAACCCCATTTGATTTGAGAAGATATTCTGTCTCTCTGTCTTTCAATGAGCAGAGTAAACTCTTGCAAACATTTCTTCGCACTTCGCCCCATCACTATGAACTCTCACAAGCTTATCCATTTGCTCATGGCTGCAAATTTCCTGGTGACGTGAGACCTCGCAGAAAGTAACCTTATGAACCCTACTACTTAGCTGATTCAGCTTACCCAGAAAATCCCTCACCAATTCCGACTTAACCTCATATGAACTGTGTGCCCGGGCTAGTCTGGCCATACTGTTCAATAGTATTGCTATGTCCCCTTGTTGGTACTCTCTGTCGAAGTTGATTTTATGTGCTTAATTCGTTGGCATACATTTCTGCTTAGAAGGACCTCATAACTTTGAAATATATTGCTCTGCACCAAAGTCTCCCTCCCACTCGTGTCACATCTTCTGTTCACAACATATCCGTATACCATAGAATTCTTCCTCTTTTTAAAAATTTTCTAGACTGTAGGTGACTCTAACATATCCAAAAATCATGCTACAGTTAAGGAGGGAGCAATCAACTGCTCTATTCATTAGGTCACGAAGTCCCTGAATAAATCTCCTGTAAGACTTTTATTATCCTTACTGTAGGCGGTAAGGTACTGGTCTTCAGTGCCATGCGCAAAGGATTTAAAACCGATAGAGCTTCTATCGAGTATTACGCACTAGTCGCTGTATTTTGTCCAAATCCACTTGAGCTAGAGATACTGTTGCTGGTTTTTCTTAGGGTATTCAAACTATATATGACATGGGGCGTGTACCACGGAGGTGTGTATTTTCTTTGCATACGCCTGCCACTTAAGAAAACCTTGTGTGCCGGGGTCAAATCACATGATCTCGGTGACCAATTCACATCACCTTTACGTGAGATGAGCGTGACCTCAAATATCTCGTGCAGATTACGCAATGCGGTTTAAGCTGTGCGCTACGTATTGCTGTTCTCTTGAAAAGACATGTCATAGGTGTCCATCTATCAATCAACAGTGCTCGCCCTTGACTGTGATGGCCTGGCCACACATAGTTCTCAAATAAATATGAACCGATGACGCTTTCAACACAAAATCCATGCCAAGCAATGACTTTTAGGCGACGGATTGGATTGCTCTTAGATTTTGGTTGTCGTACCCATTCATATAGAAATAGGCCTCATCGGTAAACATAATTTTTCGTTGAAAATTGGGGTCAGTTGTCAACTGCTCTAAAACCTTATTCAGCGAACACATGCCGTTGTCTATGATCGTTTACCTTCAGTGTCTGGTTCAGATAAATTTTGAAAGGGTACAGACCAGAAATTACCAATGAATATTCGAATGGACGAGTAGATTCGAATCATACCCAGAATTTCTGATACTTATACGTATTCATACTTATTTTAATATGATACTCATACTACTCATATTCAAAGTTTGAAATACTCATGGTACTCATACTTAACAATACTCATTGTTATGATTTCTCATTGTTTTTGATTTCGACTCTCCATGACTCATCGTATACACGAATCACAAAATAAGTATGATTCGCGTATGAACACTACAATACTCTCTAGAAGGTTGTGTGTTTGCTTTGCTTTGCTTGTGTCTTTGTGTTTTTCTTTCCTCTTTTTTTGTAAATGCAACAACAACTAAGACTGTAAATTTTGATGATTGATTCGTATCACTCGAATCATTTATGAGTATTACAAGTATTTTTCTAAATTTATGAATCTGAATGAGAAGGCGTATGAATCAAACATAGTTCGAGTGTTATGAGTTTAATGTCAACGTTGTACTCATACTCATTGCAACTTGTACTTATAAATCAATGTTGTACTGAGTACAAATGAATCAGAATAGTTGGATTTCAATACTGTTGACTCATTTATACTCAAAATTTCATGAGTACTTATGAGTAGCGAAAAAACGATTCATAGCTGATCTCTGGTACAAACCCAGGTCCAGAAGAAAAATTCGTCAAATTGAAGAGCATGAAACGAATTTCTACGAATTTCTGTGAGAAATATGACTACAAGTGAGTCAAAATACTTCCGAAAAAAATTGAACCTGAAGCAGGTTAACTACATTTTAAGTTGGCATCATTCTTTAAAGCCTGTTTGATACGTACAATATAACCACCTAGTGCTAGTAACCTTTTGAATATTTGTTGCCCTTTTAACTTAATCCATAACACTTTAAAACCCCTTTCAAACCAGCCAAATCACTTTATTTGCCATTCGACAATTGTTTTTGGAAATATTTACGATTTATTTTTTTAAAAAAATCCATTAAAAGCCAACAAACAAATTTTCAAGCCCACCATAGAAAGACAAAAAAGAAAAAAGGGAAAAAAAAGAGAAAACAGATTCGCTACACATCATTGATTTGTTTAAGAGGTAAACAATTTCAAACCATCGCCCTCCACACCCCACCCGGTATATTGGTACAATTTTCATGTGGGCCTTATTTGTTCGTTATGGTCGTCGTCGTCTTCATGGTTGTTTATGGCGATATTTTTCGTTGTAAACCAAGTTATGGTTGTTTAACTCTTTATAAGTTTATTTTGGGGGCTATTGTATGGATAGATAGACAGACAGCCATATACACACGATAGACTGATATAAAAATAGGCATATGACTTCAATTGGTAATACCAACAACAACAACAACAACAATACTTTTATGCCAATTTGCTCGATTTTGGTGGCATCAATAAAAAACACATTTTAGCTCCATGCCATCATAACAAAATATAAATTTTTATTTGATTATAACGACAAAAACAAAAAAAAAGGAGACAATGGCGGCAGGCCATTTTCATATGTTCATACACATGGCAGACAGAACGGAAGCGAAAAATCACAACAATTGCTTATTGAAGCGTAAGACATTTAAGCTTCATAATAAAGCTTTTAAAGTTTTCAAACGCTTACAGAGGAAAAAAAATAAAACGGGCGTAAGTTAAATGTCATATAAAATATAAATAAAAAAAACACACCCACATACACCCACATGACATACACATAACACTCTCACATACATACATACGCTCTTTCACACACATGCATGTAATAATATTGTCCTCAATTGTTAGCGATATGAGCCGGGGATTTTCTTTTGATTGAAGGCTATAAAATTGGCTTAAAAAAGAGTGAAGGTTGGTATTTGTCCGAAGCCTTTGTACCCTACAACATACGCACATAATTGGTCATGACAACCCTTTAGTTAGGATTACGACATAGCGGGACCTACAGTTCAACGTCGAGTCCGAATGACAGATTTTTGGGACATTTTTTTTTGTCAGAAATCTGATGAGAGGAAGTCGCCAAAGAAATATTTTTTCATATTTTCGTTTTAATGTCTGACCTGGGGTTTGAACCGAGAGGCCTCAAGTCTAATAAGATAACACACTATTTACAAGACTACGCCGACTGCTCTACAATGTATAGGAAAATGTCCGCAGGAAAAGGAAATAATTTTTAAAATAAAAACAAAACCAAAGAATTCTTTGGTTCCCAACGACTGTATTTTAATTGTCTCAAAGGAAAGCTGCAGTTTGGAAAAGAAGGCTGAGATCATCATCTACTCCTCTGTCGCATTTCCCATCAGGATAATGGCTATATGATGCCTTTTGTAGTAAAATCTTGGCTTTGGAATTCATAGAGCAATTGATAACATGATCACATTTCTTTTCTAGAATATCCTGACCACACGCCCATAAATATGTGCAATGGCCATCTTTCTTTAATTTCTAAATGAAATTGCGAGACATTTGGTGTTAACCCTAGCATAGACATCATAGTAGACTTATATCCTGTCCCAGGTAGGTAGGTAGAGATGTCTATCCAACTAAGATTGTTGGCCACATAGTGCCCATAGGCTACATAGTGCCCATTGTGTTACCACAGTATTCCGCTATCCCCTAGTACCGCAACTACTCAGAGCTCCTTATGAAGTGACTTAAACGGACAATGTTAGTCCGTGACAGTTCTTTCAGATCATCCAGATCATGCAGGTGAAGGACAGTCTCTTCCAAGAGTGTTTAATTTATACCGAACAAAAAAACACGCTCATATTTAGCAGAGAACGACATTAGCCAGTCCATCACTAAGTACTATTGGTGGATGATGGACAAAGTTGTTTTAGTCTGAATTGGATGATGTTGACACAAGCGACATGTGGTTTCAACAGTACTGCATTACCTATCACACAATATCACGTTGGATATTCTGCACAAGCGATTCAAAGTTATGGTCGTCTCACATAGATGTCATGTGAAGTGGCCACTGAGACCGTGGGATTTAATCACCTTAAGCGTTTTCTTGTGGGGTATCCTTAAGCCACAGGTGTCTGCGATTAAGGCACAAACCACAACGATCCTCAAAGTCAACATAAGCCGCTCCATCTATGAAATTTAACCTAAATTATGCGCCGTAGTCATTAGACGTGAGAGCCCGTAGTTCAATAGCCTGTTCAGACATGTCGAGAACGAAGTGAACTATAAAGAATATTTCTTTCAGGGAGTTCGTTTCAGCAGTCTTCTGGCAAAAACTCTGAGAGTACAGAATAGAATTGCTAAGAAAATTTTCTCAAAAATCGGTGGTTAAAAGCCGACTTTAAACTGTATGTACCACCACTCATGGACAAAATTAACATACACAATATGAGTGGTGCCAGAAGCTAGGTTGTAAACCTGACTAAAGACATGTAATGACCATGAATCTACAGGAACTACTCGTTTCTTTCAAATACAAAAAAATCGCAACAATATTCGTCGATTGTAATCACAAAAATGTTTGCCTAACACCCTCCAAAAAAAAAAAAAAAAAAAAAAAAAATATGAAAACCCCACCATTTGTTACAAAATTTTAACCTTTAAACCATTACGAGCATATGTGACTCAAAATAATTACATCTGCTTGTGTAGGCGATGGTGTGCCTATAAGGGTTAAGAGAAAATCGGTTTTTTTTCTTTTAGTTTCACGAAAAGGAAACAGAAATGTAAAATTGCTGGCAATAAAATTTACGTAAATAGCTCAATTTACTTCGAAATATTCGTTTGCATTTGCTTTTGCTGTCTATTTTCGTTAAACCCTTTTATTTTTGGAAAAAGTTTCATTTTTTTCTTTTTTTCTGCTTCTAAACGGTGAAAATTTGCCAAATTTGTTTAAAAGTGTAATAAATAAAATGTATAAGGATTTCCTAAATAGTCCTTAGTGTAAAATTTATTTATTTTTATTTAGGCCATTTAATAGCAACAACAACAACAACAATATATTGGGAAAATAAAGGATAGAATGTTTAATGGAATTTGGTTTTTTTCTTCAAAAAGCAATGAAGGTGCTGGCTGGCGTAATTTTCAATTGACCGTGAATAAATAAATGTTTGAAATAAAATAAAAAAATAAAATAAGAAATAAAGTTTTCGTTGAACTAAAATCACGAATGTTGATAACGTTTTCAAAATAATTTTTTAAATTTAATTTTATTTTTTAACGAAAAAGTCCTCTCTTGAACAGACATAGACCAAGATGTTTAAGTTTAAGTTTCCATTGTAAACAATTCTTCTCCAATCTCTCTAAAAACCTCATCAAATCTCCACAAATTTAAAAGAATTTTGATTCAAAGTACAGAGGTTGATCTGCTTGGACAACACATGTGCTCTCAAGTCTATGCCACAAGGATACTGTGCTATTGACAGTGTGACTGTCAAGCTCGGTCTGCCCCAGCAGAATTACTGCAGAAGCTGACAGAATGTGGAAGATACAGAATTAGAACAACACCAATTATGTGAGTGCCCTGCGCTTCAAAACTCTTCAAGAAGCCATTGGATTTTGGGTGACAGAACGTTTCAAGAACTAGCCATGGCGGTGAACGTGCCACTAAGGGAGTTGGCTGGTTTCGTCCAGAACTCGGGGTGGTTCGTCACAAGAGGACACAAGGTGACACAATGGACCATATATGGTACCGAATGAACATGCCTGTGAACGCCATGCTGTCCGATAACCTAACCTACGATAATTTTTCTAATTGCCCTCCGTCTACCTTAATGCTCATTCGTCTAACAAGTTCGACAAAGCAACTAAATCAAGGTGAATGTTTCATTTAACAAGAACCATCCCCAAGGATGACAACTCAGCAGCAGCATCCTTATCAACAATATTATTCCCTCAGGTACCCGTATGACAAGTTACAACATAATGCCTCTCTAGTTAAGGCAGTGGACAAATGTGGTTGGAAATGCACTTTGATCTCACAATGCAACAGTGTTCACGTAGATACATATTTGTGGTTTAAATCTCAACTTGAAACCTTGTCAAGGGCTTAAACCATCGGGTGGCAGCACAGACATCGGCCAATTGTAGGGGTATTTGCCTTTCTAGTTATATACCTTCTCGACTAATCGGAAAAAAGTCTGACTTCGCAGGTCAATAATAATACTCTAAACCGATATGTTCAAATAACGGCCAAAGAAGATAGCATCAGATTAGCGCTACAACTTTTTGGAGGATGCTGAAATCATCACAGCAAAAGCGTCTCAGTCCACCTGATTCCCTGAGTTTGATTCTGAGCCTCAGTTTTACAGAGACTTATTAGACATGTAGTGTAGTTCATGAATTCAGTGATTAAACACAGAATAGTCGTTGCATCTGATGAGGATAAGGATATCATTTCCTTACAAACGCCATCTTACAAATATTGCAGGCACACAATGTCTTCTTCATCTCGTTGTCTGCATTAGGCATCCACGAGAGCTTAGCATCTAGAATCAAGTCCAAGTAATTGGCGTCATAGGAATTATCAAAGTAGTGCCACCTAATAGGCCGAACCCTAGAGTTTACATAAATGTTGGTTTTCAAATGCTACAACGCAATGACATTATCCTCCTAGACACGGCTCCATAGGTTAAACTAACGGATTCTAAGTATGAAATTATTCTTCAGATAAAATCGGTAATTTGTAAGGACACCGTCTTGTTAAAATCATATGAAGTCCCTAATCTACAATTGGAGACCGGAAAATAAATTGATTATCACACCAACAGACTATGATGCATAAAAAACAGTAATTTTTTCGAATATAATGACTTTTTCAAACTCACTTCTGGATTTTCCAAGCCTCATATACGTCAATTATTGTTTGTTTTAAAAGTAAGCACTGACAGCCTAATATATGTATTAGAGTATGCTCTAACGCCGAATCAGCCTATCAAGGAAAGTGTGATTAGTCACTTACGTTTAATAATTGACTGAGTTTGTCATTATATGCGTGGAAGTGCAAATCCCAACTACGCAATACGCTGCAATGAGACGCAATCTGGCCACAGTGCCATAAAATCGATGAATTCTTCACCATACTCACTATCAGAAGTGATATATGTATTATCGCCGGTGTATCCACTGCGACTATGAACAGTAACGCATCCAGTCTCTATGAATTTCTTTATAACATTACAAAGTCACTTGAACGACGGGTTGATTATGATTATCAAAATCTGACCATAATTCTGAAAAAGAGGCGCTTGAGTTTCTACGTGTTCGTTCACGAAATAAAGGACCCTTCGCCATATAGTATTACTTCGTGGTGGAGTCAACCTTCCCAACATTCTTCCATTAACAGTCCTCGTTATTTAAATTGTAACCGAAAAACTCATTCCGTTGTAGGATCCAATTTTCCTTATTTCCGAATGATGGAAATTTTCATTCTCCTCTTCAAAATTGCCAAAAATCATTATGTCACCTTTAATAATGTTTCCTTTCAATGGAAAGGCATCGTTATAATTTCATTCTTTTTTTTTTTTGTAATCTTAACATACTAACACATATTCATATGTATGCATTTATGTATGTGTACACATACTATTATAATAAATAGCTACAAGCATTTAATCACACATCCATACACAAAATTTCAATTTTCATTAACACATTCTCTTCTTTCCTTCTCTCTCTATCTCTCTCTCTTTAGCTATCGATAAACAAACCCTAAAAATTCATCTCTGTTGACTAATGAAAATACCAATAAATTATTTTCTTCTTCTTTTTTCTTTTTTTTTTTGGTTTTCTGGCAAATTTGAAAACAAATTGATTTTTTCTCTCTTTTTCTTCCATATTCAGTTCAGGGTTTTTTTTTTGCTTTTGGAAATATAATTGGTAGTTGTGTAATATTTTTCTTTTTTTCTCCTTTTTTTATTATTTTCTTATTTGTTTGTTTCGAAAATTGATAGGAAATTAGAAATTTATAGATTCTCATATGAGATGAGATTCTTGTATGCAGGCTATTGAGGATAATTAAACAAATTATTGTGCAAAAAAGAAAGGAGTTTTAAGATTATAAGACATGTCGATTGCCATGACATACTTTTCTTCTATTGGCAAAAATAAAGAATATAAAATAACAATTAATTGAGGAAAAAAAGAAAACTAAATAAAATATTAGGTACAAGAAAAAAAATAATCACAAAACTGTTTGAAAATGAAATTTAGTTCCATTATTTCTTATAAATTAAATCGACTCTATGTATACTCTCTCTACACGTAATTAGAAATCAATTTTGTGATTACAAACGTTAAAGAAATATTATAGCTTTCTATTTGAAACATTAATTCTTATATTCAGAATCTATCGATGTTAAGAATACACTTATATGGCATTAATGAAAAATTTTATAAGAAATACATTGTTAAAGATAGATAACAAGCACTTTCTTATATACATAAGAACATACAGATGTATGTATATGAAAAATGTTATTATCAGAATGATTTGATATAATTGGAAAATTTATCGATAACAAAAATTAACAATAATTTTCTTCCACAAAATTTAGAGATATTCAACCTATTCTAGCAGAAAATTTAACGATATTAGAAATATTTTAAAAAATAGTGTATCGATAAAAAAAAATTTCTACCAAAAACTTTATCGATATCAAATGTTTTCCACCACAAATTTTGCCGGTATTAAAAATATTATACCAGAAAATTTACCAGCAATAAAATTTTTCTGCTAAAATATTTATCGATATTAAAATTTTCATACTAGAAAATTTATCGATATTATAATTTTTCTATTAGAATACTTATCGATATCAGAAATAGTTCTATTCAAAAATGTATCGATATCAAAGCTATTATGATAACAGATATTTCGTTATAAAAAATTTTCTATTAGAAAATTAATCGATATCAGCATTCTTTTACCAAAATGTTTATCGATATCAAAACTTTACTGATAGAAATAGATATCTATAGTTTCGAAAATTTTTCATTATAAAAAATTTCTTACAAAAAATTTACCGATATCATAAAATTTTTATCAAATAATTTATCGATATCAGAAATTTTTCTATTAAAAAATCTATCGATATCAAAGCTTTTCTGATGACAATAGATATCTATAATTTAGAAAATATTTCATTATAAAAAATTTTATACTAGAAAATTAATCGATATCAGATTTTTTTTAACAAATTGTTTATCGATATCAAAGATTTTCTCATAACAATAGATATCTACAATTTCGAAAATTTGTCGTTATAAAAAATTTACTAATAAAAAATTTATCGATATCATAAAATCAAATAAATTATCGATTTCTAATAAAAATTTTATCGATATAGAAAACTTGGAAAATTTATGGTTATAAGAAATTTTCTATCAGTTAATTTATCGCTCTCACATGTTTTCCGAGAGGAATTTTATCGATATCAAAAATTTCTTAAAAGAAAATTTATAATTTATCGATATACATTATAATTCATAATTATGAAATTTATCCAATGGAAAGGCATCGTTATAATTTCATTCTTTTTTGTATGCAAGTATAAGTGTACACATACTATTATAATAAATAGCTGCAAGCATTTAATTTAAAATAAAATTTATAATTTATCGATTATTATTTATAATTTATCGATACATTATAATTCATAATTATGAAATTTATCTTATTAAAATGATTCTAATGGGAAATTTAATGATATTAAATATAAATTTAATATAAAATATTTCAAATCAAAAGTCTTTAAGTATAAAATATATATCGATATCAAAAAATTTTTTACAGTTATCAAAAATTTGCGATTATATTTTCTTTCCAATACATAATTTATCGACAGTAGAAATTTCCTTCTAGTAAGTTATCAATATTTATCGATAACAAAAATGTATCGATATAAATATATCGATATATACAATATTTAAACACGAAATTTGTCGAATTCAAATATTAAAAATTTTCATCGTTTGAGTTGTCCAAGCTTGGGTTTATACAACTGAATTAAGTCTAACAAGCCAACACACTACCTACGGCGATTGTGAACCCAGTAATTAATTCAGAAAATTACTCTGTCTGTGATTAACAAATTTAAATTAAATACAGTCATAAAAACCACATGCATTATTCTATCGACAAGAGAATTTACACGTAAGTAGACGACAGTCTCCCTGGCATGCCTATGAATTATTTAGAGCATGATAATGCCAATCAACAAAATGTATTGATTCCAGAAATAGCTTATTTTCATATTAAATAGCATGAACTGAAAAGATGATGAAGCAAAAACTAAACCAACGCCAATACAAGCATATGTACATACTCGTATATGTAAATGACACACCATCTTTTTTATATACAAATATGTACAAAATTATGTACATCATATCATATGCGTATATATGTATGTATGTATATGTTGTAAAAATGTTACAGGACTAAACGATTTATGATGTAATAATATTGGGTCAGTAATATTAAATAATCTGTGTCTTCCCTAAAAGCTGTTCTACACATATACACGCACATAATGGAAATAACTATGCATGTAGATATGCATGGCTTCACACACACATAGGCACACACACAAATATTTAACAAGAGATAGGAAGTAAAAGGGAGAGTGAGTGTGAAATAAAAACTTGCTACTAATACGATAAATAACGGAAGTTGTAACAGAAAACTTAGGAAGTTATTACACCTGCAAGGTGAATACAATATTATCAATGAGTATAAATTATTTATAAATAAAAACACTCAGCTCCTTAACACACACATACTTACACAGCCATACTTGGCTACGGTATTACTAACACCATTATTTTTACATATACACCCACCTACTACTCTGTACACAAGATTATGAAGCATATTTATAGGAGTAGGTGTAGTAGGAGTTGGGAGGACAGAAATTTATTATTTATAACATTTTCTATTAAGAATAGGTATGATAATTTCATTTATATGTGTGTGTAATAATGATGGTACAAGAGAGGAAAGAGAGCGGGTAAAAGTATGAGGTAGAAAAATATAAAATCAAATGACTTATAATGTAAGGCATCGTAATACAATGAATAACATTTTTGATTAGTTATGCTAATGCAGAGAAAGTTTAGATATGACAACGTACGTATGTACATATGTTTGTATGTGTGTATATGTGTTTGACTGTGTGCAAATCATTGGGGAATTAAATGAATATGCAGAGATAAATATTAAATACCCTACATTCACAGAATGAACATTTTATGCGAGATAAAATACATCGTATGCCGTGATTGTTAACAGACTGAGAGAATGTAGGACTCAATCAGAAAGCAGAAGAAACAACAGCTCATCAGGCAATGATTGCATAAAATTTTACTTTTGAAAAATCACTTGTGTGTAGCTACTCTAGTAGATAGTGTGTTGACTTATTCCACATGAGCCCACGCTTCAAACCCCAGGTCACGCATATCGAGCAAAATGCAATTTGAAAAAATATTTCTTTGGCGACTTCCTCTCAGCAAATTTCTGACAAAAACTCTGGCGAGAAAAAATAAAATTGTCATGAAAAACTTAATGAAAAAAAATCTATCGTTCGGAGTCTACTTTAAACTGTAGGTCCCCCGCCACTCACTTATAAAATTAACACACACAACACAAGTGGTGTGAGAAACTAGGTCATAATCCTGACTGAAGGGTTATAATGATCAATTATGTATGTATGTATGTATGGGTGTAGAGACTTCTTTTTGTTGCTGAATAAATGTCTGTGTGGAGTACAGCACCAGATTGATTAAGGATGTTAAACAAGAAACACATCGTGGGAAAAAGTCGCCGTAGTCTAGTAGGTAGTGTGTTAGCTTATTAGACGTAAAAAGCCTGGGTTCGAGCAACAGGCCAGACATCAAAACAAACATACAAAAAGTATTTCTTCGGCGACTTTCTCAGCAGATTTCTGGCAAAAACTCTGAGGGTAAATAAAATTGTCATGAAAAGTTACTCAAAAATCTATCGTTCGAGGTCGACTTTAAACTGTAGGGCCCCCGCCACTCATGTATAAAATTAACACACCCAACATAAGTGGTGTAAGAAACTAGGTCGTAGTCCAGACTGAAGGGTTGTAATGATCAATTATGTATGTATGTGTGACTGAAGAGACTTCCTTTATTGGCTGAATAAATATCTGTGTGGAGTACAAAACCAAATTGATTAAGTATGATAAACAGGCATCACATCGTGGGATCTTGTCCTGGTGACCTACCACTTGCAGAAATACGAACACAAAATGGCGGTAATATGACACGGCAATAACAACAGCAACATGAAGCCAGTGAACATTAATAGACAAAAAAATCTGGCTACTCTCACTGCATATTCGAAAGCGTTCAACCAAAATTATTGAATAATTTCTATGACCGTGCTAAGACTATAAGGAAAATCAGGCGAAAGAGTTGATATCAGATAAATCTCTACTCTGTTTTCAATGTTAAAGGAGTGAAAATGTTTCCATAATCAATATTCTTGAATATTCATGTTGCGTTGCACGTTACATTATAAACCAAATCTAATCCTTCATGTATATAGAAATGTTAGGAGCATGTTGCTATGATAATGTATCTAGGCGATGGTTGTTATTCCTATAAAAACTTGTACTCAGACAACACGTTGGTATAAAGTTGTTATGTTATGGCTATCGTTGCATTGTAAACAACACCTAAGGCTTCATGTATTTATAAATATTAGCAACAAGTCTATGGAATGTGTGTTTTTCAAAGTTAAACTTGTTCTCTGGTTACAAGTTGGTATAAGGTTGTTAGCGATATGTTGCTAAGATAATGCATCTAAACAATGTTTGAATTGACTATCGTTACATTATAAGGCTTCATGTATTTACAAATGTTAACGTCATGTTGCAAAGATAGTGTATCTATGCAATATTAGTAATGATTGTAAACATTATCAACATGTTGGTATGATAGTGTATCTATGCAATGTTTATACTCCAAATATAAACTTGTCCTCTGGTTATAAGTTGGAATAAGTTTGTTAGCGACATGTTGCAAAGATCATGCATCTAAACAATGTTTAATTGGCAATCGTTAAAATATAAACAAAATCTTAAGCTTCATGTATATTTAAATATTAACAACATGTAACTTTCATAATGTATCTATGCAATGTTTCTTTTCAAATATAAACTTGTTCCCAGGCTACAAGTTGGCATAAGGTTGTTATGTTGTGGCTACAGGTACATTGTAAAGAAAATTTAAGGCTTCATGTGTATAAAAATGTTAGCAACATGTTGCTATTATAGAGTATCTACACAATGTATTTTTACAATTATAAACATGTTCTCACGCTACAAGTTCGTCTAAGGTAGAAATGCACGATCCAGTGATTTTTGAAGAACGTTGCTCTCAGTGAACGTGATTTGTTATTCACTGTTCTTTAAAATAGTGATTGTGATCACAGTATTCCAAAAGAAAACAATAATGACAATAACGTACTTTATTAAGTCGTAAGAAAGAGACAACTAGATACATAATACGAAAAGACTGCTAAACAAAATCAAAGTGGTGTCATCAATGTTATTATTTTTAATGTAATTTTCTTTTTTATACGAAGTTTGACCATTAAGTTCCACAGAAAGTTCATGTCTAAAAGACAAAAGTAAATAATCAGCATCATCTAATAGTAATTCTGCCTCGCTCAAAATAAAATGAAATAAATTTGAGTATGTAACAATTTTACAAAGAACGACATTATTAGTAACTGTTATTTGGCAATTTCAATCACTGTAGTTACCAGTGAATTATCAATCACTGTGATTAAATCACAGTTTTGAAAATATCGCTCATCTCTACATTGCACCAATGATGCGTCCATGCTCCTGTGAAAAGTGCCAGTGAACATACGACATTATATTCCGAGGAGCAAATAAATGCTTGTGTAAATTCCCAAAGGGTTATGCTAAAACCAGCTGGTATTTGCAAAAGTTGGAATGATCTGAGAACTTTGACACAGCAACATATTCATTAAGGTTGTGGATCGATAGGAACATGTCTTTAAGCTTTTATCTTTTCAAGACGTTTATTTTCGGAGGAGTGGAGGATTGCAATTTGAAATAATTGAAATTGTTAACTTTTATTTGTTGTAATCGCTATTTAACTACGAATACAATGCATTAGGAATCTTATAACACTATACTATTACTATAAAGATCATTTGATCGCAGTAAATATTACGTCTCGCTTCATTTATGTTTTGTTTGTCAACTTCTAGATTCATTCTCTTGATTAAAATGAATCAAATTGTTAACTTTTATTTGTTGTAATCGCAATTTAACTACGAATACAATACATTAGGAATGTTATAACACTACACTATTACTATAAAGATCAACTTCGCAGTAAATATTACGTCTCGCTTCATTTATGTTCTTTTTGTCAACTTCTAGAATCATTCTCTTGGTTAACACAATGTTTCGTTTTTTTCTGTTTGTCAACTTCTAGAATCATCCTCTTGATTAACACAGTGAATATTACAATTCGTTTCGTTTTTTTACTGTTTCTCAACTTCTAGAGCCATACTCTTGATTATCACAGTGAATATTACGTCTCGTTTTATTTATTTTCCGTTTGTCAACTTCTAGAACCATACTCTTGGTTAGTAACCTTGGTTAGTTAGCTTTCGTGCGTTTCCTTAATGTGTTTATTCTTAATCTGTAATTTAGTTTTGTTGTTATTTGTTGTTGTTATTGTTGTTGTTATTGGGTTTAAACTCCATATTTAATACTCCAGTTTGAAGACTATTGCAGTAACTACTCACTAGTGTAGTGCCTTTCAAAGTCATACATGATCGTGTGGAACTTCTAGACTAGCATGCATGTATTATTGTGTTGTTGTTGTTGTATGGTTGTTATTGATAATAATATTGTATAATATTGTGTATAAAAATTGAATAAAAAATCAATCTCAATTCTAGTATAATTCGATTTCACAAAAACGATTTTCTTTCCCTTCAATTTCAGTTTCTCCTGCTTCAGCTATTACTCTTCCTTCCTCTCATTTGTAGCATTTCCTTAGCCTTGTTCTATGAAATGGAACAGAGAGAGAAAGAGAGACAGAGCGAGAGAGTGAGACCTGAAATATAGCACATGAAGGCTGACAGCAGCATATCGAATGTGTATGTTTATATCAGGATTTATTTTTATTTCTTGGCATTTATTTTTTACATTTTTTTTTTTTTTTGTAAGACATTCATTAACAATATTGATGAAAATTTATAACGGAAAATGTTAATAAACACATACCAATACACATGTACACCAAGCATTGACACATGGAAATTTATACGTACATACGTAAATGAGTTGTTACAGTAAATCGCTGTAAATGTGTGTACGTGTACGTGTGTACGTACTAAGCAAGAGACAGTCTCTTTTAAACTGAGATTTCAGTATGTGCTGCATGGGGAGCAATAAATCCAAAAGGAAGAAGAGAATTATCGAAGAAGGACAGATAAATAAAAATTCATCAATTCAAGGACTTAAAAAGAAATATTTCATATGCTTCGCTTTAATAGCTGAGAGCAAATGCATTTAAATCTTAAAAGTCGATTAAAGTAAAGGCTTTAGAATTGTTTAAAGGAGAGCAACGTTAAAGGGAAATTTCAGGAAAATTTAAGATTTACAAACGAAAATATTTCAAAATACGTTCCCTTGGTCAATGAAATGTAAATGAAATGAAATGAATGAATGAAAATATATCAGTCGGAACTAAGCAAATTGGAGGCTAAAGCAGCACGAGATGGTCTCAAGATAACCAAGGCAATGAGATTTAACATGAAAGATACCATCAGCTTTCTCTTCACATCGGGAAAGAATTTTTACAACAGCTTCCATCGAGCCTACTGCCGACTATAGCCAATACGGAACGCTCGACATATTTCGCAGCGCTATAAACTGAATATTTTCATACAGCTGTGTGTAGTGAGTTGTCTCGTATGGTTCAGGATAATACAGCCTTTCAGCAATACTCATATCTGGACTTAAACTGGGCAGACATACATAATTGGTCATTACAACCGTTCAGTCAGGATTACGACCAAATTTCTCACACCACTTATGTTGTGTGTGTTATTTTTATACATGAGTGGGGGGACCGGACCTACAGTTTAAAGTCAACCCCGAACGACAGATTTTTGAGAAACTTTTTCATGGCAATTTTTATTAACTCTCAGAGTCTTTGCCAGGAATCTGCTGAGAGGCAGGCGCCGAAAAAATACTTTTTATATTTTGTTTTGATGTCTGGCCTGGGGCTCGAACCCTGGCCAACACACTACCTACTAGACTACGGCGACTTCAAACTGGGCAGACCCAAATTTGAAATACAGATTCTTAAACAAAAGTTGAAATGGGTAGGCCATGTTGCGCTTAGAAATACACGAAGTGTAACTGACTGGAACCTCTAATACAGCCATTGGAGAAGACGCCCAAGTCATAGTTAGGAATGACAGCTAGAAATTAATTCAATGAAGACAAATAGAATGCCCAATGAGCTAAAGCCTCTTGGAGCTCAATTGTAGCCGAGATAATGACTACAACTGAAGTTTAGATTGTTTTGTATGCATTCTAGGCACCCTGTACCGCAACAGAAACATTAAAAAACAAAGGAGCGTGTAATTAAGTCCATTTTTGCCTTTATCGCGCTGGGAGTGTAGTCTTGAAAGTACTTCGTTTTTCTCTTGTGTAAATTGGCCCACTTTATAGTCATTATTGTCAACTTCGAGACTTCCTTCATGGTTTTATGTCGTATTTTACTATGGAGCAGGATAGTTTTAAGTTCCTGTTTAGATACCTATCAGAGATCAGCAATGAATCGCTTTTTCGCTACTCATAAGTACTAATGACATTTTGAGTATGAGTGAGTCAACAGTATTGAAATCCAACTACTTCGATTCATTCGTACTCAGTACAACATTGATTTATAAGTACAAGTTGCAATGAGTATGAGTACAACGTTGGCATCAAACTCCTAACATTCGAAATATGTTTGATTCATACGCCTACTCATTCAGATTCATAAATTTAGAAAAATACTTATAAGACTTATAAATAATTCGAGTGCTACGAATCATTAATCAAAATTTACAGTCTTAGTTGTTGTTGTTGTTGCATTTACAAAGAGAGAAGAAAGACAAAGACAGCAAGCATAGCAAACACACAACCTTCATGTGAGTATTGTAGTGTTCGTACGCGAATTATACTTATTTTGCGATTCGTGTATACGATGAGTCATGGAGAGTCGAAATCAATAACATCATGCTTATTGTTAAGTACGAGTACCATGGGTATTTCAAACTTTAAATATGAGTAGTACGGGTATGACATTAAAATAAGTATGAATGCGTATAAGTATAAGAAATTATAAGTATGATTCGAATCTATTCATCGTTTTGAATACTCATTGCTGACCTCTGGTACCTATTGAATCTGGAATTGTTTGTGACTGAACTGGCAGTCAGGTTTACGTTTTAGTACTACAGGGGTAAGGTACCACTAAAACTATATTCCAACCTTACTAGGATAAGGTCAGTTGATGATTTCATGGTGGTGGCCGTATTAGGGAGAAAACCTAAGTTTAGCATGCTCTCAAGAGCGATTTTCAGGAGTCTTGAGTTCATAACAAAGACTAAGCCATAGCTTCGAATTGGAACTCATACATGTTGCTTCATACTTGAATGTGTAGAACACTAGTCACTGTACTGTTTTCATTCGTGCTTTACAGTTCAACAGAAATTGTTTCAAGACATTAAATATTTACAAGTGCTGAACGATTTTCTAAGACATTTCAAGAATCCAAAGAAAAAAGGCTTTACTGTGTACGACTTTAAAATTGCCTGGAAGAGTAATTGCGTACTTAAAAAAGTTAAATTATTTCTTCCTTTCTTAATCCTTTGATAACATTTTAGGGTTGTTTAGCTACCTACCTACCTACCTAAGTATCACTGTCACTCTGTAATGATTTAAATCTCAAATGTAGTCACGTTTTCGTTTATCAATTTAACAAAAAGCTTAAAAGACTAATTTCTGTCATATGTTCAAGAGCTCTATGGCCGCATTGTAATGCCAAAATACCGCAAAGACAACGTTAATAAATCCCCGTTGATTGAATGCAAAATAAGCAGCAGAAGCAGCAGCACTAGTACACAGCAGCAGCAATATTGGAAATATTCAAAGAAAAAAAACAAGACAAAAGAAAAGGAACCCTTTTTAACGCCTCAATGCATACTGCATCCCACTGCGTACATATATGTATGCGAGCGTTTCAATACAATATGATACAGTGGTTTCGTGATTTCCTTTTTTTGTTTTTTTTTTGTGTGATTTCAACCAAAACATGAAAACCCCTATCAGTGATAAATTATGGCGATAAAGTAGAAAAAATTCAAAAGGAAAACTTTTTTGGAAAAACAAGAATTTTTAATTTGTAGCCCATGAAAAACAGTTGCTGTTCGATAAACCACGAACAGTCTTTATGCCGACATAGAGAACATGCAAAGGCCTATTGTTTCTTTACCCTCCCGTAGTTGTAAGGGTAATATTCCCTAGAGATCGATTGTTGCTTTTCATTTTATTACTTCGTTTAATTTTTATTTTTTCTTTCTTCCTTTTTTTTGTTGTTATTGTATTGCATTGCACTGCTGTAATCTATGATAAATTGTTGAACAGCAAATGTTTGTAAAATATTTGTGCTATTTTAATGCAAACATATGACAATATTATCACAAAATTGTTTTTGTTTTTCCTCTCGTTTTTTAATAAAAAGACTTTCATATGTGTTGTACATACGAGTAGTATAAGGGCGGTTATGATTGAATTTTAATGCGATGACAAATTGTACTTCACACTCGCTTTAGACAGAAGGTTGCGTTCGTTATTGTCTGCGGGGTACTCATGTGTTTATTCCCAAGATGGGAGGCATATCTTTTTGAAAATTATTAATTTTTTTCTATTTGTTGTAAAGGAGTTTAGTTTTCCTTTCGCCTTACAAAAGTCTTGCAAAGATTTTCAAAAGCTAAACAATCGTTAAGTATAGGCATTACGAACGAAAAAAAAACAAAAATAATTTGATGACAGTGAATTGCCAGTGAAAAAACAAGGAATTACATGAAGTACACACATGTCCTTCATTAAGCGTTTCTTATCTTCAAATCTTGTATATAAAAATGAATGTGTGTTTATTTGTTTGTGGGTTTGTTTGTTTGTCTGAAGTCTATAGACGGCTAAAAGGCTGGACCGATTTTCTTGATCATGTTATGATCTTTAGCAAAGTTGTTGCGCATGAGCCGTCGAAGGTTTCTAAGTTGGTATGACCCGATAGGTGACGCCACTGAAAATTACTCAAAATGAATTAAATCGTAAACTGTGCATTCTTTAACAAAGTTGTTGCGCATGAGTCTACGGAGGTTGGTGCGATTAATTGCCGATGGATGGCGTCACTGAAATTTATTCAAAATGAATGACAAGTAATTGGTCGACCTACACCTCAAGCACGGAAGAAAAGAGCATTACGAGCCTCAGAATCAGACGAGCATTGAGACTGGAAAATCTTCGAGTATATGCCACTGAGACCCGTTCGCTTGAACCACTTGAACAACGAGAAGTGAGATAAGAAACTGATCCAATGCGTACTACTCAGGGCCGTTCATCTGAATCATCAGGACAATGGGAAACAAAATCAATAAAATGATTAAAAACTAATTGAACATTTGTGTAATGTCTTTCCAATAAATTTATTTTAGTTGGAGGCGCAGCAACACGCGCAGGGTACAGCTAGTTTATATATAAAAAACTACAAATTTCATCGTTCAAATGTTCGATATGCTTTCGCTGTGTGCAGAAGCATTCGAAATATTCAATTTTACATGACTCCAGCGAACAAATCAGGCTTAATTTTGCTTACGGTATGGATTATATTGGCTTTGAAGACCCTCTGTGTTTATTGGCTTTGAGGACCGGCCGATAAAGCAAAAAAAGGCTAAGGGGTTCAAATTGTATGATCTCGGTGGCCAGTTCATATCACCTGCAAGTGAGATGCCCACGCTCTTAAATCGCTTGTGCAGAATTATCCAATGTGGCAGGAACTGTACGACATATAGCGCCGTCCAGTTGAAACTACGGCTGGCTTTCAAAATGTATCAATACAAAGTTTGTATGCAGTTCTACTAAGGTATATAAATTATGTAGATATGCAATGTTACCAAACAATGCATCAACTATAAATCCGATGCCTGATTGCTTTTTGACTGCGTTAATAATTGAAGTCAATTGATATTGACGACGTTTTGAAATGGTATACCTTGTAAACATTTTGTACAGCGGCTTTATGGAACACTATACTTTGTTCAAACACAAAGCGACTAACATTTTGGAAGTCAGCCTACATGTCGTTGATGTCCAAAACATCCAATTCAGGCTAAAAAGTTGATAATGCCTCCACCTATAGTGTTCAATGTAGTTCTTAAAAAATATGTACCGTATCATCGGTAAGTCGTTTTTTATAGTCATCTATGGTAATTTGGCATAACAGACTGAATAAGCGACAACTGAAAAAGTTCGAAAACCCATGTTGAAAGACCCACTATTATTGACATCGACCATTGGGTGAACTTTCAAGAAAAATATGAGCGAGTTCAATGGAGCTCAAAGGTTATATGAGAAAGCTTTTGCCACAAAAAACAAACAAAAAATACCTCAGGAACCTTAATCTCTCTGTAGGCTAGAGAGCCATTTCCCTACAAGTAGTAAGAAAACTTGGCATAAACTAATGAGTGAGACATTCTGTTATGAATTCACGCAATTGAGATATTGTTGAGACAAAAAGAAGAATTTACTTCAGATGACTGATCTTCCTCAGAAACTACAATGATTTTCGAAACAGCTTTAGCTCTTGTACAGAAAAAGTTTTTCTCTAGAATCACGGTAAATCTCTATACTTTTAAGAGTTTTTCAGTTTCGTAGTTCAAAACTGTATTACCTTTCGCTAAAGACACATAATTTCTGTTCTGTAGAATCAGGTGATAAGAACTTCTAATCCACTGAAATACTTTAAGTAAAGGGAATCCTTGATGTTTAGTCATTCGAGATGTCCTTTTATTATCTTTTAAAAGCAATTGGAATTCAATTCCTAGAAGAAGACCGATTTTAATTTCTTATATTTATTTGAACATTTATTACGCGGAATATCGCCTACTGAGATAGCCCATGCCCAAGTTACTAGTTACGGAAGAGAAGGAAGAAACTGTCTTTTAATTATTATGAAATTGCCTAGCATTTGCTATAAAGAGTAAGTGCTTAACATACCCAACAAAATCGTAAGAAATCAAATAAGAGGACATTGTCCAGTACACAAGAGTGTTGAAGAGGCTCCGACAAAAGGATTTTCTTACCCAACTTGTACTCAAATAGTACAATTTAGTGTAAAGTATTCTAGAAAAAATCCCTAAAATGATAGTCTACACATAACATACAAAATTGGTCATTACAAACCTTCAGTCAGGATTATGGACCTAGTTTCCCACGCCACAATTGAGTGGCGGGACCTACAGTTTAAAGTCGACTCTGTAGGACAGACTTTTTGAGAAATTTTTCATGGCAATTTCATTTGCTCTCAGAGTATTTGCCACTATTTTTTCTTATTTTTTTGGTTTTGATGTCTGACCTGGGCTGTTTGAACTGTGGCCTTACGTCTAACAAAACAAAACACTATACACTAGACTACAGCGTCTCTGGTCTACATGTTGTGCAACTTCCAGTTTATTTTGATTTCTTCTTGTTCCACTGTTCTACGATTATATTATTACCTCCATTCTGTATTTCTTTAAAAACAACAAAATACCGCCAAGTATGTCGTAAAGTCACTCTTTATGTTGTATTTAGAAAATTAATTCATATTACACAGACCAACAGAGATTGCGAGGAAGCAGTAGTGCGATGGCAAAATAAAATAGAAAATCTCTTACACTTTTACCCACTAATACCAGCGCGGCACTTCAGATATTTTCAAGGGTGACAACAACTGTCACTGTCACACACAGAGTCACTGGGTAAAAATCTAAATACGATAGGAAGCGATACGAGAGTCTATTTGTTTGCATTTGAACATTTTCGTTGGTGTCACTAGTGGCTTTTCAAATTCTTTTGATTTAATGCGACTTCTATAGAGGGAAAGCTTCCGAAAAAAAAACAAGAAAACAAAAAAAAAGAAGTTTGGTTTTGCAAATGATGGCTGGTGGTAAGAGCATTTGTATGTATATGTAGACGAGAACAAGAAAATGCTGTTGCTGTTGTTGTTATTGCAAAAGTGTATATAAAATTTAGATTTACGAAAATGCTTTTAGTTTTGTGAATTTCAAATCACACCAACATCTGTTCAAGTATCATGCTAATGCGATTTAGACAAAAAACATACACAAACATACACAACACAAACAAAAATATCCATCACTTTGCAAATACATGAATGAATGAATGTGGCAGGAGTTGTAATAAGGATTTCTATGCACAAAATACACAGAAAAACACAAGTCTAGCTAGTCTAGTGGTTGTTATAATAGAAGATTGTTGTGAATTAAATAATTAAAGTTGGTGGAAATGAATGAAAAGATTGCAAAAAGAGATTAAATGGCGAGCGATTGATAACGGTATTTAAAACATGGCTGAAATACAAACGAAAGTTTTGGAAAAATACAATTTATATGCCAAAGTGCGTGAATAGCAGGAGTAAGGCCAGAGATAGCGAATGACTATCTTAAGAGCAATGCAGACCACCTCTTGGGCATTTCGTCTACGATGAAAGATTTAAAATAGCTTAGGTTCGGTAAGATTAATTCCATAGTTAACCGAAGACGCTAGAGTGCTGTTTTGAAATCATATTAACGCTACAGATCATACCTAATTGGTCATTACATCCAATATTTATTCGACGACTGCCTTTCAGCAGATTTCTGGCATAAAACTCTGAGAGTAAAAAGAAAATTGCCATGAAAAGTTTCTTAAAAAAACTCTGTCGTTCGGAATCGATTTTTAAACTGTAAGTCCCGCCAATCATGTATGTGTTAATACACGAGAGAAATGGTATGAGAAGCTAGGTCGTAATCCTGATTGAAGGGTTGTAATGACTAATTGTGTATGCAGGTATGTACGTATTATGATGTATGTATGTATGTATGTATGTACAACGTAATAGCGAAATAATCGCCAGAATTATACATCAAATTGTGGCACTGTTTTCTAAAAACTAAGCAGGAATAGCCTCTAAGGATTATCTTGGAACGAGAATGAAGAAACCACAGTCACACCGAAACAATTGTAGTCGCGCTACCTTTCTTCTAACATTTACACACGCCATGTCCGCTAAGCTTTTCGGAGCTATCAAGGCACCTTTCATTTGATACTCTTTCACTCCACTCTAGACAAAGACAGAAAAATTTAATCTTCACATTATTGCAGCATGTGGGGCAATTACTTATGCGAATGACGGACGTTGTTCTCACAATTGCGGACAGATTTGTTGACACTATTAGGGATTTGATGCAACTTGCTCTGAGGAAAATAAGAGAGTGGATATCTGATTGCGGCTGGGTAGTAATCAAGGAAAAAAAGGAGGTAGTACTTTTCACGAGAAGGTATAACATACACATAATTGTTCATTACAACCCTTTAGTCAGGATTACGATCTAGTTTCTCACACCACTTATGTTGTGTGCGTTAATTTTTATATATGAGTGGCAGCACCTACAGTTTAACGCCGACTCCGAACAACAGACAGAGAGGAGAAGAAGTCACCAAAGAAATATTTTTCAATAGTTTGTTTTTTTGATGACTTGGGCTTTTAACCGTGTCCTCACGTCTGATCACAACTAGATTACCTACTAGACTAGGGCGACTTTAGACTGTTCACACTACAGATCATAAACTACTTAATGGAAGGTTTGCGGCCATCCTAAGCTTCTTATAAAAAGGAGCCTATCATCGAGATCCGGTGTTGCGCACAATTTAGGTATGCCGATGCATGATACACTGAATAAAAAGCAATAAAATGTGGAGATCAATAAGCAATAAATATAAGGCAACAATGATATCATAAGGCCCAAGGGTAATGTGGACTGGAGTACATAATTAAATGTATTTTGAATGTTCTTTTAACATTGCCGGAGTGATGAAAATGATGAAATATTACACGAGAAGAACGTCATTTTACGCTTATGGAAAGAAAATTAATTTAAAGTCATAGTTTTGTTCATCCTCTCATTAATAAAATACAGTGGAAAGTACACACGAAAAAGAAATCAGCTTAGACCAGTAATCTCAATATGTTAATTATAAAAGGCGCAAACTGCTTAATATTATAAGCTTTAGCTGTGTATCGTGCCCTTCTTTGACTTTTGTCTACTAATTTCTCTTACCTATATATCTATAATGGTCGCTTCCTGCTGCTGACTCTACTGATTGTCATTGCGAATTATACAGACTGTGTGACTGATTAGGATAGAGGACGCTAGAGGACGTGTACTTGTCAATTAAGACAAGTACAGTAACCGGAGGTCGAATTGACCCATTGTGTGAATGTTTAATTGATCTTGTAGTTTGAAGGTGTCATTGGGCCCATAATCAATAAGCCACCAAAATTATGCAATTTGATATCGTTAGTTGTTCGCGTTTACACTGATAACACAAAAAGAGATCCCTTTCCGATATGTACGAAAAAGTGTTCGAAAAATATATCTAATGTTCGACTGTTGCAATCAATCTTGAGGCTATTGTTTATAATTGGCAATTGTCTCTAGGTCCGGAAAATCAAAGATTTGTCAGATCTGTACTGTAAAAAAATACCACCGCATAAGGAATGTAGTCGCCGTAGTCTAGTAGGTAGTGTGTTGGCTTATTAGACATAAGGCAACGGTTCAAACCCCAGGCAAAACATCTCAAACTACACGATATATGACTAAATATATTTCACCAGATTTCTAGCAATGGAGCCTGACAATGTTTCAAAACATTCGTACAAACAAAAAAATAATATTATGGCAACACACTTTTGAAATCAGTAATTTACAGCGATGTTGTTAGAAATAGGTACAGCTATGATATTGATAAAACAAAGATATTGTTTTATAAAATTTTACTTACATACGGGGTGTATTATTTAGTTACACTCACCTAGAAAAGAAAGCAAAAAAAGAAAGGACACAGTTAGTAATGAATAAAACATGGTATTTCTTAAGAGATATTTAATGGTAAACAATTCTAAAACATAGAAAACGTGACTGAATTTAGACGGTATTTAATGATATACAGTCACACAGATAATTATAAGTACCTCCCCTAAAAACCATTTTTTTTTTAAAGTAATGAACTTCTAATCTGAAATTTATTTACACTAGCGTCTGTAACGACACATTTACTTAAATAATGAAAAAAGATTCCCAAAATCTATGAATTTGTGACTGCAGTTTGCTTAAAACAAATATGGCACCACAGAAAATTATACGTACGACGTATATTTCGTATAAAATTTCTCCAAGGGTAGCCCGGTATATAAAAGGTATTGTGGATAAAAATCCTAGGACTACAGCCGTAGAAATACGAAATACATCGGAAAGTGATCACAGTGTTATTGTGCATTCCAAAACAGTTCGAAGTGTTTTGAGAAAGAACGGTTTCCGAAGCCGAGTGGCGAGAAAAAAGCTACGATTGGAATTCGCCCAATAATATATGGACAAGTCAACTGATTTTTTGACGAATATAATATTTAGTAATGAGAACAAATATAATTTGTTCGGCTGTGACGGAAAACAAAAAATTTTGGCAAAAATCAATACCCTCACAAGAGGTAACCATATCCTCAAATCGCTACAATATACCCTCAATATCCAATGTACTATGAGATGTATAGTACGTAGCGTCATTGTGTGGACAGCAGTAGTTGCGTAATTTAGGCCAAAAGAAGTTGGTAATCATCGACAAACGCTGTCTTCAAAGAAATATGGACCCATGACGCCGCTTGCTCAAAATCCATCCCAAACAGTGACGTCTACAGGACGCTCTTAAATTTCTTGTAGCTTACTATCGTCCCAAAACGTAAAATTTAGTTTCTTCATGTACCTATACATCCAAAATTGGGCCTCATCGTTGAATATAAACACACATGGTGATCTATTGTCGTCAATGGTGACTTCTCAAAGTGGTCTGAATAGCCGACAACTAATTTGAGAGTAGGAGCTTCAATAAGATGGCCATTAAAAATTGCAAAACTTCGAAAGGCCAGGTTGGTTGCTGGGGACAGTAAAGCTTGAAGGGAATTCATTAATGCCAATTGTTCTATTCGAACATTTTGCAATAAAATTTTATTCTTTTATGTAATCCAAGAAGCAATAAAATGTGTGGAGTGGTCTAACAATTGGTGGATAGATCGTGGTTAAACCACTTTAAATGGCTTACTATGCACAGAAGATTGTATAGAAGGACGAAGTGGCCGTAGTATAGTAGTAGTGAGGCCGTGTATAAACTCCAGGCTCTCAAACATAACAAAATCTGAAAAATATTTTTTCGGCGACTTCCTTTCTCAACAGATTTCTCTTAAAAACTCTGAGGATCAAATAAAATTGCCATGAAAAGTTTCTCAAAAAATCTGTCATTCGCAGTCGACTTTAAGCTGTAGATTCCACCACTCTTGTATAAAAATTAAATTATAATATAAGTGGTGTGAGAAACTAGGTCGTAATCCTGACTAAAGTGTTGTAATGTCCTATTATGTATGTGTGTATTCCGTCACTCCCCACTCATGCATTAAACTAAGACACACAACATAAGTGGTGTGATAACCCAGGTTGTAATTCTGCCTAAAGGGTTGTAATAACGAATTATGTATGTATGTATGTACGTATGTATGTATGTATGTATGTATAATGTCAAGCAGTACACCAGAAGAAATTGCCACAAAGTCTTCCATTAAAAAAAAAAAATTTTCTTTACAGAAACAAGAAATTAGAATTCTTGTATACAAGTTTTTAGTAGACAGCCTAACATTTAAATTTAAATTCATATGTCATTCTACTTTTTTCCCTGTTTCGATTACAAAAATTTTCTTTCAAGTATTTATTCACCGGAATTTTTTTCTTTTAAATCCAAGAAAATTTTTTGGTAACCTTATGACCTTAAGCATATAAATCATTATACTGCTGAATACAAATATGTTTTCTGCTACAGCTTTACTAATAAGAATATCTTACACAAATTTCTTTAAGCTTTTAAATTGCTTTTGATATGGGCAGGGGGACCCAATCTGGTGGTCCAAGGTATTATCATAACACAGCACAATAAACATATTTTGCTTACGTAAATATTTAAGCCACCAAATTGTAGACATGATAACAAAAAAAAAAAGGAAAAACGAAAACAGAAAGAAAAGCCAAAAATAAGTGAATAAAAATTATCATATTAAATAACCATAAAAAGGGAAAGAAAAAAGAATTCCGCTAAATAACGCTCGCCATGTACTCTATACTCTCCATCTACTGTACTCTCCTCTGTATGCTACTACTAAGAAGGCAAGTAATAGATATGAAAAGTTCTAGGTTATGCAATGAATGAGTGCGTGTCTGTGTGTATGTGTGCGTAAAGTTAATAGTAAAACGTTTTAACATTTTCATTTCCGTTTCCGTTTTTATATTTTTGTATTCGTTTCTATTTTTTTTTTATAACTTATGGTGGCCTTATCAAATAATGAATATCAAATGAAATGCTGCGCTTATCATTTATTTGCCAAATACAAATACAAATATAAGACGGAGGAAAAGGGAACAAAACAAGTAAAAATAAATAACAGGTAAAAATGATAAAAATATAAATGAAAACAAAAATAAAATCAAATTCAAGTGAAGTGAAGAGAGACATGAGAGTGAAAGTAACCACAGTGTGGTGGCAGGCAAGAGGGCAAAACTTAATTTTCATTTTCCTAAGATATTCAATGTTACACCCCATACCTCCCTCCCCCTCGTACGTTTTCTAAACACACCTTAAATGCTTAAAATACGCGCGCAATCAAAATCGAAAGTGAAATATTTGAATTGAAGGATGGTAAAGAGAGAAGAGGAGTGTACTGAATGAGAAAGATTTCAGCATTAAGTGATAGGAATTATAATTTAGCCATGAATATGAGATTTTTTTTTAAGAAAAGGAATAAGAAAAACAAGGTGAAAACTTACAATCGGTAATTATAGACCACATTATGCCCTACAGCTATTATATGAACACAAAAATGACGACCACAGACAACCACGTATGTTCGCTTAAAGGGTTCTGGAGTAGATCTATACGTAAGCAAACAAAATTGTGCGAATTCAGAACGATGCAAATCTATTTGAGCCCCCAAAAAAGGTACTATTTGAAGGGGACTCTGGCCGCATTATCAGTTTCGTTTTCATTCAGAACAGCGATTGACAGTCACTCACTGCCAACGTCGAGTACAAAATGTCGATGATTACTAACTTCTTTTGGCCTGAGTTGGATGATCTGGATACCAATTTCATATGATTTCACCAGCACGACGCTAGGTGCTCACACAGCAGATGAGTACGTAAATAAACAAAATTGCTGAAAACGGGACGATGCAAATCAACACGAGATCCCAAGAAAGTCACTATTTGAAGACGATTTTGGACTGACTACGTTATCAGTCTATATTTCATTCAGAACAGCGTTTGACAGTATATCGCTTACCAACTTCTTTCGGCCTGAGTTGGAAAATCTGTGTACCAACGGTTTCACCAGTACGTTGCTACGTGCTCACATAGCTCATTGATATTCTGCAGGAGCGTTGAAGGGCATGATCATCTCACCAAGAGTTTCTTCCGTGAAATTTTCTTACGCCGCACGTGTATGCCAATAAGCTTTATGGATTATCCCACCTAATACTGCATATTTCGATGTAAAATTGAAGATGGAAAATGGAAAGCAAACGCAAAAGAAATGATCGAAAATACTCAGAGACGAATAGCTTCACTCGAACTTATTCAAAAGTCAAGACATTAAAAGTAAAACGAGTTGAAGCTAAGGTTATTCATTTACAGGTTAGGCTAATTAAGGACAAGGTCCTATTTACACTGAAGTTTAGGTCCATTGTGGTGCCAAGATTAATATCCAAAGATAGCAATGAAACACTTCCTATAGTAACCAACACGGCTCCAGGATAAATCTAGCTGTTGCAGCAATTTGTTAATTGGAAATTTCAGTTAAGACTGACAGAAACTGAAAAGTTCAGAGTATCTTCCTCTTCATGGCTAGATAAAGGCACTGATACGTGAAATATAGTTTTCTCCTCCTTCTCAGACCCTCTAATGCTGCAGAAGATATTAAGAAGGTGGTTAATGCCTGTCACGAGTCTCTAAATGAGATGGCGGTTCCATCAAGTGGTTACTGGGACATAGGTATTTTAGGTAACTGTAGAGCGAACGAATCGGCCTGCATTGATACCATTATTGGGCTAAGTTCTAAATGAAATGACAAAGTGGGTACAGGGGCAGTAGGATTCCACATAACTGTAGAGCGAATTAACTGGCCTGGTTTAGCACCATTATTAAGTTCCCCAGTGAGTTTTTTATATTGACAATCCCTTTTGAAGACTTGTGACCTTATAATTGAACCTGCTGTTATTGATTCTCTAAGACAACGTAGCCCTTTGGTTTGATGAAGGGCGCATGATAAGTCTACATAAACTTCAATGGGTACACTGAGCGTATTTATTGTAGTTGTTACTAAACGTTGTCCCGCTGGGTACTCATGTGAGACGCACTGGTCTTGGTTACCTGTTCAACGATTATTGTTAGAGTTACAGAGATGAGCAAAAGGAAGAAACTGTGCAGACCAGTGTTTTCATTTATAAAAAACCTTCTAAAAAAATTTAAAGGAACACATTCCTTCCTCTTTGAAAGTAAATTTTTCTTCTTATTTTTCTTTCAAATCATGATTTAGATTTTACAGCCTCCTCCTTAAACAAATACCCGCCATACATAATTTTGAATTCTTAATAGAGATGACTCAAGCACAAGCAAAAGCAACAACTTTAATTTGAATGTCGAAAAGTTTTGCACAAGTTTGTCACAAGTTTGGTTCATTATTCGGCGTTTTAAATGAAGTCAAAGCCAAAGACAAAAGCGGAAAATGAATGACCACACAATATAGCAGAAGAAGAGGAAAATGGAATATTAAATTGCAAAAACAAAACATAGAAAGCATGTTATTGGCATTGGACTTACTTTTACTCTTGGCTGTATAGGAGACAAAAAGCTGACTCGAAAAGGAGATGAAAAAGAAAAATTCCATCAAGCAAATCAGCAGCAGCTAAGCAAACGAAATTCATTCGTTCATTCGAATTATTCAAATTTGAATTTCATTACATAGATATCAGCGTTCGTACGCTAACAGCTGAAGAGCTTAGAGAAACAGTTTGACTGCTTGACTGAATGGCTTGGATTTTATTTTTCAGTTCAGTTATTTGCCTTTTACCAAGCATAGGTGCTGCGGCGGCCTTAATACCCCATTCTTTTCAGTTTATTTTCGTCAAAAGGTGTGAATTTTCTTTTTCTCATAAAAATTTCATGTTTTTGAAGTTTTCGTGGAGTTAAGAGGCTGATTGTATTGGAATTCTTGCTTTATTGTTCTGCCTCCTCTTTTTTTCTGTTGATTGAGTTTCCCAGTTGTTCTTTGTCTTTATCTTGTTGGCTTTATTTGCGTTCCCTTTTTGCTTCACTTGATTTTTTTCTCTTTTTTTATTAGAAATGAAATCCAATTTCTTTTACAAATTTTACCAACATATTCGCTTTGGTTTTTTCATTTCTCGTTTTCGTTTATTTGTTTCACCAAATTCTTTTTCAGTTTTCCTTTTGGTCTTCATTCAAATATCGCTGGATGTTGGCAAATATAATTAGAATTGTTAAAATATTCAAATGAACTTTTTATTGTCTTTATAGAGAGAATTTATTCCTCTTTTTATTCGATTTTTTTTTATATTAATTTTTTTTATTTTCTTCGAGAATTTAAATTTAAACAGAAATTATTCGAAAGGAAATGACAAATTGAACATATTTTGGGGAAACATTCTTTAATACACTGAGAAAAATATTCGATTAACCCTACACGAACAAGTACTCACAAGAAAATTAAAAAGCGAATAACTGTGAATTTAGTTAGTAAAGTTCAATAAACCATAAAACATATATTGCTTTAGTTTGGGATCTCGTCGATAACTTTAGAAATGTTGGTTTTCGAACACGCCCATGCTTGAAGTTTATACGCATAGTCACGTACAATAAAGCTAAAATCAGTCGTATTGAAATCACATACCATCCAGTTTATAAGCATTGAGAGCAAGGTTACCATGCGCTCAAAACATGGAAGTATAGTGGCTAAGGTTTTGCCGATATGTCGTGTAGATAGTGATCTTTCGATAATGGGTTATCAACAAATATATACGGCATCACCCACTATGCTAACGGTTTACACTTCTCAGAGAATCAGATCCAAGTGAATAATAAATCCAGATCACGCGACAAAGCCTAACGTAGAGTCTTTTCAGACAATTGAATTTTATATTGGCCCAAGTGACAAACACTATCTGATTATATCTGAATCCGATATCAGGCTATATTGAGTGCAGTTATACACATATGTATGTATTTACTGACAGTAAAGCAGCCATTAAATCCCCACAGAGAGTGTGTACTGCACATCAAAGATAGTCCAACTATCCTAAGTGCCTCTAAAGGAGATAAAGAGTCGTTCGACTATTATCTAATATGCGTTGTAGGTAACAACAAAATTAACAGACCACAGAAGCCATACATCAGATTGGCTTTCATATACATGCAGCACAAAATATGCATTATACACGTGAGTAGAGTTCAACGCATGTTAATCATAGCAGTTACATTGGCATACATTTGCGATTTTTTAATGTCTCTTATGTTCCAAGAATGCGCTCCAGTTATTCATTCTCTTCATGATAGAATACGCATGTTTGGTTTAAGACGATCCACAGTAAGAGGAAGTGAATTATGACTCCACTGTTAAATGTCTAAAGGCCGTTAGCTTACTTCAGGTTATTCTGGTGCATGACTCAAAACTACTCCTATTATAATTACCCAACATAGCCTTACATTGTCACACACTTAATTCAAAGACACTTGGTTTGAAAAGAAAAGGCTCTTCTCTTCATCTTCCCTTTCGCTCCACATAAAGGTTATGGCGCCAGCAGCGGCCAGAAAGCTTTTCTCTTTGAAGACTCAACTGCCTTCTCATTTCTGTGAATTCTCACATGAACTGGAGCCCGCCAGGAAATTACTCTATTTCCACTACCTTGCTGTTTCAGCTTTCCCGGACAGTCCCATATTATTTTCGAGTTAACCTCTTAAAATCAGAATGCACATGTGGTGACTTGATTGTCAGATGTAATTGCTATGGCCTGTCTATTTTAGTTTCTGTCCAAGTTAAATCGGATAGAATTCTGCTTGAAAAATATCAACGAATTTCTTCATGAGCTCGAAGTATTTCGCTCTGAAACTAAAAACTCCCGCTCCTATTCCAATACCTTTTTACGAACCATCCGTATACCTCAGAATAATCGCTCTTTTTAAAGAGTATGTAGCCCTAGCTTACTCCTATCACTATGCCTTGCCTTTGTATGATGTGTCTTGTTGATAATATTCCCTCGTGAAGCAGAGGATTAGAATATTACATGGTGATCAGTTTTTTTGAGCTTAAACCACTACACCACACCAAGTCTATCATGTTGCAATAAATATTTCGTTAAAAATGATTTCTTTAATTAAATCAAAATTTCGTATCCTCCTTTCCCTTTACTGGTAGCAGCAAGCAACCATAAATCATTTAAAATTTGTCCAGAAAGTAATAGACAAAGTGAGGCGTTGAAAACCGCATTATTAAAGCAAAAAATGATGAAAAAAATAATGAATGATACACTTCCGTAAATATTGTGGAAAGAAAAAACAAAAATTAGAAACACCAGAGTAAAGGAGAAGAAGATGACAGTAAAAAATCCAATGGGCAGTCAAACTGGCATTGGCTTTACATTTCAAATATTTGCTGGCACACGAGTATAAAATTTGTTTTTTTTTTTGTAATAACTTTCGGCGATATTTTCATCATCTCTACATAAATATTACAGCGATGACCCTGTATTAATGTTGTTGTTATTGTTATTGTTACTTTTATGTACGCGTTGAAATATGGTAAATCATAAATGTAGCCAAAGGCAACAACTGTCAGCACAGCATTAGCTAAACAGCAGACCAACCAACTGACATTATTTGGGCAGACTCCTCTCTCAGCCTTTGTGTAGGAAGAAAAGCCGAACGAATGAACAGAAATGTTGAAAAAAAAACCCAAAGCCTGCTGTGATTTTTTCACCTCGCAAAACAATAAAAATTCGAGATTTCCACAACGCGAATGATGACCAAAATATACACACGCTACGTTACAGTATAAAAACACATGAACGAGCGAGCGTATGATTAAAAGTGAAATGTTTGACAACCACAGTTTAGAAGCGACTTTGCCAAAATAGACAACAAAAGGCAACATTACATATAACACAAGGGCTGTTATGAAAATAAAAAAAGAGAAAAAAAATATTCCTTTTTGCCAACGGGGTGTTGACAAAAAAAATTACAACAATTCAAACGCAATAATTATGACACACCACTGCCGTTGCTACCAGTGCCACCACCACACCACCACTACCAGTGGCATCATTAAATTGAAATCTTTCCAATACAAAACGAAAATTTGACATAAAAGTGTTTATCACTGTAATAAGTGAGAATATTTGTACGATTGTTTGCGTGTGCTACACACGTTCATTAAGCATTTTTTGTGTTTGATGACATAATGTCAACGATTACAACAATTACGATTCTGACGAGTAAAGTAAAGTAAAGTAAAAAGTAAAAATTTGTAAAAAACATCCAGAAAAGCCAATATGTCGGTCTAAATACAAATACAAATTACAATAACAAATCAAACATTACGTTTCTAGAAGTTGCCAAATTGAAAAGAAATGAAGTATAATGGATCGAAAGATGTTACGAGACAAAGTGTTTCGACAAAAATCGCTGCTGTATTGCATATGAAGTGAAGTTTGAACCTCAGAGTAAAAGCACCATGAAATAAAAATTGATAGCTCGGCAATAGTGGAGTTCGCACATATTAAATATAATTTGAACACGTGTGTTTCAGACTGGCATTCCAGTGGAACAAACATGTGTATGTGGAAGCGTAAAATATGGGTCCGCCATCTAACGTTTTTTTTTTTCAACTAGTGCTTATTTCGTGAATGGTAACACTTAGCTCATGTCTGATTTGACAGATAATTAGTTTTATTCTTCCGCTGAACGAATATGGTTGTGTATACGTTTGAACAACGCTGGGAAATATTGCGACATTACTTTGAAAATCATGGTAATGTTGCAGAATGTGTGCGAAAATTGCTTACGGATTTTGGAAGAAGAGAAGCACCGTCAGCTCCGTATGTTCGTTATCTTGTGAAAAAGGTGAAAGAAACTGGCATCCTCATCGATAAACCAAAGCGTGAAAAGCCAAAAACAGTACGTACACCCGAGAATATTGCTGCTGTAGCAGAAAGTGTGCGTGAAGCGCCATCAACATCAATTCACCGTCGTTCTCAACAATTGAATATTTCGGAGACATCATTGAGATGAATTTTGCATAAAGACCTTGGTATGACGCCATACACATACATACATAATTGGCCATTACAACCCTTCAGTCAGGATTACGGCCTAGCTTCTCACACCACTCATGTTGTGTGCGTTAATTTTATACGTGAGTGGCGGGACCTACAGTTTAACGTCGACTCCGAACGACAGAATTTTGAGAAACTTTTTCATGGCTGTTTAATTTTACTCTCAGAGTTTTTGCCAGAAATCTGCTGAGAGGAAGTCGCCGAAGAAATATTTTTTTCATATTTCATTTTTGATGTCTGACCTGGGATACGAACCCGGGCTTTACGAATAGTAAGCCAACACACTACCTACTACACCACGGCGACTATGACGCCATACAAAGTCCAATTAGTTCAGGAGTTAAAGCCAATTGACCATCCAATGCGTTTTCGCTTCGCTAAGTAGGCCTGCGATCGACTTATAGAAGATGCCGATTTTGGCAAAAAAAAATCATCTTTTCAGATAAAGCTCATTTTGATCTTGGCGGGTATGTAAACAAGCAAAATTGTCGCATTTGGGGCACAGAAAACCCGCACGCATACATTGAAAAGCCGACGCAACCAAAACGAGTCACTGTTTGGTGCGGATTTTGGTCCAGAGGCCATTTTTCTCCGAAAATTACCAAGGAGTGGCCGTTACAGTCAATGACGATCGTTATCGGGCCATGTTGAAGGAATTTTTGTTCACAAAAATTGAAAAGGAGGATATTGGCAACATTTGGTTTCAACAGGACGGCGCTACGTGCCACAGAGCCGAAACTACACTCGATGGTTTGCGCCCTGTTTTTGAAGATTCCATTATCAGCCGCAGAGCTGATGTCGTTTGGCCACCTCGGAGCTGCGATTTGACACCCTTGGACTATTATTTGTGGGGTGCCATCAAAGATAAGTGTTACGCCGACAAGCCAGAGACAATTGACGCTTTAAAGGACAATATTCCTGAAGCCATTGGTGAAATACAGCTGCACAAAATAGATAATGTGCTTAAAAATTGAACCGATTGTGTAGGCTACTGCATGGCCAGCCGAGGCAGCCATTTGAATGAAATTATTTTCCTTTATTAACCGGAAGGATTGTACTTTCAAATAAAAAAAGAAATTTGAGAAAATATTCAGTAGTTTTTTTTTAAAGCATTTTAAAAAAAAAGTTATTTGGCGGACTCTTTATAAAAGAGCTGTTCTATGGCATAAAGCGGAGGGGCAGCTGTGTTAAAATCAAAGCTTATTTGAGCAATTATTATATCATCAGTAATTCGCTTTAAGGCATGACTAGAAGGCATGATTAGCAGCATGTCGAAATTAGTTATTGATCGAATACCAAGTAATTATAGCTGTGTTAGAGTCTTGAGGAAGATTCTGTCTAGCGAGAGAAGTCTACTTCGGCAATTAGAAGCCTTTCAGGTGCTACAATAATACTCTCGCAGCACTTTTGTGTTAATCTCACAAACTCGCGGCTCAGTATGATAGAATTTTTACATGAAGTAGCTCTAGATCCTGCTACTTATAATATATGGAAACGATAGGTTTTAATTCTGCCTAGAGTGCTATAACGACCAATTAACTAAGTTAAGTAAGCAGATTCCTGTGTAAGATTGACACAAAAGTGCTGAGAGAGTTAATCAAGAGAACTGCGATAGATACAAACCAGTTTAGACCTTATGGTTGCATCCGAAAGAGTTCTAATTGCGATTGGCTATCATAGATTAAAATGCTTGTAATTGCTATTATCTCGTCTTGAAATATATCGCATTAGTCAAGAATTCCATATTCTTTCTGCAAAGATAAAAACATAGCAGAAGGATTTCGATTCTGTTGGTAAAATGCTAAAATATTGTCGAGCTTCTGGACTTTAAGAGTTTTTCCATACTGAATTCGATAGAAATGCCAATTAATGAGACTGCTGCTTATTGAGACTGATGCTTTCGGAGACTACTGCTTAAGTTTTTGTTGTTGCCATCCTTTGTAGGTATACTATCACGCCTCCAGCATATATTTTTGAAGCACTTGTGGAATAATAACTGTGGTTTTGCAATGGTATTCCATGTAAACCATGTTCCAGTACCGTACGTTAGGATTAACTTCACATATGCGTCTAATATTGTAAGTTTCGTACATATGTGTGAATAGGTGTCTTCCGAATGCGATTGCTTTCATGCTCGTTTTCTTAATTTTGAATTTTGCTTCTGCACCATCCTCTTTTGTCTTTGTATAACATAGATGGCATACTTATGTCTACCTAATCGACTATTTTCGCTGGTAAGGAGATGTTTATTGTCAGATTTTATTCATATTGCCGGAGTTCAACAGTTCCAACAGAACGAGCTATACTTTCTAAGACTTCTTACTCTTGTCCGTATGCAGCTAAATATCATCCTCATAACTCTACTCCTCGAGTGACCAAATGATTCTTATTTTTTTCGATGAACTTTGTTCATGATGTCAGCTATCATTATAGTGACTAGTTTAGAAGCTAGAATGTAATCTTGCTTCAATCCATAATCGGTGAGATATGATTGCCTGACGCCTCCATTTTCCAAAACTGATGACTCGGTCTTCGCGTACATGACTCTGTTGATTCGAATTATATTCCGATTTCACACAGAGGAATAAATGATATGACCTCCTTAATAAAAATTTATTAAAATACGTGTTCTCTTTTGCATCCCAGTCTACATAATTTAAGGACAATTAATATCTTCCCTGATGGGTCATGTAGAGTGCTACAGAAGCACTTCAACGCATGTATCAATACAGAACAGACCAATTAGTTACAAAAATATTTATAAAAGCACTTTCAAATCAGCATTTTATTAAACCAAACATGCAGTATCATTAGGCGAGACATCATTTATCATAAACAGATACACAGAAAAAAAATTAGACAAAAAATGGTAAAGGAAACCAGCACTTGAAATAAAATAAATGATAAACTACGGGTGTACCATCAGCATCATTTTTTTTTGTGTCATAATGATGCCTGGCAGTTGTCATTTTGACAATAAACAGTTTCGTTTAACCATAATATAACGAAACAACTGTATTCTGCTAAGACACCCTTAAAAAATAAAACTGACGTCTGACATATTCGACTCATTATAGAAAAAATCAGAATAAAAAAATATTTTTTCTTATAAAAAAAAAATTGGAAAAAAACTACCCACTGTGCTTAAATAATAATTTTAGTTTGAAAATAAATTCCAGTTTTTTTTTATTTTTTTTGGAAATAAATCAGGCTAATCAAGTTGAAAGAGAGGCAAAAAAAACAACTTTTATTTCCTCATTTAGAATTGTAAAATTAGATGTGCGAACACACATTAATGTTCATGCAATTCCAAAACAATAATTGTAACAAGATCTCCTTTTCCGGTTTCTCTTGTTTTATTAAAAAAAAAAAAACAAGCAGGGGTTAAAAAAAATGTAACAAGAATAGTTTCAATATAAAAATTATTCCAATAAAAAAAACAAGAAATTATAGTGCCTTGGTGTAGAGGTGTGTCTCAACAGGGTTCATTAAAACTAAACCATTACTACACGTCCGAACGAACAACCATATATCCATCCCTTGGGATCAGTAAATGCACACTTTGAAAATCACCCCAATTTTTTTGTGATACAATGCGAACAATGAGGCAGCATACCAGCCAGCAGCAGCCTTTGTGCCACAATAGTGCTGCAAATACATCAAAGACTTGTTTGCTACAGTAACATTGTGTTTCAATTTAAATAAAATCCGTATAGGCTGGTTAATCCTGACTATGTCCAAGTCAATATCCTTTCATGTACAGCACAATTTTTAGGTAGTAAAGTAAGGTTCGATTGTGGACCTTGAGATGTGGACGAATAACTTTGAGTGCGAAGTAAGCATTTTATTTACTCAGTAACCTGTAGATCACAAACTATAGGAGAACGTTGTCTAATACTACAGAGAAAAGTAGCATTCCTAGGTTGTTTGGAGAAAATAAATTGAATCAGCGGATCAGATATGCCTCTCAATAATAGGGTAACCATCTGTCTTAATTAATTATTTTTTTATTTATTAACTACAATACAATTACAAATTATATTCTAATTATATACGAGCTGCTCGGTGTAGTGTCACAGACCAGAGCCCTTGGTGGGAATCGAACCCACGACCCTCATGCTAATAGTCTAACACACTACCCACTAGACTATCAGGGCTCCCCTTAATTGATTAAAAACACCGTAGTAATCTAGTTTTAGTTCTACTGATTTCCACGATAACACGAATGAAACATCATTTGTCTCTTGGAGCACAATCTTTCCTAGTCAATTGTCCAATGGACAACACCATACATTATCGAAAGAATTCGTTCTTTAGGAATACTATTCCTTTGTGTCCCAAACTTCTTGCTGAAGTCTGTCCTCCGTCTTGTAATCTAATCTCCACGTGCACTATTCCCTCCTTTTCTCCTCAAATTATTTTACTTCCCACACAATAGATTGCATGAATCGAGACTACCAACTGGCTCTTGGTCTAATATATAAAATCAAAACAAAACAAAACTTCTATAGAATTGCCTGCTACTAGAGAAAGATATCGCGGTCCTACAAAAGTTGTAGAGGAACGTACAGGAACAAAATCAAAAACATAAAGGAACTGCTTAATGAGGTTTCTGCAATAGAAAGGAAATAATAACGGTCGACACAACTAGGAGATGCTCATAAGGTGGCGTCCTTCCACCTCCAATATGGAGCCTGGTTGTGGATGAACTGTTAAAAAAACTATCTAAGGCGGGCATTGAGTTCCAAGGATATGCAGACGGTATAGTCTTGGAGGCTAAAGGCAAATTTGAAGAAACTTTCTGTAGCATCATTCCAATATGACATAAGCAAGCCATTGTGTGCCTAAGGATAAACCCGGGCTAGACCTCAGTAGTACCATTTACAAGAAGGAGAAAACCTTCTAAACAGAAGAGTATTCGATTCCTGAGTGAGATAACCTTACAGAAAATGGTGGTCAAATAGTAACATAACATAACATAATTGGTCATTACAACCCTTGTGTTAATTTTGTACATGAGTGGTGGGACCTACAGTTTAAATTCGACTCCGAACGACAGATTTTTGAGAAACTTTTCATGGCAATTTTTTATTTACTCTCAGAGTTTTTGCCAGAAATCTGCTAAGAGGGAGTCGCCAAAGAAATACTTTTTTTGGATTTTGTTTTGATGTCCGGACTGGGGCTCGAACCCTGGCTTTTCGTCTAATAAGCCAACACACGACCTACTAGACCACGGCGACTACAAATAGTAACACTCGATAGTAAATTGACATGAATCCAACATATGTATAGAGAGCATCTCAGATAAGAACCAGTCATGAAATAATGCTTTGCAGAAGGCCTGCAGACAAATCCAAGAGTTATGCACATGATGCATGCCATGACGATCAGACCAATAGTGATCTGTGAAACAATTTTCCGAACAGATGTAGCAAATCTGAAAAAAAAGCTTAAATAGAGTTGGAACAGATGCAGAGACTGTCGTTAGATGGCATGACTATGGCAATAAGACCCTATTCTACAGCTGTACTGCGATGTATATGTTGGATTTAAGTCCGCTGCATATGTTAACCTAAAGAACCGATTAGCTGGCTGCTCCCCCCTAACTTAACAGAACCAGTAAAATTTATGATTTTGGGAAATGCTTTACAACTAGACTTAGTAATAATGGAAGCTGCATACTCTTTTAAAAGAGGGACAATTTTGTAGGTCAAGAACGGACTTTGCAACAGGGGCAGAAGTTTTTGGTCCTACAATGCAATCTTCCCAGCCCATGAGGCAAGCTGCGGATATCTTTCAAGCGAAAGTTTATGAAATTGAAAGATGTGCTCAATTCAACTTGAAAATAGATACAAAAGACAGGATTCACAGGAATAGTATATGACAATCAAGCCGCCATTCAAGCATTCAGATCTTATGAGATGCGATTTAACCTATAGTATGGGACAGTCTAGAGAAGATGAAGCGTCTAGGTATTCTAAACGGGAATTAGCGACTATGGGCAAGCAGCCTGAGCTTGCGAGGAGTATAGCTTTTACAACGCTGATTTCACCAGAACCTTTCTATGCAGTGGCAGCGAATGTTTAGAAAGTTATGCTCCACGAAAGGGCAGATAAAGAGAGGCAAGCACTTTCCACAAACCAAGTAGGCTTGTGGCAACCGAAAATTTGGTTGTGAAACTACAATAAGTGGAGAACAAAGTCATGCATCAGACTGTCTCTATGAATAACCTGTAGTTGATAAACCGTGTTTTGACAGGGCACTGTAGATCCTAGGTACACTTATTCAAAATGGGAATTGTCTCGAGCCCAACATGTAGATTTGACGATGAGAACGAACACATTCATGCAACCTGTAGGGCATTAAAGAATTCTGAAAGAAATATCAGTTTCTAGGCAAGTAATTGTCCTTGTTGACAGCGAGCAGCATTCGGAAACTTGTCTGTGCAGTAGGTTTGGGGAAGACACTAATGGATCATCCCATAATCTTTGAATAGAGTACAGTAGATCGCATGATTACAGTACTAAGGCACCAGAGTTTGCTACAATATTAGGAAGTAAACAGAGGTAATTAAAACTGTTGTAATGTCACATGAAGATGTTTCCAGAGATTATTGTCCTGCAGCTTGTGAAAATCTTTTTCTGATATGCAGAGTGTGTTTAAGTTATTGAATCATGTTAGTAATGGACCTTATGTTCAATGTTAACTGGAAACTGAATAATGCGAATTCAAATTGCGTTTCACGAATTGTGAAATTGTTGTGAAGGTATTAAGGAAAATCTTTATTAGTTTGATCAACGAACGTAAGTGGTATTTAGCTTGGAAGACTGAGTTCCTATTACTAGATGACTCCTAACGGAGACTAATGGGAAGATCTTTGGTTTCTTTTCTTTAAGAAATGGTTGTAGGTTGTCATCTGGGAGGAGGATAATCTGAGTATTCCATTTCAAATTGGTATTTTCTTAATGTCGTTGTTCTGAGGCTCACGATAGAAAAACGTCATTGAATATGTATTTAACTGAGAATTTCATGTTCAATTGTCGATTATTTCAACTGCCAAAAAATTAATAAAAAATAAAAAGCCAAATAGACTCTTAACGGTTTCTTCTAATTTCCTATCAATTTAGTGAGAAATTTACATTTGTGTGGTACAAGAACTTTAATTTCAAATGATGAAGCAATTCATTTTTATGCAAATTCTCTAACACAAAATGAACGAATTGTTAATGAAAAATAACGAACTTTCACAAATGAAAACGAAATGAAATTCAAAATGAATTGAAACAACAAAATAAAAACCGAGAAAATGAACAAAACTTTTTAAAACAATTTCATTAGATTGTGTGCATAAATTTTACCTTTTTGGATTCAATAATGAAAGACTAGATATTCTCCTCTTTCTCTTTTACTTTCTATTTCATTTAGTTTTCTAAATTGTGTAAAGAGAATGAAAATTTTCTTCTTCAATGCTTTTTTTTCTTTATACATTATTGTTGTTGTAATTGTTGTTGTATTAATTTGTTTTAAATTCCCTTAAGAAAAGTGACTGACAAAGGACGACACCAAAAGATGTGTGGCTGGCAGCCTAACAACGCCACCAATTGTTTGACTGGCTGTGCTCTATCTATGTACCCTTGTATGGCAGTTTATTTTATTACAAACAATTGTTTTGACTTGATCTGCTGCCGCTGCCACTGCTGCTGCCAACACTTGAGAGGATTACCACCTTGATTTTTGAAATCATTTTACATTTTAAATGAGAAAAAAAAGCAAAACAAAACAAAACAAAAAACCTGAAACGAAGGTAAATTCAAAACAATGGCCTCTGGGGACCACAGCTTGTTAGCAAGAGTTTTATTATGTTTGTTGTTGTTGTTGTTAAAAAAGTAACCGTTTTAAGGCATCAATTTAGGAGAGCAAAAGCAACAACAAATGGTCACTAAATTGTTCAAATAAAAAAAAATAAAAAAAAAATTTAAGAAGAAAATCTTATTAAACATGATTGTTATTAGAATTTGTGCATCTTTTCGTATTACAAGCAAGAGAAGAGAAGAGCGAAGAGAAGAGAGAAAATAACAAGAATTAATAGAAAACAATTTAAGCTGTGGGACTGTTCTAGAAATCCAAGGGTGGTTGTAGCTAAGTTGAAGAAGAGCAGACCGATAAATAGATTAATGCCTACCGGCATACAATTTAGTCTGGATATCAAGTCGGAATCGGCATTCGAATGTAAGAAATAAAAGTTATCGAATTAGGTTTAGAAGGCATAGAGGATCATAAAACTTCATCGTTTTAAAATGTCTTTAAGATACTACCTGCTGCTTATCTGCCAATGTAAATTACATGAGGTTACTTACTTAGGACCTCAATATATAAAAACTCATCGATTTAGAAAATCTTTAAGGTTTTGAGAGTGTAGAGGACTTTAAACTCACCTACAAGAAGAATGTAATGGTCTTATGTACTATATTATATTGGCTTTCCGATTTTCATTCAAGCAGAAGGCTAGGGTGGTGGCAATAACCTATTCGGTTTGATTATATGGTTCGTTATAATCGTCTCGTTAGAACATTTGATTTTATGATTCCGTTTAGGGGTTTCTGATCTGACTGATCCCACGCAATACTCCTGTGGCTGCAAAATGCTAGACAGTGCTGGCCATTGCCGTGTGTTATATGCAGATGCCTCGAACGTATTGAAAGTTGTGTAGTATTTGTCAAATAATGGAAATTTTCAGACAGCCTGACTACAATCAATGACTTGACTAACCTTACAAACGTGTACCCCCAAATTTGTCCTTTTTTGTAGTAATGACGGAAATTTTTCTGAGAAATTTCAGGCAATTGGAATCGTTTTTGGTGCGTTTGTCAGTGAGGGTCTGGAAATCATAATTCTTGACAAGTTACCGATTGTCCCAGAAAGACTGTTTATTCACCGGTAATATATGTATGAGGAGACTCTTGTTCCTGATAGTATGAGGTCACATGCAGTGTTAATATGCTTTGCTGGTTAAAAAAAAGGACTTCTTCCTTGAACATCATGGTCATCTGTTCTTGTTTACTTGGATACATGCTTTGCTTAAATATTTCCGAATAAAAATTTTACTGTTTATGAAGAAAACACAAGTTAGGCAAGGTAATTAGGTATACGTAGTTTACAGTGAATAAAGAAAGCTGCAAGAAAAGTACTGGGCAATAGAGTACAATCCTGTTGGAAACCATTGAACTATTGAACTATTGGAGATGTCTGCTTAAAGCCTAAAGTTATCACAAGGATACATCGACTGTAAACAATATTACATTATGCAGCCTTTCATTGCCAATAGACAATATGCAGCCCATGGATCTTGTAGATCAGCATTTAAAAGGAGAATTTGAGATTGTCAATCCATTCTAGATGTGAAAGGTTATGTTGACTTAAAGGACCGCTGTGTATTAACGGCTTATGAGCATTTACCTGTGGCTTAAAAAACCCCACTAGAAAAAGTCTAACAGCGTCAAATCGCACGCTCTCGATGGCCAGTTGAGATCACCTCCAACGTGAGATGACCATGTCGCTCGTGCTAGATCTACGACATGAAGTGAGCCTAGTGCCAACTTTTGATATATTCCAAGTGACAGCGACTATGTCTACGGCAGATCATACGTTTTTTATCGCCGTCTTGGTCGACCATTTACTGAGCTAACTACATTGTGAATAGTCCTGTCTGTAGCACGACTACGGCGATCATAAAATAGCCGAAGCGCATTGAATATTGCCTGAATTTGCACGTGTTGTTTAATGCTACATTAATCCATCCCTGGTGATTTGGAAAAACAGACTGAATAAATGACAATTAATTTGACGGATACGGCTTCAACAAGATGGCCTTTATCAAGTGAAAAACTTCGGAAGTTCGTGTTGGAGGACCCGATAAATTTGAGTTGAAAAAGTTTGCAATAAAAGTGCCAGGAAAAGATTACTTTTTATGGGGCAACTCCTGAAGCATTGAAATACTATATTCCAGCCACTATTGAAATCTTAGGGTAATTTGTATTTGACGAAGTAGAATGAACTGATTGAATTGCGGTACATGCTGGAATTCTGTGAAATTATCGCCTAGTTTATGTTAAAATAATTTGCATTCCAACATTGCATTCGTGTTTTATAATTTTAAGAGTCCTCAAACTCTTGCAAAATCCTATACAATCTGCCTCCTTTTTAGATCGAATAATTATCGTTATGACGTCGTCATAGTCTAGTACATAGTGTGTTGGCTTATTAGACGTAATGCCTCAGTTCAAACCCCTGGTCAGACATTAAAACGAAATATGAAAAAAATATTTCTTCGGCTACTTCCTCTCAGCAGATTTATAGAAAAAATTCTGAGAGTAAATAAAAATTGCCATGAAAAGTTTTTCAAAAATCTGTCGTTCGGAGTCACCTTTAAACTGTAGGTCCCGCCATTCGTGTATAAAATTAACACACACAACATGAGTGGTGTGAGAAGCTAGGCCGTAATCCTGACTGAAGGGTTGTAATGGCCAAATGTATTATGTATGTAATTATCGTTAAGGATCTGCAATTCCTTTATTTTCGAATATTTAAAAACCTTGATATCCGCCAGCAGTAGGTACGCCAACTCCTTCTGCTATTAGGCAGTTCGACAATGTAAACTATGTATATGAAGTCTATTCCCTTTTCGTAAAATGTCTATGGAGGGCAAGGGCCTTCCTTCCTTCAGTTACTACGGTTATAAATTATAAAGCAAAGTAAGACTAAAAGTTAAGCCAAGAATATTTTCAATTTTCTCTTCTAAATCTAAAAATATTCCAGTATAGTATTCGTTATCTTATGAAACTAATATCCTTATCAGTGTAACAAAAACGAAAAGCTGTCATCATTTTTAATTAATCCTTGGATTACACTGGCCAGCCGTTTATGTATGTCAAGTATTGGTGGACAGGAGCAGCAGCAGCAGCATCATATCCTATTGTCTGGCTCTAAGCGGCTATCACAACCGCATATAACAGGAAAAAAAATATTTTTTTTCCTGTTTTTTTGGTGGCCAAAAATTCTTTTATTTCTTTTCAATCTTGCAGCATCAATTTTTTTTTACTTTTTTCTGATTTTTTTTTATCTTTTTTTGTGGCCCTATGCAAGCAATTTATTGGGATTTCGTTTTTTCTTTCTATGTTGTCATCGAATTTTTCTATTTTTCGTTGTGTTGTTTTTTGTCGAACAAAGTTTTGTTATGCTCTGGCGTTTCATTTGCCTTCAATTTTTAATCCTTTGGCTGTTATTGACTGCACGCTTATTGTTTGATGAATTCAACAGAAATGTATTAACCCTTTAAGGGCTTTCGTGCTTTCTTGTTTTTCTCTTTGATTTTCCCATGCTGGTTGCAATTCAATTAAAAGCCCATTTAAATTATTTGTTTTCATTCTTGTATTGTTTTTCAAATTCTTAAATTGTTGATATTTCCCATGATCTTGTTAGCAGAGAGAGGGACAGAGAGAGCTTACTACAGAGCGTGTGTCATGACCATACAACCCTTAACTGGGTTGTAAGTTGTCATTCATCATCATCTCGTCATCATAGTCATCTTTATTGTTGTACGTATTAACAGCAACAACAAAAGTGGTGGCTTGCTTGCAGTTTTAACTGCAAATCTAATAAACAAACAAATACTTGGCTTACCCATACCCTTCCGTCTACTGTTGTTCAGGTATTATTTTCTGCCGGTTTATAGATTGAGTAGTTGAATACACAATGATTTTGTACCTTTTTGGCTTTTCCTTCTCATCTCATCTCATCTCATTGTATTGTTTTGTTTTTTATTTTCCTTTATTTTTTTTTTTTGGAATTTCTGCTTGGCTTGTTTTTATGCAATTTGTTGTAAATGTAATTAATACTTCATCATATAAAACTACCAAAGCTACCAGAAAAGAAAAGAAAAACACACAAAAAAAAAACAAAATCGTCTCCTTTTATTCTCTGGTTCAAGTTGTGCTTCTTTTCTATACTGACACACTATTATTAGACTGTGTCACTTGAATAACAATTGCTTCTCATGCTTTTTGTATTTTTCAAAGGATTTTTCTCTTTTCTAATGGGGTTGTGTTTTTGTAACAGAATTTCCATTTCGTTAAACATGAATGCAACAGAAAAAAAGAAACTCAAATAAAGATTTAATTGTTAATAAATGGAAATGAAAATTCAAAATGAAGAAATCCGAATATTTTCTTTTATTGACACACAAAGGTTGGTTGCAGTTTTTTAATATCTAGCCTCAGTCAACATTTTTCATGTTGTAACCATAGTTAAGCCTTGATTATAAAGGGACTACTAATATGATAGTAATACTCGAAAAGGTTGAAGCCAATATCTCTGAAAACTACCGACCAATAACAATATATTTCATAATTTCCAAGGCTATACATGCATACATAATTGGTCATTACAACCCTTCAGTCAGGATCACAACCAAGTTTCGCACACCACTCACACCACACCACCACCACCACTGATGTGCGTGTTAATTTTATACATGAATGACATCCGAATGACAGAAGTTTGAAAAACTTTTTCATGACAATTTGATATACTCTCAGAGTTTTTACCAGAAATCTGCTGAGAGGAAGTCGCCGCTGAAATATTTTTTCGTATTGCATTTTGTTGGATATGCCTGACCTGGGGTTTGAAACCTAGTCTCACGTCTAATAAGCCAATACACTACCTACTAGACAACGGCGACTTCATGATTATCCACTAGCTAGCTTTTGAAATATCCCGAATCAAGCAACCTACTCACCAACATGCAGTATAGTTTCTGTAAGGTCCATCTGACTGATGACCTCATGTCTGGATCGTTAGAAATGCGGAATCAATTAATCCGATATGTTGAAATCAAGGTTGAGGTCCTAAACATTTTCTAAATATTTGAAAGAGTATGTTGGTAAGCCGTGTCGCCGTAGTCTAGTAGGTAGTGTGTTGGCTTATTAGACGAAAATCCAGGGTTCGAGCCCCAGGCCAGACATCAAAATAAAATACAAAAAAGTATTTATTCGGCGACTTCCTCTCAGCAGATTTCTGGCAAAAACTCTGAGAGTAAATAAATTTGCCATGAAAATTTTCTCAAAAATCTGTCGTCCGGAGTCGACTTTAAACTGTAGGTCCCGCCACTCATGTCTAAAAATTAACACACACAAAATAAGTGGTGTGAGAAATTAGGTCGTAATCCTGACTGAAGGGTTTTAATGAACAATTATGTATGTACGTTATGTACATATGTTGGTCAGCACATGATTTATTTCGAACTCTTTTTAGGATCGTACGATAATTATGTGTTGTTAAAGATGGGTTCAAATAAAATTTAGAGCCACCGCATGTATTTCTTTTAATTTTAATTTTACTTTTAATACAATCTAATGTTTTGCAGGTGACAGTTATACTTCCAGTGCGTATGAGAGTAGAACCAGCCCTTTGAATATCGAGGCGGAACGTCTTAGAATGAAAAACCTACTTACATTCGATTTACAGTTTGAATACTATATACTATAGGTATAGTAGATATTGGGGAGCCCAAAACTCTCGATGTTCAGGACAAGAAAATTCAATGCGAAGATCGTTGTAATCTGTATATTTTTCAAGTGCCGAAAAAAGGATTCAAGTTTCACGGTTTCTTAAGACTTCACTATATCCGTAAACAGGCAACCACAACCTCTTATATCCACATTGTCTTTGTGGACCGGCGTTTCAAACTCCAATTTGATGCTTCTCTATCGCGCACAGGAGGGCTGACTTTTGGGATGTATTGGACGCTCTTGCATTTCATGTCCATAATTCGATAATTTTGCTTGTTCGCGTACTAATTCATTCAGAAATGAGTTTTATCGCTGAATATGATTTCTCGAAAAAAAAATTTGTCAGTTTCCAACATAGAATTTGGTAAGTTTGCGGGTTTTGGGGATTCGCATAAGGCAGAGTTCTTGTGAGTGACGCGAAGTTGATTTTCTTGGATACTTCTGTACACATTCACGGACGGAGGCGATGTTGGTCGATCATATAATTAGCCAGTGGACTTGAATTTATCCGCCACAATGCGAATACTCGTCTCGATAGGACGATTATGGCAATCGTAAAGGGGACGAAACGCGCGTTATTTGCCAGAAAAGAACATTTTGTTTAAATAATTTAAAATTTTTGCACATATTGTTGAATGCCATATCTGTACAGGGTGATTTTGCAAAACAGACTGAATAAATGGCAACTAATTTAGCAGATGTAGCTCTAACGAGATGACCGTTATCAACTGTCTTAGTTCTGTGGTACCTGTGGGCAGATTTAATATAACCAATACCCAGAGAATTGACCCTGCTATGCAATGCATTGTGTTGGAATTTAGAAAATTGTATGTCGGTTGTGGTAAGCATAAAAGGCAGAATAAAGTTTTTTGATGTTGATAAAAGCAAAGCTGCTTGATAGTGCGCGCTAAAGAATGTATTCTTTGGAATTGCAGGTTAATCTAACACGAACGTATCTACTCTATAAGAAAGCCTAGTACTATGTGAAGGTATGTGACTTTCAATAACAAGTCTCTTTATTTCAGTGAAGCATTATCAATTTTAGTGGAAGAAGTAGAGCAATACACAAGACACAGTGCAAATTTGGTGCAGTTGATCACTAAAAACAACTTACGATGCACAGTTTCAATAGGAAGGCATTACTTGCCACACAGCTCATGCTATATTCAATAGTCTGCGGAAGCGATTTGATCTCATGGACATTCTAGGTGCAGAATAGAATTTTTCTAGTCAAATTTTCTTAGGTTGCAGGTGCATGCGAATAAGCCACAGAGTCCGGCAGATCTTAAAGTCAATATAGTTATTACAACCTATAAAATAAAATCCATTAAAACCCTATTATTTTCGACTAATATGTGGAACATAAAATTCAACCTACAAATTGCCTATATTTCTCCATGTCATTAGCTTAAAAAGTTTGGCCTAAAATCTATTAAAAATGCCTTCAGTGTTTAGGAACAAGAAAACAATCGAAATTATTTATTATTGTTACAAAATTTCTTTTGCTTGCCAGCCAAATCTATGAAATGAAATGAATTGAAAAAAAAAATACAATCACTTGAGTTTAATTTGTTTGAAGCTTTTAAAAACTTTTCCCATTTCTTCGGCTATTTCAATAACAAATAAACACATTGTCGATGATATTTGGCGTTTACATATCATTTCCTTTTGAAAATGATGGACCATTAGAAAATTGACAATTTCATTTAAGTTTTAGTTTAGTTTTCAAAATGATTTCGAAACAAAACAGAAAAACCAAAAAGTTTTCACTCCGAAGGACAACCAAGGCAAACAAAGAGTTCAATGGCGAAGCCAAAAAACACACAAAAAAAGGAACAAACAATTGAAAAACACCTACAAATTCCAGCTGAAATAAACGGAATTTTTATTATTTTCTGTTTTTCACAAATTCTTCCAACGTATCAAACGTGTGTAATAGAAAAATAATACCGCTGCCACAATAACTGTAAAGAAAAGTTATAAATCTTAAGCCAAAAGCAAAAAAAAAACAAAAACCCAGTCTATGATCCATTGTTTAGCCAACCACCACTACAATTTCATTAAAAAAAAGAAACGAAAACCACAAAAGAAGCAGCAAAAGTAATAGTGAACCAATAAACTGAATCAGCATCAATTCCTAGAGAAGCGTATCATCATAGAAAAACAATTTCAAAAAGACAACAGAAAAAAACTTTTGACAAAGTAAGAATCGAAAGAAATAAGAGAAGAAAAAAAGAGGAACCAAAAGAATTTCAACTAATAAAAATCAACCACTCAAGTGCAAAAAAATCGCGTTTAACATTATCTGTGTGCTAAAAATCGAGAGGAAAAAAACTTGTGGTAACAAAAAAAAATGAAAAAAAATATAAAGTGGGAGCATAAAGTAAATCTTTGTTATTATCCTTGAAGAAAAACAAGCTAAAAATATGTACTCCCTCCTACTGGTGGGTAAAACCTAACAACAATGATCTTTAAACTTTCTTCATAAGAAATACCCTACAATAGGTCGTGCTCTGTTCTATATCAACTAAGCATTGTTTACTGACTACCACAACAAACATAAGTAAGAGCAACAAAAGGATAGAAATTCAGAAGCCATAGTAATAACGAAATCATGAGAACGGATAAGGCCTTTGATGTCTAGAGTTTTATAACAATTGAATCTTAGTTAACCCTTGAACTACCCAATTAATGTGATACTATTAAGGCTAAAATTGTGCTTCTAAAGACAGCAGCTCGGGAAATTCGTTATCAAAATATATTGAGTGGATATACATGAATATTTGCCATTAGAGTCCTGTAGAGTGTGTACTATATGTGGCTCTTTTGACGCCAAAATAGTGGCCCTTGAACTACCCATTTTATGAGAAACTATTCCAGCTAAAATTGTGAAAATGTTTGAAAATTCGATATCAGAGTATATCGAGTGGAGTTACATGGTTATTTGAAATGACAGTCCTGTAGAGTGTGTACTATACAGTGGTGGCCTTATAATTAGAAACGATTGTTAATTTCTTTTACAGTTTTCACTGTGTACCTGGGATCAAAGGCTTTGTTTGGAGGACGTCTTACATACGTTTTTCCATCAGATTGGGACAAATTAAACTTAGATTCGTCACTCCAGAGAACTCTGTTCCAGAAATGTCGTTTCTAATTATGAGGCCACCACTGTATGTGGCTCTAAGTGCTGCTGCTGTGAAAGTTCGGTATCAGAGTACAACGAGAGGAGATATACTCATATATGCCATTAGAGCTTTGTAGAATGTGTACACCATATATAAAATGGCTCTGAAGGACATAATGACATATTGGATGGTTACTCCAATAATGGGTGACTGGACTTCCAACGGCTAATACAATAGAAAATACAGAGGAATACATATGTGAATTTAAAATTGCTCTGCAGAAAGGCAAACAAATTGCCTCATACAAACCCATCTAATTTACAAAAGAACAGTGCAAACAACAAACAATTCAGGCCTGCTATGGACATAATACAATTGGTGATTACAACCCTTCAGTCAGGATTACGATCTAGCTTCTCATACCACTTATGTTGCGTATGTTAGTTTCATACATGAGTGGCGGAACCTACAGTTTAAAGACGACTCCGAACAACAGCTTTTGAGAAACTTATTCATGGCAATTTCAATTGACTCTGAATTTTTGCCCGAAATCTGCTGAGAGGAAGTCACCGAAGAAATATTTTTTTTATATTTCGTTAGAGTTCGAGATATCTGTCCTGGGGTTTGAATCAAGGCCATACGTCTAATATAACAATACACTACCTACTAGATTTTGGTAACAAAAATTTGTTTTAAACCCAACCATACTCCATTTCAGAACTTTATTTCAGATATGACAGGATCATGGTCATTGATTTTATCGTTTGAAAGCTAGGGATACTTCATAGCGACTTCTGCAAAACTCTAATGAGGAGAAACAAGAGGAGACCTGTCATTGTCCGACAATGGGGAACCTCTGATGAAATATTATTAGGCAGCCAAATTTAATGACAGAAGGTATCTAGCCAACAATACCGTAATAAATCTGTCGGTAAGACGGAGAGATGCCAGCTAGTTATAGAACCCAGTTGAGCTTTGAGGTTAGAAGTGGCTACCAATTTAACCTGGTCTTGGTAATTCAGTTAAAAATATGAACTTAATTTTGAACCCAACATATTTTTATTTTCTTTTTCATCCATTTGTAACAGAGATTGAGGAGAATATCTTCGTCTTATCACTCCACGTTGTTGGTAGATTCCCCATAGAGAAGGACAGCCAGCTGTGGATGGGACTAATTGCCTTAATGGAAGTTCGGTTCTATGTGTTGTTGCTGCCTCTATAGCTACATGAGTTCTCTGTTCGATTAGACTATCACACGACTAGAGCAGAGTGTCAACCTGATTAGGGATTCATTCAAAAATAGATCAGCTGCGAAAGGATAATCCTAATTGCCTGGCGACTTGAAAGAATAACCCACTGGATAAAACTAGGCATGCAGTAGTTGATCATAAACCACTAGCAGCAATATCAGCGAATGAAAAGCCTCAAAGAACCATAGATTCTCCGAACATCGGAATACAGAATTCTCTCTTGACAAGGGTATTGATAAGGTTAAAGCGATAAGAAATCCTAGAACTTCAATCAGGAAAATGAAATAAAAAGTCTCTAAGAGCAATAGCTTCACTGTTCATCGGTATACAGAATTCACTCTTGACGAAGAATTATCAGGACTTATCACGATAATCTTATCTCCAGAGCTTCGCATCCACTTTAAGATCGGTTTGACGATGTTTCAGGGCTTGAGATGGTGGTAATTATGTTTTAAATAAATCGTACTGGAGAGATCTAAAAGAGTATGTTCGGAACGGGTTAAAAAGTGGAAGATTTCAGGATTTGAACAGGCTTTGAAAGGGACTTCGCGGACATGGGGCCAATGCGGAATAAAAATCAGTTGTTAAACTGAAAAATCGTCAATCCGATCTTAAAGTGGATGATAATTCCTTTCAGGAACGAATTCTGTATACCGATGAGCAGTGAAGCTATGGCTCTTAGAGATTTTTAATTCATTTTCCTGATTATAAAGCTTACTTAAGTATTTACAAAATTATTCTCTAGTTAGTAGTGCTATAAGCGACTCATAATAATCCTTGCCCAGTAAAACTATTCCGATGAACAGCCGTATTTAGATTCTACCACTATCCACGTTAATGCTCCTCTTATTTATATAAATTGTTCACAATTTTCTCAATATGTTCTGTCTGTCTGTCTGTATCTCTGTGTGTTTATAGAACTTATTTTTCTTTTCTTCTACGAAATCTGTTTGCCTTGACTTCACTAAACAAATAGTTTGTGTATAAAAATGAATTGATATTAAAAGAATTGAATAAACATAGAGAAGAACGTACATAGAAACTTTTTGCTTTTTGTTAAACAAAAAAACATCTTCTTTTTTCCTTTTCTTCCGATTCTTTTGATTTTCCACGAACTATTTTCTTAAAAGCTTTTCGGCTGCCTTTGCCACCCAGAAAAAGGAAAAAAATGTAAAGGAAATGAAATAAAAAGAAATTTTTATTTTTAAATGAAAGAAAAAGCGAATTTGAAAATTCGTTTCAAATGATTGCATGTTTATGTGCAGCATCATATTGCCACACACACTATACTACACGACATGACTGTTTAACACTTCATATTTTCAAGTACATTTTCTTTAGACGAGCATTGTAACAAATAAGCAAATAAACAGCGCATTGGAGAACAAACTACGTATGTATGTTTCAAGGATATTTTTATTTCGATGCTATAATGCGGTCGTTTGTTTAACGGTTTATAAGAAAGAAGTTGCGATTTTTTTTTGGCAGATGAGGAGAATAGAAAATTTGTGATATTTAATGGAGTCCACTATTATTTAAGATTCACTGAAGAAAGAAACCGCTGAAGCAAATTATTACGAAAAACTTCCACATTCGACAATCATTGAAAAATCTTAGGCCACCATTTTGAAGTCTACTAGGTAGTGTGTTGGCTTATTAGACGTAAAGCCAGGGTTCAAGCCCCAGGCCAGACATCAAATCAAAATACAAAAAATATTTCTTCGGCGACTTTCCTTCAGCAGATTTCTGGCAAAAACTCTGAGAGTAAATAAAAATTGCCATGAAAAAGTTTCTCAAAAATCTGTCGTTCGGAGTCGACTCTCAACTGTAGGTCCCACCACTCATGTATAAAATTAACACACACAACATAAGTGGGGTGAGAAACTAGGACGTTGGACAATGGGTCAATTCGACCTCCGGGTACTGTACTTGTCTTAATTGGCAAGTACACGTCCTCTAACCCAACCTAACCTAACCTTAGACCACGTACGGTAGGCTACGCTTCAATACTGCATGAAGTAGGCCCGAATCATCCGTGTTTTAAATGCGATTACATGGTACCAGAGATTGTTTTCGTACAAACCTACAAAACTCCCACTCCCACACAAGAAGAATGGATTGTTGAAGCTGTCATCGGTGACGTTGATATAACGATCCTCACTGATGATTCGAAAATTGAATGTAGAACTGGATCCGGGGTCTATTCTATTCCGATAAGCTGGCACTTAACTGGTCATACAGCTTACCTAACCAGGTCAGCGTATTTCAGGCGGAAATTTTTGCCGTTGAACAATCTGCGCATACAAATGATTGAAACCAGGAACGTAGCTCCTTCGAACTTAATCACATGTGCAGACAGTCAAGTAGCAATCAAATCGCTGGGATCCCACCTCTTCAAATCAAAGAGCGTCAGGAGTTGTATAGAATCTCTCTTTACACCGTATACACCGACACAACAATTTCCTCTACTGGTTTCCGGGCAACTGTTTCACAGAAATAAATGTAAAAGCGGATGAACTAGTACGGAAGGGATCGGAGATGTCTATGGAAGTAATGATAGGGGGGATATAAGCGCTCTCTACAAGAATACTTTCTCAAATTGGAAAAAGCAGCATGGAATTCAACATATTTGGTTGACGAATTTCAAAACTGCTGTGTTCAGCAGTGAACCGCAGCAAAACCAAGGAACCACTTGAGTCCAACAAAAGAACAATTCGCTCACAAACAGGAATTCTGACGCTATACTGCACTATTGGCAGTTTCGTTCGCAAGCTCGGTCTGACCCACCAGTATTGCTGCAGAAGCTGTCAAGATGTACAAGAAACGGAATCGGTACAACACCTTTTATCTGAGTGCCATGCACTACATAACAGACTTCATCTGTTTTTAAGTGACCAAACGTTTAAAGATCTGTGCATAGTGGCGAACATGCCGCTGAGGCAACTGGCCGGTTTCATCCGGAGCTAGGGTGGTTTAAATCCACCACTATCGGATCTCCACATTCGGTAACACAATAGCACGGAGTGAATTTGCCTGTGAACGGCAAGCTGTCCGTTAACCAACATAACATAGAGCTACATCTGTCTAATAAGTTATCATTTACTCAATCTGCTTAGCCAAATCATCATGGACGGATATAATAAATTTTTCTATCAAACTCGTTGTTCTGTTTGGGCAACATAGTGCGACTTCACCCATTGTACGAGGGCCATGATCAGTCTGTGAAGAGGACTATTCTCAATGGGATGGATAAATTGAAGTCCACTGGCACAGTAAACGATCAACAAAGGCCGATACCGCGACAAAACGTAAGTTTTGTGGAAAACATCTCCGCAAACCATTAGAGGACGCTCGAAAATTCAAGACTGTCGATTAAACGTCGCAGACGCAACTTTAGATAGGTTTTTATATCCCCTGTGTAACATTAAATCAGTTTGCCTGTGTTTCTTCGAATTCAATTAGAAGAGCATGGCATTATATACTCCTATATTACATAATATTTCACTTGAGTTGTTAGTGTTATTGTAAATAAAAGTGAAATTTATTATTATTTTACGTAAATCCTTTTAATAACATTGTAATTTTTCTTTTCACCTCATTGTTTACTTCATTTAATTCTTTTCATTTTTGTTTTTGCTACTTTAACAGGCAGGCTACCCAGCTGTCAAATTAAAAATCTTATTTAAGTACCTTGAAGACAATAGAGTAACAACAACAGGCAGCTTAGAGAGCGTGCCTGCCCTGTCAACGAAGCTATGGTAACTCTTTCACCATAAGCATTAATGGCAATAAAAAAAATTCAAGAAAGAAAGTCTAACTTTTCGACAACCAGAGAAAGGATTTTAGATTCATAAAAAAAATAATGTTTCAATAAAAAGAAGAGCGAAAAAAAAAACAGAAAATAGAAAAATAAATAAGAAAATAAGAAAAAGGAGAAAAAAAGAAAAGAATTAAAACGAATCCTTAACGTTTGAAGAAAATTGTTTCAACTTGTTGTCTCTCTCGTAGCTGCTTATAATACTATGATGCTCTACTTAAGCTGCTAAACAGCGAGAGTTAAAGAAACATTTGATGAGCAAATTATCCTCTAGCAAAAGGTGTTTTAAAATGACCCAGCAAAAGTTTTTCCTATGAATTTAATTAATGTTCCTCTGATTCAGATTTAATTCGTCGGGAAATTGAAAATCTTTTAAATGGAAAGAATGGATTATTAGAAAAAAAAAGCCCGTGTTTCAAACCTCAGCTCAGACATTTGAATAAAAAATGTGAAAAAAATTTTCGGAGACTTCTTCAAGTCTTCTGCAAAAAAACGCTGAGAAAAAATTTCTTAAATCTGTCGTTCGGAGTCGACATTAAGCACTATGTCTCGCCACTTACGGATAAAATAACCCCCCACACGTTAATATAGGTGGTGTGAGAAAATAGGTTGTAATCCTTACTAATGTAATGACTAATTAAGTAAAATAGAAAACACACTCGGAAGCTGGTAGACATCGTTTATGAAGATGTTTAGAATACATCGACGCCTCCATTCTATAACGTTCTAAGTGTACTTAGGACGTTTTTAATGTTCTTGCATTTTTAAATTCTACGTTCTCTAACTTAAATGCTGTCAAAATTTGGTTAAGATGCGCCGATCCGTTCCGAAGTTATAGGGAAAAATCTACTTAGAATACACATATAGTCGTATGTCACGTGAAAACTTTGAGAGCTCATAACTCAAAACACACTTTTTCGACTTAAAATGTTATAGAACGGTGGCGTCGACATGATGTAAAGATTAATTTTTCATGCGATTGTTAAACTCTGAGAGAGTGAAGCATAATGTTTTAGCTCTCTTAGGAGAAAGTTCTACGCTTCGCATGTGATGTAGCACGAAACATAGACGAGAAAGATTCGCCTAAAATCTGTAAACTTGAAATTGAGTGAGAGCAGCAGGAGATGCCAACTTGCCTATATGGAACAGATTGAAGTTTAGACATCACACCGAATGTTAGTAGCAAAACTCTATCAATGAAATAAACTTCTTAGCTAGAATGATAGCAAAGAATAGTGCTTTCGCCAGAAACAGACACTATCCCTCTTTATGAGCCTTTCTGGAGTAAATGACAGTCGCACACCAAAAGAAAATCATCCATGCAAAATTTGGCAAAGAATGTGAGAGACTTCCTTATAAATTTGGATACGAAGACTCTCCTTAATGTCCTGACTGCCGAGAAAACGTTAAACATTTTACAGATTTGAGTAAAAGTGGAGAAAATTAGAGATGCGGTGGAGCTTCTCTTAGAGGCCCCGTATAGCGTAATAAACACAGTTACTAAATTATACGTACGGTTAAAAAATTTCGGCAATTTTTTAACCAATCCCTTTTCGTTGATAATCTTTATAGTTTCCTTGATGTTAAGACGGTCTTTTGCATTGGTTAAAAAATTTCTGAAATTGAACTGAATTGTGGCCCTGCACAGGCCCACAAAGGTATGCATCCGATTTACAAATTTCACAAATTTCTGAACCAAAGCAAAAGACCGTCTTAAAATCGAAGAAAGATGTCAAACAATTACAAAGATTTTCAACGAAAACGGATTAGTTAAACAAATTTCTGAAATTTGTTATCCGTATGTATACTTTTGTGGCTATGTGTATAACATATTTAGTCATTACAACCCTTCAGTCAGGATTACGACCTAGTTTCTCACACCACTTATTTTGTGTGTGTTAATTTTATACATGAGTGGCGGGACCTACAGTTTAAAATCGACTCCGAATGACAGATTTTTGAGAAACTTTTCATGGCAATTTTATTTGCTCACAGAGTTTTTCCCAGAAATCTATTGAAGGAAGTCGCCGAAGAATTGTTTTGAATTGTTTTGATGTCTGGCCTGGGGTTTGAACCCTGGCTTTACGTCTAATATGCCAACACACTATCTACTAGACTACGGCGACTTCAATAACAATAACGCCGTAACAACTCAAAATCAATATTAATGTAGAATACATTACTGTTCCCCTTGACATTTGCTCGACCGAGTTAAACGCTAGAGCTTTCGCGATGGCCATGGTCATGGATTTTTTTAACCAGTAATAAAGAAAGCTATGGTCTAAGCCTGATGTAAACAAAGTTAATGCGCTTAACCGAACTCAACAGATAGCATCAGCATTAAGTCAGGACTCAGTGGTTTTGGTGGACGATACATCTGATATAACAGGGCCTATACGACCTGAAGTCGCCATGGTTTGGTAGGTAGTGCGTTGGCTTATTAGATGTGATCGGATCAAACCCCAGGTCAGGCATCTCCAACTAAACGAAATATGTAGGAAAAAATTTCTTCGTTCACTTCTCAGCAGAATACTGGCAAAAACTCTGATAGCAAAGAAAATTGCCATGTAAAGTTTCTCAAAGAAATCTGTCGTTCGGAATCGACTTTAAACTGTAGGTCCCGCCACTCATGTTTAAAAATTAACGCACACAACATAAGTGAGTGTGAGGAACTAAGTCGTAATCCTGACTAAATGGTTGTAATGATTAATTATGTATGTATACATACATGCCAGAAATCTGCTGAGAGAAAGTCTCAGAGGAAATACTTTTTGTATTTTGTTTTGATGTTAGGCCTGGGGCTTTACTTCTAATAAGCCAACACATTACCTACTAGACTACGACGACTTATTATATGTATGTATACGACCTGGAAAAATAAAACTCGAGAAATTTTACCAAAATAGTGTTCGTTGTGATACCCTTATTTTGTAAGCCAACAAAGAACTCACTAGGCTAAAGCCTCCTTTTACCTACATTTACTGACTCTAAAAAATGTCGTTGGGTTATACAATTTAAATGCCGCTTATGAAGACAAAGTGAATACAGATTAAATATTTTAGAAAGAAAGGGGTAACGCTTATGGAATGTTAAAGCATTTCATTAACATACAAACACATTTACGTTTAAACACACATATACTCGCATAACTGTACACACACACACACGCACACCTTTTAGCCAAAACATTGAAATATTTGGCGTAAATGTAAGCATTTCATTTAACACGTTCCACGTATTAATTTAATATGGAAAATTTTCTCAAAAAAAAAAAAAAAAAAAACAAAAAGAATTCGAAACAACTGCTTATCATACCCCTTCGTCCTTTCTCTCTCATGATGATTAAATAACAGGATAATGTTTGTGTTTATAACTGTGTTTCTTTTTAATTTTGGTTTTTTTGTTGGTTTGATTGTCTTTCCTTTATATGGGTATGGCATGGGTTTTTGTATATGAGCTTGATTCTGTGTTTTTCTATTTTTTTTCTTTTTTTTTTTTTTGGTTATGTTTCCCATCTTCCAAGGAAAGATGAAAATGAAATTTAATTAATTTTGTAGCTTGATTGCATTTTAAATGCTTCAATAAATGTTCACAGAGGCAAAACAATAGAAGAGTGAGTATGAAAAAAAAAGAAGAAGAATAATGAAATTATGAACACTTGTAGAGGTTATGCTCAACCAAAGTGGTTTTTATTAAAAATTATAGTGTAGCTGCTGCCTCCCAATTTCTTCTTACATTTCTTCCGAAAGTGGATAGTTTTTTTTTTGTTTGTAATTTTATGGGGTTTTAAACAATTTATAGTTTTATTCGTTGCTATATTCGTTTATTCGTTTTGTTCATTCGTTTTTAATTTTGATTATTTGTTTGGTTTATGAAGAGTGAAAAAACAATTCAATTTTTTGGTAACTGGTATGGCCACACTAAAGGTACAAGGGAAAGGAGAAATCTGTAGAAGAAGGAAGTCGCAAAGTGGATCAAGCCGTGAAGAAGATCCATAAACCTTATGTAGATGAATGGCTATTACAAGCCTTTAGTCAGAATTATAGTTTTGTTGCCACATCATCCTTTTGTTAATTGTATGCATTAGCGGCAGGACCTACAGTTTAATGAACAGCTCGAACTACAGATTTGCAAAGCTTTTTCATGGCAAAGGTCAACTTCTCTTAGTGCTTTTATCAGAAGACAACTGAGAGCTGGTCTTCATAATGCCTTCATAATTTTTTTGAGAACTCGAAGCTAGTAAGCCTACATACTATTCACTAGGTTATAGAGATCGGGTGCATTTAACGCTCAAAAAACTTTCATCATTAATTAGAGATTATTAGTTACATACGTACATAATTAGTCATTAAAACCCTATAGCCAGGATTACGGCCTAGCTTCTCACACCACTCATGTTGTGTGTGTTAATTGTATACATGAGTGGTGGGACCTACAGTTTTAACGTCGACTCCGAACGACAGATTTTTGAGAAAACTCTCAGAGTTTTTGCCAGAAATCTGCTGAGAGGAAGTCGCAGAAGAAATAATTTTTTTTTCATATTTCGTTTTGATGTCTGACCTGGGAAACGAACCCGGGCTTTACGTCTAATAAGCCAACACACTACCTACTAGACTACGGCAACTTCATGGCAACTTTATTTACTCTCAGAGTTTTTTTCAGAAGACTGCTGAGAGAGGAAGTCGCCGAAGAAACATTTGTTTCATATTTCGTTTTATTGGAGATGCCTGACCTGGGGTTTAAACCGTGGCCTCACATCTAAGAAGCCAAAACACTATCTGCTAGACTATTGCGGTTTTAAGTTGTTCCTGGGCAACGATATTTCGCAATCTTATAGTCCTAGCAATTTCTACAGTAGACAACCAACTACGCCCTTAACTACTGCCAATTATTCTAGAAGTTGACAGAATGAGAACGATTAGTTTGTAAATGCCCTGGTTTTAGATTTATGCACCCAGTTTGCATGTCTTTTTGTAAAATCGATAATTTCTGAAGTACCTGTCACAGACAAATCTTGTCAAAGGTACAAGTTGGCTCTTGCAGAGACCACTTAGGTTACACATTTTCGTTTAAAGCTTTTGCGATAGGACAACGCGTTGGCAGATGGTCTGATGTCGCTATTTGTAGTATATGCATGACTTAGAAGCAAAGAATGAACCGGAGATTTTGTTGGTTCTTTTCCTGAATTAAATCAGGCTACTTACGGTTGGAATTATTGTATATTTTATGGTTGAGCGTACATATATGTATATGAGTATATAAGCCCAACCAATTTACTACTACTGTTCGAGATGTATTAAGAGAATTGGCACTGCACTTTCTGTGTGACTGTACTGTTCCATGGTATACTGGTGTAAGACGACTAGATGCACTCTGGAATCTGATATTATTTGTTAGAAGTTAGCGCCTAAGGTAGTCGCCGTAGTCTAGTAGGTAGCGTGTCGGCTTATTAGAACGTAGGGCCAAGGTTCAAATCGCAGGTCAGACATCAAAACGAAAATATAAAAAAATATTTCCTCGGTGACTTCCTCTCAGCAGATTTCTGGCGTGAAACTCTGAGAGTAAATAAAAATTGCCATGAAAAGTTTCTCAAAAATCTGTCGTTCGGAGTCGAAGTTAAACTGTAGGTCCCGCCACTCATGTATAAAATTAACGCACACAACATAAGTGGTGTGAGAAGCTAGGTCGTAATCCTGACTGAAGGTTTGTAATGACCAAATTATGTATGTAGCTATTAAGGATACTTTACTAGAAGTTAGGAAAGTACAGAGAGTTGTAAGAAATCAGTTTAACCCACTCTAACCTACTCATCTATATCAACATGATATGTTAGGTTATGACACTGTTTTCAACACAATAGCAGGCCTACACAAAATTAATTATTTTTAATATGACAAATTATGGGCCCGTTTCTGGCTCAAGTTTGTGCTGCTCTGTTGTATACATTTTTAATTTGATATACACCCACACAGCATCTCTTTATTTTTTTTCTCACCACCACCTTTTCTTTAGGCACAGAAAGCTAGTTAGTAGTGTGGCATGTAGTTTCAAGTGTTGCTACAAACCATAAATACAATAAGTGTGTGTGCTATGTGTAGGTATACGAGAGTATGTGTACGAATGTTTAACTCCTTTATGGTTGATATTTGCTTCTCTAATTTTGTTGTTAAAATGAAAATATTTGCTGCTGCTGTTGTTGCTCTCGTTGTTGCTGTTCTACACTCATTTTTGTGTGTCGGTTTGTTTTCTTTTAACCCCTCAAAAACATTATGTTATGTTTGTTGTTGTTGCCTAATATTTCTGGTTATTTCAGATGTTTTTTTTTCTTTTCATTTATATTCACTTTTTTGTTGTTGCTGTTGTTGCCACAATAGCTAAACACACATCAAATATCAGCATAGAACTTGACTTGCTTCTATGGCACAGCAGAACAGTACATCATGAATGATATCCTGTTTGAGGCTGTCTATGTATGTGTGTGTGTAAAATTGTCTTTAATGTGTGGTTGTTTGCTGTATGCTCTGTATGCTATGTGTGTGTGTTGGAAATGTTTCTCTTTTGTGTGTTAAAAGTGGTTTAAGTGGCTTTTTAATAAATTTACGAGTTTCATATTAAAATTTCATTAAAATTTAATTTTTTTCTTCACATTTTTTTTCAGTAAAAAATTACAACTAAAAATAAATTTTTATGTTCAACTGATGGTACAAATAAATTTTATATTTTATGATATAAAAAATTGTTATAATTTTATGAAATTTATAGAATAAAAGGATTACATTTAAAATCTTACAGGCTTTAGTGTTAAAATGTTTTGAGATTCAATTGCTTACCTTTGTTAGAATGTCTTTCCAAATTTGGATCCTTAATACCTGCAAATATAAGAAATGGAAAGGGGAAAATTATTAGACACAGTTAAGTACACAATTAAATAGATATTCAAGTACGAAATAAACAATAAAACCATAAAAATAGAGAAGGAATACTCTTTCCATTAGAGTAGGCCAAAGCAGAAAGCAATTTGGCAATTGTGGGAATTAATTAACATCGATTTACTGGCACATAATTTATCCCTTTGAATTCTTCGGCAAAGTATACATAGTAATGAAAACTGTTCTATAACTGCTCCTAGAGATAGCACCGCTTACTACTGTAAACCTAAAGGCATACAAACCAGAGATCAGCAATGAATCGCTTTTTCGCTCCTCATAAGTACTCATGAAATTTTGATTACGAGTGAGTCAACATTATTCAAATCCAACTACTCTGATGCATTCGTACTCAGTACAACATTGATTTATAAGTACAAGTTGCAATGAGTATGAGTACAACGTTGACATCAAACTCATACCATTCGAAATATGTTTGATTCATAAGCCTACTCATTCAGATTCATAAATTTAGAAAAATATTTATAATTCGAATCATTCATCAAAATTTACAGTCTTAGTTGTTGTTGCATTTACAAAGAAAAAAGAAAGACACATAAACGAAAAAGAAAAAAACAGCAAGCAGAGCAAACACACAACCTTCATGTGAGTATTGTAGTGTTCGTACGCGAATCAGACTTATTTTGTGATTCGTGTATACGATGAGTCATGGAGAGTCGAAATCAACAACATCATGCGTATTGTTAAGTATGAGTACCATGAGTATTTCAAACTTTGAATATGAGTAGTATGAGTATGACATTAAAATAAGTGTGAATGCGTATAAGTATCAGAAGTTATAAGTATGATTCTATCTACTCATCATTTGGATTCCCCTTTGCTGACCCTCTGATACAAACGCAGTATTGCCCTCATCTCTGTCTTGTACCAGTTATTTACTAGACTGTCTCAAAATATAGGAAAATTGCTCATTGTAATCACTATATCTCGCACAGTATGAAATCTAGAACCGTTGAAATTAATATCAATCATGCCCAATCCATTCCATCAAAAAAAAAAAAAAAAGGCTCAGCAATCAACGCATGCAACAAATATTGTACTCGTATGGGTGTATTACGCTTCTCCGTCGATATACGAAATTCGCAAATCCTCTTTGTTAACGTACACTTGCATACATACGTAATTGCTCACTACAACCCTTCAATCAGGACTACGATCTAGTTTCTCATGCCACTTAGTATGTTGTGTGCTTTATTTTTATACATGTGTGGCGGGACCTACAGTTTAAAGTCGACTCTGAAAGACTGATTTTTGAGAAACTTTTCATGGCAATTTTTTTTTACTCTCAGAATTTTTTGCAAGAAATGAATTCAGATTGAAGTACGGACTCTTGTCTAATATGGCTACACACTACCTACTGGACTAATATTCTTCTTAATACGTACTCTTCGCAATCTCTTAGTGGTTTAGGGAAACTTAAGAAATATGTTCGTTTCGATGTGCCCTCAATGTCCTTTATCTGGCCCTGTACAAGGAAGACCCCATTGCGCCAACTATAGGCTCCTACGAGCGTATTGTGTGTGTGATTAGTCGTGATCAGCCACTCGTCAAAACACTGATTGAGCCTTATCAGTGCGGCTGCATACCTGGTAAATGCACCATCGACGGGATCTTCACATTACATACATATAATCCTAGAGATAACCCATGGAAAACAACTGGACAGCTGCCATCTTTTTGTCGTCAACCTTCGAAAGCTTTTTAAGAAATTGTATTTTTACCGCATTATCTGAGCTCAGTATGCCTATGAAGTACGTAAGCCTTTGCAGAATAACGTTGAGCAACTCCTGCTGCGTCGTCAAGGTAGGAATAAATCTCTACGAACCTTTTGATATCATAAGAGGTTACAGACAAGACGATGCGATCTCTTCAGCTTCGTTATGGAAAGTGTTCTGCGGAAGGCGTGAGGCATTATATTTCACAAAACTATCCGGTTTGCTAGCGTTCGTTGAACGATATTGACATCACAGGAGGTGTCTATCAAACGGGAGTCTTACAAGAGGGATCTTTCAGTAAATGAATGCAAAACGAAGTGGACATTGTTAATAAGTAGGAACATGTAGTGACCCGTGGCGTATAGGATTCCAGACTACGGCCGCTAACTGTATTTTCGATGTTATCAGCGAATTTTTTATTGGCTAAGTTGCTAACTATAAAAGACAGGATGTTAGGATGTATATCGATTAGAGGATCACCCTTGCTAATATGGTCTCAACAGGCACTTGAGTAGCAAAGACCTCTCTCATACGGCAAGCCAAATATTGTACTCGTTGTTCTCCCCGTGATCCAGTATGGCGCAGAAGCATGGACAGTATTAAGTATCGACTCAAAAGAAGAGTCCTGCGTAAGATCTTCAATCCAGTGCGAATTTTTGGATGGCATTCGTATCCGATCCAACAATGAATTATATGAGCTTCTCAACGACATTGACGTTTTGGTGTGCTGGCTTGGCCATGTTGTTAGCATGGAAGTGAATGCTACGGCAAGACGGGTATCTAATGCGGGGATCAAAAGAAGTCGGCGTTGCCCTGTCATCGATGGGCATGATCAACAGCGAAGGCACACAAGAAACAGAAGTGGATGATAGAAGTGGATGGATATCATGATGTATGCTACGGAAAGACGGTTACCTAACGTGGGGATCAAAAGAAGTCGGCATTGAGGACGATTTTTCTGCGTTGAAAGTATCAAATCGAGGAAGACGTGCCATCGATGGACATATGATCAACTGCGAAGGCACACAAGAAGCAGAAGTGGATGATGGAAGTGGGTTGAGGTGAATGCTACGGCAAGACGTGTACCTATTACGGGGATGAAAAGAAGCGGCGTGGAGGACGATTTTGTCTACGTTAAAAGTATCAAATCGAGGAAGTGGATAATGGAAGTGGATAGAAGTGGATGCTACGGCAAGACGGGTATCTATTGCGTGGATCAAACGAAGACGGCGTTGAAGACGATTTTGTATGCGTTGAAAGCATCAAATCGAGGAAGTCCTGCCATCGATGGGCATATGATGCAGAAGAGACTGCAAGGATATGTTCAGTTCAGAAATTTCTTTGCTTTAAGCAATACAAAATAATTTTCTTTTTTGTTGTCTATTAAATTGCTTTTCATTTGCCATAATTTTCTTCAAATGTTTCATGAAATATTTAATTTTCCTTTCCAATATATTTCTGTTTCCTGTGTCTCTTTTAAAGTACACCAAACAGTTTCATCTTCCACTTTTGCATTCGTTATGAATGGGTAATTATTATTGGGCATAGGAGTTGGCTAAAACCAATAAATAAAACTTAATGTAAGCCATATACTATATAGAGAGAGAGAAAGTGTGAGAGAGAGGTCTCCTTGCTTCTAGCTATCCAAACAATTCTTTCTTTCCGTTTTCGTTTCCATTCGCAACATTTCACTTGTTTGAATTTATGTTTGTGGTGTGCGTGTGTGTGTGCTATAAACGCTTGAAGGTGATTTTAATTACATGAAATTAATTTGGATTAATATATGACATATGAAAATAGCTTACAGCCTTACACCAACACACCATTCCACATGGAAATTGCTTACAAACATATTTCAAAGTTTTCGACGACTTAGCAGCAATTCGCACAGCCAGCACTGATGAGGTTTATTTTTTCTCGCTTCTGTGTGGTAAAACAAATAGTTAAGGCTTAACGGTAAAAACCTCTAAATATGACAGAGAGAGATAAATTATGGGTGAAAGAAATATTTATATTTTTTCTTTTTTGGTTTGGCAACCAAATGATTTCAAAAAGTGGCATAAATATGGCGTAAATATGGCTTAACTAAATACGTTTAGCAGAGTTGGGGTTTATTGGTTTTATTCATATTCTGTCTACGCGGCTTATTTATGGTTATAAATTGAAACCTTTACCAAATGGTTCATAATTTGGGGAATTTTTTTTATTTTTTTTTTCTCTGTGAACTGCCAAAAAAATTGTGTGGAACTAAGCCAAAATAATATGAAAAACAGGAAAATCAAATAATTTGTTTAATATTGAGTGGAATAAATTTTACACTAATTAAGCACAAATTAAGCGCGTAGATTTTATAAAGGGTCCGCCATAAAACTTCTTTTTTTTTTGAAAATACTTTAAAAAAAACTACTGAATATTTTCTCAAATTTCTTTTTTTATTTGAAAGTACAATCCTTCCGGTTAATAATGGCCGGCTGGCCATGCAGTAGCCTGCACGATCGATCCAATTTATTTAAGCACATTATCGATTGTGTGCAGCTGTATTTCATTAATGGCTTCACGAATTAAACGCGTAGATTTTATATCTAAGTTTACTTAGCATCGTCAGTTCCACACCACTTTGCAGCTTTAAGATCTCAAAAATATTGCAACAGTTCTGCAGTATTTCAACAGTTTCTAATGCCTTTTTCCATTTGAGGCATTGTTGGTTTTATCAAAATTGAGCTACGCTAACTCATCCTCTGTATTATTATCCGCCCGTACACATATGAGGAGTGCCTTCAAAAAGAAATTGTTTGTAGTCCTACGCCTACAACCTGTATTACAAAATTGTACCCATATGGGTTTATTAGCCTTCTCCGTTGATATACTAAATTCGCAAATTCTCTTTGTTAACGTAAACATGCATACGTACATAATTGGTCATTACAACTCTGTAGTCAAGATTACGCCCCAGTTTCTCTTACCACTTATGTTGTGTGTGTTAGTTTTATACATGAACGGCAGGACCTACAGTTTTTTTTTTGCAAAGCTTTTCATTGGCAATTTTTTATTTACTCTCAGATCAATGTTTTTAGGAGAAATCTGCTGAGACGAAGTCGCCAAAGAAATATTTTCTTCATATTTCGTTCAGTTGGAGATGTCTGACCTGGGGTTTGAACCTTCGCCTCACGCCTAATAAGCCAATACAAGTGCATATTTTCGTTTTGTTTACGGGTTCCAATTATATGCCCCGATTATTATTTTGTCCTTATCACAGAATCCATATCCTGCACAATTGTTCTTTAATACTCCGGAGCCCGATTAAAATGATATTTACTATTATCAGGCTGCTACTGCTGTGACGCACGGCACTGCCCAAATCTCTTTTCATTGTGATTACTCAACAAAAATCAAGTTTACCTCAAACTAAAAGAGAGTGTCTACTCTACCCTGCCTATCTTTCTTTTCACAGAGTAAACCCTTCCCATTCCACCGAAGGGTTCTGAAATCTCAGCGTGAAAAATTCTTTTGCTCCATACCATGCCATACTATTTACAGGATAACTTAATACAGCCAAGTACAAAGATGGGATCCTGAGCGTCAGATATTAGTGTTTTGTTACGTCCTATTCACTCACTGTTGTAGATGTTGAAATGAGCTCATCTTTCTGTGGTATAAACTTCATTCAAGGTACTTAAGATTTTTCCCTTGGACTTGGAATACTTAACCCCGGATTAAAACACTCCAGGCATAATGTCTGTCCGCAAACCATCCACAAACCACAAAAAAACAGCCTGCATGTTGTTGCATTTACTATTATCTCTCAATCGTGTTGAGAAGCGTTTTCAAAATCATAAAGTCGACTGTCTTTTCTTCGCTTAGGTGCTTTAACTCGTTCTATTGTTAACGTCTTAACCTTACTTACTAAATGGGTCATTACACCGCTTTAATGACGATTGCAACCAAATTTCTCACACCATCAACCCGGGACCACAGTGGCGATAGATTTGAAAAAGTTTTTAGTGGCAATTTCATTTACTCACAGAATTTTTGCCAGATGACTGCTGAGCGAAAGTTGCCGAAAGAAATACTTTGAGATGTCTGAGAGGGTTTTGAACAAGATCGCCTCTAATAAGCTAACACATTTCTCACTACACTAAGGAGACTTAGAATATCTAAAACAATTTCTTATAGAAAGGATATCATGATTCTTTTTGCAGCGTTTAATTTCCTTATAATAATAATTTTTTAAGATTCTGCAGACGTTTGCACAGCCACAGATCATTCCACTTTTCCATTTGGACGAAAACTCAACTTTAATCGTTTTCCATGGACTTAATTCTTTAATATGTTGGTCACCGATAACTTCGCAGAGTAAAATTGTTGGTTTATGTTCCTAGAAACATCATAACGATGCTATCTACATTCTACCAACCATGTGACTGCTGCCCTCCTTATTATATGTATGTCCTGACAATAATCATTTCATTAGCTTTTATTCATTCCAATAGGAGAAATTAAGGCTTCAACAAGCTAATTCCCTAAATTGCAACGTTGCAAATCGTTTAAACTACTTTCCATGACTTCACTTATAAAGTGGGTCTTATTGCTTTAGGGAAGCCTTATCATCGGTTACCATAGGCATTCTAGCCTATACCAACTATAACGATACTATCGGGACCTTATTACAATCTCTTAAATATTTCACGTTTTTTAGGCCACCCATTTTTTACATCTTAGTACATCCTGTATGCAATCCATGGCAGCAGTTCTAAGGCCAATGTTTTCATTCATATTTAAAAAAAAAAGATTTTTTTTTCAAATCCTTTAAAGCAATTTACAGTAAAAATGCCGCTTTTCTAACAATATGTTCATATTGTTGTTTTTTGTTTTGTTTTGTAATCCAAACCAGCTTGTTAAAATAGAAATTTCAAGCGGAAATTTGCACAAGAGTAACACACAACTCCTGAATAAAAATACAAAAACAAAATGAAACAAAGCTACAAAGGCTCCGTATGTTTTTGTAGTGGTAAAAAGTGTCTGTCTTTATGGTTTTCTGTCTTTCAGTCACACAACATACAGCCAGTCAACGAACTAAGAAATACATCAGTCTGTTACTTATTGGTACCCTCAACGAATGGGAAAAAAAGACGGGCTTAGAGGAGAGAAAAAAAAATATGTGGAAATTAAAAGACCTTAATTGTGATGGGCAACCTTAAGGACATGGAGGGCACAAACTAATCATTTACTGCGATTACTTTCTTAAAGGGATGGCCTTTGTTTAGGAATGAAAACTTTCTACAGGCTGCAGACGACAAGAAATATTCTCGTCAAAAATCTATGGCGCTGTCATTCGATGTTATTCCTTAGATTGATAAGCCCTCTGTTCTTATTCACATGGCATGTATTTTGCCACTATAATCCAGTGGATGTAGCCTACTATTACAGAGATATGTTAACTGCTCTACTGTTTTATAGCCACTTCAACGGTAAGTGTTCGCGCAAAATAAAAGGAAGTGTTTTCGTACAACACATCTGTAATGTAGAGCATACAGGTTCGCAATCGTATGGACAAGCGGATCGCCCAATGAAAGAATTCCTTCTACAGCCGCCCTATTCACTAGTGGAACTCTCTTCTCATAGAAGTTTTTTCTGTCACAGGATAAACCGATGCAAATCTAATATCCACAAGCCTAACCCCACTTTTCCTTCTTCTTATAACCTTTTTTCCAAGTCCAACTACAATGCAATGCACGAGAAGTGCGGTATACACTGATTACACAGCCCTGCATGGGTTTTGCAAATAAGATGGCTCCAGGTGTTTCCGAAGGCATTTTGCGCGCTGAAAACTCAGGGATTTTTCGGGTCGCTGATTACAGATCTTCATTCAGATTTAAAAAATTCAAAATGGCGGTCAAGTAAATCTGATTAATTTTTATAAACCTCGACCGCAATCAAGTAAATCTGATTAATTTCTATAAACCTCGACCGCCATATTCGATCCGCCATTTTGAATTTTTTAAATCTGAATTAAGATCTGTAATCAGCGACCCCAAAAACCCCTGAGTAACAATTTTCAAGTAAATCTGATTCATTTGTAAGGACCTCCGTAGTGTTTCTTTTTCTCTTGCACCCCTTGACATAAATCCACCCCCTACTTTAAGGGTGCATGTAAACAATTTGGCTTTGGGCTCATTTTAAAGAGCAAAGATCAATTGTCAATTTCTGACAATATCGATGGTTCTAACAAGTCAGTGTTTAGCTCTACAATTTTTCAAAAACGGCCAAAAACGCTATTTTTAGGGGTTTCAGCCCCCTTTTTCTCGAAAACCTGACGTGATGGTTTTTGAACCCAGATTCGCGTTCAGGGCGCAAAACGACTTCGGACAAAAGAGGTACAAATTTGAAGGGCTGTGTTATTGGTGGTTTCAGCTCAGTTTCGCCTCCATTCAAAATTCCATTTACGCTGACACATCATCCAGCGGATAGAGAACACACTTAGTCAGCCTTATCACAGGGAACAGTCGCTGCAGAGCTGATCATTAAATTTAAATCAGGCGATATGTATGGTTTGGTTTAGGTTGGTATGGATGGATGGAATGGTTTACAGCTCTCAATCGCGTGGATATTTTAGACTCCTCTGTGAACATCAAGTGAACCATTTCCTTTGGTTTTTGGGAGATGTAAATGGACTTTGTGAATATCAGGATCCAAGTTCACGCAATATAAGTCGTATAATGTGTGGTGATCGATGAAATACATGTCTGAGGCATTGTTTTGCACTACTGTTCTGAGGTTTACTAAAGTACTGCGACCAAACAAGCTATAGATCTGTCCACAACCTATACCGGGCTTACTTGTAATGTTTCCCCCTAACGCGTTGCGATTCTGCGGCTGCTGGTGGCTAATTAGTAAGGATGACCCTCTGTCCAGTAATTGATAAGCCCACACAGATTTTAAGTATGCGTTCTAGTGATTCATTCTCTTTGGCATAGAATTTCAATATTAATCTTGTAGCGATTTCCATTCCATGGTAAGCGGCTTTCTAAACGGTTATCATTCTACACTTAAAGAATAAGAATGGAAATCGCTTCAAGCTTTCTAATCGGTTACCTATCTCTGTCTATTTCTTTACCAGTCTATTGCATCATTTGAACATCCTGTGTAGTTACACTACCTCCCTGAGGAAATGCGAAAGTGCGGCAAATCTTCATGTTTAAATTTTTGGACACTTAAAATCGAATCTGGTCTCTGTCTATTCACCTCACTTCTTCCGCATCCTTACGAACATTTGGTTGCTCCTCCCTGTTCATACATTTGTTTTCTGTTTTAATTTCTAACAAACTGCATGCACGAGTTGTAACAAGTAGACGTGCAGATGGCGCTGTCGTGGTTTATAAAGTATGAACGTTTTATGCCCTTTTCTTTCTAATATGGTGGCGGGCAGTGGGAAGTGAAAAGTTTAAAGAAGTGAACTCATGTAAAATATTGTTGTTGCTATTGTCGCTGTTAAGCAATTGTTTATTGTTGTTGTTGCTGTTTACAATAAAAATAAATAAAATCATGGTGAAGAACAAGAATGCCGGCAAGTATGTGTGTGTGAGTGTGGCTCGTGAGCAATTTCATGGTTTTATGGTTTTGAAAACTTTTTTTTTTGCTGCTGCTGTCGCATAAATTGGAGTCCTTTTTGAGAGTGTACCATAGAGTATGGCTTTTAAAGTTTGGCTTTTAACTGTTTGATGAAAAAAAGAAGAAAAAAGAAAAAGAGGAAGAAAGACAGAGAGAGAGAGAGAGAGATTCTCCAAAAATTAATTGAATATGAATGCGACCCGCAGTACAAAACTATTGCGAAAAAACGGTTAACAAAACCGGAAAAATGTGTAACAATTGTTTGAATCCCAAAAAAAAAGGAAATAAAAAAGAAAAAAAATTGTTTTTTTTTGATTGAAATTAAAAATCAAAATTGTTTCTCAAAATCACTCACTTATAAAAAAACTGCAACAATATGCCACCGAATTAAGTACTTCTTCTTCACTCGTGTATAAGGAAAAACCCTTCATAGGAAAGTTGCAAACACATGGACAGGAAATGAAAGAAAAAAAACAAAAAAAAATTTTTTTCTTTGCTACCAACAAACACAAGTTAAAACTCATTTCCGTTTTAAGCATGAAAAATTTGTTGCCAAAATAAAACAACAACAACAAACAACAAATATAATAAAAATCAAATTATAACTTTTTAAAACATAATAAAGTGTTAAAAACACGCGATTACATTGAGGAGCCTTAACATTAACGTTTCAAAATACTACGCTCAACGCCATCTCCTCCTCGCTGTGTGAGGCCACCAAGTGAGAGAAATGGAGGACGAAAAAAAAAAATTGTTGACAAATTTATTTAACACGCGATGTAAAGACAATTTACTTCCATTACCAGGAAAATTGTTTGGCACGAAAAATTGTTGCGTTCTGTTGGCTGTCTTTGTTTTGTAAGCAATCCCCCTTCTTTACAAATCAATTATACTCGCAAAAGTGTAAAAGTTGAAAATCGTGTTGTTACACTTGAGACTTTTTTGTTTCGGTTTACTTTTTTTTTGCACTGTTTTTTTAATACAATTTCTTCATTTATTATTTTAGCGCAAAAAAAAAATAATGTTTCAAGAGATAAAGAAATACAAAATATTACCGTAGATTTGTTTTTTATTGCAACAGCGTCACACAGCCTTGGGTGGTATTTATTGTTAAAGTTTACCAGTAAAAATGAATTCACTGAACAACATGGCAATAAAATTCGTTAAAAAAAAAACAAGTGAAGAATGTGTTGTCCTTATGACTCCTTTTGAGGCCTTTCTAATTTTGGAAATAGTTTGAATAGTTTTGAAAAAAAAAACAAGCTTAGCTCAGACCTCCCTTCGAAAAAGAGGTCCTGCTTAGGTCTGCCTTTAGTTTCATTGAGATACATACATACATACATAATTGGGCATTACAACCCTTCACTCAGGGCTACGATCGAGTTGTGATAACACAATTAATTCTACCTGGTAGTCAACGATTCCCTAGAGGAAACCATCCCGAGTTCAAAATAAATCTTGCTATTACAGCAATCTTTATATTTAAAGAGTTCTGTCAACGATGCCTGAAAATGAGATGTTAAGCAGGATACTGCAACACAACATAAAAGACAGTCTCTTGCTCCTCCTCACACCCACAACTGATACAGAAGTCATCAGTCTTAATGCCTAGTCTTCCGGCATGCCTTCCAAAAGGACAATATTCCGTAAGATCGCTTTTGTGCTATGAATGGCCATACGATTTAAGGGCAGAAGTTAGTCACTCCACTTCTTGTCCATACGTGTTCAGCAAAGACTGGCAATATTGCACGTACCTTTCTGCTACCAACTAGATTGAACCTCCCAGTAAAACGAATGCTATGGAAATACTATAATAAAATATGAAGTCGCCATAGTCTAGTAGGTAGTGTGTTGGCTTATTAGACGTAAAGCCAGGGTTCGAGCCCCAGGCCAAACATCAAAACAAAATACAAAAAATATTTCTTCGGCGACTTCGTCTCAGCAGATTTCTGGTACAAACTCAGAGAGTAAATAAAATTGCCATGAAAAGTTTCTCAAAAATCTGTCATTCGGAGTCGACTTTAAACTGTCTGTAGACTTTAAACATATCTGGTTGCCGAATTTCAAAACTGCTGCTGGACAGCGGGATAACCAGAAAACTACTTGAGTTCGACAAGATAACGGTTCGCACTCTAACAGTATGTATTCTAATAGGCATTGCGCTGTTGGCAATTTCGCTGATAAACTCGGTCTTTACCACCAGGATTACAGCAGAAGCTGCCATAATGTGCGGGAAACAGAATTGGTAAAACACCTTTTAATTCGAGTGCCCTGTCATCGGTTTTTGGGTGGCAGAACATTTGAAGATCTGGGCAGGGTGGCGAACGTGCCACTGAGAGAACAGACGCCGGTTACATTCGTAGCTAGGGGTGGTTTAAAACTACCGCTAACGGATCATGACAAGGGGCCTTACACTGGGTGACACAAAGGTCTATTTGAGTCATCGGGTGGACTTGCCTGTGAACGGCAAGATACCCGCTAACCTAATCTAACTAAACGACTCGATTTATAACATATCTGGCCTTTAAACAATACAGTATTCTATTTTGCAAAGTACCCTGTCGTTTGCAATGGTCTTTAAATACATTCTTGTCTGGCTTCCTACAATTAAGTCCGTCTTGATTTTGATAATAATCTGCAGAGAGTAAGACGGTCAGTACAGGGACTGCGTTCACCCTTTGTGATATCAGAGCTACCACTCCGATCTAACCTAACCTAACCTAAGATGTTCAAAATAAACTGCACTGAACATCAAATACTCTCAGGGAAATTTAATCAAAATTCTGCAGATTTTCACTACAAATTTAATAACATCTGTCAGGGGTTTTGATACAAATGCTAGTAAGAAAAAGAATACTTGACATACAACCTGCTTAGCTATATGTATTGATTTTTTTCCATTTGCCTACTTTTAAAGACTTTTTTCCTATTTTTTTAATTCTAATAGGTTTTAAAAAATTTCAACTTGTTCATCTTTTTTATTTTTTTTTTATTTTTAAGATCATAATCAAAGAAAATACTCCAGCACGTACGAAAATCATTTTAATTTGACAAGAAAAAAAACCCCTCAAGAGCAGCAATCATAATCAAATAAAATCCGAAATAATGCACAATGAACATGCACAGACACAGACACATACATATGCTAACACTTTGACTTTTTACTCACACCATTTCGTTATGAAATCAACTGACAAACGGAGGAGACAAGCACAAATCTATAATCAACACAATTAAGCTCTTTTTAACCTCATAAAATAACAAAATTGTCATTGTATGTCTTAAGTGGATTTACCACAAGTTTACAGTAGCAGTAGTAGCAACAACAACAACAACAACAACAACAACAACAATAGCAATAATAAAATATCTCTATAAATTAAATACATATACACACACATAAACACACACCGTTGTGTATAAACAAACGTCATATAATATATTTGGAAAATTCATGACACTGCATTACATTTACTGCAATTGCAGCAAAATCAAATAGACAACAACAATAACACTAAATGTTTAGAGAGCACATAATAGCAGCAAAATATTAAAGAAGTAAGAGGAGAATACATATAATAAACGTTATACTCTTGAACCCTCAATATAAACTAACTCGCTTCAACTCTTTGCTTTTTCTAACCCCATCTCTCTCTCTCTCTGTTTGTTAAACACCAATGTACACATAAATAAACACAATCATGTGAACATTATAAAGTAAAGCATAAGTGGAAGGCAATAGCATACACACACACATGCATGCTGCTAGAGTTTGTGTACACAAAAAAAGGAGTGCGTTTCTTTATAAACGTGAGTGTATGTTTACAATCCTTACCACATACATTACGCATCAGAGAATGCAGACACAGAAGCAAATACTCACACACAACACATATGGTTTTCTAGCTAGCTAAACAAGATTTCATTTCATTTTTGTTTACTTTAATACAACATATATGTTTTGTTGTTGTTCTCATTGGTATTGAGTGTATGTGCAATTTGTATTGTGGGTTACACATGAAATTGAACTTTGGGCAAGAGATTGTACATAAACTGCAAGTGAGTACACATAAATAAATACCGTAACACAACGGAAATAACACAGGAATATTTGTAAAACAATTTCCGCATGGGTGTGATATTTAAGAGATTCCTGGGTATATTGGAAAAATGAATTTCATTTTGATTTTTTTTTTTTTTCTATAAAAAATATGAAATATTTTGAAAAATATTTCTTGCAAAGCTTAATTTTGGTTGAAGGAAATATTAAATGAGCTTTCGCACTTGGCCTGACATCTGTGAAACACTGATTGATCAAATTTAGTTTGCTGCGCTTACTTTGAAATGTTTAACGATGGATTGTGAGAAAAAAAAAAATTTAATTATTTCTCAGTAAAAATAAAACCAACGTAGTACTACTAGTAATACGACTGAGTGCAGCTTCACCGTTCAGACTACAGATGCGTAATATTCAAAGGATCTAAACCCAATAATACTGTTCGAAATTAGGGGTAGATTGCCTTCATAGGTAAGTTCACTCGGTTGCCCATATGACCCATTGTTTTACCCAAGAACTGCAGAGAGCTCCGGATGAGACCGGGCACTTTAGCGACTATGCCAAAATCTTCAAACGATCACTGCTGTTCTGAAGTGCAGGGCAGTTGCATAAAAGGTATTGTACCGTTTCCTTTTCAAACAACAAAATGAGTGCGAAGCCACTTCGTCCATGAACCCCAAACCTGATAACACAGCCCTGCAAATTTTGACTTTTTTGTGCAAATAAGATGGCTCCAGGTGTTTTCGAAGGCATTTTGAGCGCTGAACACGAATCTGGTCTCATAAACTTTCCATCACGTCAGGTTTTCGAGAAAAAGGGAGTTGAACACCTAAAAATGGCGTTTTTGACCATTTTTGAAACATTGTAGATCTAAACACTGACGTGCTAGAACCAACCATCGCTATTGTCAGAAATTGACAATTAATCTTTGCCCTTCAAAATGAGCCCAAAGCCAAATTGTTTGCATGCACTCTTAAAGTAGGGGGGTGCAGGGGAAAAAGAAACACATTACAGAGGTCCTTAAAAATTAATCAGATTTACTTGAAAATTGTTACTCAGTGGTTTTTGGGGTCGCTGATTACAGATCTTCATTCAGATTTAAAAGATTCAAAATGGCGGATCCAATATGGCGGTCAAGCAAATCTGATTAATTTTTATAAACCTCGACCGCCATATTGGATCCGCCATTTTGAATTTTTAAATCTTTTTTTTCGTGTTCAGCCCACAAAATTCGTTCGGAAACACCTGGAGCCATCTTATTTGCAAAACCCATGCAGGGCTGTGTAATCATCAAACTGACTTGGACTTAGAAGAAAGAATATTATAAGTGAAGGAACACATTGATTGTTGAGGATAATTTTGTAGAACTCTGGAATATGTGCTTAGGCTGCCATATTCTTACTTTGAAATTTGCTGATGATACTGCTATGCTGAGCCTCTATAACCACATTCAAAAACAAAACAATGGAAAAAGAGATTAACAGGCTAAAGTGGGTTTAGCACTTAGCGTTCACAGTACATAGGGAATCATGTTCAATTGATCGAATAAGCCACCAAGAAAAAAAACTCCCTCAAATTTTGAGATTAAATATTTGAGCAGACATTGTTATCAGCGGCTAACATAGAAAGAACAGCATATAAACGGCTATTAAACCAAATTAACCCATTAGTGCCCAGTGGCAACTTAAGTTGCCAGCAGAGGTTGCCTTAGTTTTTATGCTCTGAGAGGAAATTGAGTGTAAAAAACAAAACAAAGTAATTCGGGCATTAATGGGTTAATATACGTTTCTCGTATTAATTATACGGCCTGATTAATAGAAATTTAGTTCCAAGCTTTTGTCTTTTTGAAACCAATCCATTGCTAGAATTGACTAAATATCCTAAGACAGAAGCATAGTAGAGAGAGGAGCTGTAAATCTTTGACTTAAGATGGATCGTTGTAAGCAATACCGATAACAATGTGCCAAAAAGTTTGTGTCTCCTTTCTATTGTCGTCTTGGGATAGGTTATTCGAACCCTATGAGATGTTGCTGAATAATTTTGACAATGACAGTTTAGCATTCCACAATGTAAGTATATTTCTATCTTTAATAAATAATATTCTAAACGCTTAGGATACTCAAGGCTATTTAAATAGTAAAAACAATCCATTTTACACACTTTTTAAATAATTGTACAATTTTGTTGTCCTAGCCAAGGTTTAAGTTGTTCACTGAACTATTTTTTGCCTTCTTTTTAACCACATTTTTAATTGATTTGATATTTGACTTTTTGAAACTATTTAATCTGACATCAATTGTGTGTGGTTTTGGTTTTACTCAATTCATTTTCGTTTTACTCGCGTTTGAGAATTCTTTTTAAAAATAAAATTCTTTTTTAATTAATTTTCACTTATCATTTTACAAAAAACCTCAAAAACCATTATTGCTAACCACGACAGCTTTTCTTTTTCTTTTTATTTTTTTCTTTCTTTTTCTCTTGTCTTTTTTACTATTTATTATCCTCTTCCAGTAGGTTCTTTGTAATATGACTTGCCTGTGTTGAAAAATCCCTGAGGTTGTTGTAGTAAATGTAACAAACTAAACTGGTATAGAAAAACCAAAGTATTATTAGAGAAAAAGCCTGCTTAGGACACAAAAGAAGAAATTGTAGACATTTTCTTCAATATGAAATACCATTTGAAATACCACAGACACACTAAATGAAAAGTGGTCGTTTTTAATATTAATTTAATATGGTATAGTATATGGTATAGGAGAGGCAGATAAATTAAAAACTTTGTTTAAATGCCGTTTAAATAGTTCCTATGTGAGAAATAAAATGAAATTAAATTAAATAAAATAAAAAATGTTTTTATTATTTCTTCTAGACACTTGTAGTTTTTTGTGCTTTAAAAAAAAGAACAACTTCAATAAACCGCATTGCCTTAACTTTCTAATTAAAACACGCAAAAACCTCAGTAGAGAAAGTCAACAAAAATATTTGCCAGACAAGTAAACAATTCAAAGACAAATATGACAATGTCTGTGCAGTTAAATCAACATTAAAAAAAATGAAATTTTAAGAAATTTAATATTAAATTTATTTAAAATTGTATTAAAAATAAAAAAAAATAAAAAATTATTAAAAAAAATATTTTGAAAACTAAAAAAAATTTAATGAACTACAGCAGCAGCAATGGAGACGTATACGTAATATTCCATACCTACTGTAGTTTGATAATATTCATCATACGCTGCAGTGGCTTAAAAGGCACAATCATATACAGACTCGTACAGATAATAAACGATTATTGAACCGATTTTTAGTTTCATTAAGAATACAAATATATTGTCGTTAGGAAAACCGTTATTGACATATTCTGTTAGACGAAATGAACAAATAATTGCTTACCACTGTGCTGCATTTAGAAAAGAAAAAAGAACAAATGTCAAGAGCGCTAATAAAAAGTGTTTTCATACTTAAAAATCGTCGACAACAGAAGTAAAAAGGAAAATTTCATCAAAGGGTTGAGTACTTGGCCGAAGGTTGAAAATTCTGTGAAAGCCAAATTTTTGTCGACGATAATACATCTTACCATGTAAGAAGACCTACCCATCAAGAATTCAATCCAAAATATAATTTAAAGACGGTAAAACAGGGTGGTGGTAGCATCATGGTATGGATGTTATTCTCTTATCATGGTGCGGGTCCTATACATCGTATCCAGAATGTAATGAAATCGGCTGATTACACCGAAATTTTGAAATATACAATGATGCCGTATGCCTAAGAAAATATGCCACTCAAAGGGGTCTTCCAGCAGGATAATGACCCAAAGCATACGGTAAAGTAGAAAGAAGTGGTTATAGGACAAAAAGATTAATGTCTTAGAATGGCCATCACAGTCCTCTGATTTGAATACAATAGAAAATTTGTGGAACGAAGTTAAAAGGGCAATCAGGGGAAAGTGTCCAACAAATTGCGACGAGCTTTGGAATGTTATACAGCATGCTTGGAACTTAATACACCTAGATGTTTGTCATAATTTGGTCGACTCAATGCCTAGAAGCTGTGCTGCTGTTCTGGATAACAAAGGATCTGCAACAAAATACTAATGTGGCACTAAGGCTTCATGCAACAATATTCAGTATAAATATCTATTTAGTTTTACTTAGGTTAGTTATAGCTTTAAGATTTCATAAAGTGTCCTTATTTTTTTCGCACCTTAAACTACATACATTCATACAAAATTACAAAAAAAAATCAAAATATATTATATTTATATTTAATATATATATATATTCCTATAGCAAAAGTTTTGTTTTTAATCTGTTTTCTACCGTTTATGAAAAAATAAGTCGTTTAAACAAGAAAGATTTTTCGAGTTTTTATTCGTTTTTAAATATAATGTAAGTTTTAGTGGCTACTGTCCTTATTATTTTTCACATCACTGTACACTTACAGTGAAAATATGGCTTCAGCTAGAGAAAGTGTGGCGGATAAACTTACAAGTCGTTGTTAGCAATTGGTTTTATCCTAAGAGTCTTAGCGTAGATGCAAATTCGAATACAAAATGGATTTGCATCTCCGTGTATATAAAGTGCCCTTTAACCAGCATTCGCAACACCGTAAATACGGTAATTAGTTTCTAAATCAACAAGCTCTGAATGCTAAATTTTCTAACAAAATTTTCTTCAAAGTTGGTGCTCGTTTCTATACCGGTGGTTACTTTGACAATTTAAGTTATAGCAAATGACGCCCAGAGACCCCAGAAACGAAAAGCCATTACACCCAAAAAAAAGACGAATGTTAAAGCTTGCTATGTGGTCAGGAGGTGTTATTGGGTTACCATCAATTCAGAGTACTATGGTCATACGATAACCAACTATATTTGTCCTGCAATTGTGAAGTTTTAACAAAACGGTGCTACGTGTCGACTTTATCTTAATTGCATGAGAAATACAGAGTAATTTTACGCTCTAAACTAAAGACCAACATTCGTTATGTTATCACCGAGATAGTGTTGGAAGTGTACAAGAAAATTGTTCGAAAATTACGTCAAAGTGATCAACTGCCTCAAGCAATGGAAGGGCGATTATGGGCATTGTTTTTCGCATGGAATGACAAGGTCCAAATAAAATAATAAAATTGAAGTTTCTACGAAATCATTCTCTAAAAAACTTTTGTGGTTCGACGTCAATGTCAAAATTTGTATGGCTAGTGTGAGAAGATGGGGGAGCGGGTATGTAACTACAAGGCAACGCCACTGATTGGTTTCAACTTGTCGAAGCCCGCAGCTATCCTTGCAAGTACATGCCAAGCAGCTCAGAGCCTCCGAATCTTAGATCAGGCGTTCCCCGGGTACTGGTACTCAGCATCCGCTGGGTACTTGCTAATGTGAGAAGGGAAGATTGACGATTCGGCACGACCTTGACTATGTATTGGAAATCAATTTTGTAGATGACGCAAGTGGGACGACGTTTGTTGCATTCTGTTACCTGAGTACACCGAATGAAAACCGGTCGAAATGGCGGTCAGGCTAATGTTGCAGACGCCTCCGTTCCGTTAACTCCGTGGCAGGGCTTCAAGTACGTTCGATTATCGTCGCCAATTAGTTGGTAATGCAGGTTTAATCCTTCATAAAAGGTTGAAAAGACCAATTAAATGCCATGAATTTGTTTATATGTTCAGTGAAATTTTACGTATCAAATCTAACTTCATGAAAACAAAACATACGTATGTATGTAGGGTACTGTATGTATAAAATCCTATTTAATGTCAAAACTAAATTACAATGAAAATTCCTTTAAAATGAAGTCAAACAATAGAAGACCAAACAAATACTGAAACATGTTGCCAACATGTGCAAAGAAGACAAACAAAACAAAACAAGACAAGACAACTGCAGCAATTGACTTTATTTTATGGAATAAAAAAACAAAAACAACAACAACAAACATTACAAAAACAATCTAAAACTAAAATATCTTTAAAAAGAAAAAACATTTCAAGATACAAAGAAAGACATGAACAGCTTTATTGGCATTATATTGTGGCAAAAGGCATAGCTGCGGGGGCCTGCAATGCAACATATTTATTTGTATGAGGCATGCACAAAAAACATGTTGCAATTTGTTTACAAGTTAAATACATTTTTTTTGTTGTATGGAATTCCATGGATGTTACTGGTAACTGAAGAAAAGCATAGATAAAATGCTTAAATAAATTTAAATATTTTGAAACAAAAAAAGCAAAAAAAAAAAAAGGAGGAAAAACACAGACAGTATAATACAAAAAAACGGGCCTAAGTTAAGTTATTTTGTTTTGTAGTGCAAGAAAAAGAGGGTTATTGGTAAAAAGCAACATATAAAGTGAATGACCTTAATTTGAATGAAATTTTTTAAAGTGGCTTAAATAATAGAAAAAAATAAACAAGAAAGGAAACATGAAAATATAATTCAGAAAAACTTTCTAAATAAATAGAAATACGCCTCAATTTCCTTTTTTTATTAAAAACACCGCATATATACATACGTCTCTAAAACCTCCCACCACATTTCTTTATCTTTTATCCGTAAACTTATTTCTTTATCTTTTGCAAGAGAGATCCATAAACATTTTGTTTTTGAATAAAAAAAAATGCTTTATTTAAACGCACAAAAAGAAAAATTAATCCTTTAATTATGTGTCTTTTTCTCAAGTTTCTCTCTTTCTCCGTGTAACGCATGAATCCCTTTTCTTAAGGACCTTTCCAGAAAATAATTTTATGCAAATGCAACAAAGAGTACAACGCCAACAACACCAGTTTATTAGCATCAATTGTTTGTTTATGTAGTTGCGCAAAAAGGATAATTTTATAACCCCTTACCGGTCGTAAAGCATACATATACATACGTAAGCATTGTAAGTACTGTGGAATGACTTTAAAGACTCATAGGATGAGACTGACTGTGGCAGGAGTTTATACATTTTTTCTGATGCAGTAGTTTTAATGAACAGTGGGCTTAAAAGATGATTTTCCTATGGCCAAGAAATGCTTGGTTCTAGGTTTCTATGGGTGATATACATACATATATGCTATCCGGATCACTTTTTCCAATACATAATACAGAGATATGAAGTCGCCGTAGTCTAATAGGTAGTGTGTTGGCTTATCAGACGTAAAGCCAGGGTTCAAACCCCAGGCTAGACATCAAAACAAAATACAAAAAGTATTTCTTCGGTGACTTCCTCTCAGCAGATTTCAAGCAAAAACTTTGAGAGTAAATAAATTTGCCATTAAGAGTCTCTCAAAAAATCTATCGTTCGGAGTCGACTTTAAACTGTAGGCCTCCCGGCACTTCAGTATAACATTAACACACACAACATAAGTGGTGTGAGAAAGTAGGTCGTAATCCTTACTGATGGGTTGTAATAACCAATTACGTTATATATGTTATACAGATATAAAGATTATCATTAAAGCCGCAAGTATATCCAACACAACAGAATTTAGAGTAACGTCATAGCTTGTCTATGGATCCTTCCTCTCATGGATAAAATTAACACACAACACATGAGGGTTGTGAGAAGCTAGGTCGTATACCGCACCGAAGGATTGTAATGACCAATTACACATAGTTAGTGCTGTCCAAAATTATTCTTTTCCCCCTTATCCCAACAGGTTTATAATGCAATTACAATCGTAAGGAGCCGGACTATTGTAGAACAGGAGAGGTTAGCTGCTTCTAAAGGGTCCGCCAAATAACTTTTTTTTTTTTGAAAATGCTTTAAAAAAAATTACTGAATATTTTCTCAAATTTCTTTTTTTATTTGAAAGTACAATCCTTCCACTTAATAATGGAAAATAATTTCATTCAAATGGCTGCCTCGGCTGGCCATGCAGTAGCCTACACCAGAAGATGCCGATTTTGGCAAAAAATCATCTTTTCAGATGAATTTCATTTTGATTCTGGCGGGTATGTAAACAAGCAAAATTGTTGCATTTGGGGCACAAAAAACCCGCACGCATACATTGAAAAGCCGACGCACACAAAACGAGTCACTGTTTGGTGCGGATTTTGATCCAGAGAGATAATTGGGCCATTTTTCTTCGAAAATGAGCAAGGAGTGGCCGTTACAGTCAATGGCGATCGTTATCGGGCCATGTTGAACGAATTTTTGTTCACAAAAATTGAAGAGGAGAATATTGGCAACATTTGGTTTCAACAGGACGGCGCTACGTGCCACACAGCCGAAGCTACACTCGATGTTTTGCATTCTGTTTTTGAAGATCGCATTATTAGCCGCAGAGCTGATGTCGTTTGGCCACCTCGGAGCTGCGATTTGACACCGTTGGACTATTATTTGTGGGGTGCCGTCAAAGATAAGTGTTACGCCGACAAGCCAGCGACAATTGACGCTTTAAAGGACAATATTCGTGAAGCCATTTGTGAAATACAGCTGCAAACACAATCGATAATGTGCTCAAAAATTGGACTGATCGTGTAGGGTGCAGCACCGTACAGAAACGGAAATCAAAGGAGCGCTTACAATCTATTAGAGCAAGATAGCAAAGGTGGAAGTCGTACCACAACTGTAGTAGGATATATACAGTGGACAGCAAAAGTCTTAGCACTCCAATATATTTTAGCAATTTCATGAATTTTAGCAAAGAGTGTATAAGTATATTTATTTTATTAATTTATTTCTGTTTTATTATAAAACAAACAATTTTTTTAATGTTTTTCATAACACAAGGGAAAAGTTTCAGATGACTTCATAGGGTAACCCCTTTTGGAATTGAATGTACAAGTTTTGTTTAGTGTTTTCTGGTGGCACCATGAGCAAGTTTTTCGGTTGACTTTTATTTGAGGTTTAGCGATTACGTAACCGTTCTTTCAAATGCTCTCCTAAATACTCTCTTGAAGTCATATCGGGACTTTATGTAAGAGTATTAAGCCTGTGGGGACTTTTTGTCGAAATATATTGCTGTACTAACTACTTTTGATGTCCACTGTAAGTACATATGTTCCCATATCTTGTACCAAAATAAGAATTACAAGAGCACCACATGGTCTTGTCCTCATATGAGTTCTTCACATAATACTTACATCGGTTTAAGTTAACAGATAGTCCTATGAGTCCAAATTGTCCAAAAGAATGCGAATCAGCGAAACACACTTGTGAGTGCTAGAAATTCACAGAAGAACAATTTGCTTTAAAGAAAGTTTTTGTCTGCTGACCAACAGTTATCGAGATGTGTCAATAGAGTGACAAGTGAAATGCTGCAGTTCTATGTAGGCTCGGAATAATCGAGAGAAAATATAGAACTCTGCAAGAGATTTGTGTAGACTCGACATAATCGAGAGGGAATAGAAAATACTGCAACAACTGTATCTACAACGACTGTTAAAAGCTAGTGAGATGTTCATTTGCAGGAAGATGATCACCGTTTGACGGTGACAACCGAACTGTAACAGATAAAATTTTGTGAAAATAATGCTATGGACGATTCCCTGACATAATATTTAATCGATGGTTGTAGTCGGATTTGTACCGTCGGACACCGAGGTGATTTTAGTGGATGGTAGTATCACACAAAAATCTTTTAACTACTTTACACCGCTTGAAAATGTTAAGCCAACCAACCATTTGTAAAAATCGAGAACGTGTCGTATCGAAGAACGCCTAATATTATCTGGAAGATAACGATCTTTTCGCCTCCACAAAATCGTAGTCTTTCTTCTTGTAGAACTCCTTACGTCTCAATGTAGGCTTAGCAGGACTACATCGTTAATTGTGATTAACTTTAAAATATTGTGGGTTGGTAAACATATAAACTAGTCAGCACTTGCTTGAGCAAAAGTCATAGGGCCATTCATTCAAAGAAGATTATTAGTGAAGAACCTGCTGCCCACCGTTTTCCATCTAACAAGGACGTGGTAAGAATTATTCTTATGACAGCCATATTTATCAATTTTCTCCCAAAAGTTCTCCTTTAAATGTAGTGGACAGATGAAGTTTTGTTTATCCGTTTCTGTCCATTAAAGCTCCATGAAAGTTTAGAGTCTAGCATCATGCTGAAATATTTGGCTTCTTGCGAAATATCTGATGTAGAGCCACTTCATTTTGGTGATCCTTAACTCCATAGTTTTTTAAATTCTGGTAAAGAGAAACAACTCAAACTTTACGAGGTTAATTATGCGTTCCCTGGCATCAGAATGCTCAATACAACAACTCAAACTTTACGAAGTTGAATACTCCTTCCCTGACATCAGAACGCTCAACACAACAACTTAAACTCTACAAGGTTAATTACGTCAGGGAAATCTGAAGGCACGGCATTGATTCCATGAGTTAATGTGTCATCAAAAATAATTTTTGCCTTTGTTATTATGTAAAGAAGCTAGAGGTCGAGATTGAAGGGTTTAAACGACCATGTAATATAACATTCAGATGCTTTCCATGCTACATAGGACTTGAAGACATCTACAGTCGAACTGGTAGTAAAGCTATCTTTGGAGTTAATTATCATCCCTGACGAGAGTTATTCCTGACATCGAAGCTATTATACTATGACAGCAGAGAGTAAAGTCTGAGCTGAGTGAATGGTTGTAATGACCTACTATGTAACAGCAGACACTCTCTAAGTACACATACATACATGCTGTAGTTGACTTTCAATATCTGGAAGAGTATGCATGTTTAGAGAATTTTGTTCTTACGAAAGTATTTGTATTTCCATTAGTGATTAGCAAAAGTCCTTTGTAAGGTTTTTAATGTTCATTAAACTTTCATTATTAGGCCGGCCCACTGTCTTTATTGATGTAAAGAACTGATTGTGATTTACATTTTTAAATTAACTGCACGGTTTTTTTTTTGAATAAAAACAAAAAAAAGGTGAATAACGAAAGCACTTGATTATAAAACAATAAATTAATTTATAAAAAGTAGAATCGAAATGTAATCTCATCATCATTAACATTAAAATTTATTTAATGGCTGCAGTGTAATAAACAAAACCATAAGCCATTAAATTAAATCGGTTGCCAGCCATTTGATGGTGGTGGTGCAATACACGGGCAATGCCATTGCAATGCAATGCTTTAAAGGCCCATAAATATTTAAAATGTCAATTTAAAAATCTAAATAAGTTTACAAAACACTTCAAATGAAATGTTTGCCATTTTCTACTGACGGATGTGTTTTGTTTTTTTTTTGTTTGCTTTTTTTTTGGATTTTTTGGTTTAAATTCTGTAAATGTTTTCTGGCTTAAATAAATACAGAGAAACTAGTAACACACACACACACATGTACATTAACACATCGACATTAACACAAATACATACATATATTGTTAACAATTGACACAATGTCTACCACACAATTGTCACAAAATGATTGCATTGAAATGTATTACGAGGATGTATTACGAGGTCCAACATACATAGAGGCCAACAAAAAAATAACTCGTAGCCGTGTGTATAGAATGGTTACGAAACAGAAAAATAAATGAAATGAAATGACTTGATAGATATTTACATTAAATACGAGGGCTTTAAGTGCTTTTTAGAATGAATATTTTTTTATTTTGATTTGGTAATTTTTTTTTATTATTTTTGGAAGTCGCCGTAGTCTAGTAGGTAGTGTGTTGGCTTATTAGACGTAAAGCCAGGGTTCGAGCCCCAGACCAGACATCAAGACAAAATACAAAAAGTATTTCTTCGGCGACTTCCTCTCAGCAGATTTCTGGTAAAAACTCTGAGAGTAAATAAAATTGCCATGAAAAAGTTTTTCAAAAATCTGTCGTTCGGAGTCGACTTTAAACTGTAGGTCCCACCCACTCATGTATAAAATTAACACACACAACATAAGTGGTGCGAGAAACTACGGCGTTGTACAATGGGTCAATTCGACCTCCGGGCACTTTACTTGTCTTACCTAAATATTCTTATGACGTCATATGTCCTATGTAGCTCCGAGTTACATGGTCCTTTGGATCAGACAAACTCATGCAACAAATGTGGTTGTATAGTGATAACAGTAACTTGAATATCGGCTTCCAATGCTCTAAGAAATCCTGGTTTGTTGTCATAAACCAATGATTTAACTAAGCCTCAAACAAAGTAAACATACAAACAAAATTGGTCATTACAACCCTTCAGTCAATATTACACTCTCTCACACCGCTTATGTCGACACCGAACTACAGATTTTTGAGAAACTTTTCATGACAATTTTATTTACTTTCACAGAGTTTTTGCTAAGAGGAAGTCGCCGAAGGAATTTTTTTTTCATATTTCTGTTTGACCTAGGGTTTGTACCGAGGTCTCGCGTCTAATAAGCCAACACATTACCTACTAGACGACGATGACTACTAAATTAAACTAGAGACGTTAAATCGCACGAACGAGCATATTGCCAGTGAGAAGAATCACTTCTCAAAAGAACATTGTAACCGAACCTAACGTTGCAATAAATTGCCAGACAATTTATCCCATAAAACCAACCCTCGTTAACACGTTTTAAACGTCCTTTTTAAATCCACTCCGGTCTAGTATTACATGCCGAGCAGCACCACCAAAATTGTCTGTGTATTGTTGTGTGTGGATGCAGATTTTGTTGCATGCATGTTGTTGCAAAGTTGTTTGATCCGTTTTTTATGCTTCTCTCATACTCTCATACTCACTCCACTGCCATGAATTGAATTGTTTTTATTCCAGTCGGTTGTTCTGTATAAATTGTAACAACAACAACAACAACTGTAGCGTTAGCCAAAAAATGTTGTTGTTGTTTTTTGTTGTTGTTGTTTTTGGTGGCTACGAAAATTAATGCAACTGTCATGTTTTGTGCCACTTGAAAATGCATTTTAGCGTTAAATGCAAATACACTTCAAATGAACATGTTTCTCTGCTTCTTTACAAGTTACAATAACAACAAATATTGAACAACAACAACTACAACAACAACAATATACGAGTATTTACAATGTTTTAAAATTTTTCAAATTGTTAGCCTTTTAAAGTATCACGACAAAAAACAAACAAAAAAAATATCGAAACGAATGAAAACGTTTCTAATAATGTTGCAACAACTCATTATCAACACATTTGATGCAAACGTGTAACTACGCGACAAACTATGTTGTTTAAATTGTTGTATATTGCTGTTGTTGTTGAAGGTACAAATCGTATGTAAGAACAGAACCTAGAGTAATGGAATGCTCATTAATGTTAAATCGAAAGCGAGTCTTTTTTGCTAGACTGGGATGAATATTTGAGGCTTACAAGTATCAATTGAAATTAACAACACTTTGGGAGTTTTAATAACATTGGCAGGGTAGGGAAATGAAACCAGAAGAGAAACGGAAATAGAGTAAAAAGAAACTCAAGAGTTTTAAGGTATATCCGGGATATTTTATTGTCTTCTAATATGTTACACAATTTCTGAAGCATCTAACAACGCTTGTTTATGATATAAAGCAACTATTCCTCCTTAAGCTTTAAATGCACGATCTTAATTCACTTATGTCAATGGTTTTCCAAGCTACCAAGTATTTCTGATAAGAACTTATTATATTCGGTAAATATTTTTCACGAAAATCAGGCCCTTTATTGATGCCATAGGTTAGGTTAGAGGACGTGTACTTGTCAATTAAGATAAGTACAGTAGCCGGAGGTCGAATTAACCCATTGTACAACGACCTAGTTTCTCACACCACTTATGTTGTGTGTGTTAATTTTATATGAGTGGTGCGACCTACAGTTTAAAGTCGACTCCGAACGACAGATTTTTGAGGAACTATTCATGGCAATTTTATTTTACGCTCAGAGTTTTTGCAAGAAATCTGCTGAGAGGAAGTCGCCGAAGAAATACTTTTTGTATTTTGTCTTGATGTCTGGCCTGGGGCTCGAACCCTGGCTTTATGTCTAATAAGCCAACACAATCCTTCTATACTACGGCGACTTCTCATTGATGTCATTCTCATGCAAAAACGTCTGGACGATGTTCATGTAAAGAAGCTTCCCTCCTGAGTCCATTTAACCACTAACTACCACTCTTTCTTTGATTATAATGAAAGAAAAAGCGTCAAGCTCTCTAAAACTTTGGTGATAAAATTCACTTTGACACAAAATTTTCATCCTGAAAGGGCTACCTTCTCGAATAAAACCGCATCAGTGCAGCTTTGCCATCTCCTGTTATCAAAAAATTTTCTCGATATAAAATTCCGCTAAAGTCTGGTACACCTAAACATCCCTTGATCACAAAATCTAGGGTTAAATACCGGTTGCCACAATTATAATTTTTCATCACTTTCTTATGATGCTGAACAGGACATAAACCCTTTTAATGACCCTAAGAAATATATCTTTGCTGTCTTTTAATTCATTATGGGACCACTTAAGTAAAGTCGGAATATTATATCAGGGAGAGTATTTCTCGAAGAGGGTTTTTGTAGAAGTCACCGTGGTCTAGTAGGTAATGTGATGGGTTCAAGCCCCACATCAGACATCAAAACGAAATATGAAAAAATATTTTTTTGGCGAGCGATGTCTAGAACTCTGAGAGAATAAATAAAATTTCCATAAAAAGTTTCTCACAAATCTGTTGTTCGTCGTTGACTTTAAACTGAAGCTGCTGCCACTTATGGCAAGATGGTGTGATAAGCTACATAATCCTTACTGGAGGGTTGCAATGACCAATTATGTATGTACATATGTAGGGTTTATCTAGTTTTTTACATCCATTCCATATCGATTCACCTCTGGTACCCTAATCAGCAATTTTATTGCTATGAATACCTAGGCATTTGTCATATCTCATGCAGTAGGTTTTCCTTGTGACCAAAAACCTTTATGCGATTGATGCACACCAGGCGACCACCCGTCTAGAGCTGAATGTTATACTGAGATCTGAGTACGCGTTTGCAGTCAGAGAAGATAGAAATACAAATAATTGGAGATCCCTTACTCAGACTTAATTCCATGTGATTTAAAGCCACTGGGCCAATCGACTTCTGGTATTATACTTGTCTCAATGACATGTACACGTCTTCTTTTGTGAAGTTGCCGTAGTCTACTAGGTAGTATGTTGGCTTATTAGGCATAAAGCCAGGGTTCGAGCCCCAGGCCAGACATCAAAGACAAAATACAAAAAGAATTTCTTCGGTGACTTCGTCTCAGCAGATTTCTGGCAAAAACTCTGAGACTAAATAAAATTGCCATGAAAAGCTTCTCAAAAATCTGTCGTTCGGAGTCGACTTTAACCTGCAGGTCCCGCCACTCATGTATAAAAATTAACACGCAACTAGAGAAACTAGGACGTTGTACAATGGGTCAATTCGACCTCCGGGTACTGTATTTGTCTTAATTGACAAGTACACGTCCTCTAACCTAACCTAACCTATAGTCATTACCTCTACATGAGTCACACTACAGCACTTCTTAAGGAGGCGTAGAGATCTCCTAAGATCAAGCGCTTAAGATAACTCACCCCACTTTTGTTTCAACTTACGAGTCGCCGTTTTCAAGTTCCATTGACCAATTTTCCCTGTTTTAGAATTTGAGGTTTTGGTTGCAATATTTTGCTTGAAATATTAAAAAGGAAAACCATCCTTACCCTGCATTTTTTTTTTCAATAAACAATTCCGACTGCTTTCCCTCATTTTTAAAAATGCACTTCCACCAACGTTTGTATTTTCACTTGACTGCATACGAATGCCCACAGAAAAAATCCAAAATTGTTTTACGATAAAATAAAAAAGAGGGAAAAACCGTTCTCTTCTGGTCTTCTATTTTAATTCGAATTTAAATCAGTAGCTCAACTTGGCTGGTAAACGAGAAACGCTAACAGTAAGGAAGGGAAATTAAAACAAGTTTTTTCAAATCTTTTTTTGGTTTCTTTTTTGTTTGGTATGGATTCTTAACGCAAAAGGAACGTGATGTAATTGTTTAAATTCATGTCAAATAACACTCTCGAAATAAGTTGCAAGCAGCAGCAACATTAGCGCATCTGTGTGTATATGTATGTACATACATACGCAGTCAAACGCAGAACCAATACGCAAAGTCGCAAAACTTTTGTCTGCGATTAAGCACAAAACGAGTAAATACGATTGTAATGGAATACTACACGAAATAATCAATGACAACACAATACACGGACATCATTGTCATCGTGGAATGCATTTTATGTTGTGTTGTGTTCTGTTGTTTATTTAGTTGCTTGAATTGTTTATTGTTGTTGTTGGTGGTGGTTCATTTAGAGCCGCTGGCCCAGTCAGTAGTCAGTCAGTCAGTATGGTAGCCAACAGTGGCTGGCTGGCTGGCTACAAACAATAGCATGCATCTGTTTAAAGGGACAGAGAGAGAGAGAAAGATTCATTCAGTCTATGTTCAGGCTTTTGTATTACTTTGAAAATCAATTAACATCAATCAAACAAAATTGTGATTACGATTGTGATTGTGTATGTAACTTTGTGTGTTTGTGGTTGTGCTTCTGTGTGTGTGCGAGTGTGTTTGTAGTTGTAATTTGACTAGATTTAGTTTATTTTGTTGATTTTTATGTAAATAGTTGCTGTCAATGCATTTAAATACCCCCTCATCGTTTACGCATACAACTGCACGCATTTGCCAAAAAGCAAACACAGACCCAGCTCTACTAAAGTTATACAGGGAGGCACACAGACAGTTTAACAGGCTATTGATGTTTTTATTTTAGATGAAAGAGACTGATTTGATTTTTGTTTTTTTTTTTAGAAAGAGGACTAAAAACTCACCAGAAATAATAAAATGGATCCAAAGGGGGTGGATTTGAAAAACATTCTGTAATTGTAGTTGGGAAAGCTAAAAAAAATTAAAAAAAAATAAAATAAATGAAATGAAAGTAAAATAAAATAATTTACAAAATAATAAAAAAATATGGAAATTAAATTTAAATGACATTAAATGTGAATGAATGACTTTAAAATGCTAGAGTGCGACAAGATGGCCAATGTCTTGCACATGGTTTGTGTCTTTAATAACATAACTGTTATTTATTTACTCACAAGGAATTATTTAATAAAATAGTGTAAACGATTATGCACATTTAGACGTTCAAATATCGACTGCGACCACTATATTGTCTCAATGAAGTTAAGATTTCCTATTAGCGTTTTGATCTGTATCCGCTGTAATATGCTACTAAAGTTAGATGCCGTGAGTCGTTCTCCACTCAAATTGTTGGTACTCATCTAACCTCATGGACTTTGGTCGACTGTAGGTACAATGGTACAATGGGTCAAATCGACCTCCGGGTACTGTACTTGTCTTAATTGACAAGCACACGTCCTCTAACCTAGGCCAACATCGCCCTTTTGTGGAAACAGTTCTTACTTTCAAAAACCCACCCTAAGGAAACCAATTGTCCATAAAAAATTGACGCGAGACTTTACAGCGAAAAACGGAATCTATGGGTAATGCAGCTACGCGAGCTAGTATTGTGGACTTAACGGTGAGTAGAAGGAAGGAGAGTCACGTTTTCAGAAGCAAGAAAAGGGAGTTCGTAAGGCGTGAAAGTAAGGAAATCGTGTCGTGCAGAAATAAGAATGAGGAAAAAAAATTTGTAAAAAAAAAACGTTGTACCGAACTTAATGATAAAATGACGGCAGAATATTCGAAGCTCTAGGCATGAAGAGGTTTAGATTGTTAAACCAACTGCTTGTTATGATGAAAGTAGTTCGAAACCTTAATGCATCACCTTATTTGTAGGATATGTTTAGAAGAAAGTCACCACAGTCTAGCAGGTAGTCTGTTGGCTTATTAGACGTTACGCCGCGGTTCAAACCCCTAGTCAGACACCAAAACAAAATACAAAAAAATTTCCTTCGGCGACTTCCTCTTAACAGATTTCTGGCAAAAACTCTGCGAATAAATAAAATTGCCACGAAAAGTTTCTCAAAAGTCTGTCGTTCGGAGTCGACTTTAAACTGTAGGTCCAGCCACTCATGTATAAAATTAACACACACAACATATGTATGTATGTTTAGAAGAAAGTATATCCAACGATTGGAACGTGACAACGGTATTCCCCTTGATATGTACCCACTACAGGAGTATAAGGTTTCGACTTATCGATTAAAAATTTCTTAGGAGCGTATTGTGTTAAAAATTAAAGCCACTATTAAGGTCCATGGTGAAATTAGCCACCGTTGACCAGATTATCCACACTACGTTTAATCTCACAAAACACTCTTGAAAACCAAGGCAACTTGTACCATCTTTTTGTCGATTGTAAGACAGTATTTGATGGCTCAATAAGGAATCACAGTTTGGCTGCATCATCTGAAATCTATACCGGACCTGTACAAGGATATGTGGTATAATATTGAGAAACTTCTACCGCTTTGTCAAGGTAGAAAAAAAAATCGATCCGAATATTTTGATACCGTCGTAGATTTCCGGCAAAGCGATACCTTAGCATACGACCAGTCTAACTTCGTTGTAGAGAGTGTTCAGCAGAGAAAGTTCATCGCAATGGAAGAATTTTTACAAACGATTTTAGTTGCTTGCGTATGTCGACCAGAGATCAGCAATGAGTATTAAAAAAGATGAGTAGATTCGAATCATACTTATAATTTCTGATACTTATACGCATTCATACTTATTTTAATGTCATACTCATACTACTGACATTCAAAGTTTGAAATACTCATGGTACTCATACTTAACAATACGCATGATGTTATTGATTTCGACTCTCCACGACTCATCGTATACACGAATTACAAAATATGATTAGCCTCCGAACACTACAATACTCACAAGAAGGTTGTGTGTTTGCTCTGCTTGCTGTCTTTGTCATTTTTCTTTCCCCTTTTTGTGTAAATGCAACTAAGTCTGCAAATTTTGATGAATGATTCAAATAACTCGAGTCAATTATATGAGTATTATAAGTATTTTTCTAAATTTATGAATCTAAATGAGTAGGCATATGAATCAAACATATTTCGAATGTTATGAGTTTGATGTCAACGTTGTACTCGTACTCATTGCAACCTGTACCTATAAATTAATGTTGCAGGAAGTACGAATGAATCAGAGTAGTTGGATGTCAATACTGTTGACTCACTCATACTCAAAATTTCATGAGTACTTATGAGTAGCGAAAAAACGATTCATTGCTGATCTCTGATGTCGACTACACCCTTCAGTGCTATTGGACAGGAGTTTGCCAATATGGATCTGACAGTGCTTTTACGGTCGACAACTATAACTTCGTCGTAAGCAAAAATTTTACTTTTACTTTGGAAATGGACTTTTATCAACAGTTTCGACTAAGCGCGAAAGGAAAAGGAAACAGAAAGTTCTACGCAACATTCCAGGTCCAGTATAATTTCCCGATGATTCCCCTATTCATACCAACAATGAGCTGTATGAACTCCCTAGCGGCATAGTCGCTATTTAGCGGCAGCATTTACTTTGTATGTCTTTTCCCATCCACATTTAAATTTCAAAAATATAATTTTTCCATGAATTCAACCTGCAATCACTGCATGTTTTAAAATATACAACACGATTACTGGCAACATGCAACCCATGTGCTGCTTGCGGTTCCAATAATTTTTAAACACATAGGTTTAGTTGTTATACACATATAAAGCAGGTATAAAATTGTATTTTCTACCTGTCTACTGCACATTGCGTAGTAAAGAAAAATTATGTTCAATACCACCGCATATAAAAAAGGCGTAAATGGCTGCTGTTGTCCTATATGCACTTTAAAGGGTTCTCGTAGAAATAGTGGTGCGAAGAAATTCTCTTCTAAATATTAACACAAATAACACCTGCCTATGAACAAGGCTGTAAATGCCATCCACAAAACACCTTTCAATATGCACACATATGTATGTAAGTATGAGTGTATGTACATTATAAACATATTATTTTAATAGTTACTGTTATTATTTTAATATGAATACCTTTATGCCTACAAATGCATATGTGCGTTAGGAATACACGGATATGGTTTCTCTACGCATGGTTCTCTACAAATGATGTTGGCATGCAGGACTGGATGTTTAGTAGTGTAGAATGTGGTAGAATACCTTAGTAAGAATCATTTGTAAAAATTTCATATTAAATGGCTCGTTTATGTTGCTAAAATAAACAAATTGTTGTTACTTGGTTGTTGCTGATGCCGTGTATTGGTTGCCTATTTATTTAAATACCAATACAAAGGCATACTGACTGAGGTATACGTTGTAGGTTTAATACACTCGAGAAAAAATTGTCAGTGAATTTAAAAGGATATATGCATAAGCTATCTTGTTTACAAAAGTTTTTTAAGTCCATGTTACATGCTCAGTAACTAATGGGGAAGATCTCCGATCAACCAAAGAGTGAAAACCGTCGATCGGCAGGCAAAAGAAGATGATTTAGGCAGTTTACGATTGCTTTAATCAATATTTCAAGATCAGTTTAATCAATTGCTATGAGGAATTACATGATATTGCTCGTCTAGTAATATAGCCATCTTGGAGAATACATTGGGATGCACATATTGCCTGTATCCTCTCTTGATAAGATCATCCGAATAGCCAGTGAGCATTTGAAACTTCAGTTGCTTTATAGCAATGGCAGTAAGACCTTATACTCGGAGTACTGTCAAAGTGCCTAATGGTAACCGAAACCACAGCCCTACCACTGACAGTCAAACACAATGCTCGGGACGACTAGGTTCGAAAGGCTTTTTGCTTGAAATCCAACAAATATTTCCGGTCTGCTAACTGTAGACACCAAAGCGCATACTCATATTGAAAGTCTGTTGTAATAAGCTGATAATATAACAGCTCTCACAGAGAACAAGTGAGAGATATTGCATGATTGCAGTATTTCCGGATGGATTGCCTCAACAACTATTTGCCAATGGAACTACGTTTTTGAAAATCCTTTAGTCAGTATAACGACATAGCTTCTTACACCACTTAAGTATGTTGTGTTAAAACACGAGTGGCGGGACCTACAGTTTTCTGTCAATTTCAAACGAGTGATCTGATGGTAACCAAAACCACACTGCTCAGACGACTAGGTTCGAAAGGGGTTTCGCTTGAAATTCGCTTCTACTAACTTTAGACAACGAAACTCATACCCATAGCTTCTTACATCATTCATTTTGTATGAGAAAATTGTATCAAGAGTGGCGAGGGAACTACAGATTAATTTCGATTTCGAAACGTAATCTTATGGACGACAAAAATCTTTTGTTATGGTTTTCGAATGTTACACACATTAAGTGGATACAATTTACGTGCAAATAATTCGTTTAGGAAGCCCTTTAGCCTGATCCTTAGAAAAAAGGTTAATGCCCTAGGAAGGTCAGCAGTAAGGGATTTATCACGGTACTAAATAAAAGGACGGCGTTGTTCCTTGGCAAGGATAGATACCAACCTTATTGTCATAGGTCCTCTGCTGAAGAGAATCAATCATTTGCTGAGTTCTAACAACAGCCAAAATGAAACAAAGCAAAATAACTGCGAACTGCATCAGAATTGTGCTTTAAACACACGAGCTTTCGTATAGTAAATCAACAGACAATTTACTAGACTATGGCAATGCTATGATCACTCTTCTGGCATTATGTGTGCATTCAACATTTGTAACTGAACAGTAATTGTAACAAAGCTCTGAGGAAATATCATCTGCAGCCGAACCTATATTGTTTTCCATTCTTTGGACGGCATTTTGAACCTCTTTTATAAATGATGCGTAAACATATGCTGGGTTTTAGTAATCGGCAATAGATTTTTGGCCATTCTACTGCTGATTTCATCATATTGCACATGAGCAAGATCGTATAGTTTTGCATACACTTGATATACATTTCAAGCTAAGGAAAGGTGAAAGTTCAGATATGTATTACATACATACATAACGTATATAATTGGCCATTACAACCTTTTAGTCAGGATTACGGCCTAGCTTCTCACAATTCTCAAGTTGTGTGTGTTATTTTTTTAAACATGAGTGGTGGGACCTACCGAACGACAGATTTTTGAGAAACTTTTCATGGCAAATTTATTTACTCTCAGAATTTTTGCCAGAGATCTGCTGAGAGGAAGTTGCCGAAGAAATATTCTTTTTTATTTCGTTTTGATGTCTGACCTGGGGTTTGAACCGCGGCCTTAGGTCTAATAAGCCAACACGCCACCTACTAGACTACGGCGACATATGTATTGTTAAACAAAATTCCAAGTGAAAAAAGCAAGAAAATGTTTCACAACCTTTGCCTGCATAATTTACAATTTTTTTCGAGTACTTTTTTTACCCACACACACCTTTTACCCACACATGTATCTTTAAAAAATGTCATGTTTAACTGTACTCTACATAACATAACGGTAACAATGTTTCTGTTTTGTTTTCTAGTTGACAACAAACCACATGCCAAATTGAACTCCCATCTCTACGCAACAAATTCGAAACCTGCCTCCTTATACAATAGATGCCAATATACACATACATGTACATATATTTATATATGTATAGGTATTTGTAACAGTAGATCTGTATGTATATATGTATATGTGTTGTTGTTATGTTAAAGTGCATCATCTGTTTTACTATTGCAATGAAAAATTGAGAGTACACAACACCACCACCACTAGTACTACTAACTGAACTACAACTACATGTATAGTAAATGCCAATCGTGCTTGTAACTATAAAATCTGTAGGATGACAATGTAATGTTAGTGTATGGGTTTGTGTTTCTATATTTAACAGGGTAGATGTATATATCTATGTTTGTAGCATACTTGGCAAATTATTACAGATTGTGTACCCAATATTGGTATCAATAAAATACAATGTATGTGTGTGTGTGTGTGTGTGTGTGTATAACGAGTATAACGCAATAATAACAATAACAGTAATATTTATATGTTGTATATACCTATACATGTATATGCATACATATAGGCATAGTTGTTATGCTGGTTGTTTTATTTTATAGTTTGTTGTTGTTGAAATTTTTTAAATTAAAAAGAAATCTGTTTTAAAAAAAGTCATGTTTGTTTTTAATCTGAAAAAACATTTTCAAGCATATTTTATTTAAAAATATAACAGGCACAATACAACTTTTAGAAATTTTAAGAAAATTAAGAAAAAATTACTTCAAGTAAAGAAATAAGTATAATTACTGCCTCAATCAGTTTAGTTGTTACAGTGTAATATCACATGTATAGAAAGTACTGAAGAACTAATTGAATCCAAGTTTTCACGGTCTAATGCCAAGGCAGAACTGGGGTGTCAATCTTCTACACATCATTACATTTAAATCTACATTTACAGAAACAATTTTGCAGAAGCCTCAGCTCTCTTACACTTGGCTTTATTGGTCAAAGGCTAGTAACCATTATGTCTATGCGTACTTGGATACTTTTGATCACAAAAGAGGCACAATAAAGTGATTCCATGGAACATATGCGATGTTATAGTTAGTTATATAGATATAGTTATAGAGTTCCAATGTTAATGAGGTAAATAAAATTATAATCATGTATAAAATATCTTGTTTAGGCATCGATATTTTGTATACCGTCTCGTACCGTATTTGAAGAAGATCGGCCTACCTTGCATGCATAGTCTCCCTTAAAGACTTTCATCATTGACTACCCTGTGGCAGATACTTTCTCTTGACTGATATTGCATCAGTTCTCTGGCCTAAGCAATATTCCTTTAATTTTAAGCTTCATTTCATTTCCATCTTTCAATTTTATAGTCATATTTTTAGATATGTAGTATGTGCTAGTCTCGCCGTAATCTAGGATCAAGTACGTTGGCCTACTAGACGAAAACTTGTTTAAACCTCAACTCTTCAACTTAAAACATACTTTCGGTACTTAATCTCAACAGCCTTCTAGCAAAAACTCAGAGTAAATAAAATTGTCATCAAACGCTTCCCAAACCAGTCATTCTGTGATGACGTTTAAACTGTAGAGGGCAGTTGCGAACTGCTCAAGGGACCATTCAGCGTACATACATCGTTTTCAATGGTCATAAATAGTGAATTAGCAAAACAGACTCTATATATGTAAATAAGAACTAATTTGACAGATTTAGACTTCACAAAATGGCCGCTATCGACTATCAAAGTTTGGAAGTGCCTATTGGAAGGCGATTTAGGATGATTTATTGGATGTATACTGCAGTAATCATGCTATGAATGCCTGTTATGATGGTAATCCTTAGGCAAACAACAATTTCGAAAGTTCCTGTGAGAAGACCCTATATAAGTGTAAAGCTATATAAGCCGTACTCTAGTAGGTAGTGTGTTAGCTTATTAGACGTAAAGCCAGGGTTCGAGCCCCAGCTCAGACATCAAAACAAAATACAAAATGTATTTCTTCGGCGACTTCCTCTCAGCAGATTTCTGGCAAAAACTCTGAGAGTGAATAATAATTGCTATGAAAAAGTTTCTCTAAAATCTGTCGTTCGGAGTCGACTTTAAACTGTAGGTCCCGCCACTCATGTATAACATTTAAAACACACACAACATAAGTGGTGTGAGAAACTAGGCCGTAATCCTGACTGAAGGGTTGTAATGACCAATTGTGTATTGTGTATGTGTAGCCACATGAGTTGTCATTGTAAGTCTTAAAATCCCATTGTCAGCGGGGTAAATAATATTATAATCATATATTAAATATCTCGATTAGGAATCTATCATTTAAAGAAGCCGGCGTACCTTGTATATATACAGGACATATCATCGCCCTTTAAGATTTTCATGATTGATTATCATATGGCAGATGCTTGATAGACACTACAACTGTTCCCTGGCCTAAAGAATATTCCTTCAAGTTTAAATCGCTTTTAATGTCCATCTTTCAATTCTATACCCATCCGTTTAGACCTGTATCTGATAGTCTCGTTGAAATCTAGAAGCTAGCATGTAGGCTAACTAGACTATAGCTCATTTAAACCTCAGAAACTAAACTGACGTTAGCGTTACTCTGCACGAAACTGACAAAACCCTACAAGATAAATTTAAACGGGGTCAAGTTGCCCAATCACGATGGCCAGTTCACATGACATCAACCTGAGACTACACTGTCGGCAAATCCACACAACGTTGGTATCCAGATTATCCACTTCAGGCTGAAAGAAGTTGGTAATCATCGACTGTTGACACTAAGGGCCAACGCCGTTTTCAAAGAAATATATACCGCTGACGTCGCCAGCCTAATCGCGAAATTTGCCTGCATTGCACATCACGTCGGCGTATCGTACATTGTCCGCTCCAGCCGCACTGGTGATAGCAGGTATAATCCCTGTGGATCTGCTGGCAGCGGAGCGGATGGAGATTTATAAGGCGAAATCGGCTGGAAATAACATAACCGGTTACTTCAGGGAAAACACCACTTCAAAATAGCAACAACGATGGAACGAGGAAGATAGAGGAAGATGGACGGCGAGACTTATTCCGGACATAAGACCATGGATTGGTCGGAAATTTGGAGAGGTAAATTACTACGTTACACAGATGCTATCGGGTCACGGATATTTCAGAAAATATCTGCAAAAAGAGGGCAAGACCGCCTCCCCTTACTGTCTTTACGAGAAAGGGGTGGTAATTGACGCAGAGCACATTGTTTTCGAGTACGAACGCTGGCAGAGCTATTGCTCTGTACTGACGTCAATAGTTGGAACGATCACAGCCGCTAACATTGTCGGGGTTAAGATTGCGAGTAGTGAAAATTGGACCTCGGTGGTGAATTACGTAAAGCGCATTCTGAGTCGGAAAAAGAGGGATCTTGCGGCTGCAGAACTAGTAAGCATGTCGGCATAGGCGATACTGTCACATGTGCCAAGCGAAACCGAAACAACGATTTAGACGAAAGGAATAGTGGAGACGCTTAGATGTCTCCTCAACTTTCGATACGCAATCCGCACGCGGATATAAACATGGAGATGCCTAAAAGCCAAAAGTACTCCACTCCGAAGTAATACCACCGTAGTTCCGGAGTGGGCACAAATAAGTCCACAAGAGACGAGGGGGGATTTAGTGGAAGAGGACCCCACACACAGACAATGTGACGACTTCCTCTATGGTGCGGTTAGGTACATTTACCCTTCTCGGCGAAAAAAAAACTCGTTGTTTCTATACAGCAGTGCCTTTCTCGACCTACATGCGTATGATGGGAATCTCTTGGCAAACGTTTAACAATTAATTTAAGTACGAAAATCTCTGTTGAAGGCCCCTATATAAGTAAGAAATTTTTCGATCTTGTAAAGCGAATCAATCGTGTTTCATACAAGCTTTCAGCATCTCTTAATAAGTGATAGGAGTACTTCTGGTCGAAACAAATGCAAACCATTGGCTGCAGGTATATTTGGCATTAGTGCTGATTCAGACGATTGATTTGGTTAACAATTAATTCCATCTTTCATTGCTAGTAATGATGCAGTACAAAAACTACTTCGCTGTCTATCACTAAAAAAGAATCGAATTTCTCCGTTCCTTTGCTTTTAGATCATATACCTCCAGTTTGTCTTCCTCCTGGATAATTCCAACATCTTAAAGATACTTTAAATGGTTATCAGATATTCTAAATGGAATTTCATTAAAGAGTTGAGGCATTGTTCTCAAAAAATTTTTTTAAGCAAACGCTTTAAAATTAAAGTCTCTGTAATTATGAAATCTTTCCTTACTATCTCTCTCCATTTCATAACCACGCATAGTTTTTTGGCTTTAACTTTAAAGGAAGTGGTAATATTTAGTTTGTAAACAAAAACCCGTTACTCTGCTACAACAACTAAATAATTGCAACATTATTTAAAATTACACAACAACAACAAAAAAAAACTAAATAATGGCTTAAAGTAGCTGCTTCTAGTCAAACCAACAAAGAATTCATTTTGAAACCCTGATACTCATATAAAGAAAACTGACAGGTTTTTTTTTACAAAATAGAGGCAAAAACTTTATGACTGCATGCATGTAGTTTTTAACAGCTCTTAAAACATTTACAACAACATGTTAACAACTTAAATTACAACAAAACTAAAACAAAATGAAGGGGCATAAAAACTCTATTAAAACTATAAATAAGAGAAACCAGGAGGATAAAGTCAAGTTAATTTTATAACAACTAACAACGGCAGCGGCAACGGCAGTAGCAATAAAACAAAAATGCAAAAAAGAAAAGCAGAGCGGGAGAAAAAAAATGGCGGTGGTTGTTGCAAGAGTATACAATATTATCATAGTTTTACGCGCACATACATACGCATAAGGTTGCAACACCAATATTTATAACATTTTCAAAACAACATTAACCGGATGTAAAACGCACGCGTTAAAATGTTTCGAGGCGAAAATATTGAAATGAAATGAAAATTTACGATATTGAAGTTTGTTGTACCAGGCCTTACTTTCACCATACCATCACTAAAACTTACATACATACTTTCAAAGGTAAAAGGCTGCAACAAAATTAAAAAACCAATTCAAACTTATTAACGTTATTTGAACGTTGCATTTTTTTATAGGAAGTGGTAACGAATCAGCAAATCGATGCATTTGATTGAAGCTGTCAGAGCTGCAGTAACCTTTTCAATCAATAAAAATTGAATGCAAAATTAAATTGAAAGAAAAGTTTTTTGTGAAAAATTAAAAATCGGAAAATTATTTAATGCAGCCGTAATTGCAAATAACCTTCAAATAAATTTCCAATAAAACACTAAACTTGTAGGAAAAAAATTATAAAAAACACATGAAGTGATAAGAGGGACCCCTCCAAAACACGTAGAAATTTCTCTTTCATAGCGAGATGGGTAGGTATGTTGAAGGGGAAAGGACCAGTTGTATGGTTTTCAAGTCTCTTGTCTATAGACATGTCCCTAAGTCGTCTTGTAAACATGTTGTGCATTCACCATTTGGAGTTATCATCCACATTTTCTGTACGAAATCTATAATTTCCTTCTTCCAGTCTACTCCTATGAGAAGAATTATGTCTAGTCTAGCATCCTCCCTAAAGTATTGGATTCTCGGGCTTACTAAGGCTGTTCAATCACATGAAAAATGTTTTATCGTTTTAACGTCTTCACCACATGTCCAGCATTGATTATTCTCTATCACGATAGTCTCCCTAAGTTGCCATAGTAGTATGTCATCAGTCTTTTGGCAAAGACTCTGTGCGGTAATAAAAAAAGCTTCGAGGTTAGGTAAGGTTAGAGGACGTGTACTTGTCAATGAAGACAAGTACAGTACCCGGACGTCGAATTGACCCATTGTACAACGTTCTAGTTTCTTAAACCACTTATGTTGTGTGTGTTAATTTTATACATGAGTGGTGGGACCTACAGTTTAAAGTCGACTCCCAACGACAAATTTTTGAGAAACTTTTTTCATGGCAATTTTATTTACTCTCAGAGTCTTTGCCAGAAATCTGCTGAGAGGAAGTCGCCGAAAAAGTACTTTTTTTGTATTTTGTCTTGATGTCTGGCCTGGGGCTTGAACCCTGGCTTTACGTCTAATCAAATAACACACTACCTACTAGATGGTAGTGGTGACTTCAAAAAATGAGATGTTTCTCAAATCTTTTGTTTGAAGTTGACGTGAAACCATAGGGCCCTCCACTAATGGATAAAAGCAACACACACAATATGGGTACTATGAGAAACAAGGTTATAACCCTGACCAAGGCTTTAGTCAGGATCACAACCTGACAACCCTTTAATCAGGGTCACAACCTAGCTTCTTACACTACTCATGTCGCATGTGTTGATTTTATCCTTGAGTGGCGGGACCTACAGTTAAATGAACCAGAGATTTACAAAACTTTTCATGATGCAGTTTTTGTCAGAAGGCTACTTAGAGAACGTCGCCTACGTAACATTGTAAAATTTTTTTTATTTCTTTTGTTTGAGATGTCTGAGCTGAGGTTTAAACCACAGGTTCACGTCGAATAATGGGTAGGCATATGGAAAGACTTCACTTACTTCACATGACTTGTGCAGAGGTAGTAGCAGATCTGTTGGTTTTATTTGTCAATGTCCGTTTGTGGACACCAACATACTTCCTCGATTTGCGATAATTTTCTCTCTTGACAACGGATCGATCGCTTAGTTTATTTATTAAGTTACACTTTGGTTCCTAGTTTGAGTCTAAAGTAGTCATGCTTTCAATGCCAAGTTCCGATCCTTTTTCTCAAGATCGGTTAGAAATGAAGCATCATTTCAAGTGGTATCACAAGGATGCCATACATGTATTCAAGTGGACTTTGATTTCCCAATGGTACCACACGATCTGTTATAAATATTAGCCTAGTGGTTGAATTATTCACTTAATACAGGATTTGGTTTCAATTTTGCCAGTAGCAAAGAACACAGTAAATCATCTAAAATTGTCCTTAAACTTAAAGAAATCGACATCTTTAAGTCCAAAGAAAAGAAAAGTAGTTCTTAATTCCTCTACAAAAGCAAAAATATGTCTTTTTCTTTGAAATTCTCATTAAATTTTATCAGACATTTAATAGACATTCAAAGCTCAAATAGCCATAAACAAGTAACTTATTATTCCGTACCATTTAAAACTCCTCCACTCAAAAGGAATATCAAAAGCCTTGTTAAAGTAAGTCACTCAGTTAGTCAATCAGTCAGTCAGTCAGTTAGTCGAAGTCATAACATTTACACCTTTATTGCCATCACATTATATTTGGTGTTACTCGTTAATACCACCAGCAATATTTATGCTAATGGGCCTGGCCAATGGTAAGTCGAAATATAAGTGCCCCATCATTATACGAACATAATCCAAGACAGTGTGGCTGCTCTCTTCTATGGCTGGCTAATAGTAGTTGAACTTTTACTTTTTCTCGCTTGATGTCGTTAGGTTGTTGTTGTAAAGATGAACATTAATTTGACCCTAAAGCATTGTAAATATGAGCGCGTTGTAGAAAATGAGGCAACTTAAAAACCAAAAAGACTTTTCATCAAAATATACGATAACTGTCCTACAACTACAGTCTACTGCTGGCACTTAACGGAATACTCAATACGTTGGTGTACAAATGAATTTTTATTTCAACTTCATTTTGGCGGGAGAAGAAAAAAACGGTGTAAACGAAAGTAGATACGAAGGGAATCTATGTGAGCAATTTAACCCTAAAAGTTACAGGTATAATGTGGCCGTATACCGTCATAGATTATTAGATTTTTGACGAACTATTTGGCAAAACAAAGGCAAGTGCGAAACGTTAGAGTTTGTTGACCACAAGGTTTAGTTTTTCAACATTTAATGTGCAGCTTGGTTGTGGATGAACTTTTCATGAAATTGTCTGAGGCCAGTATTGGCTGACAAGGCAAGAACCTAAAGAGACTAGTTGTGATACAATTCAAAGAGGTATTTTTACTCAAAGAGGTCTTTGAACTCAAGGGGGACTTTGAACTCAAAAGGGTCTTTGAACTCAAAGGGGTCTTTGAACTCAAAGGGTTCTTTGAACTCAAAGGGGTCTTTGAACTCAAAGGAGTGTTTGAACTCAAAGAGGTCTTTGAAGTCAAAGGGGTCTTTGAACTCAAACAGATCTTTGAACTCAAAGGGGTCTTTGAACTCAAAGGCATTCAAGGCCAGTCCCCAGCAAATGTAATTTGAGTATCATTTCCAACTTCCTAAATGACAAGATACTCCTCTTCTGGATGACGAAATATCACGGAAAATGAAAGCAAAATATGTGGGGATAAAACCGGAGAGTAAATTGATATTCAAGACGTATATAGAGCGCGTTTCAAGAAGAGCCAGTTGTGACATATCTACAAGCAAATCTTGGAAATGAATCTTAACATTATGCACTGAATATATAGCATGGCCGTTGGGCCAATTCTGATCTATTTGGCATTTAGTTGGGCAGGTCTAACAAATTTAAAAAGAGATCAGATGGAGTCTGTTTAGCCATGGCAATAAGAAACTGTTTTACACCGTCGCTGGAAGCTCTGGATTTCAGCAGTCAGTCATACCATAATGGTACGCAGGCGATTAGTCCAGGGTCCAAGGAGATTCATCCGTCATTGCCTATAAACATCGCCCTTTGTGGATATACATATATGGGCTATAGTGATGTGAAGCCTTTTGCTGATAGAGTCATGGTTAGGTTAGGTTAGGTTAGAGGACGTGTACTTGTCAATTAAGACAATTAATTTTATACATGAGTGGTGGGACCTACAGTTTGAAGTCGACTCCGACCGACAGATTTTTGAGAAACTTTTCATGGCAATTTTACTTACTCTCAGAGTTTTTGCCAGAAATCTGCTGAGAGAAAGTCGCCGAAGAAATACTTTTTGTATTTTGTTTTGATGTCTGGCCTGGGGCTCGAACCCTGGCTTTACGTCTAATAAAGCAACACACTACCTACTAGACTACGGCGACTTCGAGTCATGGTAGAGTCATACTCTTGCGTAAAAATGGTAGTGCCTGACGGTCCTACATTATTCGTTGTTAATTCTATACCCCCTTGGGGAGGATCTAGAGTTGAAAAATTTCACAGCCTCTTAATTTTTATGAACTCAAAAACCTTGATGAAAATTTCTGCCGTATCTCCGCAGTTTGGATGAGTATTTCTTTAGTTTGTAGTAGGATATCTTTATCAATTCTTTACTCAATGTCTTGCAATACATAAGCTCGTCTAATATAGTACAATGAGTCAATTCAACCTCCGGGTACTGTTCTTGTCTTAATGGGCAAGTACACGTCCTCTAACCTAAGCTCGTCTAGGGCATCCTGATATTCAAAGTGCTTATTAAGCTCTTTGTCTCTTCTAAGGGTTAATTTTATTTCACTTTTCTCCGCTTTTGACCATATCTAATGAAATATGCACTTTGCTTTTTATACTCAAACCATTTCTTACAAGAGAAACAGACAAACATCAAAATGCTGGCCATGTTTATATTTCTTTTACTTTTATGGACTCATCATAGAACTTATCATCATCATCATCCTTAGCAACCCGTGTATTTATTTGAAGATGCTTGAATTCTGTTAAATTTGTTGATTTTATATGTATTAAACATGGGATAAACGTATAAAGTTTAGAGGTGTTTGTACACGTATATATGTATGTATGTATGTGTTTCATCTATTTATATTGCCAAGTTTATTTTGGCTCTTTAATAATATGAGTCTGTAATTTCCCTAGAGTGTGTTTAACTTTGACGACTTAAGTTGTAAAACTTAAACATTCTCATCAACAACTACCCAGCAAACCAACAGCAACCCCCTGCACTTTTTACTACAGCAATTACATGCAGATAAATAAAGGCTCATGCTCGTTCTCTCCCTTACTCTCTCTGTCTAACTACATATCCCTGCTATAGACCCTTATGAACCAAAATAAAATAATTTTTTTTGTTTTTCTTTCTCTTGGTCATCTACTCAGAAGACTTGGAAGACTTTTTGGAAGTCTAAAGCAGCAGCAACAACAACAACAACAACAATAATTATAAAAAAAAAGAGAAAACTCTTCAAAATATATGCGTTACATTCGTTACTTTAAGACAACCGACTGACGACAACAGACTGACTAACTGCCATGTTGTGTTGATGATGTTGACCTTCCGTAGTAGACGAAGTAGATTTTACCTTTAAATTTGGAAATTTCCACACAGTACAGCCAATGTTTGTTTGTTTTGCTTTCGTAGAAGAAAACTCAAGAATTCTTTGTGGCTTAGCATACCATGCAATGGAATGGTAGTTGGTTAGGTACGGGTACGGCTACATCATGTTGACATATTGTATTACAATGTAAAACTTAAAAAGCTGCAGAATAAAACTTTAATTTTTGTCTTACATTACATTGCATACAGAAGTTCGGTAACAACAATAATAAAGTAAATGTAATCTGTTTGGTAAGTATTTTGATAAATATTTACCAAAGGAATCTAAGAATCTTTACAACAACACCGAGAAAGCTGAAATAATTTTGAGAAAATGTTGGTAGAAAATAATGCCGCTTTCAGTTTAATTTTATTAATTTATCTTCAGTTTTTTTTTTATCGCATTTCCTTGTTTTGTTTGTCAATTGACTCAATTTTACTAGAAATAATTACACACATGTTCTAAATACTAATCTCTGCACACGTTCCATATCCTTACACTGACTCCAGTAGAGTGTGATTTTTAGAGGAATATTGAGAAACAAACATTTCGTGCCAAAATGACACTAATCCCACTTGAACGTGCGTATGTCACATGTGCACTGGGGTCCACTAAAACTAAAAAAAATCAGTGATAGAGTGTGATTGTTACATTAATTGCAAAAAAAAAAAAGATGTGTTGCCAGATGGCAAGGAAAGGGAAATGAATCCAAAAAAAGCTAAAAAAATGTGGTTGTGCTGCCAACGAGTTAGGTTAGTTAGGTTTAGTAGGTAGTGTGTTGGCTTATTAGACGTAAAGCCAGGGTTCGAGCCCCAGGCCAGACATCAAAACAAAATACAAAAAGTATTTCTTCGGCCACTTCATCTCAGCAGATTTCTGGCATAAACTCTGAGAGAGAATAAAAATTGTCATGAAAAAATGTTCTCAAAAAAATCTATCGTTCGGAGTCGATTTTAAACTGTAGGTCCCACCACTCATGTATAAAATTAGCACACACAACATAAGTGGTGTGAGAAACTAGGACGTAGTAAAATGGGTCAATTCGACCTCCGGGTGCTGTACGTATCTTAATTGACAAGTACGCGTCCTCTAACATAACCTAACCTAACCTAACCAGGCAAGGAAAGGGAAAATGTATCAGAAACAAAAGCTAAAAAATTGTGGTGGTGCTGCCAAAGAGTGCGAAGAGAAGGTCAGGTTTAGCAGGAGAATAATAACACTTGAACCCCATTATATAGGGCGACTATACTAATCATATACGTGTTAGACGGTTGGATGTTCCACATCACCTTCATAAGCTGTACGGAACTTCGAGCCAATCTTATTAAGCCATATGTGGGTGATGTCCATGTCATCTAATTTAGGCCAAAAAAAGTTAATAATCATCGATCTACTGCGCGCCTAATTGACAGTGAAAGACATTGTGCTTCTCTAAGGATTATGAATCGATGACGCTGCTTAAAATCCTTTCCAAATTGTGACTTTTTCGGGATGCATTGGACATTTATGTGACTTGGGTTCAATTCAACCATCGTCGTTTATCATTTCAACCATCCTTCTAATGGAGAAACCTAATGTAACTAAAGGCCTCTAGTTTGATTCATCCCAGTAGGTCTCTTTTTCAATTTAGATGGAGAATTCATAAGAAAATAAGAAGCCAGCAGTGAACATTACAACAATAACGTTCCCACGACAATCGGATCTACGCTCCGGAACGACCCGATTCAATATCGGCCAAGGATTGTCAACTCAGCGAAAGCTGTATCAACCGGAAGTTTTTTCCCAAGGTGAGCAAATCATGCCAGCGCATTTGCTCTGTACCCTACTAATAAGAGCTGGCATTGAACAGAATCCAGGTCCTGAATGGATCTGTTCAGTGTGCCATACGATCATCAGGAGAAACATAACATCAGTGAGATGTAACAGCTGTGGCAACTGGTGCCACCTCAGGAGATGCTCAGGCCTCTCCTCTCATCGGGAGTGGTCTGTGAACTTCAGAGCTCACTGCTGTAATACACAACACGACACCGACACAACGGACACCCATATGGGCCCACAACACGATACACATGTAATAACTACACGACGACGCAACCGGCAGGAACCCACAACACACACAAACATTAATTCACAACCCATACCATCCATCCCCCCATCCATAACCCCCATAGCTCATCAACCCACCGTGGACAGCCCACACTTTAATTTCAGCATCTTGCAGCTAAACTGTAACGGACTTAGAAATAAAATAGCAGATATTACCAACTTCATGTATGACAACAACATCAAAATAGCCGCCATACAGGAGACCAAGTTACCCAGGGAGTGCACCATTACATCTGCGGGCAACTATAATATAGTGAGGAAAGACCGGGAAAGGGACAACGGAGGAGGACTTGCTTTCATCCTCGAACGGAACGTGAAATACAAATTAACTAATGTTCCAGCCCACACCAATCCAGATAACATCATCGAGGCGATGTCAATATCGGTAAGGTCGGAGGAAACCGATATCGAAATCACAAATGTTTACATTCCACCAGTAAATAGTATAGGAACCCACTACCACCCGAACATCATGCATCTCCTCCAGGGTGAAAATAAGATCATTCTAGGGGATTTCAACGCACATCATGAGAGCTGGTATTCCCTTCTTCCCAACGATCAACGTGGGATCGCGATAGCCGGTCAAATAGACGAGTCGGACTTCGCCACGATAAACGAGCCACAGCCGACCAGAGTCACCGCAAGATGCTCTAGCTCCCCAGACCTCACCATTGCTAGTCGGTCACTTCTAGCCTTTACCACCTGGCAGACGTATACTGCCCTTAGCTCCGACCACTTACCCATAGTGGTCAACATAGAAAAACGCAATGACTTTATGGAACCTGACCGACAGACGTACGTGAACTACAATAAAGCCAACTGGGAAGGTTTCAGGATCTTCATTGAGGATAACCTTGAACATATGCTCCCTCCCACGTGCGTTAGAAATGGTGAGAGGAAATTCCGAACAATTGTTCAAAATGCGGCGAAGCGTTTTATTCCCGCCGGCAGAATTAACAACACCAGGCCGAACTACCCTTCAGATGCCGCGCGCCTGGCTCAACAGCGGGATAACATCAGAACGGCTAACCCAGCGGACGAGAGGCTAGAGTCTCTGAACATAAGAATTAACAAATTGGTGAACGAGCACAGACGTTCCAAATGGCTGGAACACCTAGAACGCTGCTCCTTAGCTCCCAAGAAACTGTGGAAGACCATAAGAAACCTATCTGGCTCTAAAATTAACAACAACCTCACAGCCATTGAATTTGAAGGCAGGCAATATATTGAGGGCAAAAAGTGCGCCAAAGAATTCTGCAAGCAATTTGTCGAACACCCAACCGAGCAGAATAAGACCAAGAGAGCAACACTGAGGCTGCTAAGGAACCTGTGTAGAGACCAACAAGCACAGCCATTTGAGGAATCCGCGGTGGCCTACATCATCACCAACGCCAAACCATCAAAGGCATTGGGACCCGACGGACTGTCCATGCTTATGCTGAAGAAGCTGGGCGAAAAGGCTTTGAGGTTCATTACCAGATTAATAAACCTGTCATTGCACAGCCTGGTGATACCTGACATCTGGAAGGTCGCTAGGATCATCCCGATCCTAAAACCGAACAAACCAGCGACCAAAGGAGAATCATACAGGCCGATCTCCTTACTATCACCAATGGTAAAGATCCTCGAAGCCCTTCTGCTCCCTGCTTTCAAACAGCACTTCCCACTGGCAGAACACCAACATGGCTTCAGAGAAGGGCGAAGCACCACCACGGCTCTCACCGAGATAACTACTAGGATAGCTGACGGACTCAACCAACAACGACCGTGTCAACGAACTGTCGTTGCGGCCCTTGACCTTTCAAAGGCCTTTGACACGGTCGACCACCCCACACTCCTGAGAGATATACTAAACTCAACCTTGCCCAACGACCTGAAACGCTGGACCTCCAATTACCTTGGAGGTAGGCAGGCATACGTTGAGTTTAGGGGACAAAAGTCCTATCACAGGAGAATAAAGATGGGTGTCCCACAGGGAGGAGTCCTGTCGCCTATCCTGTCTAACATCTACCTCACCTCACTCCCAACGCCTCCTCCTAACATCTCCTTGGTCTCTTATGCGGACGACTGTACGGTCTTTTCCTCGGGCATTAACATCGACGAAGTCAGCTCCAACATAACCACCTACCTCTCGTCCCTGGTGGAATTCTTTAAGGAAAGAAAATTACGAATATCCGCAACAAAATCAACTGTATCCCTCTTCACGACATGGACGAAGGAAGTAAGAACCACGTTAAACGTCGCAGTGGAAGGAAACATCATTCCCACAGTTAGGTACCCAAAGATCCTCGGGGTCACCTTCGACAACTTGCTTCACTTCGCCGCACATGCGACTAACATCAACACCAGCGTGAAGAGAAGAAACAAGGTCCTAAAGGCTCTGGCTGGCACCACATGGGGAATGGACAAGGAAACCATCCTCACCACCTATAAGGCTATCGGACGGTCTCTCCTCAATTATGCTGCTCCAATCTGGACATCATTCCTGAGTGACACACAGTGGAGGGCACTACAAACGTCGCAGAACAACGCCCTGCGTATAGCCACAGGATGTGTGAGGATGACAAGCATAGACCATCTCCATGAGGAGACCAAGATGCTGACGGTCAAAAAACACAATGAGCTGCTCACAAAACAATTTCTAATAGCCTGCTACCAACCTTCCCATCCAAACCACCACATAGTCTTAAATGATCCCCCTCCTCGCCGCATAAGACAAGACCTCACCACATACAACTCAGACATAATACACCTCATACCCTCAATAACCGATACACTGTCCGTCAGGGAGGCACAAAATACTCTTCACAATGCCATCGTCGCGTCGGCCAGAGACGAGCTCAGCCATAACAAGGTCTTAAATCAGCACCCACCACCCATAGCCGATTCAGAAAGGCAGCTACCAAGAGTAACGAGGACTATTCTAGCCCAGCTCAGATCAGGATGGTCAAACTTCCTGAACAGCTACAGGACTAGAATTATCCCGGAAATCCAAGATAGCTGCCCATCATGCAACCAAACACCACACGACACGTTGCACATTTTTAGCTGTCCAGCGAAGCCGACAGCCCTGCGGCCATTAGACCTATGGCTGAACCCTACTCTGACAGCGAACTTCCTCGGACTACCTACCACATGACGTTAACAACACGCACATACAACAATCCCATTTCAAACCCTTTCCATCCCCATCAAATTACACGGCACACTACAAATAGAACACATGAACTAAAATTATCTTTATTCACATACAGGGAAAAGCTTCCGGAGACAACAGCAGAACTGTTACAACAACAACATTTGTTGATTATTACTGCGTTATAGAAACTCTACTTGTCCAGATTTTACCCCCTGAAACAGAAAGTTAATCTGGCATCTTTGTATCGCTTATTGGCACTAAATTTCTTGTGAGTGCGTGCTTATGTGTCATTGAAATTGAATCTGTTTTTAAGACACACACGCCATATTTTTTTGGGAGGTATTCTTCACATTTTTTCTATTTTTTTTTATTTCTTTTATAGTGGTGGTAAATTGTTTCAATTAATTTCGTGTACAAAAAAAAATTGCGTAAAATCAATGCGCATTAATATTGTAACGCATTGCTATTTCACCATAAATTTCGTTTTTTTTATTTCGAAAATTCTTTTCCTTCGAAATTATTTACTGAAGAACACTATAATGCTTGTGTACATTTAAAATAAGGGTGTCTTTAGAACCCTTACTACATGTAAGGAGTTTAAAAACAAAGGTATTCTTCAATTTAATTTTTTTAGTGTCAATATTGCAACATATTGACAATTGGCAACAGCTTGCAGGAATTTCTTGCCCTTGGGTTCAGAGGGATTACTAAAATTTTAAAACCTGATAATGATAGATTGTGGCCAATTTTTTAAACTTTAATACGGTTTTCAAATACAACTGGCGGAAGACTTTTAAATTGAATGCATTGAAGAAATGCATCAGCTTGGGAAGAAGTAAAAGAAGAGGCATAAATATTGGTATGCCTTTGGAATCATTCTTTAAATTTGAAACAATGATAACAGCCTAGGAAAAAAAACATAAGTTTAAGAAGCAAATTTGATCCGAATTATATTGCCTTACTTACTTACTTACTTAATTAGTCATTATAACCGGTTTTTATCCCCTAATTTTAAAGTTGGTTTCGAACGACAGATTTTTGAGAAACATTTCATGGCAATTTTATTCACTCTTAGAATTTTCAACAGACGAGTATTTAGAGGCTGTCCCTGAAAGAAATATTTCGTTTTGTTAGAGATGTCTGGGCTGAGGTTTGAACCATGATCTCACATCTAATGAACCAACACACTACCTACTAGGCATGGTATGTCAGCAGATAGTAATTTGTTATGTAGGGCTTATATACAAAGCATCTTAGGAATGGTAAGACTTGCCAAAGTGGTATGAAAATTCTGGGGATGCGAAACAATAGCGATCTTTGGGCCAATTACTTGGGCAAATGGAGTTGGACAAAATAAACGTGAGTTGGCATAACAGGGGTAACAGCAACCTGTCCCACAGCGACGCTGGAAGCTCTGTTGGATTTAAGTCTGGTACATGTGGTACTGAAGGCCAAAGCTTAGGAGACTGTGGTAGACTTACGGTAGACAAGCCAGTGTTGAAATTCACTAAAGAATTTCATAACCAAAAAAATCGATTGGGTGTCAATTCCTTAAATAACTGGATACCTCTTAAGGCAGCACCAGTATACTCTATGATTTTGGAATGTGGAGAAATGAATGAAGTAACTTGAAACCTTCATACTCTTTTAAAAGAGCTGATTACATGGGGACTTTAAAGGTAACAACAAGGTAGATGCGTTTGCTAAAGCAGTCACCATAGAAAATTCAATTGAATTCCTACATGGCATTGGCGCTCCTCTTCAGAGGCACACACAAATAGTCTCACTAAAACTCCATTCATTGGCAAAGGTAGATGCACCAAACAAATCCGTTCCGATATGGATATAGGTATGTATGTGGAACTAAATTTGTAATAAATCTATCAAGACTTCCTCTACTGAAGCTAATAGCAATTACAACTGGACACTGGCCTCTGTGTGTTCATACCAGGAGTCTGGGAGTAGCTCATGATGACTTTTGCAGAAGGTGCAACGACGAGCAAGACCGTAGAATTTCTTCTCTATCAAGGTCCAGAGCTTGCGAATCTCTGGGTATGCATACCAACAATCTGGGAATATCTCATGAAGACTTTTGCAGAAGCTGCAACGACGAGCAAGAAGAGAGGGTCCAGAGCTTGGGAACCTCTGGGTATGTATACCAGGATACTAGGAATACCTCACGACAACTTTTATAGAAGCTGCATGCAATGACGAGAACGAAGAGGAGGCCACAGAATAGCTTCTCTATTATGGTTCAGCGCTTGGGAAGCTGAGGAGTAGAATTCTTAAATACCGAGAATTTAGTGAGTAAACGTGTCTAGACAAAGATATTTTGAGAAAAAATTTCAGCTTTACAAGACTTCGGGATGATTGAGAGATGCCAAACATGAGATTTAATTACGAAGATTTGGCATAGAAAGGGAGCTTATAGGACCTATGTAAGCTGCGCATAGTGGAGCGGCTAGCGGTTTAACCTCACTGAACATATAGTAGGTTTGTTCTTCTTCAACCTACCTACCAACCTAACTACCCTTTTGGGGGGGGGGGGGGCTGCCACTTTAACCTAACCGAGCCCATAGTGAGTTTGTTCTCCTACAACCTACCCACCAACCTAACTACTCTTAAAACTGTTTGCGATTTAAAATTGTCCTTGTAGTAATTAGTGTGATAAATATTTTCAAAAGTTCATCAATAATTAATCCTTTTGCTGGCCCTGTACTCAATGGAAAAAAAAAACAAAACAAAATGGTGAGAAACGTATTTATTTTTAAACAAGTCATATCTCTTCATTTACACCCATTAAATCCTTTTATAATAATGACAATTTATAAGAGTAAATAACAACAACAAAAATTTAAAAAAGTTGGAAAATAAACTTTAAAAAAAATAAACGTTTAAATTATTTGAATAAAACCATGAGTACACATGCATACGTATTAGTACTTATGTTTTAATGAGTATGTAAGTGTACAAGTGTATGGCATTGTAAAGTATTAACTCTGCCTGAAATCGATTTTAACAATTACCATAATCTGCATAAATAATGTCACAATTATTTATTGAAACTCAAAGGCTAGAATGTGATACGATAATACATCAGATCATGTTGACTGCAACAGCAAAGACTTTTAAGCTGACTTAGTGTTACACACTTACTACAAAAGAGCCTGATTAAGTTGATAATGGCTTTTACCTTTTGACATCAAAATTAATGCCCTGAACCTTAATATGTTAACTGTATTGCAATGATTTAAATTGCATTCATTAATACATTTCCCCTAAAGTAGGGTATCACATAATCGACCTAGATAGACTACATCAACGATGAGCCTTGTTTCAAATATAAATTCAAATTTATAGCACGCACACACACACATGCTCACATTCGCTATTTTATTTTTCACTTGAGGTTGCAATAACATTTAATGAGGTTGCCGCTCTGTTCATGCTACCAGTCAGTGCTGCTGAATGCTGGTTGCTATTAAAGGCCAATAAAATTCTCCAGGTTTTTTTTTCTTTTTTTTTTTGTTGTTGTATGCAGAATATTGTTGTTAAATATCATTAAATTTAATGAATTTTTATCACCTTTAGCAAATACTATAAAATTTATGTAATTGTGTTTGCACCACACAAATACACTCACACATACTATACATGCACAGTTTAATTTGAATATTTATGGCCACCAAAAAGGTAAAATTATTATTAATTTTATTGATTTATTTAATAGTCCTTGTAAAATACATACATACAAGGTGTAAATATAAATTATCGAGGAATTCAAATGTGTGAGAGAGAATTTCCAATCAATTTGTAAACAATAATAATAAGTATTGGATTAAGTTATACAGGCTTTAAACATTGTTTGTGTCTTTAATAACTTGCATAAGATTTGGGAGAAAAACTATTTCCTATATATGTATGTATTCTCATTTAATTATTGAAAGAACATATGTGAGCAGCAACGTAATACTATGTTCAGATATGCACTTTTATTGAGTCAATATTTGGTTTATTGAGTACAATATTTTAAGTGTTCAGGCATAATAATACATGCAGCTCAACTGCTTATTCAATATTCATTTGACAGCTGGTAAACAAAACAGCTGGTTGTTTCAACAACATTGTTTTTATTTTCTTTTTTTGTTTTTTTTTTTTGGTCGTTGTTGACATTTATCAACAGAAAGGCTGCCTTCCAAAACGTATCAATACAAAGTTTGTATGCAGTTCTACTACTGTATATAAACAATGTAGATATGCAAATTAACCAAACAATGCATCAACTATAAATCCGATGCCTGATTGCTTTTTGACGGCGTTAAAAATACACATTGACGACGTTTTGTAATAGAATACATTGTATATATTTTGTTTAGCGGCATTATGAAACACGATACTTAGTTCAAATACAAAGCAACTAACATTTTGGAAGGCAGCCAAAGTGATCGGTTATTGTGCTGCATTTTAAGTTTTACTCAATATTATAACAATTTGCGTATTTATTGCGTAATTATTAATTGAAAATTTATATGAAATATTGAGCTCAATAATGGCGTTTATTGCGATTTACGCAATAAAGATGCATATCTGAACATCGTATAAGAAAGGTTTTTAAAGCATACTTCATATGCATCAATTTAATAGGAAGGCCGAGGGGTTTTATACATCTGTCGTTATTACGTCTACCAGTTACTCCCCCGCTAGCCTTAGAGGGTGACCTATACTTGCCATTATATCAACAAGACGAACCCAGAAACTAGGATAATCATTCGGTAAGTAGCAAAAATTGCATTGAAATAATCTCTTTTCAGAGCTTTGTTGAAGACTATTTCTTGTTAAATTCTGTTCGATCTTTTAAGGCCCCTCTTTTGCGAATTTAGGAATTTATTATGTTTTCACCTTAGGGTGTTTAATACTGAAATTATATCATTGTAAATCTTTTTTCCAACACAAAAGATTTAAATGTTAATGAGGTGCTAAAAACAAATTGTAATTGATACAATCAGAATTAAATATTCATGTGCGTTAATCTACATTTTGTGTTAAAGAGAAAATTGTTATACCCTACATGCCGACTGAAGAGGTAGGCATATATTGCCTGTGTAATTATACTGATTTTATTATATTTCTGGAGCACAATCAGGAGCCACATTGCCACGGAGGTAAAAAAATTTTAAAGTAAAATTTTTGTGCAGAAAATTAACTCTCAGGTCGCTTACAATTCATAGGAGTTGGTTCGACTTAAGCGGCGCGAATCGCCACATATATACATGGCCATGCATGGCCTTTATCACATGGAGGAAAATTTTTTTGCACTGCCTTAGATACCGAGACACTTAAATACCTTTTGCGATAATGAATATAGAATTGAGTTTTTATGTAAAGATAAAATGATTACCCAATATATTACAGATACGCTGGTAAGTTAGTCATCGATAATATAAGACCTTTTTTTTTGAAGAGCTTCCTATCCTTAAATTTAAAAAAAACAAAGTATGTGTGCGACATCATCGAACTTCAGATATCTGCCATTGCCTCTCTGGTTGGAGCACATGCGAAATATTAAATGTTCCATAAGTCTGGCTCATAAATCAGATTGATCCATGACTGATGATATGGATAATGTTGGGTTTGAGGACAGCTGTCATTTTTTGTCACTTTCCATACGTTTGCTACCTAAAAAAAACTCCACAGAGAAAAGTCTAACGTAGTCAAATTGAATTATTTAAATATCCAATGTTGCATGAGCTAGAGAGCTGTGCTGTAGAAACCACATGCTGCTGTTTTCCACATCATTCAAATAAGTCCAAAAAAATTGGTAAACGTAGAGCTCTAGAGTGATGATCCCGAACAAAATCTAGCCTCAATTTGAGGTTTTTTCGAGGTGTATTAGCCGCTTTTGAATCTCAGGTCAATTGATATTGTCGCAAGTCACCCAGAAATAGACATCATTGTAATGTATTTTTATTGAAAATTAGGATCAATGGCTCCAGAGTCAACTTAGTGAACATGTGTCATTGTCTGTAGTCTTTTCCTTTCAGTTCCTGGGAGAGTAGAATTTTATACGTATGCAGGCCAAAGTCATGACGCAAAATTTGCTAAGTTGTGGTCTTATTAGCGACACGTAATCGATTGTTTCAGAATTTTCTGTACACTCTCACTGACAGCGCGGCCATGTTTTAGGCAGAACTGAAGTCGCTGTAGTCTAGTAGGTGTGTGTTTGTTTATTAGACGTAAAGCCAGGGTTCAAACCCCAGGCCAGACATCAAAACAAAATAGAAATAGTATTTCTTCGGCGACTTCCTCTCAGCAGATTTCTGGCATAAAACTCTGAGAGTAAATAAAATTGTCATGAAAAGTTTTTCAAAAATTTGTAGTTCAGAGTCGACTTTAAACTGTAGGTCCCGACACACATGTATAAAATTAACACACACAACATAATTGGTGTGAGAAACTTGGTCGTAATCCTGACTGCAGGGTTGTAATGACCAATTATGTATATACACTGAGCGCCAAAAGTGAGTAAACACCACTGAAATAATTCATTTTCTTAGGATATCGAGAAAAGTAAATAAGAATAATCGAATAAATTTCCAAAAATAAAAACGTTTATTTATTACTTATAAAATGTTAAAACAAAAACAATAATTCATGATAAAGGAGCTTTTTTATACTTGAGAACAAAACTGTTTTATACTTAAGAAGAAAACTGTTGACTCACTTATGGTGCTCAGTGTGTGTCTCACTAACAGCGGCCATGTTTTAGACAAATCTAAAGTTTCGTCAACGGTGATATATTGTTAACTGTAGCAGTGTATTCGAATTTATGCTTTGCACTGCAAATACTGCTCTGGGTAGGACGATTGTGGCCATCAGAAAAATGAGCGATGCAGGCAGACAGTACAGAAATCAAACAAAAACGATTTCTTTTGTAATCAAAAAAAACTTGTATTTTAGAAATGTGTTTATCAATCCTTCTAATCACGATAAGATGTTGATTCTTTAAAATGGTAGAAATTGCTCACATGTTTTCACGACAAACCCACATTTTGATAGCATTTCATGTAGTCGGCTTTGACGGCGTTTAACTTATTCACTCATTTGTGTCAGTATACATGTGTATATGATTGCAGATAAATGTTTTATTTGTTTAGTCATAAATATTTCAATTTAAAACGCCTATAATTACTAAATAATTATGTACTCGTTCATGTATACAAAATTTAGGTTAATACGCTGGTTAATTATACGATATTAAATCGTATGCATGAATGAAATTATTAAATTTTGGAAATTTTTATTTTTATAAGATTTAAAAATTAGTTTCTATTGCCGATATTAATGTGTAATATCGTAGTTGTAATTAAATTTTTTTGCAGTCACGTTTTAACCATTGAAAACCATAAGATTTTCGGAAATTTTTTTTCTTACGCAGCAAATTTCTTTTTTTGTTAAAGTAAAGTTTCTTGCACGCCCTTCATTTAAATTAGAAATAAAATGTGAAACGTTTTGAATTTAAGAAACTTGTTAAAGAAAGAAAATAGAAACGAAGCTGCTGCAGTCTATTATTTTTGCGTTATAAGGCTTGAGATTTTTTTCCCATTTTTTTTTCAATTTTTTTTTTAATAAAGAAACAAATAAGAAAACTTTTATCATTCGTTTTATTTTGAAAAATAAATATTATTTATTTTTATTATAAAAAAAAAAAAAAAAAAAAAAACGAAAGCCTTTGGGGTATAAAATTTTATAAAGAATCACGTGCTTATCTACTCAAACCCACACAATTAACGCCCATTTTGACAGTAATTTCAGTGAAAGAAAAGCAAAGGAAAGACTTTATTCCTTTTTTTTTCTTTACATTTCTTTCATTTGCTACTTTTCCTTCATTATTTTTACATTTCAATTGCCAGGCAAACGAGCAGAAAATGAAACATCCTACTGCTCTCATCCTACTACTACTCCTGCCATACTTTACATATCTTAAATTCTAAAATAATTTCCACCTCCACCAGAAAACGGGCTGTTCTTAAACATCCCCTTTTTGTCATTGTGTGTATACATTCGAAAGGAAAGAAAAAAATTATTTTGTTTTTGCATTTTCTAGAAAAGAAAGAAAAATTTTTTTTTTTCGATTTGTATTGAATGACTGTCGGAATATCTTGTGCTCTCGCTGAGGCCATACAACAAATTTTAATTGCTGCCAAAGTCAATTCGAAATTCGTTTTATTTTTTGCCAATAACATTTACAACAATAATAAATAATTCGTATTCTTTCTATTGTTGTTGTTGTCATTGTTGTTGTTGTATTGATAAGAAAGTCACGTTCAATGAATTGGTAACACTGAAATGAAATTCTAAACTTTTGGCGCGGCCCAACTCCAAACTGTACTGCTGGCTGGGAAAATACAAACAATGATGCTTGATGCCTATGCTATCCAACCCATACCTTCCCTTCTACACAGCTATCTATCTATGGTGGTTATGAATGCATGAATAGCTCGTAAATGAGTGTATAAATGTTTCTATAGCTGGCAGCAAAAACAATCTTATTTGTGTCTTTATTATCAATGACAGCAGCAGCATAATACAATGATATCAAGAGTTCTTCTTCTCCAAAGACCATTTACAGTTTTTGTTCTGGGTTTTTTTTGCTCTCCTTTCTTTTAAATTTATTTTGCCTTTTGGCCGTGAATTTTTTTTTTGTCTTTCCCGCCCCCTCTTAATACTGTTTTTAACAATTGCAATTCATAGATTGTTAGTTAATGATACTCATAAAACAGTCCCATAAATGTCATACAAAAGTAAATTCTATCTTAAGATACACAATTAAAGAGAGGACCGCCGCCGATAATGGAAAATTATTAAGAAGAAATTTTCGATTAATTATTGATTTTATTTCAAGGGTTATGTGTCCAAAGAAAATGTTTAAAAGCGGGGATTGCAAGTTATTTCAAATGGTATTGGGTATATGCATTAATTCTAAGCGTAGTAAACACCATGATTCGTCTGTAGTACCCATAAATGGTTTCAACACCAAACTCTTCTAAAAAATAATAAAATGAAGGTTAAGGAGAGCTATCGAAGCACTTCAAACCTCTAAGACAAATACGTTTTGCCATCACAGTCAACTTTTCTCCACAAAATTTTCACAGTACTCACATTTGATGGAGAAAAGTCGTCGGTATTCAAAAATTAGTTTCACTGCAGAAGACCGATAAAATAGAGTGCACAGGCAGTCAGCTTTTCTCATCACCAGTGCACACTCTATGCCACTCTAAGGCATTACTTGTTACACGCTTTTGGCTATCTATCATCCCTTTATGGAAGCAGTAGGTTGAGCTCCTCAACGACATTGACGTTGTACAGCGTATTAATATCCAGCGGCTGCGCTGGCTCGGCCATGTCGTTCGAATGGAGGAGGATGCTCCAGCGAGACGGGTATTTGATGCGGGAATCTGCGGAAGTCGGCGAAGAGGACGACCTTGTATCCGTTGGAAGGACCAAATCGAGGAAGCCCTGTCATCGATTGGTGTGACCAACTGGCTTGGGCGCGCAAGAAGCAGAGGCGCCTGGAAGGATGTGTTGCGGCAGACCGAAATCCGTTGTTATGGCCAATTAAGTCAGTAAGTAAGTAGCTTGTTAAGGTGCCAGTATGTCACCATAGCCTAGTAAGTATTGTCTTGGCATATTGCACAATAGCCGCTGTCGGCTCAAACTTTGACAACGAAATATGGAAGAAAAATATTTCTTACGGCAACTTTCTCACAACAGTCTACTGGTAAAAGCTGTAAAGCGCAAATGAAATCAACATGAAAAATTTCTCAAATCGGAGTCGATTTTAAACACCAGATCCTGTCACTCATTGGTAAAATTAAACCAAACAACATGAGAGGTGTGAGAAACTAGGTTATAATCCTGACTAAAAAGGGTTGTAATGACTACTTACGTAAGGAATTATAGTCTTTTGGTCTGACATTCCTGTCATTACCGGTTGATGTTTATCTTAAGAATTCTGATAACTGAAATGTTTTTTAGGCGGAGGTCATGGCCTTATTGCAAAGGGAAAGTCTTGTTGGGCGAAGGAAATTTCATTGAAAATCTCTTAATTTACTCGGACCGCCAGACTGCGGTCAAGTGCTTCACAAAACGTTCTTCCTTGACTATGAATACCGGAAATTTTCCCTTCAACTCTTACATGAATTCTAGGATATATAACTACCACTGGAAATTGCATTCTCCGCTTTATTCAGGATTTATATTAAATCAGTAAAACTGGATATCCTTAATTTGTTTTACAAGAATGCTTAGTTTTGTTAACAACATAACGATGCCTTTAATTTTGCTAGGCTCTGTTGGGCTCTTTTATATAAATCCGATGATCATCCATAGCACTATAGAGGTTCTTACAGGCAAATGCTGTATAGGAAGGCATGCCGACAGATTGGCATTCCTTTAAATGACTTCTGCAAGAGCTCTATATTTGAATAGAAACAAGAAACTGTCTTTCACATCACATGTGTCTGCATATGTGCTACCTAAGGTCTAGGCTTTAGGGACCTCGTAAGTCCTGGCAGTCCTTTAAATGGCTTCTGCCAGAGCTCTATATTTGAGTAGAAACAAGAAATTGTCTTTCACATCACATGTACCTGCAAATGTCCTACCTAAGGTCTAAGCTTTTGGGACATCGTAAGTCCTGGTAAGCCAACACATTACTCACTGCACCATGGCAGTCAGTCTAGTCTAGTGTAGTGAATTATGGCAGCGACCAGCAGATAGCCTAGTGAATTATGGCATCCACCAGTACACTATATTACCAGTCACAATATCATTTGGCTTTTTGCAGTTGCCGGAAAACTATCGCAAGGAAACTCAACTGGGACTTTGATATCCCACTGCAACTATACGGAGCCAAGCAATCATAAGATTGTTCAAATATGCAGTTTAGCATCGTATCTTTCTATCATCATCATCCAGCATTATTCAATCCAATTTATAATTTAAAGTCTAAAATTTTTAAACAAAAGAAAAATGTTTACTCCCTTGGAGATCAGAGAACAGATATCTCTAGTTAAACTATACCTTTATAATTTAAAGCCAACCTATAACTTTCGAGCATTTGTTGTCATGATTAGAATCATGATTAGAAACAAAATGTATTTAAATTTTATTTCATTCTAACAATTGCACCCCATATGAGTCTTGAAGCTTTGTTTCCAATGTTGTAATCATTTACACAACTTCTCATTAAAATCAAGCCGTTACTAAATTATTGTTATTATTATTGTTGTTGTTTCCAACTTTAAATTCCAATTTCAATTGTTATTTTTCAATTTTATAAAATACACAAGAATTACTCTTCAAATACTAACCCATACGATACGCTATATGCCTCAACGCCATATGTAAATCTATGTATACTACTCGTATATAATTATTTGAATAGAGGGTTATTTAAAATAATAAACACACAGGCACACATAAAGTTTGCCAAAAAAAAACCTCGAAAAGGAAACTAAAAAGGGTACGAAATTTCGTTAAGCCTTCCAGGGATTTTTTTCTTTTTTCTTTCGTTTGCTAGTCTTGTTACAATCCCATTTTGGTTGAAATCTAGTGGTTGGGAGACGTTTAAAACTGTTGTATTTACAAATAAAATTGTTGAGTAAATAATTACATGCGTATAAATCATTAGTTGGTGAAGCTATGTTAAGGATATTCGCGTAGAACAGCAAATTTAAATTTTTTGCAAAAATTCTAAGAACTAAGAAGTCATGGCCAGCTAAAAGTATCTTGTTTAAGGCACCCTTATGCCTTTAAAAAGTCTAAAGAAAAAGACAGAAATTTTTCTTTATCATTCATGTACTTATGAATCCCCCTGCTATTGTTTAAATTAAGCACAAAAGAAAAAAAGACAATTTGTTTTCCACATGAGCATTTGTTCTATGACAACATTTGATTGCATTCGCATTTGGTTTCTTTCCCACTCGATTTTTGTAATTATAACGACACGATAATAAATGTCAACCGAAAGCTCTACAAACTCCTTGTGAAGAATGTTAAATCAACTGGTATTAAAATAATAAATAATGCCTCCAATATATTCTATAAACACTGTTCACTTTTAAAACAAACATACATAAAAAGGGTTTAAATTCACAAAAGGGTTGTTATACGCGTACACATGTATGTGAAGAGCATTTGAATTATAATACAGGCATGTTTTTAATTTGTTTGTTATTCTTGCCAAGTAAAATCTTGTCTTTAAAAGTAATGGAAGTCTAATCGATGAGATACACGTTTTAAGAAGATGATTAGTACAGCGGGGACTTGTTAGTGACATTCTGAATGCTTATTCAGATTCGTTTCTCTGTTCAAGGGTATTCAAATGGAGATTTTCAAACTCTAACAGTTGATAAGAGTCGTTTTATTGAAACTATATCCCTCAAATTAGATGTCATTTGTTCAGCCTGTTTTGTGTTCACTTAAAGAGCTCTGGACCATTTGGCAATTTACCCCAAAATTTCATGGTAAAATCATATTCAGCCACTAGAGCCATTTTTTGATGAATGAATGTTGAGTGAAGTGAATGAAGTCGCCGTGGTCTAGTAGGTAGTGTGTTGGCTTAGCCCGGGTTCGAGCCCCAGGCCAGACATCAAAATAAAATATAAAAAGTACTTCTTCAGCAACTTCCTCTCAGCAGATTTCTGGCAAAAGCTCTGGGAGAAAATAAAATTGCCATGAAAAGTTTCTTAAAAAATCTATCGTTCCGAGTAGACTTTAAACTGTAGGACCCGCCATTCACGTATAAAATTAACGCACACAACATAAGTGGTGTGAGAAACTAGGTCGTAATACTGACTGAAGGGTTGTAATGACCAATTACGTACGTTACGTGACGTACGAATGTTGAGTGTGCATTTGAATCTACTTTGACAATTGCACCAACTATGCTTCTTTTTTTTTTTTTTTTTTTCTTACCAACAGCACTCTAGTAATGTATCCTACTCATGCAGTAAACTATGTGGGAGCTTTGAAAGTATCTTGTGGGCAGCAGAAAAAGGCGAGCAATACTTATGGGCGAGCAATGAACATATTCATGTTCTAAGTGTAAGAAAAAACTTATGCAGTGCATCAGAAAGACAAATCCTGTACGTTCCACTAATCCATCGACCACCAATTTGATATGTTTTATGAGATTTGAAGTCACCGTAGTCTTGTGTCGGCTTACTAGACGTGAGACCGTGGTTCAAACCTCAGCATCGACAACAAAACGAAATATGAAAAACATATTTCTTTCGGTGACTTCCTCTCAGCAGTCTTCTGGCAGAGACTCTGTGAAATTAAATAAAATTCTCATGAGCAGTTGCTCAAATATATTGTTCGGAGTCGAATTTAAACTGTTAGTCCAGCCATTAATGGATTAAATTAACACACAACATGAGTAGTGTGAGAAGCTTGGTTGTAACTCTGACAAAAGAGTTGTAATGACCAGTTAAGTAGGTATTTAAGTGACTTATGAGATTTGTTTCATTGATCCCCTTCACCGTGTTTCTCCTTTTTTATTTTACTTTTTAATTTTTTCATTTGAAGAGTATCTTAAGTCTGCGACTAGAGGATCCTTTGCACTGCCACCTGCTTATAATGGGTGATTTTTTAAGAGCTATAGGAAAAATTTTCAAAGAAAAACACATAAAATTCAGAAAAATTCATGAAATCTTTATTTGAATCGATAGTACGGTCCATATAATTTAATGTTTGAAGATTATTTCATGCAAATATTGACCGCGACTGCGCCTCGAACGGTCCATCCGATTAGTCCAATTTTGGCATACTCTTTCCAACATTTCGGCCGGTATCTCACGAATAAATGCTTCAATGTTGTCTTCCAATGCGTCAATTGAAGCGGGCTTGTCTGTATAGACATGAGTTTTAACACAGCCCCACAAAAAATAGTCTAAAGGTGTTAAATCGCACGATCTAGGAGGCCAATTGACCGGTCCCAATCATGAAATAAAATGTTCACCGAATTCGCCTCTCAATAAGTCCATTGTTACGCGTGCTGTGTGGCATGTGGCACCGTCTTGTTGAAACCACATGTCATGCAAGTCAAGCTCTTGCATTTTGGGCAAAAAAAGTTGGATATCATCTCACGGTAGCGCTCACCATTCACAGTTACGTTACGATTCGCAGCATCTTTGAAGACGTACGGTCCAATGATGCCACCAGCCCATAAACCGCATCAAACTGTGACTTTTTCTGGATGCATTGGTAGCTTTTGCAATGCTTCTAGCTGATCTTCACTCCAAAATCGACAATTCTGCTTATTTACGTATCCATTGAGCCAAAAATGAGCTTCGTCGCTGAACACAATTTTTCGATAAAGAAGTGGATCTTCGGCCAACTTTCCAAGCACGCATTTTGATAATAAAATTCAGTGATTTGCAAGCGTTGTTCGTTTGTAAGACGATTCATGGTAAAATTATAGACCAAACTGAAGATGTTTGACAGTGAAACAAAACACGAAACGTGCGTGAGCTGTTTAAACCGTGTTGCCAAAAAGATAATAGCTAAAAAATCACCCGTTATAAGGTTTGCTTATAATGTCAGCCCAAAATCTGTTGTCAGAAACAGAAACTTCGATAGCCAACCAAGCCTAGTGCTTAACGGCATATTCTGGTGTTTCGCATTCCTCAACACAGACTCAACACTTTAGGCTTAAAGTGAATCCGGGCACGTTGTTTTCCAAGTAAATCTCATATTGGATCCTATTATTCTAATTAAAGTGTCCATAGCTCTCGTACTTACTGCTATCAACAATGAGTTTCAATGCAACAGAGCCTCTAGCACTGCTGTAGGACAGGTTCTCATTGGCCCTGTTATAAAAAAGCATTCCAATCTCTATGTCTTATTCAACTCCATCTCAGCCGTATTTCAATTTGTTTTGAGTGCTTAAATAATGACGTAACTTGTCACAGTTAGCATGATCGTTTTGATATATTTACAATCGAATGATGAATTGATGCAGCCACAAGATTTTCTGCAAACCTTTTTGTGACGCTATAAATGAGCGATGTCTAGATATTCATCTTGTATAAACCGAAAACTCTGTACTATTACGAGATGATGGGAAAATTGTTGCATCACATGAATATTTTCCCATATTCATTACTTAATCAATCACTATTCCAATGGCTGTAATTTAACTTCAATATCATCCGAGATAGTGAGTGAGCATGTAAAGCGAAAAGCGTGTTAGATTTTAACCCTTATTAGCGCGTATAACGTGTGACCGTTTGTCATAATCCTATCGCATAACAAGCTTACTTAAATTGCAATTCTACTCCTGTTATTGTCTGCCCTCAAGTACATTTTCATTTGCCGCGCTATGTTCCAGCGAATCCATAAAAATCAGCTTATCCAGATGTAATGTGATGCCGTCATTCAAAATGCCAAATGTAAAGGGGGGAGAAGCTTTATTTATGATTGAAATCTTAAAGAAAATATGTATGTATGTGTGTGCTTGCCACGAGTTGCTTGCAATATTATGGGCCTGTCAAACACTCATAGCGTTAAAAAGACAACGCGTATGCATTGGCAGGCCAGAGTGTGCGTTCCATATCAAATCAGTGATAAGTCAGTGATGATTATTATTTGTTAGACGACATACAAATCCATTGATACACACTTTCACTGACTGATGTGATGCTGAAAATCTCTTAAAAAAAACGTATCAAACGTAAATGAAAAACAATCGAAATCACTGACTGCCAAAAATCCAAAAATAAAAAAGGAGAGGATATTAGGGTTGTTATGCTGCACATTGCCTTGAATCTCGGAAGAAGAAAATATTTGTTTGTTTGATTTGTTTTGTTTTTGTTGTAGTTGTTGCTTTCTTTGTGATGTTTTTGTTAAGATATTGTTGAATAATTCACATTCATTGTACCACCGCTTTGCCTGCATTGATTGGCATCGGAAATTGAAGTGCTTTTTTATTAAATTTTTGTTCGTTCTCTTTTTCTATTCTTCTCTTTTTTTCTTTTGCAATTGTGTGAGAATATTTTCAAGTTGTTTTCTCTTCCAAAAGCGTAAAACAAAAACAAAAAATTGCCAACAATTTCATTATATGGCATCATCGTATCATTAAACGTATTTAGATCGCATTCATGTGCCCAACATTTTTTGGTTTCTCATTTCTTGGCCATATTGGCCTGCCACGAATCTCTTGTTTTTTGACACAATTTAATCAAAATCTCAATAAGTGAGTGATTGAAAGCTGTGTGTAAGAGGGGAAAAGTCAAAATTGATTTTAATCGCTGATAAGATTTCGCGTATCATGCGTAATTGATTGATGATTGACATTTCAACCTTCATATGTATGTTTGTGGTAAATTAGATTTAAGATATGTATATGAAAACCAAATACTTTCATGGCAATTTTATTTACTGTCGGAGTTTTTGGCAGTAGACTGATGAGAGATGGTCGCCGAAAAGAATTATTTGCTCATATTTCGTTGCGTTCGCGATGTCTTAGCCTGGGGTTGAACAGCGAGACCTCATCTAATAAGGCATTACACTACCCTAGTAAATTACGGAGACGACAATGTACTATTAGCACTTTAGTTAGGATTACAACCTAGCTCCTCACAACACCCATGTTGATGTAAAGTTTGATCTATGACTGAAGTGATCCACAGCTTATAACAACAGATTTGAGAAGTTTTTTTATGGTATTATGGATCTCATTCATTATTCTGCCAAAAGGAATTATTAGAAAAAAATTTTCCAAAACTTTAGAGCAGTAGTTTGTAGATGGATGCCTTTCCAATACGCCAGCACTTTTACTACTAGATTGTTGTAACTACCTAACCTACAAGTAAAAGGCCGTAGATTTAAACGACTTCCTTAATTTAATAAAAACAAAGTGAGTGTGAGATATTGAAGCCGCTGTAATCTAGTAGTGTGTTGGCTTATTAGACGTAAAACCAGGGTTCAAACCCCAGGGCAGACATCAATATAAAATACAAAAAGTATTTCTTCGGTGACTTCCTCTCAGCAGATTTCTGGCAAAAACTCTGTGAAAGTAAATATAATTGCCATGAAAAGTTTCTCAAAAATCTGTCGTTCGAAGTCGACTTTAAGCTGTAGGTCCCACTACTCATGTATAAAATTAACACAAACAACATAAGTGGTGTGAGAAACTAGGTCGTAATCCTGACTGAAGGGTTGTAATGACCAATTACATGTACAATGTACATATATCAACGATAGCTTGGTTATCGACAATAAACCACGGGGTCATGGTGACCATTGACGTAGCCAAAACCGGAAATTAATTTGTCTAGAAATGTTCAATAGAATGGAGTATCTATCGGACGTGTCGCGTGTCTAGCGACACCAATTTGTTGAAACCAAATAGAGCCCAGTTTATTATCATCAATTGCAGACCAAAAAGTCTTTTATCATGGCATTAGAATAGATAACAGCAGCTATTTCAGAAACATTTTCGAACAAATATAGTCGAGTGGCACCTTTAGACCATAATGAGCCTCTTATAGTCTTCTCTTTTCAATGCAATGACTTTTCCACAACCACTTCTGTGTTATCCGGTTGTGTTATACGATTTTTAGAGTGCGAAACGAACTTCATCACTAAAAAAATTTATTCCACAAACCGGCGTTGAAAGCCTGTTGCTCTACCACACAATTGAGCTGAAGGAGAAATAAGCATTATTGAGGCGTGAGGTAGACCTAAATGCTGGAAACGTTAGAGGAATGATAATTTTGAATTATTCGCCACATTTTCAGCAGCGATATTTTCGATAGTGTGTACTATAGAGTTCTATCATGCACAGGCCTGACTACAACTCTTTAAATTCCAGTCTCTTAAATTTCTTTATTACTTCACATACTTAATTGGTTATTACAGTCATTTATTCAGTATTACGAAACCTAGCTTCTCACATCACTTCTGTTGTGTGTGTTAATTTTATGCACGACTGGCGGGACTTACAGTTTAAAATCGACTCCGAGCGGAAGATTACTGAGAAGCTTTTCATGGCAGTTGTTGTGTGATGGTTTGACTTATGATACATACAGTTTAACGTCTACTCGGGACAATAGATTTAATACATGGCAATTTTATTTTACACTTAGAACACTGTTGTGAGAGAGTCACTGAAACAAATATTTTTTTTGTCATATTTCGTCCCGTTCATGATATCTGATTTGGAGTATGAGCTACAGGCTATCGTCTAAGAAGGCAAGCTAAACCCGCTAGACTACGGCTATCAAAAATTATATTAAATTTCATTACAATCTTGCCAATTCCTTGCACAGTGGGTCGATTTTGACGTTAATAATCACCACTTAATATTCAAATAGTGGCTATGTTTGGGTCACCCATGCGTTTAACTAATATTCGAATACTTAAACGAGCGTTAGTTAAACGAGCCATATTCATAAGAGAGCGTGAAGAGAAAAGCCCGATATCTGTCGAATCACTTGACTTTCAACAAAAGCTTTGAGTTTCAAGTGGGCTGCACTATTTTGCTTTACATTTGTACCTCCTCTAAAGTTGTTTTTTTAATTTTTTTTTGCTGTTGTTGTACCTTACAACCCTCAATGCCTCCTTCCACAATGGCTATAATTTGATTATAAATCAAACATAATTTAATATCATTTCTATTCATATTTTTATTGACACACTTTTGGCATTTGGACCTAAACTCCCTGCTTACAGACCATAGCACATACAAACTCATGTATTTACAAAATATTTTATTAGAATATGAAAATTCATAATCTCGAGTTTGTTGTTGTATGATAAAATACATGTTGAAGAAATTGGGTTGATTTGTTCTTAAACGTAATTTTTTCTTTTATGACATCTTGCAACATGTTGACTTGACATTGATGCCATTGACTTGGGCATTTGCAAAAAAAAATAAAAAAAATGAAAGAAGAAAATGTATAACAAGCAGATGGAAATCAGTTGTTGTTGTCGTGAAAAAGGAAAAGGAAGTTTTTCAACCAATTGACACCCTTTATTTTGTTGTTTTACTTCTATGAAAAGCAAAAAAAAAATATTCATTTTCATATTTTTGCCTCGTCTATAAGGGGGTATTTCAATAAATATTTTCTTCTTTCTGTTCTTTTCCTGTTTTTGTTGTTGTTGTTTCATTTATTTTTTATAAGCCAGTATTATGCATAACGTTTATGATTTCAATTTCCCTTTTTTTTTTTTTTTTTTTTTTTTTTTTTGGCAAATCTGTAAATCCCTTTAAGCCTTATGTTACGATACTACGATGTTTATGTAATATTTTCATATTTCAAGTCAAACAACATTTTGCATATTCAATAGCATTGACATCCATAGTCAGTGTTGCTGAAAACATGTTGTTTTCTAATCGATATTAAAGGAAGGAATTTTACTTCATTTATTCCTCATATTGTTAGCAAATCAAAGAATATTTTTTGATATTTTTTTTGTTATATTTAAATCCCAAGACCATAATCTAAAACAGTTTATTACAGGGGCAATTTCGAAATCCCTTTTTTGAATAGACTACCTTACTCGTGCACAAGGTAATATGAAAAGAAATCCCAACTGAGTTATAGTATTTACTTTAAAGGAAGCTGGCCACTCTAACATCAACAATTTAAATTTGTTTTTTCATTTCGTTTTAATTTTTTTTTCTTTGAATGAGGAAATGTTCAGAATGCTGTTTAAATATGCAAATTAATGATGGTAATGACTTGTGTGTTAATGGCAAACATTAATTTATTCTGACATTCTTTATTTTTATTTTTAAAATAAAAAAAAACAACATAACAATGGTAATCAAACTTTAAAGCCCAACAGAAGTAAAAACAGAGGTGGAAAGGAATGTTAACTTCAAACTTATAGAAAAGTTATACACATACAGACATGGTACCAGAGACTGTTCTCGGACGAACATACAAAATTCACTCTCTGAAATGGGAAGAATGGGTTGCTGAAGCTGTCAGCGGTTAATATAACGATCTTCAACAACGGATCAAAAGTGGAAAAATTTAACGTCGTCAGCATACATCAGAATATTACAATCAGAAATAGCACAAGGAAGATCATTAAGAAACAATAAGAACAGTAAAGGACCCAAATGGCTACCCTGCGGAACACCAGATGTAACATATACTGTTTTAGACAATACATTCCTAAACATTACCTTCTGAGTCCTAAGGGAGAGGTAGGAGTCTAGCCAACGATGAATAATATCAGGAATACCGATTAATGAAAGTTTAAGAAGCAACATTCTATGATCAACCCTATCAAAAGCTTTACTGAAATTACATCAGTCCGAGCTCTGGCAAGAAAACCCCTGAAAACATGCGTAGTAAATTCAAGAAGATTAGTGACAGTCGACCTACCTTTCAAAAAACCATGTTGGAAAGGGGATATTAAAGATCTCGTATTAAAAAAGAAATGTGAGGCTGGATCTGGAGTCAATTTCAATAAGCTGGCACTGAACGGGTCATCCTGTTTACGTAACCAAGCTAGCATATTTTAGGCGGAGATTTTTGCTATTGACCAAGCTGCAGATATGATTGAGACTAGGAACTTAGCTCCTTCGAAATTGATTAAATGTGTGGCATTAGGAGCGTAAATTTGGTATCACAAAAAAGCCATAGTTCTTCTCGAACCCATGGTACAGAGTTTTTCTCCAAACTCATTAAAACAGCGGAGTTATAGCCATAAAACTAAAATCATTTAAAAGAAAAACACCTCCTACATAGTTCTGTTCGCCTGGTATGTCAAAAAAGATTTCGCTGGTAACATTTCGATTTCAGTTGTCACTCCTTATACAATAACTACGCGATCAGTTCATACATTTGTACATAAATAAACATGTACTGTTCAGTTAGAATATACATTTGCATCCAAATCTAAAGAGGGCGTGGCATTAGGGACGTAACAGATCTCACTTCGTCATTTCAAAGCGCTTTAGGAGTTGCATATATTCTCTACACCGTATACGTCGACACAACACCTGTCTCCACTCTACTGGGTTCCGTGCCACTGTGGTATAGAGGCAAACGAAAAGGCTAACGAACTGGCACTGGAAAAGGGATCGAAAATGTCTGAGGAAGAAGTGATAGAATACTTTTTCAAATTGGAAAATGCTACATGAAATTCAACAAGCCATAGGTAGTCCAACATATCTGGTTGCTGAATATCAAAACAAGAAAACCAAGGAATTACTTCAGTTCGGACACTGCCCTGTTGACAGTTTCGCTGACAAGCTTGGTCAGCCTCATCAGGATAACTGCAGAAGCCTGTAAGATGTGGAAGACACAGAATTTGTACAACACCTTTAATATGAGTGCCCTGCATTTCGAAAAAGACGTCATCGGTTTTTGGGTGACAAAATGTTTGAAGAAATCTGGGCATAGTGGACGGTTCCATCAGGAGCTTAGGGTGGTTCAAATCCATACTAATGGGTCATGATAAGGGTAACACAATGGGTCATATAGGCCACCAAGTGAATCTGTGCCTGTGAACGGTAAACAACCCGCAAATCATTGACTAGATCAACATGTCGTCAATGCTTATTTTTCGGGTAGTTGCGATCAGCAAAAGTTTCCTAATCATCGGAAGTCACGGAGAACACGGAGAAAAGATTGTGAAGAAGTCACTATATAAAGAAAACCTGATTGTTTGATGGACACTATTTTCTAAGGCCGTCATTGATTCGTATTTCTTCGAATATGACCCTGGAAGCAAAGTAAGTGGCAATGGTCATGTGATAACCGTTTTTTTTTTTGTCCTGTAATTGAACTGCTCGGTATGTGAAGTCAAGTAGACTACGCTACGAGCTATATAACACCAACGATTTTGGCTTTATTGCATTAAAATGTTCAAGAGAAAGAAATATAAAGTTGTGATGACATCAATTGCTTGCCAACATCACTCGATTTGACTCAATTAGACCTAAAAACTGTGTGTGTCTAGGCAAATAAGCCGCTGACCTTAGGGCACTTAAAAACAATTCATCAGGAATGTCAATGAGATACCGCCTGAAGGCAATTGCTGGCCATTAAAATTACGACCCATGCACTGACCAACTTTTCCGATAAGCTTCTTTGAATTCAATCAGTAAAGGAACTGCGCTTATCCTTGCTCAAGTGGTATCCAACCTAACCTTACCTAAATCATGAAAACGAAAATAATTTTTATGATGGATTACTCCTCCTTTAAAGAATTCACTCCTTAACATAGTAACAAAATCAACCTCCCCCTTAAATGGTGTATAGTAAATAATTATTCTTGTTGTTGGTATTGTTTTTGTTTAAATACATAAAATTGATGAAATGCCATAAAACCTTTTAAACTTTCATAAATAAATCTCGGTTGCAAAAACTATTTCAAATGTCGCACGACTGCCTCCCCTTTGTTGCGTCGTTATGGCAATAAAAGGGGGTCAAGTTCTCAGAGAAATAATAACAGCTTAATTAATAGGAAAACCAAAATTAACCAAACATCCTGTGTTAATTAAAAATTGCCTCTGAGAAAAAAAGGATTTTCAAATTAATGGCAAGTGACAAAAACTTTAATGGCTAGAACGGTAACAACGTTAGTAGAACGAACAATTGCATTTCTTTTCTTATCATTTCATTGGAAATTAACAATTTTTCTTACATTATCCAGGCCTGAGACAGTTGAGATTAACACTGTTTTTTTTGGGCAATGGTTGGTTGGATGGTAGACAAAGTTGTTGTTATTTTCCAATTTACTTTTGAAATACTCTAGAGAGAGTATATTAATCATGGCTTTACGGTAATCACTGACTTTTAATCTGTACGTAGCACGCAAACAGCCACCATTATATGTATAGGCAAACAGCTCTATTGAAACAATACTTGACAGTCCTCCCTTAAAATTAAGAAATTCAGTGCAATTTCCTTCATTTTTAGATTAGAGTGGCGTTATCTGGAGTAGAGTGTAATAACGCTGGCAAACAGTAACAGCGTATATCTTTCTTTTTTTTATTTACTTTTAATACTTTTTGTTTCTCTATGTAGTTTTTTTTCCTGGTGTCTTGTTTGTTGAAATCCTTCGGCTTGTTAGGATTACAGGAGGCAAACAAAAAAACGAAAAACATTGAAGAGAAAAGAAAAGAAATCCAATTATAATTGCTATTATCTTAACAACAAGTGCAAATACAACAAGTCAATGTAATGAAAATCCCAAAATTCTTGTTAAAATTTATCTCAAAAGTTTTCTTTCACTCTCTCTCTCTCCTTACCTCACCTGCATTTATACTGTGTTACCAATTTCGCCGAAATGCTACTCTAAGCTGTATAATCAGTTCAACACATTTATCTTCTCAAAACACCCCTTACCAGCATAAATGCTGTTCGAGAGTTAATGCACTTGTTTGTTCGTTTCATTGAACAGAATGTCTTCAATTCAAAGTTTAATTGAAGTTCACAAAAAAGAAGGAAAATTATGGCGGAGATGGGTTAATACGGGGTGATAAAGATTAATCGCATTAATCGACTATCAGACGGTCAGGTCATCATCGAAAACTAAAGCTAAAGTCAAACAAATAATGGCATTAAGAAAATCTAATTAAAGTTTAACAAATTTGATAAACTGTAACTGACTACAAAATGCAATTTTTTATATTGAAACAGGGTGCCCTGGCAGTGTAGTGGGTAGTGTGCTAGACTATTAGCGTGAGGGTCGTGGGTTCGATTCCCACCAGAGACTCTGGCCTGTGACACTACACCGAGCATATGGTCAAAGTTACTCAGCACGTATATATTGAAAATATATATTGAAACATGATTCTTAGAATTGCAGCTCTAGTCCCAAAGCAGTATTCCTATATTCAGCTAATCGGTGAGCAATTCGGTTCTGAGAGAAAAGTGTACTCAAGCACAAGCCTGAAAAATCTGGAGTGTTATATAATATTCTCCGCGTTTATCATTACAGATTTTGTGTTGGCTGTTCCAATAGGAACATACGGGAGTTTGACATTTAATAATGGCCACCTTGTGGAAGCTACAGTTGACAGAATAGTTGCCATTGTATAGTTTGATTTGCAAAAGGTTCTACTCCATAAGAAAGCCTTCGAACAGGAATCATATTCATATCGGGTCTCTTAATAAACGACTTCCAAAGTTTGGCAGTTGATAGCGAAGCTACCTCTATCATTTATTCAGTCTGATTTGCCATGGAGGAATATAGCATTCAGCAACACGTGCAAATAGATGTTCTGTTAGGGCAACGTACTGCGCTTTTGGCTAATTTTACAATCGCTATAATAGTCTTACTAAGAGCACTAAATATGAATCGAACAGCAAGCTAACATCAACGAAATGTTAGATTTAACGAAAACATGAGAGTATACAGTAGAATCCGATGCAGTCGATTTCGCGTTGAACACGGCCTTTCGCAGACCACATACATACCAGAGATCAGCAATGAATCGCTTTTTCGCTACTCATAAGTACTCATGAAATTTTGAGTATGAGTGAGTCAACAGTATTGAAATCCAACTACTTTGATTCATTCGCACTCAGTACAACATTGATTTCTAAGTACAGGTTGCAATGAGTATGAGTACAACGTTGACATCAAACTCATAACATTCGAAATATGTTTGATTCATACGCCTACTCAATCAGATTCATAAATTTAGAAAAATACTTGTAATACTTATAAATGATTCGAGTGATTCGAACCATTCATTAAAATTTACAGACTTAGTTGTTGTTGCATTTACACAGAAAGAAGAAACACACAAAAACAAAAAAGACAGAGGCAGCAAGGAGAGCAAACACACAATCTTCATGTGAGTATGTAGTGTTCGTGCCCGAATCATACATATTTGGTGATTCGTGTATACGATAAGTCATGGAGAGTCGAAATCAATAACATCATCATCGTCGAATCAATAACAAGTACGAGTACCATGAGTATTTCAAACTTTGATATGAGTAGTATGAGTATGACATTAAAATAAGTATGAATGCGTATAAGTATCAGAAATTATAAGTATGATTCGAATCTACTCATCGTTTTGAATACTCATTGCTGACCTCTGATACATACATACATAAATAATTGGTCATTACAACCCTTCAGTCAGAATTACGACCTAGTTTCTCACACCACTTATGTTGTATGGCGGAGTCCCCGCCGAACGATAGATTTTTTTCAGAAACTTTCCATGGCAATTTCTATTTACTCTCAGTGTTTTTTGCCAGAAATCTGCTGAGAGGAAGTCGCCGAAGAAATATTTTTTGTATTTTGTTTTGATGTCTGGCCTGAGGCTCGAACCCTGGCTTTACGTCCAATGAGCCAACACACTGCCTACTAGACAACTTGGCTAATTTGGAGTCATTAATATAGGCACCCGTAAATCCTTTAACTGACCTAGGGACTGAAGATAAACGACAATTGATTATAAGGTGTGTGCGCTCGCTGTATGGGACCCAGTATTAGTTGCCAAGTACTCTTAATTTCCATCGAAAAATCATCTTTAGCGATGAGCCCCATTTATAGATGGAAAGGCATGTGAACAAACAAAATTGTCGAAATTAGGAAGATACCAATCCAAATGAGATCCGAGAACGACCTATGCATCTTGAAAAAATTACCGTTTTGTGTAGATTATGGGCTGGGGGCGTCATCGGTCCCATATTTATTTGAGAACGATGATTACCAACTACTTTAAGTTTTAATTGAATGAGTTGGGCGTCAAGCGGCATGTGGTTTCAAAAGACGGCTCTAAGTACCAGACAGATTATGGCACGATGGATATTCTACTCGTAAAAATTGAGGGCTTGGACATCTGACGTGAAGCCACTGAGATTAAACGATTTAACGGCCTTGGACTACCCACATGTCTTTTCATTAGGACAGCACTACGTGCCATACAGACCTCATGCCACATTGAATATCCTGTACGAGCGTTTTGAGGGCATGGTCTTCTCACATGGAGCTCATAAGGATTTTCCACTGAAATGGTTCAAATAAATTTCTTTAGACTGCGATTTTCTTAAGTCTTAGGTAGAAGCGAATAAGCCACAGATGGCAGGGATCATGAAAGTCAATATAATCCTTGCCATCGGTCAAATTTAACCTGAAGAATGGGAATCAATCAGTAAATACTACAACACCCAATGTATGTCCACAGAGGATATTCTTTTTAGACAACTATAGAAGGACTCGCCATATCAACCAATTAACTGCTGATGAAACTGAAATAAGCAAAGGATATAATAAGAAGAGGAAGATAGGTTATAATTTGTGACAGCTCTATGATCCCTAAAGGAGTGAAAAGAGGTAGTTTTTCGCCTGAAGTTAGGATAAGAATACGATAAACAGTATTACGCTGATAAAACTCCAGAATGAAAATTATGATTTCGTTGGAATCCAGATCTTCTGGGGTTTTCTGGAGTATAAAACTGATCCATTTGCTTTTTAGAGGCCTCTGCGAAATATATTTACACCATTAAGTGGCACCTACAGGGGTCCAAACATCTAAATTGTTTCATATTTAAGGCGGAAAATCATCTCACATCCAAGACAGCTTTTGTCTTAATATGAAGCGGGATTGCCTCATATCTCTGGCAATACTTCTTAAAATCTTAGGCGGAATCGCATTCATATCTTAAGCAAATCCCTGAGAATCAACGCTCATACGCCCAAATACTGATGAATTTTTTTTGTTTTTTTTTTTTGTAATTTTCTGCCTGCTGCCCATTATGTAATGATTATGCCTGTTAGTGTTTGTCTTCTAACGTTTTGCGTGTCAGAAAATTATTTTAAAATCAGTGTGTGTGTGTGTGTGTGTGTAAAACAGAATGAAGAAAAAGAAAAACTCAAAACACACTTTCAAAACGCCTTCAGCTGTTTTATCATTCACAACCAGAACTGGGTTGTGTAATGAAACGGATGCCATATGCGTCAAAGAAATCCTGCCATTGCCCAAAAAAAAACTTGGCGGTTTAATAAAAATGTCACTTTAACACTGTCACTACTTTGACAGATCCGGCAGTAATATTGCGTTGTAAGTGGGATTAAATTTTTTTCCTTGGAACACCAAAAACAACAACAAAAAAGAGAAGAAGAAAATTGTCCTCCTAATGAAGTGATTTTGTTTAGTTTATGATCTGCTTGTTGAAAATCCTGCTAAAGTAGAAGATAAAGCTGAAGTTTTAAATTCTTTTTCCCTCTTTCTTCTTCGTTTTTTTTTTCTTTTTCGTTTAATTTACATTTTAAAGATAACTTTTGCTGGAGTTTTTCTTCTTTTTTTTTGTGGTGCATGTTTCCTTGCTTTTTGTTTTCGTTCAAGATGAACATGTTGCCTGTATAGCTATGTATGTAGTCCTGCTTCGTGTTTTTTTTAAACATACGCACAATTTCTGTTTTGTGAAGTTAATTTTTGTTGGAATTTTCTTCTATTTTTTTGTACGTTTCTTTGTTGACAATGTGTCTGTCTGTCCGCTGTTGTGTTATTATTTAAGATTTATTTGTGTAATTATTGTTGTTGTGTTCTTCGTTGTTTTTGTTTTTAAGAAAATGTATTTTAAGATACTTCAAAAAGTACCTTAAAAGGTACTTCAAAAAGTAAGAGAATAAAGTATATCTTAAGGTACTTTAAAAAAGTACTTCAAAAAGTACCTTAAAAGTAAATTTATTGTTTGAATTTTTATTATGTTTAAAGGGTCTTTTGGTTCAAAAAGTACCTTAAAGGTACTTCAAAACGAAAACGAAAAAATATATCGAAAGGTACTTTTTAAAAGTATGTTTCTGTTTTAAGAAAATATATTTAACATACTTCAAAAAGTACCTTAAAAGGTAATTCAAAAAGTAAGAGTATAAAATATATCTTAATGTACTTCAAAAAAGTACTTGAAAAAGTACCTTAAAAGTAAATTTATTCCTTGAATTTTTATTATGTTTATAGGCTCTTTTGAAAAGGTACTTTTAAATTTACTTTAAAAAGTACTTTAAAAGTAAATCTTTTCCTAGAATTTTTATTAAGTTTATAGGCTCTTTTGGAAAGGTACTTTTAAATTTAATTTAAAAAGGTACTTTTAAATTTACTTTAAAAAGGTACTTTTAAATTTACTTTAAAAAGTACCTTAAAAGTAAATTTTTTCTTTGCATTTTTATGATTTTTTAGGTTGAACACGTTCAACATGTAAAATAAAAAAGCTTTGAAACATTTTTTGCAATTAAAGGTCTCTCTACAGAAAAACTATTCCCCCTAAAAATGGACAACAAAAGACTCCACCCTATCTTCTACCACTTTAAATCAAAGTTAATAACCATATATTTAACTGGTACTTCCTCCAATATTGCACTGCAATACTAACAAGAGCCGAAAATAATAGATTTTCAGAAGATATGCCCCATTACGCGCCACCTGTGGGTACAGTATACGTAACACTTAGTGGGTCAATACAACCCTTTAGTCAGGATTACGACCTAGTTTCGCTAGTGGGTACAGTATACCTTTATAAATTCCTCTTTGAAATCCACAGAACAATGTGGAAGATGCTCTACTCGCAAGCCGTGAGTTCACTCATCACAGGCGATGCTACAAGACAGGTGGTTTTCCCTATTTTTCCCACCCAGCTGAATAACTTTGGCCAGGCAATTGCACACTAATCTTGACTCAAACTTATAGGAGATTAATGCTCAAATTGCGGCCTGACTGAACTGCTGAGTCTCTTCCTCTGAACAGTACTAAAAGAATACTTAGTTGTTAAAATTGTAGCATAAAAGTACTTAATGAGCAAAAGTACAATATATTTTTTCTCCTTTAAATATGCACTAAAATTATCATCTTCCAGATGTATGCTACAATTTTTACCACCCGTAAACCATTGCTAACACATATATTAATATACACTGCCTTATATAAAACATACTTCCATATGAGTATATTATTTTAATATAAATAAACACATACTTTTTCCCTCTCCTCCTTAGTTGTTGCTCTCATTTCTTTTTCGTGCTCATCGTTTGAAAAAAATTTACAACTTTGAACTGTTTTTTCTACTCCCCCCATCAAATGTAAACAGCACTAATAAGAGTCGTTTTGAAAATAAATTTTCACCAGAAGGGGAATCTAGAAGATATTCTTTTTTAATTATGCGTATACGTCTGTTGACAAAATAAATGAAATCTGGGTTGAAAAAGTAAAACGAAATAATATTTGCGGTGAAATTTTAATGTCGTATTTTTTTTTTAATTTAACAACAGCAAATAAATAAGAAAACTCAAGTTTTTGGAGAAAGAAAAAATTTAATTTGATAGTAAAACAGGCTTAAACTATGAGTTAGGGATTTATTGTTAAATAAAAAATATTTTAATAAAGAAAACCTAAGTTGTTTTAAAAGATTTTAAAGAAATTAAATTAAATTTTTAAGACCGTTACAATCGACGCACTATGTGGCATTTACCCTGAAAAGCCGACCAAAAAGGCAAAAATGAATTTAATGAAATTTAAGAAACTTAGTATGCAGTTAGACAAGAAAATTCTGCATTATATAGTGAATTTTCAGTTGAGATTTGTAAATTTGAGATTTGTAAATTTGAGTCAAAGTCAGGAAAGTGAAGAAAATTAAATGCGTTTTTGGGGTTTTTTTGAAATTTTAATAGGTTTATATGATATTTTTTTGTGGCTAAACGTAAGAGGTATAATCAACTGCTACTTTCAGTTTTATATATATATATATATCTCAGATATTGATGTTAAAATTATTCGTTAAAAATTTAAAAATAATAAAAATTTCACATGTTTTTACCCTACCCAAAAAAAGATAAGGATTTTAAAGGTGAAAGTAGTTTTTAGTAGTTTAATGTTATATACCACAAGAAAGTATGAACTCTCTACATTCAGGAACAAAATGAAAAGTTTGCGCAAATTTGAGCAATTATTTTTGGCGATTTTTTGAACATTTTACCTTTTTTTTGAAAAATTAAAAAAATTAGACGCAGTGTAATAAAGCCATAGGCAATAAAGCCATATGGCGTACGAATTATGCGAGGAAATTCAGTAGAAGCGATACCAACCGAGATGTCCTGAATAGGTTACTTTTAAGCAGTGACCCTTTTATAAGCTGGAACACACAAAAATCGTGAAGGAATAGAAAAGCATTTTCATCAGATACTATGAAATTACTCCTTCCTGACATTGATGATGAAAATGATAACGATTTTAACGATTGTAGTTAGTTGCACTTTTTAAGTATTTTTAAGTTAAGTATTAAATAATGTAAAATAAATAATATAAATAAATATTAATTATCATAGAAGTTGAAAAACTCAATTACATATGTATGTATATCGACTATTATAACAATATGAGATTTATGTTAGACTTTCTTAATGGACCGTATGTGGTATCTAGGGGCACTTATGATCCGATCATAATAAAATGTGATCATAAATGATTCACATTCATATTAAACATGTTCATGTCGAATTCCATCGAATTAATAAAATTTTTAATACAATTATAATTGCTAAACATATTTTCTTAAGGGGCCCTATTTTGGACCAAGGGGCAATTATGGACCGACCATAACAAAATTGGGTAATATCATTTAGATTTACAAAATACACGTTCATACCGAATTTCATCACGATACCGATGTTTTTAAGCCATTTATAAGCGTAAACGTGAATTTCTAAAGGGGACTTTATATGGGGACTAGGGTCAAATGTGATCCGATTTTCACCAAACTTTACACCATGATTTCTTAGTACACAGAACTGATCCATGCTTTTTTATCATGCAATTTCGAGGGGAATTTGTATGGGGGCTAGGCGAAATCACGGACCAATTTGAACCAAAATCAGTTGGGTTCATCCTTGGGCTTAATTATCACTAACACTATCAAAAAATTCCAGCCATTAACTCATAAAACACTTCTATTATTTTTGGCCACGTTTTCAGGCAAAATGCCACATAGTGCGACGGTGTTATAATTGGCGTCGTTATAATCGGCCGTCTCATTTTTGTGGGGCATTTTAATCGGCGGCGCTTTTGGCAAAAGCTCTGAATGTAAGTAAAATTACCATGCGTTCAGAGCCAGCGTTACACTGTAGGTCGCACTGCTCATGGTTGCTGTGAGGAGTTAGGTTGTAATCCTGACTAAAGGGTGATAATCTTCAATTAAGTGCGTAAAAATCACTCAAACAAATAACTCAAAATACTCAATTCAAAATTTTATAATTGAATTCCTCATTTTAAAGTTTAAAATAAATTTCTTTATACGCCTTCCTACAAATCATTTAAAAATCTTGAAAAGCAGTTTTCTTCTTCTCTTATGTACGTATTTATATTTACCGCCAGCTTTTAATTTTTCTGCCTCAACTACTGTCTGACGAGATTTTTTTTTTGTTTGCTCTCACTTTATTTTGTTGCCTGTTTTCAGGGACTTTCTCCTCTTCTCTTCCCCATTCTATTACTTTAATGCACACAATATGTTCTGTTTACTGTAAAACAAGAGCAAAAATAATAAGAGAAAAAAATTTTTATAAACAGCAGCAACAATTAAAATAACAACAATATTAAAATAGTTGTTGTTGCTGTTGTTAAACAAAAATTAATTTGCTTATAATTTTAACGCTTCGTTTAACCCTGTTTATTTTTTACTCCTTTTTATATGCTTCAACTTCTTTTTTTCTTTTTATTTGAAAGTGTTTTAAGCAGTTGTGTGCGTGTATATGAAGGAGTAAAAGGAATGTCTGAGAGCGTAGTGTGCAATGTGCAACAATAATTTTGTAATTTGGTTTTGTTTTTACTTCCTTTGGCTGCCAAATGTAAAAGAGTTGACTTCCTTTTAAACGTTTACCGTTAGATTTTGTAGTTAACCGTTGCTAATGAAATTATACAACAATGAGATTTAAATTTAAAAAATTTTAATTTAAGAAAGAGACAGGGGGAGAAACAGAGAGTGTTAAAGTTTTAATTCAAAATATTCATTTTGATGGCCATGAAATTACTCTGAAAAGATCTTATTGAAAGCACTAGGGATATCATTTCTTTTGGAAATTCGATTGTATAACGTACTTGGCTTATTGTAGCCTCAACAGTTTTCTGATTCAATCAGAACGAGTATTATGGACACGTGAAGAAAGGAAGAAGTGTTTACCTTTAGTGTTTAAAGAAACACTATTGGAAACACTGTTGGAAATACTAGGGACATCATTTCTTTTGGAAACTCGATTGCACCATGTACTTGGCTTATTGTAGCCTCAACAGTTTTCTGATTCAATCAGAACGAGTATTATGGACACGGGAACAACAGGAGAAGGGTTTACAAAGTTTAAAGAAACATCGTTGGAAATACATTTTTTTAGAACTTGATGTCCATACGTGTAAACTCTTATGGTTATTTTGTGATATAGTCGCCTTTGTCTAGTAGGTAGTGCGTTGGCTTATAAGACGTAAAGCCAGGGTTCAAACCCCATGCCCGACATCAAAACAAAATACAAAAAGTTTTTCTTCGGCGACTTCCTCTCAGCAGATTTCTGGCAAAAACTCTGTGAAAGTAAATTAAATTGCCATGAAAAGTTTCTCAAAAATCTGTCGTTCGGAGTCGACTTTAAACTGTAGGGCCCGCCACTCATGTATAAAATTAACACACACAACATAAATGGTGTGAGAAACTAGTTCTTAATGCTGACTGAAGGGTTGTAATGACCAATTATGTATGTAATGTATGTATTTAACAGACAGTCACCATAGTCTACGAGACACCTCTCAGCAGTCTTCTGGCAAAAACTCTGGGAGTAAATAAAATTTCCATAAACAGTTTCTCTAAATCTGTCGTTCGGAGTCGACTGTACTTAACTGTACTTCCCGGCACTCATGGAGAAAATTAACACACAAAATGTGTGGTGTAAGAAGCTAGGTTGTAAGCTTGACTAAATGCAGCTGATGAAAAAAATGGCCAGCCGAGGCAGCCATTTGAATGAAATTTTTTTCCATTATTAACCTGAAGGATTGTACTTTCAAATAAAAAAAGAAATTTGAGAAAATACTTCAGTAGTTTTTTTTAAAGCATTTTCAAAAAAAAAAGTTATTTGGCGTACCCGATACTATATTATGATTATGAAAACCTAATTGCTGCTGGATTACACACATTTCCTTAAAAATTTCTTTCTATGTCTTAATATAATTAGCGCAGTTTGATGTCTTTAAATATTGTTATGTCTTAAATTTCTACAACAACCCTCGTAATAAATATGTTTTATTAAATTACTACAGTTTTTTTTTAGGAAAAAAGTACAAGAGTCTACAAAAATTATTAACAAAAGTTTTCCTGTTAAACTGTATGAAAGCCAATTTAACAATACAAATTACAAAAGCAAAGGAGGCAATTCTCGTAAAACCCCTTCCCCATATATTGCTAGAACAAAAAAAATATGCTTCTTCTGTTTTGCAATATTGTAAGGCTGGTATTATAATTTTTATTTGGAAAACGTGTTCAATACTCTTACACACACACACACACACACACACATGTTTATTTACTGTTTATAGGGAAAAATCGTTTATTGGAAGTCGTTTTCTTTTTCTTTTCGTCGAATCTTCGAAAATCTCCTTACGAAATTAAATTTATGCATATGAGTGTGTATATACATATGTATGTGAACACATTCATGCATTTCAAGGGCATATTGGTGTATTGGTGTGTGCCTAATACTACAACAACATTTCAATATTTTCTAAGAATCAATGACAAATATTTGCTAAAAGTTTTGCTTCTTTTTCTTTTTTTCTCATTCTTTATACGATATTTTGTTGTTATTTGTTTATTCTTATTTTGTTTTCTTTCTTCTTTTATTGTTATTGTTGTTTTTGTTGTTGTTGTATATCGTAAATTGCCCGCACATTACGGTAAATGCCTTTAAATATAATCTGCCTTTTCTGTTTTAGCCTTCTTTGAGGCTGTCATTGTATTATATTGCATGATTCTTATGAATGGCGAATGTCATAGAAACATTGACTTGGGTTTTTTTTTTTGTCCTTATTTTGCAATTCCTTTTTCTACTTGAATGACTCTCTCATATTGATTCGATTGTGAGTTAAAAGATTTCTTGGAGGACAAAATCAAACTAAAAAATAAATTTTATTAAAAAAAAAAAATGGAAAAATAAAGTTTTTATCGTATATAAAATATCACAAAAAAAGGACACAGAAGAAGACTACCAAAAAGGCTACTAAAAAAGAAGAAAATAGAAGCCACGCTCTGTAAACGATGCACACTATCTTTGTTAGTTAAATCTGGTGGTATGGCCAAGTAGTCAACCTTCACTTCACTTCTTGCTTACTTACTCAATTGATCATTACAACGCTTAAAAAAGCTTCTCACACCCACCCATGTTGTCAATGTTAATTTAAAAATTACTTGACCTACAATTTAACGTCGACTCCGAATAACAAATTTGAGAAACTTTTTCATGACAATTTTATTTACTTTGAGAGCTTTCACCAGAATATTGCTGAGAGGAAGTTGTTGAAAAATGTTAGAGAAAAGTGCGTTGAAATGTGTGGTACTGACCGACAGTTTTGTAAGATCTCTTGGTATACTTCTTATAACCGATTAGGAAAATAGACATAGAAAGATAGCAATACTATCTGAAAGGCCGTTGTTGGAATACAAGGTTCTTAACAGTTCGAAGGAACTGTTTGAAGAAACGGAGTCAGCTTAGTAGGCATAATAAGGTTACCATCTGCTGCTTTGGAAAAATATGTTCAATTCAACTAAACGGAATATAAAAAGATCAAAGTTCTCTTCACCAAGTGAGTGCGAGGCAATTAAAACTTTTGTGGGGAACTGCAATCAGAGTTATACATCAAGCTATGCAGAAATAACGTGTGGTTGGAAGCAGGAATGGGTGTTGTCGTGACCCCAACTTTGTAAATTCTAAGACGTTCTTTTGACAGGGCTCTGTAGACTTAGAGACCATTTATTCAGAATGAAGTTTTAGGTTAGGTTAGAGGACGTTTACTTGTCAATTAAGACAAGTACAGTACCCGGAAGTCGAATTGACCCATTGTACAACGTCCTAGTTTCTCACACCACTTATGTTGTGTGTGTTAAGTTTATACATGATTCGTGGGACCTACAGTTTAAAGTCGACTCCGAACGACAGATTTTTGAGAAACTTTTTAATGGCAAAGCTTTGGCCAGAAATCGCCGAAAAAATATTTTTTGTATTTTATCTTTGATGTCTGGCCTGGGGCTCGTACCCTGGCTTTGCGTCTAATAAGCCAACACACTACCTACTAGACTACGGCGACTTCAGGGCTCAAGGTAAATTTATTCGGAATGGATGTTGTCGCGACCCTAACATTGTAGATTCTATGACGTACTCTGTAGACTTAGAGTACATTTATTCAGAATGAAGTGTTTCTTGAGATCAACATGTAGACACCGTAACGATGATAATGAATTATTGAAACATATTCTTGGAATCTGAGAATGCATTATGTTAAGGAACACTTAAGTGCATATCAAGTGTTAGGCAGGGAATTCTCAACGTTCATTCTAAGCAGCATCATGATTTTTGTCAGGGCAATAGGCTTGAAGCAGACATTATAGGGATATACTATAGAGTTTTAGGGCAGTACTAAGGCACCTCATCACAACAAATAATAACAGACAGAGTATGGGTATTTTTTTTAGGTTAAATACGAAACTTTGCAAAAAGTCCAGGTTATTTTGGTCCATGGGTCCTGAAAATATGTAGGAAATCTATCAGGATCATGATTGGTTTCTTGACTGCACTGTGGTTAAAAAGGTCAGAAAGGAAATGTAGGTAAACCTAAGGCTTTCGAACACATTTTATGTCTCTGCCATAGTATATGGAGTCAAAGCCCTGGCACTTAGCCAGAGTTAATGGATCAGGGAGGAACCAGAGGCTTTCGAATACAGTTTATGCCTCTGCCACAGTATACATAGTCAAACCGTCAAACAGTTTAAACAAATCTTCTCAGCATAAATAGAATCACGAAAGCCTGTCGGAGTAGCATTGCCTGATCAAAAATATCTTAATTTTGCAAAAAAAATCTATTTTTTCCTGGACCCCAAAGGAAGTCATAGATGTAGTATTTATAGGCCTTATTTATTATTTCAAAAGTCCTGGAAGGGCTACAGCCTTAGTTTTATAGGTATATGGGTGGCATGTTTGGTTATCTTTTTTTATTGCCAAGCAAGCTAGCTGAGGATGGATACTTAATGCTATACATTGATTGAAAATTGTGAAAAATAATAGAGCACTATAGGTGATCGACAACATCAATCTCAACTATATATTGGCTGTAGGCCTGAAGATTGGCTTTAAAAAGTTTTTGGAGCAAACTTTAACGATTTCCAAAATTATGTTTTAAACCCTAACAATAGTTTCTATTTTCTAACAAGTCAATACACACTTTGCTGCTTTTTTGTTCCTTCTTCTTTTTTTGGTAGTAAAAATTACCAATAATGCCACAAAATAAAAGCCAATCAAGCATTAAAATGTATTCTTAATAACAATAAAATGATGAAAATGGGAGAAAAAAAGTTTTCTCTTTTTCCGTTTTCCTCAAAATAAAGCCAAGAAAAAAAATGTAAAAGAAGGGAAATAAGAGAAAAAAGCTTTTGTATCTCTTCTACAATATTTTTAACAACATAATCAACAACAGATATCTGGCCATAACAACAATACGAAGCAAGCGAAAAACCAAAAGTAGCAAAAAAAAAAGGAAGTGAAAAAAGAAAAACTTAAGCTTTACCAGCAAACAGCAGCTAAACCAATAATAGGAAAACGTTAAAGAAAACAGATACAATACAGGAAAAAGAGAAGAGAAGATGAGAAATAAATAAACTAAAATCCAGTGATAAATATCACGAAAATAAGAAAAAAAATAAAATAAATCCTCTAAAGATGACTGAACAGAATATTTGACAAAAAATAAAATAAAAAAAAACTTTTCTAGGGTATTTCCTTATTTAGTCTTTAGAATCCTAAGAAAAGAGAAGAAGATAAAAATGAAAATAGAAACCCAAAATAATATCCTTTAAATGCATTTGTTTGAGTGGTAGAGTATTTTTGTAGTATTAGTGTTAATAGTTGCCAATAACTGGGCTGTCTCCTGGTCATACACGCGCAGCAATTCGTTAAGCTGATTTCTGTTACGTTTCTGCCTATTTCTTCATGCATTCTGGTAACTGAAAAAAATTTTTTTTTGTTTCATAAGACCCACCCAACAAATCATGTTTAATTCGAACACACATTGAGAGCGAGCACAACAGTACCAACCAGCAGAGGCAGTAATTTCATGGTTAACGATTATTTGCGCAGACATACATACATGAGTGTATTACTTAGTGTGATGCAAAGGTTGTCTGAGAAATAAAAGAAAAAAAATGAAGAATGACATGGCGACAATCACGCCATAGTCTGGTAGGTAGTGTGATGGCTTATTAGAGGTGAGGACCAACAAAACGACAACAAAAAAAAAATATTCCTTCAGCGACTTCCTCTCCACATAAACTCTGAGAGAAAATAAAATCCACATGAAAAAGTTCCTCAAAAATCTGTCGTTCGGAGTCTACATGTAAGCTTTTCGGCTCCTTATAGGGTATACTCCCTCCAGAAAAGTTTGGAATAGAGTATCATTCCCCAGCATTTAACCGTAAAGAGGAAGCTAAGTTCAGTTTCCCTCAGTCGTGGAGAATTGATTTCCTAGTAAACAACGTGAACTTGGTTTTCAGTGGATTATTTTGCAGGACGTTTACTTCGATTCACTTCAAGAGGACTACGAAAGTGACGTTAAGCCGCTGAGAAAGCGTTTGAGGATTTTATCAGATTTCTCATGACAAAGTTCTAAGGATTACGCAAGCGACGTTCAACTACTCAGAGAGCATTTCGGATTATATTCCTGAAATAGTTACGAAATGGGGCCCAGAAATTTGAAGCTTCACGCATTTCTCAAAAATCTGTCACTCGGAGTCGCCTTTAAATTGTAGGTCCCCCGGCACTCATGTATAAAATTAACACACACAACTTAAGTGGTGTGAGAGAAGCTACGTCATAATACTGATGAAGGCTTGTATTGACCAATTATGTGTGCATGTATCACGTTTAGGCAATGCTTCTAATTCGAACTCTTTCAAATTTCTCATTTCGGGTCGCATAACCTAGTGGGTAGGATGAAAGCCTGTAGTTCAAACCAATTCTACAAATTGTAGACTTCACTTGACAGAACTTTTAACCCAACCTTCCTATACTTCTTATGCCCTTACTTACACCACAAAAAAAAAACAAAAATTTGTTACACAAGTATTTATCTGTGTTGTTGTGTACTCAACTGAGTAAATATTGTATTATATGATGCGTTGTAAGCTGTTTCTAATGAACACATATGATTCAGCAAAAACAAAATTTGATGCTCCCATGCCACCTCTCTCTTTCAATACTTCATTCATTATAATCGCATAAAAATTTATACTCACTCTGGAAATGTTTTTTTTTTTTTTTGTTATATTTGAAGGAGCTGAAATAATACAAATCAACGGCATATCATCACTGGCACTGTTACTGGCACTGGTACTACTACTCATCAGCCTATTTGCTACACTCCGCCTACAATTTGCTCCTCTATTGACATGTAAAAGCCTTTCAAATCGTTTCTGAACGGGGGAGAAAACCAACCAAATCAAGTAACTGGGTCATGATTTTGTAAATCTCTGCTGACCAAACGGCGGATAACAATAACAACAACAACAACAACAACAGAAATTGTATGGAATTAACAAAAAATGTGAAAAAACAATTGGGAAAAACCGTTTGCTGCTGCAATACAATAGCTTATGATGCGGCATTTTAAACGAAAAAAAAAACGAAAAAATTGGGGTTACAATAGGATGATGATTGTAAGTGTTATCACTGAAACTAATTGGAAATAAATCCATTAGAAGACTAACAATATTACAACTGCCATCTAGAAGAAAGAGGGAAGGAAAGAATTTTCATTTCTAGCAGCATGGTGTTGTTAATAGACAAGGAAATTGAAATGAAAATTGGTTTTAAAGAATAACAGAGGGATGGAGGATGACCATGCAAATTGAAGAGAACTTTATTAAACGATGATTTGCTTACAATTGGAATTTCTTTTTGGAGTTTTTTTTATTAAACAAATTTGATTAAATTCGAAACATATAACGAATTATATAAAATATGATATGATGATGAAGCCAATTAAGTTAACAGCAACAGAATCTATCATCCCGATGCGAATGATCCATCAATTCAAGGCAGAATCTGAATATACTCTTAAGGCAGTGAAAACTTTTGTATTTTTGCCGGTGGAGGTCTGTTTAACAAATTCTGAGTCATGCATAAAATAACAACCGAAGGAAGGAATGTCCTTTTGAAGTATTGCTTTAAGAAGACACTACTCAGTTAATGTTTCAGGAATGGTCCTCATAGATATAGCAACCAAAGTCCTATACGAGTTGTAGTATTCGGTACAGATAGGCTTTCTCAACCCCATCTTCAGCAGATATGTCCAGTAGTATTGAAAACAGTGGCAATAGTCGGTGGTCCTCGGTTTAGGTTTAGGTCGGAGATGTAGCTCTGATATCACAAAGCTCACTTGAGCACGCATAGCGGCCCGTTGTGATGCCACGGGTGAACGCAGTCCCTGTACTGACCAAGTTCGACCAAAATCAGGGAAGAGGAAGAAGTTGGTCAGCGCAAGGGCTGCACAGTCGGTGGTCCTATAAAGAAGAAAATAATCCCAAAACTTTCTCAATCAAATTCGCAGCAGGCATTGCCAGTAGTATTGAAAGCTGTGGATGTAGTCGGTGGACCTATAAAGAAGAAAATAATCCCAGATCATGTGTAGATGAATAAAAAGGAATCACGGAGTTATCAACAACACTTAATGCAATTATTGTCTTGAATACACAGCTCGTACAGCTCGTTTTTCGACTCTAGCAATTAATAGAATGGAACAGAAATGAAATCCTTAATCAGTATGATCTTCCTGAATCGGGGGTCTATTCCACTAAAATGGCTCAGAACGGGCCATACAGATTCCCTAACTACATACATACATACATAATTGGCCATTACAATCCTTCAGTCAGGCAGACAGGTTACCTAACTAGGCCAGCGTATTTCAGATTCGGAGATTTTTGCTACAAACTGCAAGCATGGTTGAAACCGGGGACCTACCTCCTTTGATTTGGGGATAGTTTTCCAAATTGGAAAAATCGGCACGGAATTCGACAAACCGTGTTCGGTACGACATATTTGGTTACCGAAATGTGTTCAGTAGTGGTCAGTGGGAGAACCAGGGAACTACTTGAGTTCGATAAGAAAACAGGAATTCTAGAGGGACACTACGCTATTGGCAGTTTCGCTGACGAGCTCGGTCTTCCGTATTAGTATTACTGCTGCGGCTGCCATGATGTGGAGGAAACGTAATCGATGAAGCATTTTTTATGCGAGCGTCATGCACTTCAGGACAGACGTTATCAGTTTTTGGGTGACCGAACGTTCGTAGATCTAGGCATGGTGGCGAATGTGCTACTGACGAAACTGGCCGGTTTCATCCGGAGCTAGGAGTGATTTAAACCCACCACTAACCAATCATGACAAGGGAACTGGGTAACACAATGTGCCATATGGACACAGAGTGAACTTGCCTATGAAAAGTAAGTTACCCGCTAACCTAACCTAACCTAAGATCTTCCTAGAAGAGGAGGTGACATGGTGTAGTAGTTAAAATGACAGCAATCAGCGAAAAGTTCCTTGTAGTGTAGCCAATATATGTCGACACACATATTGGTCATTACAACGCTTTAGACAGGATTACGGTGCAGCTTCTAGCTGCACTCATTTTGTATGCTATTACTTTATTTATGAGTGGCAGGACCTCGAATTTAGCCTTGAATTCGGCAATTAGTTTACACACAGAGCTTTTGTCAAACGATAACTGAAATCGGTTCGACGAAAGAAATCTTTGTGTCACTTTAAATTTCCAAGATGTTCAAGCTGAGGCTTGAACTCTCAAGCACTTTTTAATAATAAGTAACGCTGTAATCACCAGACTGCGATAACCAGTATAAATTCAAAAAGGGCATAATTTCAGAGGATCTTCTATCACCCTAAGATCTTCCGCCAGCTTCAACTAAGCCCAATCAGCAAACATGCAACGCAAAAAATTGTCGGTTTCAACCAACATCTTTACGTAAAATAGTCTACTTAATCTATGGATAAACGTCAATAAGTTAAGAACGATGGCGAATCGACAATCGATATCTTCTGAAGACTATGCGTTACAGCAATAACATTCTCTTTTGTACCAACATTTCTTTGCTGTTTTGACAGTTTGAATCGAGAAGAACAAAATTGATGTGAAAATTATCAATAACTGCGCAAATATCATGTTTACTGGACCGATTATGTTGACTATGAAATGGACGGAAGAAGGGCTATTTAAACTTCGCGAAGTAAATTTCCATAATTTGGAAGCTTTGTTCTGGTATTGAACGATTCATGGCAGGAAATAATTCAACACAGGTTAACATTACAAAGTTATTTACATCGACAGTTCTGGATGAGCTTAACAATTCCTTCTACTACCAGACGAACTTGGCTGCAGCTCGACACGGACTTTATAATTTACTTATTGGGTCATTACAGCCATTTCGTCAGAATTAAAACCTAGTTTCTCCCACTACCCAAGTTAATTGTAGACATGAGTTAAGGAACTTAGACTTTAAAGTGGACTCCGAATTACAGATTTAAGAAACTCGACAAACACAAAACTAAATAACTTGAGGGTAAAACACGGAAAAGTATTTCCAAAGCAGTGATAGGTGCCAGTAAACTAGATTTTAGGTAAACTAGACCTAAGTAAAGGCAGTAGAAACTCCAATCTCCCTGAAGGTACTGTTTGAAGTAGTGAAGAATCGATGGCACATCTATTTGCGAGTGTCAAACGTTAGCTAAAGAGACTAAAACTTACATACATACATACATATGTACATACATAATTGGCCATTACAAACCTTCAGTCAGGATTACGGCTTAGCTTCTCACACCACTCATGTTGTGTGTGTTAATTTTATACATGAGTGGCGATACATACATTACAACCCTTCAGATCGGATTACGACCTAGTTTCTCACAACACTTATATTGTGTGCGTTAACTTTATACATGAGTGGCGGGGGATCTACAGTTTAAAGTCGACTCCAAACGACAGATTTTTGAGAAACTTTTTCATGGCAGGTTTATTTACTCTCAGAGTTTTTGCCAGAAATCTGCTGAGAGAAATCGCCGAAGAAATATTTTTTTTTATTTCCTTTTGATGCCTGACCTGGGATACGACCCCGAGCTTTTCGTCTAATAATCCAACATACTACCTATTAGACCACGGCGACTTCGAGGCTAAAATGTCTTCATAAATGATGGATATGTTGTGAAGTGCCGAAGCATGAACATCGCAAGGAAGGTTAAATAACAAACATGGGGATGTAGACACACAAGTCCAATTAATATTCCTATGGAAGAACATAGTAAACTAAGACTTCAAACAACACTGTTCGTGATCAGATGTCTGGGTTTTAATTTCAATTTTCTTTGATCATGGTGGGGTAGTGTATCAATAAAGTCGAATAAAGTGTTACTATTGGATCGTTTGGTCATTAAGGATTTTATATAAGAAAACTTTGTTTATTTTTGTTTCCATGACTCTTACAATATTTCAACAGTGCTTCTAAAAAATATTCGATTTATTATCGATAATAATTATATATGTATGAGGAAGAAAGATACTGATTTTAGTTATGAAGTCCCGATTTGTAGAAAGAGAAAATTTTAAGAAGGAATTTACAAAATTATACCAATCGAACGTAAAAACGTTTCGTGATTTTTTCTTACTGAGCATAGCTATCGTATATTATTCGTAGAAAAAACGAAGAAATCTTTTTTGTCAACCCAAGGAAATTTATCCATTTAACCTTACTTTTAATCCAGTAGACACAGTTTTACAACAATACGAATAAATTTTCAAATTCTCATCAAATATTCCAAACACATTTATACACACAAGCAAAAAAGGCAGCTCGGATATACGTACACACACATCTCTTCTATCTGTATATCTATTGAATTTAATTGAATTATGGTTTGCCTTATACATCCCTGTGCCTCCCTATCAACCAAACAAAGAAAAAGGAAGAGTTCACCCAAAAGAAGAAAACAAAAAAAGTAAAAAACTTTTACACAAAATGAGCAAAACTTTTAACGAACTCTCTATGAAAAAAATAAAAGAAAAAAAGGATAATAAAGCCTGGAATAAAAGAGGCACGCAGCAAGCAATACGTACGTACGAGTATAACTAAAAACTGCATTAACAGCATTTATGTCCTTAAGTTGTCAGACGTACATACATACGAGTAAGAGTGAGAGTATGAGTTTAATCTGTATGTAGTAGTATATGGTATATGGGAGCCTACAAAAAGACATGCTTTTGATAACCATTCCTTTGATTAAATGCTAGTATTTAGACAAAAAAGAATGAAAAAAATATAAAAAAAATAAAAGGCGTATATAAAATTGAATACTGGGTTGTCTCTGGTTACGTGCGGCAAGTTGTCATGGCAGTGGCAACCATCAATTGTTTGATGGCTGTCAGAAAAGACATACAAAACTAAAATTTTTTCAAAAAAAAAAAACAATTTTTTTGATTCCTTTTTCAGGCACGTTTCCCATAAGTAGACTATATTTTTTTATATATATTTTGCAATAACAACAAAAATGTAAAAAGCAATGAAATAAAGTTGTAAAATATTCCATAAGTTTTTGTTTGTTAATCAATTTTAGTTACAAAAAATAATTGTGTAAGGATTTTTGTGGCAACAATTATGCTCTACAAAAATAATTTATTGCATGCTTTAAGGCTCTGGCTAGAACACTTAAAACTGATTTCTAAGGATATTTAAAGAATTCATTTTAATGAAAAGTACTTGCAGTTGTAAACATTTCTTATAAGGTCAGATGTGAATTAAATTTTATTGGTAAAAGCAAAAAGCAAATACATTTTGTTTTCAGTTTAAAAAAAATGTGCATACATTTAGGCAATTGCTTATAATTTTTAAAAATAGCCTATTGTTAGGCATGCATGCATCAGATTTAATTAGATTTAAAAAGAAAAAATTACATGAATAGGTAATTTGAAACTAGGCTGCAGTATCTGAAAATACAAAATTACGAGGGTCGAAAAAATATTACCAAAGAAAAATATTGGAATTAAATTTTGATTTTTTTTTCGTATAGAAACATCACTTCATATACATACATATATTTATTGGTAATGGGCTAGGCTTTAAGCCTCTAAAATAGCTAAGACGTTACCGAGTTATATACAGTAAAGATTCATGGATCAAAGCAAATTTGAAGGCATTTACTGAAGACTTTATGATGCACATTTTGATTAAGACATCTCTCCATCAATATTTCATGGCATTTTTATTTACCTTAACAATTTTTTTCAAGAAGAGGAAGTCGCCTACAGAAATATTTTTTTCATATTTCGTTTAGTTGGGATTTTAACCGTGGCCTGACTGACTAGTAAGCCAACACACAACCTATCAAACTACGGCCACTTCACAGAGGTCTAATTCGTATAATAATTTGGGGGAGTAGCGGTTATTGCACGAAAAGCATTCATGAAAGAAAAATATGCCTTCTCCATTACGGGTTGAAAAAAAAACTGGAAGAGATGAATTTATTTCCCGTTTTTTGTGACTGCTCTGTACGCTGGAAAGGGACCAGAGATCAGCAATGAATCGCTTTTTCGCTGCTCATAAGTACTCATGAAATTTTGAGTATGAGTGAGTCAACAGTATTGAAATCCAACTACTCTGATTCATTCGTACTCACTACAACATTGACTTATAAGTACAGTTTGCAATGAGTATGACTACAACGTTGACATCAAACTCATAACATTCGAAATATGTTTGATTCATACGCCTACTCATTCAGATTCATAAATTTAGAAAAATACTTGTGTAATACTCACAAATGATTCGAGTGATTCATCATAATTTACAGTCTTAGTTATTGTTGCATTTACAAAGAAAGAAGAAAGAAAAAGACAAAGACGGTAAGCAGAGCAAACACACAACCTTCTTGTGAGTATTGTAGTGTTCGTACGCCAATCATAATTATTTTGTGATTCGTGTATACAATGAGTCATGGAGAGTCGAAATCTATAACATCATGCGTATTGTTAAGTATGAGTACCATGAGTATTTCAAACTTTGAATATGAGTAGTATGTGTATGACATTAAAATAAGTATGAATGCGTGTAAATATCAGAAATCATAAGTATGATTCGAATCTACTTATCGTTTTGAATACTCAATACTGACCTCTGAAAGGAACTTCTCAGCTAATTATCCTAGTCTATGGCAAGCTGATTAACAGGTTAAAATGTTTATTGTTCACATCATTAAAAATCCTACCATTTTATGAAACAATGCCAAGGCTGCTTTGTGATAATAAGACGTTAGCCTCGCCCTAAATGCAAATCTGCATCTTTTCTACTCCTCTGAGATAAGTTACATTTAGTATAGTAACTTGCAGAAACTATTTTGAACTCTGGCTAAAATATTAAAGTATATAATTGGGCTTGAAATAACCCAAGTTAAAGATTCAACATACTTTTAGGCCGTTCTAAATCATAACAGTCTTATTAAAATTTGTTTTTCAAATAAAGCGGTGGTGTAAAAATACTTAAAATCTTAATTAATTAAAATTTAAAATTGTTACAAAAATATCTTTTTAGTATATAAAAAAAAACATACAGATGTATATACACAAGTTTCCCCTTAAATTATGCTTTATAGTTGTTTGTAATTATTTAAGGATTCTAGAACTTACCCTTTTGATAATTCATGTTGCTTTTCAATTGTTGATACACTTTGAAGCTCTGTTGGGGGTATATTTCTTTTAACAATAATAAATGCTTTTAATTTTTAATTTCTTGCTTAATTTTTTTCTTATTTTTTTTTTGATACAAGATTTTTTTGATTTTTTAAATTAAACACTTATACCACACCACATAATTACAACAGATGCTTATTAAATTATATATTTTTTTTTAGATTTTAGAAGAAGAAGCTTTTAATCTGCAAAGAGAAGAAAATAGAAAAGGAAGTCAATTAAAATATAATTTTTTAAAAATATTTTTAAAATGTTTAAAAAATATATAGAAGTCTAGCCAAGAATGACCTTAATGAAATCTCTATACAGGACAATATTAATTAAATTGTAAAAGAATTTTTTATTTCATTAGAATTTTTATTAGCATTGTTAAGAACCATGGCTTCCTTATGTTTTATTTTCTTAAACTTCTTTTAAACTATCTTTGGGTTATTGGCTGCTTCCAAGTAAGCATTTCATTATCCGTGTCTAGCTGCTAATGAAAGTTTAACCAAAAAATCTCTTAATACGTTGGCAAAGACCTGTCACTCTCTGTTGATGGTAAAGTTTTCAGTTTTAATACCCCTTAGAATGTAAATGTTAGTTCAAGTTGTTTACATTGCTGCTCTTTTATTTTTTTGTCATACGAATTTGTAAAAGATTCTCTTGTTTTTACTTCACTTTTAATTTAAAACTATAACGTAAGGCAGGTACCACACTAAGTGAGAGAGTAGTGTTGCATGCAACTACATTCTACACGTGTTATACAGAGATGATGGTTTCATTATTAGATTTGTCAATGTAAATTAACAACAAACAATGTTCGTGTACATGTGGCATATGCAGATGGAATCAGCACTCTTACTCTCTTCTAACAAATCAATCAAATATGTGAAGGGTTGTTGTGGTTGTTAGGCGACTTAGAAATGTGGTAAATAACAGAATAAAAGAATTTAAAGAACAGCAAAACAATTCCTTCCTTAGACCTTACCCTAGGGGCTTCCAAACCAGATGTAAATCAATCATAAAAGCCTCATTTGTCTTCTCGAACAGACAACCATTATTCGGCTAGGAAATAAGTATCGGAATCCGCAGTTGTCCGCAGAAGATGTCCTTAAAACGAGATCTGGCTCCTAAAGGAAAGGATAAATATATTCGTGAATGAGGATAGAGTATCCAACTGTTTTGATTCGCTTCGACTGTACTGAATGAATAGAATAATGGAACACAAGACATTATTCAATCGGTACTACATCGAAATCTGCTGCAGCGAAATAAAACGATTTTTTCCCGAAAACCAAGGGTTTTTACGTAGAACTCTTGAACGTAAACAATTGTGGTCTTTTGTTCGATTAAACATACTATGTCTTTGCAGAAAAGATTCATTTCCACAGAAACTTACCATAAGCACTACCTCCTCTTTCTTTCTCTCCCTCAACTAATTTTCTTAGACCCCACACAATGCGCTGCACGAGTAGGGGTTATACCCCTTATCAGTAGTTATTCAAGCTGAAAGATCTGGATTTTTTCAACAAATATAATCTTAATAACTTGAACTGGAGATATCGGTGCATGTCATCGACCAAAAAAAATGCAATTCATTGACTTAAAAAGGTAAGTTATCAAACAAAAAATGCAAGTTATCGACAAAAACAATGCAAGTTATCGACAAAAAAAGAATTGGAAATCATCGAGCAAAAAGTGCCAGTATTGGCTAAAGAATTCAAGTCATTGCCGAGAAAAATGCAAGTTATCGACAGAAAAAAATGCAAGCCATCGACAAAAAATTCAAGTTATCTACAAAAAAGAATTGGAAATCATCGACTAAGGAATGCAAGTCATTGACGAGATAAATGCAAATCATTGACTAAAAAATACAAATTAGCGACACAAAAAATGCAAGTACTATACCAAAAACAATGCAAGTCATCTAGCAATGAAACTGCAAGTCATCAACCAAATTATGTAACTCATCGCACAAAAAAATTCAAGTCATCGCCTCAAAAAAAGAAAATTTTTTTGACTCATTTGAAGAAAACAATTAGCTTCGTCGCCTATATCTCCAGCCTTAAGTAACGCCCGCCCATAAGGAAACCTGCTATCCAACTCACTCGGTCCGAAACCATACCCGTTTAAATTTTTTCGAATTTTGATTGATATTGTCAGACTAATTACAACAAAGCTGCAAAAAAATAGTTTAATTTTTTCATCACGACTAAATTTATACTTTCTCTACACAATTTTGGCATTAAGGATATTTTTTCATCGATTTTTCTGTGAGTGTATGTGGTTCTCTATTTGGTATCTAATCATTTATGTATGTAAAGATGCATGTATCTAAGCTGTTACATATAATTTTAAATGACATCGTTTTGTTTGCATGTCATTGACATCCTTCACAACACAACTGCATCGAAAATTTAAACCCCGGAAAATGTCAAATAAAATTTAAAAATATTCAAACAAATTCAAATCCTTTACAACGAATTGTTGTGTTATTTTGTTTTTTAACTTTCATCCAAAAACACACACAAAGAGCAACAAAACTAAGCAGAAAAAAGGCTCATAACTGAAGCGCACTTTAATTTTTGTTCCAGAAATTTTGTTACTCTTTTTTCTCTTTTTTTTTGTTCTATTTTTTGGTTGCCATTAGTAAAGCAAAACAAAAAAAGGAAAAAAAAACAGCGAAAAGGTAAAAACATTCAAAAATATTGTATTTTGTTGTACCTCAACAGCATGTATTACAAACAATATACAATCAAAACGAACAACAATTGACAAAAATATTAAAAACTTTTTCTTCTCCTTTTTTCCTGTAATAAACACAACTTTTTTGAAATAAAAAAAAATAGAAAAAATGCCATGATTTTGTATTTTATTTGTGATTTTCTGAGCAATTAAATAAAGCTCCTCTGCCACTACTGATTTTATTTCATTGTGCTTTGTTGTTGCCTGCCGTTGTTGTTGCCGTTGTTGTTGTTGTTGTTGTCGTTTTTCAAGTGTAATTTATATTTATGAAACTTTTTCTTTATTTTGCTTTTTTTTCAACTAACAAAGTTAATTTTTATTAAAACAGCAACAACAACAACAACAACAAAAATAATACAAAAATTTAAGGCACTTCAATAAACAAAAAGTTTTTAATAATTTTGTGGGCGAGGGGATGGAATTGTACAATAGAAAGCAATTCTTTTAGTGTCATTCAACCAAAAATTTTCTCGTAGAGAAAGATGACTATTGGATAACCTGGTCGAAATGTAAATTGAAGTTAAATTTATTGTGCTGTCGAAAGACCTTGGCAGTGTGATAGTCTTGATAGCCTGATATATGACTAAGATCTACTGCTTTCTGTAATTGCGTGTAAGTCTTGAATGCCTCAAACTTACTTGGTTAGTGAAGAGTTTTTGGCTCACTCTGTCACCCCTTCTGTTAAGTATAACTTTGCAAACATCTGCCCCCACTACACATCAGAATTCTGGCTGTGTTAACGGCGTCAAAGTTCACCACCACGCAAGCTTGTCTGCTTTCTCATTGCCGAGAATTCCACTCATGACCTGACAGCCAGTAGAGTGTAGCCTTATTCTGTCTCATACTATTTTCGATTTATGTTCATAAGAACCGAGTGCTGATATGACGGACGGACTGTCAGATAGGATGGTTATCTTACCTCCTCTCCACGTTAAGTTGAACACATCTTTTGATAGCAGATATTCGCGAATTTCCCCATAGTCACGAAATATTTTATTCTGGAAACAAAATTTTCTGCAATTGTTCAAAGATCCATTCATGATCCATCTGCATATCACGAATTAGCCCCTCTTTTAAGAGAGCAGGTTCCAGATTATTATATTCATTATTCGGGGAGTCTACGGGTACTGTCCAAAGAAAAATTTGGAAGGGAGCTGTGAGCCATACGATTCCTTTAGTTTCCTAATGAATTTCATATTAAACTAGTTTCCCATTAACCTAACCATAGTCTCTAAAGCTTTGGTCTTTACTATCATGTACAGCGGACTTGAGTCTAAAAGAACTTCTAACGCCGTTGTACTTCTAACGCAGGTTTTCATTCCCTCTGTTATACCAACACACGCTAGTCTCTGTATCTTATCCAACTCCAATTAACCTGTTTTCAGTTTCATTCTGTTTGCCCAGATAATTGCCCTATAGTCTGCCATCCATAATCATGGCATTATTCCTGGACAGCTTCGCCAGAATTTCTCTGTAAGCCTTTCGCATATTGTTATGGCATATCTGACCTTTCCTCAGATGCTCTCTATATGAGTCCTACATGTTAATTTACTATCCAGTAATATTCCTCGATATTTTACATCCATTATCTGTGATATTATCGCACCCAGCAGTCGAATATTCTTCCATTTAGAAAGGTTTCTCTTTCTTGTAAATGGTGTTTTTGAGTTCACTTTCAGGCGCCAGTTACTAACAATCTCAAGAGTCTCTTCAAATTTTCCTTTAGCCATCAAAACTACATGATCTGCATATCCTTGGTATGTGACGCCTAACAAAATTGGTCATTATAACCCTTCTGTTGGGATTACGACCAATCTTCTTACCACGCTTGTTGTGTGTGTTCATTTAAGCATGATTGGCGGGACCTACAGTTTAACGTTGAATCCGTATGGATTTGAGAAATTTTTCAAGGTAATTTTATTTACTCTCAGAGAGTCTATTGAGACAGAAAGTTGTAGGAGAACTATTTTTATATATTTTGTTTTGTACGTAAGGTCTGAGTTGGGGTTTGTGTATAACCAGTTCGCATGAAAGCAAAAATATTCATGAAAAGTAAAAAAAAAAGTAAAGAAAAGGATTTCACAAGGACTGCCACCAAAATGGTAACCGATAGATAACACAATGAAGGCCGCAATGGAATAATTTCCAGTAAAATAAAAACAAAATTTTAAAACATCGGATTAAATAATTTTTTCGTGGGCACTCCTTACTTAATACTGATCAAATACACATACTTTCCAAAACATGTATACAGGGTTGACCTTTAAAACCCTTCGTCTATGATTACGACCTAATTTCTCACACCACTTATGTTGTGTGTGTTAAATTTAGACATGAGTGGTGGGACATACAGTCTAAAGTCGACTCCGAACGACAGATTTTTGAGAAACTTTTCATGGCAATTTCATTTACTCTCAGAGTTTTTGCAAGAAATCTTTTTGTGATATTGTTTTGATGTCTGGGCTGGGGATCGAACCCTGGTTTTACGTCTAATAAGCCAACACACTGCCTACTAGAATTCGGTGACTTAATTTTAATTTTATACAGGAGTTAAAAGTCGACAAAATTTTTGAGTTTTAGAAATTTTCTTTTACTCTCAGAATTTTTGCCAAAAATCTGTTGAGAGGAAGTCGTTGACGAAATTTTTTTTCATATTCATTTTTTGTTGATAATGTCGGACCGGGGGGGTGGGGTTTGAACCATGGCCTCAGCGAAATATTTTCCTTTAATTTCCATTTCATATTCCAATTCTTACTTTAAGATTCACAACTTTCTCTGTCCTCTATTGTTGCTGCCATTAGAATATTACACAACCGCACAACTTAATCATCAATTTTTCTTGAGAAATTAGTTACACTTAATGGTAGATTTATTTATGTATACAACCAGCAACCACACATACATTATAATCTCAGCTCAATATTTGAATCATAAGGGAACGATGAGTAGATGGAGTATGTTTATGAAGAAGAATACAGGAGAAAAAGTTTAATTTTCGCTTGAATAAGGATAAAAATAAATACGACAACAACAACAACAACAACAACAGCAATAATATCGTCATCATATTTGCTGATAATTCAAAAAAAAATTGGGAAAAAAATGAAAATGAAAACGAGGAAAATGAACGGAAAATATGTTTGTTTGTTAGTTTGTTTGTGGTGTGCTGATTTTTCTGTGTTTATTTAATACAAAATGATTGATGGATTTTTTATGCAATACATAAGGATACGTTGTTTTTTGTTGTTTTTGTTCTTTAGTTTTTTCGATTACTTTTAAATTTCACAATAGATATGGAGCTGTGTGGTAGTACAGCAGCAGAGATGGAAGTTGTGTAATGTATCAGGATTTATTAATATGGATGTTTTTGTCATTATTACTTTCCAGATTCATTTTTACAGATATTTTGGGTAAAAATATTAAAGATTTGGAATCAATAATAATCGATTCTAACAGTTTTTAAAGAAGTTTTATTGTTAAAGAACAGACTGAAAAAAAATTTTAATTTGAACTTCAAACTTGAAAAGTTTTTCGAAATCTCCTAAATTTTAAAAACAAAATTCCCATCTCTGATTTTGCAGGCGGCCTATACACTGAAATATTTTTTTTCCTTTGTTTGCCCTCTTGTCTAAGTGGAAAAGTCGATTACAATATCCACCAGCCAGCTTCTCCCATATAAATACTCTTTTACAGGATATAGATTTCAAGTGTATCGATAACTTTGCATAAGTACAACTGTACGTTTATACTTTGGTTGTTGTTTTCATTTTCCATTTATTTGAATACTTTAAGCACTCAATTACGGATTACAGATTATTTATGATGCCAATAATGATTTTAAAGCTGATTTCAATGGCTGAAATTGTGACAAAAAAAAAATCGCCACGAAAATTTAAGGTAGGCCCTGCACACTGCCTGGAGTGAGATCAGATAGAATGTGGATTTATTTGTATTTTTTTATTTTAATTTTAATTGATGGCAATCAGAGATCAGCAATGAATCGCATTTTCGCTACTCATAAGTACTCATGAAATTTTGAGTAAGAGTGAGTCAGCAGTATTGAAATCCAACTACTCTGAATCGCTCGTACTCAGTACAATGCAATGAGTATGAGTACAACGTTGACATCAAACTCATAACATTCTAAATATGTTTGATTCATACGTCTACTCATTCGAATTCATAAATGTAGAAAATTACTTATAAAAGATTCGAGTGATTCGAATCATCCATTAAAATTTACAGTCTTAGTTGTTGTTGCATTTACAAAGAAAGAAGAAAGGCACATAAATAAAAAAGACAAAAACAGCAAGCAGAGCAAACAGACAACCTTCTAGTGAGTATTGTAGTGTTCGTACGCGAATCATACTTATTTTGTGATTCGTGTATACGATGACTCATGGAGAGTCGAAATCAATAACATCATGCGTATTGTTAAGTATGAATACCATGAGTATTTCAAACTTTGAGTATGAGTAGTATGAGTATGACATTAAAATAAGTATGAATGGGTATAAGTATCAGAAATTATATAAGTATGATTCGAATCTACTCATCGTTTTGAATACTCATTGCTGACCTCTAATGGCAATTGGATTTTAGAATACACTTTCTTTACCAAAATCATACACATTTTGTACGTAAAGCGCACCTCGTACGTAAAAGAAAAGTAAAAGATCTCCACTAAATGGCTCCATACTGAGTGGAATTGTGGGTGACACAAAAAAATTTTTTCTTGGAATCGATTGGAACTTCTCAGTCTATAATAACTGGCAAGGCACTGCCTTATCTTCCAGGCGGAAGTATCTGTAATAGGCTCCAGCATAAATGATTCCCATAAAAGATAATTCTCTACTTTCTGATAGCCAAGCGGCAATCAAAGAACGAAATTCCAATCTAATGTACACTAAAACCGTGTATGACTGCTGCAGATATCTAAACTATGTAGCGAAACTACATGATAACCATGTTATATGGGCACCAGGACTTAGTGATATTCCTGGTAACTGTAGAACGAATGAACAGGCCAAATATGACATAACCATTGAACTCTCCGATTAATTTTTTTCTTTGGAAATCCTTTTAAAGACCAGCGAGCATTTAATTGACAATGTAATCATCACGTCAAAGCCAGATGGGAGACTTCGAATACGAGCAGAACGTCGATGAATTTTTTTCTTTGGAAAGACCAGCGAGCATATAATTGACAATGTAATCATCACGTCAAAGCCGGATGGACGACTTCGAATATGGGTAGAACGTCACAGAAAATCTGGTTAAAACTAGATACGAATCAAACAAAAAGTCTGCTTAAACTACATATACATGCGCAGTATAGTTGTCGTCATTGCTCTGGCAATGACCCCGTAATGATAAAGCTGTAGCGGTGAGGAAGGGGAATACACTGTTCTTCACCGATTAGATACCATGCTCAGTACTACGTCGAAAGAGGAAAAGGCATCTTGATGTCTGCTATACAGACGATCTGGATGAACTGTGGCAAATGCACATTAGCAGTCAGAGACGTTTCATCAGAAACTCCAAGTGATTCCGGAACTAAGAGATAATCGAGAACTGTGGTATCGTAATAGGTGTTATGTGGCCTATGGTAGACCTCTGCCTTTTCCTATCTAACAAGTCATACCTGACTACTGCAACCTACCTACCAACCTACCAACCTACAGGTCACAACTAATTCTTGTAAGTGACGCGAAATCGATTTTCTCTGATTCTCCTGCACATTCCCTTAGGGACAACGACAGTTCTTGGGTCAACTGAATTTTGAATGGGCGCAGGCCTAAGTCATAACGATTTCTTTTGAAGGACACGAAATCCACTGTCACTGATTCCCCTGCACACTCCCTGATGGGCAATGCCAATTCTTGGGTCAACTGAATTTTGTACGGCTACAGACTAAGGATACAACTAATTCTTGTGAGCAACGCTAAATCGATGGTCACTGATTCTCCTGCAAACTCCCTTGTGAACAACGACAGTTCTAGGGTCAGCAGAATTTTGTATTGGGGCAGGCCTAAGTCACAACGATTTCTTGTGAGCGACACGAAATCGAGTGTCACTGATTCTTCTCACACACTCATGGACAGAACGTCGATGTTTTCGGCAGACCTTGCATTTTGTCGACGAATGGATTTTGGTTGATCGTTTACTAAAGCAGTGGACTAAAATTAATTCACCGGATAGTTCTCTCTATAGGGCGATTATGGTGATCGTAAAATAGGCAAAGCGAGCGATGTGATGCCCGAACGAACTACCGATTTGGATATTTTTTTTTTAAAAGACCAACATTCAAGGGTTCATTTCCATGTGTTGTTGAATACTGTATCCTGCTCATAGTGATCTGGCAATAGAGACTGAATAAATGACAACTAATTTAACAATATGGCCGCCTTACAACTGTCAAATTTCTAAATTTCTAAAGTCCCTGTTTGAACACTCAATATATGTACATATTTTTGTGGCATTAACTGTCTTCTTATTGAGTGATTACACGACCAAGTTTTTCTTTCCATTAAGAAGCCTTTTCCTTTACCTTTTTCATCTCATTTATAATTATTTTAAAGTTTTAATTTTTTTTTCTACTCATAAATCGAAACCATATCCGTTTACATATCACAAACATTATGCAGACAGACAGAAATAAATCCATTAATGTAATTATAATATAACCACGATGATATTCTATGTTTTCATAGGTTTAACCCCCCTAGTAAATATAGAAGAGCAAAGAAAGAAAAAAAAACGCAACAGGGAGAAATCAAACAAATCAGTATTTTGCCAAATAAAATACTCCGGGTATGAGTAATTTAAAGGTTAAACCAACAAATAGAGTGGGTTGTCCATAGAAAAAAAAAATGTTAAGTATACGAGATCAAAAAGCTAAACCGTAAAGGTTTTCTAGAAAACAAACTCGAAAAAAAAATATTGCAACGACGACCTCAACACAACGTTAACAAAGCCAAACCAAATCAAATCTAGACAAACTGCTCTGCTACGGTCTCTCTGGCTGGCAAATCAGTCAGTCAGTCGCAGTCAGTCGCAGATATTCATACAGGCACTCACAGCATTTTAAAATGAAATTGAAATGATGATGCCTGTACAGGACGAGCGTGTGTGTAAGGTGGTTTGGGGTAGGGGTGCAGAGGAAGAGGTATTCATTTAATAATTGCAAATGTATTTGTGTTTGTTTGAAAATTTTAATAATATTTTCATATTGGCAAATCCATTATGATTATTACGCAAAGTAAATGGAAAAAAAATAAAAAATTTTAATGGCAGGCAGAACAAACTAACCAAGAGGAACAGGCTACACAGGGTCAGATGATAGCAATGGGAGAAATACTATTTCAAAAAAGAACACATCTAGTAGGCTTAAACACTTACGGCAAAGGTACATGAATAAAAATCTTTTAGCACACTCTGGGAGCTCTTTAAAAGAAAATCAAAGCATAGAGAATAAGCACTTGAGCTTTCTAAAATAGAACTTAGGAGTCCGGAGTAGTAAATGGTTCACAATACTCCCACCATTCTTAAGGAATCATGCTGTAGAATCTATGCAGAATGCTACTGCGAAACCTTATTATAGAAGTCGTTTAGCATATCTATCTCTGATCCTTGTACCTAGAAGAGTTGGAGCTGCATTGCACTGTACTTTTGTGGACTGCACTTAAGCATCACTACACTGCAGTGAATACACACTTATAGTTCTTCCTAAAAACTAGGAATGAAGCCTTGAACAAACATAAGCTTTCAGAAATCTAGAAGTTTTTCTTGGTAAATCTCTGGAATCACAATTGCCTGCCAATACTTGATATGCCCCCGGTGTTTCTTTCTGGTATGCAGTATTATCAGACAGCTTCCAAGCAAGTGTTCCGATGATTCATTCTCATCGTCACAAAATCCACATGTTGAGCTCAAGGCAATTCATATTCTGAATAAGTACACCCTGAGTCTGCAGGGACTTGTCAAAATATCGTTTACCAAGCTAAGGTTATTCCTGGATTACTTTAATGTATTACTCAGATTGCTTTTTATTGTGGTTTCGCAAGAGAAGCATCGACTACCTTAAACCCGCTTGATTTGAGGGTAGTCTTCCCTTTCGTTAAGCATACCTTTGCAAACATGCGCTCCCACTCATCAGTAGCGTGGAATCCCTCTTTCTCGCAAGCTCGTCTATGTGCTCATTGGCTAGTATTTCCACTTGCAGTGGTACCCAGCATTTGCGCTACCTAACCGATTCAATTTCCCCAAAAGTAGTTCCATGCTAACTTCGATTTAACCTCATAGAGTCGAGTCCTCGAATGGCGGTCCATGTTGAATATTTTAGCCTTATTCATCAGTGGCGAGACCCATAAGTTAACGACGATTTCGAACGACAGCTTTTCGAAAAACCTTTCATGGCAATTTAATATTATTTTTGCCAGAAAACCCCGAAATAAAGTGGCCAAATGCATGAGGAGTATGAGTCATAGTTTGGGAGATACATGGCGATTGACTCACATAGGCTCATGATAGAAGGCTATGCCTTCGGTATGATATTTTCAATAAAAGTTGCAAGAGTTGTAGTAGCTTTGATCAACATCACCACGGAGTGAGTATTACTTTATGAAATCACGTATATAGCTTCCATGGCTATTAAAAGGCTTCCTCGATTCCTTACATACATACATAAATGGTCATTACAACCCTTCAGTCAGGATTACGACCTAGTTTCTCACACCACTTATGTTGTGTATGTTAATTTTAAACATGAGTGGCGAGACCTACAGTTTAAAGTCGACTCCGAACGACAGATTTTTGAGAAACTTTTCATGGCAATTTTATTTACTCTCAGAGTTTTTGCCAGAAATCTGCTGAGAGGAAGTCGCCGAAGAAATACTTTTTTGTATTTTATTTTGATGTCTGGCCTGGAGCTACACACTACCCACTAGACCACGGCGACTTCCCTCGATTCCTTAAGACTTCCAATTTTGAATCGAGCATGAATGCGTTTTACTCTTTAAACTGTTAACTTTAACCTACAAGAGATCTATTGTTGCTTGTAAACTTTAACGTCTTTAGTGCCCTTCTAAAACTGTCAAACCCTGTATAAAATGCTGCTGCCCTTTAACCCTGCCTTAATCATGGATTTTCAAATTAACGGACATGTTTATACAATGACCGATAGTTTAGCTAAAAGCTCTCACACCAAACCGCTGCTTGCTGCTATGCTACTCACTTTGTTTGTTTCTCTCTTCCTAAGCAGTATGGTTTATTTTCTGCCTATCATGGCCAACAACACATCACATTACATATAAAATATTGAAAATTTGCGGAATTTTCACTTTTTTTTGTCTACACTGGCCTGGTAAAAATGCCAGTCAACCGACACACTTCCATACATACATACATTGGCATTGGAAGAGGAGAGGGGTAGGAAACGGTATACTGACTGAAAAAAAAATATAAATTAAAAGGCGTTTGTTTGCCAAGTAAATGTTGACGTAATAAATTTACGTGATTGAAATGTTGCCATCAAAAATTTACAAAACCTCTGACGCCCGCCCCTTCCCCTTATAAATTACATGCAAGACCTGCAATTTGGGATTTATTATCAAACAAAAAACTTAAAAAGATGCAGAAAATGTTTAAAAAACGCCTTAAATAAATCGTTTCTACAGAAAATACAAAAAAACAAAAATTATTCTGTTTGACTCTGAGCATCAATTTAAAATTGCATCAAATTAAAGGGGGGGGGGGGCAAATAGTCGTCAGTCAGCCTTTTTGTGCGTGTTTCTTGTTGCCTGCTATGCAGAATCAAGGCTTCAGGATTCAGTCTAATTGAAACATTTGAAATGCCAACGCATACATCGTTTTATGCAACATAAACCAGAAAAAAAGAGGTTCTTATAGACATTGATGTTGATGTTGCCTGCCATGTTGCAATATCAGATTTATAACAGTATGCTGAGCAACACTAAGTACCATTTCAAGTTTTATAAGCATAATTCTCTATTCTTTTTTTCTTTCTGTGGTAACAGAGATGTCCAATCATTCGGGGAAACACTTGATTAATGAATTTTAAATAAAGCAAGAGAGGAAATGGTTTGTGACAGTCATTGGAGATGATAGTCTTTAATCAAGTTTTTCTCAGCTAAGCAGGGGATAAGTCTAATGTTTCAGATCCTTGCATAATCGCAGATCCATCTGTTATTGCATAGAAAGAAACAACAACCTTTATCGTCATATATTGGAAGCAGGCGAGAGGAACGTTTGGGTCGCTCGGTCACACAACTCCTGAAGAAATGGTGCTGACGATGACTTAGATGCCGTACCTATGAAGTCGCCGTAGTCTAGTAGGTAGTGTGTTGGCTTATTAGATGTAAAGCCAGGTTTCGAGCCCCAGGCCAGACATCAAAACAAAATACAAAAAGTCTAGGTCCCACCACTCATGTATAAAATTAACACACACAACATAAGTGGTGTGAGAAACTAGGTCGTAATCCTGACCAATTATGTATGTGTGTATGTATGTATGTGTACGTATGCAGTCAGATCTTTGTGTGTGGCATATTAGGTTGAGAGTAGTTGTTCTGCCGATCATTATCACCATCCGCAAATTAATACGGACTTGGCCCCTGCTGTATATATTCAATGACAACGAAACCTCGTTTTTTTCCAAATATTTTGCTACAAATGGAGAGAGCATCTGCGGTATTTTCCCTTTTGTTGAGTATACTTGGTATACAGGATACATTTCTATCCAGAATAAGCCCCAAGGAATGCAAAGTCAAAAGAAAAATCAAGAAAAGGAAAGAAAAGCAAATAAAACATCTTCGTCACTGAGGTCCAGGTTAAATATACAAGGCGTGTTTAATCATCTTAGTCTGCCGCCTTCATCTTTACATTTCAGAATGTGAGAAGAAGCTACCCAAAGCTGGCTGAACTGAAACCTTTTTATAATAATACTATGTTCAGACATGCACTTTTATTGAGTCAATATTCGGTTTATTGAGTACAATATTTTAAGTGTTCAGACATAACAGTATACGCAGTTCAGCTGCTTATTCAATATTCATTTGACAGCTGGTAAACAAAACAGATGATTTTTCTACAACATTGTTTCTATTTTGTTTGTTTTGTTTTTTGTTTATCGTTGTTGACATTTGAGTTGTCAAATATCAACAAAAAGTGTTCGGATAATTGTAATATGTGCACTGAACATACTTATGACAATGCTGCATTTGAAGTTTTACTCAATATTATAATAATTTATAAATTTATTGCGCAATAATTAGTTGAAACTTTATATGAAATAGTGAGCTCAATAATGGCGTTTCTTGCGATTTACGCAATAAAAGTACATGTCTGAACATACTATAAGGATCTGTTTGGTATCCTTAATTGATTGACAGACTTATTAAATTTAAAATAGGCCCCAGCGACCTTTCTTGCCGACGTAGTTTAGTAGACGTGAAGTGAGGTCAAACATCTCGAACAGAACGAAATATTGGAAAAAAAATATTTCCTCTTGCCGCTCATGTAAAAAATTAACACACCCAACATAAGTGGTGTGAGAAACTACTTCGTAATCATGACTAAAGGGTTGTAATGACTAATTATGTACGTATATATCTATGTATAGGCCCCAACCTTCTACTCTGATATAGCCCATCTCTGATACCCATCTCTGCAGTCACACACAATTATTACGCCCTTCTATAGTATATGCTCTGACTGCCTGCTTGCCTGCCTCGTGTGCCACTTTCTTTTTTGTTACCATTACCCTGACACCCATTTATGAAAATTTTTAAGTGTTCATATGAAAAAAGTAACACTGGAAGAGCTACTACATACAACAAAAAACGCAATATTTTACTGGAAAGGAAAGCAAAACAAAAAAAAATGATGAGAAGAACCGCAAAAAACCACAATTTGGCAAAATTAGTGCGAGACTCAAAACAAACCATTAACGCTTCAGTGATTTTTCAGAAAAATCGTTTTTCTTTTTTGTTTTTTCTAAAGCTTTTCCATAAATTTTTCACTGCAAAACTTTGTTACCAACTAAGGGTAGAGGAGAGCGTGCACAAGAGTCTAGCAAATAAAACTTTAAATGAAATTATACACAGGCAAGCAATAAATATTTTATAAAAATTAAATTATTTTCGAAAAAATAAGACAAATAAAGCGGTGGGGTAGTATTAATTAAGCAGATTGATTCTCTTAAGGTTGAGGAGAAAAATTTATTATTAAAAATTCTTGTTTTTCGTTTTTTTGCATTGAAATATTTTTTTCTTTTTTTTTTTTTGTTTCGCACAAATTGGAATTGTAGAAATAATTGAGAAACAATACTTAAGAAATATTGACGCATAAAATTTTTCATTAACTTCTGCTTGCCAAAGCCTTAAGACGACCAACTACAAACGTAAACGTTAATGAAATGTTAAACCAAAAATTATTAAAACATTGTCAAAAGGATGTGCTATTAGTCTAGTGGGTACTGTGGTCAGCTGTAAGTGTGAGGGTCGTGGGTTCAGTTCCCACTAGAGACTCTTGTCTGCTACACTCCAATAAAAAGAAATATTCTTGCTGACGACATGCACAGCGAGCAAGGAAGATCACTCACGTATTCTGCATTCCATTACAAGTAACCCCATAAATATACATGTAATGTGCTCATCAATGATATGAGACATGAGACCCCATATAGTATGGATTATTCGAATGTCATATACTATATATTGCCCCCATAAATTACAAGACTGCATGAAATGTATATTGAAACAGCAGTTAATTTCCTTATTCGAAAATTTACAATCATGGAATGTATCTCTTGAAATCGCCGTAGTCTAGTAGGTAGTGTGTTGGCTTATTAGACGTAAAGCCCGGGTTCGTACCACAGATCAGACATCAAAACGAAATATGAAAAAAAAAATATTTCTTCGGCGACTTCCTCTCAGCAGATTTCTGGCAAAAACTCTGAAAGTAAATAAAATTGCCATCAAAAAGTTTTTCAAAAATCTATCCTTCGAAGTTGACGTTAAACTATAGACCCCGCCACTCACGTATAAAATTAACGCACACAACATGAGTGGTGTGAGAAGCAAGGCCGTAATCCTAACTGAAGGGTTGTAATTGCCAATTATGTTATGTATGTATGTATGTACCTCTCGAAAATCTCCTGGCTAAACACAATCATCAGTGCTCAGCTGCTACTGGCTTGAAATCTTAAGGCCAACAGAAAAAGAGATTATTCAAGTCACTCTTGAAGACATCAGGTGGATACGGAAGCATTAAGGCCCTATGCTCCTTACTTGCTTAATAGATCATGAAAACCCTTTAGTCAGACTTACAACCTAGCTTCTCACACCATTCATGTTGTAAATGGCCTTACTCCCACCGCTTACCTACGCTTTTGTGAGCATAGACCTTTTTACGGATGATGCAGCTGCCTTGAGAGTGGTCAAGAGAAAGTTTGTTTGCAAGACTGTCGGTCCTGTACATCCCTGTAGGGGATGATTTAAACAAACAATAACGTTGTTAAATCGAAATGTGGATTAAAACCACGGGTAACCGTGGACAAAACATATGTTACACCAGATATCAAATAGCAGTCGTTACAGCGGATTTCTACAGACGAATCGATGCAACAAAAGAAGATCAAGGCGGGTATGTCAGCCAATAAAGCCATGGTGACTGTTTACGATGTCTGTTCACATTGGAAGGGTATTTATTATGTCAAAGTCCTGTGTTGATTTTAGCACCATTCTAAGGTAAAAATCTAGGTCGTAATACTGGCTAAAGGGTTGTAATGACCAATTATGTATGTATGTATGTAAGGGAAAAACTTGTGTAGTTTTCTAAAAAAAAATCCATGAATATGCTATGAAGTGGCTTATCCTATCATACATAATTGGTCATTATAACCCATCAGTCAGGATTACGACCTAGGCTTCTCACGTCACTTATGTTGTGGGTGTTAATTTTATGCATGAGTGGCGGGACCTACAATTTAAAGTCGACTGCGAGCGACAGATTCTTGCGAAACTTGTCAATGATGTCAATTTTATTTACTTTCACAGAGTTTTTGCTAGAAATCTGCTGAGAAGAAGTCGAAGAAATATTTTTCAAATTTTCGTTTTGATGTCTGATCTGGGGTTTGAACCATGGCTTTACGTCTAATAAGCCAGCACACTACCTACTAGACTACGGCTACTCTCTATACTCTATCTTCTGATACATTCCAACTATGTCGGCAGATCCCATTAATTTTTTTTTTTTTTGAAGGATGAAAGAGTTTATGTTGGAAAATCAAATATTTTTAATAGACAATCCCGTGCTTCATTCCAATTCTCTGATATTTAAATTTGTTTTCTCCTGATTTCCCACATAGTTTCGTTGGTCCCATTCAATAAATATTTGATAAATAATGAGCTACTGATGGTCGTTATGCATATTTTTTTTTGCAAAAGTTTAAATGTGTAAATGAGTTTGAAAACAAGTTGGTTTGTTTCCCTCTCTTCGCTCTCAACCTTATATTACATGGTCTGGCAGTGAAATTAAGTGGATTGCACAAATTTATCCCCAGAAAAAAAGCGAGGAAAACTTATTGGAAACCTTAAAATACCAATAAAGTTTCATGGCATTGCTCTTCCTCCTCTTGCGTGATATGCAAAGATGAAATTCTTCTTCTTTTTTATTTCATGATATTGATTATGGTTTCCAAAGACATCTACTTAAGAAACCTTGGAAAATATGGTGGCAAAAAGGTATTTTTGAAGTTGGTTATGGTGGCTTAATCACAAGTCTTCAATGGCTGATTTAAGGTAAAATTCAGACAGTGAAAGTTTTTTTCATTTTTTTTCTTCAGTCTTTATGGAATTCTTGTGTAAAATATTGTAGAGTTTTGTTCGATTTTATGCTTCTTTTCCTCTTTTTAAATGCATTTTATTTATGAGTTTATGATAAAGAAATTTAATACCATTGTTTTAGACTCAACTAAAAGTACTTTAAGTCTACTGCAGCTGTTTTTAGGACCATTAACAAGGCCATTGTCGAATTGTTTTATCCTCTCTGGTAAGACAAAGGTAATGCTGAAAATCGTCGACATCCTTTCAGTAGTTTTCTGTCAAAATAAAATTTCCAATGAAACCTTCTCAAAAATTTGTCAATCAGAGTCAAGCTTAAACTGTACGTCCGGCCACTCATGAATAAAATTAACACTCAGCATGGGCGATGTGAGAAGATATGCCATAACCCTACTAAGTATGAGTTCTTTTAGAGTTCTATGCTTTCAATTAAAGTGTCATGGTATAGCAATGCAGAAAATTGTTCGTCCTTCATGATTTCAGATTTGAACAGCTTAAACTAGCGACCCTATAGGCCCTCCTTTCTACCCAGGAAGTATTTGCAAGAAGTTGAAAGTTTCTCCAATATTCAGCAAAATCTTGGCCTTGGAGACCGCAATACGTGGAGTGTTTTTTAGTCCAGTGCACCTACAACACAGATTGCGTGTAAGTACCTATGCCCAGCATTTCAATGCACCTACATGGACCATTAGTTTACCAAAAACAAACTGCAAGTTAGTCTGCAACTTCGGGAGAAGATCGGCAAGCAGCTAATTTAGTTTTGTTTGGAGACATTTTAAGGGCACTAGAGTTAGGAATGCCGGATTGCCTTCTAGCACCGTTTAGATTCGTGCAGCTGTATTTGTTTGTAGTTCCTACCTACCAGATAGTAGTTCTGCACAGTATTACCAATTCATTTATAACCCTGTTTGACCTAAAGTGATAAAGGATTTGCGCCGTTATTTTTTAACAACAGCCTCTCTATAAGTAAAGAAAGCCATGTAAGCTTTTCGGCCCCTAAGAGGATATTCTGCCACCTGAAAAGTTTGAAATAGAGTTTCATTCCCTAGTATCTACCCGTAGAGAAGAGGCTGGATTCACTTTCCCTCAGCCGTGGGGAATTGATTTCCTAGTAAACAACGTGAACTTAGTTTTTTGTGGATTAATTTTCAAGGCGTTTACTTCGATTCACTTCAAGAGGATGACGTAAGCGATGTTAAGCCGCTGAGAGAGCGTTTCGTATTATATGCCTGAGATGGTTATGAGACAAAACTCAGATCTTTGAAGCTTTAGGAATAGATGTCTCATGACTAAGTTCTAAGGATTCCAAAAGCGACGTTCACCTTCTCAGAGAGCATTTCGGGTTATATGCCTGAAATGGTTACGAAATGGGACCCAGAAATTTTAAGCTTCACGCATTTCTCAAAAAGATGTGCTTCGGAGTCGACTTTAAACTGTAACTGTCCCACCACTCATGTGTAAAAATGAACACACACAACATAAGTGATGTGAGAAGCTAGGTCGTAGTCCTGACTGAAGGGTTGTAATGGCTATTTATGTACGTATGTTTAGGATTACGAAAGCGACGTTAAGCCCTTGAGTAAGCGTTTCGGTTTTATATGCCTGAGAGACGAAATTTGGCCCAGAAATTTGAAGCTTCATGCATTTCTCAAAAAGATGTCCTTTGGAGTCGACTTTAAACTGTAGGTCTCACGATTAATGTGTAAAAATTAACACACACAACATAAGTGGTGTCGGAAGCTAGGTCGTAGTCCTGACTGAAGGGTTGTAATGACTAATTATGCACGTACATATGTTTAGTAGGGCCTAGAAATTAAAGGTCCTATGCCTGTATACGGCATTTCATCGTTGTATACTTTCTATTCTCAGTTCCATTAACACTTTCATTTTAGTTTCAATTGAACTTTGACCTTTTTCTCGAAAAATAATAGTTTTTTTTTTGTTTCCCAACAAATATTACCGTTTTAAACACTTTAAGTTGAGTTGGTTAAGTCCTAATAAACTTGTTGAGAAAGGAAAATAAAACGGAATTCTGCAAAATATTTTTAAAAGGACGTACAAATTTTTATTTTTTTTTACAGTCAGTGATAAAAATAAATGCCTGTTTATGTTTCTATCTTATGTTTGTTGGTTTGCTTGTATGTCTGCCTATAGGTACATCCATCCTCTATCTCTCTGTCTGTCTCTCTGTGTATGTCCGTCTGTGCTTGTTTATTTGTTCACTTGCTTGCACTTAATGTAATTAATTTTAATTAAAATCCTACATAATGGTTTGTTGCGTACCACCAACAATAAGAAATGTTGTTGTGCACGTTCTATTTTCGTTTTGTTTTTCCTTTTTTTTGCTGCTGCTTTTCTATCTTATTTTTCTTTTCTCTCTATTTTACTCTTGTATTTGTTTGTTTTTTCTCCTCGCTTTTGTTTGAAGTTGCAATAACAAAATGAGAGGCAGCAGTTTTGTTTCTGCTTTTTCTTTGTTTTTGTATCTCGTGTCGTGTAAAAAAATGGTTGAAAACATTGAAACACGCTGTTCTTCTTCTAACAGGGTTTTTGAAAAGGAAATGAAATTGTAAAAACAAAAAATAAAAATAAACCATTTTTGTATTCCACCTCCTACACCACCCCCACCCCCTCTTTTTTCGTATACAACCAGGCTTTGATAATGAGTTTAAAGATACATTTTTCTTACGAGAGGGTATAAAACAATTTCGTTACAAATTCAAGTACAAATCTTATTGCAAGGCAATGGTTTTCATTGTGCAGTCTATGGCATCTCCCAGATCGTATGGAGCTGTTAGTATTGGCCTCAAGTATTATTTATTATTGTGGCAATGCAGTAAACTAAAGCTGTCTGTTGAGTAGAGATAAAGCCGTATATTGGATTTCAGTGTAAACAATGGCAGCCAGAGGCAAAGAAGGCATAAAATAGTTACAAAATAAAATTGCAAAAACAAAACAAATTATTAAAAAAGATTACTGAACTCATTTTGCAATACAAATCAAATATTATTCTGGGCATTTTCTTTAGAAATGATAGTGAATAGAGCATCTTAGATGAACAATAACATCTGGGACATGATTTTATTTTTTAGTAGCCCTGCTACCAATGATTACATGACACCGCGATATAACTTCTCAATGAACTATGGGACATCCATTCCGGAAAGGGAGGACTGGAGGAGTGGTTCAGTGAACCTCCCAAGGGACTCCGCACAAATTTACACCAATGGCTCCAAACTGGAAGGAGCCGTTGGAATTGATATCTATTCGGATTCAATCGGAATATCCAAGTCTATAAGGCTACCAGATCATTGCAGCGTCTTTCAGGCAGAGGTGTCAGCAACTCAGGCTGCGGTGAAAATTATTGTGGACAAAAATGTTCATGGACGGAAAATCATCATACTTTCCGATAACGAAGCGGCTATCAAGGCATTGGATTCCAGTGTAATACACTCCAAGATGGTGTACAACTGTCGCAGATATCTCAATGAGGTGGCGAACCGATATCATGTTTGTATCACATGGGTACCGGGACATAATGATATTCCTGGCAACTGCAGAGCGGATGAACTGGTCAGAAGGGGCACGACCATCGAACTCTTTGATGAATTCCATACGTGGGGATCCCTTTGGGGACCTGCAAATTTATAATTGACAATGCAACCGTTGATCTCGTCAACAGAATGTGGGCAACTTCGTATAAGGGCAGAGCGGAGCAAAAGATCTGGCTGAGGCTGGATAAGAGGCGCACAGCGACTCTGCTTAAGCTCCAAAGAAGTAGGCTCAGCACTGTTATTGGGGTTATTACGGGGCATTGCATTATAGGAGCGCATGCGAGGCGTATTGGTCTTAGACACCTTGCAAATGATTTCTGCAGAAGCTGTGGAGATGAAGAGGAAGATGAGACTATTCTTCACCTATTGTGCACATGTCCGGCGCTGTCCGGAAATGAGGAACTGTGGTATCACAATGGGCCCTGTGTGCGGCCTAAGTCTGTCCGCTCATGACTCCATCGAGGGGACAGCCACTTCTACCTACCTACCCTACCTTCTACCAGAGGCCTTGTGTAGCCTAGCAGTAACTCAACCTTAGTGGCAGTAGCAACCACAGGCAAAGATGAAAAATTACTTTCGGGATTTCTGTAATCTTTTCTGCGATTACTATCGAAATGATGCTCTAAATGCGATTTAGGAGTTACCTACAGCAAGACACATACATGCATATGTACATACATTATTAGTCATTACAACTCTTCAGTCAAGATTTCAACCAAGCTTCTCACACCATTATTGTTGTATATGTTAATTTTTATACATGAGTGTTGGGACCTACAGTTAAAGTCGATTTCGAGCGACAGATTTTTGAGCTATGTTTTCATGGTAATTTTATTTACTCTCAGGGCTTTTGCCAGAAATCGGCTGAGCGGAAGTCACCAAAGAAATATTTTTTCATATTTCGTTTTGTTGGAGATGGCTAACCTCGGCTAACCTTAACCGTAGACTTACGTCCAATCTATTAGACTACGGCGACTCCAAATCCCTTAATATTGTATTTAGGATTGCTGACAGAAGTAAATCATCTGAGTAGGTCTTTATTTATGTTTCTAACATCAGAATGATCAACATCAGTTTGGTGTTTAAAAGTTTCGATTTTATTGAAAAAATGCTTACTGGGTTATCTCTGAAGACGAGTGATAAATAAATGTATTTTTATTTTATTTTATTTTTCTGTTTGTCAAACCTTTTGATTATTTCTCACTCTCTCTTACGCTCTCTCTCTCTATCTATTTGAATATTCTTGCCTCATGATTCATTTTAACTGTGCTTGTAATAAAAAATATATTAAAAAAAAAACAAAAATTATACCACATTTATTTCATTTTATTTGTTATCTGTGTTGACTTGGTTATTTTGCCGTAGCATTCATAACCATTTATAGTGTAAATTTTATTCTGAGTTTTTCATCATTATGACCGACTTGCACTACTGCCGTTGAGGGTTGAACTAAAGCACACATTCTTTCATTGTTTATACAGTACTTGCAACAAAATGTTGCATTTTATTTATATATAGAGTGAGGCAGAGAGAGAGAGAGAGAGAGAGAGAGAGAGAGAAAATAAAATATAAAATGATTAAATGCCACTTGGCCATTTAAGAGGTTATATTTCAACCAATAAATGTTTTATTTTAAATGCATGAAATCAACGGCATTATGACAATTGAACAATTTCCGGAATTAAAGAATTAAATTAGAAATTAAAATTTCAAATGGGATAATATTTTATCACCTTCTTTTCCAAAGAAGCAAGACGTTTTAATTTTATTTTCTTTATTCTTATGCGAAGACTCGCAGTTTTAACGATTCGATTAAGCAGTGGACTCCCTAAAGAGTCTATTGCCGACGAAATTATCAAAAAGACTATATGTGACAATGGACGAAACACGACTCTAGCATTTCACACCAGAATCGAAATGATCATCATCAGAACTGGTTAAATGTTGTGAAATGACTTCAAACCGTACAAAGACACATCAGTCAAAGTTATAAGGTACATTTGGATCGTTTGATGGGCGGACGGAACTACCTACCATTAACCCTTTGCACTCGATTAATTTTCAAGATCGTTATCTGACAACTTGTATTTAATTTTATGTGAATAAATGTTGGTTTGCTTTACAATATCTGTAATAAAGTTCATCAGTGAAAAATCTTTTAAAAAAATCTATTGGCTCAAACTCTTTGTCTTGAAATTGAAGCCCAACATTCTCGTCTCTAACACGTAATGTAATTTCTGCTGGCAGCTCATCCTCTTCTTCACTTACATCAATCCAAGTTGATTCTGATATCGTGTCGTTATCCCTATCAGGCTCTGGTACAGTATCACTTTCACTATCAGATGAATATTGTACCGTTTGAACTCGTAAATTGAAATTCACGGCCATTATCCTGACTGTATTCGGAATCCATTTGGAACAGGAAATTGGGGTATGTACATGTGTACTGAATTAGACAAAGAGAACAAATTCCGGGCACGATTAACACTCGACTGACAAAACTTGACAACTTATTACAGTGTAAGCCGCAATGTGTTTTACAGTTATTTAGTTTTATCGTCTACAGACTAATATGCGAGTTGTAGAGTAAATTAGTGTTGTCATCTCCAGTGTGACATACGAGTACAAAGGGTTAATAACACTAATGGACAAACGGAGCGTATTCATCCAAGAAAGTGACGCCAGGTCATAGCAAATAATTATAATTCGATTTAGAAGATCACAAAGATACTTATAGACAAATTGGTGTTTATAAACAAAGTGGTGTTTATGAACAAAGTGGTGTTTATAAGCAAAGTGGTGTTTACAAGCAAAGTGGTGTTTATAAACAAAGAGGTGTTATTATACAAATTGGTGTTTATAAAGAAAGTGGTGTTTTTAGTCAAATTGGTGTTTATAAACAAAATGGTGTTTATAAACAAAGTGATATTTAATAACTTAGTGTTGAATATAAACAAAGTGGTATTTATAAACAAAGTGGTGTTTATAAATAAATTGGTGTTTATAACCAAAATGATGTTTTTTAAACAAAATAGTGCTTATAAAAAAGTGGTGTTATAAACAAAGTGACGTTAATAAACAAAGCGATGTATAGATCGTGTTTATATACGGAGTTGTGTTTATAAATAAAGTGGTGTTTATAAACAGAGCGAAGTATATAAGCAAATTTGTGTTTATAAACAAAGTGGTATTTATAAACAAAGTGGTGTTTATAAATAAATTGGTGTTTATAAGCGAAACGGTGTTTTTTAAACAAAGTGGTGTTTATAAGCAAAGTGATGTTTCTAAATAGAGGTGGTGTTTATGAACAAAGTGGTCTTTATAAACGAAATAGTGCTTATAAACAAATTTCTGTTTGTAAAAAAATTGGCGTTTTTTAAACAAAGTGGTATTTATAAACAATATGATGTTTATAAACGAAGTATATAAGCAAAGTGGTGTTTATAAACAAAGCAGTTCTTATAAACAAAGTGGCCTTTATAAATCAAGTCGTGTTTATAAGCAAAGTAATGGTAATAAGCGAAGTGATGCTTATAAACAAAGTGATTATTATAAACATAATGGTGTATAGACACTGAAAAGTTTATACACACAGAACTAATTTCAACAACGGAATGTATATAAACACTATTGTGTTTATATATACAGTAGTATAAGTAAGTATAAGAGCTGTAGTGTATATTAATTCAACACACACAGTTGTGTATACAAACAAACTAGTGCTTATAAACATAGTATCGCTTATACAAGCAATAATGTTTATATGTTTATAAACTCTACTGTTTTTAAGCTTCTGTATTTTCAAGCACTATTGTATATAAACAGTGTTTATAAACCCAGTAATGTTTAACATGATTTGATCAAGCTCTTGTCATCATACATTTGTTGGTATTGTATACATTGTAATGTTTTCAGAAATTATGTCTATTTTACTAATCAACGGACGCTGTATTTCGCATTTGGATTTCCACCACCATTCATGTAAAGTGTGATGCTAGTCGCCCTATCTCTATATTTTCTCACCAGATTGAAATGAGCACGTCTTTCGATGGCATAGACTTTAGCTTGGAAGAAACCCCCGATGTTTTTTCAACGACTTGAACTATTTCACTATGGAACCAAAAACTGCTGCTTTCATCCTAATATCTTTAGCAATATAGCCCGTAGGTTATACCATTAATATTTGTTTCTAGGTCTCGTTGCGAAACATTTCCCAAATTAATGGAGCCAACTGGTGACTCCCAGGCCAGACATCAAAACAAAATACAAAAAGTATTTTTTCGGCGACTTCCTCTCAGCAGATTTCTGGCAAAAACTCTGAGAATAAATAAATTTGCCAAGGAAATAGAGCCTAGAACCTAATTTCTCGTATCAGATTTATCTTCAGTTATTTCAACTATAATCCACAAAGCTGTGGCCTTTAATACGATGTGCATATAAATTGGTGACTATGTTACTCCAGCGTTACTGCTCTGGTTATATCAACATAGTAGCCGTAATCTAGTAGGTAGTGTGTTGTTTGCCTATTAGATGAGAGACCGTGATTTAAACTCCAGATCAGACGAAACGAATTATGAAAAATATGGCAAAAATTCTCAGAGTAAATAATATTTCCATGGAAAGTTACTCAAAATTGTCATTTGGAACCGACATCGATGGACTTATTATGGACAATATTAACACATACAATATGGCTTGTGTAAGGAAAAAAATTTCAATCAGATGTTGTAAATTTTTGCAAAAAATAATTGTAATAAAATTTATTAAACAACAAACAAAAAATTTGTACAACATTGTTAACGCTTAATGTACAATAAATGACCTTAAAATGAGGGAAAAAATAGAATCCAATATGAAGTGATTCTCAAGGCAACTTTAACCCCTTTTTTAACAAGTTTTTTTTACACTAAAACTGACATTAAATTTCTTATAAAAAGACAAAAGAAAAAGTCTGTGAAAAAACTACTGCCCTTATGTAGGAACCCAAAAAAAGGTCATTTACATGAGGCAAAACAAGTTTGTTTTGGTTGGAAATTTAACTACAACAACAAGCATTCATAGAACCATTGGGGGGTCAAAGTTCTATGAAAGATTCGTTCTTTTTTTCTTAAATGTGTTCTAAACAAGCATGTATGTACGTATGTGTAGGAGTTAAAGATTAAAGGTTTTAAAGAATTTTTTAACACAATTAAAATGAAATAAAAATAAAAATAAAAAAAAATTCTTCTTGTTTAATACTTTTAAAACTCACATGTTTACATAGATTTTTGTTTTTTCCCTACAATTTATTCGGAAAAAGAAAAATTACGGAAGAGAGAAGGAGAAATATTCTATGACTACATACACATATCTGCAATACAGAAAGGAGAGAGTAAAACTAGGGAGAGCAGAATACAAAGCGCAAAAAAGACGAACCATTTGTTTTACATGCTTTTTCTATGATCACATGATGCCTTTGTTGGCTGCTCTATTCAAGTTTTTGTTTTCCTGTTCTTGCATGTCTATTTGTCTGTTTGATTATTTTTTCTTTCTTTCATTTTTATGGAGTTTTTCAAAAAACCCTCTGTACTTTGCTTTTATTTCTGTGCTTCTGTCTTTCAGTGCAGGCAGGCAGGCAAGCAGGCATGGAAGCTTTCATTATCCTTTATTTCTGTGTGTATGTTTTACTTTTAAATTGCATTCACGCTTTGCTTAACAAAGCAATGTTGCAAGGCGAAAGTATGTATGTGCAACATTCTTTCCTAGCTTTTATTATTTTTACTGAAATCCTATTAATTTAAAGCTTCGCTTAAAATTAATTTAAAGGGCTCTTGAATTTGATTTGTTTACACAAATAAAATCTTCAAAATGTTCCTACTGTTGAAACTACTTCTTCTTCTGATATTTAAATACCAAAAAGCTATTTGTATACGTGATACCGTTTGTCGTTTGTCTCGACTTAACTAACTCCCCCAAAATTGTGAACGCGTATTACCGAAACAATGATCGAAAGTGCAGAATTCTCAACCTTTTATTTGCAGTTCTTCACAACATTAGCGTCAGTCAACCATCTACTGAGGTGGTAAACGTAATTTTGGAAGGTACTATAAGACTAGTGCGATCAGAAAAAACGAGGGATTACATGATGTCTGTTATATCAATTCGAACAATTTGGATTATGAAGATGTTGTTTACCTACTCTCGCACAAAATCTTCAAAAAGTTGAGTGTAACAAGCCTGAAAACTACTGCACTTTTCAAGTTGTCGAAAAGTATGAAAAACCACACCAGCTAGTGAAATAACTAGGGTGTAACAGCCTGAGTAATGATAGGCAGTTGATTTCCGTTTGCAGAAGAATAGTTCCCTCTTCCTCCACGTCTTTACAGGCCTAGCAGAAGACATTTGTCATATGCCCAGAAGTAACGTCTGTCGCATGAGTGCCTATAGCAAATTGCTCTGTAATGTCTGCAACCTCCTTGCCATATGTCCAGGACCAATGTGTTCCGCATGAGTGCCTATAATGAATTGCTCTGTAATGTCTGCCAACACCTTGCTGACCGTGCTTCTTTGGAGTTTAAATAAAGATTTAGGTTTGATCCAATTTGCTGCTATTTTCCAATGGCCAATGCCCAGGACCAATGCGTCCCGCATGAGTGTCTATAATGAATTGCTAGGCAATGTCTCCAACCACCTGGCTGAGTGTGTTCCTTTGGAGTGTGATGGAAGGTCTAGGTTAGGTTAGGTTAGAGGACGTGTACTTGTCAATTAAGACAAGTACAGTACCCGGAGGTCGAATTGACCCATTGTACAACGTCCTAGTCTCTCACACCATTTATGTTGTGTGTGTTAATTTTATACATGAGTGGTGGGACCTACAGTTTAAAGTCGACTCCGAACGACAGACTTTTGAGAAACTTTTTCATGGCAATTTTTATTTATTCTCAGAGTTTTTACCAGAAATCTGCTGAGAGGAAGTCGCTGAAGAAATACTTTTTGTATTTTGTCTTGATGTCTGGCCTGGGGCTCGAACCCTGGCTTTACGTCTAATGAGCCAGCACAATACCTACTAGACTACGGCGTTCAAGGTCTAGGTTTGATTCAATTTGCTACGCTATCTCCCTTTTATCTGAAGCTGAGCACGCGACGTTGACATAAAAAGGGTTTTAAAGGTTTTCTCTCAGTAGAATAGTGTTCAGTTGTGGTGTCACGCGTCGCCAGTTCATCCGCTGCGGGGATATCAAAAAAAAAAAAACAACATAAGCAGTAATATGTCTTCTTCATCGAACACACCAATCTTGATCTTCTTGGTGCCGATTCGTACCAACTAGCTGTAAAAAGTCTACTGCTTGGCGTCTAGTGTTTGATTATTGTGATTTCGCTTTACATTTGCGTTACGAATAGGCAACAAGACTAGTTCATATTGTAATGAGGACACTCAGCGTAAAGACTTATCACACCCAGTGATTATTCTAAATTAAAACCACAGAATCATGGGAGTTGTCTATGTGTAGCTCTATTAAAAATGTTAAGAATTTTTAAATGTAAAATCTTGATCTTCTTGGCGGCGATTCATACCAACTAGCTGTGAAAAGTCTACTGCTTGGCGTGTGGTGTGTGATTATTGTAATTTCGCTTTACATTTTCGTTACGAAAAGGGAGCAAGACTGCTTCATATTGTAATGAGCAGGCTCGGCTAAAGGCTTACCACACCGTGATTATTCTGAATTAAAATCACAGAAGTAGAGTGAAGTGAAGTGAGTTTTTAAAGTGCACCTCTATTAAAACTTTTAAGAATTTTTTATATGTATCGGATGTACAGACAACTAGGAATCCAGGATTTTCATTTCGTTTACGGCTTGTACTTGTAGCCGTACGATAAACAGCACTTATTTAGCATAATAATTACCCGACATAGTGCTGGTTTGAATCACGTTTTTCTTCCTCAAAAATCAATGCTCAATAATATTCAAATCTCTTAGTAGCCTGCCTTCAATATCTTATATAAACCAAGTGAAGTAGAGTGTTCAAATTTTGATAGAAGCCAACTGACAGGTGCCGCGATGGAGTAGTGTTTCCTCCTCAAGGAAGTGGAGAAAAAATTAAAAATTCACCGAACATGTTAGGTCTTCCAGTTGAGAGTTGGCGACTTATTAACATTACCCACACGATATATGTACATATAAAAAAGACCTTTCCAAACGCAACGCATATCTTAGCTGGAAAATTTTACGGGATTTGTTTGAAACGAGAATGAAATTATTTTCTTTTTTTCTAAACAAACAATGAAAATGAATGCCTATACCCAATACCAAAAACTCCTTTAAAAATATTTACAAGCACTGCCTAACACCATTTATTCCTTTGCCAACTAACACATGCAAAACAACGTTTTTGAATACAAAAATATTGCCGTTCATCACCATGCCATAATCATTATTTAAGGTAATCCATAAACGTTAAGGAAAACTATAATGGCGAATGTGGTGAAACCGTTATTCAAAATTATTCTACTTTGAAATGAAATGTTGGCAAAACGGAAATACATTTGAAATAAATTTATGAGACATGGAAACACTAAATGAAGTTTCACCACTCCACTATAAATACAACTCTGTGTAAAGGTAGTAAAAATGTTGGATTTCCGGTAATTGGTAAAAACATTGAAATTTATGGGGCGTATAAAATTTAAGTGAAATGCTATGAAAATTTCAATAATTTAAAAAAAATTTGTAAAACATAACTTAGGGAGTTAACTAAAACAAGAATTTGAAGTATATATTTAGGTAAGGCATGGGAAAACTTTTATTTTCTTGCTAAATACCAGTGACATTTAATGAGATTTTTACGACGGTTATATGAAACAAGAAAAAATTCTGTAAAGAACGAATGAAAAGAATTTCAATTAAAGTTAATTTATGACATTTAATTTCGTAGGTTTTTAAGCACAGTTTCATCTATTTTTTTTTTAAGAAATGTTGGTAAACAAAGTCTAGTGCTCAGCATAAGTATGTTTTTCTACACGGTGTTAAAATGCTTGTGTCTTAATGTGTTATGTTATGTTTACAAGGCTGTTGGTATGTGAGAATGTGGGTTTTTATTTTAACCCTTAAAGCAGGTTAAATTATATGTTTTCTTACGAACTCATATGAAAAAAACTTTCTTCTTCTTCTATTACTTTAGACATGTAAATAATGTGAAATTTATCTCTACATATGCTCGTTAGTTACTTGTGAGTTTTGAAAATTGCTTCATGAATTTGCTTCAATCCGTTTTACAGGGAAAGCCATACCAGGGTTTGCTTTTTCATTTAAACAGTTGAAACCATAAGTGTGTAATCATTACTTCACACTCTTATTATGGTTATATAATGTGATCCCATGCCAATGGAAAGGAATTAAATTGAAAGTGACTTAACTCTTCCCTCAAGCAGTTCCAAAGCCTGGCTGACATCTCTCAGCCATGAAGGTGTGTTTTTTCTGATTTTCTGTCAATAAATTCTTGAATCCAAAAATCATTCTCAATAGGTCCTAGTGTCCTACCACGACAGAGAAGGTATACTGTGGTCTCCCCTCTTCTTTCTCGTCATTACAACTTCTGCAGAAGTCTTTGCAAGGTATTTTCAGTCTTCGGGCGAACGCAACCAAACACACGTGTCCAATTATAATTGCAATAAAATCCATTTTTATGTCCTGTATTCTCTTCTTCGTTACAAGGTCCTCCTCCTCTTCGTTACAAAATCCCTTAAGCTCAAGATCACTGCAATTTTTTGCAGTGCCACCGAGTCGAAGTATTCCCTCCATTTTGTTACAGAGATTTAGCGTTACGAGCTGTGGTTTAAACTGCAATATTTACCAGTCACTGTAAAATTTCCTTCAATATGACTAAGTCAGTATGAGTAACGGTATACTCTCGCTTAGCAGTATATACTCCCATACTCACTTCCTCCTGCTCTCTGTGTTAGTTTATGTTATTCATGCATACTTAGTGCCTGGAGGCAAACACATCGGAAATGATTCGCCGTAATTTTCCTTTGTGTAATCAACTCCATTATGTTTTTTTTTATTCGCTTTGCCTTTCGTTCATTATATGTGTTAAATTCTTTTTTAGAATTACTTTTAAAATTAAAAAAAAAAGATTACAAAATATTTTGTAAACATTTATATTCGTTTCTTTAAATTTAAAAGAGTTTTAAGCTTTATAAATAATATGGGAATAAAAAAACATCCAAAGTAATATGGATGCCATACATTCCACTCAGTAATTATGCACCTTAGAAAACTTATTGATCCTCTACCAAGGAAGACATGAATTATAGCCATTTCCCGTGACAATCAATAAGGTTTTCAAAATGCACAAAAACTGGTCACTATATCGTGAGACACATTTAGGGATGGCTAGTGTATAAGCTATCAAAATATGAAAGCTTAGACTTACGCATCTTGGTGCAAATCTATTCCATGATCTGAATTTTCTCAAGGATATATCAAGGATATATTATTTGATCACTCATGCCGAAGTCTCCTTGGCTTACACAATATAGCTACGTTTCTTGGATTTTTTGGGATTGCTATTTAAAGGACTCTACAAGGTGCTCACTCTACCCATGCTCCTCCTTTATGGCGCAGAGGCATAGACCATATTAAGCACTCATGCAGCAGCTTTGAGAGTATTCGAGATAAAAGTCCTACGTATGATTTTCGGTCTAGTGCGAGTTGGCGGAGATTTCCGTTTTCCGACGTTGTGCAGCTTATTAATATGCGATGGCTCGGCCATGTCGTTCGAATGGAGGAGGATGCTCCGGCGAGACGAGTATTTGATGCGGGGATCTGCGGAAGTTGGCGAAGAGGACGACCTTGTATGCGTTGGAAGGACCAAATCAAGGAAGCGCTGTCATCGATTGGTGTGACCAACTGCGTAGGCACGCAAGAAGCAGAGGCGCCTGGAAGGATGTGTTGCGGCAGGCCGAAATCCGTTATTCGGGTTGTTAATGGCCAATTAAGTAAGCAAGTAAATAAGTTATTTTTGAAGGACAAGGAAAATGATGCACAGAGCAACCTAACCGTCAAACCCTCGACGAAAATTTCATCAAATAATTAGGTTTAGAGCAGACCAAGACTCAAGTGAGGTGTTTACTCCTCATATGCATTAATGTCATATAGGTTCCAAGCATATATTCGCATTGTCACAGGATATATAAATTGCCACAACACGATCTTCATTCTAGACAAGTGCACTTAGTTTCTACAATGCCATGCCAAAGGCTACTTACTAGCCTTGGGTTGCTAATGGATAGTATGACGCGTGATTTAAATCTGCATACCCTTCATACAAGATTACGACCTAGCTTCTCACCTACTTATATTGTGTTGTATATTAATTTTATACATGAGTAGCGGGACCTGCAGTTTAAAGTCGCTTCCGAACGACAGCTTTCTATTTTGAGAAACTTTTCATAGCATTTTTATTTTACTCTCAAAGTTTTTCCCATAAATCTGCTGAGAGCAAGTCGCAGGAGAAATATTTTTTCATATTTTGTTTTGTTGAAGACGTTTGACCTGGGGTTTGAAGCGTGGCTTCACGTCTAATAAGGCAACACACTACGTACTAGACTATGGCGACTACGGGTTATCTGATGCATGATTTAAATCTGTTCCTGTTGTAATTTCAAAACAAAAGTTTTTGATTGCTTCATATTGAATTGAATTTGGTTTTAGAAGAGTCTTTGCTTCTCTTTATCCTCCTTCTCGCTGACTATACATTTTCAACCAAACATTTGTTTTCACACTACAGAATGAATCTGCGCCTGACAGCGGAGTAAGAGCCCCCCTTAATATTAATTCCCACACAACCTGGGACCCAGCACAGTGTAAGCTTTTTTCCCTAGCTAGCTGATTCAGCTTCCTTACAGCCAAGTGCCCGGCTACACAGATCGGATAAACCTCATTCAGCGACATATGAGCTTCCCTCCTCACAAGTTCATGTTTGAAGCGTGGCCTTACGGCTAATAAGGCCACACACTATGCTTTAGACTATGACGGATTATCTGATTCATGATTTAAATCTCTTCCTGTTGTAATTTCAAAACAAAAGTTTTGATTGCTTCAATTCCATTTGGTTTTAGAAAAGTCTTTGCTTCTCTTTATCTTCCTTATCGCTGACTATAGCTCTCTGCAAACATTTGTTTTCACACTATACAATGGATCTGTGCCTGACAGCGGTGTATGAGCCCCATACTCGTAAGCTTATGTGCCTGCTGATTGACATGAATTCCCACATGACCTGGGACCCAGCAGAGTGTAAGCTTATTGTCTCTACATAGCTGATTAAGCTTCCTTACAGCCGAGTTCTCGGCTTCACAGATCGGATAAATCTCATTCAGTGCCATGGGAGCTTCCCTCCTCACAAGCTCATGTGCCTGCTGATTGATGCGAATTGCCATATGGCCTTCAACTCAGCGTAATGTAACATAATTTTCTCTGAGCAGCTGATTCAGTCTCCTCAGAGTCGAGTTCTTGGATGGGCTACTGGCTGTAATATAATATTGCCATGTACCGCCCTTTTGTACCTTCTATTCAAATTGAATTCAGCACATCTTTCGATGGCTCAGACTTCTGCTTGGTAGATACTCGTGAGGTTCCCATTCAAGGTAAATTTTCTTAATGATCGATTGGCACATAAATCCGCTTATCCTTCACTGTCCTTGGTATATTAATTCTGTTGGCTTTTGATTCTTATCCCCTAAGAACCAGTAGCTAAAAACTCGATAGTCTCTCTAGATAAATGCGAATGTATTCTTATTCAATTGAATACAAGAAATAGGAGTGTAGAAGGGAATAGCAGGGTGATGCAGTCTATATAGTGTATGCCGTCCTTATTTGTCTTGCCATGATGAATAGTTCAATTATTTTTATTTTCAATTAATATAAACAGACATCATTATCGATTGTATGAAATCAGGCAGACATCTTTTAAGGAAAATCTTTTAAAAAAGAAAAGAAACGAAAATTCATACGCACGACTTATAATTTTTTTTTATTCTTAAGAAAATCTTTGGATACTTTTTGAAAGACTTACTTATTTATTTACCACTGAGTCTATCAAAATAAAAATATCGAACGTACAAAAAATAAAAAGGAAGTTCAATTCAATTTAAAGCACATTCAGTCATGTGCTCCCAAGGATGTGTGTACGTACGAATACAATTTTTCAGTTGAAGTTTTGGTATCAAAAAAGGAAAGCAAAAACGATGTGTGGCTGTATGCCAATTACAAAAGTGATTTTCCTGTAAGACACACAGACTCCCATTTGGGGAATATTTGCAAGGATTTCTTATTTCTTTTAAATGGAAATAAATCCGACAGTGTAAAGACACCAGCAAACGTTTGCTTTCGTTTCACTTCATTTTTTCCTTTTTTTGCTGTAAAGACAGATCAAGGAACAGTTTTTCTCAAAAAGGTTACTTCATACATACATCACATACATATGTATACGAGTATGTGTGGCGAAAGACATTTTGCTTGTTGCCAACGTTGATGTTATAAAACGTGTCATACCAACATGGTCGGAAGTCACAAGACATATGAACTTGTCATCACTAAATACTTGCTTGCTTGCTGAGAAATAGAAAATATTCTTCTGTTTTCAATGGAAACGAGATAAAGTTGTCTGTCCCCCATATCATAGTCATGTAATTTTTATTAATATCCTGGATACTATCAATAGCCAGAGAATATATTTGTATGACTGTTGAGTAGAGAGCATGATTTATGGCATAAGTTTTCTAATGAAGAATGAAGATTTCTTCTGCTGAAAGCATTTAGAAATTGATTTTCGTGTTAAAGTCAAGAGAGCCTAGTCATATCATAGTTTAGTATGTAAGGATAAATAGAAAAATTTTGGGAAGAACATAATTTTTTTAAACAAAAAAGTTGGTTCAAATGTTTATTGAGTTCCTTCACAGCGCAAAATATACGAAAAAGTCCAAAACCTTTAACGGACATGACACAAAATCGTAAATATTATGAAGATTTCTAGCTGAGCTGATCGATGATCATGGAAAGTGCATCAGCTTCTTCACTGCGTTTTTTTAACCGTTTGAGTGCCATGGGTTTGGGGTAAATTAATTGAAAATTGCTATGAGAAATTGAGAAAAAATATTTTTTTATTCATAACAGTCACAGCAATTCTCACTAACTGAACGCCAAACTCTGACTGACGCAACCGTCGCTAAGTCGACGGACCTATAGCGACGATTCGCCTTCAAACGGATAAATTAAATTCTAGGGAGTAGAAAAATACAAAAAGAAGGAAAGTAGAGACGAATCTGAACCATTGTAGGGCTCTCCGCACAGAACCCACTCCCGAAAATCAAAATAAAGCTGCTACTTATTTCTACATGCTTCAAAAACAAGGTTGCTTCCAAAAGCATACAAAGTGAACCTTTGTAGAGGAAAACAAAATATATTTGATGTTTTATTTTTGAGCGTAAAAACGCTTCGTAACATGTGGCAACATCAGAAATACTGAATAATGTTTAAAATTTAATCGAATTTTAATGGTCAAAATTTGTGCTTCCGTTGGAAGAACCAAATTGAGAAATCCCTGTCATCATTTGGTGTGACCAACTAGAGACAGCTTGCGAGAACAGTGACGCCTGGAAAGATATGTTAAAGCAGATTGAAATCCTATAAACTGGTTGTTAATGGCCAATTATGTAAGTAAGTAAGTAATGAAGAGCTGATATACTAAGAACCGAAGCTTATTTTGCGGAATTTAGATTGAAGAACACATACATACATAAATACATACATAGTATGGTCATTGCAATCCTATAGTTAGGATTACAACCTAGCTTCCCCCCACACCACTTATGTTGTGTGAGTTAATTTTATACATCAGAGATGGGACCTACAGTTTAAAGTTGACTTCGAACGACAGATTTTTGAGAAACTTTTTCATGGCAATTTTTTATTTACTTTCAGAGTTTTTGTTACAAATCTTATGAGAGGAAGTCGCTGAAGAAATATTTCCATTGTTTTGTTCAAGATGTCTGACCCGGGGTTTGAACCGTGGCTTCCCATCTAATAAGCCAACAAACTACTTATTTGCCTAGGGCAACAGCGAGAGATAATTCAAGAGCTGTCAACACACCTTGACACACCCTAATTGAAGTGCATGGAGTGCCTGCGACATCTTTGAACCGTATTTCTTCAAGAAAGATGAAATACAAAGTAAAAGGAGTAAGATACGGAGCTCAAATCACTGGCTAAAATAGAAAAATTGAAGTTGATTGACATGAAGGCACCAGATGCCATACAGTACCCCATACTATAAACTTATTTATTTATTTATTAAATACAATAGAATTACAAATTATGTTCTAATTATATACGAGCGGAGTAAATTGACCATATGCTCGATGTAGTGCCACAGCCTCTGGCCTCTGGTGGGAATTGAATCCACTACCCTCACGCTAATAGTCTAGCACACTACCCACTAGACTACCAGGGCACCCATAAACTTGTAAAAAGACGATTCTGATAAGAAACTAATTTAAACAGTGGATTATTTGCCATGATTATTCCATTCGACCCCGCTAAACAATTTTTTGTGGAGATACGTGAAGACCTCCGTGTACAAGCGCCAGCCAGTCACAATTCGAGCCATGAAAGATATTATTATAGCTGGCTTTTGGTTAGATACCAGCCAAAATACATACACACATACATACATAATTGTTCATTACAACCCTTCAGTCAGGATTACAACCTAGCTTCTTACGTCACTTATGTTGGTGTGTTAATTTTATACATGAGCGCCGGTACATAGAGTTTAAAGTCGACTCCGAACAACAGATTTTTGAGAAACTTTTACATGGCAATTTTACTTAGTCACAGAGTTTTCAGAGCCTGATATCTGCTGAGAGGATGTGTCGCAACTTCGATACCGTCCAAAATGCTTAAGTATAGTATAGCTCACGGATGTGGCAAAGGTAAGTTGCAGACATTAATTTCGAGTCCCAAATGAATACTTCATTCACTTGTAAAGGACCAACAACAATAGGTTGTGGAACGGTGTTAATCAAATATGTAGCAGTTCTCCAAAAATGCTTATTATATACATATGTATGTACGTACATATATATGAGGCAACTTGACCCAGTACTCAGTTGCTTTTGTTTTTCTTACTTTAAATCTCCAACAACTTTCTTTTGTTTTTTTCTGAGCATTTACTGGCAACTACTTGGAAATCTTTTAAGACTTTAAGTTAACTCTTGATAATATTTTTAGGCCAAGTAAATATTTGACCAAGTTTTTGCCAATTTTCTTACACGAACAACAACTAACTACACAATACATTTCGGCTGCTTTCAGTTTTACTCAACAGCTCTTTACATATATTTTTGTTGGCCAAACAACTATGTGAGTAAGAAAGAAACCAAGACCAAGAGAAATTTATTTCTATGGACCTATTAAAAGCCTTAATAGGAAAAGTTAAAAAGTGCTTATAACTACAAAAAACGAAATGACCAACAACGATTACAACTTTATTCCATCCACACTGACTTTCTCTTGATCTTACTCGGTCGGCTTTGGTTCTGCAATACTTTTGTTTTCTTGTTTTTTTGTTTCTCCATCCCTGTGGTAAACTTAATTCACAATTAGTGTAAATCTATATAAAAAGAAACAACAACAACAACACCAACAGCAACAACATAAAAGAGAATAACAAATATTGTAATAACAAGAAAACTAAGAGGAACTATGAGAATAAGTACTCGTATTCAGTTACTCGAATAATAATCATAAGACCGAGTAAGGGTGTGGATGGAATTGGACCAAAGGAATGCGAGACGTCATAAAAACGTCATATAAATATTAAATAAGAATTTACAGTAACGTGGCATAGGATACGTGCAGAAATCTAGGAAAGGATATTTAAATGGTTAGGTACAGTATGTCACAAAATTAAAGATATGTAAGGTAAGGTAAGGTAAAGGATTAATTTTGGTAGATACAACTGTAGGGTACTTGAAACGTTCCATAAATGTCTTAGGCATTAAGCCCGTGCTTGACTGATAGTAAACACATCAGATTGGGGATAAATCAGGGGCAAACATTCCATTAATGTCTTCTGCATTAAGCACATTAAGTAGCTTGATTGGCAGTCAACTTATTCGGTTTTTTTTAATTTGCACTTCTTATAAATTTCGTTGCCGTAGTCTACTAGGTACTGTATTGGCTTATTATATGTGAGGCCACGGTTCAAATGCCAGGGCAGACATCTCTAACAAAACGAAATACAAAAAAAATATTTCTTCGGCTTTCGACTTTCTCTCACCATTTTTCTGGCAAAAATTCATCGAGCAATTTTCCTCAAAAATCTGTCATTCAGAATTGACTTTAAACTGTAGTTCCTGCCACTCATGTATGAAATTAATACACACAACATAAATGGTATGAGAATCTCATAACTCAGAAGTCTTTGTATGAACACTTTTACTCTACACTGTCTGTTTTTGTCTGAACAAAATATGTATGTATCTTGAAATAGAAATCTTTGTTTTCTTTCATTGTTAGCCTTTTTTTATAAATTGTTGTAGTTATTGCTGTTGTTGTTGTTGTTGTTTTTGTTGTCTATAATTTAACTTGTCTTACAATTGAAGTTTTTCCCTTTACTTAAATGAAATAATTTCATATAACGAGTTAAGTTTTTATACACTGCCAACGACCCCCATTACAACCTGCATGTATTAGATGAGGTTTTAGTGGTGGTTTCTAGTCAAAATGCAAATCAGAAATTAGTAGCACTTTGGAGATACGAGCATGAGAAAAAAAAACTTTCATTATCTGCTATACACTCAAAGAAAAAAAAGGAGAAATTAAGAAAATAATTTTGTTTACGATTGCAGTTGAATTTGGTGTGAAAAGGATACAGAAGGAGTCCAAGAGCTGCTAATGGACTCTGAAATATGCAATGTTTTGTGTGGCTCATTGGACCATACTTCTTAAAGTACCATAAATATCGCAATATATCATTGATAATCTATTGAAAAGCGAGTAGGGTCTCCAGTTTTGGAACAGTTCTTTGATCGCCAAGATCATGCACCTTAACGCCGCATGGCGTTGGCTTATTAGACGCGAACCCATGGTTCAATCTGCAGCTCAAATCAGCTCAAACAAAAACGAAAAATATGCAAAAATATTATTTAGGCGTCTTCCTCTTAGCAGATTTCTGGCAATTGAGCATGACAATAATTTAAAAAACATTCAAATAAACAAATAAAAACAATAATATTATGGCAACAAACTGTTGAAATCAATAATTTAACAGCAATGGTGTTAGAAATAGGTACAGCAAAGCATAAGATATTGTAAAATATTACTTACATACGGGGGGTATTATTTGGTATTATTTAGTTACACTCACCTAGAAAGAAAGTAAAAAAAGAAAGAACACAGTTAGTAATGAGTAAAAACGTGATGTTGCTTAAAGATATTAAATGAAAAACTTTACTGTCCCTACAATTATAAAACATAGTGTGAGAGCAAAGTGACTGAATCTATACAGTATTTTATGATATATTTAGATCGCTCTGAAAATGGATTATAATTCTCATGTATTGGTTAATTTGCCGCAGTCTAATAGGTTATGTGTTGGCTTATTAGACGCGAACCCATGGTTCAAAGCCCCAGATCAGACATCTCGTTGAAAACGAAATATAAAAAAAAATAATTTTCTTTCGGTGCCTGACTTTCAGTAGTTTTCTGGCAAAATTTCTGAAAGTAAATAAAATTGTTTAAAGTCGCCGTAGTCTAGTAGGTAGTGTGTTGGCTTATTAGACGTAAGGCCAAGGTTCAAACACAGGTCAGACATCAAAACGAAATATTAAAAAATATTTCTTCAGCGACTTCCTCTCAGCAGACTTCTGGCAAAAATTCTGAGAGTAAATAAAATTGTCATGAAAAGTTTCTCAAAAATCTGTCGTTCGGAGTCGACTTTAAACTGTAGGTTCCGCCACTCATGTATAAAATTAACACACACAACATGAGTGGTGTGAGAAACTAGGTCGTAATCCTGACTGAAGAGCTGAAGGGAACAATTAAGTATTTAAGTAACAGGCCTTTTAATAGAGCACTATATACTCAAGGTACTCTTGTTAAAAATGGGAATTGTCTCGTAGCTAATATGTACAGTGGTGGCCCTATAATTAGCAACATGTATGTATGTTTGCTAATTTGTTTTACAGTTTTCACTGTGTACCTGGGATCAAAGGCCTTGTTTGGAGGACGCCTTACATACGTTTTTGCAACAGATTGTGACAAATTAAACTTAGATGCGTCACTCCAGACAACTCTGTTCCAGAAACATCGTTTCTAATTATAAGGCCACCAGCCACCACTGTATATTCTGTGATGATGAGAATGTATTATCATGAGACATACTAAGAAGCTGTGAGACAGTAAGTAATACTTGGGTGCGTATAAGATGGTACACAGGGAATTGTCTTTGTTGACGTCGAGCAGCATCTTGAAGACTGTCAGGGCAATAGGATAGAGGAGATATATTACGGATATCGTATGTAGATTGAGGGCTGAATAAAAGACGATATGGATCGCCTTTATGGACGACAATAATATGCGTTGGTGTGCTCTATCATTTCATACCAGAATCAAATCTAAGTGGACAACATCTGTTGAATCAACTTAATGCTATGTTCAGATATGAACTTTTATTGAGTCAATATTCGGTTTATTGAGTACAATATTTTAAGTGTTCAGACATAATAATATACGCAGTTCAGCTGCTAATTCAATATTCATTTGACAGCTGGTAAACAAAACAGCTGGTTATTTCAACAACATTGTTTTTATTTTGTTTTCTTTTCTTTTGTTTGTCGTTCTTGACATTTTTCAACAGAAAGTGTTCGGTTAATTGTAATATGCTTAGTAAACACACTTATGACAGTGTTGCATTTTAAGTTTTACTCAATATTATAACAATTTGCGTATTTATTGCGCAATTATTAATTGAAACTTTATATGAAATATTGAGCTCAATAATGGCGTTTATTGCGATTTACGCAATAAAGGTGCATATCGGAACGCCGTATAAGAATGTACAAAGGCATAGCAGTCGGTAGGCAAGTTATGGCTGCAGTATTTTGTATGAGCATGGAATAATCCTTCTAATATTATTCAACATTATTGGAGTGTATGAAGGGCGAATAGTCTACGAATATTTCAGCTCAACTGTAAGGTGCCTGTTTACACCATTCAAATCTTCCCTCATCTATTCTCTTTCTTGTTTTCTATTACTGGTCATGTCTTTCCACTTGTCTTAACTTTTCAGAAGTTTATTTATTGTATTTTTTTTTAAAGCATTTATACATACGACTGACTACAACAACAGAGAGTTTTTTTTGTTTTGTTTTGTTTTGGATGAAATTCTTCAAGTCGATTTCTTTTGTGTACGAGACTTTATTGTACTGCTACATTGACTCTCTTCAAATGATAAACTTAAAAGTTTTCATAACATTTAACATGTCTTAAAGACACATACAATAATAGCAACAACAAAAGCATTAAATGCAACATTTTCAAGGAAACATTATGAATACAAGTGTAATAAAACAGCAACGAACAACAGGCAAAACATTAAATGTAATGAAGGCAACAAGCAAAATAAAACAAAAATTTTTTTCATAGCAAGCAGAGCCTGCATAAGCAAAAAAAGGTACCAGCATAGTAGTAATAAGGAGAAAAAGGTACCATTTTTAAGGCGGAAAAAAAAAACAAAAAGAAGACAAAAAAATTAAAATAAACATTTTAAATTGTGTTTTAGCAACAAGACAAAACTGTTTTAAAAACATGCTTAGTTAGAGCATGAGGGAGGGTGGCAAGCAACTAAGAAACAGGATATCAACTCTGGTAATAAGAAGGAGATTTGCACGAACTCTCTGCAGCAAGAATAAAAAACATACAGGAAAAGCATGCAAAAGTAAAAGAAGAAAAAAAAAACTAAACAAAGCAACACAATGTCGTCTTGTTTTTTTTCTGTTTCTAATAGCCGGTAGAGCAAGTTTTGTTTTCCCTCTTTTTTTCGTAGGGTTTTTTCATTTAATTTTTTGCTTTTAAACGGAAGTAAGCAACGAATGAATAAATGTTGTTTCCGATTTGCATTCATTCGTTAGTTTTAAATTATGATACAATAGCCGCACTACTTTACTACACCCCTTTCTTCGAAACATTATTGTACTGCAGTTTTGGTGTTCTAATCGTTAGCTATCCTTGTGGCTAGCTTAAGAGGGTGTTTTTATTGCCTGCTTTACAGAATAAAAGCAAAAAACTAACTTAAGAATATTTTAAGTTTCATTAGAATTTCATTATTATTGTTGTTGTTGTTGCTTTGTTGTCTCTTTTTTGTCTTGTTGCGTTGTGTTGTATTGCATTTATTTGCCACATTTATAATGTTTTTCCTTAAAGATCCTTTACAAGACATTGCATTTCATTAGAAGCTACGTCGTTCGTCTTTATTTATCTTTATGTCTGCCATGCAAATTTCTTTGGGTTGCCGCCGCTAGTTAAATTTCAGTTTTGATAGGCGCTTATATTTATTCGCATTTATAAGGTCTAGGCATTAATTTCAGTATTTCATAACATGCAACTGAATGTTACCGCAATATATGTACCAGGTACCTGTGGATTGAAGGAAGAATGCACTCTTTATGTGTTCAAGTGAGATGACGTATTAAAAAGCATTGAATTTGTTTCAAACCTAGTACAGCGAAACTGTTCCTGTACAATTTAGGCTTGGTTAGCTGGCGAATATTTCTTGTAAGGCAAGGTCTTACTTAGACCAACGTTTAGGCCCACTGTGATGCCATAATTACCATACAACCTGACGATCACACATTCCCTCGAACTACCATACAAACTGACGATCACACATTCCCTCGAACTTTAGAATAAATTTTGCTATTGCAGCAATTTTTATATCGGAGAGTTCAGTCAATGATGACAGAAAATGAGAGGATAAGGACCAGAGATCAGCAATGAATCGTTTTTTCGCTACTCATAAGTACTCATGAAATGTTGAGTATGAGTGATTCAACAGTATTGAAATTCAACTACTCTGATTCATTCGTACTCAGTACAACATTGATTTATAAGCACAAGTTGCAATGAGTATGAGTACAACGTTGACATCAAACTCATAATATTCGAACTATGTTTGATTCATACGCCTAATCATTCAGATTCGTAAATTTAGAAAAATACTTGTAATACTCATAAATTATTCGAGTGATTCAAATCGTTCATCAAAATTTGCAGACTTAGTTGTTGTTGCGTTTACAAAAAAAGAAGAAAGACACAAGCAAAGCAAAGCAAACACACAACCTTCTAATGAGTAGTGTAGTGTTCGTACGCGAATCATATTTATTTTGTGATTCGTGTATTCGATGAATCATGGAGAGTCGAAATCAATAACATCATGCGTATTGTTAAGTAAGAGTACCATGAGTATTTCAAAGTTTGAAAATGAGTAGTATGAGTATGACATTAAAATAAGTATGAATGCGTATAAGTATCAGAAATTATGAGTATGATTCGAATCTACTCATCTTTTTGAGTACTCATTGCTGATCTCTGATAAGGACCAGAGCTTCTACACAACAAGTTCAGGTTACACGAGGTAAAATGTAGGATTTTCCTTCTCCTCAGAATCACAAATTCGGCATTTAAGGGAATGTTAAGTCATGCGTGAATGCCTCCAATGGGACAGTGGCCTATAATGGCATTGCAGTTGAGCAATAGATGGCCAAGCGAGTAAAGGACAAAAAAGTCCACTAGCCTCTTCTATACAATACTGTCAACGAAATTCAATCTCCCTGTAAAACTAACATAGAATACCTAGTTTATATGAGGTAATCGGAACACCTATGCCTTGTTACATGTCGGAGAATTTGAATTCTGTATCCACTCTTCAGCAATGCAACCTTCAAGGCATTTAGTTAAGTCTCCGAGGACATATGCTACAACAGGCTGAAAGGAAAGTGATTAGACCGCGTTTCTTTATACAGAATCCTTTCCCAATTTTGAGAACGAATGAGTTTAGACTTAAAGGCCGCTCTGTCTCTGTGCTTAACAGGGAAATGAGAGTATTTAAGACATGCAAAATAGATTTTCACAAAGAATCGTATGTTTTCCATAGGTCAGCAGGTATAATGCTATCAGTACCTAATGATTTAAAACCTTTTAAGGGTATTTTCTCTTACAATTGCTCACATAATGTGTATGAAGTACCTTAAGAGTCGCCTAATTTTATACAGACCTAGATTTCATACGATACACCCTATATAGCTGTTGGTCTTTGTGAGACCAACTCTACTAGTCTGATTGGACTCTTCCACTTCTTCTCGCAAAAAGACCTATAAGAGGTTATCTCCTTCCGGAGGGTGTTCTTAAGGTCATATAACTTAAGTTTGATGCCAATTCTGTCATAGACAAACTTGACTTCAGAGACTTAGCTTTTCCTTTTACGATTTTCCCTTAGCAAACCTTGCTAGTGTATGAGTAGTTAGGCAGCCCTTAGATGATGTCTACACAAAATTTATTCTGATTAGAAAATTAAACAATTTTAGAAATATCACGTTTTTAAATTATTCAACAAAAATTCAGAAATTTTGTCACGATTATTTAATTTGAAAACGATTTAAAATTCAACATTTTAATGTCAAATCCACATATGTACTCTACTGCAATCCACATCCATCCATTCACATGCTCAGCATATTGAAATTATTTTATGTGAGTGGCAATTGTAAAATGTCGTTACAATTGCCTTTAAATCTCTCGGCCATACAACTTATGACCACTCATAAATATATGACAGTACTTGACCACGTTTCCTCGTATGCAGCAAACTGCTATGCTATGCCATTTTACAGGTAAATAAGCACATTCATTACACACACAACAACACTTATGTATGTATATGCAAACTTATGTATATGCATACAGAGAAGATGAACAAATTAAATCAATTAAATTTAGAAAATTAATAGAAAATTGAAATTAAAAGCACATATAAACGTTGTATGAGTAACAGAAGAAGAAAAAAAAAAACAAAATTAAATAAATTTAAATTCATTTATAAACACTGTACAGTAGATAGTGAATGAAAATGAGCTTAATAAACTAGCAGGTAAGCACCAATGTTTAAGAAGAAGGGGGCCTAGGCTGAAAATATTTAAAAAATAAGTTGTGATGTGAAATTCGTTCAAAATTCGTTGGTTTTATCGAATTTAATCCATCTTCGATTCATTTCTATTAGTATGGGAGATGGCAGCGCTGTGGGAAAGAACGTTAAGAGCGTACATGATGAAGAAAGAAGGACTTCGATATCTAAATATGTATATACATATGTAAATGGCCTTTACAACCCTTCAGTCAGGATTACAACCTAGCTTCTCACACCACTTATATTGTGTGAGTTAATTTCATATAAGGGTTGTGAGACCTAAGTTTAAAATCGATCCCGAACGACAGATTTTTTGAGAAACTTTTCATGGCAATTTTTATTTATTCAGAGTTTTTGTCAGAAATCTGCTGAGAGGAAGTCGCCGAAGAAATATTTTTTTAAATTTCGTTTTGACGTCTGACCTGGGGTTCGAACCGCGGCCTTACTTCTAATAAACCAACACACTACCTACTTGACTACGGCAACTTCCAGGACTTCTAAAATTTCGGAAATTTATGCAGAACGCCGTTCTGGGTAGTAATGTGTACAGAGAAAGTGAAAAAGAAAGGTGCTGATGCATGCCCTTCGATCTCATCTCAGAAATTTCTAAGTGCTAAGCTAAGGTGTGCCTCCTCCTCCTCGGATGCACAACTTTTGCGGAAATAGTCTCAGGAAGATCGATTGTTCTCCGTCAGAAAAAAAGATACAATTTAGGGAACATCCATGCGAAAGAGCAAAACAAGCTGTTTTACTACCCGTGAAAGAAGTTTGGGTCAGTTCAAGCTATCCAGAAAGTGTTAGTGATAGTAATCTGTAGTTGTCAGAATCATCGTGGGTAAAGGAACCCCTAAGCATGGACCACATAGCGGGATCTCTAGGATGTCACATTCTCTTCTAGTACTGGACTTTCACGTACTTCCTTCTTGTAGATAATTTTATGAGTAAATTTACTAGTCTAGCGCCGATATTAGTCGTAAGTTTAAAAACAGTTTCATAACTGATAGCGATATTGCTCGATTATTATTCAGTATGTTTTCCCAAATCACAATAGATGGACTAATAAAATTGTTTTATCAAAATGAGTGTTTTGTTCAAGTAATGTACTGCGCATTTTGCCCATTTTACGATCGTCCAACGGAATGCAAGATCTGCCGAAAATATTGCCGCTGTCCATGAGAGTATGCAGGCGAAGCCTATGCAGACGATTTTACCTCGGTTGGCATTGCTCCATATTTTGACGATGACTAAATTATGAGTATTAATGACACGCCCCATACGTCGATAATTACGAAATTCTTTTGGTTTGAATTGGATACCAACGGCATATGGTTTCAGTTGAAGGGCGCTACGTGCTACACTGCTCATATTTTTAAGTCGCAGGGGTGTATGCAAATAAGCTACAAACCAAAGAGGTCCTCAATAACAACATAATTGATGGCAACGTTCAAATTCTGCCCGATTATTTAAGGAACATAGTATATTTCGAGTGCACTCCGGCCAAAAAAGGCTTGGCGCACATTTGAACGATGTTCGCAACATAATAGTATTAATATGCATTTCATTTAAAATTAAAGATAGAAAGCGCTAAGACTGATAAAAGGTTTCTTGATTTTCAAATTTATACCCTCCTCGTATTCTAGTTCATACAAAACAACATACTACAGAATGTTCCTACAGAATCCTTGAAAAGTTCGTCATATTTCGTACAAATAGACGTCAATTACGAAGAAGTTGCAGGGGTGATTTGGCGTCCGCAAGGACTTTACTGGCTGTTGGATTAGATCAGAATATTTTCAGGGAATACTTTGCCACTGATCAGCCGTTTAATCGTTATGGGAATAGCCCAGACTGCCGCTTTGAAGACATTGTGTCTAGACTAGCGCCTCACTTCACAACATGTTTCCTACCGAACTTCAAGGCATGGTTGTATATTTCCAGAGAATTTATGAAAGTGTGGCTTCCCCTTCTAGTAGATCTTGATTGGGATAACAATGCTTAAGTACTTCTTTGATACTATCGGTGCCAAGGAGTAAGGATCAAACATTTTTATCATGTCCAAGCAACTGCCTGGCACAGTAGCATGTCGAGTTTAGCCCCATGGTTGCAAGAGCTGCCTGTTTTTGCAGAAGAAGCTGAGAAGAAAACTAGATAAGTATGTCTCAATATGATAAGGTGGATGTCATTTGCAAGTCTTTGGTAATAAGGATGGCAGATAGCCCACAACATAGTGATACAACGAATCTTCCATTCAGGGCATAGAGATTGTACGTTATTTTCTTCAGGGCAGGAATGCAGTAATTTTACAAGGGTCTTCTAGAGTGGACTTTTGGTTGTTGTTGTTAATATTTTTTATATCAATGCTCCACCTTTGAAAGCTAGAGATTCCAATATTTTACAGATTATACTAAACCAGACAGATGACAGATGATGGACTGGGAGAATCTAAGAAAGTTTGTATCAGATACAGACCTTCCATAGTAAATATAGGCATCAGACCTTGAAGACCTCTCTTTTAACGTGACCATCTATGCCTTTGATACCGTTGTTCTGTTTCAAAACATATGTACATTAGGGCCCCCTGTTTCTCCTAAACATTGCCCACAATTGAATTTTAATTTTGCTTCTATTATAGCAGCACATGCAAATACCTAAGCTATCGTGTAGTGCGTATGTATGTATGTATGTACAATATGCCTGTTGTCGTCTAACGATATAATTTTAAATTGTTAATTAGAAATTTCCTAACAATTAACAAAACATTTGATTTGCTTTCGAAGCAATTCTCTCTGGACATTATAAATTTGACACTTGGAAATATTTTCAATGCCTCTGCACAATGCCAGAGAGCGCAGCACACTGCAATACTAACACGAACACGTATGGGTACGATACGCAACAATTACCCAGGGCAGTGCGCAATAAAGGCAACTGGTAAATGTGTTAATAACATTGACAACGTTTCGGAACGTATGTCGACTGACTATATAGGCGATACATACATATGTATGTACATATGTACATATATGGCCAGGGATAGTGTTGATGATGAAGTCAATTTATAATGAAGTAATAAACTGTCAAAAATGACCATTGGAATTAAGAGATTGCAATTGTATTGCAAAATCGACTCACTCTTGCTGTGTATGTATGTATGTATGTATGCATTGTCGACTATTCGGGTAAATGTGTGTGTCTGTGTAAGGCAAAAACATGATTGTTGCAACATTAGTATTCGATAGCAAATACAGCCTTGAATATGAATTAGTTTATTGGTCATGTGGCAGCCATATCGAATATGTATGTACTTTAATTATCGATTTTTAAAGCTTATGGGAGTGCACAATGAAATCATTTCCAAACATTTTTCCAACATTTTATCGAATTGACAATTGCTGCATGCCATATACATACATACATACGTTTGTGTATTCAAAATCAAATCAATTGCAAAACAGTATTCGCTAGAACAGAACAACTTCAATAATACTCTACAAAGCTAAAAGAGATTTCCTAAAATCCTTTGATAGAAGGGCCTAAGTCCCCTCGAATTAATAATAATTCTTACACGACAAAATCTTCTTAAGCCGATTAGGATGGGTTAGGTTAGAGGGCGTGTACTTGTCAATTTAGACAAGTACAGTACCCGGAGAGCGATTTGAGCCATTGTATATAGCGTCCTTAAGAAGGAAGGATAGAAGCGGGGATAGAAAAAAGGAGCGGAAGTAGGAAGGGAGAATGGGAAGCTAAGGAATTACACAGACCAAAACAAAACAAAATGGGAGAATGCGACTACACCGACGAATCCCTAGCACTTCTCAGCCAGCTCAAGTTATCAATAAATCTGTGGAGAGCCTTGATGTCGGCTCTTGACACAGAATTCAAACCCTCAAAGAAGCCCCTGCCAAAGGTCCTCAACCTACCAAGGGCTGGGCAGCTACAGAGGAGGTGCTCGACAGTCTCCAACTCCTCCTCATCGCAACATACCCTGCAGTAGTTCGGCTGGGATCTGGAACAGATCAGCGACCTAATCTTGCAGTGTGATAAACCCTATAATTAACCTTAAACCAAGCCCAGCAGCCAACTTTTTCTTCCACTGTCTATAGCAGGCCATAGACATCAAGAAACATAAGGCCATTAAATTAGGAATAAATTCCTCTTTGCCAGATTACATCCACAAAAACTTTTATTTTTTTATAGCCGGCTGCTTTTATCAACTTTGGCGGGACCTACAGTTTAACATCGACTATGACGTTGGGTTTGAATAACTTTTTATGAGAATTTTATTCATTCTCAATGCATTTGCTAAACGATTGCCAACAGAAAGTCTCCAGTTGTTGAAGATGTCTGAGCTCGGCTTTGAACCAGGGGCACATTTTTACTAAGTCAACACACTAAGATCCTTGCATACGGTAGTGAATACTACAGGTTTTGTGACAATGGTTAAGGCAATGGGAGACAAGACTAACACAAGTCACGGAGAGACAAAGTCCTCTAATGAATAGAACGGAATATAACTTATAATCCAAGAATTGTACACTTGATGTTCAGGTACGAAGATGGTCAGACGCATAATGACCTACAGAGGCATTGTGTTTGAGACAAAACAAATCTAAAAAGAGCTCAAGGTATGCAGAAAGTAATATGTGTTTGTATAACTGGGAAGTCGCCGTAGTCTAGTAGGTAGTGTGTTGGCTTATTAGACGTAAAGCCAGGGTTCGAGCCCCAGGCCAGACATTAAAACAAAACACAAAAAGTATTTCTTCGGCGACTTCCTCTCAGCAGATTTCTGGCAAAAAAACTCTGAGAGTAAATAAAAATTGCTATGAAAAGTTTCTCAAAAATCTGTCGTTCGGAGTCGACTTTAAACTGTCGGTTCCGCCACTCATGTATAAAATTAACAAACACAAGTGGTGTGAGAAACTGGGTCGTAATCCTGACTGAAAGGTACAGTGAAGTGCTATTATACAACAGCGCTGAAGGTTCTGATGTATTCAAGTCTGCTGCACTTAGTTGTGAAATCCAAAGCTTTTCAGGCTTTGATTAGAATAAGGGGAGGTAAGTCCAACAATATTTAGACTTCGTGGTCTTATAAATCGAATGGCCTATAGCTTGACTGTGTCCTTAACTGTACTCTGGATAGCTCCAGAAGGATTCATGATTTTGAGAAATTCTTCGAAACGAAACAGTAATAAGAGTAAATGAAATAATCTAAAGACTACGTATTCTGTTAAAGAAGGCCACGTTCTGTAGTATAAGTATGGATCAAGAACAGATATTCGAAGAGAAGGGAAATATTTGATTCCAAAATCAAATATTTCAAGTCCATGGGAAAACACACGGGTATTTTCCAAGCAGAAGTCTATGCGAATGAAAGACTTGAGTATAGGGATGGATCAAGAACAAATATTCGGAGAGGTATCCCTTTCTATATTTTTATTTCTAAAATCAAATATCAATGGGGGAACACGGGCAGTCTATGTGAACGAAATATTTGCTACAAAGGACGAGACATAGCAATACTATCAGCCAGTCCGAATGCCATAGGAGCACTCAACTCCTATGAGATCTACTCGAACAAGGTATTGGAGTATCTGGCAATTGAATTTGCGCCAATGCGCAGGCAGTTTGAGTTTGCGAGGAGGAGAAATTTAACGTCGCTGACGGCAACCGAACCAGTGCAGACAAATATACTTTGGAAAGGGAAGAAAAGACAAGGAATGGAACTTCTCAAGCCAAACGAGCTTAAGGCAATTTAAGCTTTTATTGAGGAAGTAGAAGATTAGGAATTTTGAGTCATGCTTCAGAACATGCAGGAATATTCTGAAGTTAATTACCAACCTTTTTGCAGGGCAGTGTGTACGTAAATTTGTGGGAACATAATATATGCAGGGCAGTGTACACTGTACACTCTTCAGAGTGGCAACATAATATGCGATTTCTGTGATAGTGATGAAGAAACAAAGGAGCACAAACTTCTAACCTGTAGAAGGCATTAATGCATTCTAGAAGACACTTGGGTTCATATCAGGTGCTGGGCATTATACCGACCAGCATACTGCTGTTCATCAGAGAAATAGGATGCTTGAAGGAAACATTATATCCTACCGAGTTTATGGACGTCGGTATTTTGTTCCCTTATAGAATAAAGCACCAAAAGTGCACCGGCAAGGAATAATTTTTCTTGCTTCAAATGAACCACATTATCGTTAAATACAACAACACTAACAGCATGGTACAGCCGTAGAACAATTATCTTAAAAAGGAAAGAAAAGTATTTTCTTATACGTAAGTCCAATCCAATATACCCCTCTCCATATCTCAGAGAGTACTCCCCGTACACTTAAACTGTGTATTCAAAGTACAATGTTCAGAGTGGGAACATAATATATGCAGAGCAGTGTACACTGTACACCGTTCAGAGTGGCAACATAAAATGCGAATTCTGTGATTGTGGGGAAGAATCACCAGAGCAAAAACTTCTAACCTGTGGGGGGCATTAATGCATTCTGGAAGTAGTCTATTAGGTAGTGTGTTGGCTTATTAGACGTAAAGTCAGGGTTCGAGCCCCAGGCCAGACATCAAAACAAAATACAAAAGAGTATTTCTTCGGCGACTTTCTCTCAGCAGATTTCTGGCAAAAACTCTGAAAATAAATAAAATTCAGATGAAAAATTTCTCGAAAATCTGTCGTTCGGAGTCGACTTTAAACTGTAGGTCCCACCAGTCATGTATAAAATTAACACGCACAACCTAAGTGGTGTGAGAAACTAAGTCGTAATCCTGACTGAAGGGTTGTAATGACCAATTATGTATATATGTATGTAGAAGACACTTGGGTTTATATCAGGTGCTGAGCATTATACCGATCAGCATACTGCAGTTCATCAGGGCAATAGAATGCTGGAAGGAAACACTATATCCTACCGAGTTTATGGACAGTACATTACAGTACATATGTATGTAGCCAACACTATAAAAAATTTAACAATACGAACTAAAAATTTTGGTCAAAGTCCTTTAAAATACTATCATGTATAGCACATGCACAAGTACATGCACAAGAGGAGTTTGCCTTTCTCTCTCTTTTTTGTGGAGAAACAAAATATTTATAAATCCTGTTATCTTGTTATTTTAGTACTTTAGCCTTTTCATGGTACTCAAAAAAAAAAAAAAAAAAAAAAAGGGGAAAAACACTGTAAATATCATCACATAAACACATAATGGACTCAGTGCCTAACTATTTCTATATGTTCGGTTCGATGACAGTCATACAGACTGTTTGTTACACCCAATAAAAATTATATCTCAGTTTAAATATGTATACATGTACGAGTATGTACGATTGTATGGCGTTAAGTACTAAATTTATAATGCAATCAAATGAATATAAAAGAAACAAAAAAGCAACAGCAACAACAACAGCAACATTTTATGACATTTATGCCGAACATGACCAAACAAAAAATGAAAGCAAAATTTTAGTTGCTTTTTTCAACAGCTTAAAAGTAGTGGTAAAGAGGGCGTGTTGCAAAAAAAAATATTAAAAATCTCTCAATGTTATTCAGGCATAAAAGTTTATATTTTAATATGCAATAGAGTGCAACATGTTGCCTACATGTCTGCATAAATGCTGCACTAACTACACAGCCCTTATACATATATTTTGAAGCAGTTCTTGTATGTATGTTGTAATGCTGTATGTTACTGCACTGTAACATTGTTATCACGTACGTTCAACACTAGAGAATATGTAAAGTTGTTGCATTGCTTTTCATTTTTGGTGTTTTTGCAAGGCTTTTATACTGAAGCCATTTACAACTATTTTCAATTGTTAAAACATATTCAAAGAAAACTGTTGTGCATCTGCTTAATAAAACAGTTTTTATAGAAATTTTTACAGGCACAGAGATATGGAAAAAGGACATGAGCAGGATTAAAATATTTTGTTAACTTATTTGGGTCAGTAGCCTATCTCTGTGGCACATATCGTTGAGCCCATAAGAAATAAAATAAGGACTTGTTTTGTGCACAACTAAATGCCTATCTCACTATTAAGCAATGATGCACTATTAAGCATCGATGCAGCCGCCTTGACAGTATTCCAGGGAAAAGTCCAATTGAGCACCTCCGGCCTAAGGCCAGTTGGCGATGATTTCCGCATCCTTTCCAATATAAAGCTGCATGAGTTCTTCATAACAATTTTTGGCAGCACGTTCTCTTGAGAAAGAGCAAAGTACATCACCGTCACACCCAATACCACAACCCAAAATATTTTTACAAAGAGCATTACTTCTACACAAAGGCGCAATGTCCTATCACTTTGGCATCTGCTAGGCTGATAAGGCTTGAGACATTAGACAAATTAGACAAAGGAAAAAGAGATTATAAGAACCAGGTTGGAGGAGACGCTTTATCATTGCCACAATTGGCTTAAAAGAACGATAAAAATTAGTGACGCTTTAGAGGACGCCACGAATACCTCGTTGAAGACAAAACTGAGTACAGACTGTTGTCCAATATCTTAAATATGGAGAACACCAAATGCAAAAGGAATTCGTAACTTTAGATGCAAGTACACCAGACAATGTAATACAATACTACATAACACATACCCTTTAGCCAGGATTACGACCTAGTTTCTCACACCTTTTATGTTGTGTGTGTTAATTTTTATACATGAGTGGTGGGACATACAGTTTAGAGTCGATTCCGAACGACAGATTTTTTGAGAAACTTTTTCATGGCAATTTTATTTACTCCCAGATTTTTTGCCAGAAATCTGCTGAGAGGAAGTCGCCGTAGAAATACTTTTTGTATTTTGTCTTGATGTCTGGCCTGTGGCTCGAACACTGGCTTTACGTCTAATAAGCTAACACACTACCCACTAGATTACGGCGACTTCAATGACTTCAAATAAAGGTTTAATATTTTTTTAAGAGCTAAAAACTCCTCTGTTGAAACCCAGGCTTGATTGACTTCAGGCTACCTACCAGGAAAATTAAACGTCGAGAAACAGTTTGATAACGAGGCGAAATGATCGCCAAAGACGATTCATGGAAGAGGCTCACCAAGGAAACTATTTGGAATGAAAATATCAAACAAATCCACAAAATAATTTTAAATGACCGAGGCTCTAAAGATCTCAAAGAAATGTGTTAGACATGTCCTAGATGAATACTTAATTATTCGAAAGCTCTATTAAAAGCGGGTGACGCGCAAGCTTATGACAGAAAACAAAACCAAATTGTTAATTGTGAGCACTGTTTAATGCTGTACCACCATAAAAACTCCAAATTTTTGCATTCTCGAACTTATGCCTTTGATTTTACGAATTGAGAAGCTTTCATGGAGCCAGAACCCTTCTGTGGTGTGGTAAAATATGTTTGCAATACTATACTCAACGAATGGAAGGTAGGTTAAGACACGCATGACTTTTTGAGAAATGTCAATAGCAGGAGGTTCGAACCATGTGTTGGACTATCCAAGAATAACCTGATGTTATTAACCAAGTCGCCATTATCTTGTAGATAGAATGTTGGCTTATTAGACGCGAATCTGTGGTTCAAACTGCAGCTCAGTTCAGCTCGAATAAAACGAAAAATATGCAAACATATTACTTGGGCGACTTCCTCTCAGCAGACTTCTGGCAATTGAGCATGACAATGCTTTAAAAATTCAATTCAAATTCATTCAAATAAAAAATAATAATAATACTATGGCAACAAACTGTTGAAGTCAATAATTTAACAACAATGGTTTTAGAAATAGGTACAGCTAAGCGTAAGATATTGTTCTGTAAAATATTACTTACATACGGAGGGTATTATTTAGTTACACTTACCTAGAAAAGAAAGTAAAAAAGAAAGAACACAGTTAGTAATGTGAGAAACGTGATATTTCTTAAGAGATATTAAATGGAAAACTTTTTACTGTCCCTACAATTATAAAACATAGTATGACAGCAAAGTGACTAAATCTATACGCTATTTTATGATTCATTTAGATCGCACTGAAAATGGATTATAATTCTCATGTATTGGTTAAGTTGCCGCAGTCTAATAGGTTATGTGTTGGCTTATTAGACGCGAAACCATGGTTCAAAGCACCAGATCAGACCTCTTGTTGAAAACGAAATATGAAAAATATATTTCTTTTGCTACTTCCTCTCAGCAGTTTTCTGGCAAAACCTTATAGTATAAATTAAAAATTGCCATGAAAAGTTTCTCAATAAAATCTGTCGTTCAGTGTCGACTGTAGGTACCGCAATTCATATATAAAAATAAGCGCACACAACATAAGTGGTATGAGAAGCTAAGTTGCAATCCTGACTGAAGGGTTGTTATGACCAATTGTGTATGTATGTACATATGTACGTAAGCAACAAGAAACCAATGCTCAAAAATTATGAAGGATAGGTGATGTAATACTTTGTTCAGTTATGCACTTTTATTGAGTCAATATTCGGTTTATTGAGTACAATATTTTAAGTGTTCAGATATAACAATATACGCAGTTCAGCTGCTTATTCAATTTGTATTCATTTGGTTGTTTCGACAATATTTTTGTTTTTTTGTCATTGTTGATATTTGAGTTGTCAATTTGAGTTGTCAAATATCAACAGAAAGTGTTCGGATAATTGTAATATGAGCATTGAACATACTTACGACAGTGCTGCATTTTAAGTTTTACTCAATTATATAACAATTTGCGTATTTATTGCGCAATAATTAATTCAAACTTTATATGAAATATTGAGCTCAATAATGGCGTTTATTGCGATTGACGCAATAAAGGTGCATATCTGAACACCGTATAAGGAACCGGAGGCTCATTACTGAAACCGGAGAAAATCATTCGCTTTGTAAATGTGTCTGGTTGGCTTTAGCGTTTAGAGTGTTCGAACTAAGCCTAAGGTATATACAAAAGCTGAACTTAAGACTTGCTGGTACAAAGTAAGGCAGCAATAAATGCCAACTTTACTTCAGAATGGGGGAGAGCAAGCTAAACCAATCGATCATAATGACAAGGATCCATTAAATAAGGACGACAAAAGGAAAAACCAAACCAGAATGTTGATGGGTGGCCAATAAGTATAACAAACTTTTCATTTTCCTCAATAAGATTTAAGATACTTTGGTACTTTGTTCTCTTGTATCACCAAATTCCCTGTTTCCTCATCACTATCATACAAAAGTGTAGTATGTTCCCATCAACAAAAATAAATTAAAAAAAGAGGAAGAAGAAGAAGATAAAACAAATGAAAGAGAGAGTTAAAAAATAAATCTGATTTTATTTTATGCGAATTCTTTTATAGCGTAATACATCAATTGATATCCAATACAATTGAACGGGCCATTAAATTTAAAAACGATTGAGACAACAACGAAAAAACAACAAAAATTTATACGAAAATAATAAAGAGGCATTAACAATTTATATGGTGGATGAAGTGAGCGTACATAACAGAGATTCATGCACAATACCAGGCTTATACACTCGAGGAAAAAAATTGGAAAAAATGGAAAGAAATCGTACAGAAAAAAGTATGTATTTTTTTTATCATGGGAAAGAAAAACAAACAATAAAAAGAATGAAAAAGAAATAAATGCAGGAAAATAAAGCCAAACATGTTAGCGTTGCAAATAAAAAAAAATAACCCTCGGACCTCAATTATCCCTAAAGGAGTATTTAATAAAGGAAACCGTATGTCCATACCATAAGAATATTGGTAAACCAAACTGTAGTATTAAAATGTGAAGTACAAAATAAACTCATTAAGAGAATATCATCATAAAAAAATATGTATGGGAAGAAAAGAAATGTAGTGGTTTTCAGAATACTTATGAAAATATATTTTTAATTTAAATAAGAACCCTTTCGGGCGTTGCTAAGGCTTACCCCAAGTCTTATATGAAGTAGAATTGAGCAATGACCTTCTGAGTATTTCAGACAATCGGACCCACGTTTTAATAAATTGACGCTATCACGTGCCGTGTGGCATGTGGCGCCGTGCTATTGAAACCACTACCGGACCGATTTTTTAAGCGCGATCGGGGAATGTATGATCTGGGCTAGTAATCATTTGGTAAACTAGACATATGGTGATTTAGAGGTCTCCACAAGTAGTCAATCGACAATGAGGGCAATAGCACTCAGAAATATGGGATCAGAGATGGTCCTAGAGAACAAAAGCAATTACCCCAGGTGTGGAACGGTACGCTTTATATGGGAAACTAGTCATCACGGAGAGATTGGAAATGAGGAAGCGATCTGGAACACTCAGCCTTATATGTACACCATAACGGCGTTGGTGATAAATGCAGGGCATATGTGGAAGACATCAAACAATGCAAAAATTTTTGTGTCATTGGGCAGCTTTTGTAAGCTCGAGCCTCACTATCTTGGGGATGACACTATACCAGACATACATACATAAATCGTCTGAGAGGAATGGAAAGGAAAAAGTTTGTACCAGATACCGGCTGGTATTTCTAATGTTGAGCGCACAACAAACTCACATGATGGGTTGGGTGTATGTCGGTTGACCTCCTCTCCATCAACCCACCTACCACGTTTTAATAATTGAGAGAAAAAGTCCATTGACTGTAACAAGCTGGCTCGCAAGATCAATTTAAGTCGGGAAAAACTCCAGTAGCACCATTTAAGAGAAGAAGAAGACTTCCCAATGTCTGGAGATAAAATATCGAGGAATAACACAGGATAGTAAATTGACATGAAAGGCTCATATAAAGAGCATTTTAGCGAAGGATATGGCACAATGATATGCAGAAGACTTACAGGGAATTTCTGGGAATATAACCCAAGTGTTATGCACTCGAAGTGTACCATGATGATCACACCAATAGTGACCTATGCTGCCTTTGTCTGGCATCTATAAACTGCTCAAAAGGTGTTAGACAAAATATAGAGACTAGTGTGCGTTGCTATAATAAGCACAATGAAAGCCGTTCAGTCCTAAAGCGACATTAGAGGATCTGCTGGAATTAAATTCATTGCTTATGGTAGTAAAGACCAGAACTTTAGAGACTATGGTTAGGATAATTGGAAATGAGATTCATCAGATGGTTTCATAACCTATTGAATCGAGTGATTGACAGCTCTATCCTTAACTGTCCTCGGACGGAGCCAGTAGTCTTTAAAATGCAACAAAATTTTGTTACAAAAATGAATAGAGTAACCTAGAGACTATACACCTCTTCAAAAGAGGGAAATTTCTGTGGCATACGATTGTGTCAGGAACAGAGGTTAACTCTCAGATTGAAATATTCCAAGTCGATGGGAAAAGTCATGAGGTAGGTATGGAAAATACGGTTACCTTCTGTTGAATATCCAGGCCCAGGCAGGGGAGCTGCCATGTCTTCTGTGGGTTAGATAGACGTGCTTGGCAGTGAATGTAGGTTAGGTTAGGTTAGAGGACGTGTACTTGTCAATTAAGACAAGTATAGTACCCGAAGGTCGAATTGACCCATTGTACGTCTTAGTTTCTCATACCACTTATGTTGTCTGTGTTAATTTTTATACATGAGTGGTGGGACCTACAGTTTAAAGTCGACTCCGAACATCAGATTTTTGAGAAACTTTTTCTCGGCAATTTTATTTACTCTCAGAGTTTTTACCAGAAATCTGCTGAGAGGAAGTCGCCGCAGAAATACTATTTGAATTTCGTCTTGATGTTTGGCCTGGGGCTCGAACCCTGGCTTTACGTCTAATAAGGCAACACACTACCTACTAGACTACGGCGACTTCTGGCAGTGAATATAAATATTCCGAGCTGATGGAGAAACTCGTAAGTATCTTTCAAGCAGAAATCTACACCATCGAATAGAAGTGACCATTTCATCTTGAGCAGAAAGTTCAAAGGACGAAATACGAATAAAAATATTAAATTTTTTCCTTAATTTTGATATCGAAAGTTCGCATTTTGTTCCCTTACAGAGTAAAGCACCAAAAGTATACCGTTAAGGAATAATTTTTCTTGCTTCAAATGAACCACATTATCGTTAAATACAACAACACTAACAGCATGGTACAGCCGTAGAACAATTATCTTAAAAGAAAAAAAGAAAAATATTTTCATCTGAGACGTCCCCCCTTATTTTTAGCCAAGTGGTTTGAATACAGTATATCCCTCTCCATATCTCAGAGAGTACTCTCCCATATACTTAAACTGTGTAAGGAAAAGTATGGTGCATGAATTCATTTTCATTTAAAGGATAAATTAAGATTGTACAAGTGACCACTGTATATGTATGTATCCATGTGTTCATATATGTCGTTGTATTGTATAAATATGTGTAATTGTTGGAGCATTAAATGGTTAAATGGTTTTAAGGCTGCTTAATATTTCAGCTCAATTCTGATGCTGCTGTTGCTGCTGCTGCTGCTGATGATGATGATGAGGATGACTATGGGGGGCGAGTAGGAAGACAATAAAAACAGTAACAACAACAACAGTAGCATTTATTCTGAATTACACATACGCATTAGGTTTGTTATTTTGTTTTTGTTTTACAGCCTGTCAGGCATTTAAGTATAATGCCGCATATAAAGTTTAATGAGCTGCAATTAATCGTACATGACGACACTATAAAAATGTTTCATTTACAATATTTTGTTGTTATTGTTGTTGTTATTGTTGTTGTCGTGTGTATGTTTTTTATATTATTTTTATTCTGTATATCCTGTTGTCCTTTCTCTTTAAATCTTTACATGTGCATATGTATGTATGTTGGTTTTTCGTTATTTGCAAGTATGATTAAATAGACATACAAATGCAGGAGAAGCTGGCTGCTGTTGAATTGCAGAAAACAGAAATCTTTAAGGGCAGATAAACGTTTAAAGACTTGGTGTGATTAAAAGCAAGAAATTTATTTGGTTTTCGAAACCATTAAAGAAAGGTGAACACACACTTATTAACATTTGATACGAGAAATAAACTTTAAAAATGTTTAAATTTGAAGAGTGTTCGAGACTTACATATGTGCACTAATGCTAAGGCACGAAGTATAAATTTTAAGTTTTAAAATTTCACTTGGAGCGGTTTTGTTGATCCAGTACCCTTAAGTCTAGTATTTTAGACAGAGTGCAGGTTTTGGATTTAATTTTTACCAGAAACTCAGGCCTATTACGATACCACTGGAATCGTAACAGTAAAAATATAAGTGAAATCATACTGTAATTCAAAAACAAATCCATAATTTTTGGGTGCCCTTATATTCTAGTGGATAGCGTTGTAAGTTATTAGTATGAGGGTTATGGGTTCGTTCCCCATCGGAGAATATGATCTTAGTTACTTGGCAAAGAGAGAAGAAAAGAGGAGACAAACTAAATTAGTTACGCTTATGAATCTATCCAGTCTCAAACCTGATTCCAGGAAAAGTTTAAATCGAGTCCCAGCTGGACAAATAAGAGATGATCACAATCTAGAATTTATTTTGTGAAAATAAATATTGAAATGAGTAACAAATGAAATAACAATTCACTCTACAACTTTACGCACGCATGCTTACAGTCGATGAAAAAAGTCAACATGCACTGATGTATGTAAATTTTTTAACAACGGTGTATGTAGACTTTTTCTGTGACTGTACATCATTTAACCCTTTCCAATCCAATGCGGAGTGTCACCCGACATATAAGAAAAAATCAATTTTATTTACAAAATACGAAAAACCCCCTAAAAGTTAAAAAACGAAATTTTAGCGTAGAGCTGGTGGAATAAAAAGAAAAAGGGCATGGAGTGGAAAGGGTTAAGGTTTTTATGGCTATCTGACTGCTATTACGCTTTATGTAGACTTTTTTACAATGGTGTATGTAGACTTTTTCTGTGACTGTACATCATTTAAGGTTTTTAAAGCTACTTGGTTGTATTACAGATTCCAATAACTCTTCAGTATACTCGTTGATACAATACCAAGGCCTGAAAATAAAGGAATCTTTAGCCTGGAAAGTATTATATTCTTCTATTAGACGGAAGCTAATTTTCTTACTCATCCTCCTTACATATGTACATACATACATATGATACATATGCACATAAATGCACGCTACCATTAAACAGTCAAAGAAAAAAGTCTGCAAACACCGGTATACTATGTAGACATTTTTGCCGCTGATTTTTATTAAATTGAAAAAGGTATTTGCTTAAGGTATTTACAGTCAAAAATGTTTGAAGAAAAAAGCAAATAAGAAAGAAATATAACAGAAATTATTGGAGAAAAGAGTAAAAATTAGCGTATAAGTACCCGTCCGTGAACAACACTATTGTCATTCCTATTGAAAGAGTAGAAGAAACCATTTTTAGGAATTTCGATTCCAATATTTTTAAATTTTTTTCTTTTTCTAACTACATATAATCTGATTTATAAGCATATTTAAAAATAAGCTTATTTAATTTGAAGCACATTCAAATGCATTGCAAATTTATTTAAATGTATTTTGGTTTTTATAAATTAAACATATTTAAAAAAAAATTATTTGTAAATTATTATAAATTAAAAATTAAATTAAAATTAAAAATATTAAAAAAAATTATTTTTAATTTTTTCAAATCAATTCCTGAGTCATAGAAGACATTGCTAAGCAAAACACGCAACCATCTTTTAGCACTGGCAAAAAGTAGGCATTGTTTTGAAAAAGACCCCAAAAAAATAAGAAAAACCCACAGCAACAGCTGAACATCATAATTACGATCTTGCAATATAATTATGATAGAGAATCACGTTACGATAATTATTATCAATGAAGATGCGTATTCAAAAGAGAGTACATATGCAAATGGCAATAGTGAGAGAGTGAAAGAGAAAAAGCAAGAGAGTTTATGATTGAGAGAAATTCAAAAGCAAAAAATTGAAAGCCTAACAAAATCATGCAGTTATTTTTACAGCAAACGAGCAAAAAAAATATAATCCGATTGTTGTTGTTATAAAAAAATTTACATATATAAAACGCACCGGTTAATAAGAATGTTACAGTTACATATGTACATATGTATATAATGGCTTTAAAGTTTTCTTAGTGTTTTACCTGCTTTCTAATTCTTCTTCTGCTTTAATGAACAAACACACGCACTTACACTTAAACTACCCTTATTAATTGCATAATTATTATTAAAAAAAAATATTGCAACTAATTTACTTTTTTAATATACTATTGCACTTAAACTTACACACGCGCGCATGCTTAACACTTTAAACTTCTTTTATTTAAATAATTTGATAAAAATTTACCCGAAATTTACTTACTTCGCGCGAATTAATTATTTTAGACGCCACCCGAAAAATAGACACGAGTTACACTCTGTAAGTACACGGTTAACTGACCAACAAACAAGCAAAGTAAATCTCAGTATTGCTATTTTCGCATTTATCTTAAGTAACTACATGTGGTACAAAAGGACTTTCTAATTTAAAAGTACATTAACAGTTAACATATGCAACTGACCTACATTTCCACCTTAACAATAAAAAAGTACGAAAATTGCTGAGCGACTTAATACCAAGAAAAAAAAGAGTATTAAATATGCTCTCTCACCCCCATCAAATATTTTAATCATTTATGCACGTAAGCTTAGGAAACAGGCAACACTGTTTACACACTCAATAAGCATTGCAATTAAAAAATAGAGAGCCGTTAGTGAATCATAAGAATAAACAACAACAATACATACGTCATGAAAAGAGAATCATGTTCATGAACTTGAAAAAGTGTTTCTCCAATTATAATAAAAGCAACAATAACAAGAATTGGTCCACGCAAAATTGTGTGCTGTACTTTGTTGTTGTTGTGCGGAGTAACTCTTTATCAGTCAAATATTTTTGTTTACTCACATGTAATGCAGTTTTTAGTGACCATAAAATACCAAAGATGGGAGTTAACTATTAATAATTAAATTTAGAAAACTTTTTAAGCGAGAAATTAGATATTAAATAGAATAATGAGGGTTTAGACTTCGACAAAGAATTTTTAAGACTATAATCCTATACGTATGTATAATTAAAACCAAAATTATTATGAAATTCTTTTCGTATTTTAAAAAATGTTTGTAAATAATTAGTAAAGATTTGTGTAGGCTTTCGAAAGGAGCTTTTGGGGAGCTGCTCTGCATGTTAAGTTAAAAAATTTAAAAAAAAATATCGATACGATGTCAGCAACTAGGATGCACTTATTTTGTATTTAATTTTATTTTTCATCTATAAATGTTTGTATGTTATTTAACCATATTTCTTCTTTCAGGTGTTTAAAAAATGTATTAAAAATTTACAAATATGTAATAACTGTCGTATAGTCTATGTACTTTAAAAACATTCAAAATTTCAGATCATTTCACTGTTAACATCTCTGGCCTCAGTTTTTTAAAGCGTTAACAGTGTGTGTAAAAAATATTTTTCTTTATTTTTTTTTTCAAACAAATTCCTGAGTCGTAGAAAACGCTGTTAAGCAAAATACGCATGCCCATACAGCACAGGCAATAAATGGCCATTGTTTTGAAAGAGACAACAAAAACAAAACAAAAGAGAAAACATAAAAACCCACAGCAACAGCTGAACATGTTTATTACGATCTTACAACATAATTATGTTAGGGAAACCCATTACGATGATAATTATTATTAATGAAGATGCGTAAGAAAAAAGAGAGTCCAATGAACCCACAGCGCACATATGCCAATAGTCAAAGAGAGAGAGAGAGAGAGAGCGTTTATGAGTGGGAGAAATATAAGCAAAAATTCTTTAAAATTAAAGAGCGTAACAAACCCATAAATTACAGAAAACGAAGTAAAAAAATCGATTGTTGTTATTGTAAAAAATGCACATAAGTGCCTTATAAAAATAGGCAGAGAAAGAGCGAGAGCGTTTATGAGTGGGAGAAATTAGAAGCAAAAGTTCTTTAAAATCAAAGAGCGTAACAAAAACAAAAATTACAGAAAACGGAGTAAAAAAAATTGATTGTTGTTATTGTAAAAAATGCACATAAGTGCCTTATAAAAATAGCAAAGGAATTAAGAATCTTAAAATTATATCAGCCTTAAAGTTTTGGTATAGTTTTTACCTGCTTTCTGCTTCTTCTTCCTCTTTGATAAAACATTTTTTTAGCAAACCAACATGACGATTCAAGTTTGGACACATTTTATAACACTTTTATATTGCACAAGCACACGCACTTATATTTACTCTTAAGACTTTTATTATTTAAAAACAATTACACACACACGCACACACACTTTACACGTATTTTATTTAAATTATTTCATAAAAATTTGAAAGAATTTTAATTATTTCCCGTCAATTAATTATTTTCGACGCCACTCTAACTACGAACGCGAGTTACACTGTCTAAGTTAATGGTTAACTGACAAACAAACATACTAAATAAACTTTAGTATTGCCATCTTCGGATTTGTCTTGTAGGTACTCATATAGTACAAAAACGGGACTAATTTTAAAGTACATTAACAGTTTATATATGTTACTGACCTATATTCTCTTCTCAAGATAAAAAAAACGTACGAAAGTTGTAAGTAACAGGCAACACTGTTTACTTATTGAATGGTCATAGCAATTTAAAAATAGAGAGTCATGAGTGAATCTTAAAACTAAACAACAACAATACAATTACATTTGCATACGTCATCATTAAAAGAGCATGATGTTGGTGAACTTTGAACAAGTGTTTCACCAATTTTAAGAAAAACAAGAACAACAACAACTACATTGCGTAAAATTTTTTTATGTGTATTTTGTTACTGTGCGTAGTAACTGTTTCAGAAATATTTTTTTGTTTTCTCACATTTCTATGCAATTTTGGTGACAACAAAATGTGCCATAGATGGGAGTTGTTTATTAATAATTAAATTTAGAGTATATTATACCATTTTAAAGTGCGTAATTAGATACTGAATAAAGTAATAGAGAGTTTAGGCTTATTCAAATGCTTTTTAGACTATAAATCTCTACATACGTAAAATTAAAGCCAAAATTATTATGAAGTTATTTTCGTATTTTAAAAATGTTAGTAAATAAGTAAAACAAATGTTTGTAGGCTTACAAAAGGAGTTTTTGGAGAATTACTGCACCTATTAAGGCCTATGAATTTTGAAAACATTTAAAATTTAACATCAATATCATTATTAACATCTCTGGCCCTTCTTTATTAGTGAATTAACAGTGTTCTCTTTAAATTAACTCTCTACCTCTCTTTCTCCAATAACATTGATATTGGAAATCGTCTCATATTTCCAATGGTTCATAATCTTGTTCTTTTACTTTTCTTCTTGTACCATTAACTTGTTGTTATTGTTTACGATATTGACACTTGGTATTGTTTGTTTTTTTTTCTTGTTTTGTATTTTTTCTCTTTTGCTTGGACCCTCTTGCTCTCTGGCTCTCTGTGCCAGCTAAGCCAATACTCTACCCACTAGACTACGGCGACTTTTCAACCACATTTTCCTTTAAATAACGTATAGTCAGGATTACAACCTATTTTTTTAATCCATCCACCCGCGTTGTGGGTGTTAATTTTATCCATGTGTGTTGGGGAGGCCGGCCTACAGTTTATAGTCGACTATGGAGGACCGATTTTTGTGAAACTACATGGGAATTTTTCCAAATGGAGCTGCACCTAAAACTTACGAAAAAGACTGTAAATATTTCTCAGGAAATGTTTGTAGCTAGTTCTCCATATCCTCTAACCGAATTGAGTTAGAAACAGTGACATTTGAATGGCGAATCTCAAACCGATCGATTATGAAATGTGGAGAGGGAAAAGGCTATGAGTCACTAATTAAAAAGGATATTTGGTAACAGCGCTAGAGTCAAGTAATATTTGTGTTGACATTAGGGTTCTTTTTCTTCTTCTTATATATAAAAATGAATGTGTGTTTATTTGTTTGTGGGTTTGTTTAAAGTCTATAGACGGCTAAACGGCTGGGCCGCTTTTCTTAAAATTCAAACAGTACCTTCCTGTATGTCTGGAAGTAACTATAGGCTACTTTCTATTTTAAAATTTCAAGTAGGCGAGGTGCCACGCCCACATACCCAATAAGTATTTAATGTCGCATATCTTATAAACTGCAACAGCTAGAGTCCTCAAATTTTATATGGACGACTTTGACGTATATATGAACAGAATGGGCGGATTGGCTATAGTGGGCTATAAGGTTTCTAAGTAGGTATGACCAATATCCGATAGGTGGCGCCACTGAATATAACTCAAAATTAATTAAATCGTAAACTGTGCATTTGATCATGATATGATCTGTAACAAAGTTGTTGCGTATGAGCCTACGAAGGTTTCTAGTTGGTATGAGCAATTTCCGACAGGAGGTGCCACCGAAAATTACCCAAAATGAATTAAGTCGTAAACTGTACATTCTTTAACAAAGTTGTTGCGCATGAGTCGACGGAGGTTGGTGCGATTAATTTCCGATGGATGGTGTCACTGAAAATTATTCAAAATGAATGACAACAATTGGTCAACCTACACCTCAAGCACGGAAGAAAACAACATTACGAGCCTCAGAATCAGACGGGTATTGAGACTGGAAGATCTTCGAGTATATGCCGCTGAGACCCGTTCGCTTGAACCACTTGAACAACGAGAAGTGAGATTAGAAACTGATCGAATGCGTACTACTCAGGCCCTTTCATCTGAATCATCAGGACAACGGGAAAAAAATCAATAAAATAATTCAAAATTAATTGGACATTTGTGTATTGTCTTTCCTTCAAATTTATTTTAGTTGGTGGCGCAGCAACACGTGCAGTGTACAGCTAGTAGTCTATTGAATTGAGGCACATATGTATATGACCATCAGGGACTAACGTGAAGTTTCCACCGCAACTGTCTAGTAAATCCTATGTAACCCTGTTCATGCTTTCGACTTTTTATAATAAAATTTTTAAATGAATTTTTTCCTATTTAAAATCAAACTTTAGTTTTTCAAATTTAATTCATTCTCCCATTAAAACTTTTAAAGCAACAGCCTTTTGTTATAATTTCCTTTAAATCTTTAAAAATCCTTCAACAATATTTCATACTTAAATTTTTTTTATCCAGTCCTGCTCTATTATTAGCCCTTAAATTTGTTATCATTACAAAAAATTGTTCATTGGGATTAATTGCAATAAAAATCATCACAACTTGATTTTTTTTATTATTTTTTTTTTAAATATTTTTTTTTATATTTTTTTATTGTTATTGTAAATCCAATACCTTTAAAAAAAACTCCGTTGCTCATATTGAGCATATGAGCAAATTGTTAACGCTTTTTATTTTTAATTTTTTATCGCTTAATTATTTCTGGCTACCGGCTGTCAAATTGTATGGATTAAACAAAATTCTGGTGAAAACAAAAAAAAAAATTATTTTACACTGGGAGACAAAAAAAAATCATGGAAAACAAATAGTGTAGTAGTCAGTAAGTCAATCAAGACTTACTACAGGATGCCTTACATTACAGTTCAGTTTGTGCAAAACTAAGTTTACATAGCTGGGAAGGTGTAATAATGCTTAACAAATGCCTTTAAAATTTTTCAATGTAAAGTACCATTGTAAAGGTCTCTCATTACGTTCAAGAGAGATAGATGTCCTTCACCATACTCGTACATACATACATAGATACATAATTGATCATTACAACCCTTCAGTCAGGATTACGACCTAGTTTCTCACACCACTTATGTTGTGTGTGTGTTAATTTTATAAGTGAGTGGCGGGGCCTACAGTTTAAAGTCGACTCCGAACGACAGATTCTTTGAGAAACTTTTTTCATGGCAATTTTATTTACTCTCAGAGTTTTTGCCAGAAATCTGCTGAGAGGAAGTCGCCGAAGAAATAGTTTTTGTATTCTATTTTGATGTCTGGCCTGGGGCTCGAACCCTGGCTTTTCGACTAATAAGCCAACACACTACCTACTAGACCACGGCGACTTCTCACCATACTCGTAATCAAATAAAATCAAAACGTATAAGACAGCTTTCCTCAGTATTCAGTTCTACTAAGTCTAACTACTAAGCGTGCATAAGAATTTTATAATTTTAACCGGGTTTTAAGTAAAAAATGTATAAAGCCACTACTCAGTAATGGTCTAGTGATGCACAGGTTTAAAAAAGTTTGAAAGTTTACAAGAAATTACTTTGATTTTATCATCATAATGGGAAGTCCATATGCAACTCTTATTCTCTTAAATCTAATCTTATTCTCTAAATTGGCTACTTAACACGTTGACTGCCGACTACGAGATAACTCGTAGATTACGTTCCCTTCTAGGGAGCCAACTATCTCGTACTCACTAAACCTGCCATTTTTGTGTAGCTACGAATAAAATCGTATTATATCAGTGCTAGTATCGATAAATCGCTTCTGGGAAAAGAACAAAAAATCAATGTTGGTTTGCGTGGCCAGTTTTCTGAAAATTACCGCGGCAGTCAACGTGTTAAACGAGCACTTTTCGTGTTATCGTCGTATAGAGTTGCCGCAGTACTGCCACCACTCGATCTATTGTATATCAGATAAAGTTTTGGGCACTATACGGCGTCAACAAGGACAAATCGCTCACGTTTCAAGTATGCCTTCTGATAATTTATTCCCATCATCACGGAATCTCCGTATTGGGTGCGGAGATATCTCCATTCGCAACAAGATTTTCTTGAGTTTAAAGTGTCTTATCAAAATGACGATTATTAACCCCAGAATATTCCTTGATGGACAGTTATTGGACTCATATTTCCTTCTATTATCGTAACCCAACAAACTTTTCCCATCTGCTCTCTCGTGAAGTATACTTTTCGACAACATCTTCTTCCGCTCCAGAGAGCGTGTAGAAGATTTCCTCCTTGTAAACTTATCTGCCTATTAATGCCGCGAGTTTCGACATGCCCTGAGACCCCACTACCTAACTGATTCAGTTTCCCCAGACAGTACTATACTCTTTTTAAGTTAACTTCATAGGAGAAGTCGCCGTAGTCTAGTAGGTAGTGTGTTGGCTTACTAGACGTAAAGCCAGGTTTCGAGCCCCAGGCCAGACATCAAGACAAAATACAGAAAGTATTTCTTCGACGACTTCCTCTCAGCAGATTTCTGGCAGGAGCTCTGAGAGTAAATTAAATTGCCATGAAAAACTTTCTCAAAAAATCTGTCGTTCGGAGTCGACTTTAAACTGTAGGTCCCGCCGCTCATGTATAGAATTAACACACACAACATAAGTGGTGTGAGAAACTAGGACGTTGTACAATGGGTCAATTCGACCTCCGGGTACTGTACTTGTCTTAATTGACAAGTACACGTCCTCTAACCTAACCTAATCTAACCTAACTTCATAGGAGTCGAGTGTTCGGATATTCTCCTGAAGATTTTCTGTCAATGTTCAACTGAGTACATCATTCGATAGCATAGACTTTTTCGGAGAAGATGTCTGTGAATTTTGGGACTAAAAACTCCATTTTCTGTGCTAATATTTGTTCTCGACCCATCCGGTATCCGTGGAAGATGTTTGTGAATTTTTTGACTAAAAACTTCATTTTCAATCCTAATATCTGTTTTCGACTCATGCGGTCTCGGGGTTACTCCGTTCACTTTTGTTACTTAGTCTTGTCGTGAAAAGCTTTCCAAAACCGAGAGCTTACTGGTTCTGTCCAGAGATCAGTTTATGAGTGGGATGTAGGTTAGGTTAGAGGACGTGTACTTGTCAATTAAGACAAGTCAGTACCCGGAGATCGAATTGACCCATTGTACAACGTCCTAGTTTATCACACCACTTATGTTGTGTGTGTTAATTTTATACGTGAGTGGTGTGACCTACAGTTTAAAGTCGACTCCGAACGACAGATTTTCGAGAAACTTTTTCATGGCATTTGTATTTACTTTCAGAGTTTTTGCCAGAAATCTGCTGAGAGGAAGTCGCCGAAAAAATACTTTTAGTATTTTGTCTTGATGTATGGCCTGGGGCTCGAACTCTGGCTTTACGTCTAATAAGCCAACACACTACCTACTACGAGTGGGATGTAAGCCACACAATTTGCCAGGTCACGATACCCTATGAATCTCGTGTTAGGCTTTGGTTTTACCATTACCATAACTTCTCTTTAATTATAGTATCATGCATTATAGTATACATAATACACCTCGTATAGTGTATATAAAATCTATGCAGGTATATTAAGTCCAAAAATCTATAGAAATTGAGAAAGTGTTTTATACGCTGCCAACATAACATAACGAACTAACACCTGCACAAACGTTTACACATATCGGCCTATGCGCCTAAAAAATAACTACACCAACAGCTGTGACTTTATTCCCTAAAGTATGCAGCATAATATTTACAAAAATATCATTTTTTTATAACGTTCAACTGTTATGATTGCAAAGACCCCGGCAACGATAAAAAACAACCATGAATGGAAACAGTTTTAAAAAAAATATTAAAACGAACAACATTTTTTTTTTATTTCATACTTTATGTGACCGGCCATAACCAATCATTTGACTTTTTTCACCCTACGACCTCCACAAGCACAAAAAAATGGGTGAGAAATAATTTTGTGTGGTTTGAGAGAGAAGGGGGGCCTCGAGATAAAAATTTGTTAAGCCTATTGGTTTGAAAACAAAACAAAAAGGAAGGAGAAAAAAAATTTTGTAGTAAATTTGTGTGCAACATTTAGTCACATCACTATAGGCGACAATTGACACTGTTATGGCTGGATGTCAAGACAGGCTGGCTGCCCTTTTGACTGACTGAGTGCCGTGATGCTGAACTATTGTTGAATGTATGGGTATGTGTTGCAACATCTGCTCGGGCAGACATAGCTGTACGGGCACGAGTATGTATGTATAAAGCTTTTGTAATTTGCCACTCTGTCTTTTACTACCAATTTTAATAAGTTTTTTTTTATATTTGCGCTCTACATTTAGCAATAGTGGCGGCCATTGGTTATAAAATAATAAAATTTCTATTTTGGAACTTAAACTAGCAAAGACCTACTAGAGCAAATTCAATTTGCTACCAAGGTCAAGTCTTAGGCAATCTGCATATGAATAGCCAAGCATGGCTTTACGTCTAATAAGCCAACACACTACCTGCTAGACTACGGCGACTTCTCTTATGAAATTAACTTGAAAAGAGTATACTACTGTCTGGGGAAACTGAATCAGTTAGGTAGTGGGGTCCCAGGTCATATCGAAAATCGCGGCATTAATAGGCAGATAAGTTTGCAAGGAGGAAATCTTCTACCCGCTCTCTGGAGTGGAAAAAGATGTTGTCGAAAAGTATACTTCAGGAGAGAGCAGATGGGAAAAGCCAATGGCCCTTCGCAAACCAAATGTTTGTTGGGTTACGACAATAGGAGGAAATATGCGTCCAATAACTGTCTGTCAAGGAATATTCTGGAGTTAATAATCGTCCTTTTGATAAAACGCTTTAGGTTAGGTTAGGTTAGAGGACGTGTAGTTGTCAATTAAGACCAGTACAGTACCCAGAGGTCGAATTGACCCTTTGTACAACGTCCTAGTTTCTCATACCACTTATGTTGTGTGTGTTAATTTTATAGATGAGTGGTGGGACCTACAGTTTAAAGTCGACTCCGAACGACATATTTTTATTTATTGAGAAACTTTACATGGCAATTTTATTTTACTCCCAGAGTTTTTGCCAGAAATCCGCTGAGAGGAAATCGCCGAAGAAATACTTTTTTGTATTTTGTCCTGATGTCTGGCCTGGGGCTCGAACCCTGGCTTTACGTCTAATAAGCCAACAGGTTGATCTCTAAAAACTTTAAAATTTTTTTTTATTTCTGGCTGTAGTGTGTCCCTTAACCATCATATATCGCTTATCAGTTTCCCAATTTTTTTTCATTTCATTTCATTCCCCCCTTTTTATGTTCGATTTCATATGAATATGAACATTTTCGTAGTTGAACAAGTCAATTTTATTTCGTATTTTTTTTTTCATTCGTCCATTTCATTGGTAATACGGCTGCAGACTGGCTTCGCTTCGCAATGACAACAGTTGCTGCTGTTGTCGTCGTTCTGTTGTAAATGTTAAATTGTTCATAATTTTCATTGTATCTTTACAATCTGTGTTGGTTGCAAATTTTATCTCTCTTCCTCTTCTCCTTCTTCTTCTTCTTTCTCTAAAATTTTTAAAAACATAAACGACTTTTTAACTATCAGTCTGCGTTGTGTGTGTGTGTAAAGGATTCTATAGGCATGAGCTATACGCTGTTTGTAAATGCTTAAGTGTTGCCAGTAAAAATTTGTTGTTGCTGTTTTTTGTTGTTCATTTATTGATCATACATTTGAGTTCAATTGGAAAAATTTCCAATAGTTTTACCAATTTGTTATTGTCATAATAAATTTGTTAAATATTGTTGGGTTCACTTAAATATTTTGGTTTCGGTTTTTTTTTGGGAAATTTGCATACAGTGGGGAAAAGCTGGATTTAAGGCAATACGGAACGTTTAAATATTTATAATCCAGTGTTCGGGTAAAAATCAGAGATACTACAAGATCTTATAAAGAACTTCGCAAGGATAATGTCTCCTCTTCTATGGAATTTTGTAACGAACGAGCTGTGATGTTGGAACAAGTCTGTTGTGGAGTAATTTCCAATGCAGATAACATGATACTTATAAATTCGGTCCGATTTCTGGATCCTCTCAGGAACAGGAAGAAACTTACTCTGAAGAAAGTTAGCGAATGGGAGTTAGTCGCGTATCAAGTTCCACAATAGCAAAACAGTGTTGGTATGGAGAAGGTACAAGTTGTCGTTTATTCACTCATTGAGCTTCAATTCAAAGATAAAATTATTGGGGCTTCTAAATGGTAGAGTCGCCGTAGTCTAGTAGGTAGTGTGTTGGCTTATTAGACGTAAAGCCAGGGTTCGAGAACCAGGCCAGACATCAAGACAAAATACAAAAAGTATTTCTTTGGCGACTTCCTCTCAGCAGATTTATGGCAAAAACTCTGAGAGTAAATAAAAATTGCCATGAAAAGGTTCTCAAAAATCTGTCGTTCGGAGTCGACTTTAAACTGTAGGTCCCGCCACTCATGTATAAAATTAATACACACAACATAAGTGGTGTGAGAAACTAGGTCGTAATCCTGTCTGAAGGGTTGTAATGACCAATTATGTATGTATGTAAACGGCAGAGTGCAGCGCTTGCGCTGACCAACTTTTTCCCAAGTTTGGTGGAAGTCGGTCAGTATGGGGACTGCATTTAAGTACGTATGGCATCACAAAGGTCCGCCACGCGTGTTCAAGTGAGCTTTGGTAATCCAAGTAGTAAATGTCACTATTGCCGCGTAAGTAGTATGCTGGCTTATCAGACATGAGGGCACGGCTCAAACCCCAAATTGAGAATCCTAAACGAAAGATGAAAAAATATTTCTTCGGCGACTTTCTCTCACCAGATTCCTGGCAAAAACTCTGATTATTAAGAAATAAAATTGCCAAGAAAAGCGTCTCAAAACTCTATCGTTTGGAATCGGCTTTAAACTATAGGTCCCACCACTCATGTATAAAAATTAACACCCACAACATGTAAGTGATGTGTGAAGCTAGGTCGTAGTTCTAACTGAAGGGTTCTAATGACCAATTAAATAAGTATTCTAGATAGTTATCCTGAAAATCAGAATGAAAAAGGCCTCGATTTTTCTGTAGACATGTAAAAAATATTGCGGATAAATTGGGATCATGGATCTGGTTCTATACAGCAGTGTTCATACCTATTTTAACTACCTGATGAAAGCTTTGGTGGGAACTTTTAGGTATCACAACTGAAGTCAATCTGCTACGGTGGATACAGATGTCTACCTGCCTCATTATAAGTGATGCTTACGTACTACATCCACTTCAGCACTGGGGATAATCATAAGCATCACACACAGGACCCTTATTGTAAGGAGGCAAAAGTACTCAGCACTGCATCTTCTTTCAGGCGAAAGTAGCAGCAATAAGGACGGACTACGATGCGGTATGGATTATTAAGAATGAAAAATATTTTGTAACACTAGTCTAATGTCTGTCAGAGTACTGGTAGATATTATTCACCGATTGGGTACATGCCCAGAACTATGGCGGAAAAGGAGAAACCATTTGAGTTTCTACCACGCAGACGATCTTATCTGTTCCTAATGAAACATTACGAGTCTTACTGACCGTTGTTCAAGCCTCAGCTCAGACATATGGAACAAAACACGTATTAAAAAATATTTCTCCCCGACGTCTTCTGGCAAAAACCTTGAAAAGTAAAATAATTACCATGAAAAGTTTATCAAATCTGTCTTTCGCAGGCAACTTGAAACTGTAGATCCCTGCACACAACAAGGGTGGTGTGAGAAGCTATGTTGCAATCCTGACTAAAGGCTTACAATAACCAATTAAGTATGTGAAGTAAGTACAGCACAGTAGGAGTCTAATAGGCAGCATCAGGAGCTATGAATAGCTCCAGTACAGGGGGAATTAAACGATTATAGTATCCAATATTCTTGGATTGTTCAACACCTCTAGCAATATGAGAATGGTAGATGGCTTAGATAAATTTTTCGTGCTGTGCTTAATAACACTTGATTTGATGGTGTGTAATCATAAAAAACCTTAGCTATTAAAAAGACCAAAATTTTTTTTACCGACTGCCTATAAGTATGCAATGTTTTTTGTTAAAACTAAAACCCTAATATGCTGCTGTAATGTTTAAAATAATGTAAATAAAATAAAAAGTATGACAGTATTAACAGAGCTTAAACAAATTATTTTTATACAAAACAAATATTTAAAAAAAATTCTTCCTTTCTCTTGAAAGAATTTCAATGGAATTTGGTTTTTTGTTAAACATTTAAAGTATGCTTTAAAATAAATATTTTCCTGATTTTATTTATCATATAAATTGGAAATCAAATATTATTTCTATGGAAGATATTCATTTATTTATTTCATGTAATTCTAAATTATTTTTCTACAATTTTATTTAATTTTTTAAATATTTTTTTTTGTTTTTTTTTGTAAATCACAAAACAAAACTCACTTTTGTTATTAAAAATAAATTTATATTGTTTTTGTTGTTTTGTTTTTTAAAGTATTCATTTCAGCAATATGTTGTTGGATATTTAAAAATGCATTTTTAAACATTTTAATGCACAACAAATTCCCTGTCCCTGTCTAGATGACTGACAACGAAGAGTTCAATAAATGCTTTAAATGGTGCATTGAAAAAAAATCTCGTGTATTTTTATAGGAAAAATAAAAATAAAAAATTTTTTTTAATTTTTTTATTTTATTTTGATTTTCGAAACCAATTAATGTGTATATAAATAAATATGTTTGTAGTAAGTACTATACAAAAATAACAATGTAGCCACACATTGAAACAGAATTCAATTCCAATTTTTTTTTTTGGAAAGTGCTCAGTGTATGGCAGGCACGCAGGCTAGCTGGCAAAGGACTTTTTAAAATAATACATACGTACGTAAAAATAATAGCAAAAGGTACTTTAAATAAAATACACAATAATTGATAGAGTTCGCCTACATATTGCTTTACACCGAATACTGCTTTTAAGGACATTAAACCCTATGGAAAGGATTTTTACACAATATATGACCTCACCAAACGGTTCCAGATTTTTTCGAATTTATCAGCAGAAATTGAAAGTGAAAAGTTTAAACTTAAGTTCCCAAAAATCTATCATTATTCCTCAATTGAGCCTTCCAACAGAGACTTCCTAAGATTAACAGTGGACGTTAACGGCCATCTTATTGAAGAAAACATCATTAAAATTATTTCTCAATTATTTAGTCTGTTTTGCAAAATCATTATGAGCCATAATCATCATGTATTGGCTCTGGTGCAATTGCCAACTGATCTTAATTTTCATCGTAAAATCATTTTCTGCGTAGGACCCATTTCCGAATGAATGGATACGTCAACAAACAAAATTGCCGAATTTGAGAAAAAAAAATCGCCATTTGGTGTGGATTTTAAGCTAAAAGTGTCATTGGTCCACATTCCTTAGAGACCATTAGTGGCCCGGTCATCACTGTCGACAGAGAACAATACAGACCTGAATTGACTGATCTCAACACCAATAACATATGGTTTCAACAGGACCACGCTACCTGCCACACAGTTCATGCCACATTGATATTCTCTGGGCATGGTCATCTCACGCAGAAATGAAGTGGACTGACTATCGAGATCTTGCAATTTGTTTGTCTTATACTTTTCCTAGGGGTCTTTTGTGACAATTTTTCCTAAAGGATTTCGCTGTCTGATCTGATCTAGTACTGCCTTTGGTACTGATTAGTACTGCCTTTGGTAGTCTATGTACTACCCACTAGGACGTTTGAACTGTTATTGAGTTTGTATTGATGGTTCATGTTGTCCCGGACTGCAAAAGAATTCGATTTTATTTCACACTTCATCTTTAAGTCAATTGTGTAGACTATAATATCGAAGCCATTAATGAGACTTGCCCGAATTTCTGATTCTAGCTATCTTCGGTAGTATAGTATTCGGTTGTTCTCCTTATGCTTTAACATTCCTTACTCCGGAGAACAATAGTCTCACTGTAGCCAGAATAAACAAATCAATATTGAATACATTATAAGCATAAGTGGAAGAACTACATTTAGCGACAGCCGATCTCTAACTGCTGCCAAGCACTATAATATGCTTGGCTCTCTTCAGCACCAGCTACCAATAACAGTCGACCGCTGCCTCCTACCAAACATTCTAATATGCGAGTCTCTCTCTCAACCACCAGCTACCAATAACAGCCGATCTATGCCTCTTGCTAAGCACTCTAATTTGAGCTCTAACTTTATGGGGCAATGTTAGGGATTATAAGACCTCTTATGGTGTTGAACGTCCACAGAATTTGCAATTAAAACTCCCACACCATATTATAAAATTTATAAAGTCGTATGGCTAATAATCTATTGAGGCTTTTGAGGAAGTTGCATGCAATTACAGTGTCTTAACGCACGCTAGCGCTGTACAAAAATTATCAAATAGTTTGACATGGCATGGGCTGTTCTCAACGGTTGTAATTCAAGGTTAATTTACAGTATGGCTTCAGGAAAATATTGAAACTGAATGGGAAATCCTTGATCTAAAATTTTTGTGAGGCCCTCACAAATTTTTTCCAATGTTCACTGCTGCTAAGTAGGTTGAAGTGGAGGCTTTGATACAAAAGCTTACTTGTGGCACTCATAGCGGCCCGTTGTGATGCCACAAGTAACCTCAGTCCCTGTACTTATCTAACAATATTTTAAACAGCCAGTTTAGAAGACTAAATATTTACCTGATGTCTGATAGACAAGTACGCTTTCAAAAGCTGGGTTTTTTTAGATTACGAATCCACGACAAAAAGGGTCTGCCAAATAACTTTTTTTTTTGGAAATGCTTTAAAAAAAACTACTGAACATTTTCTCAAATTTCTTTTTTTATTTGAAAGTACAATCCTTCCGGTTAATAATGGAAAATAATTTCATTCAAATGGCTGCCTCAGCTGGCCATGCAGTAGCCTACACCAGAAGATACCGATTTTGGCAAAAAAAAAATCATCTTTTCAGATGAAGCTCATTTTGATCTTGGCGTCTATGTAAACAATCAAAATTGTCTCATTTGGGGCACAGAAAATCCGCACGCATACATTGAAAACCCGACGCACCCAAAACGAGTCACTGTTTGGTGCGGATTTTGGCCCAGAGGCATAATTGAGCCATTTTTCTTCGAAAATGAGCAAGGAGTGGCCGTTACAGTCAATGGCGATCGTTATCGGGCCATGTTGAACGAATTTTTGTTCACAAAAATTGAAGAGGAGGATATTGGCAACATTTGGTTTCAACAGGACGGCGCTACGTGCCACACAGCCGATGCTACACTCGATGTTTTGCGGCCTGTTTTTGAAGATCGCATTATCAGCCGCAGAGCTGATGTCGTTTGGCCACCTCGGAGCTGCGATTTGACACCGTTGGACTATTATTTGTGGAATGCCGTCAAAGATAAGTGTTACGCCGATAAGCCAGAGACACTTGACGCTTTAAAGGACAATATTCGTGAAGCCATTGGTGAAATACAGCTGCACACAATCGATAATGTGCTTAAAAATTGGAGCGATCATGTAGGCTACTGCATTCAGTAGTTTTTTTTAAAACATTTTCAAAAAAAAAAGTTATTTGGCGGACCCTTTATTTCAATAAAGTTTACAATTTCTTTGCTGCGACTTGATATTTCTCAACGCGTGATTGAGGGTCATTTTTGTTGACTTTTGCAGCCTTAAGACATCTAAAAAAGATGACTGATTTCAAAGGACATTTGCCTGTTAATCGATGGTGTGTATTGGATGCTTATATTGATATAAAACGGGGACAATTGCTACCACAATTTCCCGCAATTTCTGTCGATTCTAGGCCCGCCAATATTATTCTTAAAGTACGCCAAAATGAGGCAGTAAAATAATGTTTAAAAAAAATATTTTCGTTCTTATTTTGTTTGTATTTTTTTTTTTGACAAAAAAATTGCAAAATTTGTACAACAAAAAACAAAAAAATTCTTTCATCATATAGACTGCAATCATTCAGTCAACTAAAAACAAAACACAGAGAAAAATATGTTGACTGCAACATAAAAAGTGAAAAAAGGAAAACAAAAAAAAAAAAAATTGGAATATTGTTGCAAAAAGAATCCTCGAAAAAAAAAGTAAATAAAACAATGCATTTATTGTATCCTTGCAACTGTTGTTGTTGTTGTGATTTTTTTGTTGCTCACATTTCTTTGGCAGGCCATGTGTAGTGGCAGTAAAAATGTTCTTTTAAATAAAAATCAAATATCGTCCATTGATTGCTCGTTTCAATTTGATATTTTTGCCCGGATATTTTGTCTCATTTTTTTTTGGCAATTTTTTCATGTCCTTTTATTTCAATTCATTTCAACAACATCAGTTTCTATTTTTGTTGAAATATTTTTTTTTTTGTATAATTTCTGTGAGTAGTAGTAGTAGTGAGTAGTCCGTCCATGCCTTTGTTGTCCGTTTAACAATGTGTCCAATTGTATACTTTCGACTGCTTTAATTTGGCAAGCAATTCAATTTTTTCCCCGATTCGTTTTTTTTTTAACTTTTTAACAGTGCGAGTAATATGATGTTGTCTTTGAACAAAGAAAGCCTATTAACAAGGCTTGTTAATGAAAATTTATGTTGAATAATAGATTTACTTGTTCCTTTTAAAAAAATATTGCTTTAATAGGGCTGGTATTATTCGTACAATATAAACAAAATGGCCATTAAGTTCCCATGGATAGCTTACAAAATAGGCATAACTCAACTTCAACTTGAGCTAGTAGTGACCAGGCTTCCTTTAAACTTTAACATCCCCTTCTAAGAGATACTTGAGCTCTGAGTTAGACTGTAGCAATGATTCACGTTGACCAAGAATACGAGAAGATCACATCCAACCCCACAATTAATTTTTAAGCCATCCGTGTTGAATCTGATATCGAACTCATTGATCAGACGGTCCATATTTCATTTCGAACATGAATGAACTCGAATATAAAGGGTCCCCCAAATAACTTCTTTTTTTTTTTGAAAATGCTTTAAAAAAAACTACTGAATATTTTCTCAAATTTCTTTTTTATTTGAAAGTACAATCCTTCCGGTTAATAATGGAAAATAATTTCATTTAAAAGGCTGCCTCGGCTGGCCATTCAGTAGCCTACACCAGAAGATGCCGATTTTGGCAAAAAAAATCATCTTTTCAGATGAAGCTCATTTTGATGTTGGCGGGTATGTAAACAAGCAAAATTGTCGCAGAAAACCCGCACGCATACATTGAAAAGCCGACTCACCCAAAACGAGTCACTGTTTGGTGCGGATTTTGGTCCAGAGGCATAATTCGGCCATTTTTCTTCGAAAATGAGCAAGGAGTGGCCGTTACAGTCAATGGCGATCGTTATCGGGCCATGTTGAAGACATTTTTGTTTACAAAAATTGAAGAGGAGGATATTGGCAACATTTGGTTTCAACAGGACGACGCTACGTGCCACACAGCCGAAGCTATACTCGATGTTTTGCGCCCTGTTTTTGAAGATCGCATTATCAGCCGCAGAACTGCGATTTGACACCGTTGGACTATTATTTGTGGGGTGCCGTCAAAGATAAGTGTTACGCCGACAAGCCAGAGACAATTGACGCTTTAAAGGTGAATATTCGTAAAACCATTGGTGAAATACAGCTGCACACAATCGATAATGTGCTCAAAAATTGGACTGATCGTGTAGGCTGCATGGCCAGCCGAGGCAGCCAGTTGAATGAAATTATTTTCCATTATTAACCGGAAGGATTGTACTTTCAAATAAAAAAAGAAATTTGAGAAAATATTCAGTAGTTTTTTTTAAAGTATTTTCAAAAAGAAGTTATTTCGCGGACCCTTTATTATTGTAGTGAAGTCCTAAACTACCGCCTAAGTCCATCGCTACCACAATTTAAATCGTCCATTCGCTCAGATCAATTTTTGGATACCAATTTGGGGTACCACTTTCATATCCCTGAGTGCGGCAACTCAAATCTCAATAATGCCTACACGGCTGTAGAACAATAGCCGGCCAATAAGTCAATAAATTTTTAAATTTCCTCATTCTTACCGAAAGGTTTAAAGCGCTTAAGTCTCCAGGATCAGAGGAAATATGTTCATATTTCAGTTCTTAGGGAGAGATTCCTCGCCAGTCTTTGAATGAATCATATAGCATCGGAGGTTTGGACTGATAGTTTGTGTACAGGACACAATTATTAAAATTATTTCGCTGAAGAACAATTTACCAGAACGTAGGGAATGCGTTGATAAGCTAAGGATAGGCACAGATAGGATACGCCGTTGTCTAGTAGGTAGTGTGTTGACTTATTAGACGTAAAGCCAGGGTTAGAGCCCCAGGCCAGATCTCAAGACAAAATACAAAAGGTATTTCTTCGGCGACTTCCTCTTAGCAGATTTCTGGCAAAAACTCTGGAAGTAAATCAAAAATTGCCATGAAAAAGTTTCTCAATCTGTCGTTCGGAGTCGACTTGAAACTGTAGGTCCCACCACACATGTATAAAAAAAAATTAACACACACAACATAAGTGGTGTGAGAAACTAGGAAATCGTGGGTCAATTCGACCTCCGGGTACTGTACTTGTCTTAATTGACAAGTACACGTCCTCTAACCTAACCTAACCTAACCTAGGGATAGGCAGGAGAATCACATAGGGTCGTAACAAGATAACTTGAAGCCACTAGGTTTATATGCTCCTATTAGAAATAGAATGTAATTTACTTTGAGGAAGGTAAGTAAATAGGCTTCTGGTCGTAGTTTGTGTACAAAAAAGACTCAAGGGTGATGCACGCTATCTGGAGTAAAAGATAAAAAAAATTCTCAATTCGTCTGTAAACTTGTGGTAAAGTGTTGTTAGGAGTTCTAAGTCCTAGTCATCATTAGGCCTCCATAGAAACAGCCAGATTTTTCGTGAAATACGTACGCCTGGTGTGGCAGAATTTCCTTGACAAGACATGCATACATACATACATAATTGGTCATTACAACCCTTCAGTAATTTTATATGATGAATGCAAAGATCCACTTGCATCATTATTACTAGGGCACTGTGTACTACACCTTTATCGTCACTGGAGAGGATTTTAATAGTCTTCCCTCTGGACCTTTACTCTAAGGGCTAGGCAGATAATACTAGTCAGTTCTTATTGGCGACTGAATAGCAGTCACTCGTGTAGGCTGAATGATGAAGAAACCTTCAGGAACATAGACTTTATCATGCCATACTATGAGTTCCCATAGAAGTTGTGATGTGGCGTACTGCGTAAACGAGTCCATAAAAATCTTCACGAGAACTGAATGGAATGGCGGGTATATTATATTCGATTAACCTATCAGATCAAATCAGTACTTTCTACGCGGAAGTGTGAGACGTATGGAAGTATATCACCATAGTTGTTGATATATAGGCAGCAGGGTTCTGATATAATGACCTCTAGAATGGCCTACGGCTGCAGAGAGCGTCTCAATGAAGATAACAATATCTCTGGGAAATATATCACTATACTTGTCGAGAGGTAGGCAGCAGAGTTCTGATAGAATGGTCTACGGTTGCAGTGAGCATCTCAACGAGATGTCAAAACACAACAATTTCGAACATACATAGGTTAATTGGGAATATTCAGAGCGGATGAATTGGCCAAATATGGCACAACCATCGAGCTTTCGAGTGAATTCTCTGCACACCGTTAGCAACGCAAAGCAGTTTAGTATACGGGCTGAACGATAGAAGCGCACTAAGTGTGGTTGTCGATGTTTTACTAGAAATGGAATTCTGGCTAAGAATACTGGATGCATTAGTCTTGGCCATAATGGCCACTAAGCTGAAATAATTATTGGGAATGTCATATAATCCATCAATAATCTATCAGGGAAACTGATAGAAACTTCGAATGTGGCTGGAAACCTCAGGAATGTTATGTAGCTTTAAATGTATACATATTCCTATACATTTTTCTTATATTTCTCTACCTCTCTAATGCGCCCTTAAATTATCGCCATTCATTAATTTTATTTTGTGTTTTGTTTCAAAAAAAAAAAAACAGAAAAAACCTCTGTAATGTATCATGTAATGCCAGTCAATGGCCATATCTCAAGTTGTTGCAGCATTTCACAAATGCCAGGCTCTGGCAATTGTTGCAGCCTGTGTAGTTTCGTTGTAAGTATCATGTAAAAATTTTAATTGATTTCCTTTTCATGTAATGATGCATAAAAATGTTGCAATATGTTGTTGCTGTTACAGCTACTGCTTGCTTGCTTCTCTGCGGTGTTATTGTTGCAGTTCGTTTAATGCCTGCATGTACTTAACACACACTGTATTTTTGTTGTTGTTGCTGTTAGTGTTGCTGCATCTATCGCATCTAATGATGATTATAAAACTGCAATAATTGCATTTTCTAAAGCAGTGAAGTTTGAAATTGATAGCAAAATTGTAATAATAGGATAATATTCAGAGAGCGAGAGAGTAACGATGTTTTTATTTTTTTTTTATTATAAAACAAAAATTAAATTGAAATAATGATGTTTGCATGAATAAAACTATGGAAAGAAAATTGAAAATAATAGAAGACTTTTGAGAGAAAAATATATTTTGGTTTTACTAGAATAGATAGAGGACGTTTTAAAATTAATGTGGCATTATTTTTTTTTATTGATTTTTACTGCTTTGAAGCACATAAGGCTGTCATAAAGTCTTTTATTATTATTATTATTTCTTCTTTCTTTGTTTAGTTGCTTTAATCAGATTTTCCAGATATTCTGTAAAATTTTCTAGAATGACAGGGTTGCCATATGCGAAAATAAAATGTGTATAGCGGTGAAGAATTTTGCTTTTCCTTAAGAGCAGATGCGTCCAGCATTCGTATAAGGTTACTACTTATCAGAGAGCTTACTGGTGAGATTATTTGAAGGAAAAGTAATGATCATTACTCTTCTAAATTTGAAGACTATATTACTACTTAAGGACGAAGGTATATACGTACAGACATACATAATTGGTCATTACAACCCTTTAGCCAGGATTACAACATAGCTTCCCACACCACTTATGTTGTGTGTGTTAAATTTTTATACATGAGTGGTGGGACCTACAGCTTAAAGGCGCCTCCAAACGGCAAATTTTTTGAGAAAATTTATCATGGCAATTTTTTTATTCACTCTCAGAGTTTTTGCCAAAATATCTGTTTAGAGGAAGTTGCCGAAGAAATATTTTTTTCAAATTTCGTTTTGTTCCAGATGTCTGACCTGGGGTTTGAACCAAGGCCTTACGTCTAATAAGCCATTACACTGCCAGATCTATACACTGACCGTGTAAAAAATAAATTTACTGTCGCACGCTGCCCCTCTTTCCTTTCTCCTATCCTTCCTGTATTCCAACGCAATGCACAGCATGAATAGGAGTCATCTCCTAAGTGCTGCTCTCAAAAAAGGAAGGTGTGGTAGAGGGGACAAAGCCTGATTTGACGCGAAGAAAGGTAATGCTATGTGTTTGTTAGATTTGGAATTCACTTGTTTATTATTAGTAGATACTACAATGTGGTCAAAAGATTGACAACAAGTAACGAGAATATAAAAAATGTCCACCAGAGCTTCTCAGCACGTAGGAAATTTCGAATTTTTTATGACTCCAACGCATAAATGAGCCTAAATTCGACCAACGGCATAGGTTATGCATCTGAGCTTTGAGAAATCCACATAAGATAAAGTCAAAGTCGAATACAGCATGTCGATAGTGTACAGATCATCCAAGAAAGGCCATAAATAAGTGGCCAATCATGGACCTGTTGTTCTGAACGTTCAAAGTGATGGCCTGATAATGGATATAAGAACCGATGACGTCTCCAGCCCACAATCTACCCCATTGAGTGACATTTTTCGGGATGCATTTGATCCTCTCATCTCATCCCAAGATCAACAATTTTGTCTGTTCACGCATCCATTTATCCAGAAATGGGCCTCATTCGCTGTAGCTAACTCTTCGATGACAATTAGGTTCAGTAGCCATTTGGCAATACATACTGAATAAGTGGCAACTGTTGGAAGAGGACCAGATACATGTATAAAAACAAGTACTAGAAATAAAAACTAAAGTTCAGATCTCTACATTTGTACATTTTATGCGAGTTAGTAAAACGGAATTGCATCAACATTCAACCTAGGAATCAAACATTCCCTAGAGAAAATCAACTCTAATACAAAATAATTCTTTCTTTGCTGCAATTTTTATATTACAGAACTCCCTCAAGGAATGTTTTCCTTTTCCTTAGACACACAGCTTCTAAAGAATTTATTTGTCGAAATTCCAAGTCTTTCCAAATGCCTACCAAAATGACAGTGGCCTGTAAGCATCGCTTCTGTTTGCGATTTTAAGATAGAAGTGATTTGGTCTTCTCCTTACCCATGCGTGTCCAACAGAGTCTAGCAATGTTGAACGTACCCTCTTACTGCCAACGCGGTTGAACTCCCTGTAAAACGAGTGGATAATATAAAAGTTAACTGAACCAATTGGAATACCCATGTCCTGCAACAAGACGGAGCTTGCGAGTTCCCTGCTGGCTCTGATCAGTTCGCCAGCAATACAATTCCCACCTATAGTCCTATGTCCCGAAGTACATATAAAACTTAGCTTGGAATAATCCAAAATTTCTCTGAGAAATCCTCGGAAGGGATGTTGAAACTAGGATATTCATTAGAAGAAGGACAGACGTTGAAACTATATTCGTTAGAGACTCAATCGCAGCTTGGCTGTCAGAGTAAATCGATAGATTTTCAGGGAAAATCCCATCACTCAGCCATCATCAACTTTGCGTGAAAAACAGTGCAGTGGTCAGGCAACCTGTAAGAAAGTTTAATACCTGAACCCTTAATTAATATGCCTTAGTTGGAGTGGATCATATTAGCTAACTGTCTGCGTACTGCCTTTAGCAGTCGGCAAAGGCATTGATGTGTCCACCAAATGCGAGAATCGTAACCATGGTTCTTTCACGCCTCAATAGAGCCTGTTTGTGATGACATGTTTAAGACTCAAAGGTTCTTACCAAAGGTTCTAATAGAAGTCTAAAGCACTGTGATCGCACTCTTTACTCTCTCAATTATGTTATACTTCCATGAGAGTTTGGGTTACAGAACATACTCTAGATATGTTGGACTTACGTAACATAACATAATTGGTCATTACAACCCTTCAGTCAGAATTATGGACTTAGTTTCTCCCACCACTTATATTGTGTGTGTTAATTTTATACATGAGTGGTGGGACCTACAGTTGAAAGTCCACTCCGAACGACAGATTTTTGAGACACTTTTCATGGTAATTTTATTTACTACTTAAGAAATACTTTTTGTAATTCGTTTTGATGTCTGTGGCTCGAACCCTGGTTTTACGTCTAATAAGCCAACACACTACCTACTAGACTACGGTGACTTCCGACACTATCCATTAGTGATCTAAAATTTTCCTGAAAAATCCTCGACATTCGTGGACAAGATCGAATGTGAAATAATCGTTCGTTAAGGACTTAATCGAAGCCTGACTGTCGGAGTTAATGAAGAGATTTTCAGTGAAAATTTCGTCACCCTACAACCATTGCATTCGAAATAAAAATGTTGTCTGCATTGAAACCACTATATGGATCCGGCAGTCTATAAGAAAAGTTAACATCACCACCCTTAATAAAGATATCACAGCCTATACTATCACGCATCTTTGACCTAACGATATAAACCTGAAAATGCCATTGTGAACCTCAGGATCTCTACACGATAAGTCTTTAATTGGAATTTTAAAATCGAATCACACAGAAGCTGACCTAGTAAATCAAAAGATATTCCGGAAAAATCTCGCCACTTAACAAGCATTGCGACGCTTTCAAAATAGTCATGACCCTGTGGTCAGTGGTCAGGCAGCCTTTAAGAAAGTTTAATATCAGAGCCCTTAATAAATACGTCACTTGAGCTAACGATATAAACCTGAAAATGCCATTGGGAACCTCAGGATCTCTATTCGAGAAGTCTTTAAATGGAATTTTAAAATCGAATGTTCAGTTCAATAATTTATAAGGAATGTTATAATCGACCCAGATGTGTCTATGTCTTTCCCACGTAGAATTAATTGAGTTTTATTACATAAATGTTTATAACTTTGCTTAGATTTTAAATTCATGTATTTTTTAAGCACTTACCCATTATGTTACTGTTGTAGTTCACGCTTTAAGGAAGATCTCACCAAAGGACTAATAATTTGTTTAAATTTAATAATTGGTGTGAGGAGGATTTTCAAACACGTATGATGATGATAGCTTTGCTTTGCTATGATAATAATAAAAATCAATTAACAGTTTTGATAATTGAAATTTATGTTGTTGTTTTTTTACACAAGTTTTTACTTGAATGATGATGATGATGAACGATATTGGTATTGCTTCTGCTGTTATAGTTGCTGTTGTTCGTGTTGGTATTGGTGCTTGGTTTTATTTTATTTATTTTAATGATTTTAAATATTTATTTTAGATTTCAAACATTTACACAGAGAAACGAAACATATATGTACTTGGTAATAAAATACACAAACACTCACACTATGTCTAAGCGTTTAAATGTTTTTTTTTTGTTTTCTATTCGTAGATGTTAAAAGGAGTCAAGGGAGGTTTGGTTTGCCATTAAAAGTATGGTAAATAATTTCTATTGTTTTTGCTGATGTTCTGTTGCCATATGTATATTGTATATGTATATTTAATTAAGTAAACAAATGCACACAGAGACACACATACACTTTAGTACAAAAAAAATTTTTTTTAATTTTTTTTAAATTTTTTTAAGTTTGATTGTGTTAAATATTCGTATTTAATTGGTAGAAATTTTCTTTTGGGTTTGAGTTTCTGTATATAAACGTATTTAGTTTTTATAATAAATTTATGCCAAAATTTGAATATTCCTGGTCCAATAAATATTTATGGCCACCAAAAAATAAAATTAATTTTGAAATATTTTTTGCTTGGTTTGATTGGCTTGGTTTTTGGAGCCTTGTTTTTTGTAGGTAAAAAAACCCTGTGTGTTGTTTGTATATTGTTGGTCAATTTGTGGTAATTTTTCGAGCATAAATTAATATTTTTTTTTTGTTAATTTTTAAAATTTTATTTTTAATTTTTTTTTCGTTTTTGATTATTGACTTGATATGATGATTTTATATGTGGTAGAAGAGTTTTATAAAAAATATTTCTTTTTTAAATTTAAATTTAAATTTTATTGTTTATTATTATTATTGTGTTTCTTCTTAATTTATTATTTATTTTATTAATATAAATATTATTGTTGTTTTAAGCCTGATTTCAGTTACATTTTAAACAATTAAATTTATGTCTTCAATATATGTTTTTATTGTTAGAGTTTCTAAATGGAATTTCTACAGTTTTCTTATTCACAACCGTTACTACATTAAGCGAGCGTTGGTTTTTTGTTTGTTTTTTTTCTTAATTTAATAATTTCAGTTTTTTTATTTTTTCACTAAATTATTTTAATAAAACATTGTAATGATATGGCATTTTAATTAATTAATATATTAAAGCCTAGCTTTAAAACGTATTAATCAGTAACTAGAACAAGGTTTTTAGTTTATAAACAAATTACTTTTGGTTCATATGTACATATATGCACCGATTTGTGTTTTAATTTACAGCCTAACGGTAGGCAATACTTTTTAATTAATTTTCTTTTAAATAAGCTTTATAATTTAGCTGTTTGCTAGCAAATAATTTCCAAATATTAAGCAGCAAATTTTTTGTATTCAACCACAAAACAGTTTATCAATGAGGCTTTGTAATCAAATGTTTTTTCCTCTTGTATACGTTCTTTAAATCTTAAATCTTTCTTTAATCTTTAAAAAGCCTGATGTAACTTTTAAGTCATATGTAATTCTGTAAAATTCCTTTTTAATTTTATTTTATTTATTATCAATTGTGTTTTTCAAAAATTTTGTTTTAGGAAATGTTCTTCTCCAATAAAATTTTTTTTTTTAAATTTTTTGTTTTATTTATTTATTTATTTATATTTAATTTTCTTTTATATTGTCATTGTTTATGCTCTGAAAAAAAAAATAAAAAATAAATTATAAAAATATTTTAAAACTTCTTTAAATTTTTTTAAATAGTTTTTTTTAATAATTTCTAGAATTATTAAAATTAAAATAAATTATATAAAATTTATACTTTTATACTACATTCTTTAAAATAGGTTTTTTTTTTAATAATTTCTACAAATATTTGTTGCTTAAAAATAAATTCCAAAAAAATCTTCATTTACAAAAGCCTAAATTAAAATTCTAAATTTAAAATTAAAAAATCGATTTTTTAATGTTTCCTATCATTAAATTTAAATAAAATAAATGAAATTTTAAATTAATTTTTTTTATTCGTTTGAGAGACCAATTGATGCCTTTATGTGCTCTCTGGTTGAAGCACATTTAAAATCTCCAATGTTTTCAGTGACTCTGAAGCAAAAATCAGGCTAAATTTACCCAATGGCATGAGTTATATTAGTTTTGAGGACCCTATGATTTGTGGCCGATTCAAATATATCTCCATCTTAAGAAAACCCCTCAAGGAAAAGTCTAACGGGGCCGTATCAGACTATCTTGGTAGGCTAGTTCACATCACCTCCCAATAGATGACCATTCTTTTAAATAAATCCTGCAGAAAATGTATCACTTAGCACCGTCTTGTTAAAACCACATTTCATGCAATTCAGGTCAGAGGATGTTGGTATTAATCGACCTATAGTGCTCGCAGTTGACAGTAATGGTGTGCCCAACGTCTTCCTCAAAGAAATATGATAAGGTCGACATCCTACAGTGACTTTTTCAGAATGCATTGAATACTCTTGGATATTTTCCTGATTAGCTTCAAATTCTATAATTTTCTTTCTTCACGTGACCATTTATTTCTTAAATCTGCCTCTTCGTTGAAAATAATTTTTTGATAAAAATTCTGGTCAGTTGTCAACCTTCTCAGAGAACACTAGTCGTAGATTAAAGACGATAAGACCAAACCATGCCAATTACTCTTAATATGTAGCCAAAGCATTAAATCGTTTAGAAATTAGAACCACAAAATTAAGAAACCTAAAGTCGCGTTCGCTGCTCTGTATAAGATGAGCAGATCTTATTAAATCAAAGTCGAAACAAAAATTTGTTTTCAAAAAAATCAACGTCCTTATGGTCTTTATAGAAATGTAGAACTTGATGATCTTATGAAATCAACACTCTCTTATCACTTTATTGTTCTGTTGTATTTCGGTTTCAAATATTACCTAATATTTGCTCATTTTCTATCTGATAATTTTGATATTGAAAGCAAACACACTTAAAAAGTCTATTAAATAATGAAGAAGACAGGCAGGCATTAAATAATGAGAAAGAAAGGTACATAATTAATCACCCAACAGTTATCGTTTCCCAAGCAAATGATTACAGGCAAAGAAGAGTGAAATACATACGATACTAATATGCCAAAAAGACCATGAACGGTGTACAGTCGCAAGCAATAACAAAGTCAGGATTTGTGTGATTCTGTCCTTTACTGAATTGAAGCCGCCGTAGTCTAGTAGGTAGTGTGTTGAATTATTAGACGAAAAGCCAGGGTTCAAACCCCAGGCCAGACGTCAAAACAAACTACAAAAAGTATTTCTTTGGCGACTTCCTCTCAACAGATTTCGGTCGAAAACTCTGAGAGTAAATAAAAATTGCTATGAAAAGTTTCTAAAAAAATCTGCAGTTCGGAGGCGACTTTAAACTGTACGTCCCGCCACTGATGTATAAAATTAACACACACAACATAAGTGGTGTGGGAAATTAGGTCGTAATCCTGACTGAAGGGGTTATAACTACCAATTATGTATGTATGTACGTATGTATCCTTTACTGATAACGATTAACATTTAATCAAGTAATTTAATTAAAACGATTAAAATTTTCAATCAATAGACGAGAAAATACATTTCATTATTACAACGTCTCAACATACAAATATTTGGGCTGTTTTTGATGCACTCTCAATACAACCCAGATCCCATCATTTGTTTCAATGTGTGATCTGATGTTTAAAATAAAAAATGCTGATATCTCTTACACACTTTGTGTTTTTTAAATTTAAAGTTACATACATAATTGGCCATTACAACCCTTCAGTCAGGATTACAACCTAGCTTCTCACACCACTTATGCTGTGTGTGTTAATTTTATGCATGAGTGGCGGGACCTACAGATTTTTGAGAAATTTTTCATGGCAATTTTATTTACTCTCAGCATTTTTGGCAGAAATCTGCTGAGAGGAAGTCACCGAAGGAATATTTTTTTATGGTTGGTTTTATTGGAGATATCTGATCTGGGATTTGAGCCGTGGCCTCACGTCTAATAAATCAACTCCCTATCCTTGGCTTAAAAGAAAACATATACAAATGTTTGTCTGTTTCTGATCTTAAAGGCGACCTATAGACATCAATAATTTGTTTGGATATATAAGTCTATTACAATACACCCTTAATCTCTCGCATATAAACACTCGTAGGTTAGGTTAGGTTAGGGTGGTAGCTTTAATTTACCAAAAAGTTCACTTGAAGATACACTCTTACAGGATACGGATTTCAACTCCACATAAGTAAGAAAAAGTTTACTGATTTTCTTTTCGTTTTCCATTACTTGAATAGTTTAAGCGCTCAATTACTGATTCCATATCATTTATGACAACAATAATGATTCCAATTTCAACTTTCAAACAAACAAACAAATATTTATTACCATATGCCACCGCCTTTTTAGAAAATTTAAAAAATATCATCTTTTGATAATATTGTTTAACAGTTTTAATATATTTCTTTGCATTTAAATTATTAATTGAAAGTTTTGTAAATTATTTCTTCACTTATTTTTATTTATTGTCAATTTGTGATCAAGTTTAATAAAAAAATTATTATTTCTTTGCCTAGCCGGATCAAATAAAAGCTTTTAGTTATTTTTTTCTTAAAGAGAATAATTTTAGGCTTCCCATAAAAATTATAAATAACTGAAAGTTTATTTAGATCCGCTACAATAACTGTTATATATATAAATATTTATAAATTTTATTTTTATAAATTTTGGTTTTCTAAACCCATGACAAAATCGTGTTTAATCCGCTCATTAAAAATATTTGTTTTTATTTATTTATTCATTTATTTATTTACTATAATACAATTACAAATTAGATCTAATTATATACGAGCTGAGTAACTTTAACCAAATGCTAGGTGTAGTGTCACAGCCCAGAGTCTGTGGTGGGAATCGAACCCAATACCCTCACGCTAGTAGACAAGCACACTACCCACTAGACAACCAGGGCACCCAATTAAAATATTAATTAACTTATCTGTAGAAGGTTTCCGCCCTTTTTACTTTATTTATGCTTTAAAATGCTAACTAAAATGTTTTTTAAAAATTGAACTTTAAGAAAAATATTTCCATTGAAATACCTTTTCTATCAAATATTATGAAAAATGTGTTTTTAAAACGAAACTTTTAAAAAATTTTTTGATAGTTTGCAGTAAACTTTTTAATCTAAAACTAACAGCAGATCCTTAGGAAAATATTTACAAAAATTAATTTCGAAAAGTGTTATTATTATTATTATTTTTTTGTTGTTTTATTTTTGTACTTTTTAGTTGAGTTATTCTTTTGAAAATGTAAATTTCCTAAAATGACTAACAGATTTAACAAAAAATAATTCCTTTCCTTTTACATTTTTTAAGCGCGAATTTTAAACAAATTTTTATTTTATTATGAAACCATTTAAACAAGAAAATTTCTGTAATAAAATAAACTAAAAAATAAATACTTCTTAAAAATTACAGTATTAATGCTGTTAGTTTTTGAAAAGAATAAAATCTGAGTCTTTAATACAATCTCCCAAGCATTCTTCTTTAGTTTAAACCTGTCTAAAAAATTCTTTAGAAAAACAAACTTGCATAATTTTTCAGACATAAAAATTTCGGACATAAAAATTTTCAATAAATAATATTCCAAAAACTTTTCTTTAAAAAAAGTTGAAATTAACTAAAAGCCTATTCAAAAAAAGCATCGTTTAAAAAATATGTGTATTGAAAAAGAATTTATTTTTTTAATGGTTAAAGTCAAAAATTATAAAATCTTTTTATAATCAAATTAAGATTCAATATACAGAACCAACAAACACTTATAGTTATTTCCAAATTTTTAATTTACATTAGTAGTTTAATATTAAGATAAATTAATTTAAAAAATTAATTAAAAATAATAATAAATTAATAAAAAAATTAATTCTATTAATAAAAAAAAAAAACAAAGCAATTTAAACGTACTTTATATAATTTAGAACTACCCTAAAAATATGCTTTAAAAAAATTAACACACCCTTATATTGTCAGCCTAAACATAGGCAGCAATTTCTTTTTACACTTATTTACTCTATTAACCGCTATAGACTTGAGATAGGTCAGTTTTCGATTTCTTACACAAATAAATTCCTATGGTTGTTTTAAGATTTGATAGAGATTTTCTCTATTTTTTTACTTTTCAAAGGCTTTTGGTTGCATTAAATATATTTTCTTACACTTTTTCAATGAATTTTTTTTTTTTTTTTTGAGAACAGATTTTACGACTTGATTTAAAATTTTAAAACGTAAATTTGAATTTTTTTTAAATTTATATTTCGATTGATTATTTTTTAATGAATTTTTTATTAAATGGTGTCTGAGAAAACAAACTACACACACTGTTTGAAATAAAAACACACGTTTATTACGTTCCATGCATTGGCATCCTTTCGTAACCGTAATTCGCGTTAAACTGATCCTTACAATTCGTTAAAAAGCGCATTGGCCCTGCTTTTTTTATTCCTTTTGCAAAACAACAGCAATGACAATAACAACAACAAATTTGTTGTTGTCTTTTGCAAAACGAAATTGTACAAAATGCGAGCGAAGCAAAGTAAAGCAACAACAATAAAAAAATGTACGTATTTAAACGAAATGCATCCCAGGCTAAAAGAAGAAGAAATTGAACAACAACAACAACGAAAAAAGAACAGGCAACAACGATGTCATACAATTTTAAAGTAAAAGAACGAATTGTTTTGAACATACATATACGATACGACGAGGCTACGTTAACACGACGACGACAACAGCTCTAAGGACTACAACTACTGCTACTACGGCTTTTTTCTACTATAGCTAGGCAACGAACATGTGTCTACATCGTGGTTTGGATGGCTAAAACTGCAAAAAACCAAAAGCAATAGTAACGAAAACAACGAAAGAAAGGCCAACAAACAAAATAAAAAATCTCTGGTCGTTTTCGCAAAAAAAAAACGAATAGTTTTGTAACGGTTTATATGATGGCAGACACAAAGGATAATAATGCTGTTTAGTAATGTTTTAAAACGACGATGCGAAAAAACTTGTTTTTCCACGATGACCAGGTTCTAAGCTAATATTGTTGTTAAGAAAAGAGTTTTTCGTATGCAACTTGTTGGCCACAAATTAAAAAAAATTCATGGCATATTTGAGGGTTTTGAAGCATACTTTAAGGATAATAAATAATTTTGATTTTAATTTGAAAATTTTATTTTGAGTTTTAAATGAAAATTTGTTGGAAGTTTTATTTTTATTTGTTTTTCCTTTAAAACCTTAAAAAATAAATAAAAAAACAAAAATTTGTCTTTTAAAATGCCTAAAGCTGTGCTTCAATAAGTTTAAATAAACAATACCGGTAAATTTGTTATTGCCAACATGTTGCCTTGAATTGGCCGCATACAAGTATGCAACGAAATAAAAAACTCCAAAAAGTATGCAACAAAAAATTATTTTTTTAAGGAAACTCTTTTAAAAAACGGATATTAATTGTAAAAGAAATTTAAATTTTTATTTCAAAATAATTTCTGCTCAACATTTTCAAAAAAATTTAAAAACTTCATTGAATTTTAAAAAATCCCACCAAATCTTTATTTCAATAAAGAAAAAGCTTTACTTCACTCCAAAAGCTTTTATACTTCCTCATACGCGGCGAATTTCATTTGATGAATTTCTCTTCATTTAAGAGATTTTTTCCTTTGCTAAGAGCAAAAGTCTCCACCACTTTGTTGTTATTTGCGTAATAAAGAAAAGCTTCTGTGTAAGTATTTGTTTATGTTTACATTGGTTATTGTATTTGTTGTTTTTGTTATCCTTTAAGTACTCCTCCTTCTTTCATGCCACGCTTTTCAAAAGATGACTGATTTAATTTTGTGTTAAGTGGTGGAGAGTAGGAGTGGTGGAAGGGTTGTTAATGCTCCGGCAAACGGAGTAAATCATAACACATGACCATGATAGACATTTGGTAGCAGAAAAAACAATGTTTTGTATTATTGTCTTAAACTTTTAATTTCTGTTACTAAATATCGTATATATTTTAAAAAACAACGAGGGCTTTGATATATTAAAAGGGCCTTTAAAGGGTTAATATTAATTAAATATTTGAAACAAAGCATACTTTCAGGGGCCTTGTATTTTTTAAAGTATATAAAAAAGGTTAGATAATTAAAGCAATATGAATAGATGTGACTGCAAGGCTCGTGGCTCACGTTCACATCGGTTGTCCTTAAAAAAAAAACAGGTATCTAGTAATCTTACAGTGAAGTCTCGCAGAAGAGCAGGAACTACAAATTCTGTATGCAGTTCATCACTTAGTACACTCCTGCAGCCTCCGTTACCTGCAACTGTAACACTCTGAGACGTTTAGTCAATATCTAAATACCCAGCAACGACTCTTGATATCATATACTGCCCCTTAGAATCGCTAAATTTTACAAGTCGTGGACAAACGATGATCTGTCTCCGTATAAACCACTTTTCAAATACACAACTTGATATTCATCACGATATCAGACTTGTCCACTTCTGAATGCCTGTTACTAAATTATATTCGAGAGTAATAGCTTCCATCCATTGGCTGCAAGAAGCATTTCGCACACCAGACCACAAATATCATCCAAAACTCCAAATTAGCACTGCGTCAAAGAATCCGAACGCCTATAATTAAGTCTCTCATGCTACCCATAAATGTATAGGAGTACTATGGTACGAATATTTGAAATAAAATTCTCTGACAAGTTTTATCAGTTCACACATTTGTGTAGAGCCTAATGCTCTTGATAAGACTGATATTCGGGGTTATTGGACAAAGTACACGCCGGAGTTTCTGTTCCATTGATTGCTTTACTGTATCTACACTTTTCCTGCATCTGAGAGAGACTTCCGATTCTTTTCCTCTCCTGTCATAACTAGATTACTATGTAGAAGGCATTTTAAAAACTAAAACTTATCCTGCATGCTATTCGGATGATACTTGGTGAAGAAAACCGATTCTAACATGTTTTGCTTTTTGTACTTTCAACGTCTAGTTTTTGCTTTAGAACAACATTAAGACACGACCCTTTGTTCCACCGCTGGAACTGCTGAAAACAAAATAACAGTCAAAGCGAGGGATAACTTGCTACTATTTTGTGTTAAAATCCGGGGGAATAAGTTGTAAGAGAACGGACCTATGGACTGTGCAACAATCCACACATATAGCAAACAAAGTCTTACCACTGATAGTCTCTGATGGGATCCTATTCCCACATAATTCTACATTAACACGCTTCCACTAAACGCTACTTACTAGGCTGCCCCTGCAATAAACGACTAATTTGGGAAATTATAGAGGAATTGCATTCCATCAGGAAAATTTCGATAGTGACTTGACTGGAGTACTAACAGAATCGTTCAGAGACTCTATCAGGTTTACCTTGTATTGTCGTTTTAGGTACTGGTGACATCAAACTGTTCCTCCCTGTTTCATATTATTATGTGATTTTTAGATTCACTTCAATAGGGCTAATATCAGAGCCGTATTTTCTCAGAGTGGGGCACTATGGCGGTTAGTTGGCTTAAGGTATAGAGATGGTACAAAGTACCAACCTTCTAATATATACGTAAGTATAAATGCATCGTTCGAAAGATCTCAATCCAATCACTTAAAACCTAGCCACTCTATTCTATTCTAGAACGGTTGTCTGTTTCTTAATATAGGAGTATAACTTGTGAGAGTTCAAATATGACGATATGACGTATCATGATTATAGAGGAGAAAGCCCTTCGGTTACAGAAGTATGATCTAAACGTTTAGCAATATTTCAGCACCAATTCGTATAACGAATAAGACATCGAACATAAGAGGTAGACTCGCAGCACGTGGTTATTTGAATATAGTATAGTCTTAATAAACATAACACTGGTAATGAAACTCTCATTACAAATTTAACGCGGTTGACCTTGTGTGCACTCTTGTTATTCAATCAAGGGTGCAATAAATTGTTTTTGTTAAATACAAAGAATAAACATATATTTTCACGTCTGTTAAATCAACCCTTATATGTAGCAAATTATTTCTCATCCCTATTTTCACTTGTAGTTATAATTCACATTTAGTTCATTTAGTTTTCTACTGAAATTGTTTAGTGTGGCAATGGTTTAGTTATCGCTTCTCGGCCTTATGGCTAAGATCAAAGTGTAGTATCTGTTCTTATCAGCTTAACATCTGATAGATCCTCCATCGGAGGACAACAAATGTTAAACTGATTTTTGGAAATAGACGGAATGTTTAGGGGCTTGCTCCACTTCTGTCACGGGTTGGCCCGGTATTGCAGTACCGCCGGGATTTCGGCCCAATAAACTTAATAAATTTCAATAATAATAAAACAGTGGGTTTAAGGACTAAATTTTTTACAAAAAGTATCAATGTTCAGAAGAAGAATCTAGAATATCTTCTAGAATTACAAACATCATCTGACAACTTATGTGCTCATATTTAGAAAATCTCTGACAGATTGGTAAACTGAAGAATCGTTTCAGCCCAATAAATTCCATACAAAAACGAAAAATTTTTTTCGAATCTGAATCTTTACCTAGTTCAGGACGACATTATATTCGAGAGAAGTACCTTCTATCAATGGTGTACGGGATTCAATCGTCTTTCTATTGAATCATTAGAGCACTGGCGGAATAAGGCCTATGTGCTCTAGTGAAATAAAGGAAACTGTTTACGAAAATTACTTGTTTTACGTAGCATTCGCCTTTCTCGTTGAGTATGTTCTCCATGTTCCTGGTCGATCGACCACTGGCTCAACGTGTTTTCCTACATTTACAATAATGTACTGCATGAGGAGTTGCTATCCCCTGTCTATTGGCAGTGAAAAGACGAGCTTTGCCGGTTAGATTTTTGAAAACAGTTTATGGACCCCGCCGCTGTCTCCGTATGGCTTCATATGTTTCCATTTATGTGGGATAATTTTATTGGTAAGCAATTCACTTTCTTGAAGGCTTGTGCCAGATATTTAGGAATACAAACAAGGGTGTATATTTTGCCTGAATGGAACCATGGACTTTTACATTCCAGTCTGCCTGCCAAACTCTTTCAATGAGCTGCTGAATATACGAAGAGTCCATTAAAAGTAATACAATTCGATATAAATTCTACCTTTCTGGATGGTGCCCATCGGAAATGATAACTTTTCCATGACTTTGCCTCATGAATCAGTCTGAATTTGAGCGATAACAGGGGCTATCATGTCGGCTTTACGGACCGCTATGGTTTGTGGTTTATTCGCATACATCTGTGGCTTATGAAAATCCTACAAGAAAAAGTCTAATGAGGTCAAATTGCAGTTCGCATTACTTCCTGTGAGATGACCATGCCCGTATGTAGAATATTCCGGACGCTGCACCATCCTGTTTAATCCACATGTCGTTGATGTCCAGCTCAGATTCATCTCAGATCAAAAGAAGTTGCTAATCATCGGCCTATTGTGCTCGCCGTTGTTAGTAATTAAAGAAGTATGGACCGAACAGTAAAAAAAACTACACCAAACAGGGAATTTTTTCGAGATGCATTGGCTACTCTTGGCTATTTCTTATGATTCCTTAAGGCGTTGATCGCTAAAGACGGTTTTTCGATAAAAATTAGGATTAGACAGAACACCCATTTTGATAAAACCGTTTTACTATTTATACGAGTGTTGTTGAATGCAATGTCCGTAGCTTCAACAAAATGGCAATTATGATTCACCTCCAAATGTTCAAGATAGAGGCTGCAATTGTATTCAATGGATTCCTTAAGGTTGTGGAAAATTATAGATCTTTCTGGCATGAATTCGAGAGGATCATTCTGCCGATTGTTTTCCGTTTTTAACCCTTGTTTATTGCTACATATTTAGTCATTGTCCCTAATGCCCCCAGTCCAACAATTCCGATTTTTATTCCCCCACCTTTTGATATTATTGCTCTCACATCGTCTAAACTAATTAAATTTTTTAATTCATCTCTAGAACAATGTCAAAACCGCTTTTGATTTAATCGAACTCCCCCCAATTCATAATCTTTTTTGATTTTAAAATGTTTTTTTAATAACGCCCCTGTTCTTGGCCTAATGAAACAAATTTATTTTTGCATCAATGTCAACAATTCTATGTGTCTGCATATACGAGTATACATATATATTTACTTGTATATATGTATGTATACATATATGCTATATAACCCCAAACACACTGGCAAATGTACATGGGTATGCCGTATACAAATGCAAATTGAAATAATACCGATACTGTGTGTATGGCTTAACTACCGGCTTCTCTCGTTTACTCTTATGCCGGCTGGCTAAAGAATTTTCAAAAACCCTGCTATGAGAATGTGTAAGTGTAAGAATTTGTATGTGTGAGTGTGTGTATAAGAGCAAATAAATTCTCTCCAAAACAAATTGCAAAAAAGTAACAGCAGACGTAACGCCACCACCATAACAAAACCACCACAATTACGTAAAGGCCTAACTAAGCTACCAAAGAACCTACAATTCCTGCGGGAGCTTAAAATAGAGGGTAAGCAATAACAGTAAAGGAATGCGCTTTGAGCACAACATTAAAATTCTCCCATAAATTTTTAATGGAAATAGACCTGCGCATAGAAAGCTCCCCTAAACGGAATTGGCCAATCGGTGACGTGCATTATGGAAGTAATTGCTCTCTGGCATAGCCAATAAAATTCTTGCATATTTCCAGGCTGTCCGAATAAAAGAGATTTACGATGTTGGGAGTAATGCACAAATGCATTAAAATGGTTCTCTTTTTCTAAGGGTGGGGGCTTTTGCAATTCCTTCCAGAAATTGAGCAGTAAATCAAGATTTATGACTCAATTCTTTCCAGGCCCATATTCATTTCATATGGTCGGCGTAAAGTGTATGTGCAGGACAGACTGTATGCATTGAGTAAATGCAGTTTTGTATGTGTGTGTGTGTGTGTGGGAATTCCATTAGAAATTTCCATTATAACACCCTTACAGTAGTAATTGCTTATGCATGTATCGTTAGTGCAGGCATGTTGTGGCAAGTAGAAGGTTTTTGTTGCAATATTGTATTATTTTTGCTTCCATTTTAATGTGTTTCTTTTAATTTTGTTTTGTTTTTACTGTTCTAGTGGAAACAAGTGCGCATAGTATTTACTTTAATGTAGACGCCCTAGTGTATGTTACACTTTACTTATATTGTATAGTATATATTTACACAAACTCTTACACACATAAACACCTACACACACACACATATCCACATGTGCACACATGAGTTTAGTTCAGTATTTTGTTGTATTAAGTTTACTCATATGAATGCATTTCACACTTACCCTTCTTATTTAGCTCTGACCCTTTACCAACCATATCCATGATGCATTTGAGTATGTATGTGTGCGTTTATGTGTTAATATTTGTTCTTCATTTTATTTCAAATGTAGGCAAGAAAATAAGGTGACAGTTTTTGTTGGATTATTTTCTGTTGTTTCTGTTTTTGCCTTGCCTGTTTTGTAAATATTTTTATTTTATTTCATTTCAATGCCTACCGCATATGCATTGTAATGACTTTTGTTGTATTGCCTTAAAGTATGCAACAGAAATTAAAAAGATTTTTGTTTTACATACTTTTGCCATAATTCTTCTGTTGATTTTAACGACAACGGTTTGTTGACTTTAATAGTAGAGTGTATTAGTTTTGACAGCGTTTTTAAACGTTTAATTTTAAAAAACCAAACGATTCGTTTCAAAACAGTTACACGTAACAACTAAATACAAGATCAAAAATGATTCTTTAGTTTAAAAATCTATTAGAGATTGCTTCTAAATATGAGCACGTTATAAGTTGTCAGATGATGTTTGTAATTTTTTTGTTCTTCTGAACATAGATACTTTTTGTAAAAAGTTTAGAGTCCCTAAAACCCTTGTTTTATTATTATTGCATGAAATTTATAAAGATTATTGGGCCGAAATCCCGGCGGTACTGCAATACCGGGCCAACCCGTGACAGAAGCGGAGCAAGCCCCTAAACATTCCGTCTATTTCCAAAAATCAGTTTAACATTTGTTGTCCTCCGATGGAGGATCTATCAGATGTTAAGCTGATAAGAACAGATACTACACTTTGATCTTAGCCATAAGGCCGAGAAGCGATAACTAAACCATGGCCACACTAAACAATTTCAGTAGAAAACTAAATTAACTCAACGTGAATTATAAGACATCGAAATGAAATTCGTATTTCAAATACTTTCAGCTCCATAAAATGAATAACAACAACAACAATTAGCCATAAATATTATAAATACTGATAAGTTATCAGCAGCAACACAATAAGCGTGTTAGCAACCCCTGAATTAGTCATACACTTTGAAAATATTCATGCCATGCGAGGCCTACAGTCGTTGTTAGTGCCGTCTGTACATTTGCTTATTTCGTGATCACTTTGGTTTTATCGCAAACAACAACAATTTTACAGTTAAATTGTTTAACTCAGCCACAACAATATCGCATTATGTTTTTATACGAGCTCTTTGCTTAATATATACACAAGTTATTTAATGAAGTGTTTATGTTTGCTTAAATTTTATGTCCAGGGCTGGGATGTTTTGATCTCACTATGTATGGCTAATAGTTCTATAGAAACACTACATACATGTTTTATATATTTTTGGGATGTTAGTAGATCTATGAAACTTTGTTGGCATCATTATGAAAATAATTTGCTTTTAACATAAAGTGCGCTCATTTTCGTAAATCAATTTGGACGATGCCAATCGACGTGAGATGGAAGAGCGTGTAATGCATTTCGAAAAAATCACTGTGTTTTGTGGATTTGAGCTCGGTACGTTATCGATCCATATTTCTGTAAGAAAAACCTTTTCGAGCCCAACACTGTCAACGACGAGCACTCTAGGTCAATGATTATAAACTTCTTTTGGCATGAATTGAATGATCTGGACACCAACGACATGTGTTTTAAACAGAGCGGCGTTATGTGCCACACAGCTCGTACCAAATTGAATATTCTACACGAGCGATTCGAAAGCATTGTTATCTCACATGGAGGTGGAATTCGACTTTGTTTTATTGCGGGTTTTAATAAGTCACTAGTGTAAGAGCAAATAAGCCGCAAACCACAAAGGCGTTCAAAACCAACATAACCCATGATTATCTTTTGCTAGATATCAGGTCCTATGGAAATTTAACACTAATAAGGCCAGTATTTTGCTGTGATGCAGGAAGAGAAGGAGAAGACGAAGACACTCTTCCCATATATTACAATGGGAAAAACTTTGAGTTATTCCTCTCGGATTATCCAGAATTAACCTGAGGATGAAGTCGCCGTAGTCTAGTAGGTAGTGTGTTGGCTTATTAGACGTAAAGCCAGGGTTCAAGCCCCAGGCCAGATATCAAGACAAAATACAAAAAGTATTTCTTCGGAGACTTTCTCTCAGTAGATTTCTGGCAAAAACTCTGAGAGTAAATTAAAAATTGCCATAAAAAGTTTCTCAAAAATCTGTCGTTCGGAGCCGACTTTAAACTGTAGGTTCCACCACTCATGTATAAAATTAACACACACAACCTAAGTGGTGTGAGAAACTAGGACGTTTGTACAATGGGTCAATTCAATATCCGGGTACTGGACTTGTCTTAATTGACAAGTACACGTCCTCTAACCTAACCTAACCTAACCTGAGGATAGCAACAGGCTCAGTGTCTTCACTCATGCATAAAATTAACAAATACAAAATAAGTGGTGAGAGAAACTAGATCGTAATCCTGACTGAAGGGTTGTAATGACCAATTATGTATGTATTTTTGTATAGTAACAGGCCATTTGACCGAGTATACTAAACTTAATGAACACTTGTTTTAGAATAGCAATCGATCCGTGATGTGGAGAACGTATCACTAGTACAAGCACTAGCAGATGCTTATCAAGTAATAGGCAGAGTGTTATGCTTACTGATGCCAAAGAGCATCCCGAAATTTTCTAGGGCAAAAGGTTTGGGAGAGACTCTACACATTTATGCCGCAATAAGTAATTTTTTTTTGTGTTTCAATTTTATTACAAAACTTAATCTTTGCATCTGAAAACATCGATGTATTTCGAGCAACTTCGATGTCCATCAATAATATGATCGTTGATGGATGCACTGCTTTGGGGTGTAAACCCACTAAACTCTGAGCATTGTTTTCCCAAAACGTTGATATCAGGGAGATAAATTATGTTCAAATTCTACCTTCAGTTACAATCGTGCATTAAGTAACCTGTCCAACAGCTTTAAGTCTGTTTAACCTAACTAAAGCAGCTTATCATCTGAAAGTTGTTCAACGTGTGGAGAAGGTCTAGGCGAATGTATAACATTTTTCAGGTGATTATGGTTGATTTGAGGACCTTAAAGGCCCCATAACTATTTGTAAATGCGTAAAGATGGGATTCTTTCATCTTTGCCTCCAACAGCATCAATTTTTGCAAGGAAAATTGTGGGACATAAAACAAATATTAAAAACGTACCCCACATTTAAGAAAGGTTTGTTTTAAAAAAATTTAACGCTTTTAAATCTTTTTTATACATTAAAAAAATAAATATGTATTCTGTGCAGAATATGTACACCGTAAATGCATATAAGTTTCTTATTTTACTCATTAAACCTGTGCTATAAGAAATCACTCAGTCAAGCCAGTCAGTAATGCAGCTCGCTTACACAATACAACACTTTCCAAACTTGTACACCTTGTACACATGCTGTAGATCTACTAAAGGGATTTTTGTTTAATTAAGTTTATGTCTACGGTTCTAGTAATTGAAAAATTACAACCCTGTACACTAAGCAATAACTACGGAGCTGTACAAGGCTTGTATTGCTGTATACAATTCTATTTTAAACGTTAAACGTTTTCAGTATTTAAAGAAAGCGATCGTGTGTTTTGTAATGTAATAACATTATTGTGTTTAACAATTCTCAAGTGCCCACCCTGTACACTAAGCAATAACTACGTAGCTGTACGAAGTTGGTGTTGCTGTATACAATTCTATTTTAAGCGCTTCACGTTTTCTGTATTTAAAGAAAGCGATCGTGTGTCTTGTATTGAAATCACATTAGTGTGTTTAGTGTGTTAAACAAATCTCAAGCGCCAACCCTGTACACTAAGCATTCATTAATCGTATATGCTTAATGTTGTTTTTCTGTTATTGTTTATCGTTTAGCGCTTAAACGTTTTCAGTTTTTAAAGAAAGCGATCATGTGTTTTAGTACTGTAATAACATTAGTGTGTTTAACAGTTCTCGTATGCCAACCCTGTACATTAAGCAATAACTAGGTAGCTGTACAAAGTTGGTGCTGTTGTATACAATTCTATTTTGAGAATACGTACGTAAAGAAAGCGATCACGTGTTTTGTATTGAAATCACATTAGTGTGTTTAGTGTGTTCAACAGTATTCGAGTGCCAACCCTGTACACTAAGCATTCATTAATCGTATATGCTTAATATTGTTGTTGTTTTTCTGTTATTGTTTATTTTTAGCTATTCCGCTTTATACGTTATCCGTATGGAATGTTTTTTCTCTGTTTATTAAGTGAATGCTTATTTTTAGTTATTTTTCGTTGGAAACGTTTACTAGCGCATAACTAAAAATAATTCTCATTCAGTTGAAATATATTTCTTCACATAGTATTTTGATTGTGGTGGTAAACGTTACTCTGGCTTCTCTTCAGTTGTCGAATAAATCTTTCGCCTTTTACTAAAGATTTCCGTGGAGAGGAGCACTCTAATGAGTCTAAAATAAATTTTTTGTTATGGCTCGACCATTAGGTTGGGCCTATATATTAATAAATTTCAAATAAGTGAAGTGGGGGAAGGGATTTTTAATATTCCCCTGAAATACTTCAAACAATATTTTAGTGGACTTGTTTTTATTCATACGTATTTATATGACGTGCTCGTTATGTTCATACGTTAGTTTGAAAACTATAATGTGTACCAAACTGTATGTAAACTGCTTGAAAAGTCATTGTACTGTTATCTGCGGGGTACCTGAAGTCGCGAGTGATCAAATAGTAGCATGGCTGTGGATATTGAAGTGGTAAATTAAGATCTCGGGCAAATGCTGAGAAGAAGTATGAGCAATTGCGAAGAATATACACAAATGGAGAAAGTTTGTGGTGGTTCTTTGCTTCAACTAGTGTTATAATTTCTGAAACATGTTTATAAAGCCAAGCATGTCGCGTGACTTTTACATATGACATTTACATATGTTTTTAACATATGCTAAATTGAAACCGTTCTATTAAAATTTTAAAATAAAGAAAAAATAATAGTTGGAGGAATAGTTTTCAGTGTTACACAGGCTCTAAATTGATTTTGTCATGTGACTTTTACATATGTTTTTAACATAAGCAAAGTTGAAGCCGTTTAAGTAAAATTTATATATTTTGAAATAAAGAAAGACAAATAGATGGAGCAATAATTTTCAGAGTAGGACTTAGTGCCTGTGTTTTTGTCATGTGACTTTTACATAAGCACTATTCTTTTTATCATGTGACCTTTACATGTGATTTTTACATAAGCAAAGTTGAAACCATTTGGGTAAAATTTATAAATTTTGAAATAAAGAAGGAGAAAAAGATGGAGGAATAATTTTCAGAATAGCACAGGCACTAAATTAAATTTGTCATGTGACCTTTACATATGTTTTTTACATAAGCAATATTGAAATCGTTTTAAGCAAAATTTATAAGTTTAGAAAAATGAAAAGAGGAATACATACAAGTTTTCGACATAGTACAGACACTAAATTGATAAATTGTCATGTGACTTTTACATATGTTTTTTACATAAGCTAAAATGAAATTGATTTCAGTAAAATTCATAAATGCTTAAAGAATATATGGAAGTTTTCAGAGATATGCAAAGATTGCACCCAATTTATCATATGGTTTTTACATATGTATTTTACATAAGCAGGCTGAAACTTATTGAAGTTAAATTTATAAATTTTGAAAAAGGAAGAGAAGAAAAGATGGAAGTTTTGAGAGGTGTCCGAAGATTAAATGAAATTTATCATATGGCTTTTACATATGGTTTTTACATAACCTAAGTTGAAACAGTGTTAAGTAAAATCCAAAAATTTAAAAAAAAAGTGAGGAATATATAGCAGTTTTCGGAGTAGTACAGACACTAAATTCATTTTCTCATGTGAATTTTAAATATGTTTTTTAAGCAAAGTTCATGTCGTTCTAAGTAAAATCAATAAATTTAAAAAAAAGAAGAGAGGAATATCTAGCTGTTTTCGGAGTATTACAGACTTAGATTCTGTTTTTGTCATGTGACTTTTATGTATTACGTTCATACAATATTTTGAAAACTAAAATTTCTTCTTGTTAGATTCAGATGTATTTCAGAACTCCAACGTTTCAAATACTGTAGAACGTAATTTTCCAGTTCATAATTACATGATCACTACACCTACATGGCATATTTATTCGCTTTTAAATAAAAATTTTAAAAGTAATTACTTTCCGAACATTATGTCAAAGACTTTTACATATGTTTTCAACATAAACAAATTTAAATATGTTGTTTTTATATTCATTTAAATTATAGTTTGTTTGTTTGTTGCTTTTCTTTTCATTTGATAGAACATTTCTTTATGACATCATTAAACATTTTAAACTGACAAGACCTAAATTCCATTATCTTTAGAATCTTCTCTTCTTCTCTTCTTCCCTCACAGTCTATTTCAAAACATTCGCTTTTTCTGGCAATTATGCCAGACTTAATTTTTAGTATGAAATTTTTCTAAAATATTCTTCTTTTTTTTTCCTGCATTGCTGTTGTTGTTTCGTTGTCTCATTTTTGTTTCGCATTTCAATTTCTAAAGACAGTTACAGTTTTGGGACAGAACAACCAAAGACCTTAATTTCTCTATAAAAAAAAAACAGCAAAAAACAGAAAAAATTATCAGCAAAAATAGCAACAACAACAACAGCAACACAGGAAAAAAAAAGCAGAAATGGAAGTGGATTAAATAAATGAATCTTGTTGCAGAAATGAATTTAAAATCTACCCTCATAACAAAAAAAAATCATACACATGTATAATACATATGTAAATACATATACATACAGATATACAATGCATTGTATTTATGTAAAACTCTTCATATATGTATGTTTGTATGTACATATGTACATATATGCATATGTATATATAATATATGCTTGTGTATGTATTTAAAAGATAAAAAGACCAAGAATTTCTCATAGCTGGCTGGGGTTTATTGTGGCAACGTACCGATTGTGTACATGCAACGAGATTTAAAACTTGACAAATCTATTCTATTTACTTATCGCAAACGGAACACGTAGCATTAAGTGTAAATATGCGAATATCTCTACCTGACTGCAACAACTTGTGCAAGAAAAAACACAATTCCTACTGTATGCCCACACACAGGAAAACAACCTGAAAAAAAGTTATCAGATATAAAGGATAGAGTGACCAGGTTTAATTAAAGCCAGTATAAGAGAATTTGCTTAAAAAGAGTGGGTACACTATCCACTAAACTACCAGGCCACCCAGTAGTAGAAGTGTAAACATGTTCTGTAGACGATATTGCTATAGGGTGTTCCAATAGGGCCTACCAAACTTTAACAGTTGATATCGGTCATCTGAAGTCGCCGTAGTCTAGTAGGTAGTGTGTTGGTTTATTAGACGTAAAGCCAGGGTTCGAGCCCCAGGCCAGGCATCAAGACAAAATACAAAAAGTATTTCTTCGCCGACTTCCTCTCAGCAGATTTCTGGCAAAAACTCTGAGCGTGAATAAAATTGCCATGAAAAAGATTCTCAAAAAAATCTGTCGTTTGGAGTCCACTTTAAACTGTAGGTCCCACTACTCATGTAAAAAATTAACACACACAACATAAGTGGTGTGAGAAACTAGGACGCTGTACAATGGGTCAATTTGACCACCGGGTACTGTACTTGTTTGACAAGTACACGTCCTCTAACCTAATCTAACCTATCTGTCATCTTGATGAAACTGCATTTGTTGAATTAATTATCATTTACTCAGTTTGTTTTACCCAATCATCACGGAAAACCGTAGACTACGACGTGGGACTTTGAGTGTGCTCTGTTATAGTTGGCAACTTTATTTTTATCGAAAAATCAGCTTCAGCGATGTGGCTCATTTCTGGAGAAATGGGTGAGAAAACCAACAAAACTTCTGTTCGTCTGAATTGGCTGATCTGGACACTAACGGCATGTGATTTCAATAGGTCGACCCTAGTTGCCACACAGGTGAGGCAGTATTAAATATATTGCAAGAGCGCTTAGATAAATGGGAGGCCCTCCTCAACAAAATCTTCTCCTTTTCTATGCCTATCGATTCCAATTAAAAGATTCTCAGGAGAGGATTCCTCCCGAAGTTGGGAATCGATCAGTAGGACCAGTATCTTCATGGTTAATGATGATAACTTATTGACTTGAAATCTTAAGGAATAGTGTGGGAACTTTCTGCCTTCTATGAGTTAAAGACCACCTTCGTGTCATCCATCTAGGTGGCATGTATTCCAGTTTCTTGCTTAAGGGAAAATCTGCTACAGATAAGAAGCCACAATAGTCTAAAATCTGTGTAATTCCACGAGCAGAAAACTATCAGCCCCAGGAGATAGTAATGTAGAGCAAGTAATGTAGAATAGTAGAGAAGTCGCCGTAGTCTAGAAGGTAGTGTGTTGGCTTATTAAACGCAAAACCAGTATTTTTCGGCGACTTCCCCTCAAGAGATTTCTGGTAAAAACTCTGAGAGTAAATAAAATTGCCATGAAAAAGTTTCTCAAAAATCTGTCGTTCCCACCACTCATGTATAAAATTAACACACACAACATAAGTGGTGTGAGAAACTAGGACGTTTGTACAATGGGTCAATTCGACCTCCGGGTACTGTACTTGCCAAGTACAGGTCCTCTAACCTAACCTAACCTAATGTAGATGACCCAGTGTAGTATAGGGATACTCACCAAGTTAGTTGTCGGAAATGTGAAATCGCTCAAGGACTCTTTAGTATTTTGGCGGGCACAAATCTGTGTTGGAGTTCTAACCTGTTTGCGGATCCAGAAAAAAATTTCTGCATGCGAGAGATCTTTAAAGCAATCAAAAAAGGCTCTAAGACGGACCTTATCCGTTTCTCGTGTATGGTATTTGCAGACATTTCAATTCAAGTAATTGCTGGCAATCTTTACCTAACTGAAGAGCTAAACAGCTTTGTTTCTCTGCAAATCTCGTTTGCAGACAAATTCGCTTATTCATTCAGCTGGGACTACGAGATTAGCAAGATGATTTCCTAGAGGTGTTGAAAACCTTGGAAATTCTTTCTTCCGCAAGATCAACAACTCAATAGTATCACGAAGAGGAAACTGCTTTATGGCCAACCATAGCGAAACGCAGATCGCTTTTGTAGACCTTTGGATAACTTGTTCAGAAATGCTCGATACATTATTCTTGGATACAGCCAGAAAATTGACGACAGTTGTCGTCACTCTAACCAGACGTACTTAACTTTCAGCTGTAAGTTGGAAAGTCATGGGATGTTTCAATAACTGTAGCACCTCATCAACTCAGTGTGGGTATGTTAGAATTTACCCATGGGTTCTAGATCTAGAGACATACGACACATTATTCCGTGATAGTCTAAACCTCTCCCAGCTTCCCGACAACTGACATGTCGAGGTCAAATGATCCCAGATCTCTCTCTAGCTTCTCTCCAACTTTGACCAACAGCAGACAAGGTACAACAAATTATAAATGCAGTGTACATGGCTTTGGCAACTCTGCTTTTCCATAAACCATAAAATACGTGTCTTAGATAAATGCACAAATAGAGAGAGAGAGAGAGAGACAGAGTGAGAGTGAGTGAGAGAATGAAATAAAAATTCAAAAGCCAAAAAGCCTATAGACATTTAAAAGTAAGCAAAAATGAGGTTTAAATATAAAAAAGAAAAAAACCAAGAAAAAAGAAAGGAAAAATAAAAGCCATGAGAAAGAAAAATTATTTTAAAGCTGAATTCCGTTTTTTTCTTTCCAGGAGCATATACAAATGAATTTAAGGATCAAGGGTTCAAATGGTGTCAAACGCAGTAGCAAAAGCCAGTGTAGCAGCACACATGCAATTGTCCTTTTCCAACCAACCGTTAGATACGTTGGTACACACACGTTAGGTGTATGAACTCGTACATACGTACAGTCGAGTGAATTTAAGACATTTTGGCAATGTAGCTGTAGCACGTAGACAAAACCAAGCAGGACATGCTTTAAATACAATCCTAATTCTGTCACAATAAAGTAAGAAAGACAACAAAAAAAGAAAAAAACGAGCACAAGGTGCCAAGGAATGAAATTGTCAAAAATTTTCCAGTAATTTTCAAATATTTGTACGAGTAGCAAGAAGAAAAAAATACAACAAAATCACTAACAACAACAACAGAAAATATTGAAGGCCTACTACAGCTACACATGCGACATACATAAATGATGTCCTTTACATTACATACTCCTCTCTACACATACGATTACTAGATTATATGGGTACGACAGAGTGAATTTTCTAGCATTTTACCGGCAGTACATAAAGTACCTTTGCAGAGGTAATACAACAACAACAACCAAATACTTTAGTACTTGTAAATGCACTTGTGCATGTATATGCTGTACATGTATGGCATGTAGTTGTGTTGGTAGTAGTAAATGTTTAAATAGCCTTAAAAACTGAAATGTTTACAGCAGCACTTTCTGTATTTAATCACAACCGTAAGATTAAAATACCTTAAAGCTGAAATAGGCCCCAATTTTTTTTTAAAACGGCTTGCAATGAAAAGAACATTTCTAGTCCTGTGCCTTTTTAGTATTTTGTTAACGTATGCATCACTGCTTAGGGTATGTATGTATGTACAGGTACAAGTGTGAGAAGCTTGTGTAAAAAACCTTAACATTGTTAATATGCAACACTGCTGCACAGTGGGCAAATAAATTACTTTATACAGTCGAGTTATCTGGTGCCAATATTCGCAAAAATCGGGTCAACTCATGGTGGCTCAGGTTTTTTGTAGTATAATCTGTAGGCAGGTGGATAGAAATACTTGTCATCCGAAGAGAATATATTCACAATAGGGCCTTGTATAAAGGACCCTTTCTTTCCCTTTCTCCTAACACTTGAAACATTCGTAGACTCTGATGAATACATTTACAATCCCGATGTCCATCCTTCATTGATAAGGGAGATTATCTTATTCTCCAACGATACAACGCAGGTCATGTAGCCACAAGGTAAAGAAGTGAATTTTCTCCATCTTCCTTGTCTCTACAACTCCTCCAGAAGTCGCTGTGAACGACTTGTGGCAGCTTCTAAATGCCCCTTAAGGTTGATGAGTATGCGATTCTACTGACTACTTAACACAGATCAAGTACCCACAAGATAAGGAAAAGAGGTTTCTGCACCTTCCTCGTGTCTACAACTCCTCCAGAAGTCATTGGGCATATGTCAGTGTCATACGCTTTCATTACATATTGCGTTTACATGATACTAGTCGCTCTCTTTTACATCAAAATTTAATGCGTCGTACGACTTGTGGCAGCGTCTAAATGCCCTTTAAGGTTGATGAGTATGTGAGTTGATATAAACTTGTTCCTTTTCTATGACATAACACTGGTCAAGTACCAACAAGTTAAATAAAACAAGTTTCTGCACCTTCCTCTTGCCTACAGCTCCTGCAGAAGTCATTGGGCATAAGTCAGCATCATACGCTTTCATTACATATGAAGTTTACACGATACTAGTCGCTCTCTTTTCGCAAAAACTTAATATGTCGTACGACTTTTGTCATCCTCTAAGTCCTCCTTAAGGACGATGAGTGTGCGTTTGGATATAAATTGCCACAGAGTTCATACGATACTCTTCGCTCTCTTCTACACAAAATCCTCCAAAAATCCTACGACGTGTGTGAACGTTTAAATCCCCCTTAAGGACCACTCAGAAAGGAAAATTTTTCTAAACGTTGAAAACATATTTTTCCTCACAACTTCAATGCTTGCGGTATGCCTTTTATAAACTTCTTGTGATTGATTGTACGCACATGATTGTGATGCTAGTTTCATCATCAATACATCCCTCTTGAACCCATTAGTTCTATTGGCGCACTTCTGGTGGCTTCCACTACATCGTCCAATATCTTTCACTGCCTATCGCTGGTCTTCAAGGGCTTTCTAAGGAGTGCTGTCATTATCACTCACTACCTTGCAGAGATCGTTTCGGTATTGCCTGCTGACAAATGAAGCGTGAGACTGCTCTGTCCACCTACAACTTCCCCTAACACTTCGAATGAGTTTAAAAGTTGGAGAGCTTTCTTAGGGCAGAAGATTTGGCTGAGGTGTTTTCCTTGTCCATACTCCGTCTGCTGATAACTGAAGCGTGAGACGGCTCTGTCCACCTACAACTACTCCTACCAATTCGGATGGGTTTAAAAGTTGAAGAGCTTTCTTGGGCAGAGGTGTTTTCCTTGTCCATCCTCCAAATAGCCTTGTCTCCACAATAGGAATTCTGACTCCAGCTTAGATCCAGTTAAGAATGTTTATAGTTGGACGGAAAGCTTTCGCAGTTTTGTTTCTCGGGAAATAATATTCTTTTCCACAGGTGTTTGGAGATTAAAGGCTTGCAGATCAACATAATTTCTTTGTCGATAGAAATAAGCGCAGTTTAGTGTAATTAACCGTAGGATATGCCTACTTAAAGTTGCTCAAATGCGTTGAAAGTTAAACATTCTCGAGAAATAGAACATAAGCAGCTCGCACTATCAGTTACAAACATTCCCACGACAATCGGATCTACGCTCCGGAACGACCCGACTCATCATAGGCTAAGGATTGTCAACCCAGCGAAAGCTGTATCAACCGGAAGTTTTTTCCCTTGGGAGATACTTCCCGAGATAATAGCTGAAATGATTACAACAACAACAACAATCAGTTACAAAAAAATCTGAAGCATTTCTTGTAGCACTACTCTGCACTGCTACTGTAACTTTCGGTCAAACTACCGACCATATGATTACAGTAACCTTAGCATTTAGGATGCCTGCCTTGTTCTATGAAATCCCCTTTTGTGTCTACCTAGAATAGCACTACGCACTTAGTACTTCTTTTCGTAGTCACTGTCTTTACCCATGTACCAATAACAATAGCGTTAGTAAAGCAAAAAAAACATGACGTTCTATTGTTTTGCCGTAAACTGACAGAAGTAACGTAACGTAAACATAGACACATCGATTGCATGCAGATGAGACAATTGTAAATAAATGTTGCTGATGATGTTTATAGTTGTTGTAGTTGTTGTTGTTGCGATTGTAGTTTTTATTATTCTGTTGCTGATTTCATTTCTTCAACATGTACCGGAAATCTATGTATGTACTGTTGCAACAATTTTTTTCTTTGCAGTTGTATGTGTAAGTAACTCAATGTATGGGAAAGCGTTCTGTGGCTACTCATCATTCTAAAGCTGCCATATACGAGTATATTCACACGATTTTCCATTTCGTACAAGTAGTTGGAAATGTTGATAAATTGTGACTTTAATTTCGTTTATATTTTTTTTACATTTTAATAGAAAAACAAAAAAAAAAAAAAAGAAGAAATCTTCAAAGCCTACAGAAGTTATTTGGAGGACAGAACAAGTTTCTCTAGGTGCTTACCCATTACACAGTGAACTGTATTAACAGATAAAGCGACAGAGATAACTCTACAATTGGTTGGTACACTTCCTATCCAATTTATGTCGGATGGGTTTGACAGAAGAAGAATTACTTCTGAGTCTTTTATTTGCCAGCGACCTTTGCCTAATGAACATCTAGACGAGGTTATTGAAATTTTCATCGACATTCTAAGCCAATGTCAATTAATTCTTTTGAAAAAATTATTTAGACAGGTCAATAAGCCCCTGATCTTGTAAATTTCCCATCTCTGGACTGACTTGATTTACTGTGTTTCCTTTTAGTCGTAGAAGCATAACAAATTTCGAAAGTTCTGAATACTCAGTTCAAGCTTTTACGCCCGAAACGATCAAAACAAATCTCGATACGATGTTATCCTTTTGGGAGCTTAAAGATTGTGAAAACCATACGCATCACCCATGGCTTAATGATCTCAATCACTTGTATATGAAAAAGCTTCTCGCAAAAGGGATGTCAAGTTTGCTCACAACAATTGACTAAAAACGCTATCATCTGATATTTTTATGCTTCAAACGGATGGCCATCCATCTCAAAGTTGTGTTTCTTAAAATTCACTGTTCTGATGAAAGTATGTCTATGGAACCTGAATTCTCCCTCTTAACTTCTAACGAAGACCTGTGAACCTGTTTAGGAGAGGAAAACAATTCTTCACCTCATACATTAGATTCCAACCATGAAGATGATACTTATTTCCAGTCATCGTTGACTGAGCTCTCCAGAGTTAACACACACAACATAAGTGGTGTGAGAAGCTAGGCCGTAATCCTGACTGAAGGGTTGTAATGACCAATTATGTATGTATGTAATCGCTTAATGGAAGACTCGATAGTTCGATTTTTGATCCTCTATAAGATAAAATGTGTTGAATAGCCACAGCAATTCGAACTTCCATGTTGATAAAGCGAATAGAGTCGAGTTTAATAGAATTTTTCCCGATTAAATCGCATTAGAACAAAAAGTGTGATATGGAGTCGAGAGGTTTGTTTCTTTTTAAAGTTTTATTTAATGTCCATATATATGGTAAAATTTGCTATGGAATCTCTAGAAACTCTCATACGAAAATATGTTTTTACTATGCCACGATAACGACCCAAGGGTATGAATGTGGGTATATTGAATTTTTCCGGTTTCAAATTAATAAAACTGTAGTTATTCTAGAATACAACAAAAGAAAAAAAAACCGAAATTGAAAACAGTAGGGTTCAGCATTCTTAATACTCGTATGTACCTTTTTTATGGGACACTGCTGCGGTAAGTTACCATATTTCCAGACGTTACTTATCCAGCCTCTAACAAATTTATTGAAATGATTTTTATCATCCGGTGTACCCAAAATGTTGCAAACATTCACATTGTACTGGAAAACGTTGCGATACGTATTGGCTTTACTACTTCTGGCAGCTAAAATTATCTCGGCCCAAGGATCACTTGGAAAATCTTGAGCCAAATTTAAAGTGATATTTACGGTCAAGCGATTGGGTGCAATAACCATGAAATGTTCTCTTAAGTACAAAGGATTAAAGGAGATCTCATGGCAAATGAAATAAACAGCTCTTGGTCCTTTAGCCTTTGAAAAGTAGAGAATTTTTATCGTCTGCTTTTTGTGTTCAACGAATTTTAGTTATTCTATACGAACCTTGGCTTCAAGACTAATTATTAACGTTGTTAGTAATACAAGTAGCAGTGTTTGTTGTTTGTTTTTTAACGGCATTTAGATTGGTTTTGTGGTTCATTGTTTAGCCCAATAATTTTAGAAAATAAAAGCGGGGGAAAATTGTTTTTTGTTTAGAAATTGTAATTGAAAATAATTATTGCAGCGGCTTAATTATAAACTCATTATGTTTGGGGGTAATGATTGTAAATCGTAAATATGCCGTCTTTAAGCACACAGATCAAATCAGAATTTTCTCTGAAAACCGCTCTGTGGAAACGAACAAATGTTACCGTCCCCTATAAATTAGAAAATAGAAAGACTCGAACCAATGTAAAAAAAGTATAATTTGGTCCGCATCCCGGATATGAAACGTCCTTAAAGCCACAGATCCTTTAGAAATTATTTCAGACAATGACGGCATTGTCTTTAAATAGAACAGAAGTCTATGAGAACCACAATAGTACAAGAGATTGCCTTGAAATTTAAAAGCAGAAAACAGTCAAGTCACCAAGTAGAGTTTAGCAATGTTGCACATACAATTCCTCTCGGTAACTAACTTGAGCCCTCTTGTGAAGGTACCATAAAATACTTTTTTTCTGAAGCAATCTGAATATCTTTGCGCTGTACCATACCAGCCCTGTTCATGTCTTGAATCCTGAAATCCTTATAAGCGTAACCTTTAAATCATCCGGAATTCCTGTACAAAATCTCTGGCATTTATGGATGGGGATTTTCGCACTTAACTTAGACATACTTTAGAAACTTTTAATGCCAATTTTTATTTACTCTTAGAATTTTTGCCAGACCGCTGCTGAAAGACCAGACGCATAGCTTCAATCGAAGTCCTTTGCCTTATCCAACAGAATCCAGCCATATTGCTTGTAACCTCTGCTACCACCAAGATTGAGCTTCACGTTAAAACTACTGGCAATTGCAATACCCATGCCCTGTACATATGTACATAATTGGTCATTACAACTCTTCAGTCAGGATTACGACCTTGTTTCTCACACCACTTATGTTGTGTGTGTTAATTTTATACATGAGTGGCGGGACCTACAGTTTAAAGTCGATTCCGAACGACAGATTTTTGAGAAACTTTTTCATGGCAATTTTATTTACTCTCAGAGTTTTTGCCAGAAATCTGCTGAGAGGAAGTCGCCGAAGAAATATTTTTTCATATTTCGTTTTGATATCTAACTTGGGATTTGAACCGTGGCCTTACGTCTAATTAAGTCAACACACTATCTACTATACTACGGCGAATTCTGATAATTTGCAGGAGTTTTTTAACGAAATATGTATCCATCACCACACACCAAAGACCGCTTTCAAGCGATAATTTTTTCTCTGGAGGGCTCAGTCAACGATGACTGAAAATAAAGGATCATCTTCATGGTTGAAATCTAATATATGAGGTGAACAATTGTTTTCTCTCCTACACACGGATTCACAGGTCTTCACTAGAAGTAGAGAGGGAGAATTCAGATTCCATAGGCATACCTTCAACAGGACAGTGGTTTGTAAGAAACACAACTTGAGATGGATGGCCATCCGTTTGAAGCAAAAAGGACAATCAGTCTTTTTCTTATCCATATTTGCCCATTAGAGTCTAGCAATACAGCTTGTACCCCAATAGTGCCAACAATATTAAGAAACATTATACGACAACTAGAGGATACCCATTTCAACTGAGATAAATAGTACAATAAGGCCAAGTAAATAAATAAATGCCCTCAACACGGTAATACAAGATGATCTTCATCTTTAAGTAGTCATGTAACCTGACTACTGAGATCGAGCAATTTGATCACGTTAGAATTTATCAGGTGGGGTTTTTTAAGGTGCGGATGGTATGCAAATAGGCCACAGACCAAAGCATTTTTCAAGGCCAACATAACCCACCACCACCATCAGTCATGTTCAGTATAAATCAAGTGCCAGAGTCATGGACAATTGAATACTTCGGATGCTCTCCATCCAAATAAAACGTGGCGGGCATTTGAACGGTATTATATTCCACACAAAATGGCGTCGATGGTTCTTTGAACTTTTATTTTTTAATTTTAAATGTAGGAATCGCTGAATGGAAGTGGCCGTAGTCTAGTAGGTAATATGTTGGCTTATTAGACGTAAAGCCAGGGTTCAAATCCCAGGCCAGTAGATTTCTGGCAAAAACCCTGAGAGTAAATAAAATTGCCATGAAAAGTTTCTCAAAAATCTGTCGCTCGGAGTCAACTTTAAGTCTGTAGGTACCGCCACTCATGTATAAAATTAACACACACAACATCCGTGGTGTGATCCTGACTAAAGGATTGTAATGTCCTTAATGAAGACTCGATAGTTCGATTTTTGATCTTCCATAAGATAAAATGAGTTGAATAGCCACAGCAATTTGAATTTCCATGTTGATAAAGCGAATAGAGTCCAGTTTAATAGAATTTTTCCAGCTTAACTCGCATTAGAACAAAAAGTGTGATATCAAGTCGAGAGGTTTTTTTTCTTTTTAAATTTTTATTTAATGTCCACATACATGGTAAAATTTGCTATGGAATCTCTAGAAACTTTCGTACGAAAATATGTTTTTATTATGCCATGATAACGACCCAAGGGTATGAATGTGGGTATATTGAATTTTTCCGCTTTCATGTTAATAAAACTGTAGTTATACTAGAATACAACAAAAGAAAAAAAAAACCGAAATTGAAAACAGTAGCGTTCAGCATTCTTAATACTCGTATGTACCTTCTTTATGGGACACTGCTGCGGTAAGTTACCATATTTCCAGACGTTACTTATCCAGCCTCTAACAATTTTATGGAATTGATTTTTATCATCCGGTGTACCCAAAATGTTGCAAACATTCACATTGTACTGGAAAACGTTACGATACGTATTCGCTTTACTATTTCTGGCAGCAAAACTTATCTCGGCCCAAGGATCACTTGGAAAATCTTGAGCCAAATTTAAAGTGATATTTACGGTTAAGCGATTAGGTGCAATAACCATGTAATGTTCGCTTAAGTACAAAGGATTAAAGGAGATCTCATTGCAAATGAAATAAACAGCTCTCGCGCCTTTTGCCTTTGAAAAGTAGAGAATTTTTATCGTTTTTTTTTTTTGTTCAACGAATTTTAGTTATCCTATACGAACCTTGGCTTCAACGCAAATTATTAACGTTGTTAGTAATACAAGTAGCAGTGTTTGTTGTTTGTTTTTTAACGGCATTTAGATTGGTTTTGTGGTTCATTGATGAGCCCAATAATTTTTGGAAAATAAAAGCGGGGAAAATTGTTTTTTTTTTGGTTAGAAATTGTAATTGAAAATAATTGTAGCGGCTTAATTATAAAGTCATTATGTTGGCGGTAATGATTGTAACACGTAAATAGGCCGCCTTTAAGTACACAGATCAAATCAAAATTTTCTCTGAAAACTACTCTGTGGAACCGAACAAATGTATCCCTTACCGTCCCCTATAAATTAGAAAATAGAAAGACTCGAATCAATGTGAAAAAAGTGTAATTTGGTTTGCATGACAATGACGGCATTGTCTTTAAATGGGACAGAAGCCTATGAGAACCACAATAGTGCAAGAGATTGCCTTGAAATTTAAAAGCTGAAGACAGTCAAGTCAGACAAGCTGAGTTTAGCAATGTTGCACATACAATTCCTCCTTCTAACTAACTTGAGCCCTTTTGTGAAGGTACCGGAAAACACTATTTTTCTGAAGCAATCGTAATATCTTTGCGCTGTACCATACCAGCCCTGTTCATGTCTTGAATCCTGAAATCCTTATAAGCGTAACCTTTAAATCATCCGGAATTCCTGTACAAAATCTCTGGCATTTATGGATGGGGATTTTCGCACTTTAGACTTTAGAAACTTTTAATGCCAATTTTTATTTACTCTTAGAATTTTTGCCAGACCGCTGCTGAAAGACCAGACCCATAGCTTCAATCGAAATCCTTTGCCTTATCCAACATAGTCTGGCAGTATTGCTTGTAACCTCTCCTGCCACCAAGATTGAGCTTCACGTTAAAACTACTGGCAATTGCAATACCCCCCATACCCTGTACATACATACATAATTGGTCATTACAACTTGTCAGTCAGGCTTACGACCTAGTTTCTCACACCACTTATGTTGTGTGTGTTAATTTTTTACATGAATGGTAAGTCGACAGTTTAAAGTCGACTCCGAACGACAGATTTTTGAGAAACTTTTTCATGGCAATTTCTATTTACTTTCACAGAGTTTTTGCCAGAAATCTGCTGAGAGGAAGTCGCCGAAGAAATATTTTTTATATTTCCGTTTTGATGTCTGACCTGGGGCTTGAACCCTCGCTTTATGTCTAATAAGCCAACACACTACCTACTAGACTACGGCGTCTTCCCTGTAACATGTCGGAAATTGTGAGTTTTCAACGGGCTCTAACCAATTCATCAGCAATGCTATTTCCAACAATGTGTCCTAGTTAGGAACATTGCAGCCTGGATTTCTGAGTAAATCAAGAGATTTTCAGGGAACAACAATCAACAACAATCATTGGGCCGCTTTCAAAACTGCCATGACCACTGTTCGGAAAACAATGCAGTGATCAGGCAACCTTTAAGAAAGTTTAATATCGGAAGCGTTAATAAAAATGCCTTAGTAGGAGTGAAACAGAGTGTACAGGTGATCAGATGAGCTAACTGCCTGCGTACTGTGTCTAGCAGTCGGCAATGGCATTGGTGTTTGCACCCCGTATAGTAAATGCGAGCATCGTAAAGTAAGGCAGGTTCCTGTAGGACACGATAGAGTCTAAATGTGATGGCCTGTTCAAGCCTCAAATCTTATCTAAGGCCTTTTTAGGCTCCCTTTACTCTCCCGGAATTACGTTATCATGAATGACACTTTGGGGTCCTAAATATCCTTCAAATTTTTTAACCTCTTGGATAAGATTAGTTGAATAGCGGTTTGCCGCAAAGCAAGCCTGCATTTCAAACTCCTATTCAATAACGTGAACGGTGTAAATCCTGTCGTTGTATATACCTAACAAACATGCATACATAATTGGTCATTACAAAGCTTCAGTCAGTATTACGACCTAGGTTCTCACACCGCTTATGTTATGTGTGTTAATTTTATGCATGAGTGTCTACAGTCGACTCGAACGACCGATTTTTGAGAAAATTTTCATGGCAATTTCAGAGTTTTTGCCAGAAATCTGCTGAGAGGCAGAACACGCTACCTACTAGACTATTGCGGCCTGTTATTATAGTCTACTATCGCTTACAGACTAAAACTCTATTAGACTACCGCTTTACCCATGTTAACAATTTGTTTGAATTGCAACTCTGTATTGAATTTACGACATAATAATACGCTCCTATCATTTTTTTATATTTTTTTTTTATTTATTAAACCAAGGCTTTTGTACCTTAACTTGCCTGTATATTTTAATACAATTTACTTATATTCCACATCCAATATTACTTTAGAAATAAAATCCCTTTCGGAACCACGTCGTAAGTATGTATTCGTAGTGATTTGATATTTGCCATTGGGTAAGAAGTTGGGTAGATTTAGTTTCTCGGCTTTTAAATTAAACCAAGAATAATTGCCCTAAAGGAATGAATATCAAAATGTTCCCCTCAAAATAATTGAATTTTTAAATTAAAAATTAAAAATGGCCACTTACCTTTTTGACGGGACAACTTTTCGGCAAGTCACCATATTTCCAAAAATTATTCATCCATGCTGAAACAAAATTCACAGCACCTTGCTTGCCAAAGATGTGACAGATATTGATGGCATATTGGAATATAGTGCGATAAGAGCTACCCTTGAGACTCTTAATGATTATTTCCAACCAAGGATCACTGTTTAAATCCTGTACTATATTTATTATCACATCTAGTGTTTGATTATTCCGTCCAATGGTGAGCGAATGATCTTCCAAATATTCAGTATTAAATGTAACCTTACTGGAGGTGTAGAGCAGAATTTTCTGGGGTTTCTGTAAATAAAAAAAAAACATAAAAGAAATGAATTTATAAGCCATGTATATAGCATATGGTCGATCACCTTGGCGCCATTAATATATATTCTTGTAATGGCAATAATGATGAGTATTTTAAAGATTTCACCTTTCGACCACATTAAATATTTGATCATATTCAATAGACCTGTTTTCACAATTATACTGCAGACAGTATTAAAAAAAAAACAAATTGAATTCTATTCGAAATGCATGATTATTATAAAGCCATTAACTATTTAACCAATTGAGCCATTTGACTGGCTTAGTGAACTTAAATAATTTATAACAGTTTTAATGGCATATTGAGTGTAAACAAAATTGAGCAACAAACTCGATATGAAGATAGTAAATCAATTGTTTTTCAAATTGTAAAGGTTTGCGTCCATGATTTTTGTATGCTTTTCTCAATTATTAAATTTTACTCACGTTAAAAAAAAAGAAAATAAAATGGACATACATACATGTCTGCTATCCATTCTGTACCAGCTGCTACAATGTTATCTACAGAAATGCTATACTGTAGACATCAGAGATCAGCAATGAATCGCTTTTTCTCTACTCATAAGTACTCATGAAATTTTGAGTATGAGTGAGTCAACAGTATTGAAATCCAACTACTCTGATTCATTCGTCTCCGTACAACATTGATTTATAAGTACAAGTTGCAATGAGTATGAGTACAACGTTGACATCAAATTCATAACATTCGAAATATTTTTGATTCATACGCCTACTCATTCAGATTCATTAATTTAGAAAAACACTTATAATACTCATAAATGTTTCGAGTGATACGAATCATTCATCAAAATTTACAGTCTTAGTTGTTGTTGCATTTACAAAAAAAGAGGATAGAAAAAGCAAACACACAATCTTCTAGTGAGTATTGTAGTGTTCGTACGCGAATCATACTTATTTTGTGATCCGAGTAGACAATGAGTCATGAAGAGTCGAAATCATAAACATCATGCGTATTGTTAAGTATGAGTACCATGAGTATTTCAAACTTTGAGTATGAATACTATGAGTATGACATTAAAATAAGTATGAATGCGTATAAGTATCAGAAATTACAAGTATGATTCGAATCTACTCATCGTTTTGAATACTCATTACTGACCTCTGGTAGACATCTCCTTAGCTAAACAATTCTGTCCTCAAACTCTACTATATCTCAGACTTCAGATCGAAATATTGCCCAACAAATTGACTACACACGCATTTCTGTCTATGTACCTGCAGATAAGTACAATGCCTCTTCGCTTAAACATGTGCATGCATAACTGATCGTTACAACCTTTCAGTCAGGATTACAACCTAGCTGCTCACACCACTTATGTCGTGTGTTTTAATTTTATATATGAGTGTCAGGACCCACAGTTGTAAAGTCGACTTCGAATGACAGACTATTTTTGAGAAACTTTTTCATGGCAATTTTAATTTCCCTCATAGTTTTTGCCAGAAATTTGCTGAGAGGAAGTTGCCGTGGAAATATTTTTTCAGATTTCGTTTTATTGGAGATGTTTGACCAGGGGTTTGAACCGTGGCCTCACGTCTAATAAGCAAACACACGACCTACTAGATAATGACGACAACGCTACATGACCTCTTCAAGTAATAAATAAAAATTTGAGATACTCCTGCAAATCCTGCATCTAAAGGAACCATGAACCTGTTAATACTCTTATAACAGCTCACCCTCCTTCTCGTACATGAATTTTTTTTCGTATTTGTAGGATTGAACTTTGGCCATAACTCTTTAGACTCTACAGTTAGATTTACATCTTCATGCATGTTTAGAGAGTAATGTAAACATTTTCTTGATAATTCCAAAGTCTATTCATGGCGCTTCCAAAGCTGATCCTGATCTTCCGAGTTCATTTCCGACTTCGTTTCTAGTTTCGCAGTCCGCGTGCACTCTTTAGACTCTACCGTTTGATGCTCATCTCTATCCATGTTTAGAGAGTGAAATAAACATTTTCTCGGTAAGTGCGAAATCTATTCGTAGTGTCGTTGCTTCCCAAATCTGATCCAGATCTTGCGAGTTCATTTCCAACTTCGTTTCTAGTTTCAATGATCACGTGCACTCTTTAGACTCTACCGTTTGATGTACAGCTCCATGTGCGTTTAGAGAGTGAAGTAAACATTTTCTGCGAAATCTATTCGTAATGTCGTTGCTTCCTAAATATGATTCGTTTCAATTTTCAATGGCCAGCGTAAGTAAGTTCGGCAGAAGGATATAGCAACCTGTTACACTCCCAGATCAGTTGGGTCTTCAAGGTATGCCCATTCAAATCCTTCAACAAAACCTGAAATAAATTTGTACTCTTAAGCTCTTCGGTATATGTTTCCTGACTACTTCAGTGGCCTTAAATATCACTAGTATTTGCGCCTGAATGCTAACACGATTTCTATTAATTAACACACTTGCTTCTGTGTCCGTTCACATTTTAGACTCGTTCGTAAACCTAGCCTACCCATCAAAAATTCATAGCAATCTACGCATTGTGGCAAATATCCATGGTATTCTCAGCAATTGGGCGTGTCTGGCGGCTTGTTATGGTGCACTTTTCAATTGGATTTGCATCTTCATCCGTACGATCGGAACAGTTAACATTTTCTGTGTTATATTAACAGGCTCTCTATGCTGATTATTCGAACAAACTTTGCTTTGCTCGAAAAGTGATTTTGGTAAGCCACTGCTTCGTGAAAAATGAGCATTATAGTTAGGAGGGGCCGTTGAAGCATTTTTTTGAAAATGGCCCAGAAAAACCTTCACCATGAACTTAGAGCAGTATAAGTAGAGCGGTATGATGACCATGGTTTTGTTGGCCTTCAGTTAAAAATGATGAACTGGACGGTATGTGGTATTAACAAGACTGTGATACGAGCCTCAGAACTCCAGCTACTTTGGCTTTCTTGCATGAGTAATTTCAATTGCCCAATTTGAAGTTGCTTGACCTTTTCTTTGAGACAACTATAAGACAGTATTTACGGCGATAACCGCCTGGTATAGAAGCATTTGGAAACCTACATCCATCAAGTGGACACCCGAAATATGCGGCCAATTTTTATTATAAAATTTATCGAAATCATAGCGGTATGTGTGTTTTATTTAACTTTTATTTTTGATCCCCGAAAAATTTAAAACCCTTTTACATAAGTTGTTCAGTTAATCAACCAATACTCCTTTGCCTGCCTTACGTTACCAATAATGTCAATTCTATTTCACCAGACGCTACAAAATCCTCTTCTTTACTGCGATATTTACCAAAGAAACCATAACCCTTGACTAAATAGTCCCCAGGATGCAAATAAATTGGCATCAGCTCCGACTCAATTTGCCAGCCGTTCAAATAATAGTGACCCTCAGGTATGGGACAATTTTGCATAAAATTGCCACATTTCAAGAGACTACGAAACCATTTCCTAAACAGGGTATCCTTATATCCTATCACCATACTGCACACATCTAAATTATAGGCGAACAGAGTCTGATATTTTTTAGAACCCTTTAAACGTATACAAAATTCAATGTGGGCTCGATAGCCGCTTTGTAGTGAACGTACGATATTCATGTCCACATAGATGCTGTTGTTTTGTAAGGATGAGGTTAAATTGTATAAATATTTGGGACTGGAATTAGTGCGTATCTTTCGAAATTCTATGGAACGTGTCTAAAAAAAAAATAGAGAAACAAAGGGGGATAATTACATTTTGTTTGAAATATTTCAGATTAGCCTTACCGCTTGACAAGTACTCGCTAGCAAAAGGGCGGAGACTACTGCCAATATTATAATGTTGCTTGTACGCTTACTATACATTTTTATTGCAATGGTTTAGTGTGTTAAAAAATTATTCAAAAGCAGTTATTGTTCATTAGCTGATGATTATAGATATCATCATTAAAATCATTAACGTTGCATAAAAGTAAACAGCTTCTCTCAAGGGGAAAAGCATTTTTGTAAAGCAAAGTTATTTTTTTTTCTACTGTTTTCGCATTAACCCTCATTAGGACTACTACGAATGCAGTCGACTGACTGTTAATGCAAAATATTAGGAAAGACACAAACCCCCATATATTATGTAAATTTAACTGTTGAATCGCGGATGTGTTTTTAGAGCTTGGAACTCAAAATGATAACTTTGGACCTTCCAACCGGGACTTCCGAACTTTGACAGTTGATAACGGCCCTCTTTTTACATGTACATCTGTCATATTTGTTGTCATTTATTCACTGTGCTTTGATAAATCACCTTGGATGGATGTAGCATTCAAAAACACATGCAAATAATGAAATTGTTTCAACAAAACGAGCGTTCTATTCGGACCATGTTCCGCAAGTTTTATCTATTTTACAATCGCCATAATCGTCCTACCTAAGGGATTATTCGAATAAAGTCAAGTCCACTAGTTCAGTAAACAATAGCAAACATCACGTACGTCGGCGATATCCAAGATTTGTCGAAAACATCCCCTCTGTCCGTGTGAGTATGCAGGAGAATTTAATGTACTCAATTTCATGTCGCTTACAAGTTCTTGGCCTTTACACACCACAAATGTACAAATTTTGAGTAGTAATTTGGGCCTGCATACAGTGACATAAAAGGTCCTCTTCTGCCTCTTCTCGTTTATACGTACATAATTGGTCATTAGAACCCTTTAGCCAGTACTACGACATTGCTTCTCACACCATTTATGTTGTGTGCGTTAATTTATACATGAGTGATGGGACCTACAGTTCAAAGTCGGCTCTGAACGTCAGATTTTTGAGAAACTGTACGTTGAAAGTTTATTTACTCTCAGAGTTTTTGCCAGAAATTTGCTGAGAGGAAGTCGCCGAGGAAATATTTTTTCATAAATCGCTTCGTTGGAGTTGTCTACCCCTGGGTTTGAAACGTAGCCTCACGTCTAATAAGCAAACACACGACCTACTAGATAATGACGACTTCGCTTCACGACCTCTTCACGTAATAAATAAAAATTTAAGATACTCCTGCAAATCTTGCATCTAAAGGAACCATGAACCTCTCAATACTCTTATAACAGCTCACCCTCCTTCTCGTCCTTAAATTTTTTTTCGTAACTATAGGATTTACCTTTGGCCATAACTCTTTAGACCCTACAGTTTGATCTACATCTCCATTTTCTTAATAACTTCGAAATCTATTCATGGTGCTTCCAAAGCTGATCCTGATCTTGAGAGTTCATTTCCAACTTCGTTTCGAGTTTCAATGACCACGTGCACCCTTTAGACTCTACCGTTTGATGTACAGCACCATGGACGTTTAGAGAGTGGAGTAAATATTTTCTCCATAACTTCGAAGTCTATTCGTGGTACTTCCAATCAGGATCACTGATATTGCGAGTTCATCTCCAACTTCGTTTCTAGTGTCAATGACCAGCGTAAGCTCGATCAGCTAATTTGAAAAGCAGAGTAAACGTAGTCTACGCATGGAAACAAAAATTCAACTGAACTACGAACAAAAGGCCGTGGATTCTGAAGCATTTGGCAATTGACCATAATTTTCATAAAAAAAAATCTTTCTCAAACCAAATTGTTGAATTTGGGACGACAGCAATTCACATAAGTTCCAAGAGCAGTCAACGCATTCAGAAAACGTCACTGTTGGATTTTGAAATGAAGGCGTCTTCGTTCCATATTTCTTTGAGGCCTAGCCATCACTGTTATTGGCCCTAAGCACTAAGGTCGATGGTTAGCAACATCCTGTGCCTGAATTGGATAATCTGAACATTAGGTTCAAAAAGCACGACGGTTATCTAATGTAAAGATGTAGTTAACTGTCCCCATAGATCGTGCCGTTTGACCCCGATAAACATTTTCTTGTGAGGTTTTAATAAGACGCAGCAGTATGCGAATAAGCCACAAATCACAATGATCCTCAGAGCCAAAATAAAATATGCCACCGGTTAAATTCAATTTGAAATAAAACGACTGTTAAGCGCACAACAATAAAAATAAACAAAAAATTGTTTGAACTAAATTTGCTACTGAAAATCAATGCTACTGGTAAACCAAGCCTCTACTTTGTGTGCTCAAAAGTTGTTGCGGGAATCTTTTCCCAATTTTATTCATTCATTTCCATTTCTATTTGAGAAACTTCATTTCATTTCTCCAATATAACAGCCTCTGTGGTCACTGCTATAACAAAATCCTCCAATTTCGTACGATTTTTCAGTGTCCGGGGTAAATAGCCACGACCTCTGAAACGATAATCTCCCGGATACAAATAGGTGGGTATTAAACCGGATTCCAGATGATAGTTGTGCAAATAGTAATGGCCCTCATGTACTGGACAATTTTGCATAAAGTTACTGTATTTCAACAGACTTTTAAACAAACGCTTAAACATGGTATCCTTAAAGGCAATCACCATGCTGCACACATTGAAATTGTAACCAAAGAGGGTCTGATATTTTTTTGAATTTCGCAAACGTATTTGAAATTCAATGCTGGCTCTAAAGTCATTCACAATAGGTCTGATGAGATCAAATTCACTACTAATGCTGCCATTGTGTACATAAAATGAAAAGTTGGAGAAATATCCAGGACTCCAGTCACTGGTACAGCCACGAAATTCTATAGAGCGTGCCTAAATACAAAAAAAAATTTTGAAAAGAAATTGAATTTTTCATTCAAAACAAAATATGTAATTACCTGCGTTATGGCCAATAGACTAAGTGATAAAATACTTGTCAGTGTATTTAAAATGACTAAAAAATTTTTCATAATGCTGTTCTAATGCCAATGTGGTATTTTCAAAGTTTTCCAAGTAAATAAAACAATTTCTAACATTATTGTGTGCAGAACAATTAAATTGATTGATAATGAGCAGATTAGTTTCATATTGAATTTGTTTAATTGTTTTCACATTAATGATAAAATAAATAAATTAATGTAATCGACAAAGACAGATGGTAACACTACGATCATAGAATGATTATGTTTTTCATTAAGTACCCTCTATCGTTTAAATTAAATAAAGCTTATGTGTATTGAAAGTCGTCATTGGTCTAGTAGGTAGAGTATTGGCTTATTAAACGTGAGGCTTCGATTCAAATCCCAGGTCAAACGACACCATCAAAACGAAATATGAAAAATATTCCTTAGGCGACTTCCCCTCAGCAGGTTTTTGGCAAAAACTCTGGGCATAAATAAAATTGCTTTGAAAAGTTTCTCAAATCTCTATCGTTCGGAGTCGACTTTAAACTGTATAAAATTAATACAGACAACATAAGTGGTGTGAGAAGCTAGGACGTAATCCTGACTGAAGAGTTGTAATGACCAATTATGTATATTTGTATGTATGTGAGATACCAATTCCCATGGCCCATTCGACCTATTGATACCAATACCAATATGTGTGGAATAAAAATGATCCAGATGTTCAATTGTTTCTCTGGGTAGGGCGCATCCGCAATATCCAAATACTCCATGACACTGGCTAACAAACCAGATTGAACTTAACCGATGGAATGGGTTATATTGACTTTAAGCACCACTGTGGTTCGTGCCTAATTTGCGTCTACGAATTTGTTCGCTGAATATACAATTTTCGTTGTTGGTCCGATTTCAGAAAATTTTGTATTTGATTCAACGATTTTTTGAATTGAATCAGTTATTTATTTTTCTGTGTATGATTTACACGGTGATTTACATGGGGTGTAATTTACACTATCTCAGTGCCCCGTTCACATAACCTCTTAGCGGGTAACTATGCCCTCAAACCACTCGTCCGAAATATCCAATGTCGCATGAGCTGTGTGACACGTAGCACCGTTATGTTGGAACCGCATCCAGATCAGACCTGTTGAGGCTAAAACAAGTTGACAATAATTGACCATTGAGCCAAATCGAGTACGCAGGTACGGTGCACTTATTTAGAGTGTCCGGTTAAATGTGGGTATGATAAAAAACCGGTTTTTCTTTGAGAAAATGTTTACTTATGTCAACCTATGTACTGAACTATGACATTTAACCGTAGATTAAGCCTTAAAAAAACTTCATAATTCTAGCTTACATATGTATCACACAAAATTAAATATGAGTTGAAAACCTAATAAAACAAAACAAAGGAAAGAAAACATAAATCAATACCAAGCAATACTCCGTAAATCTCTTTATGAAGCTCGATTTATATAAATATCCCTCACTGTAAGTATTCCATCATTAAGTTTCAAATTTCAATTAAAATCGCTGGAGGCAATTTTCATTTTCCACAATAAAACTAAAAAGTTTTTGAATTCTGTTGCTAAAAAACTTTATTTTGAGATGAAAATATATCAAAAAGGAACACAAAAACATAAGCATCATTATTTAAATATGTTTTCTTTAATTTTCTTACCTTTTAGGCGAACAAAAAAATAAATTTTTAAAAATCTTAAAAAAGGATATATTGGCTGCTCTGAATGTATAATAGCTAATCCCAAACTATTTATACAGTATTATTTCTAACATAAAACTACAAGTTGTGTGATAAAAAATTTAAAATTAATATTAAAAATTAAAAAAAAATTAAAATTTTCTAACAAAAAATTAACATATGAAAATATTTTTTTTTTTTGGAAAAAAATCCTTTTCATTCGAATGTCAAAAAAAGGTTTTAAGCATGATTATTAAAGATTACTTTCAGCTCATTTTTCGAAAATGCGTAATAGGTGTAAATATATCATTATCAAAACGAATGATACTGTTGTCTCATAGGTAGCTAGTTGACCGAAATATTATCATCTGTAATAAAACATGGCACAAAACACATTTTTCTAATGCTTGTCTGTCACGGAAGATAAATATGAGAAGAGCAGTAAGAAACTACTAGATTTTTTCATCCCAAACTACTAAAGGCAGCATGTTTGTTGCTGCCAATACTTTCGTCAGTTCATAAGACGAGCTTCTATTTTCTTCTTCTTCAAAGTCTTTAGCAGCAGGAATATTACATACATATGTACATATATAATCGGTCATTACAACCTTTCTTTATAAATTTGAAATGTCTGACCTGAGGTTTGAACCTTGGTCTGACGTCTAATAAGGTAACACGCTACATACTAAACTACGACTGCTTCAATCAATATTAAGAACATATCAAGAATAGAAAATTCACCCTTTTCGATTTCATCCAACAACTAACTTTCAATTCCTGCTCAAAAACCATAAATATTGTATTATTTACGATAAAGTTCACAAAATCTTTGAAATCTTAGAAAAATTACATACACAACACCAAAAAATCTCTAGGAAAGTCGTATGTATTAGAAACATAAGCCAGAATTATGAAGTTTTTGAAATTTTTAACACCTGATCAAAATTTTCTTTTTTTTATTTGGTTTAAAATAATGGCGATAATAATACTAACGAATTCAAAAAATATCAGACACCCAACTTTTTCTGAATTAAAGTTGTGTAGTCTATAAAATTGAAATGTATCATTTTCGATACAAAGCTCGATCTACGGTTAAGCGGAAGGAACTGGAAAAAAGCTACCTTATCGATGGAAAACCAACTGTCGTCCATTACTACAACAATTATTTGACGATAGTATTGCTCCTGTTTTGAAACCAGAATCCTGTTATGTTACCAGCCTAGATGACTATGAACAGCACGGAACCAGGTATGGATAACTTCTTAAATATGTCCCTCCTCTTAGCGAAACGACAATCAGATCATTTACAGAAGAGTTTTGGCCTCTGGGCCATTGGTATTTATCCCAATGATAAGTACACGTCCTCGAACCTTTGGCAGTTCCAAACGCTTCCGTTCAAACTGGTTAAGGGAATTAAGCTGTTTGAAAAGGAATGTAAAAACTAAGGCGTATGCGTTAATAACAAAACACTGCTGGCTTCAGACCACACCGATCTTGAACAGACCACACTGCTTATGATGGAAGATGTAACAATTTCACCAGTTATAGGATATACAGGCCTACCACAATAGGTAGTGTGTTGACTTATTAGAACTAGCAGCATATGTGTGTATTCCGTGGAATACTATGTGATCAGGAAGGCAATACTTTGAATTGAATTCTCATAGGAAATAATAGGGCAGGTACTGCATGAACGATTGTTGGGCAATTTAATTGATGCTCATATTGCCATTATTTAACATCATTCTCGACTAGATTATCGGCAGGCAACTCATGTTAGAAAGAGCATCTTTTGGAGTTGGAATAATCGATTAAAGGACCTTACCTACGCGTATGACTTTCGTCCATTCGCTCAATCTTTTTTCGATATATGCGCCAAATTCGTTCATGGAGATGACAACCGAAGCTCAGCTGTACATAGGATTTTGTAAGCCTAAAATCGTCGTTGTTTCATAGGTTGTGTTGACTTATGAGACGTGAGACCTCAGTTCAAACCCCAGGACAGACATCTCTCACAAAATAAAATATGAAAAAATATTTCTTCGGCGACTTCCTCTTTCAGCAGACTTCTGGCAAAAGCTATGAAAAGATTCTCAAAAATCTATCATTTGGAATTGACTTTAAACTGTAGGTCCTACTACTCATGTATAAAATTAACACTAAAGAGTTGTAATGACCAATTTTGTATGTATACCAGAGAGCAACCGATGCTAGCTTGCACATTAGCATCAGCAAGAATAAATTTCTGCAGCAATACTTTTAAAATCCAAAATTGACAGCGTAAAACTTGTGAGTTCAAACCTCAGCTCTAAAATTCGAACCAAAATGACAAATTTCTCTTAGGAGTCGTCTGCCAAAAACTCTGAGAATGCGTAAGTAAATAAAGTTGTAATGAAAAGCTTCTCAAATCTGCTATTCGAACTCAACATAAAACTGAAATTAACAGCAATATATGGGTAGTGCGAGAAGCTAAGTTGTAATCCTGACTAAAGACTTGTTGTATATGACTGTGATAGTCAAAAAACAAAGTGATTTCCATTCTTATCGTATGGCTGTAAATGCTTCATTTTTTCACATCTTTTTCAACCTTATTTCGAAACCCTACGTGCTGACTGCTGAAAATCAATCATTAATGAAGACACTTTTTATAATATCCTCGACAGCAAATGGCCTTAATTAATAATTTTTTTCCTTTGTAATTTTTATAAAATTTCAAATTTTTCTCTGATTATCTTCAATCAAAAACTACCAAATAAAAACATATTTTGGTACCCCAAAAGTACCAAAACAAAAAAGGCGTACGTACAAAATTTCTATTGAGAAAAACTTTATTGCAAAAATATTAACATTCATTAGTTAAATAAATTTCCAAAAACGAAAAAAAACTTTTTATTTTTTTTTTTATAAAATTGTGTGTAATTTTTCCTTCGAAACATATAACACCAGTATTTAATTGTGAAAACCTAACGAAGCATGTGATGGAGGCAAAAACATGAAAAAAAAAAACGATTTTTTTTCAAGAGAAGCGTAACGTAACAACATAATCACCCACTATAATTGGCCAATCAATTCAGGCATTGTAAACATTTATAACGTTAACTGTGGTGATTTTTTAACGGCTGCAAACCCATAGACACACGCCTAGCCGGACGACAGCCATCTACCCACCCGCCTCGCAGCAACAGCAACAGTATTCATCAACTCACACCCGCGCTTAACGGTATTGAATTCCGGTAATACATATGAGGACAATATATTTATGAATAAAAGGGGTCAACAACAGAAAACATGATGTGCGTTCAGCATATTTTTTTTCTCTTTTGAAGAAAGAATTGCTAGGAATTCTTTCAAAAAAAAAATTCTTTTGCATACAAATTCTTTAAAAACGAGATAAATTTAGGCTGCGACATGGTCATCTTCGCAACCATGGGAAAAAGTCAAAAGCAATAAAGTCAAAGCAATAAAGTCACAGTTCTGCTGTATCTAGACAAAATTAGACTTTTCCAATAAAATCGTTACTGCTGCCTTTAGTGCTATTGAACGGGAGTCTACTAAGATGGGTTTGGCAGTAAATGAGGGCAAAACAAAATATATGTTATCGCCAAGCACAGACGTGCGGCGTCTTGATTCTCAGAATACGGCCGATAACTATACTTTTGATACGGTCAAGGAATTTGTTTATCTTGGCTCCGCCGTTACCACCAAAAATGATGTCAGTCTGGAGACCAAGCGCAGGATCACTCTTGCCAACAGGCGCTACTATGGTCTCAATAGGCAATTGAGTAGCAGAGCCCTCTCTCGTATGACAAAACTAACACTCTACAAGACGCTCAGCCTCCCCGTGCTTCTTTATGGCGCAGAAGCATGGACCTTGTTAAGCACTGATGCAGCAGCCTTGACAGTGTTCGAGAGAAAAGTACTGCGTAAGATCTTCGGTCCAGTGCAAGTTGGCGATGATTACCGCATCCGGTACAATAGTAAGCTGTACGAGCTCCTCAACGACATGGACGTTGTGCAGCTTATTAACATCCAGCGGCTGCGCTGTATCGGCCATGTCGTCGAGTGGGAAGGATGCTCCGGCGAGACGGGTATTTGATGCGGGATCTGCGGAAGTCGGCGAAGGAGACAACCTTGTATCCGTTGGAAGGAACAAATAATTGGTCATTACAACCCTTTAGTCAGTATTACGACCTAGCTACTCATACCACTTATGCTGTGTGTGTTAACTTAAGTTATGAATGGCGGAACCTACAGTTTAAAGTCCACTCCGAACGACAGATTTTTGAGAAGCTCTTTATGGCAATTTTATTTATTTTCAGAGTTTTTGCTAGAATTCCGCTGAGAGGTCGCCGAAGAAATATTTTTTTCATATTGGGATATGAACCGTGGCCTTACGTCTAATAAGCCGACACACTGCCTGCTAGACTACGGCGACTACCCAAATCTTGCTTATGTCAATCGTAATCACACCGTAATATTTAAAAAGTGGCCCCGTTTGAATCACCATTCCTTCTGAAGTAAGTTGTGATGACTTTTGTGTGTCCTTTGGTTGTTAAACGATTCACGAAAATTTGCAAACCTTGCATCAAATAAATGTCACTTCAGATGAGAAGGATATTTAATAGCCAACAACATTGTCAGGCCCACAGTTTTAAACAGATAACCCCGTGTAAAATATAAGGACAGTTACTCAAATAGGACTTGAGGCATGCAATAGTCCATTGGAAGTAATTTCAATTTGTCTTCACACGAGGTCCCTTCGACGAGTGGGTCTTATACTCCCATTTAAAGTGCAACATGTATCCTAGAAACTAAATAAATTAAATGGTTTTGGGAATCAAGCTTTGCTTTAAAACTTGTTCCAAAGTTTTTAGATTTTTTCAAAATTATTCCAAGCCATGGTAACTTTTCATATTCTTGGCATACCTTCCCCCCACCCCTAACAGCTAAAAAAATTTCTGCTGCTGTTGCAGATAATCATATGCGGAAGTTGCAAAAAACTTATTACAACACAAAAGCAATAACAACACCAACAAAAACAACAGAAAAAGTTTCTTTTTTAGAATTTTCATTACATGGGAAAAATAATTTTCTTTTTTTTCTTATTTTTTTTTTTACAGAAAAAGGATGACTTGTTAGTTTAAATTGCCGAAAAAACCCCCGCACACTTACACACAAAAGGAAAGAATAGCATGAGAAGGAGAGAGGGAGGAAGAGAGGGGGAGAGAGACAAATTATTTCTCACCAGGAAACATAAAAGAAGTGTAAAAATTTGTCTTTCATTTCGAAAGAACATGAAGAAGAAGCCGTTCTTGTAAACGAAATGCAAAAATTTACCACAACTGAGTTCTCTGTTACTCTAGTTCTGGGTACTGGTGTGCTGTTCTATGCTGACTATGCTGACAATGATGTTGGAATAATGAAGAGACAAAACTTTTCTGAAGGCTTGTTATATAGACTTCTTACATACCCCGGCTTTTATTTTCGCAACTTTTTTTTCCATTTTTTCTTTCTGTGAGAAACAATAGGCGACAGTTGGTGGTTTGAAAAGTAAAAAAGTAAAAAACGACATGACAAAATAGACAACCAAAACACAGAATAACAAAAACAACTACAACAACAAAATTATTTTAAAAAGTTAGTCTTATTGCAACAATATGTTGTTTTTTCCTTTTACATTGAGCCTCTCTGGTGGTATTAAATGTAACAGAAGTATGTATGTGCGGCAGTAGTCATGGAATTAAAAAAAGAAAAGGATTTCAAAAACTTTCTTTCTGTGCCTAATTTTGAAAACAAAACCAGCAAAAGAGAAAACAAAAAAAGAAACGAAAAGACCAAATGGCCTGTTACATATCAATTATTAGAGGCTGTAATCAAAAATCTCACAATAGTTGGAATGACTTCACAGGATTTGCAGGAAGCCAAACAACATGGGTTAAATAATTTTAAAAATTAAAAAAATTATTCAAATTCGTTATGATACCTTAAGAACACGTATTTCTGATTATAAGAGTGATCAGAGCCCTTAAGAATAACTTTACGTTTCCATTTTTTTCTTGAACACAGCACCTTCACAATTCAATCCAGCAATTTGAAACCTTCTCATGTAAGGTCGCACTGTCCTACCTTTGGAACAGATGTCCGTGCTAGTGATGGTGTTGGGCATTTATTGTTAAAAGTCTTTTGACACTAGCCATGTTTAAGTTCCACACAAAAGATTAAATGGCGGTTACACATGCGTTTATTACTTGACTGAATGTCCGGCTCATTTTGTTTGGCTGCTGATTGCTCTATTTCTGCACCCCTTTATCTATGTATCTACGTAGAGAGGAGCTATCTAGGTTTAGGTTTAGGTCGGAGTGTTAACTCCGATATCACAAAGCTCACTTGAGCACGCATAGCGACCCGTTGTGGTGCCACGGGTGAACGCAGTCTCTGTACTGACCAAGTTCCAACAAAATCAGGGAAGAGGAAGAAGTTGGTCAGCGCGAGGGCTGCACAAGGAGCTAAGTGATCGACTGATTGTTCTTGGCTCTTTTTTTATTTCTTCGTAGTGAGGTGTGCAGGTTTAAGTGCTGGAATATCAATCCATGCTCAAACCCTACGGTATACATTTTTCAAATTTAAGGATAATTGATAAGCCTACCGTCTGCTAATTCAGAAAAACTGCTGGTGTCTTCTTTTCCGCCAGAAGCATGAAAGCAAATACCAAAGAAATGACAGAAAAAGATAGAAGTTCTTTCTCACTACTACTAGCTACGTATCTCTGAATGGGGCACGTTGTTCCCAGGCAACGTTATATTGTTGCCCCGTCTTCCTTGAACATGTTACTGTATACCAATCTCCTTCTTGGCTGGAGAAAGATTCGAATAACGAAGCTGAAGGAACACAAAATAACTATACATTGCTCCAGAAAAATATTATAAGAAGTCGTTAAAGCTCTTTTGGTAGATGGAATGGATTTGTTTCGGAAAATTAGGCCTTTCACCTTAAGCTTGTTACATACATACATACATAAATCAGAACCAGAAATTTCGTGAGAGGAAGTCGCTGCATTGTCTGAAACCACGCGTGACAGCCTTTGGATTGTCTGAAACATCGCGTGTCATCCCTAAAAAGTAGGGAAGATGATTACGCCTTTTTGCAATCAATCTATTTGAGATCGCGTGACAGCCGCTGCATTGTCTGACACCACGCGTGACAGCCGTTGCATTGCCTGAAAACTCGCGTGCCATCGCTAAAAAGTAGGGAAGATGATTAGACCTTCTTACAATCAATTCTGGGATTTATTTGAGCTCGCGTGACAGCCGCTGAATTGTCTGAAACCACGTGTGACAGCCGTTGCATTGTCTGAAACATCGCGTGTCATCCCTAAACAGTAGGGAAGATGATTAGACCGACCTTCTTCTGCGATTTATTTCAGCTCGCCTTAGAAGTTAATTTTTTCGTGCGTGCTCTATCAAATCGGAGACCGTCCATTGATCGCCTACCGAACAAGAATGCTGGCTATATTTGGTTTGGTCGTTTTAACAGTAAGATCCCATGTTACCACCCGTCTATCTAATGGGTATTAACAGTCACTTTAATATTTTACTCGTAACAGGCCTTTATAGTTTTATCAGCAGGTACACACAGTTACTAAAGTATACATACGGTTAACAAATTTCAGAAATATTTTAATCAATCCGTTTTCGTTGAAACTCTTTATAGTTTCCTCGATTTTAAGACGGTCTTAAAATCAAAGAAAGATGTCAGACAATTATAAAGATTTTCAACGAAAACAGATTGATTAAAAAATTTCTGATATTTGTTAACCGTATGGATACTTTTGTGGCTGAGTGTATATAAGTAATAAAATATTTTACAATGCTCAGTTGTTTTCCAATCACACTTTAAAGTCTCCTTTGTAATTTATATTGCTAATCACGTACGTACCCCATCGTATAATTCTATTTCTTTCCATTTTCTATTACCATTTTCCACCATTTTTTTCTTATTTCTGTTTTTCTAAATTTATTCATTGTATCGATACTAAAGTGCCACAATAAATTTCACCTGAAACAAATAATCATAATTTTAAATGATTCTGCTATTTAGTTGGGGCATGGAATGGCATGAAAAGACAATGACAATGCCAATGACAACAACAACAACAACAACAACAATAATGATGATGATGATGACGACGATGGTGATATTTTGTATCGGGTTAAATGGCAATTTAACGAAAAGGTCATCAAATATTATGCCGCTATTATAGCCACTAGACAGTGTAACTACCAGCAGTTCAGTTCATACTCTCTCTTCAACAGATATCAAGTGGCTCAACCATGATGTTAATGATGATGATGATGATGATGATGATGACGATGACCATCATGTGATGCGATGTGATATTGTTGCCCAGAAGAGTATAACCAGCATATAACGTTTATTGAAGGGCGCTATCACAGACAATGTAACGGTATATTAATCTTCAATAATGATGAATACTGAATCAGCATTTTAAACGAACCAATGAACAACAATTAATTTGTAACAAAACAGTTTCGTTTTTTTTTCTTTTTTGCTTTGCCTTACTACACCCCCAATGCCACTGCCACTGCCACTGCCACTACACAATTAAAACATGAATTTACAATGCCTGAATGATGGCAACACAATTTCTACGCTCGTTATCCCCACACTCTACTGTGTTCTATGATGGTGTCACTAACAGCAGCATGAAGATTTTCTTCAGTGAGAATATTGAAACGGAGGCATGAGGCACATTTGCACCACGAAATAACGATGTGTAGCTGGGTGTAGAAATAGGAGAGGAAAAAATCAAAAGCTAATCTTAATTAGTTTAATTAAATGCGCGAATATGTTCACAAAAATAAAAAAATAAACTCCTATTATCGTATATACACTCATACTGCTGCTTCTTAAAACACAATAAATGAAAATATATTTGTAGGTAAAGCAGTGGTCGAGAAACTGTTAAACTTGCTAGAAGCATTAACAACTTGAACATAACTATGGTGAGTTTAGTATAATAATGTTGCGTATAAGCTGACTATTTCAACTCAGTTCAACTCAATGCCTCATTTGAATGCCAAGTGTTACATGGCCTTGTTTCATTTAGTATCCTCATAATGTCTACCTTAAACAAATTGCCCTGACAAGCTTCAGAAGAATATATAGAGCGTCAGCAATGAAAATTCCCTGCCCTATACCAGGTATGCTACCAGAAGTTTTCTTCTGGGATGCAGGTTCCAAGCATGTATTCGACTTCATCATCACATAATCTATCCCCATTCTGAACAAATGCTTTTTAAGTCTATGCTGTCCTGCCAAAGGATCGAATACCAATCTCAACTTATTTCTGGATAGTCTAATGCATGACTATGCATTATGCGTTCGGTAGCCTCGAACGCGTTTTTGTTTGGAAATAGTTTTGCTTTTCCCTTTAGTTCAGTATTTTTTTTGACAAAAAAGATTTCCTCCCAATTTACAGAGGATAGCTTCTACCTCATCAGCAGTTTGAAAGGTACAGTCCTTACAAGCTTATTTCTCTTCTCATTGTCACATATTCTCACAAGACTTAGACCCCAAAGGATAACCATATTTCTCCTAGATATCCGACTCTTCCCAGACAGTTTCATATTACCTTGGAGTTAACTTCTTAATATGAGTATGCTCGGATGGGCATCAGTCAGATAGCAATCCTATGTCTTGTGCTGTGTACTTTTAGTCTGAGTTGACTGAAATACTAAATTCACAGAGACATAGAAAAAGATATCAGCGAGTTTCTCCAATCGCTCGGAATATATCACTCTTGAGCCAAAAACTGCTATTCGATCTAGAGTCAATCATTTATCACAGAATGTTCCATATTTTCAAAAGAATATGTAGCCTCCATTCACTTCTGTTGGCAGTTCAAGTTGCAAAGCATTTACTAAAATCATGGAGTCATCTGATGCTGGTTCTAGGGGACCGCTAAGGAGGGGGCTATCAACCAACCCATTTTTCAGGTCACAAAGATCCATATTATACTTGTCCTCGATTAGTCAGGGTTTATCCTCAGCTCCACTAGCATGTACTAACGACTTACAATCCCAAGACCTATTTGGATGATGTCGCAGAGAGTTTCTTCAAATTTTTTCTTAGCCATTAGAACTATATCAACTGCATATACTTGGCCGTCAATACCCGCCTCTTATTAGGTAGTTTCATAAAGAGTTCATCCATAACCAGGCATGGAGCCTGGATAAGTGATGAAAGAAGCCCATCTTGAGAGCATGGTTTTATTATTTCATTCCAATGCGTATGTTTCCAGAGATCGTTTGCAAAAAACCTTTGCAAACCAACTGGATATCATGAGAACAATTGAATTTGAAGTCGTCGTAGATAATGACGAGGATTATTAGACGTGAAGCCTCGGTTCAAACACCAGGTCAAACATCTCCAACAAAACATCTCCAACAAAAACTAGTAGGTAGTGTGTTGGCTTATTAGACGTGAGACCACATCTACAGCAAAACGAAGTAAACTATATTCCTTCGGTAACATTGAGAGTAAATAAAATTGCAATGAAAAATTTCTCAAAAATTTATCGTTCGGAGTCGACTTTAAACTGTAGGTACCACCACTCATGGGTAAAATTAACACACCACAACATAAGTGGTGTGAGAAACTACATCGTAATCCTGGTCTGAAGGGCTGAATTAAAAGTTATAATTTCGTATTAGCTTGTGGACTCCAGAAACATTAGGCTTTCACTGCATTATTTCCCCTTTCTTCTGCCACTCGAATGACAATTATTATGACACTGCGTAAGTTCTAATTGAATGGAATTATTTTCTCTATTTTGTATGATATTTGATTAGCAGAAAATTTAAATGAAATGCGTAAGCACTTATACAAGTTTTAATGGCCGCAGCCATAGTTTTACCATTGCTATGTATTATGAAAATAGTCGTAACAAAAACTGACAGTTACATGACATGCAATTACAATTAATTTGTAAATGCTTATCGAATGAAACGATAATATGCAGAAAATGCAAAAATAATGCGCTTAAAAGGGAAAATCGTTTTTAATCTGAAGAAAAAAAATTAAAAAACAAAACACTCAAGTATTTTTTCAAGTTACAAGATAAATTTCATTTGAATCAAAGCAACCAGAATAAGAAAAAACAAAGTAAACATTGCAAATGTAATTTTAAAAATAGATTTTCGTTAGATTTCAAAAAGTTTAATAAAATCGTGAAAAAAAATAGAGAAAATAAGAATTGCAAGCAGAAACGCTAAACTTTTCTTATTTCGCGTAAATAAAAGTTTTTATATTTCTTTGAAAGAAACGTGCATATAAAATGCATATAAAACGCATCGACAACAACAGCAGCAGCTCTCTTACAAACTGTCGAACTTTTAGAATAAAAAAGCAAAGAAAGAAGCGTAAAAATCCAATATAAATTCACATGCTTTCGGTATGTGTATGTATGCTATCGTAGTCAGCCTGCTTTAAAAAGGGATTTCTTTTATTCTCTCTTTTTTTTGTGTGTGCGCCTTTCATTGTTTATTTATTTTGTGCTGGTATTTGCTTTTGGGGTTGAGGAGGGCGTGCAGCCACTCAAATGTAAATTGTTTGGCAAATATTATCACAACTCGGGTTTCGTTTTTTTTTCCTAACAGCAACATACATATCTGAACACAACTTTTTGTAATTTCTTTTGGCTTTTTCTTTAAACCCCCCCCTACTACTTGACTGTGCTACATGATAAAAAGTTTAGTTTTTGCAGCAGCAGTAGTAGCAGCAGGCTGTTTTGAAAAATAGCAAAAATAATCCGTTTTAACATTACAAACACATTTTCGTAAATATTTTTTAAAATTATTTGCTTTTCATGTTTAAATAACACGATCGGCTAAAAGAAATTCTCAAAGCTTTTTAAACTTTTTAAGTAAGAACTAGCAATAAAAAAACAAAAACAACAATTGGATTGTATTTGGGAAACCTTGGAATGCAATTTTCATATGGAGCTTGATAGGTTAGGTTAGGTTAGGTTAGAGGACGTGTACTTGTCAATTAAGACAAGTACAGCACCCGAAGGTCGAATTGACCCATTGCACAACGTCCTAGTTCCTCACAACACTTATGTTGTATGTGTGAATTTTATACATGAGTGGCGGGACCTACAGTTTAAAGTCGACTCCGATCGACATATTTTTGAGAAACTTTTCATGGCAATTTTTTATTTACTCTCAGAATTTTTGCTAGAAATCTGCTGAGAGGAAGTCGCCGAAGAAATAATTTTTGTATTTTGCCTTGATGTCTGGCCTGGGGCTCGACTGATAAGCCAATGCACTAGGTACTAGACTACGGCGACTTCTGTGGAGCTTGATGCTTCCGCCACATCTCATTCTTCTACAATTATCCACCATCTCTAGAGTCCAGGTAATTATTTTCAAAAGCATTGTAATTGTATTAACCACCATCAGACTATATTGGAACTGTAGTCCAAGGAAACCCAAATACAATCCACTTAGTGGTTTATCTCAAATGGTGTATTTTAGTCCCACAGGTCTAAGGTCAAGATCATCGACTGCCAAGGATATGCGGATGTTATAGTCTTGATGGCTAAAGGAAAATTTAAAAAAACTCTACGACATCATCCAAAAAGATCTTGGGATTGTAAGTCATTGGTGCAAGACAGTGGGCCTAAGGACAAACCCTGGCTAGACTGTAATAGTACCACTTGCTAGAAGCAGAAAACTTTCTAAATGACTTCTCTGCGACTTCATCCAAAGAGATCTGGGATTGTAAGCCGTTAGTACATGCTAGTGGGTCTCTGGATAAACCCCGGCTAGACTGCAATAGTACCACCTGCTAGAAGAAGAAAACTTTCTAAATGGAAGTATATTAGACCTGTCTGCGACTTCATCCAAAGACGTCTTGGATGATGATAGCGAAGATCAAGGCTTTAAAGACTACGATTATATTGTTGGGAGACAATTTCAATATGGAATTTCATATTTGAAAGGGATTTTGTAAACCAAAAGAATCGAATGACACCGACACCTCCCACTCCTTAACTATTCCCAAGACAGAACCAATAGTTTCCATGATTTTGGAAGGGTTTCGCAATGAGACTACTACAACTTACTTACTTACTTAATTGGCCATTAACAACCCTATTAACGGATTTCAGCCATCCTTCCAGGCGCCTCTGCTTCTTGTGCGCCTTTGCCAGTTGGTCACACCAATCGATGACAGGGCTTCCTCGATTTGGTCCTTCCAACGCAGACAAGGTCGTCGTCTTCGCCGATTTCCGCAGACCCGCGCATCAAATACCCGTCGTCTAGCCGGAGCATCGTTCTCCATTCGAACGACAAGGCCTAGCCAGCCCAGCCGCTGTATGACACTACTTACTACTGTATGGAGTAATCTTGAAGTTGAATAATCTAGTAAATGAGGGACTATTTTCTAGAATACAGATGAATCAAGAACGCATCTTGGCACAGGAGCGGGAGCTTTTAATCTTAGAATGAAATATTTGCAAGCCCATAGAGTATCTCCCGAGTATCATCAAACGGAAATCTATGCTATCGAAACATGTGCTCAACTCAACGTAAATAGGAGATACAAAAGACAGGTCATGGCAATACTAATTGCCATTCCGGCCACTATTCCAGTACTCGGCTATTAGGAAAGTAAATCGAAGAGAGCATGAGATTGTCCGGGGGAGCTAAATCAGCTACCTGGGGAAAAAAGGTTACCCCAGGTTGAAATTGTCTATAATAAGCAAGCAGACGAGGTTGCGAGAAGGGTAGTTTTCAAGCCTCTAGCCCTGAAAATCTACAGAATGCTGGTCGGTGATAAGAATGATAATTCCACGCCTAGTATCCAGATACATATGTACTTCTCGTATGCATTGGTACTTCACAGGTCCAATTAAAACGTTCTGATGATACAATTTCATCTTCGCTTCATCCATATGTGTAGGTTCGATACGATCTCCATCCGAGACAAGTACCCTTTGAGTTTATAGTGATCCGGCAAAAGACAAGTTATCAATCTCGGGTTATTTCGTGATAGTCTGATGCACAACTATACATAGATCTGCTTCCCCAGCATTTTTTTAAGCGAAAAAGATTTTTTTTTTATTGCTACTTTCCCATATGAAAGCATTTGTAGCTAAATAGGCCTCTTGTTTTAAAAATTAAATACTCCCTATGTTACCATTTACACCTGTGCTCATTTTTCCGTATTCATTTCGTTCTTTTTTATCCAATCTTTAGAAATTTTTCTCATTTAATATCCGATAACTTTTAATTTGAATAATTTGACACGTTTCGATAATAAATTATGAGACTCAAAATGAAGATATAAAACAGAGGAACTCATAAACTTTTTAATGCAATTGTCAAACTAAAAACAAAAGATTTTTATTTTACAAAACGCAGCAACCAAAAGAAAAACGAAGAAGAAGACGTAACAAAAACTTCTATTCCGGCAAGCATAACAAACATCATGCAAATGCTGGCAACAAATGCTGTTGGATGACGGCACAGGCAAGTGTAACAAGAAAAAAGTGGCAAAAAGCTGTGCGATTAAAAGATGAAAATCCATAGATTATTTACAGTTAATAACAAACAATAACAATAATAGCAAGGACGCGCCCCGCTCCCTTTGCCATCAACATTCTTTTCATAACCATTTAGGGATGCAAGAAAAAAATGGAAACTTTTCCCATTTTTTGCTTTCATTTCATTTTGTTTTCTTTCTCTCTTTCAATAATTCTTGTTCCTTAAAGCTGTTATCATTGAGCAATTAGCATTTAAATGGTACATGAATGTAGCTGAAGCAGCCGTTGCAGAGCAAGCATGACTTTAGTCGAGAGTAGCAGTGTGGCAGCCATAGTAGTTATGTTGCACACTTCAAAATAAAATAAGAAAACAGTAGGGCATGAAAGACAGAGAAGAAGCAAAAAAAAAACTTTAATAACTTAATACCATAACGAGATGTTGCATGAACATAAACTTTGCAGTAAAATGTCATAATTTACTACAACTAACACTAACACGAATACTACTATTGCTACTGCTCCTACTACTTGTGTTCTCTACACTACTACTGCTTTACATCTCTTTTTAAAAAAAAAGTTAAAGAAAAAGAACAAAGTGAGCAGCACTGTTGCAAAAAGTTAGAAGAAGTTCTCGGTATGAACAAAAAAAAAAAAATGGGGGAAAAAATCTAAAGCTGGCAATATTTTTTTCCGTGCTTTTAAATATCCTCAGGCTTTAGGCTGTCACAGTTTATAGTTCTTAGTTTTTTTTCTCTCTCTCTGTTTCACTCATATTTTTGTGTTACAATTATACCACATGTTGGTTACTTGCTAGAATGTTTTGTTAACAGTTGTTTAAAAGAATTAAATGACAGGAAGTAATCTGATTTGCCATACACGACACGTCCTGATCAACCGGTTTCAACAAACAGCATTACAGTTCCTACAATCATGCAGCTATCTTGAAAGCTTAATGACTTTAGTGATCGAGGTGATACCAGGTAACGGCAATTTTGTCAAATTGTTGAATCAGAATAATGGAATATAATCTAGAGGCGGATAATGCCAAGTAAATACTCTCATCCTTCTCAACCGATTTAAAATCTTTGCAGAAGCTCTCTGCAGTTAAGCAAACCCTCTAAACGTGCCTATCCATTACACAATGACCCGAAAGAATAGATATATTACGCTTCCTATTCGATTTAGGTCAAGTGAGGCTGATAGTAATGCAAGATTTGTTCTTAACCAGAATTGTTTAGCCATCAATTAATATGGGGATCACTTATTTTTCTCGTGAAGAGACTATACGATCTATAGGGTATCTATATAATTTCTCCTTCAAGCCTATTGTCCTGACAAATTTCAGGTTGCAATTCCCGGCCTAATAGTTTCATCCTGGGATGCACTAAGGCCACACAAGATTTAAGAATGTGTTCCAATGATTCATTCTCATAGTCAAAGAATCGAAACAACCCCCAACTCCATTCTAAATAAGTCTACTCTGAGTCTATAGCGCCTCGTCAAAAAACCTCAATTTATTCCTGCATAATCTGATGCTTGACTCAGATCTCCTCTTATTACTGTTTCCCAAACAAATTTTGATAGACACAATCCCACTTGATTTGGAAAGAATCTTTACCACTCTTTATCTTCCAATTTGTTGTAAAAAGTCTCTAAGTTTGTTTGTAAAAATCTAACGCAATTGATGTATAGTTTGCACGTAGTGGTGAGGGATTTTACTCACTAGGTTCTAATCCTTCCAGACTGGTGGAACTGTTTGATCTTTCTATGATCTTTATGGTTGATGTAATACTCTATGTATGTGTATGTGAATCTTTCTAACTTATTTCGAAATGAAATAAATACATACATACACACAAATTGGTCATTACAACCCTGCAGTCAGGATTACAATCTAACTTCTCTCACCACTTATGTTGTGTGCCTTAATTTTTCACATGAGTGGCGGGACCTACAGTTTAAATTCGACTCCGAACAACAGATTTTTTGGGAAACTTTTCATGGCAATTTTATTTTGCACTCAGAGTTTTTGCTATAAATCTCCTGATAGAGGAAGTTGTTCTGATGTTTGACATGTGGTTTGTACCGAGGCCTCACGCCTAATAAACCAACATACTACCTACTAGACTAAGGCGGCTTTCTGGATACTCTGATGAAAAACTTAAATCTCCTCCCGTTTTAATTACCAAACTAAACTTCTGATTGATTCAAACCTACTCGGTTTGAGAAGAAGGGTCTTGGCCTCTCTTTATCTTCTCTTTCGTTGAGCAAACCTTTCCAAACATCCGCTTCCACTTTACATAATGGAGGTTCCTATCAATAGTCTGGAAGTTCCTCTCCTCGCAAGCTCGTCGGCTTTCGCATTACCGAGAATTCCTACATGAGCTAAGACTCAACAGAGAGTTCCCTTATATTTCCTACCTAAGAAGTCGCCGTAGTCTAGTAGGTAGTGTGTTGGCTTATTAGACGTAAAGCCAGGGTTCGAGCCTCTGGCCAGACATCAAGACTAAATACAAAAAGTATTTCTTCGGCGACTTCCTCTCAGAAGATTTCTGGCAAAAACTCTGTGAAAGTAAATAAAATTGCCATGAGAAGTTTCTCAAACATCTGTCGTTCGGAGTCGACTTTAAACTGTAGGTCCCACCACTCATGTATAAAATTAATACACACAACATAAGTGGTGTGATAAACTAGGACTAGGGTCAATTCGACCTCCGGGTACTGTACTTGTCGTAATTGACAAGTACACGTCCTCTAACCTAACCTAACCTAAGAGTTGACTGCTCGAATCGCGGCCTGATTGTGAGATAGTTTTGCTATGTCCTGCCTTTTATAAGAGCCGAATGCTCAAATGGCGGCCCCATTGTGAGATAGTGTTGCTATGTCCTGTCTATTGCACCTTCTATTGAAGTTTAATTGAGCACAACTTTTAATAGACTTCTACTTGGATACCCGCGAGTTTCATCATGGGCTTAAAATGTTTCTTTTTGCAACCAAAAATTGCGCTTCTGCTGTAAGTTTTGCTCTTGACTCGTCTGTATATAACAAAACAGTTGTTCTATTAGGAACAGAAGGAAGTCTCGGCATCTCAATACTTATATTTATCCTATCTAGAGGTCCTGCTCGTTGTTTATGTGCTCGGAACTGGAAAACCAAATTTTATGTTTGAATTCCTTTAAAAATAGGCTTCATTTGTAAGTTTTCTTTTCACAATTTTTTTTTGCCCATTTTTTGCTTGAATTTTTTTCCACTTCTACCAGTAGGGCTCATACATTGAGACAAGTTGTCTGTGGTGCGCTGTGTCAGCGAAATATCTTGTAAAGCTTCCGTTCTTTACGAAACTTGTGCTTCTGCTATTGCTATTGCTGTTGCTGCTACTGCTACTGCTGTTGTCCTAAGTGATGTTGGCCGGTCGAATACGAAAACGCAATAAAGGAAAGAAAATCATTTATGCGGTATTAGAGAGGAGTACCGAACTCATACACTAACTCTTAACTTTTGGAAAAACTGCTCTATTAAATCATTTTCTACTGCTAAAATCCCGCATGACTATTTTTTTTGCTTTCTTTCTTTCTTTCTTGTAATTTTTATACGCCAACATCATTTTTATAAATTTTTTTTTTGGAATTTTTTTTATTGTTGTGGAGTTTCCTGCTTTAGATTTATAATTAAGATTTGGTTTGCAGCAATTGCTGGCTTCTGTATTATTTTTTCTGTTTTCATTTTGTAAAATTTATGATTTTTATACTGTATGTACCAAATATACACACTTACCCTCTATAGTTTGTGGCAACAAATGTTATAAATTAGAAAGGCGTGCTCAGAAAACGTCTAACAACGTACTCAGTACTCGGCAACATTAAGGTGTTTGGCTAGTGCCACTTCTCACCCACCAGCACTTAATGTACGGCTCCTCTGTTCAATTCATTTATCATTTTTTCCATTTTCTTTTAATATTTTTTCGTTTTTCATTTTTCTTTCAATTTAATTACATTATGAGTGGGAAGTTCGTCCTTTTGCTTAAAGCATCTCTGTTTGGAAATTTGTTTTTTCAGTTGTGCCGTAAAGCTTTTGCTCGGATTTAATTGTTTTGACAAGAACAACGATTTTACCTGTAATTAAAACAAATTTTCATATTCATTAAACAACTATTGGTTATTAAAATTAAAAAATAAAAGAAAATTAAAATGAAAATGATAAGACAAGAGGCAGATTAAGGACAAGCAAAAGGAAAGCACGCACTGGAAGTCTTCATTCTTATATCACTAAAGATGCAAGTGAATGTTTCTATTCAGCTTTTCAATTTGAGTGTGTGTGTATAGTCGACAGAAACAAATCAAACTCTTCCAACAGATTGCCTAATACATGAAAAGGAATCTGTTTGATTACACCGATTAGCCAATATTTTTTGAAAAACTCAAAACCTCCCTCCATGGTTTATCAATCAATAATCTTTCTTAGGTTAGGTTAGATTAGAGGACGGAGTTCGAATTGACCCATTGTACAACGTCCATAAAGAGGGAAGGATAATAGAGTGATAAAAAGGAGAGGAATTACACAGATAAGACACAACAAAAAGGGGAAAGCGCGACTACACTGATGAAGCCCTGGCGCCTGCCTCTCAACCAGCCTAAGCCACTAATGAATCTGTGGAGAGTCTTGATGTCGGCTCTCGACACAGAATTCAAACTCTCAAGGAAGGACCTGCCAAAGGTCCTCAACCTCAACCTACCTACCAAGGGCTGGGTAGTTATAGAGGAGGTGTTCGATAGTCTCCAACTCCTCCTCATCGCAACATGCCCTGCAATAGTACGTTAATCTCGCAGTGGTACAACACATACTCGAATGTTCCACTCTTTAAAAGAAAAATTCTCTGCATTTATCGCATTAAAATTGCATTGAAAACCATACGTTGGCAATAATCATATCCAACGTATCGCTTTTAATGCATTGCCTATCCATTAACGTAATTACAAATGCCAGGAATTTAATGTCAATTGTTTTCGTTTCCTTTAACGGATACAGATCTTCATTCAGTTTTTATCTTTTACTCGCAGTTGTTCCAAAGTACGAGTTTAATTTGAAAATCGTCGTCGTTCGTTATTATTGCAGTTGCAAAATGAATGAAATGATGCTCAAATAAATAAAAACGTTACTTCATACGCTCGCTCGCTCTCCTCTTTCCCCTCTAATTCTCTATAACATTGTATTGTTTCAGTTGCATGCCACATTTATACGCAGCATAAGATGCAGAAGAAAAAAAGAAATCAAATCTCTTGTCTTGGTGTGAAAATCTATACGAAACAAATGTTAATAAAAACTGTGTATACTTTAGGAAATTGCCATCATTATGGTGTTTTTCTTTCGTTTGCTTTTCTTTTTTTATTTCTTTCTTCCTTTCCTTAACATCTTAATATAACAATAGATTATCGGTTTTGCTTTATAGAATAAGAATAGAAAGCTCTAAGGAAAATTGAGAATACAGGGTGTGGATATTAAAGTGCAGAGATAATAAGGATTTGTTTGAAAGCAGCAGAGTAAATATTAAAACCAATGTCGCCAACTCTTATTGAGATAAACAGCGCCAATTAACACACTGAAGTATAACAAGGCTGCTGGTCATCACAGTGTACGACCAGTAGTATCCTTCAGACATATTTGTTCAAATTGGACTGGCCACACTTTGAGCAATGATAGCGAGAAAATCGCATAAACCTGAGGACAGTGAAACTCCCAGTAAAGAGCACTCAAAACGAATTTCGAAAAGATCAATCAAAGTGGAAATGAACATAAAAGCTTTGTCTTGGCCTCACCTTACTCAAGACTGAAGAAATTAAAGAAATTTAGTAGGCAGTATAGTAGGCAGTGTGTTGGCTTTTTAAACGTGAGGCCCCAGTTCAAACCCCAGATAAGACATCTCCATCAAAGGAAATATGAAAAACGTTTCTTCGGCTTTCGACTTTCTCTCAGCAGGGATCTGGCAAAAATAAATAAAATTGCCATGAAAAGTTTCTCAAAAGTCTGTCATTCGGAGTCGACTTTAAACTGTAGGTCCTGCCACTTGCGGATAAATTTGGCACACACAACATGGGTGATGTGAGAAGCTATGTTGTAATCCTGAGGGGTTGTAATTATGTATGTACATATAATTATAATTAGAAACGACTTAGCAACATGTATGTTTGTTAATTTGTTTTACAGTTTTCACTGTGTACCTGGGATCAAAGGCTTTGTTTGGAGGACGTCTTACATACGTTTTTCCCATCAGATTGGGACAAATTAAACTTACATTCGTCACTTAGGAAAACTCTGTTCCGGAAACATCGTTTCTAATTATAAGGCCACCACTGTATGTTTGCAACATGAACTAGGCATTCTATAGATCACAACTTGATGAAATTTGCTTTGTGACTTGGTCCTCCACTTGACCAAAATTCAACACATAAACAACAACGTGTGTTTGCTGAATGGGCTCTGGTGTAGTTGATATCTGACCTTAGTTTTCATTGAAAAATCATCTTCAGGGATGAGGCCTAGTTCTGGATGAATACCTACGTCAATTTGGAATGTTATTAATCCATATGAGATCCAAGAGAATCAAAACTACTCGAGAAAGTCACTGTTTTCTGTGGATTTTGGGTAGGCAGCGTCAGCGGTTCATATGTCTTTGAGAACGACGTTGGCCAGGACAGCACTGTCAGGTGCAGTTGTTAACTGACCTCAGTTTTCATTGAAAATTCATATTTGGCCTAGTTCTGGATGAATGCCTACGTGAATTTGCTACGTTACAAATCCATATAAGATCCAAGTGCATCAATACTACGCGAGAAAGTCACTGTTTGCTGTGGATTTTGGGCATATTTCTTTGAGAACGACATTGGCCAGGGCAGCACTGTCAACGGCAAGCTCTATAGGTCGATGATTACTAACTTCTTCTTGCCTGACCAACGACATGTGATTTCAACAGGACACTTGTATGTTCAACACAGTTTAGGCTACGTTTGAAATTCTCTACGAGCGATTTAAACGCATGTTCATCTCACATTTAGAAAATGTGAACTGGTCACTGAGCCCGTGCGATTTGACCCTCTTAGACTTTTCCTTGCAGGGTTTTTAAAGCCACAGGTGAGTGCAAATAAGACATGCTATTCAGCGGCCCTTAAAGCCAGCATTAAGCATGCCATCTGCCAAGTGCAGTTTGATTTGTGTGCCATATTCATGGAAAGTTCGACATGTCGAATGCGCTCTATCAAACGTTTAAGAAAAATTTCAATGAGTTCCTTAAACGCATAAGAAAATCAGGTGCTAACAAGAAAGTGGTCGCCGTAGTCTAGTAGGTAGTGTGTTTGCTTATTAGACGTAAAGCCAGGGTTCGAGCCCCATGCCAGACATCAAAACAAGAATACAAAAAGTATTTCTTTCGCGACTTACTCTCAGCAGATTTCTGGCAATAGCTCTGAGTTATTTGCTCTCAGAGAAAAGTTTCTCAAAAATTTGTCGTTCGAAGTCGACTTTAAACTGTAGGTCCAACCAATCATATATGAAATTAACGCACACAACATAAGTGGTGTGAGAAACTAGGTTGTAATCGTGACTGAAGGGTTGTAATGACCACTTGTGTATGTACATATGTAACAAGAAAGCAGTAAAAGCACAATAACCCACGTACTGTAGTTTTTATTTCAATGAATTTAATTTCTTATTCTAGTTTTCAAACACCCTGTGCTTAAGCTATAAAACTCCTTTAAACCCCTATAAATCTTTAAACAATTTCGTTTAAAAAAAAAAAAAAAAAAACAAAAAAAATAAATGAAGCTTCGAAAAGAAAAATTCCAGACACGAATGTTGCTGGTAAAACACAAAATACTTCCCGTCTAAGAGTAACAAGTAACAGCATAGCGGCGGCATCATTCGCAGCAGAAAACAGTGATTAAAATACTTCGGTTGCTCTATAAGGATACAATATGAAACCGGTGCGTGCTTTACCTTACCTAAGTTTTTCCACCCCTCACCATACTTTTCAACTCCTCGATATGATGATTATCAATGTCAACAACGGCAATGGGATAGAAAAAAAGAAATGAAATGAAATGCAATATCAAGTTTAAGGAGCAAGGATAACAACAATATTATCGATAATATTGACACTTCCTGCAATCAATTGCACAGACAGAATATCTTGCAAAAAAAAACTCTACACGACTGCATCATTATCCACTGAAAACGCATCAATATAAATATACATTGAATGTAACGTCTGTCTACTGCCTGGCATGGCTTGTCTTGGCTTGGCTTGGCTTCCTTTAAATGTCTACGTTTCTTATGATTTCGCTTGAAAACTTATGAGCAAAAGTTTACGCTTTAACTGCAATTGTCTCGAGTATTTTTATTTACCTCCCTTCCCCTTAACCATAAACCCACTGCAATGAACCCCCCTTTTTACTCGAGTGTCTTTGATGAGAGTGATTTTGTATTTCAAAGACGTAAAGAAACGAAAAGAAAGATATGAAGGAGCAAAGTTAAGAAAAAAATAAATAAAATCGCTCTCACAGAGTAATATCCGTTTATAGTTTTTCAATAGCAGCAATGACTGTCGTCATAATAGCAATGGAAGACAAAAAAAAAGATGTGTGCAGTAAACGTTGCATGCAACAATATCGTACAGCAGTATTGGAAAAATTCAATTTACACGATGATTACACGTGCAATACTGCTGTGATGATGATGACAGGAATGTTTAAATTGTTAAAAGCTTTTTTCGATCATTGTTTCTCCTCAGATTTTTTCTTCCTTTTTTTCTTACTTTATGGAGTAAAAATTTCGTTTGTTTTAAAATATGTTTTCTTGCTTATTTAGAGAAGGGGAAGAACATTAAAATTTCCTTATTTCCTTAAAAATTATTTAAGTATTCTTGATATTAAAATTTTTCATATGATTATAGGATGCCTAAACTAATATGACGAGTTAAGCCCCTTACTTAAATAGTGAATTACCTCACGAGCATGTAGAAAGGGGTGTTGAAAGTGGCATATTTAAACTCTTTTCAACCTCATACCCTGATAAGTATGAAAGTAAGAGTCAATGTGCCTTTTTAGCCTGCATTTCATGACGTTTCACATGGGTTCTTCCATTCAAGTTGAAAACCAAACCTAGTTGCATGGACCAGAGTCTTGATGCTGTGTTAAAAATAATTGAAATAAATATTGAAATACAGAGGAAAGGCATCAGGAAGTGGTGCAAAAACTTCTTTTTTAGGTGATTATGATATTTATGTTCCAAAACTCTAAGGGCCATTATTCCAACTTCCGTTTAAGTAACTTTAGCTAAAGTGAACTTTAAAGTCACCTTTAACGTCTTTTTGTTATTGCAAACTAATAATAAAATAAAGTTAAGTTCTTCAAAAATATGGCAGTGCTGGAGCAATGTCGATAACACAGCACAATTAAACAAGTTTTTTTTAAACGCAGTGGCGACGATGGGCTTCGTTTTTTTTGTTGTATATGTTCATTTTGTTTATATTTGCCATATTGAAAATAATAAACTTAACTTTAAAAGTTACCAGTGCGATGATCCTCCATTTAGCTTAACGCTCACTTCTACAATATTGTCCACTTATAATAATGAAAAACAATTTATCTGCCCGTTAAAATCCTCCCTTTAGTTAAGGGCAAGTTGTAATAATGGCCCTAAGACATGTATGAACAATTCTAAGTATTTGAGCTAAAGTAGTAACAACTAATGATCCTTTATTGAAAGACTAGAGAACAAATCTTATAAAGAATGTCCACGCTTGCTCTAGCCTTATACTAACGCAATCTGTTAAACGACAAAAAGTATTATTCAACTGCTACTCCATTAACAAAAACTTTTGAAAAGTGAAAATGCCACTTCAAATGATTGTAAAGCCGAGTTTCAAATAATCTACCCAGTAAGCTACCTGATCCATGACGACTTCAACAGCAAAACATCAATAACGAACATCACATAAAGGTAAATGACAGCCCCTTCCTAAGAAAGAGTAGCAGTCAGTAAGAAAAGATTTCCACCAGCCCTCCAAGTGCTATAACACTGATAACGCTGGTGGACTGGTTGAGTTAGGTTGTGTGGATTGCTTGTAGTATTTGACTATTACTGGTAATAGGCCACCCACGCCTATCTACAATTCTTATGGTTTCTGCCTGATTTGACGGATTTCCATGGCAGTCTCGTTCCTGAACACTACCTCTAATTTGACGTAGAAAATTCTGTGGTAATTTTTCTTCTTTCTCTTCTAAAAATAATTCCCATAATAGTTACAGTGAGGATAGTCCAAATCCACAAGCATACATTACTTACTTGTCTAATTGATCATTACAATCATTTAGTGAGGACTACAACCTCACCTCTCAACCCCACCCATGTTGTGTTTGGTAATTTTATCCCTGAGTAGCTGGACCTATAGTTTAAGGTCTTATTAGACTACAGAACTGCTAATTAAAACAAAAAGCGCAAACAATAAGAAAATTATAGAACTACAGTCTTACATACATATGTACATAAATAATTGGCCATTACAACCCTTCAGTCAGGATTACGGACTAGCTTCTCAACACCACTCATGTTGTGTGTGTTAATTTTAGACATGAGTGGCGGGACCTACAGTTTAAAGTCGACTCCGAACGACAGATTTTTGAGAAACTTTTCATGGCAATTTTATTTACTCTCAGAGTTTTTGCCAGAAATCTGCTGAGAGGAAGTCGACGAAGAAATATTTTTTCACATTTCGTTATGTTTCTTAAAGTAACGGAAAGAGTGAATAAAATGTTTGTAGTCCTAGGCATTATCACTTATATACAGGACGTGGCTAATCCAATGCAGTCTTCGCATATTGAGTCTAATGAGTCTGACTATATGTATGTTACCATGAAGTCGCTATAGTCTAATAGGTGGTGTGTTGTCTTATTAGACATGAGGTCTCGGTTCAAATTTGGGGTCAGACATCTCCAACAAAACGAAAAAATTAAATGAAAAATATTTCTTCAGTGACTTTCTCTCAGCAGATTTCTGCCAAAATCTCAGAGAGTAAAAACTGCCATGAAAACATTTCTCAAAAATTTCTTTAAACTGTAGGTCCTGCCACTCATGTGTAAAACACTACATAAATGGTGGGAGAAACTAGGTCGTAATCCTGACTGAAGGGTTGTAATTATCAATTCTGTATATTTGTATGTATGTAGGTATGTACGTTACTACATCATGTTGCCCATTATTTAAGGATCCACGAAGGATCTCACTCTTGGAACTACTACATATGCTTTCTCAAGTACCCATACTTCTATACCATAAACTTCGCGGAAAGTATTAACGTCCTGTACAGTGGAATGCCCCAATATGGTGTCGATAAATTCTGGTTATTCGCATGATCTTTCTCTGATATTTTACAGCCTTTCGGCAATTTTTTTAATTACAAATACATTTATTAACATGATTACAATAAATGTTTGCAACTTTAATTGTTCAGATAATTTTAGTTTGCCTTCAAAGTTCTTCTTTAAAACTCTTTTTGCACATACTTACACTTACTTAAATGGAAAAGTGTCTCTCTCTCTGTTTCTAATTTGTTCTCCTCGCAGAAGAAATTAAGCCTGATACTCAAAACAACACTGTCAATAGGAAGAAACACCTCTAAATGGTTGAGATGTGTAATTAAATTCCATTAACAAGAAGACTTTACGTTGGTAGCAAGAATCTTTGCGAATGATTCACCAATTAAATATCAAATGCTCCACCAAACAAGAATGAAACAATTTTGAACGAAAAAAAAGACGGGAAAAAAAATTTTGTTTCAGAAATTATCCTGGTTGTTCTCCATTTTATGCTTGTTGCGTGCTATTGCTACTGCTACTGCTGCTACATGCTGAAATACCAGCAAATTAAAAAGCATCAATTCAGGAAACTTTTTCTTTTCAACTTGAAACGATTGCTTAAGGGAAAAGGGGTGGGTAGAGAGAAGGAATTAAGTTCTAAAATGGAATGTCGCGTGTGTGCTAAGAAATGCTGTAAATAAGTGTGGGGTAGTAGCAACGAAACTTTAAGGCTCTACATGTGTAGATAAAATTGTAAAAGAAAATTAGAGCAGGCAACTGTGAGTTAAATTCCGTGGAACACAAATTGAAAGGTTCAGCATCCTCAACTTGTCGATGTTTATCTGAGACAAACCTCTCCTGGTTGCCTAGGAACAGTAGTATATTGGAAATTTTTAGTTGTCAAATCGAATAGCATTTGTTGGATGCACTGCCAAGTCCCCAAGGGACAGAGTAGTCAAGTGGGTAGTTTGTTGGCTTATTACATGAAAACCCGTGGTTCAACACCATCTCAGGCATCATGCACAAAGCAAAATGTGAAGAAAATATTTCTATCGGCGACTTTTTCTCAGAGATCTTTAGATAAAGACGTTGAGAGTAAATAAAATGAAAAGTTTGTCAAATCTGCCATTCATGCATAAAATTAATACACACAACATGAGTTGACAACACTTTAAACTGTAGGACCCACCAACTCGTGGATGAAAATAACACACGCAACATGGGTGATGTGAGAAACTAGCTTCGATTAGGAAAGCAGAACCTTTCGTGGTCGATTAGCAAATGAGAAAGTTCTTGACTATTCCACAATCTGTATTTGAAATGCTATTCTTGTTGTAGGCAATCCTGTTACTTACTATGTAAACAGAGTAAAAATAGCAGACACTACGCCTTCTTTCCTTCCTCAAAAAACAATGTATGTTACATTGCCATTGCAACCATTTAATCGGATAAGTTTCTGACTAAAAACATAACGGAAACTGTTCTAGGGAAACTACATCCTGCAACCTAAAATGCAGCTTTATATGCTACAGTCTGTCTATTGTTCTTGCAAACACAAGACTATTGTCACATTAAAATAAAAGCTACGCAGACGTACTTAAAAATCTGCGCAACAAGATGCAGCCAAACGATGCCACAGGCGCACTCTTACTGGAGTTCAATAGAGGGGAGAAAATTCAAACCACATTTGTGGAGGAAGTGAAGACCACTAATCAACAAGCAGCTTCAGTTACTGAACTAAAGCCCATGACAACACTGAAGATTCGTGCCCTGGACTCCGTTACGGAAAAAGAGGAAGTAGAGTAAAGAAACTGCTCGATAACTCTGGTGAGGAAATGCGCATAAGAATGACGACTCCTACCGAACATTTGTGACTTTGGCTGCTGAGAGTGCGGCCATTCTGCTGAAAATAGGAAAGATAAGAATTGGTTGGATACAGGCTAAGATCCGACCCTGGGTCAGTGAGAAACGCTACTTCCGATGGCTGACTGTAGGTCACAGAAGGGCAGGCTACATGTTACCAGACAGAATGGTCTTACGTTTAAAGTGTAGCGTGGCGGGTCACAGAATTAGAGAATGCTAAAATCCAACCAAATGTTGTCTACGTGTGGATACTTCTCTAGATGACCATTTCAGGTACTTAATGTTGTCCATAACCTGCTCAATACTCCACATATTCAGCACAACTTGCCACAGCCATTATCAAATTAGAATCTTCTCCACTTCTCTTCATTTTCTTCCTTCAAACCTGTTTAACTACTCGGGAAGTAACAAATCATTGCCAACAACCAACTATACCTGTCGCGATACCCTACATAACACATTATCAGGATGTTGTTAAATTGTTTCTAATAAGATTGTTGTTGTGACACACTCTGTTAATGCAACAAGTCTTGAAATAATTTCTTGTTCATGAATCTTTTAAATGTGCTGCTGTGCTGTACCGTTGCTGTACCGTTGCTGTGCCCGTTGCTGCCTTAAAAAAGTATCATGTCGTGTTCGTTCCCACTGCCAGTTGTGCTGCTGTATTGCTAAAGTCATCTCCTCTAATAGCAAGCGACAAGTGTGCATGTGTGTTGTATCGTGTAAATGTGTGATAAATTCAATTTAATAAAATTGTTAAAATTGTTGTAATTTTTGCACAAACTCGGGTATGTGTGTGTCACCCATATCCACGTACACAAAAGAATATTTTGCACCCAGGTGAGCTGAAAATTACATCAACTTGTAAAAACTAACGAGACACATTGTGCGAATGAATGCATAAATGAAAATGGAACGAATGAATGAATTGTTGGAACGCCATCAGGGATGGCAATTAGAGATGTTAAGCAATCGTGCATGTTTTGTTCAAAGGAAACGAATAATTTTATGTGCAGAATAATGGATTATTATTACCGGAGTAGGGAAACGACTTATGCTTGATAAAAAGAACGTTGCTTTCACATTTCAATATGTACTCTCCATCGTCTGATATGGTCTAAATATTGCGCAAAAACAATCAGTTTGAGAAATAAACATAGAAACACTCTCCACACAAATGCTTTCTCCTGCCTAATTGACCATTAAAATCCTTTAGCCAGGACTACAACCTAGCTTCTCACGCCACCCATGTTGAGTAAGCTTTTAATGACAATTTATTTACTCTGAGAGCTTTTGCCAGAAATCTGCTGAGAAAACGTCGCCTAAAGAAATAGTTTCTTTATATATCGGTTTGTTTGAGCTTGTCTTAGCTAAGGTTAAAACCATAAACTTTCGTCTAGTAATCCAACACTCTATTAAGGTGGATGGCAGAGCTTGCTATACACACAATCTGCTGAAACACACGTCGGAAGTGAGATAGTAAAAGTCCATACAATTAAGGAATGATCACAGGGTGGTGTCCTTCACTAATATCGAGTCTGGATGAACTTCTGACAAAATTATACGAGGTGGATATCTATTGCCAAGAATATGCTGATCCTATAGTCCTCAGTCTCTCTTTGCCTTCATTTAAAGAGGTTTTGAGACTACTGGCAATCTGACTATACCAAAATCTGACTGCCAAAAATATGCAGATTATATAGTCCTCAGTCCCTCTTTGTTTTCATTCAAAGAGATATTGAGATTGTAAGTCATTGATACACGATAGTTTGTCATGAAAAGTTTCTCAAAAATCTGTCGTTCGTTGTAGGTCCCACCACTCATGTATAAAATGTACGCACATAAGTGAGAAACTAGGTAGCAGTCCTGACCGATAGTTTGCCATGAAAAGTCTCTCAAAAATCTGTCGTTCGTTGTAGGGCCTGCCACTCATGTAAAAAATGTACGCACATAAGTGAGAAACTAGGTAGCAGTCCTGACCGAAGGCTTGTAATGACAAATTTATGTTAATGTATGATACATGATAGTGGGCCTGAGGATAAACGCCGGCAAATCCACAATAGTGGCACTTACAAGAAGAAGAAAACTTCCTAAATGGAAAACTATGCGAGTCCTGAACCAATATCACCAAAAATAAAGGTAAAGTATTTGGGAATACCACTGAATAGTAAATTAACATGTAGGGCTCATATAGAGATCATCTTAGAAAAGGTCAGACTTGCCGTAATGATAGGCAAAAGGCTTACAGAAAATTACTGGAAATGTACCCAAGAATTAGGCACTGTATAAATATAATGATGGTCAGACTAATAGTAACCTATGAGGCAACTATTTGGGCAAAATACCTACTAGACCGCGTCGACTTCATTCGGTTTATTTGAGATTACGATTCACAAGCTCATAGTGTTCTCCATACCTGGGTAGCCCCATGATATCTTAGTAATACTATTCCGCTGTTATCTAGCTTTCAATGGAAAATTTTCGACCTCAAGATTCAGAGTGTCCTCAAAGTCTTTGGATTGTCTAAGTCAGTTATTTACTATCAATCCAAGAATTAGGCACTGGATGTATACAATGATGACCAGACTAATAGTAACCTATGAGGCAATTATTTGGCAGACTATCTTCTAGACTGCGGTGACTACGTTCTGTTCACTTGACTTTATTTAAGACTAACAAGCTCATGGTGTTCTCCATACCTGACAACTACACTCTGTTTACTTGACTTTGTTTCAGGTTAACAGACTCATGGCGTTCTGCATACTTGGGAAGCCCCAGGGTATCTTAGTAATGCTTTTTCACAATTCAGTGTGTCCTGAAAGACTAAGTCCTGGACTGTTTAAGTCAGTTATTTACACTGTTCTTCTGGGAACTTTTTCTTCCATGAATTTGGAGCAACGTTCGAGTTTTGTGCTCCGATTACTTTCATCCAATTTCCTTATCACTAATACAAATGAAAAATTATTTTCTTTTCTTTTTTTTTAGTTTGTAAATGCAATGATTACACAAAATTTCTTGCAAGTAACATGTACTTGCCACAATCTGTATACGACTATGTATGTATTGTCTTTAAATGCCACATAAATGGCAAAAGAGAGCGTATTAAGCGTATGAAAAAAATATAGAAGAAGAATACGAAGACAAACAATCTATTACGCCACATACGGTGTTCAAGCATTGCTACGACTGTTGCTTGTTACCATTTGTAAGATGTGCAACAAGGCGTAAAAAGTAGATGTAGAAATTATTTTGAAATCCTTATTATGTTGCTGCAAGTATGTATGTGAGGTTTACGTTTATGTCTCTTAATGTTTAAATGCGAATTAATTTTTATTTTGATTTGATTTTTTTTCTTAATTTTTCTTATTTTTCAAATGCGTATTTGTAGTTTGGGCATAGGTCTTCAACACAATTACCACCTTTAAGATCATTATGGTGGATTAAATAAATAATCGTTAGAGGGATTCAACAAGCCAAGAATTTCTTTGTAGTTTTGTCACACAATAAAAATAATTGCGTAAGATTATGTTCGCATTTGGTTCGTTGAACAACACACTTGAGTGGCACATTACAAACGAGATAAAATGGAGACAATGCTTTGAACATAAAATGTCACACCAAGAGGTATGAGGTTTGTGATGGAGGTAAAAGATATTTCTTGTGGTAAAAAGTCTGCGAATAAATAGAACTGCCATAAAAAATGTCTCAAAAATCTGTCGGTACCGGCAATTATGGATAAAAGTATGACCCTAAACAAGGGTGGTGTAAACAACTAGGTTGTAATCCAAACTAAAGAGTTGTAGTAACCAATTAACTGTCCAATTAAAAGTCCCATTGGGGACCTCTGAATTCTCAGAAACCAAATGTCTTTTTCAGAGCAACATAAGGAACCAGATAATCGACTTGGATGGGTTTACATCTTCGCACAATTGCAGTACAGTTTGGACCAGGATTTAAATGTATTTAGGCTTACTGTCACCAGCTTAGCCCTCAGCTCAGCATTAGAAGGTTAACGGGGAACCATTTGAATATAGCAAATAATGCCTTGGATAGAAATGGAACAGAGTGCACTGCTGAAGCCGCGGTAGTCAGACATCTCCAACAAAACGAAATACAAAACATATTTCTTCGGCGGCTTCCTCTCAACAGATTTCTGACAAAAACTCAGAAAGCAGATAAAACTGAGCCGTAGCCTAGTTGGTAGTGTGTTGGCTTATTAAACGCAAGGCCACGGTTCAAACCCCAGGTCAGACATCAAAACGAAATATGAAAAAATATTTCTTTGGCGACTTCCTCTCAGCAGATTTCAGGCAAAAACTCTGAAAATTTTCTCAAAAATCTGTCATTCGAAATCGACATTAAACTGTAGGTTCCACCACTCTCAGCTAACTATCTGCGCACTCTGTCCATCAGTTTGTAATGATATTGGTGTTTGCACACAGACGCGAACGCCATAAAGCAAGATAGAGCAAGTACAGTGGTGGCCTTATAATTAGAAACGATGTTTCTGGAACAGAGTTCTCTGAAGTGACGAATCTAAGTTTAATTTGTCCCAATGTGATGGAAAATCGTATGTAAGACGTCCTCCAAACAAAGCCTCTGATCCCAGGTACACAGTGAAAATTGTAAAACAAATTAACAAACATATATGTTGCTAAGCCGTTTCTAATTATAAGGCCACCACACCACCCCAATCTTATCCTCGGCTCTTTGAAAGATGTACGACATCATGATTCAATCTTTTCCCTCTCATCATTCGCTTTTGCCTCCATGAGAGTTTGTGGTTGGTCTAGAATGACCTCCAGATACTTTACACATAATGAACATGAATCCACTGTATGAAAGATCGTTTCAAAGATCTTGGTACAAAGGATGTGAGACTAATCTGACTAAAGTCCTTTGACATTTGGTGTCCCATTATGCTTATATTAGGAAGAAATACGTTTCCTCTGCAACCATCGATCCTATTCAAGGAACTTATTTGTGGCTTCCATTATTGCAGTACTATAGTACTGCCTTGTGGTTTAAACCGTGGACTTACGTCTAATAAGCCAATATACACTACCTAATGTCGATTTCGAATGACAGATTTTTGAGAAACTTTTTCATGGCAGTTTTATCTGCTTTCAGAGTTTTTGTCAGAAATCTGGTGAGAAAAAATATGTTTTGTATTTCGTTTTGTTGGATATATCTGACCTGGGGTTTGAACCGTGCACTCAGGTCTAACACACTACCTACAAGGCTAGGGCGACAAACGTGAAAAGTTTCGCAAAAAATCGTCGTTTGAAGTCGACTTTAAACTGCAAGTTCCCGCCACTCATGTACAAAAATTAACACAACATAAGTGGTGTGAGAAACTACGTCATAATCATGGCTGAAAGTTTGTAATGACCAATTATGCATGAATGTATAGTACTGCCTGATATGCTGACAATGCAGATGATCAATAAAAAACGAACTGAAAATTTACATTCACTTTAGTAAAGAAATTTATATCTTCGGCAAATTCCCTTGCTTCCCATCATTCTGCACATTTATAGCATCTTTCTGCTAAGCCAATTAAGAATTCCAATAATTCGAATTTTGATCACACAATCTCTCTTTTTTTAAGTCAAACTTTGCCTTAACTTTTGGCCAATATCATCCATCAATTGGATGACAAAAAGAATTTTAAGCCTTCAATTTTATATGCTCGTACTACTACCACCACTTTTAAAAACTATAATTAAGAGAGCGGGTCATTAAATAAAAAGAAAGACATTCGAGTGATTTTTTCTTCTTCTTTTTTTCACTTTATTAAACTAAAAATCGTAAAAGTCAAGTCTCAATGGCCAGTTTAATAAAGAGAAATGGCTGACGTGAATAAAACCTACACTCTCACTGTGTATGCCAGAGAGCAGCCCCAGCGAAATTAAACGCAAAATAACTTTTTTCAAGGATTAAAAAGCATGGATAAGATGCAGCAGAAACTTGTTGGCAGTTTATAGTGTCTACATTTAGTACAGAACAGGAAGAAAAAAATGAATTGAAACGTATTTTCATTTTCTTTTTCCTTCTTTTATTTTTTTATTTTTAAACAAAACAAAACAAGGGAACAATTTGTATTGTTCAAAGTCATTTGGTCATGTTAATGTTCATTAATCGTGATTTACACTGCCTTTATTCATAGACACTAATTGCCATTTTAATCCACAATTTTCTTTTAGTTTTTCTCTTTTCTCATGTCCTGTGCCTCCGTTTTTTGTACTCTTCCTCATATAAAATGATGATGATGATGGGGTAGGTACTGGGGGAGAACTCAAAAACATTAATAAAAAATGGTAAACGAAGAAAAATTGAGAAAATGAAAACGTTTACATCAGCTCGTTAACTGCTTCTTTTACGTTCCTTTTGCTTTTTTTTCTTAGACCGGTTTCAGTTTTAAACATGGGTCATTACAATATATTGACAGGTGCATGGAAATGAATGAAATCATCGAAGACACTTCGAAGAACTATTCACAAGGAGAATCAAATTCCCTCAGTATTTATGAAGTAGCTCCCACATGTCTCATCTACATCATCTAAAACATTCTTTACTATCCTTAATGCGGCAATGGAACTCAGCCCCGTAGAATCATAGTCAAGGCAAAATCTGGAACATAGTTGATCTGGATATGCTAATTAAGTACACAATACTTAAATCTTCGTTGAAAATACTAGACAGATCGTTTTATAATAATGGTTTACACCTTTCAGAGAACTTTGTTCAAAAGTTCAATGACGTATCTTGATCACACGTTGAAGTCGGATGTCGAATTTTCTTAAAACAGTTAAATCTTAGACTGTTCGTTGCAATACTCGATTACTGTGGTACTATTAAGCACAAAACAATGGCTATTAAGACTGCCACTGTAAGGATCCCATATCAAACAATATCGAACGGACGTAAGTGAATATTGCAACCCTTTAGTCAGGATTGCAACCCATCCTAGCACACCATCCATGTTGTGGGTGTTAACTTTATCTATAACTGACGAGACTTATAATTTAAAATCGACTCCATTTTGATAGCAATTTTATTTATTCTTCCTAGTTATGGAAGAAGACTGCTGAGAGGAAGTCCCTAAAACAGTTTTTGATATTTTGTTTTGCTTGATATATCTAAGCTGGGGGTTTGAACCACGGATTCTCGTCCAATAAAGATATCCGCACATTTACTGACAGTATATCGCCTATTAGACCCCTAGAGACTGCGTATACCACATCTAAGATAATCTAAGAATGTCGGTTATCTATTGAGGTGACTCCGAGGTATTCAACACTTATCTTCACATGGATTACCTGGACAAGAGTACATCAGCTTTATTGCTTGACGCTTTCGTAAAGGATGATACAACGAAAAACTCAATCGAATTTATGCGAGATATTGACATTCCTCTGCTGAGAGAAAAACAAGTTATTTCACACAAAACTTCGTTAATAAGCAAAAGAAAGATGAGATGATAAAGCCACTTGTTGGGCGACTAAACAGATCTGACCAGATAAACAGAAAAAAATTTTGCGTGAAATCTGACCAGAGCTCCTTTAAGAAACCTCATAGCAGTTATAACGAGACACTTACCCACGGTCTGGGTATACCTCACAACGACTTCTGTAGAAGCTACAATGACGAGAAAAAAGAGTATACCACAGGCCATCTTCTTTGTTATTAACAGCCAGTTGGGAGTTTGAAACAAAGGATTCTTGGCCACCCAAAATTTATTAAATAGAACATGTCTAGCTAAACGTTATTTTTATAGAAACTACACCTTCATAAAACTACCAAGATAGCTGAGATATGCTAGTCAGGAGTCATTATTGTATAACAAAATAAAATGGAATCCTATAATACCCAAGTAAGCTATGCTCTTGGAACTAGCCGCCAATGTAATCAAACCTAATTTAATTACTAAAGAATATATTCTTTTACAATTCTGTGTAGGCGTAATAATGTAATGTGACTACATTTTTCAACTGCTGTCGCAAGGGTTTATATTATGATGACAAAAGGAATACGCTATAAAAACAAAAACATAAAGGATACTTCAGTCAATATATTCTCAGATTACTATGTATTATCCTTAACTAACCATTTCGACACATGAGATTGTAAAACGATCAGAAGAACTTATTCACGACCGAAAGAATTTTTAGTTGTTCAGAATCTACAGTTGAACTTAATATCTCTGTCGTTGTGATTTAAAGGTTCACATGAGCACTTGTAGATTTCGAACATTCGTAGAATCTAGGCTGGTCCATTAAGAAGTTATCTTATCAACAGTCACTTCCTGATCCTATTCGGTGGATGAGAATTATTCTGAATCACTGGCTGTCGAAACAGCGCTTCTCTCGTAGCAATTTGAAGGCCACACGAGTACTTGTAACCTTCAAATATTTGTAGAGGCTATATAGGCTGAAGTCGCCGTAGTCTACTAGGTAGTGTGTTGGCTTATTAGACATAAAGCCACGGTTCGAGCCTCAGGCCAGACATCAAAACAAAATACAAAAAGTATTTCTTCGGCGACTTCCTTTCAGCAGATTTCTGGCAAAAACTCTGAGAGTAAATAAAATTGCCATGAAAAGTTTCTCAAAAAATTTGTCGTTCGGTGTCGACTTTAAATTGTAGGTCACACCACTCATGTATAAAATTAAAACACACAACATAAGTCGTGTGAGAAACTTGGTCGTAATCCTGACTGAAGGGTTGTAATGACCAATTATGTATGTATGTATAGGCTCAAGGAATATGTACAAGACAATGGATCCTTCACTATCACAAAAGGAGTAAAGTATGTTTATATATCTCAGCACTAAGAAAAGCAATCACAATTATTATTATTGTGGAACTTTGTGGTAAAAGAAATCATATTCTGACTGAATAGCTGGCATCTAAGTCTCCTCGATTAAAGTCCTCATGTTCGAAGACGTATTAGTAAGAGCCTTGAGCATATTGTGAAGGTAGCTAAAGAGACCAGATTAGACTGTATCCAAATGGCTGGCAACATTTTGTAATTGTCCTGTATTATTTGTAGAAACTTTAGATAAATAACTGTCATCCAGAACGAACTGTCTTTTCTCCAAGGGTTTGATAAATGAAGATGAAGAAGTAGTTGCGGAATACTCATCTCTTGACATATAGATTTCTGGACAACTTTGTGCCAGTTAAGGTCGGACAGAGGGATGGGGTTCAATGATGGAAGATATACTTTTGAACAGTATAGCCTCTAATTTCAACGGATACCATATAGCGGTATCGCGTTGTTTCGGCAACTTCTTCTCAGCAGTCTTCTGGCAAAAAGTCTGAGTTTAAATAAAATTGTCATGAAAAGTTTCTCAAAAATCTGTCGTTCGAAGTCAACATTAAAAATTAAATCTCCCCACTCATGGATAAAACTAACACAGACAACAACGGTGGTATAGGAAGCAATGCCGTAAGTCTGGCAGTAGTCCTTCGATTTACGTCGATTCGATTAACGTTTTTCGATTTAAGTCGACAATTTTTAGTTCGTCGCCTTTTTTGGAATCAGCCGCGACGTAAATCGAGGGATTACTGCAACTTTTTTATGTTCCTTGTTAAAAACATACTACTTTGTAGTATGAGCAATATGAAATTCGATTTATGTCGTTTCGATTTACGTCGCCTTTTTTGGAACCAACTGCGACGTAAATCGAGGGATTACTGTATAGTATACTAGGTTAGAAATGAAATGAATCCGATAATTGGATAAGAAAGATTTACATGTAATTTAGGACTATGAATTATTTCTTTTGTTACAATAACTCTTTTGATCGTTAGAATCTTCAAATCAGTATGAATATCCAGGTCTTCTGCAAGCTTTTGATATTTCCACGGAAAGTGTATTACCACTGAGTACCGTAGGGTATTACAAAAATTGGCCAATAAAAGAATGAAAACATAATAAAAGTTAATGTTAAACTAATTCTCTGGCGTATAACTTCCGCAATTAGGCTCAATTCTCTTCTTTTTCTTTTAGCAGCCAGATAAAGAAGAAAATGAAACAAAAAGCAACACCAACACCAACACCAAAAGCGTAATCCTGCTGCTGCAAAAACTAATTATATTGCAAATAAATGTGGCTGTTGGTTGTTTCATCTTTAATTTCTAAAGAAACAATCAGAGATGGGAGTTGAAGTGATGGCATTGCTGATTTGTTGGTTTTCAGTTTTGATGGAGGCCCCCCACCCCATATTGGATAATTGGAAAATTGTACATTAAATGAAATCAATCAGGCGCTACATTTTGCATTGTATAACATTTTTTCCTGTGTCTATGTGTACGAGCCCTAGCCTAGCTATGTATGAATGGACTTTCCATTGCGGTGAAAATAATTTTTTTACTTTTTCCTTATTTTCTATTATTTTTTATGCTTTTTTCTTGTTGGTTTATTTTCTATTTCATTTGATTTTGTGCTCAAAAAAAGGTTTACCAAACCATTTTGATCTTTTGATGAGTTCTACAAAATTTTTCCTTTTATTTCCGTTACTTTTTTCTTCGATTCCGTTTATTTTCTTTTTTCGTTTCTATTCATTATAAAAAAAAGAAATATTGTCAGTCTGATTTTTCCACTTTTTTCTTTTTGTAATTTTCCCTTTTGTTTTAAGTTTTTTTTGGTTCGATTTTCTTTTTTTTTTTGTCGTGTATGTGGAGGGTGATAAATTAATTTGAGCCTTTTGTTCTGGTCTGCTGCAATTTGTTGGGAAATTTTTTTGTTCTCTCATTCGGATTTTCTTTCTTTTTTCATTGTGCCCAATAAATGTTTTGCAATGCAATTTTTAAATTCACCATAAATATGAATGATGTCAGGCTGTAAAGGAAAACTTTTCTTAAGACTTAATTGGACAAAAAAAATTTTTTTGGAATTGTTTTAATTACAAAAATTTCTCTCTTTTTTCTAAAAAGAAATAGATAAACTAGCGTAAAAATCCTTTTTAGCCGTTATTATTACTCTTTATAACTTTCTTCTTAGTTTTGTCTCTATTTAGTGTCCAATCTTGTCATAACATTCTTACAAATGAGGATAACTTTTATTCTTTCGACCTGAGGCAAGCGCTTAAAAGCCAACTGACTCTAATACAGTTGATTTGCTTACATCCGATCTACCAGCAGTCGCCGTAGTCTAGTAGGTAATGGCAAGGCCTCGGTTCAAACCCCAGGTCAGACATCAAAACGAAAAATAAGAAAAAATTATTTCTTTGGCGACTTTCTCTCAGCATAAACTCTGGCAAAATCTCTCAGAGTAAATAAAATTGCCATGAAAAGTTTCTCAAAAATCTAGGAGTCGGCTTTAAATTGTAGGTCCCGCCACTAATATATAAAATTAACGCACACAACATGAGTATTGTGAGAAACTAGGCCGTAATCCCGACTGAAGAATTGTAATGGTATGATCTACCAATAGTTTCGCAAAGAGATCATGTCAACAGAATCAATTTCAATGTACATTAGACCTGGCATAATAAACTTTTATGATATACTGGGTATACAACTTTAAGTTCGGGATTATTATTGTCACGAACAGCTGTCGTACTACTGCAACCATACGACCTATGGTAGGTATGTCACTCAAGCTTTATGGGGTATCCCGTCTCTTTATAAGGTATAATGTCTCTTCCATGCCTATTGCCATCGAGCAGTATTACCTCGATAACATCTGCTTCTCTTTGGAATGCATTAACACTCCACAGATAACAGGAAAGTGTTTCGGTGATTCATTCCATATGACCTATGGTATGCCCCTCACACATTACAGAGCATCCCAGTATTGTCTGCTCCAAGCCTATTAGCAACGTGTAGTATTCCCTGCCTAACAGTACAGCAGTATTCCCTGCCTGCCAGAAATTTTCTTTTAGAATACATTAACGCCTTACAGATAACAAGAATGGATTTCGATGATTCGTTTCCCATCGATAGAGGGAATATCTACATGTTGAGCTCGAAACAACCTTCATTTTAAATAAATGTACTTGTAGTCATTTTCAGATTATTTCAAGAAAGTCTGATTTATGACTCTGATGTCTTGTTTTTGTAATTTCCCAACAAAAGTTTCGATTTTCAAAGCCACTTGGCTTAGGAAGAGCCTTTGCCTCTCCATTTTTTTTAACATGCTTTTCCCAATATACATTCCCACTCCTTAGAAGGATTCTGCCCTCATCAACGGCATGAAAATACCACTACCTGGGACCCAGTAGAGGATAATTTAATATTTTTATTTATACTTCCCCAGACAGTCACTTACTATCTTAGATTTAACGAATGCTCCTGTCGTGTTTGTATTTCCTACCCCTGTTGTTAAGCACATCTTTCAATGGCATAGACTTGTGCTTGGGTGATACCCATAGGTTTTTCCACGGGCTCTGAATATTTCATTTTAGTACCATTAATTCACTCTCATGTTCTGTTCCTATGGGATATTCACTAAATTTTGTTCAGAGAGAGAGGAGAAAGTGATATTTGGACAGGACTTCCGATTTATTGCTTTCTATTGAGAGAATACCGGTGAACGATTGCATTTAGCAATGTATCGTTTGATATATACATAGATTATAGCACTAATGGTTTGTGACAAGAGTAGGGTCAAGTGCCTGCCTTTGGTTTATGTCGCCGAAGTTTTGTAAGTAGTGTGTTGGCTCATTGTGAGCCCACGGTTCGAACCCCATTTAAGACTTGCTGTGAATGTGGCCATTAGGCTATTGGGCTATCATTTTAAATTGTTGTTATTAAAGGAAAAAACGAAAGTTGACAGAGACCATCATCTACCAGCCCACATCCATCGCTCATGTCTCCCTAAATTTAGCGATAAATTTTCCAAAATATTTCAAAATAGCGAGACAACATTTAGTCATAAATTTTTTTTCTAGCGAAAGCAAAAAAAAACGCATAACAAGCATTTTGACATATTCATGTTGCATGTTGCAAGTACATGGCATATTTGTTTGTTGTAGCTACAAACAATAAAAAAAATGTTAACTATTCATATCTAAACACACAACACAACTAACAAAAAAGAAGAAAAAAAAAGTGGAGGAGAAAATGCCATAAGTTCCACAGCGTGACCCCATAACAAAAAAGGAGAAAGAGAGAAAAAAAATTGCCAAAAGAAAACTTAAAAGAAAAACACAAAATATTGTCACTTTTATCAGTTGGAACTGAACGTAAAAATAAAACACGACAAAAAAATAAAAATAAAAATTAGAAAAAAACTAAAAATTTTTTGGAACTAAAAACAGAGACTTGGAAACTTGGAATATATTGCCCATAAAGCAAAAATTCTAAAGTGCTATAAATTCATCATGTGTGCAATGTTGCAATGCAAGCCAGCAAGCTGTTGCAACGCCCAACGTTATTTACTACACTTTTTACACACCCCCACCAAGAGACACCTATTACAGGAAGGGGTATATGGTCTATAAAAAAAAAGAAATTCTCTTTAAAAATTAAGTCGAATAGTTAATACCCTAAAGGCATTCCAACTTTGATGAATTTTATTTAAGAGACTGTCTGTACTTACTTAGGAAAATATGAAAAAAATAAAAAAAAATTTGAGCATTGCTACACACTCCATGCCACAGAATTTGAAGGATCATTAATTGATCATTACAATCCTTCAGTCAGGATTACGACCTAGTTTCTCACACCGCTCTTGTTGTGTCTGCTAATTTTTTTCACAAGTGGTGGGACCAACAGTTTAGGGTCGACTCCGAACGACAGACTTTTGTGAAACTTACTCATAGAGTTGTTGCCAGAAATCTGCCAAGAGGAACCTGACCTGGGGCCTCACGTCTAATAAGCCAACACACTACCTACTAGACTACGGAGACATATGCTCTTTGGCTTGTTTAAATTTACATACTTTATTACCGCCGATAGCGTATTTTATATTATCAAAATGTGTGGTATATTTGCCATCAAATGAAGTGCTATAAATTGTAAATTTTTTTTATTTTATTTTTGTCCTTTACCTCCCTCCCCCTCATTGTACAAAATAATCAAATTTAGTTTGAAAGCGTTTTTTTTTTCTTCTTTGCTACTCATTTGTAGTTATAAAAATATTTCTGATAAAAATTGCAATAAATTAGTTGTGATGTACTACGACGAAAACTAGAAAAGTTTTCAATCTTTTTTTTCGTTTCTTGATGGCAACAACATAAATTAGTTGGAAATTTTAGATATTTTTTGGTAGTTTTCTTATGAAATATATTGGCGTAGATTATTATGATTAATAAATAAGTGTTTATGTTATTCAACTAAATGAGTTTACATGACATTTGCCGAAAATGGCAAGGTAAACTTATAAAATTGTTGGTATACCTACAATGTGTTCGGTAAATGGGCTCTGGAGAAGTTGGCAAATGACAGTAATTTTCACCACTTCATAACAGAGGTTGTAGTGTGCAGTATTTGAAGTGAAGGAATCTAGGTTCGAAGCTTGGTGATGTCGAACAAAATTACATTGTGGTTTTCTAATACGCCGTAGTCTAGTAGGTAGTGTGTTGGCTTATTAGACGTATGGCCACGGTTCAAACCCCAGGTCAGACATCAAAACGAAATTTGAATTTGAATATTTTTTCGGCGACTTCCTCTCAGCAGATTTCTGGCAAAAACTCTATGACATGTGTGATGCACAAATGATTTAAAATCTTCTCAAATGGAGGTGAGGAGAACTGGTTGCCGATATTGTGTGATTTGATCCCCTTAGACTTTTTATTATGGAGTTTTCTGAAATCGCAAGGGCATCCGAATAAGTCACAAAATACAGTGGTCCTCAAAGGCAACATAAACCATTTCATCGATGAAAAATTTAACATTTCAGTTCCGCTGCTCTAAGGATATTGATACGGTGTTATATTCCACACAATAGAAAACGAATAAAAAATACGACGATATGTTCACTTTGTTTTATTGAAATTTCAAAATAGATAGCGCTTTATAAAAGACCCGATATTAGCAATTAATAATAACAAACAAATTATATGAATAAAGGTAGACGAAAATCAAATTACCACAACAAAACGAAATAGAAACTGTAAGGTTCTCGAAGTTACCAAAGCAAAAATATACGAAGTATACATAAATAGAGCCAAAGGTATGTATCGATGCGCCATTATTTTGATTACAAAATTATTTCAAAGACTTGTTTTATTATCACTTTAAAGCCATTGAACTCTTGAACAATGAATTTTAATAAAAATTTATAAGCTTCTCCCCAAAAACTTCACAGCCTTTCTCCAAAGTAACACATGGCCTATTAAGTTTCCTACTTGATGGGCCAAATTTTACGAAAGCGTAAAAAAGTTTCCACAAAAACCAATAAGAGGAAAATATACACAGTACGTACCACATAAGTTTCGACTCTCTCCACAACCGCTGTGTCCGCTCTTTGTACCCCACAAAATGATGCAAGTGTTTTAACAAGCATATGCCACGATTAATTTTACGCTTCAGTGTGTCAAGTGGCATATAAAAACACGGAGGCATAAAAACGAATTGCAGTCAAAAAAGTACAGAAAACCAAAGTAAAAAACAACAAAAGAGGCAAATTTTTTTTGTTGTGGAAAAATCGAAAAGAAAACCGAAACCGAATTGATGCAGTAATAGAGAAATGAATGCGTTTGTATGTCTCGATGTTTGTAACAGAATGTAAAACGATCAAACGAGGTCGTTTTAATATATTGACCATTTATACACACGCTGGAACAGCATCCTTTTCCGGTTGTTAAACGAGCGAAACTGAGAGAATGAGAGGCAGAGAGAGAGAGAGAGAGAGTGAGAGCAAGAGATATGCACACATAAACGGCCAAAGTGATTCAAAATATAAAATGCCACAAAGTGCCAAAACTTAACTTCCTATTACATGTTACACACATACACACACACAAACACTAGCACTCGAATATATGCCTATACAAAAACAACTACAAAAAAACAAGTTAGAAAACGGGTAAAATCATTGCAAGATGTGAATTCAAAAAAGCTCTCACATCAAACACTTTTTAACATAAAATCCATACATACACACTCACTTAACGTTCATTTGTACATATATACACATCATAATAAATACATATGTATGTACATATGTCGGTATGTCTGCATGTACATGCACATGTATGCAATATGTATGCGAGTATATGAAAGGAAAGTGTTGTGTTGGCATTTTATGACCGTCATGGAGGCCTATAAGTAAGCGCACGAGTATGAGTATGTGTGTGAGTGTGTGTAGAAATATTCTTACACATGTTTTGTTTGAGTATGTTGTACATTTCAGCCTGGTTGTGCATATACCGTATCCTGTTCTATGTCTGCATTATTGTACATGCAACATCACTTTTAATAGCTAAATTACAACAACGTCAAATGTTTATTATTCTGCTGAGGTAGCACCTTTTGCACACACAGACACATTCGAACATACATACACAGATGCTTTAAGCAGGACTTTAAAAGCAAATTTTCTAATTTAAATTATTTGTGGCAAATGTTCGCCACATACGAAAATTTCCCGCTTTCCATAAATCTGTCGCATAAATCTGACTGTATTTGAACGATTTTATGGGCTATGTGGATCGCTGTAGTTGAAGTCTCCGTAGTCTAGTAGGTAGTGTGTTGGCTTATTAGACGTAAAAGCCAGGATTCGAGCCCCAGGCCAGACATCAAAACAAAATACAAAAAGTATTTCTTCGGCGACTTCCCTCTCAGCAGATTTCTGGCAAAAAATCTGAGAGTAAATAAAATTGCCATGAAAAGTTTCTCAAAAAATCTGTCGTTCGGAGTCGACTTTAAACTGTAGGTCCCGCTACTCATGTATAAAAATTAGCACACACAACATAAGTGGTGTGAGAAACTAAGTCGTAATCCTGACTGGAGAGTTGTAATGACCAAGTGTGTGTAGTTGTGTCGCATTCACCTGAAAAAAATCTAAAGCCGTCTCATCTCCACGTGAGATGACTATGCCCTACAATCGCAGGCGTGCTGTGTTTAATATGGCATGAGCTGTGTGGCACTTAGTGCAGTCTTGTTGGATGATCTCCAGGCCTAGCCAACGATATTCTCAAAGAAATAAGGCCACGAACACATATTGCCGCCATATAATATATCCCAAGGATAGTAAAGGATAAACGTTGCACACCGCGCCGAAATGTATTTGTGCCGAAAATAATTGTAAGAAAGGACATTGGAAACTATTCATTAGCTAAGGCGCGGTACGTACGTAATTGGTCATTACAACCCTAAGGCGCGGTCCTTGCTTTAACAAAACCCTGTCCGTATAATGTCGATTGATGTTAGGCTCTCTATTTTTAAACTGAATAGGTTCAACATTCTATGTTTCAGCAATAATGTTTATAAGCCTATGAAGAAAAGCTGGGGTATGTAACCAAATCTATGTTTCAGCAATAATGTTTGTAAACATTTTAGAAAATCTGGAGTATGTTTATTCAACAATGCTTATAAACATTTGAAAAAAAAAAACGAGTGTGTAACCAATTATGTTTGATGCAACATGTTTGATCTTATTACACTCCCAAATAAAATAAATTTAAAACTCACCAAACAGCAAATGTTGATCAACATTTGCCGCAAGCACTAGACTTGAGAGCATTCACAGATTCTAAAAGTACATGGGGAGACATAATAGCAGCATGTTGTTAAGATTAATCAACACAAAATAGTGCAACATTTATACGTTTCATACGAAAAATTTCACATGCAACATGCAACAAAATTGTAGTCTTGGATTTTACAAAGTTTGTTGCCTTCAACTGGGAAAGAGTTCGATTGATGATGACAAAATAAATTTAGAACTCAACGAACAGCAAATGTAGATCAACATTTGTCGCAAGTACTAGGCTTGAGAGCATTTACAGATACTAAAAGTACATGGGAAGATACAATAGCAGCATGTTGATAAGATGAATTAGGCCAATACAGCATTGTGCAACATTTATTGTTTCATACGAAAAAGTTTACATGCAACAAATGTAATCAAGACTACAATTTTACAAAGTTTGTTGCATTCAACTGGGTAAAGATTTAATTGATCGGATGAGCTCTCTATCGAGAACAATTACTCAGTTAGTAATGGCATTGAATCGGAAGCTCAAACAGAAAACTATGCTCACAGAAACATAACTATAAAGCAGTGGTGCTCAAACACATACTATCATAGTTTTCATTGTGTTGGTAAAACAACGGAGAACAAAATTCAACTTAATTTTTGAGAATCGTACACTGGGAAAATAAAAAAAAACAAAAAAATTGGTTTATTGTGTTGCGAGCATGTTATTACATAATGAACTTATGTATGTATGTATGTATGTATTGATGAATATATTGATGTATGTATGTATGTATTGATGAATATATTGATGTATGTATGTATGTGTGTGTATGTATGTATTGATGAATATATTGATGTATGTATGTATGCATTGATGAATATATTGATGTATGTATGTATGTAGTGATGAATATATTAATGTGTGTGTATGTATGTATGTATTGATGAATATATTGATGTATGTATGTATGTATTGATGAATATATTGATGTGTGTGTATTGTATGTATGTTTGGTACTTCCGTTTCGTCAACCATGAATTTTAAAAAAAATTCTGCTTTTAATTGTAATAACTCCTATCATTCCCTTTAATGTTTTCGAAAAATCCATGGCTAGCCTCGTAATGTCTTTTTATAAAAATAAAAAAAGAATTACGACATAAAGTGCGATAACACACAATACATTGTGCATTACCATCCATATTCTCTATAAAAAAGAAATCATATTCCCAATTTTCATCAAACATTTTGCTGCGTGTATTTATAAAGAACAAAAAATCATTCGAAAAAGTTGCGTAGCGAGGTCCTGCTTCATCAAGTGCTAAACGTCAACTGAATTGATTTTGTTCTCTGAGTTCAACACAAAACAACAAACAAAGCAACAAACACACGATCATTATAAGAAACCACACAAGTAAGCTTATAGTGTTGGTGTGTCAACGCAGCGTCAGCAGAATTATCTTTTCCTATCACATGTGATAGGAAATTTGGATTTTGAGCATCACTGCTATAAAGTGTAGAATTTGCAAATAAGACTGCTTAACTGTTTTTCATTCCCCAAAACGAATAAATTCCTTTCAAGGACTGTTTATTTTATAGAACATGCGTTTGTAGCAATCGCTTTAGGCTGGTTATCTAATTTCATAAGAATAGCGCAGAGGAGTCAGAGAGGCTTTTTCATATAATTTCGGTAGAGTGATTGGTTTATTTGGCCTTTTTTCCCCTCATATGCCTCCAGTAACATTTAATCGATTGTAGTAGCTCTGGTCAAACGTTGCAACAACAAATGCAAACGGCTAAATAAGCATTTCGTTTTGTAATCGGGGAGATACTCTTCTCCTGCATATTTTTTGTTTTTTTTTTTGGTTTTTTTGGTTTTCGTTTGCCGAAAAATTGGCCGGTTGACTGATTGCATTATTTGAAAATTATTGCATGTGTAAGCAGAACACAAAAGCGTTTGAGAGAGTGTGGTCATAAGGCAGTTACCATACATTTAATGTGAATCCACTACAAATGAATGCATCGTTAAATACCCGCTCGCTTTTGATTTCATAATTGCATTAGCTGGGTGTGGGGTAAAAGCCAAATAATAATTAAGCCTTAAATGCCAGTGGATTTGTTTGTATCAATTACTAAAAGCAGCCAACAATAATTGTTTTGTTTTAAACAATTGTTAATAAATTGTGCGTACAAATTTTATCGATAGACTAGTGCTTAGGACAAAAATGGTGGAAAGTACACAATTTATATGCGGTTAAACTGTACTATATATGTATGTAGAATACCCTACGAAGAAATGTATTTTCGGGTCATCGATATCGATGGCGAACTTCAACTGACAACTGAAACGTGAGAGTGTATATGTTGAAAAGGAAAAAGGATGAACTAGAACGACTTCAGTCGTACTGAGTTTTGGCGTGCAAAGCAATAAATTCGTTTTGAGATGGTGGAAGAGGTTTGCATCACTATGTTGCTGAAGAGCAGAATATACAGGGTCCTGATTTAAAAATGAGACAATGGTTTTAAATGATACAACCGTGGTTTCCTTAACTACTGTGAATGACAGTCCAAAAAATTCGCATTGACATATTTTATATACACAGGGCCACAAAAGTATACATACGGTTAACAAATTTCAGAAATTTTATAACGAATCCCTTTTCGTTGAAAATCTTTATAATTGTCTGACAACTTTCCTCGATTTTAAGACGGTCTTTTGCATTGGTTAAAATTTTTTTGAAATTTGTTAACTTTTGTGGGCCTGTGCAGGGCCAATCGAGGAAAGTTGTCAGACAATTATAAAGATTTTCAACGAAAACGGATTGGTTAAAAAATTTCTGAAATTTGTTAACCGTATGTATACTTTTGTGGCTGAGTGTAACTTCTTTAAAGTCTATAAACTATCTGCATGTACTTATTGATAATTAACTGAACTGGACTTTGGCTTAAAAAAAGGCAACAAAGGTTCTAAATGCTTTAGTCAAAATAGTGGAAAAAGTTTTGAATGGTTTTATAGGAAGAAAAAATTTAAAGCAGGTAAACTACTTCGTTATCACAGGATATTTGGCGAATTCACAGTCATGGAGTCACGCGACTGGATCCAAAATGCTCAGAGGAGTAAGAGGGGAAATAGTTGAGCTAGAAGCATGTGAGCCATAAATTTAAGCATTAACACCGCAATCTTCAAAGCAAAACTCTACTTAAAGCGATCGAAAAGGGATACATTTCTTCTCAAAGCGTCCAACGGCTGCACATTTACATTCAGAGCATGTGCTAGAGAGCATCATAATATGGGTGCTAAGAAATGTGTAGAACTAAGGATACGACACGGCTATATAGGTTACTTAGTTATCCCTACGATATCCTTGATTAAATACCTTGGGATTAGACTGGACTCCAAACTGACCAACTCAAAGCAGACAGAGTATGCAACAGTGAAAGCAGCTAGAATAACAACGCAGCTGAGTACATTGATGGCAAATACTGGAGGACTACTCCCAAGTAGGAGGAAGTTACTCATGGAGGCTGGAAATCTGGGCTTCTACTTTGAAAACTGGAACCAGAGCTATAAAACTACTATCTGCGCAAAGAATAGCAGATTTACGGGTCACATCCTCGTATCGCACGGTATCAACACAAGCTGCCTTAATAATAGCTGGAATGGTTCCCATAGACCTTCAGGCAATTGAGCGCCAGATGATTTTCACCGCCTGACAGAGCACGACTCAGTCGCAGAGCATAGAATCGATACAGCACGAAGTCTTCTTAAAATGGCAACATCGCTGGGAAAATGAATGGCATGGTAGGTGGACATATAAACTGTTTCCAGAATTGCAAGTGTGGAAAAACAGAAAAAACGGCGAAGTAGACTACTATATAACCCAGATGCTAACCGGTCATTGATATTTCAGAGAGTACCTGCATCGCATGGAGAAATGTCGCTCACCACTCTACATCTACAAGGAGTAGGAAATGTTAGACGATGCCGAACACACTTTCTTCCAGCTGCAGTCGCTGGGCCCAAAAACGCCAGGGTTTCGAGGCTGAAATCGGCATTATTAGTGCTACAAACGTCGTGCTGAAAACGACAAACAGCAGAGGAAACTGGAACGCAGTAAAACAATTTGTTCACTATGTCCTGCGAAGGAAAAAGTATGATCTAGACGCAGTAGAATAAAAAAATAAGAAAAGAGCGGAGCCTGGACGCAGGCTGACAATGATGAACTGGCACAGGTGCCAAAAAGGGGTCCACCTCGAAGTAATACAACCGTGATTCCGATTTAGAATGATACCCCGGTGAGGAGACAAGTCGTGTTTTTAGTCGGTATTCCCATTGGGAGAGTCCGACATACCATGTATGGTGACGACCTTCATGAATGCATTAAGCATTTTTCCTCCTTCCCTAGAAAAAAAAGGTTACAACACGACTCCCATCACTGCCAAATGGGATTTTATGAGGCTCCTAGATAGGGAAAATTACATAATTACCCTCGACAAATCCCAAAAACTGCTCAGCTTCAACGCCAGAAAGAGTTCAGAAACTAAACAGAAAAATCTTGTGGACACTTTCGTGGACATTATCGAAAGAGGGAGTCGAAAGCCAATAATCGATATTTCTAAGACTAACTTCTGAGTTACAATGAAAGGAGTATTCCGAAGGAAAATTATAACCAGGATCTTGCATCCAATAAGAGTTGGCGCGATGATTTTTACATCCAAGCTAACTGTCATCATCCAGAAGGCAAAGGAGTCGGACCTTATATAACCAGGAATGAACAGCGAGACTTATTCCGGACATAAGGCCATGGATTGGTCGGAAATTTGGAGAGGTAAATTACTACGTTACACAGATGCTACCGGGTCACGGATATTTTAGTAAATTTCTGCACATAATGGGCAAGACCGCCTCCCGTTACTGTCTTTATGAGGAAGGGGAGGTAATTGGTGACGCAGAGCACACTGTTTTCGAGTGTGAACGCCGACAGAGCTATCGCTCTGTACTAACGTCAATAGTTGGAACGATCACAGTCGCTAACATTGTCGGGGTCATGATTGCGAGTAGTGAAAATTGAACCTCGGTGGTGAATTACGTAGAGCGCATTCTGAGACAGGAAACGAGAGATCTTGAGGCTGCAGAATAAGTAAGCATGTCGGCTTAGGTGATACTGTCACACGTGCTAAGCGAAACCGAAACGATGATTTAGACGAAAGGAATAGTGGAGACGCTTAGATGTCTCCTCAACTTTCGATACGCAATCCGGACGCGGATATGGACATGGAGAGGCCAAAGGGCCAAAAGGCCTCCACTGCGAAGTAATACCACCATGGTTCCAGAGTGGGATTTAGTGGGTGAGGGCCCCACAAACGGAGGAAGTGACGACCTCCTCTATGGTACGGTTAAGTACATTTACCCCTCCTAGGCGAAAAAAACATAAATAAACAAGGACTGTTCAGATTCATGATCAAAACAATATCTATCTTTTGAACCTTTAAGTAAATATATTAATTTGTGAAGCATACTAGAATGGCTGCCGTAGGCGTAGTAGTAGGTCCCACTAAGATCTGTCACCAAATAAATTCTTTTTATAACTTCATCGAATTTACTTCATTTATAATATTTCTTTATTTCTTTTTCATAATTTGCATAATAATTTTATAAAAGACATTTAATCTGCCTTATCCAAATCATTAAAGCCATAATCGATAATAATCGAAGGCAAATTTAAAACCAACATTTTTCTTTTTTTTTACACTACAAAGTCAATTCTCCTCCTCATGCTTGATATGAGCAATGAATCTTTCTCAAAAATTATCATAACTTAACGCGCCCTACCGCAAGCCTTCCATAAGACTTTAATTTACACTCAATTTGCATTGAAAAAATGGACACAATATTGTGCCATAACGATAGAGACAATAAAGAGAGAGAGAGAGAGCGAGAGAGAGCGAGAAAATGTAGAAAAAAGTAACAATTTCATGAGATAATTATAAAAGGAATTCTCTTGAGAAAAAGTAAATGCCAGTGTTAATGAGTGCATGATTATTTCGTTCTTCTTTTTTTTTAATCATAATACGCCGCCATGCAGCAGGCTCACAGTATGCAAAGATTTCATTGCCCAGCACACATGCTACACATGCATAATGTGTACGCGGAGTACGTGTTGTCTGTGTGTGCATGTGTAAGTTTATTCATTTCGTTTGGTTTGGTTTGGTTTGGTTTGGTTGGACACATGCAACCGACAATTATTATTCAAATTTATTGGCCACCTCTGAACTCGATAAATGCATTAAAAGCCCTGAATGTCGAGTGTAATGCTCTCTGTAAGCGAAAGATACTACACGAATGGTACGCATATATATATGTATGTATGTGTGTATATAAATGAGACAGAAAGAGGGCGGTTTGCATTATACGAAGGTGGACGACGAGAAAGTAAAGGCAGGAAAAATTTTATTTTAATAGCTGAAGAGGAAAAGTTACGAACTTTTGTTTGAACCGGAAAGGGTTTTAATAAATCATGATTTGAGCAACTTTTCTGGGCAAAATTATTTACTCTCAGAGTAGCTATTACTCTACAGAGGAGCAAACAAACCAACTCATACGAATTTTACTTATCTCTACAGGAAATATTATAGAACAATGTAGAATACTGTACTTGTCTTGACTGACAAGTACACGTTCTCTAATCTAACCTACTCGTACAGGGGCCAGACAAATCTTAATTTTAGGGTGCCCTGGTAGTCTAGTGGGTAGTGTGCTAGACTATTGGCGTGAGGGTCGTGAGTTCGATTCCCACCAGAGACTCTGGTCTGTGACACTACACCGAGCACATAGTCAAGTTACTTCGCTCGTGTATAATTAGGATATAATTTGTAATTGTATTGTAATTAATAAATAAATAAATAAATCTTAATTACATTCACCTTATCATTGTAGTCTAAACAGGACATTGGCCGTTGAATACACACGTCCAGAGATTTAAAATATTTTTTTGTTTTTGTTGTTGTTTTTGAAAGGTGAATAAGTACTACAATCATACGATCCACTGTGCTCCCTTCAAACTTTATTGGGTATCCGTATATCTCGCTGAAGCCTACTGCTTTGAAAAATTTCAGAATACTTCTGGATGTCAACAAAATTGCATTGTCCAGCACCCACATATTTCTTCTGGGATGCATTAATACCCCACAGCTTCCAAGAATGTGTTCCGAAGATCCATTCTCGCCGTCATAGAATCTACGTGTTTTGCTCGAGACAACCCTCATTATAAATAAATTTAACCTGAGTCTACATTGCACGGGTTTTTCCTGCATAGTCTGATGCATAGCTCACATCTGCTCTTATTGTAATTTATCAACAACAGTTTCGATTGCCTCAAATCCACTTGGTTTGAGAATAGTCTTGTCATCACTTTATCTTTCCTTTTGTTGAGCATATCCTTCCCTATATTCTTTTCCACTACAGGGAAAAGGTGTGGTCCTACCAGCAGAGTGAGGCTCGCCTTCTCGCAAGCTCGTCTGCTTGATCGTTATCAAGAATACCCAGATGGCGTGGGACACAGCAGAGGATAGCCTTACTTTCTCAAGATTATCTTACAACAACTCCCACACAAGCTAAACAATAGGGAGAAAGAGGAAACCGTAGAACATCTCCTCCTTTATTGTTCGGCACTTGGGAACTTGAGTTGAAAGATCTTTAGCCATCCAGATTTTATCTACAGAAAGTGGTACGGTAAAGGTGACGTGGATAAAATGGTCGTACTCGGAGTGGAGTTATAGCATGTGACGTAATAGACAGAATCCGTTCTATAACGTGTTCTTATATGGGTCATGAGCTATCCATTAAAGACAGTCTGCCTTAACTTTAAAATCGTAGCGAATAAAGGAAATTCTACAATCAAAGCGATGTCCAGGAAAAAACCATGCATAACCAGTTTATAAAAAAATCTCCTAATAATTGTGATGAATTTGTTAGCAAAAAAGGGACATAAATTCTGGTGTAATATTTATGCTTAAGGCCCCATTTTGTGCTCCTAAACCCTTTTTCTGCGCCTATTATACTCTTTTATCTGTTGATAATTGCCCATACGTATGCACAGGCCCTCTGTCTCTCTCTATCCCTTTAACTTCATTATGCAGACGAAAATTTTGCACGGAGATTATAAAATTATTGGCCGTATACGAGTATATATGAAAACGTATTGGCGACATCAACGACGTGATGGGACTTTAGGGAAATATTTCAACGCCTTTGCATCACTGCCAGCCAAAGACAGTCCCATGCAGTCGGCAATGTTAAAATACCTTCTGACCCATTCCCATAGACTTTCCACAATCATTTAGTTGTTGTATTGAGACTGACGTAATGATGATTTTGTTCGTTTTCATAAAACAGATACAACAATAGACACCAGAAATTGTATGCCTTAATGTCTTCTCCGTCCGTCTACTGTCTACCATGCGGCCGGAAATAAATGTTCTTAATTATTTGCATATGATTTGACTTTATAAGCAAATCGAGTGAACAATAAGAAGAAACGAGACACACAAACAGAGAGAGAGAGAGAGATACAAGGTATGGTAATGGTCAGTAGCAGCAAAAGGAAACCCACAAACATAAAGAAGAGAATGTTGCTGATGTTGTATTATCTTAAGCAAACCACTCGTGTGCAAATCACAATCATCATCCTCTAGCAGCCACCATAACCCATAAGCAGTTGTGACTGCTGATTGTTACCTTTTGGGGGGGGGGTAACCCTTTTTCTTGTCCTTAAAATAGTCATGGACATCCGGCAAAAAGACACAAACAACTCGGCTATAATTGTTAATGATGATTAGATTCAATTTAAGGCATCATTAGACACCTCACACTCTACAGTATGTGGACGTTTGGTCATTCGACTTAACAGTATGCGTGGCTATTTAAAGGCCATTTACATACAAGGTAATGAGCTCTAACTAGACAATGTGAGTTAAAAAAGGGGTTGCAAATATATTGTCTTTCATACACTATACGCCAGAGTGCATACTTTTTGCTCTCCACACTTGTCTTGTTGTACAAGCGTAGGTGGTGGTGGTTGGTGGCCGTTGTATATTTTTGGTGGTTGTGGTGTTGAAAATTTATGCCGTTTATGTTACGTTTCATAGTCTTTGGGTTTTTTTTCTCTCTTTCTTTTCTCTTGGTTGTCTATTTTATTTTGCATTGCACTTTGAACAATTTATTTCCAAATGACCTGAGGGTTATGGTCAGGTTAATTTTGTTGAAAATTACCGTAACTTTACTGAAATGATTATTATCCAGTTTATCACAGTGTTGGTGTTTTAGTTTATTTTTTGTTTTTGGGGCTTCAAAACATTTATGCAGGGAAATGGACAAAGAAAACTTTATATTCATGGCAGGTACATACGTACACTTGTTAAGCAACACATAAGTTGTGTAAATTGTTTGGAAAAATATTTTTTATTTTAATTTTTGTTGTTTAAATTATTGTGTTATGAATCGTTAAGAAACATAAAATTTGTTTAAAAAGTTCGTATGAAAGTTAAGGGCACACACAAAAAATTACTTTTTACAATCGTTTAGAATTCTAATACGGACAGCATTTCTTTGAAGATGTATAAAAAAAATCGATTACATTTCGTACGTAATTGGTCATTGCAATCCTTCAGTCAGGATTACGACCTAGTTTCTCACACCACTTATGTTGTGTGTGTTAATTTTTATACATGAGTGGTGGGACCTACAGTTTAAAGCCGACTCCGAAAGACAGATTTTTGAGAAACTTTTTCATGTCAATTTTAATTACTCAGAGTTTTTGCCAGAAATCTGTTGAGAGGAAGTCGCCGAAGAAAAACTTTTTGTATTTTGTTTTGATGTCTGGCCTGGGGCTCGAACACTGGCTTTTCGTCTAGTAAGCCAAAACACTCCCTACTAGACCACGTCGACTTTAATCGATTACATTAGGACTCTTAAAATCCCTGATCTGGCAAGACTGTCAGCTGTTAAATGTCTTTCATTTTAAGACACATTTATTTAGAGCAACATTTGGAATAAAACGTGGCCACTTTTAGATCGTTCATCAACCTTTCATGCAGCCGCCAGTCCTGGGTTCACAGTCAAGTATTACTTTGGAGGTGGCTTAGATTCAGCGAGTGTTGCTTCCTTATTCCGCTGATCTGGATCTCTCTGTAATTTTTTGCTGCACGAAAACTTCTTTTGCAAAGTCATAAACAGCGTTCTAATTTTTGCGTGATGTTAACACCATTCTGGAAACGTTTTATAGAAGTCGTGTCTATACTTAAAGCCATATGATCTATAGCATCCGTCTCCATTTAAGATATGTGTGTGTGGCCATTTTTCCTTTATTAAATTCCGTTAGTCTCGGTATGAATGCGAAGATCCTTCTTCCTTTTGTGGCACTGGCCCAATCCGATTAACATTTACTAATGCCATCTTCACTAACTTGCCTAAGGCTAGCTCCGTTCCCCTTCGTGCTAAAATATTTTCTCTTCTCAACATCCCCTACTATCTGCTGCGATTTCATTTTTAAAATCGCCAAGGTTTTATCTGTATAGGCTGTGCGGAAGGCAGAAATTACTTTGAAGGCAGATCTCTTATCGGCTGCATCTTTTCCTATACTATAGGTTTTCCTATTCATAGTTTTGGGCCTGCATACAAAGCTATCGATTAAATAACTCTCACCAGTAAAAGCGTGTTCAAATGCTTGGGCCGTAGTTGATTAAATGCCTAGAGGTTATTCGCTAATCGCCTGCAGTTATGGCAATGAACTCAATCTTCTTCCTACTGCACACAAGTGGGATTTTAGTTGTATGGCCAGCAAGTTTGAAACCTCAGCAGTTTTCTAGCAAAAACTCTGAGAGTAAATAAAATTGCCATGAAAAGTTGCTCAAAAATCTGTTGTTCGTACACCGTTGGCCATGCCACTCATGGATAAAATGAACACACACAACATAAGTTGTATGAGAAGCTAGTTGACTGGAGGGTTGGAATAAGCATGTAAGTTTGAGAGCTATGCTTGTGATCCAGAATCTAGCAATATTAACGCCCACATTGCGTGTTCTTACCAGTTAATCAAGATGTTTGCCTCTTGTTACCAGAGAAATATCGTCTATAAATCTAATAATATGACTGCCTCTAGAAAAATTAAGCTGCAGTACACCATCTGGATGGTTTTCTAGCGTAGGGCAGTCGTGCGTTTAATGTGCAGCCCTTGTGTTGACCAACTTCTTCTCCAGTTTGATGGAGGATTTCGCTTATTTGTGGCATCACAACGGGCCGCTATGCGTGCTCAAGTGAGCTCAAACCTACCACTTCGGCCTAACCTAACCTAACACTATTAATAATAAAAATCGCCGTAGTCTAGTAGGTAGTGTGTTGGCTTATTAGACGTAAAAGCCAGGGTTCGAGTCCCAGGCTAGACATCAGAACAAAATACAAAAAGTATTTCTTCGGCGACTTCCTCTCAGCAGATTTCTGGAAAAAACTCTGAGAGTAAATCAAATTGTCATGAAAAATTTCTCAAAAATCTGTAGTTCGGAGTCGACTTGTATGAAATTAACGCACACAACATAAGCGGTGTGAGAAGATAGGTTGTAGTCCTGCCAGATTTCTGGCAAAAACTCTGAGAATAAATGATATTGCCATGAAAAGGTTTCTCAAAAGAAATCTGTCGTTCGGAATCGGCTTTAAACTGTAGGTCCCACCACTCATGTATTAAATTAACACACACAACATAAGTGGTGTGAGAAACTAGGACGTTGTACAATGGGTCAATTCGACCTCCGGGTACTGTACTTGTTTTAATTGACAAAGTACACGTCCTCTAACCTAACCTAACCTACCATAATATTGAAGCAACTTTGAAAATAAAAACAAATCACCCGCTACAACAAATAGGCGTTCTTTTTATTAATCATTTCCAGGGTTAAAGTTCAAGAACTTTTCTCTTAATAACTCAACTCTTTTTTTTTCAAAGTTAATTTCTGAAAAAAAAAACCTTCAAAGCAAATAAACTTTCCTTTAAAAAGGAGTCATAAAATAAAACCAAAGCGGGGTATTAAATGAAGAAAAAAAAGTATTGCAAAAACAATAACAACAGAAACCAAATAAAACAACTTTATCATCATTATTACAGTGACAACAATAATAATAAACATGCTGCTGCTCTTGCTGCTTCCAACAACAAATAGTGACAGCAATATTTCCCATAAAATGAGGCATCCATCCATTCATCCTTCCATTTAACATTTCTAAAATGTTTCGTTGTCGTTTGTAAATACAACATTAAAAACCAACAACAACAACAACAACAACGAACATTACAAATGAGTAGAACAATGACAGTGACAATAAACAATGAACAATGAACTCTAACAAGCGTGAAATTTCACATTTCCTATGAACGCCCGCCACTATCGCATCGCATGACTACTAGTGGTTGGTGGTGGCATTAGTCAAGGAACTGAAACAATGGTAAACGGAAGAAGGCAAAGGGATTTTAAATTTCCTAGAAAGAGGAACAACAGGCTTCACATTGTATAAAACTTGTAGAGTAAGTAAGTCGTTCATCGTGTTCAGCTGTTTAGAAGGCAAATTGTTAAGAAGTTAAATGATTGGTAATAACGAATTGGTAGCTGGTGTGATAATTATGATAAGAATCGTGGAAGTTGCGATATACAGCATTTCTCTATGGTTATCTGGAAGGTATTTACTCTATTGATCTTGGCAGTGAAGCCCAAGAAAACTTCTTCAGAGTTCCACAGAAAATACAATTTCTCATGGATTATACATCAAATGAGAGGGAAAGGATTTGACGCTTCCATACTTCATCAATCGCGAACAGCAATCGAGAATTGGAAAAGTCGTAAGGTTTCCTTTGTACATAAAAATGTAGCATTACACGAAAACGTTATTCTCTCCTATCCTGATGCAAAGAGCAGCCAAATACCAGTGCTCTCAACAAACTGACAGACAGGACATCATTACGGACAGACATTACCTCCACTTTGTCTGAAATCGAAAGCTTCAATAGCAACCAAGTGCCCGGCATCAACGATATATATTCCGATCCGATCCTATCATACAACAAATATTAGACGAGTTGAGGACCTCAAACCATATTAGCGATCAATTGAAGAAGGGGCTTCTAATAAGGATTAAAAAAAGGAGACTTGACTGAGTGCTGGAACTAGAGGGGCATCACTTTCCTTATCATCCGGAGCAAGGTGACTACGAATATGTAGAATGAACGATTGGCAATGGGTCAATTCGATCTCCGGGTACTGTATTTGTCTTAATTGACAAGTACACTGATGACATCAACTGTACACTACCAACCACAAAACGGTTGACGACTTTAGTAAGGCGTGCGATTTCATAAGCTATTCTGCGACATAAAATTCAGGGAAATAGCAGAGAGTCTAACATTACCGTGTTCCTGTTTAGGGGTGTGAGAAGCGGTCGCACAAAAGTAAATGCTGGAAATCGCTCATGCTGCTCAAAAGTATAGTGGCGCAGGGTGCATCAAGAACAAGAGCCATAATCTGGTTTTTAAAAGGCCCCAACTGTCATATAAATTGCAGGGGAATAGCAGAGAGTAGCACAATATGCCTGTTCAGAGTATGAGCAGCGATCGCACAAATGTGAATTTCAGAGTTCGCCCATGCTCCTCAAAAGCATAGTGGCGAGGGGTGCATCAAGAACAAGGATCATAATCTGGTTTTTAAAAGGCCGCTTCGTAAATCTCTCCTACGCAATTAATGTATCCCACACAATTTCGATTGTATTCACCGAAAAATGTGAGAAATGAAGGCTGAAGCACCACGTAGTGCTGCTATAAAAATAGGGCAAAAACAACAGCAGTTTCAAAACGACAGGTTATTTTTTCAATGTGGAGAGTGAGTGTTGAGGCTCTAGAGAGGATATTGAACACTGCATTAATGGGGCCATGTTGCATGACAAGCATGTGGCATGACAAGCCTGTTGCCATCACCTATGGCAATTATCTCTGCACTTTTACGGACTTCCTGAAAAATTTGCCTGAATACCTCTCAATGTCACTGTACCTCCAGTTGCTCTAGTGAGCTGTATTCCCATTCTGCTTAAAACGCTTGTGGCAAACAGTTCACCGGCATTCTATCTTTCCCTCGATTAGCACTTCCTAGTAACTAGGCCTCCAAACGTAATCCATAGCAAAAAAATTTTCCTCAAATTCACTACGTTCTTCAGTAAATCTGTAGTACTCGAAAGTATTGTGTCCTACTATTGCAGGTTTCCCTAAACAGTTCACACACACAGGGCTATCTGTTAGCTTAAATAGGTACCGATAGTTCAGAAGATTTCAAAATCGAGTATTAACGAGTAGTAAGCCTGTGAATAAGATCTACGAATATGTGTACATAGTAGTTAAAGACAAAATGGGTGAATACATCCTTTATTACCCTTTACAACACATAGGGTATCTTGATTTAAAATATAAACAAACGCAGACATAAATATTTGCAAGGAACAACAACAACAATGCCGACAATGACACCAACCACCATTGATCAGATGATAACAAATTGCGAATTTTTTTCTTTTTTTACTTTCACAGCAAAGCTGTAATTCAACAACAACAACAACAAATATTATGAGAACTCCATTTCGTTCGTTCATTCATTCATTAAATTTAGTTGTTGTAGTCGTGGTAGTAGTAGACATTAAAATGTTTGTGTTGCATATATTTAGGCGCTGAATAAAAAGGTATTTTAAAGCATACCCAAGAAATGTTGTCAAGTTTAGAGGCAGCAGCGAGTAAATATGGCTGGCGAACATTAAATAAAAGTGTCTTGTTGATAAATTGTTATCATTTAAACAGAGTTTTTTTTTTGTTTGTGTTGTTGTTCTAGTAAATTATTTCATTACGCTGTTACTCTGGGACCAAAAAAAAATTAAGCAGAAGTGTAGGCGAAAGCAAAGCAGCATTGCATGTTAGAATTTGACTGAACACGACACAGTCGTTTTGCATTGTTAAGAACTTTTCCGTGCGACAAATAATGGCCATGTTAATGTTTAATGTGACACATTCCTTACCAAACTGGGAAGGAGAGGGGGTACATAAACGAATTAATTTATGTTTAAAGGCTTAAAGACTCAAAGGACATGAAGAAAAAGTGAAATAAACATTTAATTTGAATTTGGAAAACTTTGTCTTTCCCTTTAAATATCAAATCAAACGAAAGCAGTTTTATGTAATAAAATTAAAAGCATAACTTTAGGCTGTTATTAATGTAAACTTTCATTGCATACTTTTCTTTAAAAAAAAAGACCCCAAAAAGAAGGGCGGAAAATTTCATTGAAAATCAAACAAATTTTTCTTACAAAATAAATACAAGATTATGCTGTGCTAAGTCTGATGAAAGTTACGTACGAGTCAGGCAAATTGTATAAGTCCTTAGAAATGTTTTCTTTACTGAAGTATTGCTAAGTACTTTTACAATTTCATTTCATATAAATTACATTAACTTGAAAGTTTACCATTTTTTTCTTCTTTTCTAGTCGAGAACAAGAATAAATAAGCGTGGTCACCATTACACTAACTAATGCCATCGTACACCATACACCGTACACCTTTCCCAGCTTGGTTAAGGCTATAATTTGTTATATACCGGCGGCTTACATTATATGATTGGCTTTTCATAAGTAAAATGAATATGAAAATTAAGGATGAAAAAATAATAGAATCGTCTATAAACAAAGAGGAAAAATAATAGAAAATAACCAAGTAAACATTGACTGGCAGACAATATAAAAATTGAATTTCAATATGTCAGCCTATTAGGTTTACGAGCCACTTGTTCTATGTAACTCTCTAGGTTTCTTTGAATGTTTTGCCACAAGCCTCTTCTGAGCACGTCTTAATTTCTTTATTTATAAGTACTTAAGTTGTGGAGAAAAAGGCGCAATAACTAAGGCCTAAGCTGGATAATGCCCACAATCGTTTATGAAATCATTACTGAAATGCTGAATTGAAATGGTAGAGAAGACCAGAGCTTTGTATAAAGGGAACAAAGAGTAACATAATATTCCTCTGGGGACTTCTGGACCTTATAATGCGACTGGTCGATTTCAAGAAATATTGGGCCCTCCAACAAGGACTTTTGTACTTTGAAAGTTGATAAATGCTATCTTATTGAAGCTACATCTGTCATTCTGTTTCACCAGTTCACCATTCGGTTTCACCGATCACATACAACGGTGTGCGTGCGCAGAATGGGCTTTTTAGCAGTTGGCAATTGACCCTAATTTTCATTTAAACATCATATTCTACGGTGAGGCCCATTTCTCGAAGAACCGGTATATGAAAGGGGAGATGAAAGAGCATCCAATGCATCAAGAAATATTCAGTGTTTGGCGTGGATTTACGCTGCTGGCATCTTCGTTCCATTTTTCTTCGAAAACGACATTGGCCAGGCCATCGTTGTCATCGGCGAGCACTATATGTTGATGATTACCAACTACTATTAGCCTGAATTGGATGATTTGTACACAAACAACACGTGGTTTCATCAGGATGGTGCTACGTGCCACACATTTCATGATACATTGGATATCTTGCACGAGCATTTGAGAGCACTGTATCATCTGGCCACCGAGAACGTGCGATTTGAACTCTTTAGACTTTTTCTTGTGGGGTATTCTTACGTCACAGGTGTATGCGAATAAACCACAAAACCCAGCAATTCTCAAGCCTCATGCCATCGTACAGTTTCAGTCTAATTTATGCGCCAGAGTTATGGGAATTTGGACATTTCAAAAGTGTTCCTTACAGAGAACTGCTGCCAGACATTGGAACGATGTTTAGTGCCACGACTAATGTCATCAAAATTTCGGTAATATTGCTACAAAAATGGAAAGCTACACAAACAAATACCAGGAACTTGTTACAAGTAAACCAACAACATTGGTATGAAAGGAACGGGGATAGACAAGTAAGCGAGAACGCAACAACAAGCAATGTGTACAAAATACACAAACAACAATGAGGTCGCGATAGAGTACTCGAGAAGAGAATCTTCATCAGACTGTTTACGTGGGCATATAAAAAGGCAAGACAAAGCAGGCAACGAGTAGTAAGAATTCAGTCGGTCTTGTGTGAAGACTCGTTACGTGTGAAGAGAACAGTTGTGGTTTGAAGATCTGTGTTGTAAGCAAAGAAGAATAGCGAACAAGCAATTATTGTTGTATACGTCAAGTTATAAACAGTGGCACACAAAAGTAGTGCCAACAATACAGAATTTAATTGAAACTAAGCGCCAATTTATTTTTATTTTGTTTGCAATCAACGAACTCATATTTCAAACGTTTATAAAAAGGTAATAACGTCACTATATGTATATCACACCAATTCCGTTTTGTTTAAATTTGAAAAAAAGAAACGTTTACTGAAAACCCCGATACTTTAAAATTAGCAGATAGTGTTCATCAGCGAAAAGCCCCTAGCATTTTTGTTAAATTTGGATCACCGTTTTCACGGAATGTTCGTTTTTACATTCAAAAATGTTCACTGGGTTATGTTGGTAATAGAAAAAATCATAAGAGTTTTTCTGCTTACTTGGGCAAAATGCCAAAATAATGTCTTTCTTTCTATTCACTTCATACGTGTATGTATGAGGGCCTCGTAAGGATACACACTCATATTTAATTTTTTTTTCTGTGTTTTCTGTTTTTTTATGTTCTGAAAACTACATTTCAGTGAATGTTAAATATAAAGTTCATTAAAGAACCAAAAAAAAGAGAGAAAAAATAGAAGACGAAGACTACATATACAGATCACAAGTAAAAAAAAAACATAAAAAAGATGAAACGTAAGTTACGATTACGACTTATGAATGCATGGTATGCTATGCTATAAGGCAGTTCATATGCTAAAAATAATAAGAATTGGGAAGTGCTTGCATAAGACAAAAAATATTTTCACATAAAGGAAGTCATATGCAAATAAAAAAAAAAAATTACATGTGGAAGACACATACATACATACATATTCTTTCTTCCAAGGAACATCTTTTCTATCAACAAGCAAAAGTATCCATTGAAGTATGAAATTAACAACGTTGAAAAGTGCGCTTTAAAAAAATATTACATTCATAGAAAATAGCAAATGAAACAAAAACAAAAAAAGAAAATGTAAAGAAAAGAATTATGGCAACACTATCTTGTTAAAGGCACTACAGCTTATAACCTTTATGACTGCATTATGGGTGTTTAAGGACATTAACAAAAAAAAAAAAAGAAATTATTTTAGCTTTAGTTAAGTTACATCTAAGTGTATAGAGATTGAAAACCTACAACAAAAAAAAACTGCTTTAATAGATAACAACTCATGTGTGTAAGAGTTAAAGCACAAAAAAAACCAATAAAAAATTTAATAGTCATGTAACACACGCCGGCAGGGAGACACTGGCTTGATAAATATTCAAATTGTAGACAATAATTTATAGGCTTTGTTTATAATATATGGTTAACAGTATAATAGTTAAACGTTAAATTTTTGGATTAATAAAATTAATTACACCCGGTAAGATTGGATGGGTTTCAGAGGGTGGAAACTGGGATTAAAGAAACGATCCACTGTAAGGTATGTTGTCACAACTGTTAGCATATTATCGAATACTTGCATAGTGTTGCAGCAATTATGACTTTACGCCCATTCATCATAAGTTCAAAGCATATAAACTATTATAATCGATGTCCTTAAACACTAGCTGGGGTTAGTCTAAGTCCGATTTTTAATGTAATGAAAAACCGTTGAATGTGCTACGCAACGTAGCCCTAAATCCCTATGTGAGAAAACTGGAATAATGTGAATGTTATTACTGACAAGGACCTTCAGTTTAAGGAAACAACGGCGAATGAACACTACCACCATCTGTAGCTTCGGAAAGTCGCCGTAGTCCAGTACGGAGAGTGTTGGGTGATTAGGTGCGAGACCATAAAGAAAGAAGAAAAGTTGGGGTACACATAACGCTTCTCTTGCAAATACCCACTTCTTTATTCTTAACAAGCTTAATTCTGGTTTGCTTGTTCGTCAACATGCGGCACATGCCGCAATACGACTTAATGCCCTGTCACGTTGGCTCCTTAATTCCTTTGGGTACTAAGGATACCATACTCTAAGTGAAACTGATTATAACATCAGTCTCCATATGTGATTTCACACTTGAATTCCAAGAAGGAAAGACTGGCCCTTTGATATTTCATACTATGGGGCTTCTGCATAATCATATACGAACTATTTTTTAGTTGTTGATGCTCCATTTACCGGATGCCTACAGAAGTCTACAGACAATTTCGAGGTGGTACTGTATAGGAACCTTTCCGTAGTCCTTATGAATTCATATCACAGAAGGTTCGCGAGAGTCTACTCCTTCTTTGAACCGTTATAACTTAATATAATTTTACTGCAAACTTTTCAGACAATTACCAGTGGCTAGTCTGGTGTCAAATGTCTGCCATAGCTTCTTTGGACTTAGCGCATACGATATGTCCAAGTTTCCATGACTCTGACGCACAAATTCAGACTGAATTTCACCAATGACATGGGTTATGTTATCTTATGCTATCTTATCGCAGCTGTTTGTGCTTATTTGCATGCACTTGTGACTTAAGAAGGCTCTAGCCAGGCAAACGTGATTCTCCGAAGGATATGGACCTATGACCATACCAACCAGCCCACACCAAACAGTGGCTTTTTCGGTACGTATTGGACGCTTTTGAACCTTATGGGGATTGGTACGAGGTGGAGAATTTTGTTTGTTCCCATACCAATTCGTCTGATTTTTTCTATGAAAGAATATAAAAAAAATTTTTAATCGATAAAATCATGAAAAACAACTAATTTCACTAGCCAATATCCTCAATTCCCGTGTTCAATTTAAGAAATCTTTATTAAGCAATATATCGCAGTCTAACACATTTTACTGCCCTCGTGTTAAAACAAAATTTTATTAAAAATTATTTTAAAATAAATTTTCTTCGTTTTCTTTTTCTTTTCTTCCAAAAAAGGAAGAAGAAGCAGAAACCTTGTAGTATAAAAATAAAACGATATATGAACTCTGCTCTATATTGCTTGTACGAGTACATGAACAAGTATTGAGTGTTACAAGTTACTCGCACATCTGCTTCAATATATTTTCACAATTATATCCACAGTACAATACATACATACATACATATTTATATTATTATACCGAGTATTTCTATAATATTGGATAGGATTGGATAGGATTTGAATTGGTTTGAATTGGATTTTGGTTGTTATTTTTGCTGTTATAGTTGTACATCTCGTTTCGAGTTGTTGTATTAATTTTAAGCTTTACAACACATCAAATACATGTGAGTTCACAAGGGGGCAATACATATATAAGCAAAGGTTATGCGCAAAAGAGGTGAAAATATGGTACAGAAAAAAAAACTCCCCCTTTAGAGATAATCTTTTGGGTCCTTAGTAATCTATGTGGTACTTTGGAGAGTAAGAATCGTTCCCTTATTCCCACTTAATTTTCAAACATAATGCAGCAAGCAATACTGTTTGTTTTTGATTTTTCTTTACTTGGAAAATGTAGTCTTTAATTCGAATATGTATTCTTTTGCTACGAAAATGCATTCCTTTGCTTCCAAGATGTTGAATTATATGTCAGCAAAGCCTCATTTGCATTAAATTTTGCTTTATTTCGTCAATTTCAACAAAGCACTTGAAGCATATCGAGGATATGCTCACCGGAGGATATTCTGAACGTGTTCACACACCGGATCCATCGCTTCAACAGCATCAACAGCGATGATTTTGACAAGGAAGATAAGAACCATACTTTACTTTTTCTAGGCAGCCATATTGCCGTTGTTCCTGTTTCGTCCTTAAACCAGGTAGAGCGCGGTGTTCGTCCGTATTGTTCGCTGTTGATAACTGCGTCGATGGCTTTTTCTGCTCCAAGAGTGCATCTGCCGTTCTGATCCTGTGCATATTTGACTGAAGTATTCTTATGCCTGCGCTGCACCAGACTCCGGACATCGCCTAGAACCAAGAGGATGGTCCAAAGATTTGTGCTCCGCATCCACACATAGACAACACTTGGCTGGATTTGCGCATTCCCTAATTCTGTGACCCGCCTCGCCACACTTTAAACATAAGGTCGTTCTGTCTGGTCCCATGCAGCCTGCCCTTCTGTGGCCCAAAGTCAGACATCGGAAGCAACGTTTCTCGCTGACCCAGGGTCGAATCTGAGCCTGTATCCAGCCAATTTTTATTTTTCCCATTTTCAGCAGCCAAAGTTACAAACGCCCGTACTTGCTCCCTACTGTTAGGAGTCGTCATCCTTATGCGCACTTCCTCACCAGAGTTATCGAGTAACGGTGGAAGATGATGAAGGGTTTCCATAATCAGTCATTACAACCTAGCTTCTCACACCACTTATGTTGTGTGAGTTAATTTTATCCATGAGCGGTGGGACCTACAATTTAAAGTCTACTCCAGATAACAAATGTGAGAAGCTTTTCATGGCCATTGTATTTAATCTCAGTTTTTTTAACCACAGTCTCTCGTCTAATAAGATAGCACACTACCTACTACACTACAGCTACTTCTAAAAGCAGTCACTCAAATGGCAATTTCAATACGTAGCGAAACTCGAAAACCAGGTGAATCAAAGCGATATATGTATGTCTATATGACACCAAGGTAATCCTCCATATTTTTTTAGATCATGAGGATCCCATCTATTATTAGTTGTTTTTACAAGATCACAAGGAAGACATATGTCGCTTACAATTAATTCTTTTGCAGCTAGCATTGACCAGAGGTGGATGGTTGGCTTTTGAGGTTGCTTAGCAAGAGCATCAGAAGTAGAAATGAGACGTTGTTTTGAAACGAACTACATCGGTCTGAGCCTCATATTCAGTTGATCATATTGATATATCTGAGGATTTTATCTCCGTATAAGATAGTAATCGAACTTAAGACGGCAGTCAAAGCAAATGCTCAACTGTTTCCGGCTCTTTCGAATCACCAAACGATCAGTGTCCTATCAACACAATGTCTAATCAGGATACGTTGCTACTACAGTGGCTAATACCTAGTCCAGCATGGAGCAATCGTAATCCAGTTTCTGAATTCTACCAGAATCCTACCAGAAGGCTCTCCATCTAGAGTTTGATTACCAAAGTAGTAGTCGAGGAACACCAACGTTCAATGTCCTTTTTAGCCAGAGATGATCTGAGGAAAGGAAGGACTGAATGTACAGGCGAACGCAGTTCCGTCGTATAGTTTCATAAGCACACAGAGAAGGGTTTCGTATTCCTATTCTAGGCAGAAACCAAACAATTAAGTCCTACATTTCCTAACTAACATAATGATAGTTTTGCATGATAAATGCTGAATTTGAACGCTGGCATGTGTTATGTGGGCTTTGAGGTTTATGACTTAAGAAAACCTCACAAGGAAAGGCCTTATAGGGTCTAATTGCACGATCTGGGTGGTCAGTTCACATCTCCTCCGCATGAGATGACCATGCCATCAAATCAATCGTGCTAAATATCCATTGTGGAATGAACTCTGTGGCACGTAGCAGCGTTCTGTTGAAACTACATGTCGTTGTTGGTTAATTAGTTTTGTACGAGATATCTGAGCTAAGATTTGAAACACGATCTCTCATTTAATAAGCCAAGATACTACCTACCACTAGACTACAATGACCATCCCACGTTTCACTACTTTAAATATCGCTGCACCCTTTACCATGAATTTTGTTAGTTGCATTGAAAAAGGTCTTTAAACCCATAATATATGTATTCTTGTGTGTGCATGAATATGTACAAGTGTTCATGTATGAGATTTGCTTTTCTTTTCGTACAATAAACCTTAAATATTTACGTCGTATGTGTATTGGTTAACATATCGAGGTCCACTTGTAAGTGTATTAGAGTTTAGGATTTTGAGATTTGCTTAATACAACAATCAAGACTCAAGTATTATTAATATAATGTGTGTGTGTATGTAAGTATATGTTTCCCAAATATTGTACTTATTTAGTATGGACAAGTAGATTTTATGTTGCCTTCAATATAATGTTTGTGCCTGAGTATGAGTACGAGTATGGAAAGTGCATTTGTATGACCAGTCAACCAGCCAACAAATATACACAATTGAGTGCTTAAATAATATTATTTTAATAAAAGACGTTGTAAAATGGACAAGAGCTTATGGTTTGAATTTTTTTTTCCTTCTTCTTCTTCTACGATTAGGTAATAAAATTAAAAATATCGTATATCGGTTAGAAATAAAGTTTAAAAATATTTGAATTTAAAAATTAAATTCAAATAAAATTAATATACGTGATCGATTTTGTATAACTGATGTGCCATAAACAATTAAAGAAGTGGGAACAACTGTTTAAGGATTATGATGAAAATTTTGCATTAAAATACTCACATGTGAACTGCTTAAACAGATTAATCCCAGATCAATCTAATCAATCTAAGGGCCGTTTACTAAAGGGAGGGTTTTAACGGGCAGAGAAATTGTTTTTCATTATTATGAGTACTCAATGAGATAGAAGTGAGCGTTAAGCTAAAGGGAGGATCATCCTGCCGTAACTTTTAAAGTTCAGTTTTTGTTTGAACTTGCCATATTATATATTATTTTCAATATGGCAACTTCTAATTTAAACAAAATGAGCATATACAACAAAAAATCGAAGCCCGCCGTTGCCACTGCGTTAAAAAAATTGTTTAATTGAGCAGTTTTATCGACATTGCTCCGGCACTGCCATATTTTTGAAAAATTTTATCTGTAAGTTGTAATAACGACAATAAGTCAAAGGTAGGTTAGAGGACGTGCACTTGCCAATTAAGACAAGTACAGGTCGCATTAGCCCATTGTACAACGTCCTAGTTTCTCACACCACTTATGTTGTATGTGTTAATTTTATACACGAGTGGCGTGACTTACAGTTTAAAGTCGACTCCGAACGACAGATTTTTGAGAAACTTTTCATGGCAATTTTATTTACTCTCAGAGTTTTTGCCAGAAATCTGTGGAGAGGAAGTCGCCGAAGAAATACTTTTTGTATTTTGTCTTGATGTCTGGCCTGTGGCTCGAACCCTGGCTTTACGTCTAATAAGCCAACACACTACCTACTAGACTACAATCGACTTCAATTCAAAGGTAACTTTTCAGTTCCCTTTAGCTAAAGGTACCTCTAAGACTTTATATTTCCTACAAGTAGAACTCTAACGGGGTCAAATAAGATGATCTTTTTGGCCAGTTTATACCACCACCACGTGAGATGGCCATGCCCACAAATCGGTCGAATAAAATATCTAATGTGGCATGACTTTTATGGCGCGTAACATTGTCCTGTTTAAGCCACATGTTAAAAGTGCCAAGACCGTTTATTTCAGACCAAAAGAAGTGTATCAGCAATTTTTTTTGATCGAAAAAATCATGAAAAACAACTAATTTCACTGGCCAATATCCTTAATTCCCGTGTTCAATGTAAGAAATCTTTATTAAGCAATCTATCGCCGTGCAGCACAATTTTACTGCACTCGTGTTAAAACAAAATGTGTTAGTAATCATCGACAGTGAGGGCGTGGTCAACGTCCTTCTCAAAGAAATATAAACCTATGAACGTCGCCAGCCCAAAATCTACACCAAACACAGTGGCTTTTTCGAAATGCATTGGACGCTCTTGGATCTCATTTGTATTGGTGTTCGACAATTTTATTTATTTACGTGTTCCTATTCATCTAGAAATGGGCCACATTGCTGAAGATGATTTTTCAATGAAATTTAGTATCAGTTGCGATCTGCTCCAGAGTCCATTCGAACATTGGTTCACGAGAGGGCATCGTTACCCATCTTAACGGACCTCTGAACAGAATTACTAGACTCACGGAAGAAATCGAAGATGTTCGAGGAGGAGACGATTAAGGGGATATATGCACCCCCACAATTAAAACTTTTCCAAATTGGAAAATGCAGCATGGAATGCAATAAACGGTAGATGGTCCGACATACCTGGTGGCAGAATTTCAAAAACCGCTGTGTCCAGCAATGGACATCGTGAAAACCAAGGGACTACTTGAGTTCGACAAGCGAGCAGTTCGCACTTTAACAGTACGGTTTCATCCGGAGTCCGGAGTAGTAAAAACACAGCACTAAGGGTAAGTCCTCTTACCTCACACTGGGTAACACAATGGGCCGTACTGGCCACCGGGTAAACGTGCTTGCGAACGGCAAGCTACCCGTTAATGTAACATAACCTAACTGCCATAAAAAGATACAAAAATATGTAATGAATACAACTTGGCTAGAAGATACAAAGCAAGGCGTATAGCTATACTATTTAGTAATAAGAAAATCTTTCGTATACTTCACTTATATGGGCCAAGCTGAAGCAGCTTTTAAAAAAGGAATAGAAATTGTTGAATGCAGGTCATGTGGGAATTAATATTAATGAACAGGTAGATAAGCTTGTCAGTTAAAGATCTTCCACAGTTGAAGGGCATACTCATCACTAGAGAAGTTAGAGTGAGGCATTCTAAACTTTTGGAAAGGCGTTTAAAGCGGTAAAAGAAATCCCGGTCCCGGAAGACTAAAATAACAGAAATAGCCTCCAGCCCAATATGTTGACCGTGAGAAACGGACCGAAGCACATATTTGGAATCTGTACGTCGTTTATGTATTTCAAAAAATACATTTGGGGGCTTACTTGGCACTACACTGAATAATTATTTTGTAAACAAACAAGCGTTCTCAATCAAACCAGACTATAAATCTGTGGTTATTGCTTTGGTTTGCTTTTCCTTGACTAGAGAATTTGGTAGGAATTGATGCACTTGTTTTCAATTTATTTCCGTGCCTATAAATAGTGGCTTTAAAAAGCAATAATTTTTGATTCTGCTTTAGATGTATTTAACTTAATCAGTATCGAGTTTTAAAATAATTTTGTTATAAAAATATAGGGTCCGCCATCTAACGTTTTTTTTTCAATTAGTGTGCTTATTTCGTGAATGGTAACACTTAGTTCATGTCTGATTTGACAGGTAATTAGTTTTATCCTTCCGCCGAATATGGACCATCCAATGCGTTTTCGCTTCGCTAAGTGGGCTTGCGATCGACTTACAGCAGATGCCTATTTTGGCAAAATAAAATCATCTTTTCAGATGAAGCTCATTTTGATTTTGTCGGGCATGTAAACAAACAAAATTGTCGCATTTGGGGCACAGAAAACCCGCACACATACATAGAAAAGCCGACGCACCCAAAACGAGTCACTGTTTGGTGCGGATTTTGGTCCACAGGCATAATTGGGCCATTTTTCTTCGAAAATAAGCAAGGAGTGGCCGTTACAGTCAATGGCGATCGTTATCGGGTCATGTTGAACGAATTTTTGTTCACAAAAATTGAAGAGGAGACCATTGGCAACATTTGGTTTCAACAGGACGGCACTACGTGCCACACAGCCGAAGCTACACTCGATGTTATGCGCCCTGTTTTTGAAGATCGCATTATCAGCCGCAGAGCTGATGTCGTTTGGCCACCTCGGAGATGCGATTTGACACCGTTGGACTATTATTTGTGGGGTGCCGTCAAATATAAGTGTTACGCCGACAATCCAGAGACAATTGACGCTTTAAAGGACAATATTCGTGAAGAAATTGGTGAAATACAGCTGGACACAATCGATAATGTGCTTAAAAATTGGACCGATCGTGTTGGCTACTGCATGGCCAGCCGAGGCAGCCATTTGAATGAAATTATTTTCCATTATTAACCGGAAGGATTGTACTTTCAAATAAAAAAAAAATTTGAGAAAATATTCAGTAGTTTTTTTAAAGCGTTTTTCAAACGCTTATTTGGCGGGCCCTTTAGTAGTGGTGGCTGTCAATTTAAGAGAGGTGGATGGACACACTTAGGTTATATAAGGCCTGGAACTAACCACAGCTCCTAATGAAGCTACTTAAACTGGCAATGTCAATCCGTTGCAATTGCTTCAGCACCAAAGCACTTATGTACATATGTCTCCTTTGACAAAGTGCCAGTAGAGGCGAAGGATAGCCTCATCCTAAAAATCATGGAAATCTAAAATTGTTTTCACATTTTCTCGCAATTTAATTTTAATTAAAAATCTCTTATAATTTTACAATTTCAGTTGAATTCTTCTGATGCTTAAATTTATTTCTGTTGTGCCAGGTAAAAGGTATTATCCAAACACATACAAAACAACTCTTCACTAATTCACACCCTAAGTGTTGATCATCCATCACATATGCTGCATGCAACATTTGCTAACACTGCATATTAAAAAACAAAGAGCAGTAACGACAACATAGCAAAGGGACAGACAGAGAGACAAAGTATAAAACGTATCACTTTGAAGTGTGTTAATTTTTAATGAATCACACAAAAAAAAATGTTTTTAACACACATGCCAAGCTATTGCAGACAGACTCTCTCATCAATAGGTTTTAAAGCAATTGGAGGAGGAAAAAACAGGAGAACGAACATACGATGAAAATTTAAATTTTTTGGTAAGCAATTGCTTCAAATGAACAGGGATATGGAATTGTAATAAAAAAAGATGAAATGAGTGGAGAAAAAGACAAAAGTAAACTAAGCTTGAAAAGTAATTGAACTTAATTCGATTGCTTCTCTTACATTTTTTTGTTGGCATTTTGGGTTCATTTCCTCTAAAAAAAAACAAAAACAGGAAAAGAATGAGATAAACTAAACAGGTGTGGAAATTCCCGAAATATTTTTTGTTTTTTCCCAGCAAACAAATGAAATTAAAAAATCCTGAAAAAATCTTTGAATAAATTGGAAACCAAAAAAAAAAAACATTGAAAATAAAAAGGGAACCTAAGGATAAGCATTTTAAAAAAGAAATTAAATGCTTCAGTTTAACACGCAAATTTATTTTCTTTTATCTCCCCAAATATCTATTCTCTATCCACTCCAAAGAATGGATTTTTCTTCAATTCTTAAATCTCTTGTAAGTAAATTGTGTGCATTAAGCAAAAATATATTGTCAAAAAGAAAAACAGGGACAGGGCAGGGCGGCTCCTGTTTTACTTAACCAGCATAAAAATAAGCGTCTTAAGACAAGACATCTCATTTTTTTTCTATTATTTTTCTTTTAATCTATAAATGTTTTGGCAAAAAATTTTGCATGACCATCATTAAAATGTATACATTTCAGTGATTGACGATGAGATTGACAATGAATAGTATGTCAAAAGAAAAACGTTTCTTTTGCCAGGATATTTAGAATTTTTGTTTCTTTTTTTTTTTTGGCAATAGATTTACAAACAATAGTCCTTATAATAGGTTTACTTACTTACGCATTTTATTTAAATACAATGCACAAAAAATAAAAAAATTGGTAAATAAATAAAAAGGGAAAGTTGTTTTATGAAAAGGGAAGGATACCCAATATGAAGACGTGTAAAGTCATAGTGGAAAATATATAGACACGCGAAAATTCTGGACCAATTGTGTAAAATGGGGAACGAAACGTGTTAATGAATTCTTTCACTTTGAAAAGTGCTTAAAACAAAGTGGTGGATTAGTTAAGTGTGAACAAATTTTCTCTTCTCAGCCAGCACAATCGCATTGGAAACAGAAGAACCTTGCTATCAGCTCCAGACAGAGAGCTTAAATCCTCAAAGCCACATTATTCTACAATCAATTAAGATGTTTCTATCACATCCAATTCCTTCTTTGAAGCCGCCGTAGTCTAGTAGGTAGTAGGTAGTGTGTTGGCTTATTAGACGAGCCCCAGGCCAGACATCAAGACAAAATCCAAAAAGTATTTCTTCGGCGACTTCCTCTCAGCAGATTTCTGGCAAAAATTCTGAGAGTAAATAAAATTGCCATGAAAAAGTTTCTCAAAAATCTGTCGTTCGGAGCCGACTTTAAACTGTAGGTCCCACCACTCATGTATAAAATTAACACAAACAACATAAGTGGTGTGAGAAACTAGGACGTTGTACAATGGGTCAATTCGACCTCCGGGTACTGTACTTGTCTTAGTTGACAAGTACACGTCCTCTAACCTAACCTAACCTAACCTAAGTAGTGGATTAGTTAAGTGGGAATAAATTCTCTCTTCTCAGCCAGCACAAGCTCATTGGAAACAGAGGATCCTTGATATCAGCTCCAGACATAGAGTTTAAATCCTCAAAGACACAGTCTTTTACAATCAATTAAGATGTTTCTATCACACCCAATTCCTTCTCAGCTACTCATACCCTGCAAAAATCCAGTCGAAATCTATACCAGATTCCAGTCAGCGACCTGACATCACTAACACCCATAAGGAACCAAGTCATCAAGTCGCAACATCGAGCTAGTTCCACCGAGGGTGATATATGGTCAAAGACTTTTCGCTACGTAGCACCTCGATCTATCCACACACACACACACTTGTTCCTTACAACCCTCCAGTCAGGATTACGATCTAGTTTCTCACACCACTTATGTTGTGTGTGCTAATTTTATACATGAGTGGTGGGACCTACAGTTTAAAGTCGACTCCGAACGACTCGATCTATCCCCTCCTGATAAATATATAGCGGTAGTAAATGGTAGAATTAAAAACGAGATTCGAATTTTGCAAATGCGTTAGCCATCTCATTACTAGGAACAACACTATGAGCCGGAACACAAGAGAAACTATACCTTACAGCTATGTGAAGAAGAACGCACATTCTTCAGAAGAATCTAAATACCGGTCCGAGAGAGAACTGAAACCCTCAAAGAAACCATTCTCTTCTTCTTCAGAAGTCGTACACTGACAAACGACATGCTCTATCAACTATCCACTATATATTCTCCAAGTACTTCTCATCTCCACATACTCTGCAAAGGGCTGACTAATTAATACCTGTACCAGAAACTCGCCTGCGACCTGATATTACATTGCCCCATTAGGAACCTAGTTATCAGTCTTTCGGCTTATTGAGCTCCACTTCTACCACCACCGATAGGTTGAAAAAGTTTCCTAGTAAGTAACATTCCGATCAATTGCATTAATGAAGAAGAATCCATAAGAGTTAAAGATTGCAGGATTAGGAACAACAACCGCACCACAAATCGAGCGACAACCAAAGCTCTTACCTAAAGTGGAGGGTATACAATCAGAAAATCATTTCTATTCTATCGCTATGCTATCCTCCCATAAAAGTCTCGGATTCAGAATAAAACTCTAAAAACATTTCCCTTTTGGTTTAGAAAAATTGAACGCAGTTAAGGATCAATAAATACAGAGTATGTATCTTTTATAGTTTGGTGAGTAGAAAAACTTTTTCATTTTACGGGGATTAACGTTTAAAGTCGCTGTAGTCTAGTACATAGGTAGTGTGTTGGCTTATTAGACGTAAAGCCAAGGTTCGAGCCTCAGGCCAGACCTGAAGACAAAATACAAAAAGTATTTCTTCGGCGACTTCCTCTCAGCAGATTTTTGGCAAAAGCTCTGAGAGGAAATAAAAAATTGCCATGAAAAAGTTTCTCAAAAATCTGTCGTTCGGAGTCGACTTTAAACTGTAGGTCCCACTACTCATGTATAAAATTAACGCACACAACATAAGTGATGTGAGAATCTTGGTCGTAATCCTGACTGAAGGATTGTAATAACCAATTACGTTATACATGAATAACTCGGTAGCCATAATTTCTGTTGATATGTTGCTCAGCTATGAACAACTTCAAGGTGTAGTTCATCTGCCAATATTGTCTCCGAATATTAGTTAAAGTTTTCTTTGGCATCAACACAGCCAACAACAAATAAATGGCAGCTCCGATAACAACTCAAAAAATCAAGAAGACCTTAACGACTGTTGTGGTCAGTGATAAGATATGATCAAGTAGACAATACTTAGGGTTTCAAGGACTGGTTCTATTTGACAACAACCAAGGGATGGAAAGATTAACTCTTAAATTACATATTCACCGGTATGGATTCCTATAAAGTAATCAAAAGGTTAAACGACTGGGCCCATAGGTTTGAAATTGGGAAATCGTATCTTTAAAAAGATAGGCGAATCCTGGTAATGGTAATAACGTAACTTTTCGGAACAAACGGACTTAGCTGGATGGCAAAGACGAGTACATTGTGATAGAATAAATATGGAGACATGAAGAAAGGACACGAAAAACTTTGTAAAGGGTCCGTCAAATAACATTTTTTTTGAACATGCTTTAAAAAAACTACAGAATTTTCTCAAATTTCTTTTTTTATTTAAAAGTACAATCCTACCGATTAATAATGGATAATAATTTCATTCAAATGGCTGCCTCGGCTGGCCATGCAGTAGCCTACGCCAGAAGATGCCGATTTTGGCAAAAAAAAAATCATCTTTTCAGATGAAGCTCATTTTGATCTTGGCGAGTATGTAAACAAACAAAATTGTCGCATTTGGGGCACAGAAAATCCGCACGCATACATTGAAAAGCCGACGCACCCAAAACGAGTCACTGTTTGGTGCGGATTTTGGTCCAGAGGCATAATTGGGCCATTTTTCTTCGAAAATGAGCAAGGAGTGGCCGTTACAGTCAATGGCGATCGTTATCGGGCATGTTGAACGAATTTTTGTTCACAAAAAAAGGGGAGGATATTGGCAACATTTGGTTTCAACAAGACCGCGCTACGTGCCACACAGCCGAAGCTACACTCGATGTTTTGCGCTCTGTTTTTGAAGATCGCATTATCAGCCGCAGAGCTGATGTCGTTTGGCCACCTCGGTTCTGCGATTTGACACCGTTGGGCTATTATTTGTAGGGTGCCGTCAAAGATAAGTGTTACGCCGACAAGCCAGAGACAATTGACGCTTTAAAGGACAATATTCGTGAAGCCATTGGTGAAATACAGCTGCACACAATCGATAATGTGCTTAAAAATTGGACTGATCGTGTAGGCTACTGTATGGCCAGCCGAGGCATTATTTTCCATTATTAACCGGAAGGATTGTACTTTCAAATAAAAAAAAAGAAATTTGAGAAAATATTCAATAGTTTTTTTTAAGCATATTAAAAAAAATAAGTTATTTGGCGGACCCTTTACAAACAAGTACATAAACGTACAAATATTTTTCCCACAGTAGTGAGTCGTCGTATTAGCGATAGTTTTCCACATTAATGTGTGGATTCGCTATGTAATAATGAAATAGGGAATGCAGCACATGCTAAAAGCAGTGTACTGTACATAGATCTTAAAGTATTTTAATTTCTGATAGTTTTATTTAATTTTTGAATACATGGAGCGCTTAGTACAACATTTTTTTTTTTTTTTGGTAGAAAATATTTTCGAATATACCTTAGAATTTTTAAATCGTGTGATGTATTCACTTCAATGGTTATAGTCATCATTTACCTAAAATGAAAAGAAAAAAATACAGAAATATGAAATCAAAATACAACAACAAATAGAATAGAAATTTATAATTAAATTTTTGTTTTTTTTTTTATTAATTTTAATACGTCTTTTTTTGTAAAAATCAGTAGGGAATGGTTCCCTTGTTCGTAGTCCTTATGATTGTTTTGGATTGGAAAAAATATAAATTTATTTACAAAGTACAATGTGTAGAACAATATTTATATTTGAGCGAGAAATAAAATGTAAACTGAAGAGACTTGAGGCAATAATGGACCAAAGTCCTTTAGTAAACTTTACCCAGTAGGAAAAATTTCTCTTCTTTAAGTAGTTACGCTTGAGCAACGTTGTGTTTTATTGAAAATTTATTTCCAAAACAAAGACCAACAGTATACGCAGGTTTATTGCCAACGTTCGTAAATCTGGTTTCATTGTTTATGCGTCAAGACATGAGCGTGCTCTTATATTGCGTACACCCGAAAACATCGAAGCTGTGGCTGAGAGATCCAGTACCTCGTCATCATTCTCAAGGATTGAACATTTCACGCACCAGTTTAAGACGAATTTTGCGAAAAGATCTCGGTATGATGCCTTACAAAGTTCAATTGGTTCAAGACTTGAAACCGCGTGACCCTTCGCTTCGATAGATGGGCCAATGAGCAACTGCACATTGGTATAGATTTTGCAAAAAAAAATCATCTTTTGGACGAAGCTCAAAATTGCCGAATTTTGGGGCCCAGACAACCCACACGTGGTCTTACAGAATTCCAGAATGCACCCATTACGAGTGCATTGTTTAGTGCGGCTTGTGCAGCGAAGGCATCATTGGCCCATATTTCTTTGCAAATGAGGACGGAGCAACCATTACGGTTAATGATAACCGATTTTTTTGTACTTGCTCTTCATTGGTATTGATGTGAACAATGTTTGGTTTCAACAGGATATTGCGTCAAACGTTTGGTGTTCGTTTAATTAGCCAAAATGGTGATGTCAATTGGCTGCCAAGAAGCTGAGATTTGACATGCGTTGGACTATTTTCTGTGAGGCGCCGTTAAAGAAAAGTGTTATGCCGAGTGAAGTCGCCGTAGTCTAGTAGGTAGTGTGTTGGCTTATTAGACGTAAAGCCAGGGTTCGAGCCCCAGGCCAGACATCAAAACAAAATACAAAAAGTATTTCTTCGGCGACAGATTTCTGGCAAAAACTCTGAGAGTAAATAAAAATTGCCATGAAAAAGTTTCTCAAAAATCTGTCGTTCGGAGTCGACTTTAAACAATAAGTGCCGCCACTCATATCTAAAAATTAACACACACAACATAAGTGGTGTGAGAAACTAGGTCGTAATCCTGACTGAAGGGTTGTAATGACCAATGTATGTATGTAACGTTTAAACCACACGATGAGCGTCATTATGTTGTAGGCTTTAGGACTTGCCAGCATTCTAAAGGGAGAGTACGTGTGGTGCCAAACAAGACATCTTGATAAAAAATATTGAAACAGGAAATTGCTCTACAGCAGAAGAGGCGGTGTCGTTGTAGGCTTTAGGTCTTGCTATCATCCTAAAGAGACAGTACGTGTGGTACGAAACAGGACATCTTGATAAAAAAAAAAAAATTGAAACTGGAAATTGCTCTACAGTAGAAGAGGCGGTATCGTCATCATGTGTCAATGTCTAGACAGTTGCCCTCTGTGGATATGTATTGGATGTAGTGGCACTTAAGAGATGCCGCTGACAGAACTCTGGTGACTACATTGATTGATTATATTCAGATTGCAGGATTGCGAAAACCATGGCCTTTAGTTTTTAGTTTTACAATATTTTAACTATTTTTTCACTAATTTTTAAATTTTATTTAATTGGCATACCTTCCTCTCCTCCTCATTGTATGATTAGAAACATTTAAATCGTACCCAACAAAAATAAGTAGTAAATATCCCAAACAAAAAAGGAACAGATCCCCATTCAAAAATTGACATCCTTTATGTGCATAAATGTCAAAGTGATTATAAGAAAATGTGTTTATCGTTTTGTCACACGCTCGAATGCACCAGCAAGATTTACAAAATATTCTACAAAATAATCAAAAAAAAAAAACAAAAAAGAAAAAAGTGTAACCAAAAAGGCAAAATAGAAATAAAATAGAATTTGACAACCAAATTTCAGCAACTTTCTTAAGCTGGCTGTCCTTTTATTTCTTTTTTTGTCCTTCCTCTTTTTGGTTATTGTGTATATCATTTGCTCAGTTGATGGCAGAAGCACTTCTTGCCACTTGTTAACACCCCTAAGGAATAGAATTTATTTCATACGAATTTGAAAATTTTACATTCATTCATTCACTCGTTCATTCATTCATTCATTTATCCAGTCAGTCAACCATTTATTCACTCGTTCAGTCATTGATTTCCATACACCACACACGCACACCATGAAAAGGATGTTACCCATCATGTTACCCCACCCACACTTAAGCAGTATGCAACCGCATACCAAATTTTTGGTTTCTTCTTGGATTTATTTTGTACATCTTGTGGCAGATAAGAGTAATGACGTTGCTGATACCCAGGTGCTGTTGATTTCTGCTTGAATTCATTCATTTCCTTAACCAAAGACGATTGAATTGAAATCGCTTTTTGTGTTAAAGATGACTTAAAATTTTGGTTGGATTTCCTTTGATGTAGTGCTCCTTTATTTTGTTCTCTTTGTATCACTCGTCTTATTATTATTTACGTCTCTTTATTTTTATTTTTTTACTTTCCTTTTGGTATAAAAATAATTTGAATGTATATTTTTGTGATTTACATTTCTATTTGATGATGATGGGGGTGAAATACTTATTTTTCATTAAATTGAAATGGGAAAACATATTCAAATTGAAAATGTTTAGCTTCATAACAGGCATATGACATGATACATTTCATAGGCTTTGCTTAAATACAGATGTTTTTCGATTTAACGGCTTTTGAATCCAGTGGGCTAAATAGCTATTCGATCATGGATTCTAAAACGGTTTTCACTACGACCGGGTAACCTTTAGGACCAGAGATATAGCCAACGAAGTTAACTTTTTTTAAATTAGCAAGAAAAAGTACTCTATTTATATCAATCAAAATCGGATAAAAATTAAACTCTGGAGAAATGAACTAGGTGGGCTGGATAGTCCTGGTATCAAGTATTCCAAAAAACTTTTTGTTACAGCCGGATATATCAGTTACGAAACTAATACAGGCGGTTAAGCTAATATCTGTATCATCCAAAAAAATGCAAGTCATCGACCAAAAAAGGCAAATCATCAACAAAAAAGTGCAAGTCATGGCCCAAAAAAATTAAAGTCATCGACCAAAAGAATGCAAGTCATCCACCAGAAAAATGGAAGTCATCGACCAAAAAAAATGCAAGTCATCGACCAAAAAAGGCAAATCATCAACAAAAAAGTGCAAGTCATGGACCAAAAAAATTAGAGTCATCGACCAAAATAATGCAAGTCATCCACCAGAAAAATGGAAGTCATCGACCAAAAAAATCAAGTCACCGACACAAAAATACAAGTCATCGATCAAAAAATGCTAGTTAGCGGCCAAAAAAGTGCAAACTAGCTATCAAAACAATGCAAGCCATCGACCCAAAAAATGGAAGTCATCAACAACAAATATGCCAGTCAGAGGCCAAAAAAGTTCAAGTCATCTACCAATATTGGAGGGCAAATATAGGACCAGGAGTTTTTGTACCAGCATGAAATAATCAGTCCCTGTAGGGAAGCTCACGAATATCTTTCAAGCGGAAGATTAAGCAATCGAAATAATCTTTCAAGAAAAGGGGCCTTTCTGTGATATACTAATGACTTGAGGACAAAAAGTGTCCAGAGGGTATTCTTTCCAACCGTGGCAGTGAGGTAGCTGTACTCATTTTAAGAGTTGAGATTTTCAATTTTAAAAAAAGGATTTCTGGCCAAAAATGCAAAATTCTGTAGAAGATCAGTGTGGCCATTTTCAACTACAAGACATCTACCAAAGAAAACTCAAATTTTTAAGTTCATTTCCAAACAATTTCATTTTTATCCGTATTTACATGGAGCACCTTTTTGTTGCTCATTTGAAAGAAGCAATTAGCTCCGTGTCCCAGTAACGCCCGAACGTAAGGAACACTATTTTAGAATCCTTGAGACTATCACTAACCCGCCCACTTGGTCCATTTTTAATGCGATTTTACCTGATTTATACATAAAGCACTTTTTAGCTTCGGTCTTTTGTAACACTCGACAGTAAGAAAACATGTTTTGGAGTCCTTGATCCAAAAGCTGTCCAATTCACTAGATTCGAAATGAACTTTTTTTTAAATTTTATTGAATTTCCCCCAATTTATTGAAGGTATATTTATTTGGTAAAGAAAAAAACTTGATTTTTCTTATTTTCATACGTTCTTTTTTCTTTCTCGGGGAGCATTGGACACTCTTGACAATTTTGTTTGTTAACGTACTCTTATCCCTGAAGATGATTTTACGATTAAAACTGGGATCATTCAGTGAAAACTCGTCATTATTTGTGTTAGTTTAACCTCAGTACCTGAATCGGTTAAATTCTGTATGGATGCATGCCCAAGTCACTGCGCAATGTTTAAGGAAGTTGTGGTCTGCGATAGGCTGTGTTCTTTCTTCTGACCGACGTGAAATTTACTGCCCTGGATTCTCCTGCACACTATCACTACTCGATACGAAAAACTCAAGAGAAAATTCGCGGTCGTGTATCAACGCCTGCCAATGTAGTCTGCATATCTTATATATTTGAGGCCCAACTGAGGGTACCTAGACTCTGTTAGGCCTGGGAATCTGTCGCTTTTGATGGAAGAAAGCTTGCCCGAATATAGGCCATCCCAATATGTCCTGCCTGCTGACCCCTTAAATTAAATTGCCTGAACTTAGCTAACTGCCTATGTTTTATCTTTTACTACCTTCCCTATCGTCGCCGTAGTCCAGTAGGTAGTGTGTTGGCTTATTAGACCAAAAGGCAGGGTTGAAATCCCAGGCCAGACATAAAGACAAAATACAAAAAGTATTTCTTCGGCGACTTCCTCTCAGCAGACTTCTGGCAAAAACTCTGAGAGTAAATAAAATTGCTATGAAAAGTTTCTCAAAATTTGTCGTTCGGAGTCGACTTTAAACTGCAGGTCCCGCCATGTATAAAATTAACACACACAACATAAGTGGTGTGAGAAAGAAGGTCGTAACCCTGGTTGAAGGGTTGTAATTATCATTCCCTATCTGCTGTTAGCCACTATTTTATATTTGAGACCCAACTGAGGCTACTCGCTATTGATCGAAGGACTTGTTAATCGCGCTAATCATAAACATACAGACGATTCCAATATACCCCTAAAGTTGCCTAAACTCAGCTAACTGTTTTATGTCTTATCTCTTACTGTTACCCTATCTCCTGTTGGTTGCTATTTTAAAATCAAGCAATTATTCTCAGCGTAATTTTGTTTTAATTTTTCATTTAAAATGAACATGAAAAAAAAATCATTTATTTTAATTACACTTAATGGGAATGTACTTGGCAAACTCAACACATGTTGTAGACTTTATTAAAAGTAATGAACAGTTGCCAATAACTTTTCCTTACCCAAAGCAGAGCAGAAAAAAGAGAGAGGAAAATTTAGCAGCCCATTAAAAAGGCAAAATCTTCTTGCTTGCCTGCAACACTTACTTACAAATGCACACGAGAAATATGCTTCGCGTGAAGATTTTTTTCTGGAATTTCATTAGAAAACTTTATTTAAACTTTAATTAAAATATTAAAATTGCAAATTTCTTCCCCCAAAAAATAAAACAAAAGAAAAAATAAAGAAAAAATCCAACGAAAGTAAATAAGATTTAAAGGAAAAGGAATGCCGTGTGAAAAATGTACCAAAAAAAAGAAAACGACACTCGAAAAGAAACTCCAACTCAAACTGCATAATTTTTTAATTATGGCAACAAATTAAGAAGAAACAAATCTTGAAATTAAGCTAAGAAGAACGAATGCGGAGAACTTAATAAAGTTTATGAGTAGAATAGCCAGCAAGACTGGCCACATAATTAATAAAATTTTTATTATTAAAAACATAATTAATAATGAAAACGTATAATTTGTTACTGCTACTGTTGCTAATGCTTGAAAACTTTTTCAATTATCAACTACGACGACGTCTTGGTGTAGAACAAAAGAATATAAAAAAATGAGCAAAATGAAATGAAAACAGCAGTATTACCGTTTACGTTTACGTTTCCTTTTTCTTTTGGGTGGAAATGTCCTGTCTTCACAGTAAGTTCAATGAATTTTTAATAGAACATAAGTGGTAGACCGTGAAAGTGTTCTATGGCTGGTGATAAAAGACATTAAATGTTTAAGAATGAAGGAATTCTACTAATTTCTACACTTTGCCTAAGCAATCTAGGCACACTGGCAACGAAATTATGGAATGTAAACATTGCATATTGAAAATGTAAAATATTGAAAGGACATATGAAGCTTAAAGGAAATTCTGGGAAGGTGTATATGTACAGTCAACCCTCCTATAACGCTGTGAGTGTGTACCGCGTTGTATGGAGACCGCGCTATAAGAAACTCGGACTTAATCGTACAAACCAGTCTAATTCGTAGCGCTTTCTATGGAAACCGTCTACCGCGTTGTATGGAAACCGCGCTATAAGAAACTCGGAATTAGTACAAATCACTTCATTCGTACCGAGTTATATGGAGACCAAGACAAGATAAATTATAAATTATTTTTATTGAATTGAAGAGAGAAGGATTGATAAAAAATGAAACAAAAACTAAACTAAAAGACTGTTTTCCACCAAAAATAAGAAAAATTTTTAATTTTTCAACATTCATCCTCACTGTCAGATATAAATTGCAGCAAAATTTTTAGAAAGGCTTGGTCACCAACAAAACGTATGTACTGTGGAAGAGCTCTGAGATGACTGAAACCGATGTTGTAGACGGCTATGAGATAAGTTGGCATGTTTATATAACTCGGCTGTGATTTTGCGTAGAAAATAAAACTGATATTAAACACTCTTCCAATATCTAGTTACTAGAGTCATTTACAGGCTGTGCGGAAGGAACTTATGGGATGTTGTTGAACGAAAACCGCGCAGTAAGAGTTCTCAGAGTAGCGCGTTATAGGAGGGTTGTCGCACTTTCAGCCCCGCGTTATATGGAAACCGCGTTCTGAGAGCACCGCGTTATAGAAGGGTTGACTGTACATGCATAATTGATCATTACAATCCTTTGGTCAGGTTTAAGATCTAGCTTCACACAGTACTTACATAATATGTATTATGTTGTGTGTGTTAATTTTATACGTGAGTGATGGGACCCCTACAGTTTAAAGACGATTAAGAATTACATCTGGAGCACAATCCGGCAGGTATAATGTTTTTACAGGAATGATTCTATGTGATGGTTCGTTTACAGAATCTCTGTCAGAATGTTAATTCCCATAAACTTATAAAAGCTCCTGTACAATAAAATAAAATTGTCATGAAAAAGTTTCTCAAAAATCTGTCGTTCGGAGTCGACCTTAAACTGTAGGTCCCAGCACTCATGTATAAAAAAAATTAACACACACAACATAAGTGGTGTGAGAAACTAGGACGTTGTACAATGGGTCAATTCGACCTCCGGGTACTGTACTTGTCTTAATTGACAAGTACACGTCCTCTAACCTAACCTAACCTATAAAAGCTCCTACCAATGGTACTCTTTAGCTGAAAAGCCAACGTGTCCAATAAGCCGAAGGTACTACAAAATTTTGCTGATTGTTCTTATCGTAAACCTTAGTTGTTTGGAGATTATCTTCACAGAGACCGCCGTAAAAATTTTGTTCAAGTGCTGAACTTGATGCTCTATCTTAAAGGTCCTTTGAATCATATAAAGTGTAGCAAGAATTTTAAAATAGATTCCTTCCTCCATGATTACAAAGATCGATTTATTGTTCTGCAAGAAATTGTTCACGTTTTTATGCTGGCAGATGAAGTCGCCGAAGTCTAGTGGGTAGTGTGTTGGCTTATTAGACGTAAAGCCAGGGTTCGAGCCCCAGACCAGACATCAAGACAAAATACAAGAAGTGTTTCTTCGGCGACTTCCTCTCAGCAGATTTCTGGCAAAACCTCTGAGAGTAAATAAAAATTGCCATGAAAAAAGTTTCTCAAAAATTTGTCGTTCAGAGTCGACTTTAAACTGTAGGTCCCAACACTCATGTATAAAATTAACACACACAACATAAGTGGTGTGAGAAACTATAACGTTGTACAATGGGTCAATTCGACCTCCGGGTACTGTACTTGTCTTAATTGACAAGTACACGTTTTCTAACCTAACCTATGCTGGCAGATGCCGCTTCTAGAAACATATCTTCAGATCTTCAAACAATTCATCAGTTACCTGTAATCGCCTTCAGCAATAATAACTGTATTCATCCTGTATGAAATTTATCAATTTTGGTTTCAAGGCGGGAGTCTCAGGAGAAGATTTTAGTTGGCATAACCTGGGCAATGAAAATCTCTCCTGCAGCAACTCTGGAGCCTCTGTTGGATTTAATTCTGTAGCATATGGTACCTAACGACCTGAACTTTATGAGCAACTCTAATATGAAATTTATTAACCCTTTGACGGACACCAAAATTTTAGGAGGCCTTCCCATGGGACACTTGCTGTATCTCCGTTACAATTCCGGAAACAATTTATGACGTGTATTCCCGTCATGTCCCCCCAGAAACCCTTGTTATGACGTCTATAGAACGTCAGTGTCCGTCAAAGGGTTAAGGAATTTGTAACCTAAAAAATCGAGTGACACGTCCCCTCATAATTGTTCTCGAGATTGAATAGTGGATCCCTTGATTACTTGAAATACATCACAACAAGGTTTTGAAACAAAAAGTGAATGATGATACCTAGAGACAATATAATCTTTTAGAAAAGGGACCGTTGTATTACGGGGATAAGGTTGGAGGACAAATATTGCAACAGGACCAGGAGTTTTTGGTACCAGAACGAAATAATCCGTCCCTGTAGGGAAGCTCACGAATATCTTTCAAGCGAAAGATTAAGCAATCGAAATAATCTTTTAAGAAAAGTGGCCTCTCTTTGATATACGAATGGGTTGAGGACAAAAAGTGTCCAGCGGGTGCTCTTTCCAACCGTGGTAGTGGGATAGCAAGATTTACTCTGAGCTGAACTGAGCTGAACTCATTTTGTGAGTCGAGATTTTCAATTTAAAAAAAATCGATTTTTGAACAAAAATATATGCAAAATTCTCTAGAAGATCAGTGGTGGTAGTACACCATACAGACTATATGCAAATGGTAGTCCAGAGGGTACTCTTTCCAACCGTGGTAGTGGGATAGCAAGATTTACTCTGTTAGATGCAAGAAGTGGCGCTGCTAAGAGTGTGGGTTTGCGTCTTTGGTTTTTAAATTCGAATTTATTTTCACACACGTCTGTGTAAGTCATGTGTTATAGGAATTCACGGCACTGATCAAGCTGATGGCTTTATAAGAAGAGGAGTTTACATGCCAAACCTTTCTGGTAGAGTCTCAAATGGAGGATAAACAGAGAAGTGGAGACTCAACCAATAGTAAGAATTTTAAGACATTAGGTGAGGTTAGGTTAACGGACGAGTATTTGTCAATTAAGAGAAGTACAGTACCCGGAGGTCGAATTGACCCATTGTACAACATCCTAGTTTCTCACACCACTTATGTTGTGTGTGTTAATTTTATACATGAGCGGTGGGACCTACAGTTTAAAGTCGACTCCGAACGACAGATTTTTGAGAAACTTTTTCATGGCAATTTTATTTTACTCTCAGAGTTTTTGCCAGAAATCTGCTGAGGGGAAGTCGCCGAAGAAATGCTTTTTGTATTTTGTTTTGATGTCTGGCCTGGGGCTCGAACCCTAGCTTTAAGTCTAATAAGCCAACACACTACCTACTAGACTACAGCGACTTCTAAGCCATACATTAGACTTTCCACAAATAGCCTGGCTTAGTCAATGGACTTTTGACGGAAGCCAACATATCGATGATAAAAGAATGAATCATTTGAATACAAACTTGAATTTTCTAAGGCATTAATCCAAACAGAAAGAAGAACTAGAGTACATATCAGAAATTGAGAAGGAAATTGTACTTATTGCTATCAAACAGTATACTGAAGTTTGTCACAAAGACTAAGGACACTACAATAAAGCGTATGTATGGTTACTATCAAGCCTCCAGATTGCAAGCAATTATTTATTTGCCAGTGAAGTCGCCGTAGTCTAGTAGGTAGTGTGTTGGCTTATTAGATGTAAAGCCAGGGTTCGAGCCCCAGGCCAGACATCAAAACAAAATACAAAAAGTATTTCTTCGGCGACTTCCTCTCAGCAGATTTCTGGCAAAAACTCTGAGAGTAAATAAAATTGCCATGAAAAAGTTTCTCAAAAATCTGTCGTTCGGAAGCGACTTTAACTGTACGTCCCACCACTCATGTATAAAAATTAACACACACAACATAAGTGGTGTGTGAAACTAGGTCGTAATTCTGACTGAAGGTTTGTATTGACCAATTATGTATGTATGTATTCATTGCCAGTGTAAACACTTTTCCTTATATTTACAATTGGAAACAAACGACAAAGCCTTCTTAGAAAACTTATTCAAAACCAAAATAGCAAAAAAAAAAAACAAAAAACAAAAAAACAGAGACAAATATTTGGAAAACATATGAGTTTCTATTGTGGCATTATTATTTAACATAAAATGCAAAATATGTACAATGCCACCAACGCCAGCCACTACAAATTGTTTTGCAGTATCCTTGAAAAATAATAAGAAACCAAACACAACATTTGTGTCCACACAGCATAACACAGCAGCAGCAGCAGGAGCTGTAGAGAAGCACAAGAATTTCTCAACCAAAACTTAATACGCAGATAAATTATTTAAAACATACATTATTTTAAAAACTTAAAGGAACAACGCTTGAACGCAGTGTAAGGCAGAGGGAAGAGGAAAGAAAGAAAGAAGAAAGAAAATTATACAAACTTTTGTAGCATTTTGCAACAAAGTCTGTTGCAAATGCTGTATGCTGTGTTTGGGAAAGGACAGACAGTATTTTGCGGCCAAACATTAAATGAAAACATTTGCAACGAAATTTACTAAAACGACACCCACAACAATTTTGAATTTTTTTTCTCTGTTTTTTTTGTTCTTCTTTTGTTTGTGCTTCATATGCTGCATGTGGGTTTTGCAATGGAAACAATACTTTTGGGGCGAAGACAAAAAGGAATGAAGCAGAACAAAACCGAACCCGAACCGAACAAATAAAATGTCGCTTAATTAGACATGAGAAAACCGCAAATGAGTGTAAAAAGTATTTTACAACAGTACACTTATTTTATGCGACTCTTTATACTCATTCTCCTGCAGCACAGGGGCAACACACATCATGGTGCCCATAGAAATGTACATGAAAATGAACTAAAAAAGTCATTAAAGTTTTAAAAGAATTTAAATGTTTGCACAAATGGATTTCACTGATGATTTGAGTTACTTTGGAAGGAGATATTTTGTTATCGCCGCGGACAGCAAATAAAATTGAAAGTGTTTGCTACAGATGGGGTATTGGCAGTTAGTTTTTCAGTCATTTTTCGTACTTAAAAAATCTGTTCATAGTTGTAAAACTTTAAGGACACAATTTTTAAGTTATTTTGTTCAGTGCTGAGATCCTTAATTTTTTCAAAAATCTTGATTTTTTAAGTTTACCCATAAGATTCGCAGTCTTCAAGCTACACAGATTTGGCGTCGACTCCGAACGACAGATTTTCGAGAAACTTTTCATGGCAATTTTATTAACTCTCCAAGTTTTTGCCAAAAATCTGCTGAGAGAAAGTCGCAGAATAAATACTTTTTGTATTTTATTTTGATGTCTTTATCTATGGAAAGAATAACATATTGTCTTCTAGGTGCAGTGTAACGGATCTTTCAACAGGGACTTCCAAACTTTGATAGTTGATAACGGCCATCTAAGCTACATTTGCGAAATTAGTTATCATTTATTGTGTTTTTTTTTTTGACAAATCAACGACGTGTGTTTACTGAATGAGCCCTGAAGCATTTGGAAAAATCACCCTCAAACATGAGGTCCATTTCTGGATGACCGGATATGAGAACAAACAAAATTGTCAAGTTTGGAACGATATCACTCCATAAGGAGATCCAAAAGCGTTCAATACACACCGAAAATGTCACTGCTTAGTGTGGATAGGCTGACAGCATCATCGGTTCATATTCCCTTGAGGCTGAGAAGCTGTGCTGTTGTTATATTCCACACGCAATGGAATAGAATAGAAACGAATTTAAATTCTGAAGGATATCTCACACTCACTTTGTTTTATTTAAATTTAAAAATTAGAGGTGCTTAATGAAAGAGCCGATATCTAGTAGAAATTGTAGGAGTTGTTAAGGTCATCGAAAGAATCAGGAAGCTAAAACCCGAACCAGGAGCTCAATAGTAACAATTTGTAAAGACAATTGGCTGGACTAAAGGCTGTGAAGGGACATACTTCTAAGTCCGGTAGTATATGAGATTGTTGGCTGTCCTTGTATCAGACTATCGAATTACATTATGCTGCGCCAATGTGACATCACTGGCAACAAATTGACAAAATCAGGATCAATTTTCGAAGCAACAATACATAGATTTTTTCATTGGAATTATTAATGAAAGTGGTCCATAGGCAGTGTGTACTATACGAATGTAATAGGGGTAACGCTTAACCTCATGTACGTTTCTCGACAAAGCAGATGTACTTACAAAAAGCTGGTACAACAGATAAGTTTAAGGAATTCGTAAGTGAAATTGGCATTCCTCAGTTGAAGGGTAAATAAATTTTTTTTCCCAGACTTTGCTCATTTGCTTTGCTTTTCTTGACAAGACACATTTGGCACGTTATTAATGTGTGAAGAGCAAGATTTATGTTAGATCTGGTCGCTGGCTATACACACATACATACATACTTAATTAGTCAGTACAACCACCCTTCACTAAGGATTACGATCTAGCTTCTCACAACAATTATGCTGTGTGTGTGTAAATTTTATACATGAGTGACGAGACCCATGATTTTGGTGGAACTTGGTCAGTACAGGGACTGCATTCACTCGTGGCATCACAAGGGGCCGCTATGCATGCTCAAGCGAGCTTTGTGAAATCAGAGCTACCTCTCAGACCTAACCTGACAAGACTAATAGTTTAAAGTCGACTCTAAACGACATATTTTTGAGAAACTTTCCATGGCAATTTTAATTTTGTTCTCACAATTTTTGCCAGAAATCAGCTGAGAGGAATTCGCCGAAGAAATATTATTGCATATTTTTTTCAGTTGCACTGGGATTTGAACCACGGCCTCACATCTAATAAGATAACACACTACCTACTAGACTAAGGCAATACCTGGCCAAAATTTTGAAAATACCTACAAGATATTCTGGGGAATTTGTAATGACAAGTGAGACGAGGAGGACCACAGAATATAGTTTCTGGTATGAAAGATTTTTGGGTACCCCCAACACCTTATTGACAGAACTTGCTTAGCTAAAGGTTACATGGATAAAATGGTCTGCTATTACAACGGGAGCAAAACGAACTTTCCATTTCGACGATAATTGCATTATGTTTTTCACATGGAAATAAAACTTTCAATTTCGAAATACTAAGGCAGTCGATTTGAAGACCAATTTTTATCAGCCAAAAGGCAAGCTCACCTCGTTTTAAAAGAAGTAGTTTTGAAGCTTGATTTTTATAAATTTTAATACTAATTAAAGCTTTAATTTAAATCATTTGTAATAACTTTGCCTTAATTATTGAAGATTTTAAATTTAAGTGTGCATCCGTATATTTTTTAAACCTTCATCCTGTGCCTTAAAATCCTTCACCTGAAGTCAAAGTAATTAATTTCATAAAAAAAAATATTTCTCTTCATTTTTTTCTTCGCCCTTCAATACCAAACAAAACTCATTCATATTCTTTTAATAAAATGCCGCGCGCCGCAATATTATTGCCTGCCATTGTTAGAAATAGTACGCTGGTGATGAGCATATAATCAACAGCTTGTTGCCTGCCGCCAAATAGAAGTTTGGGGCAAATAACAAGTGGCACTACTTAAGCAATTATTTTTACGAAATACAAAAACAAAAATAAAGCAAATAAATTTAAAAGATTTTCTCCCTTATTTTTCTACTTCTTCTTCCTGTATTTTTTTTTACGAATTTATCCCTGAAAATTACCAAGAAAATATGCTTAAGGTTTGCCTTTGACACCCAGGTCTACAATATGATATTAAATTATAATAAAAAGCCAAGGAAAAAAATATACAAAGAAATCCCTCCAAAAAAAGAATATTGCAAAGGCACTAAGAAGAAAGGAAAAAAAATTGTTAAAAGAAGAAACCACTTGTCTAAGGTGGCAAAAAGAAGTCAAAAGTAGAAAAAGAAGCCAACGAAATGACGAAAAAAAATGTTTTACTTGGGAAGACTAAGATGAAACGCACCCAAATCAAAAGACAATCAACGTCATGTTCAACAGGCTGGGCAGTTAGGGTTGTTGTTGTAGTTTTAGTCTGGTTGGTTGTTAGGCAAATTGCTTAGCCATTGAAGCAACTAACTTTGACTTCCTCTTCCTGGTTTGTTGGGGGCACTGACGACCGACAGTGACGTCAATATGAAAGATATTACAAGTCAGGGGGGCCAGTGACAGTAATGGTGGTGGTGATGATGATGATGATGGTGGTGGTTAGAAAAAGAATGATAATCATAATGATGGTGTTCAGTCTGTAGTGACTTGTAATTTTTCTATGTGGCTTAGGCAGTATTATACCACGGAGGATTGTTTGAGAAATTGTTGGCTAGGCTTCTGGGCCTTAAAGTATGTAACAGAGTTACGGTAACCTAGCTAAGAGACCACAAAGAAGTCGCCGTAGTCTAGACGTAAAGCCAGGGTTCGAGTACCAGGCCAGACATCAAGACAAAATACAAAAAATATTTCTTCGGCGACTTCCTCTCAGCAGATTTCTGGCAAAAACTCTGAAGGTAGGTAGGTAGTGTGTTGATTTATTAGACGTCAGATTGTGATCCAAACACAGCCTGGACATCTCGACACTCTGGTAAAAACTCTGAGAGTAAATAAAAATTGCCATGAAAAAGTTTCTCAAAAATCTGTCGTTCGGAGACGACTTTAAACTGTAGGTCCCACCACTCATGTATAAAATTAACACACACAATATAAGTGGTGTGGGAAACTAGGACATTGTACAATGGGTCAATTCTACCTCCGGGTACTGTGTTTGTCTTAGTTGACAAGTACACGTCCTCTAACCTAACCTAACCTAAGAGACAACAAAAGCTGTTTCGTTAGTTTTTAGGTAGAGGCTGTCTTCATTAAAGATTTCATTGTGCAACTCCTTCATATCTATTTAAGATAAACCGTAGGTTGATGCTTTAACGTTTAGGTGGAGATTAACCTCGTTAAAGTTTGCATTGGGAAGCTCCTGCTTGTACAAAAACCTTCTTATATTTAATAGACTTCACCTAGATTAGTTGCCAGACGACAAGCCAAACTCGAGGTACATACATGAAGATCTCCCTGATCCCTTCGAATCGGGGAAGATTGGTCCTAAAACCAACAAATGGTTCCTTATTGGAAACAAATATTCCGCAAACTTTTGTTGTGTCCAAAACTGAAATCGCAATCCTCCTATTGACCACCAACGTAGACGTAGTCTAATGATTGTCTCTAACAAGAAATTGTTACTTTTTTTTGCATTTTTTTCTTCTGCCTGTAACAAACAAGAAACTAAATTTGAACTTGTGCATCTGCAGGATGCTACTGTAGCTTCAGCTGAAGCCATACTAATGACTCCCTGGTGTTATATGCGGTTGACTGCTTGGTCTGCTTACACTCAGACTATGGAAAAAGTGATATAAATTCGGAGAAGATGATTTTGTTTTTTTTTTTCTTACTGTGGTGATTTCTGTAACGTTTTGTATTTAAAAGTAATACAGTTTTTATGCTTGCCACCAAAGGGGTTGGAGATTTCATTCTTAGCAATGATGTGGGCTTTCTTTTGATGTGATTTCTCTTAAGTTGCCAACTGCAGCTTCTCAAAATAACATTAAAAGGAAGCGTTAAATAAAAAACGAAAACCCATGAAGAAAGAAGCATGGAAATAAAAAGTAAATGCCACTTAATGTGTACGTTCAGTGAGAAGAGCAAGGCTTTCTCTACTCTTCAAGTACAGGCAAAAGGTTGGTTGCTTGCATGCCTTAATGCCGGGCAATAATGATGGAGGATTATGTATATAAAGAAGTATGCTGGTCTATAAATAAATTTCAAGCAAGAAAGAAAAGCTCTGGCAACAAATTTAATCAATTTATGCTCAGTTTCAGTGTCAAGTACGATGTAATTGGATTCTTGTGTTGCAAACACAGGTTGGAAAAAGCAAAAAAAAAAAATACTTGGGAATGGCTTTTAAAAAAAAATACAAAAATTTTGGAAAGAATTGTAAGAAGATAAGACTTAATATGGTTGACTATCTTTAAAAAAATTTAAATTTAAATTAAGCTCTGCTGTAAGGACATTTGTCTTTGTATCTCCATTAGGAACCTGCTGTCAATTTTACAAAAATTCATCAAATTTTCATAATTTAACTTCAACTCCTGTTTTCTAACCATATTCCTGGCAGACATCAGTTAACAGACATTTCTCCATGCAATTCTCATTAGTTTTCCAACACACAACTGTGAAATGAAATGTTTTTCAATTGATTTGCTTGCTTGTCTAACTACAGTCGACTGAATGATTGGCAGCTTAGAGAGTTCAGAATCGAAGGAATGGCCCCCCCATTTATTTAAGATTTAATTAATTTTCATACAATGTGGTCAATGCAGCTAATCTAACAGCAGTTTAACAATGACTACAATAACATCAACAAAAATTCCACAATCAGTGGCAACAATATACAACACAATTGGTCACCCATTCATCCATCCTTCCATCCTTCTATCAATAATAAAATAATCAGGCATTGAAATGCTTAAAATATTATTGGCAACATAACAGTTTTAGACAACGTCAGCACGTTGAATTGATTAAAAGACGTGTCTTGATTTCATAATCATCATTTATTAAAAGGCAAATCACTTCTTATTACTTATCTTACTTCTTCTTCTTCTTCTATTCTATTCTGTTCTATTCCCTTCTATGATTTTTTTTTCATCATTCCATCGCTGCTATTTGTTTGCTGCATAGGAAAAATTTACGCCATTTTTTCTTATGTTATAATGTCTTGTACATATAATCGCTTGAATAGACCGCTATAGGGTGCAATTATAAAGCAACTACATCAACAATAATATAGAAAAAAACAACAATAATAATAATGATAATGATGATAATATTATCACCATCACCATTGTAAGTGACATTAGGGAATATAATAATGACAAGAAAGGAGGTGTTAAAAATGACTCTTAAAAAATCTATCACTGGCGTAGTAGAATATTTCTTACAGGAAACTTATTATAGCCTTCAAGCATAACAGATAACAACTATACAACAACAATAAAAAATATGAAAAGGATTTTCCATCAGTGTATGTTGTGTACATAGAATCCTCAATTATTTTCATTCATTGCTAAAAAAAATCGCCTCTATGTGGTCTTAGGTTTTCTTTAGGTTAGGTTAGGTTAGAGGACGTGTACTTGTCAATTAAGACAAGTACAGTACCCGGAGGTCGAATTGACCCATTGTACAACGTCCTAGTTTCTCACACCACTTATGTTGTGTGTGTTCATTTTATACATGAGTGGCGGGACCTACAGTTTAAAGTCGACTCCGAACGACAGATTTTCGAGAAACGGTTCATGGCAATTTTCTTTACTCTCAGAGTTTTTGCCAGAAATCTACTGAGAGGAAGTCGCCGAAAAAAAACTTTTTGTATTTTGCCTTGATGTCTGGCCTGGTTTTACGTCTAATAAGCCAACACACTACCTACTAGACTACGGCGACTTCTGTGGATTTCATTCAAATATATTGATTAAACGATTTAGAAACAAGTCTGCTGGACATAATCGTCTACCCGCTGAGTTATTTACGGCCTGAGGTAAACATGCACCAGCCTATTTATAGAGGTAAAATCCATTATAATCTCAGTTCTTATTTTATTGCGGAAGACCTCTGAAAACCAAGTCGACAAACTATTGTTTTGTCGACTGTAAGGCAGCATTCCACAGTCCGATAAGGGATCGTGTTTTTGCTACAACGTCTGGAAACCATGTCATCGATTTGTGTAGGCGAAATGGAGAAGAGATCGAAGCAAAGGCGCCTGGAAATCAGGGTTGAGGCAGGTCGAAATCCATCCAAAGGAGTGGTGAAATCAATTAAGTAAGTAAAGAGCCTAAATTTTCAAAGGTGATCCTTGCAGAAACTTTGTAGAGTAAATGCGCTACGACTGTATAAATACTGACGTCAATTGGCCGACTGTGAAGATTGATGTTGAGATATTGATCCCAACAAGGTGGTTCTGCAAATCCCACAACACAATCGATTTTGGGTTTATTGTGTGAAACTATTCACGCTTTAAAGACCTCAATTCATCACCAATATTAGTCTTTTTTGCAGTGCCAAGTCGCCGTAGTCTAAGAAGGAAATTGCCGGCTTATTACCGTGAGGATACGGTTCAAACCAAGGTCAGATATCACCAACCATTTGTATAAAAAAAATTTCGCCGTCAACTGGCTCGCAGCAGATTTCTAACCATAAAAAAGACTCTGAGAGTAAACTGGCCATGAAATAGTTTCTCAAAAATCTGTTGTTCGGAGTTGACGTTAAACTGTAGGCCACTTAAGAATAAAATAAACACACGCAACATAAGTGCTGTGAGAAACTAAGTTGTAAACCTGACTGACTGAAAGGTTGTAATGACCAATAATGTATGTACATATGTGTACAACCAAGTCAAAAACCAAGTCTACATAAATAAACCCGTAAAGTTAGAGCATTTAAGTATTGCCGAGATACCCACCAAAATGAACGAAAAGGTGGTCGAAATATATCTCAAAAAGGACCAATGGTTGCAACTAAATCAATGGGCAAGGGAAGGAAGGGAAGGGAAAATTTTCTAATGCTTTTCAGAAAATTTTTAAAAAATATTTATTTTCGGAAATTCGCAATACAAAATATTTTTGATAGGAGGCAAAACAAAAATTCAAAAATTTTTTATTCTAAAGTGATTAAATTAGAATTCCTTATTATTATTATTATGCCCTCTCATTCTCTCTCTAAAAATAAATGGTGATTACAGTGAAAGAAAAAATTCTACATACAGCGGTGTATATAAACCGTATAAATACCTGCTATCATTACACAGTTAGGGACATAACTATTTGTACATCATATATTTTTTTAATCATTTTAAAAATTAAGCCAAATATTAAACAAAATTTAATGCAGTTTAATATAAGTATTTTTTATTTATGTAATTATAATAAAAAATAATAGTAATATTCAACACATTATTTAAGAAATAACAAAAAAAAAATCAAAATTCATTGGGACAAAAGTTTTTGTACATTTTAAATATCCTTAAAATTATGTTATATTTTGCTTAGAATTAGTATTTTGTGGGCCATCCTTTCGCAAATATCTCCAGATGACACAAAAAATTTATTTCGATCGATGCCCAGAAGACTGCAGTCCTTTATTGATGCGAAAGGAGGGCCCACAAAATACTAATTCTAAGAAAAATATAACATAATTTTAAGGATATTTAAAATGTGCAATGAATTTTGAATTATTTTTTTGTTATTTCTTAAATAATGTGTTGAATATTATAGTGTTTTCACACCAAAATTTAAAACCTGATTTTAGCATTAAAACCATAAACAGCTGATTTTGCGTTCACACTGCAAGTTTTATTAAAATTGGTTTTAAATTCATGACATTTATAACTGCGAGAAAAAAATTTTATGAGCAATATGCCTTATTTCATCTTGATATATTTAGCTTCTGACTTACCTTTCGCACAAGAAACTATATTCATTGTGACCAGAAACAACACACATTTCGATTAATAATTAAATATTTACAAATTTTTAAAATTTTCATTGAAGAAATTAAAAATATTCCAAATTTTTCCTTTTTTAATATAAAATAAATGATTATTTACATTTATTTATTTATTTACATTTGTTATGTTTGTATCAGCTGTTTTCAGGTTTTCAGAGCTGGTAGCTCTGATTTAGTACATTTAGTACATCAAAACAAGGTTGTATTTCATAAAACCAACTTAAAACCAATTCAAAAAAGGTTTTATTTTGGTTTTAACACAATAATTTTGTATGGTAAAATCAGGTTTTATTTTTGGTTTTAACGTTAAAACCAACTTTTGCGTTAAAACCACTCGGTGTGAAAACACTATTACTGTTTTTTTATTAAATTTTTAAATAAAAAAAATTATTACATTTTGTTTAATATTTGGCTTATTTCTTAAAATGATTAACAAAATACATGGTGTACAAATAGTTATGTCCCTCACTGTACAGCGTATAAATACCTGCTATCATTAAAAGCATGTACACATCTGTGAACAAAAAACTTCCACTCCTAATGAAACCGTTTAAGTTGAAGAAGTAGAAGGAACCATTTTTAAGGAATTTTGATTTCATTCTACAAAATACTTTTCAAATATTTTTTTAACTTTCTTTTTCTAATTAGAACCTGATTTATAAGCATATTTTTAAAAACACTTTCAAATACAATGCAAGTTTATTTACGTTTTTATTTAAAAATTTTAAAAAATTAAAAAAAAATTTCAAAATTAAAAAAAAAATTTTTAATTTTTTCTACTAAATTCCTGAGTCATAGAAACCGTTGTTCAACAAAACCCAAAAAAAAAATACGCTGTATCACATTGCACAAGCAATAAATAGGCATTGTTTTGAAAAAGAAAACAAAGACACAAAAAAACCAACACCAACAGTTTAACATCATTATTACGATCTTACAACATAATTATGATAGACAAAACCATTACGATAATCATTATTATTAATGAAGATGCGTAAAACAAAACAGAAATCAACAAACACACAGCGTACATATGCAAATGGCAATCGAATGAGAGAGAGAAAGAGAGGGAGAAATAGAGAGAGTTTATGAATGAGAGAACTTTAAAAGCAAAGTTCTTTAAAAATAGAGAGCCTTACAAAAGCATGAATAATCATGTTTACTGAAAGCGAAACACAAGAATAAAATTCTGCAATTGTTGTTGTAATAAAAAAATGCACTTAAACTAGTGCCTTATAAAAAAAATAGCAAATATATTAAGAACATTACAGTTATAATAAGCTTTTAAAGTTTTTTTATTGCTTTACCTGTTTTCTGCTGCTTTTTCCACTTTGCTGCTTCTATTCTTCTTGAGGACAATTTCCTTCTTTCATGCAAACAAACACACGCACTTATAATTAAACTACTCTAATGCATTTCTTGAGGACAATTTTCTTCTTTCATAAAAAAAACACACGCACTTACAATTAAACAACCCTCATGCATTTCACATTTTTTATTATTAAACAAATATTGATAATAATTTACTTTTTTTTAACAATTTTCCACTTACACTTGCACACACGCACACACTTTACTTTTTTTATTTAAATTATTTTATAAACATTTAGACGAATTTTAATTATATCGCGATAATTAATTGTTTTAGAGACACCACTCGAACGACGGACGCGATTAGACTGTCTAAGTAAACGATTAACTGACCAACAAACAAACAAAGTAAATCTCTATTTTAAGTACCTACATGTAGTACAAAAGGACTTTCTAATTTAAAAGTACATTAACAGTTTACATATGTAACTGACCTATATTCCCACGGTAACAATAAAAAAGTACGAAAATTTCTGAGCATCTTAAAAAAGAGTATTAAGTACTCTCTCTCTCTCTCTCTCTCTCTCTCTCTCTTCCACTCTAAATATTTTAATAACTTATGTACGTAAGTTTAGGAGCCGGGTAACACTGTTTACTTATTGAAAATAGAGAGCATGAGTAAATCATAAAAATAAACAATAACAACAATGCAATTATATTTACATACGTCATCATTGAAAGAGCATGATGCTGGTGAACTTTAAACAAGTGCTTCACCAATTTTAAGAAAACCAACAACAACAACAACGGCATTGCGTAAAATTTTTTGTGTTATTATTTGTTATTGTACATAGCAACTGTTAGCAGTAAAAATTTTTTGTTTACTCACATGTCTATGCAGTTTTAAGTGACCATGAAATGTACCACAGATGGGAGTTGTTTTTTAAGAATTAAATTTATTATCACGTTATACCATTTTGAAGTGACAAATAAGCTACTAAATTGAAATTAAATTCGAGTCAAGGATATTTAAGTTTGTAATACTTTACGTACATAAAATTAAAAATTAAAAAATTATGAAATTATTTTCGCATGATGGTAAATAAGCAGTAAATATTTTTATATGTACTTATTATTTTATTTCTTCATTTCTTTTTCTTTCAAGCGTTTAACAAATTTATTAAAAATTTACAGATAATAACTATGAACTTTGAAACTATGAACTTTGAAACTATGAACTTTGAAAAATATTCAAAATTTTACATCATATCATAATTAACATCTCTGGCCTGAGATTAAATTAACACTTTAACTCTTTTTTTCCAATAACTCATATTGGATATCGTCTCATATTTCCAATGCTTCATAATGTTGTTCTTTGACTTTTCTTCTTGTTCCATTCATTTGTTGTTATTGTTTACGATATTGGCACTTGGTATTGTTTGTGTTTTTGCTTAGTGCTCTCTTGCTCTCGCTCTCTGTGCTAACTAATAAGCCAAACCGTTTAGTGAGGACTACAACCACCCTTTAATATTAGCATAGCTGGGAAGGTGTAGTAATGGATACATCAAATAAAACCAAGTTTTATGGTTTGGAACCATCATTAAGGACTTTCTCTAATAGACATCCTTCACCAAACTTGTCTGTAAATAAAAATAAAAATATACGTATAAGAGATCTTGCCTTTAGTACTTTTAAAAAAAAATGGTAAAAGATTGTGAGAGGGGAAAGTTCAGATAAGCCTAACATTGCCTGCCTAAAAATTGTATAACTTTAACCGGCAAAATAGTCTAGTGTTGCGCAGAAAGTAAAGTTTACGAATTTATAACCATAATGCGAAAGCCACATGCAACTGCTATTAATCTCGAATGTGGTTACTTATGTAAAAAAAACACATTTCGCGTTATCGTCATAGAGAGATGCCGCTGTACTACGAAAACCCGATCTATTGTATAGCTCTGTAGTATATCCCTATACCATCTCTAAAGATATTGTTAGAATACAATTTAGGGCACTACTTGGTGCCCTAGGCTAGGTTCGCTTTCAGCTTTGATGGTTGGTCCTGAGCCCCCAGTCTGCCACCTCTATGGCCTCATCAATGGATCAATGGGGGAACAGATCGGGTTGTTTTGTTTCTAGGTGTTTATGGCCTGCTGTAGACAGTAAGAGAACAGGTTGGTTGCTGGGCTTGAATAAGGCCAGCTTAAGGTTGTTTGTCGGTTTTATCACGGGGCACTGCGAGATTAGGCCGCTGACGAGGATCTGGAACAGATCCCAGCCGGACTATTGCAGGGCGTGTTGCGATGAGGAGGAGTTGGAGACTATCGAACACCTCCTCTGTAACTGCCCAGCCCTTGGTAGATTGAGATTGAGGACCCTTGATAGGGCCTTCTTTGGGAGCTTGAATTCAGTGTCGAGAGCCGCCATCAAGGCTCTCCACAGATTCATTAATGGCTTAGGCTGGTTGAGAGGTGCTAGGACTTCATCGGTGTAGTCGCGCTCTCCCACCCTTTTGTTGTGTCTGGTCTGTGTGATTCCTCAGCTTACCACTCCCCCTTTCTCATATACCCTCCTTTCATCCTATCCCCTATATTATCCTTCCCTCCTTTAGGACGTTGTGCAATGGGCCAATCCGACCTCCGGGTACTGTACCTATCTTGATTGACAGGTACACGTCCTCTAACCTAACCTTGGCTACTTTGCATATCTACATAGTTTACATACAGTAGCAGGACTGCATACAAACTTTGTATTGATACATTTTGGAAGGCAGCCATAGTTGTTGGACACATATGTATCTCCTCCTATTGTAATAACCCAACAAAGAGCCATTGGCTTTTTCTATCTTCCCTTTCGTGAAGTATACCTTTCAAAAACATCTCTTTCCACTTCAGAGAAAGTTTCTGACTCCAACAGTGGGGAAGAGGTTCCCTCCAAGAACGGGTAAGAGGTTCTCTCTGCACAAACCTATCTACATATTACATACATACATACATACATAATTGGCCATTACAACCCTTCAGTCAGGATTACAGCCTAGCTTCCACACCACTCATGTTGTGTGTGTTAATTTTACACATGAGTGGCGGGACCTACTGTTTAAAGTCGGCTCCGAACGACAGATTTTTGAGAAACTTTTCATGGGAATTTTATTTTGCACTCAGAGTTTTTGCCAGAAATCTGCTGAGAGGAAGTCGCCCAAGATATATTTTCTGTATTTTATTTTAATGTCTGGCCTGGGGCTCGAACCCTGGCTTTACGTCTAATAAGCCAACATACTACCTACTACACCACGGCGACTTCATCTACCAATTAATGCTATAAATTCTAATAAGGCCCCACAAATCGTATTTCACCTAAAGAACTGATTCAGTTGCCCCATTCAGTCCCGTGCTATTTTCGGATAGCGTCCTAACTACCAGATAGTATTGCTCTGTCCGTTCTTTGTGCTTTCTGTACACATTATATAAAGGCATAGTCTTCTCCGCGAAAGATATCCGTAAGTTTTAGGACTAAAAACTCCATTTTCTGTTCCAATATCTGTTCGCGACACATACATACGTCCTCGGGGTTACTCCATTCACTTTTGTCTCGTTGTGAAAAGCTTCCCAGAAACAAAGAGCTTACTGGTTCTAACCAGGAAATAGTTTATGAGAGGAATGTAAGGCACACGACTTACCAGGTCACCATACCCTTTGAATCTCGTGTAAGACTTGTCTCCCATTATCCCAGTGGTGTTGTCGAGCCGTAACGCTCCGGAACGTCGTTCCGGTACTCCCTTTTTGGGCAGGAACGCGTTCCTGAACTAAAGATGATTTCTGATAACGAGAATTGGCTGATGTTTTGAAAAAAAAAAGAATTAAAAAACGCCGCCGCAAGGATTATCATGGAAAATCACCCCCGTCGTTAAATTTGGGACATGAGACCGCACAGAGCGGCCGCCTACCCAGGATCGGCCTTTGTCTGTATAATTATATTTACGCGTTCCGGTAAAAAAAATTAGCACAACACCACTGCATTATCCTAACCATTTAAGACTCCTTTCACAATGCTCCTGTTCAATCAAATCAAATGTATGTATGTATGTATGTTCTGTATGACTGTATAGGTGGCGTAAGTCAATATTTTTGCTAAGAATCAAGAAGAACAAATGAACGCCTTTTTAAACAAACAATTGTTTTGCAATTGTGTGCAACAATCTTTTCATTTGTTGTATGTGTGTGTATGTGTGTGTATGTGTTTGTGTTTGTATTCAATTATAATCATATGTCTAGGTAGTACGTATAAGTGGGTGTTGATATAATAATTGTGTACGTGTGTTGCATTAAAACGGATGTTAATGTTGACTAACAATTTACTTTCAACAAAAGTGTCGTCAGTCAACGATAATTTAAATTAAAAAAAAAGAATGAGTGAAAAGCATAGAGAAAAATCTTTCTTTTGTGAATTTCTTTTATTCAGTGTATTCCATATACTTAAAGAACTTTCAATGGAATTTATAAAAGAAGAAAGTCAACAATAAAATTATAATTTCCGTTATGCAGCCATAAGCCATTACAATTCAATTTCCGTTTTGGAACAGTTTAAGGTTTAAGGAATTAAATCATGGAGTAGTTTTTCTTTCTCTCTTCTTTTTTATTTTAATCTGCGCTACAAGAGCTAAATAAACTTTAAGCCAAAACTGTGTTAAATAAACATTTAAGCGCGTAGAAAGTCATTTAAATACTGGGGTTTATTAAAGGATTTCTCGCTTCTTCTTTCTCTTCCCGTTTTTTTCTTTTTTTTTTTGCTTTTCTCTGTTGCATTCATTCATTTATTACAACAAATAAAATCCATGCGATTGTTCGAGAAAATAAAAAAAAAAATAAAATAAAAATTAAAAAAGCAAATGAAATCCTATGGCAGCAGAGTAGACGACGACACACACACATAGCAAATACACCTGCAGCAGATTGCAATGAAAAATCGCTTAATGACACTATTCGCACTCACCACATTTGCCTTTAGGCTTTAAATTCTATGGAATTGTATTGTTTTGGGTTCAGTTCTTTATTTTTTATTCCATTTTATTCCTCTTTTTGTTTCAGTTGCCATTCCTCTCTTTACGTATCCTTTAGTAAATGATGGGTTCACTTTTTTTTTTTGTTTCTGTATGCCACACTTACTTTATGCCCGCCCGTCTATACTATATTTCGTACAAGGTATGTTAGCTTTGTCCCTGTGCATGTGTATATATTTCTACCTCTATCGCTTAAACCTCCTGGGTGGCATTGTCTACTCTGGCTGTGCCACGATTTCTACTACCAAGTGGCAGTATCATTTGTCAGTTACTTTTTTCTCTACGCTCTGTGCCTTGTGCTCTCTGTAAACTTTTTTTTTGCTTGGCAAATTGCAATTGGATTTGTTATTTTTTATTCTGATATCAGTTGTTGTATGTAAATGTGTATTTCTGTATTTCAAAATAACCGGAAATGCCTTTGGCTGTTTAATTCGTCTAATAACGGGTGTGAAAGAAGAAATTAATGAATGATTCAGGACTTATAGTACGGGCAAAAGGATTCTAACACAGTGGTTCTAAAATAAACTAGAAGCAGAAAACGAATTAGTAACGAAAACATTCATATTTTACGAAAATGGAAACGGTGTATTTAAACGTTTAACATTAAAATGAGCAAAAGCTACACTAACAAATACAACGAACTTGTTACATGTAAACCAACAACATTGGTAAGAAAGAAACGGGGATAGACAAGTAAGCGAGAACGCAACAACAAGCAATGTGTACAAAATGCACAAACAACACTGAAGTCGCAATAGAGTTCTCGAGAAGACGAAAACACGAATGTTCGACTTCAAGAACCTTCATCAGACTGTTTACGTGAGCATATAAAAAGGCAATACAAAGCAGACAACGAGTAGTAAGAATTCAGTCTTGCGTGAAGACGCTTTGCGTGTGAAGAGAACAGTAGTGTGGTTTGAAGATCGTCGTTGAAAAGATCTGCGTTGCAAGCAAAGACGAATAGCGAACAAGCAATTATTGTTGTATACGTCAAGTTGTAAACAGTGGCACACAAAAGTAGTGCGAACAATAAAGAGTTTAATTGAAATTAAACACCAATTTATTTTTATTTTATTTGCAATCAACGAACTCATATTTTAAACGTTTTTAAAAAGGTAAAAACGTAACAATAGTACGTACAAATATATTTAATTTATCTCGGCATATTCGAAAGATTTCATCACCATAGCAGACGTCGTGTCATATACAGCATTTTCTGAATCATCTTTTGAATTAAAAGCTATGCTATGAACGTACTCAAAGAGTATTAAAGCCTTCCACTAGCTCATCGGCACTTGAAATAATAACGCATTGATAACAGAATGAGTTCTCAAATCAAGATCACACGCTGGATCAGTACAACATTGGTGAGAGCTGTATTTTGATGGTGAAGATTCCTAGGCAAGACAACGAATCTCAATCTGTCATAGCGGTTGCAAATTTCCGCCTACATTATTATTACTGATACACTGCGTACTACATATGTTTACCTCGGTGTTGAAGACGATTCTTCTTTGATGGGAATTTTGTTGCGAAGACTCAGTAGCTAATACGATCAAATATTCATTACTAGCACTTTCTGATGGAATTAAGATCTTTTGATGACATTGACTTAGCTGCGGTCACACTAAAACTTCACCAGAGAGTTAAGAACAGGGACTATTGTCAGGGATAATAGCATACAGCAACTGAATTGATTTTTTCGAAGGGTTTGAAATCAATTGGAGCTATTGGTGGACGTAGGAAGTAGGTAGTGTGTTGGCTTATTAGATAGCCAGGGTTCGAGCCCCAGGCCAGACATCAAAATAAAATACAAAAAATATTTCTTCGACGACTTCCTCTCAGCAGATTTCTGGCAAAAACTCCGAGAGTAAACAAAATTGCCATGAAAAGTTTCTCAAAAATCTGTCGTTCGGAGTCGACTTTAAACTGTAGGTCCCGCCACTCACGTATAAAATTAACACACGCAACATAAGTGGTGTGAGAAACTAGGACGTTGTACAATGGGTCAATTCGACCTCCGGGTACTGTACTTGTCTGAATTGACAATTACATGTCCTCTAACCTAACCTAACCTATTGGTGAACGTATGCTTTCGGAATCAGTAAATATAACTCACTTCTTAATTCAACGTAATTCTGCAACTGTAGACGCCGTAGTCTAGTAGGTTGTGTGCAGGCTTAATAGACGTAAGGCCACGGTTCAAACCCCAGGTCAGACATTAAATCGAAATTATGAAAAAAATATTTCTTCGGCGACTGTCTCTCAGCGATTTCTGGCAAAAGCTCTGAGAGTAAATAAAATTGCCATGAAGAGCTCCTCAAAAATCTGTCGTTCGAAGTCGACTTTAAACTGTAGGTCCCACCACTCATGTATAAAATTAACGCACACAACATAAGTGGTGTGGGAAGCTAGGTCGTAATCCTGACTGAAGGGTTTGTAAAGACTAATTATGTATGTATGTGTTAAGCGCAGTGATGAATTTACGAACATGCCCTTTAGACAGAAGACAGTTTTAAACAACAGCAGCTCTCTCCACAAGAAGGCTAAATAGTACAATATTCACAACAGACGAGAAACGGGCCACACAGGACACAATCAGCGAACATTCTATGTGCCATACTGCGCATGCCTCTGATAACCTACAAGCTTAGGATTGACATTGCGATAAGAGACTGTCCAAATGCCTTATGGGCTAGATAGTGCCACCAAATGCACGTATGCTTTGCTTGAGCCCTAAATGAGCATTCATATTATCGCTGTTGGAATCTGTACGGAGCATTTAAAACTTGGAACATGGTCGTCTACTCAAAATGTTTGTTCTGTACAAGAAGCAGAGACAAATCAGAGTACGTAGCAATTGTTCAGCTCCTGGGTACAAGTGCAACCTTATATGACGGGATAAATGAGAACTTAGGCTTCTAAATGAATAGAGACATACATACATACTTAATTGGTCATTACAACCCTTCAGTCAGGATTACGACTTAGTTTCTCACACCACTTATGTTGTGTGTGTTAATTTTTATACATGAGTGGCGGGACCTACAGTTTAAAGTCGACTCCTAACGACAGATTTTTGAGAAACTTTTCATGGCAATTTTTATTTATTCTCAGAGTTTTTGCCAGAAACCTGCTGAGAGAAAGTCGCCGAAGAAATACTTTTTGTATTTCATTTTGATGTCTGGCCTGGGGCTCGAACCCTGGCTTTTCGTCTAATAAGCCAACACACTACCTACGAGACCACGGCTACTACAGAAACGGGCCACATAGGACACAATCAGCGAACATATGTGCCGTACTGCGAATGTCTCTGATAACCTACAAGCTTAGGATTGGCAATGAGATAAGAGACTGTCCAAATGCCTTATGAGCTAGTATCCTTTGCTTGAGCTCTAAATGAGCATTCATATTATCGCTGTTGGAATCTGTACGGAGTATTTAAAACTTGGAACTTGATCTTCTATCCAAAATGTTTCTTCTGCACAAGAAGCAGAGACAAAGCAGAGTACCTAACAATTCTTCAGCTCGTGGGTAAGCTTATATGACGGGAAAAATGAGAGCTTAGGCTCCTGAATGAATAGAGACAGTAATGGAAAAATTCAGAGACTTTTTATGAGAATCGATTGGTTCTAGCAATAGGAGAAATGCTTAGTTGTGGTGTCACATTGGGCTACAGCTGCGGAATGCGATGGGAATCTAGCACTATGAAACAACCACGAGCTTAGGTTTCTACTTGAGCAATTGTTTCATGAACTGCGATTGGTACTAGCAATGGGAGAAAAGATTGCAAAATGGTACCTATCGCTTTTGAAACAGCCATAGAATACTTTCCAAGAAGCGAAAAATTTGTAATTGGACTCCGTTGTGATATCAGTTGGCAACAGCTAACTTTTCGAGTATTAAACAGTACAGTACATTAGGTTAGGTTAGGTTAGAGGAAGTGCACTTGTCAATTAAGACAAGTGCAGTACCCGGAAGTCGAATTGAGCCATTGTACAACGTCCTAGTTTCTCACACCACTTATGTTGTGTTTGTTAATTTTATAAATGAGTGGTGGGACCTACAGTTTAAAGTCGACTCCGAACGACAGATTTTTGAGAAACTTTTTTACATGGCAATTTTATTTACTCTCAGAGTTTTTGCCAGAAATCTGTCGTAGTATAGTATATAGTATATATACTATAGTATATATATAGTAGTATAGTATATATAGTATATATATATAGTATATATACTATAGTATACTATAATATAGCATAGTAGTAGAGTATGTAGTATAGTATACATAGTAGAGTATACTATAATATAGTATATATATATATATAGTACAGAGTATACTATAAAGCATAGTATAGTATATAGTATATATAGTAGTATATAGTATATGTAGTAAATATACTATAGTATAGTATACTAGTCGCCGAAAATTACTTTTTGTATTTTGTAAGCCAAGTGAGGATTGAGCAAATGGACATTAAAATGTACTCTAATCTGGAATTACATTCCAATCAAACAAATCAATGGATTGTTAGACAATAAAGCTTGCTTTTTGCTATAGCACTGTACCGAATAAGAAATTTTGAACTGCCGGAATTTCGTTGATAATTACTTCAGATTAGGGTAACTAGAAGTACTCTTATACAATTACTAACCAACACCCAGTATTTTCAAAATAGAGTTTTTTCGCTCTCTTTCCGCCCTATCTTGCCACATTATAAAAAGTCATTCACATTCATTTACAAAACATCGCAATAAACGCGTAAACGTATAAATTCATAGACTTTTGCAATATCTTTAAACCAGAAAAACAAAACAAAACAAAAAACAAAGTGTGGTAAAAAATCAAATAGACAGGCAGACGGACAGACATACAGACGTTCAGGGATTTTTTTTTTCTCAGACATAGGCACACAACTATGTACGTAATGTTGATAAAAATAACATGTAAATTGCAAAAGGCAATGGAGGCTGAAATCGACGCCTAACCCCCACCCCCCAAATGAAAATGTTTTTTTTCCTACTTTTAGCATCATTATAATACAATACGGCTGGAATAACTAACTGCCTCCCTTGGCACCCTTAGATGCTTGCAACAAATTTAAAGTTGCAACAAAAATAAAGTGACTTAAATTACTGCAAAAAAAAGGAACAGGAATCGAACAGCAGCATACTTGCAATATCGAATCAAATACTATACCAGAGACCCGGCCAGAAGAGTAGCAAATAGCTGTAGCAATAGCTGTAGCATTGGCAGTAGCAATGTCTGTGGCAGTAGCAGTAACACATAATGAAAATGCAATTAATTTCATGTATTTTTGCCACTCTTTTTTTTATCATTTTTCTTGCCCTTTTTTAATGTTTTCTTTTTTCTTCTCCCTTCTTTACTTGTTTTTTTTTTATTTTGTATCTTTTACTTCAGTAGCAAATTTCCTTTGACTTGCCTTCATAAAGATGTGTTACAACAAAAAGAATTAAACGGATGAATGGATAGGATTGGTTTGGATGGATGGATGCTTGGATGGTTGGCTGATAGAAACAAGAGACACTAGATGAAGTGATGGACAGACATTAAAGGCTATGGTGTTGATGATGCTCAGCAATTGTTATTATTGTTGTTGCCATTGCCTTGTGCTGCTCTCCACTGTGTTGTAAAGGCATAACGAGAAAATTATTACGATTGTGAATGACTTTTACCCTGTTCTGCTTGATGACGACGCCAGTCAGTTGAAACTAGTGGCGGCTGCCTGTAAATATTATGACTTTTGCCATTTGTTTCAATATCTCGTAAATTTTTTTTCTTTGTTCTTCTTTAGCAGCTGGGCAGATGAGTCCACATCATACCATTTTCATATGTGAATCCATATCGTTTGATGCAATTGCTTGCTGAGCACTTACCGTGCGTGTATGGGTATATGATGATGAAGCCCATTCGCATTAAATAAGGAAACCAATTATTTGCGCTTATAAAAGATTTGTTCAAATACAATATGAATCCCTTTTAGTCATTTGCTTCGGAAAGAAATTATGAAACAAAGTCTTTATTGCTTAAACACGTAAAGTAATCTTTAAGCGTTGCAAGAAATTTGAAAGCCCTATAGTCACTAGGACAAGGATCTATAAAGTACCGGCATCTACTATGTAGGTTTGATTCATAGTTTATAAGACAATCATTACTTTGATTTTGATAACATTCGACCACACTTCTAAAGGTTTAGGTGTATTGGCTAGGTAGGAGACCATGCTTGATGATAACCTCAAATTTGTGCACAAACATTACTGAGCTTTCAAATGGTGACGTTTTTCGCCTGGAAATCAAAGGCAGTCATAATGAAAAGCTTGTATAAGAATCGTTAATATATCGGGCCTTTTATTAATTTTGTATTCGTTTCTAGAACCTATTGACACCAAATGTCCACCTCGACTTCTTTGGATGAAATGTCAAATTTTTTCTGCATTAATATGGGACATGTCCACTTTCACGACCGCTGTGGTTTGTGGCTTATTCGTATGCACCGGCGACTTAAGAAAACCCCACAAGAAAAAGGCTAACAAGGTCACAACGCACAATCTTGGTGGGCAGTTCACATCCACTGTAGTTAAGCTAACCTTGTTTGTCCAAGCAAAGTTCGAGACCTAGTTCCTGACTAACCACTCTCATTAAATACTCAGGAACGTATAACATCGCAATAATATTACGTAGTGACACGATTCCATTACATTTTTATTGCCTTTTATGAATTACATGTTCATTAAAAAACTGTCCAAGCACCAAGAAGACAAATAGCTCTGTAAGAGCTACCGATGTAATACTCATGACTGACATTTCTCAGGACATATTTCTATCAAAAAATTCTAGGTGCAGAAAAGTCCTCTATCTTAGATTCCCAAGTGCCAGACACTAACAGAGAAGATGTTCTGTGGTCACTCCCCTTTCAATGTATCCTGATACCATTATAGCCAATAGTAGGTAGTGTTTTGACTTATTAGACGTGAGACCACGGTTCAAACCCCAGGTCAGACATCACCAACTAAGTGAAATATGAAAAAATATTTTCTCGGCCACGTCCTTTCAGCAAATTTCTAGAAAAAACTCTGAGAGTAAATAAAAATTGCCATGAAAAAGTTTCTCAAAAAAATCTGTCGTACGGAATCGACTTTAAACTGTAGGTTCCGCCGCTTGATTCGTAGGCTCTCTATTTTAAAACTGAATAAGTTTTCATTGCATGTTTCAGCAATAATGTTTATAAACCTATGAAAAAAAAAAAAGCTGGAGTATGTAACCAAATCTATGTTTCAGCAATAATGTTTATAAACATGTGAGCATTAAGTTGGAGTATGTTTCAGCAATAATGTTTATAAACCTGTGAAAAAAAAGCTGGAGTATGTAACCAAATCTATGTTTCAGCAATAATGTTTATAAACATGTGAGAAATAAGTTGAAGGATATTTCAGCAATAATGTTTGTAAACATTTGAAAAAAACAAACTGGAGTGTGTAACCAATTAGGTTTGATCCAACATGTTTGATCTCATTACTACTGCCAAATAAAATAAACTCAGCCAACAGCAAATGTTGATCAACATTTGCCGCAAGTACTAGGCTTGAGAGCATTCACAGATTCTAAAAGTACATGGGAAGACATAATACCAACATGTTGATAAGATTGATCAGGCCAATACAGTATTGTGCAACATTTATAGTTTCATGCGATACATTTTACATGCAACAAATGTAATTAAGGCTATAATTTTACAAAGTTTGTTGCCTTCAACTGGCAAAAGGTTTATGTGATCGGATAAACTCTCTATCGAGAAGTCGCCATAGTCTAGTAGATAGTGTGTTGGCTTATTAGACATAAAGCCAGGGTTCGAGCCCCAGGCCAGACATCAAAACAGAATAAAAAAAGTATTTCTTCGGCAGCTTTCTCTCAGCAGATTTCTGGCAAAAACTCTGTGAAAGTAAATAAAAATTGCCATGAAAAAGTTTCTTAAAAAAATCTGTCGTACGGAATCGACTTTAAAAGTGTAGGTTCCGCCACTCATGTATACAATTAACACACACAACATAAGTGGTGGTAGGAGCTAGGTCGTAATCCTGTGTGAAGGATTGTAATGATCAATTATGTATGTATGTATAGTAATATATAGTATACTATAGTAATATAGTATACTATAGTAATATAGTATACTATAGTAATATAGTATACTATAGTAATATAGTATACTATAGTAGTATATAGTATGTAGTATACTATAGTAATATATAGTATACTATACTATATATAGCATACTATAGTATATAGTATACAAGCTACTCTGGTTTAAAGTTATTGAAAGCATACTGCATATATGAAGGCCAGTAGCCAGGCTATACATGCTGCTACTGTCACGATCTTCTAAGGATAATTTTCCTTCCAACACTCTTACTATTGTATAGCCAGTGTAGCTCATTTACTTAAAAGCACACTGCAATGCCTTACAACCTCTGTTACTGATTTTGTTTACGACAGATTTCCGTTTACGTTGCCATCCTCCTGCATAGCAATTGCCACCGCAAAACAACCGGGTCATTGTAAATGTTGATATTTCTGATTAACTTTGACGGTCGGTTTTTCTTAATGATTAAAGCCTGAATTTTATAGAAGAAAGCAAAAACAAAAAAAAGAACGTATATACTCTGGGGGCGGGGGGGCAAAGTATATACGTTTTATTGTTAAAAGGTTAAGAGGAAGGAGCATAGACTAAGGGCAACTGAAACTAAACAAAAGACTTAAAGTATTAATGCGAAGGGTAAAATAGAAAGAAAGAAACAAAAAAAACCGTCATTGAAATCGAAATAAGAACTGAAACTGACTGCAAAAATAAATATAATTAAATAGGAAAACCATTTTGCCGAATGATAGCCAGGCGGTTGTTGTTGTTATGGAGGATGTAGAGGGACGGGATTGTATCTGTACTATGATGGTTTTGAAATGGTTGGGTAAAGGTATGAATTCCATAAATTTAATTACAAGTTCTTTCAATGCCATATTGTAATATTTTAAATATATTTCGTATTACGTTTAAAAAAAGGAGTCTTTTGAACACATTGAACACAAAATAAACGAAGAAGATAAGAATTCTTAATAGTCAGTGAAATAAAATTTTATATTCAAATTAACTTTATGCCATGAAATCGAATTGATTGCGTTCAATTAAAATTCAGTTTTATTGAAGAATAATGATGCTGCTGCTGCTGCTACTGCTGCCTCTGAGTCTCATGGACCAGCAAGCAGACAGACATTTAAATTTCTCTCTCTGACAGAGTGTGTGTCTTGCATATCTTGTTGGCTACGAATAAGTTACTAAGGTTTTGGCATATTACTCCATTCAAAAAAACAGAGTATGAAACCCAAAAAAATTAAAAAATACTACGCTTGATAGTAGAATAATTTTAATTAATTTTCACCAGCTCAGCACAAATGTTCTTTCAATTTTTCTACAGCGTTTTTCCTTTTTTTTTTTTCATTATTTTCCTTCCAACGTTGTCGATTTTTCGTAATACGCCAAAGGTGTGCTGGCATGTAAATTGAATTGAATTCAATTGAACACTATTTGAAATACAATAATGCAATGTTAATAAAAAAAAAAGCAGCAGCAGCAGAAGAAGCAATAGCAGAGAATATTTAAATGAAATTACAACCCCGTAAATAAATTTGTGGAATTTAATTTTCTCATTTTTTTCTCATTTTTTTTAATGAAATTACACAATAAAATTATATTTTTATGCCACAATTTTATTTTATTTTATATTTTAATTAAATTCTGTTAATCTCAGCAATATTATAACGCCATAACAAGGTATCCGTATTAATTGTTATGTCAAGTAAAATATTTTTTTTCACATTTTTTTTTTAATAAAATATGGTATATGGTGAGTATTCATTAACAAATAATAAATCTTTATTAATTGTAATTAATTTATTTACTAAATTGTAAATTATTGCTACTCAAACTCGAACCCTGGTTTGAGTTCCCACACTCTGTTCTTTGCTTTGGCAAGGCTTATCCCATTTTGCTACTAATCATATCAAATCGTCAGGTTTAATGTGCTGATATAGCGCAAGCACGAGATATCAATCGATTATATCGGGTGAATTCCAAAATTTTACAACTAATAACGGCCATCGTGACTTATCCCGAGACTTATCCCGCATATTGAAAATCGGAGAGGTGAACTACAACACTACACAGATGCTATCGGGGCATGGGTATTTTAGAAAGTACTTGCATAGAATGGGCAAGAGCTCCTCCCCTTATTACCTTTACAAAGAGGAGGAAGTAATTGATGATGCAGGGCACACTATTTTCGAACGGGCAAGCTGGCAGAGCTATCGCTCTGAACTGACGTCATTAGTTGGAACGATCATGGCCGCTAACATTGTCGGGGTTATGATTGCGAGTAGGGAAAATTGGGGCTCAGTGGCGAATTACGTGTAGCGCATCCTAAGACTGAAGAAGAGAGATCTCGAGGCTGTAGAACATGTAGGCACGCCGGCATAGATGATACTTGTACACATGTAGAACAAACTCCAACACAGGGACCTGGACGAAAGGAATAGTGGAGACACTTAGAAGTCTCCTCAACTTTCGACACGCAATCCGGACGCGGACATGATCATCATACATAGAGGTGCGATTTGTCTATGTATGATATTTTCTTGTGCAGTATAAACAAGTCACAGGTGTATGTGAGTAAGCCACAAACAGCAGCGATTGTCAAATCAAACATAACCCATGTGATTGAGCAAATTTGATCTGTACAGACTCGAACTCTCAATTTTCACTCGAAATACGGCAATTTTACTTATTGAAGTACCAGTTTAATCAGAGATAAGCTCCTCTACTCTACTCCTATACTATGCCTGGAATAGATTTCTCAAAAATCTGTCATTTGAAGTCGACTTTAACTGCACAACATAAGTGGTGTAAGAAGCTGAGTCAGAATCCTGACGGAAGCCTTGTAATGACCAATTATGTATGTATGTAAGCTTCGCTATTAAACAGTATTCCTTGATTATCATGATTACCTGTCTTAAATTTCCTCAATACCTAATCAACCTTAGAAATTTGTTTGTCTTAATTTTTTTCTGTGTTAATTTTGTCTACCACATCTAAATTGTCATCATATCGTCCAGCATTCATCACAATGGTCACAAGATACATTTTATGATTATTTTTCTATTGAAATCAATTTGAAATTCTTAAACATTCATACAGAATCCAGAGAGATACAGAGATAATAATGAACAGAATAAATTAAATTCCTTAAGATTTGAATAAATATTTACAGATCGAAAGATATAATCGAAGCCAGAAACAGACATGTAATGATAAATACAAAACAAATGTAAATGCAGAGTAGGGATGTACAATACACGTATATGTTTGTGTACGTATATGAAATTATGTTCTAGAAAAATTAACATAAATAATGTTTTTAGAGATTTTTCGATAAAATCTAAAGAAACTCACACATCCAGACCAGACACAGAAATTTTAAAACTTGTCTGTGAGTATAATAATCATGCCTTGCATGGAGGAGAGAGGCTGTAGGTGTATAAACAACAGATTGTATTTGTCATGAATTGCATAAATAACGAGATAATATACCAACAACAACAATACAAAAAGAAACATAATATTTAAACTGTCAATAGTATGGACGTTGACACATTCACATGAAATGGGCAAAATCAGGCAAGGAAAGGGATCTGCTAGGTATGGACCTATGGAGGTAAAGTTATATTAAAAAAAAATTCAGGTTGAAAGCGGTTCTATAAAACCCTACAATAAGCACTTTACAGAGAGCTTTGTACATACATATATACATACATACATAATTGGTCATTACAACCCTTCAGTCAGGACTACGACCTAGTTTCTAACACCACTTATGTTGTGTGTGTTAATTGTATACATGAGTGGCGGAACCTACACTTTCAAAGTCGATTCCGTACGACAGATTTTTTTGAGAAACTTTTTCATGGCAATTTTTATTTACTTTCACAGAGTTTTTGCCAGAAATCTGCTGAGAGAAAGTCGCCGAAGAAATACTTTTTGTATTATGTTTTGATGTCTGTCCTGGGGCTCGAACCCTGGCTTTACGTCTAATAAGCCAACACACTACCTACTAGACCATAGCGACTTCAGAGCTTTGTACATCATTATTATTCCTTGAAGAATATCGCTGAGAACCGCATTACAGTTTTCTGTAGAAAGCTTAGTGTTATCTTACAGGATAATCAGCATGATACTGAGGCTCAAAAATTCATGTATACTATTGAAAAATATTACGACTGATATAGCAATAATATGTGACAGTCAAGCCGCCGTTTGTGAGGTTAAATCAAAAATAGTGTGGATTTGTCTGATGACCCTCTTCTGGGTGCCAGGTCATATCGAAATTCTCCGTAATGAACAAGCAGACGAGTTTCCCAAGACACGGCCTTATTGCGGCCAAAACCCTTCTGTGGGGAGAAGATGTTTAGATTTAGGCCAGAACCGTTCTGTGTTATGAGAGCCGAAGTTTAGAAAGTTCTGCTTAACAAAAAAGGGAAGATAAAAAGAGACAAGGACTTCTCTTAAGCCCATTAGATTTCAGCCAAGCAAAACTTTTGTCAAAAAATTACAATCAAAGGAGATTTGAAGCATGCAGCAGGCTATGAAGAAATAACCTGTGCATATTAAACTCATCTACTGACAGAACACTGTAGAATCCGAGTACATTTGATAGCATAGGCATTGCCTCGCTTTCACCATTTAGATACCAATGAATTATTTGAACATTTTCTTGGAAACTGTTAGGCATGAATGCATCGCAAGATGATGAAGAGTCAACAGGCATTGTTAACATCGAGTAGCATCTTGAAAAGCCAGTAAGCTTGGAAGCGATCCTAAAGAAATGCCCTATAAAATATGGTCACAATATTAAGAAAAGATACAGTGACTATGATTGGGATAACGAGAGGCAAGTCTAATATGAGATCAAGCGACTGGTAGCCAACCCTTTTTCCCTTTTAAAAGACGAACCATTCTGTGGTATACGAAAGGATCGAGGACAGACATTGCGATAGGGACGATGTTTTTTCAGAGTGAAATATTCCGAGCCCATGAGGAAACTCTACTCCACTCCAACAAAGATGCGGTGAATCACACGTGTTGAAGTAGCCGTAGTCTAGTAGGCAGTGTGTTGGCTTATTAGACATGAGGCAGCGGTTCAAACGCTAGGTCAGACAACTCCAACTAAACGAAATACGAAAAACTATTTCTTGGGCGACTTCCTCTCAGCAGAATTCTGGCAAAAAAATCTGAGAGTAAATAAAAAATTTGTCATGAAAAACCTTCTCAAAAAAAATCTGTCATACGGAATCGACTTTAAACTGGTTTCGCTACTCATGTATAAGTGGTAGGAGCAGCACGGTCGTAATCCTGACTGAAGGGTTGTTATAACCAATTATATATGTATGTATGCATGTATTAAGACACCTCTTCACCACAATAATAGAGTGACAATTATGGCCTGAGGAAGAATCTTGTTTAAATCCAAGAATCATCTGGCCAAAGAAGAATAGAAAACCTGTACTGATTAAATATTTTAACTGGATCTTAGAGCCGTCTCTGTAGCTATACCTACTGTTGCGTAGTTCGATCACCTATCTTCAGAAGAAGTTGTAGATCAAATCAATTACAACTTTCCTCCTCTGCAGAGCTCTGCTTTGATCTAGAATTCTCACATTTAAGCACTTCTTTCATTTCTAGTCTAACAGAGCTGTAGCTACCTGATATCAGATTGATCACTGGATGTATTAACCTGCCTGGATAATTTTTTGTTTGGACATGACTCACAGGACTTGTCGGTTAATCCTGGGATAATAATTTTGTATTATATGTGTGCTGTTGAATGAGTTTTGATTTTAATCCAGCTGATACTCTCTTCTATTTGATATGTTTTAATGATGAAAATATCTGTTTAGCATCTATAATATACTGTCAGCGAGATACTGTATGGTCCTGTAACTCCACCATTACTTTAATGAACGAACATCAATTCCACAATTCTGAAGCAATTAAAAAATATTTCAAAAACTAAAATTTACAAGAAATTTTTATCGGAATTCTCTTGAAAAATCACCATCAATTAAAGCCACACTGTTTTGCCAGTTTTGCTACACACTCCCTCTCTCTCCCTTTTTTTAAGCAAATAATAAGCCAGCACCTGTCGATAGCTGTGGCAATTCCAAACAAATTTTTTTTATTGAACAGGCAAGACATTAACGCCCCCAAATCTGTTAACTTTGCCCCTAAAAATGGATTTTCATACTCCATATGTATGTATGTTGTTTATGCATGTATGTAAGTGTACACGTGTACAAGTGTGAGTGTGTAAATGAATATGTGTATTTAAGGATTAAATAAATGATGTTGATGGCAAGAGGGAATAGACTTTAACACAAACACTCACACACACACACACACATATTGTGTATTTAAATGCTTACATTTTTTTTTATTTTTTCCTTGGTTTTTTTGCAACACTCGTTTGTGATTTTGTTTTTCTTATTGTTGTTGTTATTGTTGCCTGGTGTTATTGGTATTGGTTTATGTGGCAAATGGGAATATTAGTGTGTGTGTTGGGTGTATGAGTGCAATGTCGATTTGCATATTTAATCAAAATTAACATGGCCGATAAAATCAATTACAAATGGTAACGTGAATGTGTACAAATACAAATACAAAATCTACTCATACATGTTTACACATAAATAAACATATATAGCTGCATATGTATGTATATATGAATACATTATTAACCCTTTTAGGCTCGTATATAACTTTGAATTGATATTTTTCTTTCCCCAGAAGAAGGAAGTCGCCGCAGTCTATTAGATGTAAGGCCACAGTTCAAATCCTAGGTCCGACATCTCCAGCAAATAAAAAAAAGATATGAAAAAATATATCTGCGGCGACTTTCTCTCAGTCTGAGAGTAAATTAAAATTGCCATTAAAATTTTTCGAAAAAATCTGTCGTTTGAAGTCGATTTTAAACAGTAGGTCCCGCCACTCATGCATGAAATTAACACACACAACATAAGTGGTGTGAGAAGCTAGGTCGTAATCCTGATTGAAGAGTTCTAATAATCAATTACGTATGTATGTGTGTCAAGAGGTTTTCATTAGACTAACATTTGATTGGAATTTTGAATGCCACCTTCTTGATGGATCATTTTCCAAACATTTCTTGCTGGAGTATCTTCGTTCATCCGCGCGACATATACTAGCTAAAGCACCCACTGCTATTTAATGCTGGTCAACATCGTTATCAAAGGAATATGAACCAATGACGAAGCCAGCCTAAAATCTACATCAAACAGTAACTTTGTCTGTGGATGCATTGAATCCTCTTGAAAATCATATGATTTTTTATCTTCCTAAATTCAGCGATATTGAATGTCAACCTTCACTTACTTCCTTTTGAGGAATATATAAGGGAAGTAGCCTCTTGGCATCCAATGAGCTCGCGTAGCGTGCTGCTGCAAGAACTATTCATAATATGCTCTTTTGGTGTTGCAATGTCCCATCTTTTGTGCTTCCTTTTGAAGTTGAATTGGGCACATCCTTTGATAGCACAGGCTTTTGAATTTTTCCATGGGTTCTGAATATTTTAGTCTGGGCCAACATTTTACCTAAGTTTCTGTCCCACTATCTGTCCTTAAGTTATCTGCATACCATGGAATAGTCGGTGTTTTAGAAGAGTACGAGTATGAAGCCTGCAAATTGTCCTTTTATTGTTATTACCCAGTATCTTTGCGAAGCATTACTTAAAACTACACACTTTATTGATTCTGTGCAGGAAGTATATTTTACAAGAATCCATTTCGAAAGCTTTCTGCTTTCAGGCACTTTTAAATCTGCAGATCATGGTCACCAGATTTTGAGATGACCCCCTTTAGACTGACGTATCACCCTAGGTCTTCCCAGTAATTGAAAACAATTGAGAAAATCAATTTTTATAAACAATCAAATGTCCTCTTTAACATATAAAAAGTTTCATTTCTTTAAATAAATTTATTTACAAAGACAAAAAAGAAGTCGCGAAAAAGAGGCATAGAAAGTAAACAAGTAAACATTGCTGTCACATATCAGTGTACATATATTTAAAATAATTTCATATTACAATTTTAATTGATAATTACTCTTCATAAGTCCATACTATGTCTTGGATTTCAGATTCAGACAATTGTTACTAAAAAGTAATTCTCATTTAGTTAATTGCTATTTATGAATAAGAAAAAAGATGTGTAAAAGGGCGGGTGGTTGGGTCTGTGTGTTGTAGTGAGGAGTAAAATAAACCAGCTGAGGTATAAAGGGATTGTATTAGGGTTCCCTTCAATTACAATTCTCATATATGTAGCTTGATGCTTCTACCAAATCCCAATCCTTTACAATTATCCAGCATCCTCACTAGAGTCCTAGTAATTATTTCCAAAAGCATCTTAATCCTATCATCATCACACGGTATTCAGATTGTCCGTCCACAAGTGATCTGCTAGTACGGTTTACTTTACCCCTCACAGTACACAGGACACACAAACCCGACCACCCACCCCTTTACAATTATTTTTACTTATTCGTAAATAGCAATGTACTAAATGAGAATTACTTTTCAATTGTTTTACAGGGATTTGTTATTTTTTCCAAACGATTAAGTAAACAAACGATCGTAGCTGTGACACTCTTGTTGATCGTAACACTTAAATAGAATTCTATGTGTGCGAATGCGTGTGAAGAAAAATTTGTAAAAATTTCAAATGTTATTATGAACAGAGCAATGTCAACATCAACAGAGAAATGTTAATATGAACAGTGTGTTTAACAGAATACACTGCAGTATACATATGATCATGGTATTCCAAAATACACTTATTTGGTTCCTTTGGACAATATCGTGTGCTGATGATTAATACGAGGATTGTGATTTAAGTTTTGAACACTAAAAAAGTTTCACGAAATATTTGTTTCCAGAATACACGGTATACATATGATCATGGTATTCAAAAATTCACTACTTGTGGAACCCAAATAGAGTTCCTTTGAACTACAATTGCAATATCGTGTGCTGATGATTAATACGAGGATCGTGATTTAAGTGTTGGACACTACAAAAATTTCCGAAATTTTTGTTTTCACTAATAATGGCATGGATATTACAAGCGTAAATGGATATGATGGATATATTTTTAGTAAATGGGTTATGAGTGAGCAGATTTCAAAATTAAACGTAGCTTGTGCAATTAAGCTCAAAAGCAATTGGTTTTATAGGTCCACAGTGGTTTTATTATCACAATGTTTCTACCGTTTAAGATCGTCAAGCTTCCATGTTTCTAAATCTCTCGAAATTGTTTTTGTTCAAAATGGATGGATGTTCTGTTCGCGAAAGCTACCGCATGCTTTTTCTATTTAATGATCACAATAGTCGGCGTACCGTGAGGACTAACTCCGGTGACTATGGTGGTTAAATTCGAGTCCTCTGGTTTAGTAAACCAACAACCAAAACCCGTACGTCAATAAGACAGAAGATCTGCTGAAAACACTTCCGCAAATCGCATTCGATTTTGAGTTGCTCACAAGAACTCGGATTTTCTTAGATCTGATCTTCATAGATTTGTTTAGGAGAGTTCTGTTGGGGTGCCAATTGAATTAATTGAGCACATCAGAGATCTGTATTAAAACTCAACAAACCGAGTGCTGCAATCAAAAAGACATAAATACTGGAAGTATGACTGGAATACATTCTGTTACCACTCTTATTGAAGTCGCCGTAGTAGATAGTAGATAGTGTGTTGGCTTATTAGACGAAAAGCCAGGATTCGAGCCCCAGGACAGGCATCACGACAAAATACAAAAAGTATTTCTGCGGCGACTTCATTTCAGCAGATTTCTGGCAAAAACTCTGATAGTAAATAAAATTGCCATGAAAAGTTTCTCAAAAATCTGTCATTCGGAGTCAACTTTAAACTGTAGGTCCCATATGCAATATATCTGCCACAACATGATTGAACGAGTAGCTGGGTTGTAAACCACGCTAAAAATTGTAATGATTAATTACATAATAAAACTTGGATTATTTTAATCTTACAACAGTGGTTATGGTGCCTCAAAAAGGGTTAAAATAAATGTATATTTGTGTGCGACTGGACTTATTTAATGTTACAGGTAAAGACAAAACAGGAACTGACTAATGAGACCATTTTAATACCGATACAGCTGCCTGCAAAAATTAGATTTTAAAAGAAACGAACACAAACTCGTTGAATTTTTATTCAAGCAAACTTAATCAGTCTTTAAGTAATTAATTGAAGTTATAAAGCAAAATAATTGGAACTCTCCAATAGCATAGCTGTTCTCCAATAGCATTTCACTTAAGATATTTTTCTTAAAAGTCTGTGTTCTGATCCTTACTAACTGACCTTTCCTTTCCGTTGGAGTTGGTCACATTTGCCATTACCTTTGAATCATTAAGTTTTATGTGCACGTACATATGTATTTATTTTATTTTGGATAAATTTAAAACTTTGTGTGTGTGTGTGCGTATATATATGTATGTGTATGAGTCTAGGTAAATCTACAATTACTTTAACATTTAATTGTAATACACAATATATGTAGATGTAGCATAGCATAGCATAGATATTCGTATACTGTTGTACTAGATAGATTTTCTATAGAATATAGAATTACGATTGTCATGTTTTATTTTTCGGTTCGTTTATTAGAATCTCCATTTTTAACATGCATTCGGTTATATACATACATACATACACATCGTTGTACACCTATAAACTTGTAACTATTATTTGTTCATTTGTCTGACGATCTTACGCTTGACATAATCGTGTATATAAGGCAGAGGCGGACAATAATGGAAGCCAGTGTACAGGACTCAAGTAAAAAACTTTAGAATTTCAAAATCACACACCTTAACATTGAAAGTATGTATATGAGGGTTTCATGGCTAACAATTCGAAATATTTCAACGATAAGTTTGCAATCTCAAGCGCAGATTAAAGTCTGACTTCATAGTAAAAAGGAATCGAGTTGGATCAAGAGAAATTTGTTGCCCGTTGGCTTTTAAATACCCCACTGATATTTGCCTCTTATAAGCCTGCTGTCTATGATATAAGGATAACTTTGGAAATTGCATTACCAGAGCCGGTACAGAGCTCACCAACTCCGACATTTTTTTTTTTGTCTTGAGCCGGAAGTGGGAATCTTTGAAAGACACTACAACCCCTACACACTTCAACCACTCTCCCCCCGCGGGACTTCTGTAAAGTATTACTTCGCGGAGGGATGGTTAGCTTGAAAGCTTTATCACTTTAAGTCAAATTTCGCCTCCGTTCCTCCAGTCTTCGGAGTTTAGCCATTTTCTGACTCTCTTCCATTAGCCGACTTGGCCCTAAACTCGTTTCTCCAGGCCATCTAAATCTGGGTCAGCATGTTAGAATATGCTTCGCATCTTCCTCCTCATCTACACAGTTTGGGCATGTAGGGGAAGTGTCATGACCAAATCTGTGCAGGTACTTCCAGAAGCACCCATGACCAGTTAGGCACTGGTTCACAGGTAGTTCAGCTCGCAATGTTTGTTCTTCATCCAAAGGGTTACATCAGGGACAAGGCGAAATGTCCATCTTCCCTTTAAACTGCTCTTCCATCGTGACTGCCATTTGTGCATAGAAGTCCTTCATTCCTCCGCTTTTATAGCTTCTATTCGTCCCGGGTACTCTAGATGGCGAAGGTATATCCTACTCATCTCATCCTCCAATATGGCAAAGACAATACCAATACCGCTTCATCAGACACTGTCCTGAAGCCACTTATCCGTCTAATCGGGCTTAGACGATACACCGAGGACAGTATCTTATTTGTTGTCCCCACAGAGAGTGCCACCGGCCATATAGGGCAAGCATACAGCATTATCGATGTTATTACCGCCGAAATTATACTCCTTTTGAATGGACCTAGTCCTCCAATATTTGGCATCATCCTCTCCAGTGATCCCTGTGTTACAGATGCTTTTTCGCCGATGTAATTCACGTTCTCCTTGAAGTTCAACCTGTCGTCGATAATCACTCCCAGGTATTTTATCGCCCTCTTCGATTCGATCCTTGTGCCTCTAACGGTCACTTCCATCTTCTCTACTATCTTCTGGCCGCTTATCAAGACGGCCTAAGTTTTATATGCAGCAAGTGTCAAACCTGCCTCATCCAGCCATGCTCCAACATTTCGAATCGCTTTGTTCGTTTTATCCTCTACTTCCCTTACCGTCTTAGATACCGAGACTATGGCAATGTCATCTCCAACTCTGGCATGTTATACGATACAAACGGTTTGATTATTTACTTAATTAAGTGGTCATTGGAACCCCTTAGTCAGGACTGCAACCTAACTTCTCACATCACCCATGTCGTGCATGTTAATTTTATCTTTGGGTGGCAGGACCTGTACTTTAAAGTAAACTCCGGTTTTCACAGCAATTTCTCTTACTCTCAGCACTTTTTGATAGAAAACTGAACTTCACAAATATCGAGCTGACGTCCTTATATGAACCTTGTCCTCGTATTTACAACTTAAAGCATTACCAGCTCTGTCTTTGCCAAACTATTCTCAGCGGCATCGTATAAGTGTGTTAATGCATAGACAAATGAGGTTTAAAGTTGTTTGCTGGTGGCCTGAAATATGCCAACAACAGCAAAATGTTGAAATGAAAAACCTTTCCAATAATGAATGGATATTGTTGCATGGCATATAGGCAAACTATAGCAAAAGAAATTTTTTTTTGGATGGGAGTCCTTGTGACACCTCTTGCAGTTTTCTCTTCTTACCTACATTTTGTTGTCGTTCGGCTGTTATTTAAATTGTATTTAATTTTTATCTATTTTTACAGTGATTTCTGTTGTAAGTTTTATTATTATTGTTATTGTTGTTGCTATTGCTATATTACTAACGCTACTGCTACTGTCGGTCCTGTGTTTCATTCATTCATTATTATCCCCCGAACATGTTGTAATTTGTCAAGCTTTGGTTTAATTTTCCAAAACTACATGATTTAATTTAGTATTTAGTTTTTGGGTTATGTTTTAAATAATACCAACAACAACAACAACAGCAGCAACTACTACTACTACTACTACTGCAACAACATGAATTGAAAAGGAAAACGTAACGTAAAATTGTATAGGATTAGTTGCAAAGGATTAAGGATAAGAACGTTTGATGTAACATTTGCTGTGTACTTTGACACGAATGAACTACGAAATGGTGTAAATGTTGTAAATTTTAAAAACTTTTCATTAAAACAACATTAAAATAAAGGACATTAGAATGAGAAGATATAATGATAAGATTAAATTAAATAATTTGTATTGAAATATATTTGAATCCTTTTTTTTGTAGGGGATCATGGCAAACCGATAGAAGCATCTACAGATTGAGAAGTCATACATCATCATGAACTTCCAAATCTTTGAATTTCCAGCCATCTTGTCAAATTAGTTGTCATTTATTCAGCTGGATGAAGTCAACGTAGTCTAGTAGGTAGTGTGTTGGCTTATTAGACGTAAAGCCAGGGTTCGAGCCCCAGGCCAGATAGTAAATAAAATTGCCATGAAAAAAGTTTCTCAAAAATTTGTCTTTCGGAGTCGACTTTAAACTGTAGGTCCCACCACTAATGTATAAAATTAACACACACAACATAAGTGGTGTGAGAAACGTTGTACAATGGGTCAATTCGACCTCCGGGTACTGTACTTGTCTTAATTGACAAGTACACGTCCTCCAACCTAGCCTATTCAGCTGGATTTGATAATTCGCCATGGATGAATCTACCATTTAGCAACACATGCAAACAATAAAGTTATTTTATCAAAATGGGCTTTCTAGTCTTCAGAGCTACGGCACAATCGTACCAATCCACATAACATCCAAGAAAGTCCTATGCATACCGAAAAAATCACTGTGGGATATGAACTGTAAGATGTCTGCATGATTGGTCCACGATTTTCTTTGAGAACAACGTTGGCCAGACTATCACTGTCAATATCGAGTACTAAAGGTCGATAATTACGGAGTTCTAATGACCTTAACTGGATGATCTGAATACCAATGACATGTGGTTTTAACAGGACGACACTAAGTGCCACATTTTTTTTTTATATCCGCACAATAGGGGAAGTCGTCACTATGCCCCGTATGTGGGGCCCTCACCCACTAAATCTCCGCCTCCTCTTTTGGACTCTTTGTACCCACTCCGGAACTACTGTGGTATTATTTCGAAGTGGAGCCCGTATTTATATCCATATCCGCGTCCAGATTGCGCAACAAAATCCGAGAAGGTGTCTAAACATCCATTCTAATTCTCTCGTCAAAGTCAATCTTCTTTGATTTCAGTAAGGTCTCAGTGTAACTGGCTATGCTGTTCCAATTCTCCTCGCTGTTCAGAATTACTTCGCAGAAGTTCTCGACAGTTCCGACGCCGACTTTGGCCTCAAGATTCCTTCTTTCCAATCTCCATCTCTCGCAATGAAAGAAAGTGTGTTCCGCATCATCAATCGACGCATCATCATAGATGCAATTTGGTCGTGTCATATTCCCCATTTTAAACAGGTACTTCCAAAAGTAACCGCGTCCGAATAACAGTTGTGTTAAAATTTCCTCTCTATCCAGCGGGTAATATCTGGGAGAAGTTTTGCCGTCCATCTACCACTCGTCTCAGTGCTCCATTTCTAAGTGTCACATTGCCGTCTTTGATATTCAGGTGGTTATCTCAAGTGGAGGTGATGCGAACCTACAGCCCACATCGTTCGATTTAACCCCACTTGACTTCTTCTTAAGGATACATTGCAGTAAAATATGCAATCGATTAACAGTAGATTTCTAATATTGAATACCGCGAGCAGATGGTATCTATCAATCTTACTATTTGGATCCATCAATCATTGATCACCATTCTCTCGAGGTATGCAATATCTGTCAACAGCAGATCTCTGATATTGAATACCGCGAGCGGATGGTATCTATCAATCTTACTATTTGGATCCATCAATCATTGATCACCATCCTCTCGAGGTATGCAATATCTGTCAACAGCAGATCTCTGATATTGAATACCGCGAGCAGATAGTATCTATCAATCTTACTATTTGGATCCATCAATCATTGATCACCACTCTCTCGAGGTATGCAATATCTGTCAACAACAGATCTCTGATATTGAATATCGCGAGCAGATGGTATCTATCAATCTCACTATTTGGATCCATCAATCATTGATCAGCATTCCCTCGAGGTATGCAATATCCTTTATCTTCGGCAAAATATTTGCATACCCTGTTGTAAGGGTTCTGTGGTCATATGTTTTGTTCTATCATTAGAAGATTTCTTTCAATTGCTCAGCAGTTGAGCAGGTAATAAAAAGAATGTATAACTCGATAGGCATCAAGTGAATTAAAAGGTTTGCGGTAGGGTAAGTTGTCAGTGAACTCCGCACTGAATTGGAACACGTAGGGCACAAAAGGACATTGTATGTCACAACGGACAGATGCAAAAAAACATATTATAACATTGAAGGCGCTGTATTCTAGTAGGTAGAGTATGGTTCAAAACCCAGCAAATTTCTCACAGCACTCTTCCGACAGAAACTCTGAGAGTATATAAAATTACAATGAAAAGTTTCTCAAATCTTTTGTTCAGAATCAACGTTAAACTGTAGGACCCAGCACTTATGGATAAAATTAACACACACAACATGGTGTGAGAAGTTAGGTTGTAATCCTGACTAAAGGATTGTAAGGACCAATTAAGTAAAAGTAACAACTAAAGCGTTGGAGGTAAGTGGGATAGATGGGTGTTTAGCAATTTTTTTTTAATAATTTTTAATAAAAACAAAAAAAAATTTCAATCTTTTTGTTCTGTTTTTTGAATATCTATCTAATGCCTTTAAAAAAATTTATAAAAATAATTAATTTAATTTTAATTGTCACTTCACAATTTGCATGACATTTCTTTTTATAATCATTTTGTAAAATACCTTTAAATCAATTGGCAGGCAGTATTTGAATTTAAATTGTTATGGATTTTTAGAATTATTTTTTAAATTTTTTTTATTTCAATATTAATTTGCATATCAAATTTAAATAAATATGTATATATGATATCTTTATACACAGATATATGAACATGCATACATGTATATTTCTTTAATATTTATTGTTAGAATCCATATATATATAAAAATCATTGATATAAATTGCCAATAATAACGTTAACATTTTCGAAAGCTAATCCCTTGGCTTGATAAGTTTTAATACTACTGCCTCTACACTATTTTATGCACTATGCACTGCACCACTGCACTTTATGGCAATTTGAATGCATAGAAAAAATGTATGTATTCAATGACATGTTCATGTTCAAATAGGGTGGTTTTTTAAGAGCTTGAGAACTAAAAAATATGATACAAGACAGAAGATATTGCAAGGCATTTTTTTAAATATAATTTCTAGTTAATAGTCCATCACGTCTACGAGTGACTAGGTCCACTAATCATTACCATTTTTGTCGTTTAAAGTTCTCTTCTTTATCTGTTGATTACATGTCGTAGAAGATAAAAGAGCCTTGGTGTGTACTATCTAGACGATTTGAATGATCTGCCAATAATGGACATAAGGAGTCCAAGTGACTTCATTAGAAGCTGTAAATGGTTTTTGGAACCAGGTTAAATGAATACTTGAGTCTAAGTATGCCTATACAATTTGAATGGACAATTAACTCCACCAACTGATTCCATAACTACCTACTTGATGATTTTGAAAGCAGATGAGTAGCCCAGCAGATACCACCTGCTAGGTCTGTTGGCTTCTTATGCGCGAGTCCATAAGTTCGAACTTCAGCTCAGACAACTCGAAGAAAACAAAATATGAAAAAAAATTTCTTTGGGCGACTTCGCCTGAGTAGTCTTCCTCTCGGTAGGTTAGGTTAGGTTAGAGGACGTGTACTTGTCAATTAAGACAAGTACAGTACAAGTAGTACTCCTCAATTAAGACAAGTACAGTACAAGTAGGTCGAATTGGCCCATTGTACAACGTCCTAGTTTCTCACACCACTTATGTTGTGTGTGTTAATTTTATACATAAGTGGTGGGACCTACAGTTTAAAGTCGACTCCGAATGACAGATTTTTGAGTAACTTTTTCATGGCAATTTATTTACTCTCAGAGTTTTTGCCAGAAATCTGCTGAGAGGAAGTCGCCGAAGAAATACTTTTTGTATTTTGTCTTTGATGTCTGGCCTGGGGCTCGAACCCCGGCTTTACGTCTAAAAAGCACTTTCGCACGAAGTCGAAAAAAACAACAAAAAAAAACGAAAAACAAATATGAAAAAATATTTCTTTCGGCGACTTCATCTCAGTAATCTTCCTCTCAGAAATCTTCTAAAAAAAATTCGCTGAGAGCAAATAAAATTGCCGTGAAAGGCTTATTAAAAAGCACTTTCTTTCGAAATTGATTTTAAACTATAGGCCCCGCCACTCATGAATAAAATTAACACACACAACATGGATGGTGTGAGAAAGCTAGATTGTAATCCTGACTAAAGGGTTGTAACGACCAATTAAGCAAGTGAGTAAGTGAAATTAGTGCCAACACAATCGATCAATAATTACGCATTGCTTGCTCACGGATCGATTATATTGACCGTAAAACCGACAAACGGCTCTATAAACTCCATTCTCACAATTTGGAAGAATTGTTCTGGTGTTAAACTATTCAGAATGGCTTAACAAACCTAACTAAACATAAATGGTAATACATTTTGCTATTCTTGGCTGTTATCGATAGTTATCGATATCTAAAAAAAAAAGCACCCGTTATTATTATTTTCAATTGTTTTTAAACAACTTTCATATGTTGTGTATTGTGAATATGTTTTTTTTCTTCATTTTCTGAATTTTTACTGCATTAAAAAATAAATAAGCTTAAAAGGATATTCAATACACTATCCTGCTGCATAAATCTGTAGATATTGCTCTCAATGCGTTTTATTATTGATATTTTTCCCAGGCTGCTATAATTTTTTTTTTCTATTATTTTCTATGCATATTCATGGACATTTTTTCCATATGAGAATTTAAATATTTGAGTGCGCTTATCGCCATCTGCAAATTCTGTCTCTTTTTTCTTGTCGTAAAAATCCTTCTTCACATGTGTGAGATTGCCTACAGCAGCTGGTTTTGTATGATTTTATTTTTGATTATTTTTCTTGCTTTCCTTTCCCCTTTTTATCCTCTGTTCCTTAGCCATATTTACATAGATTTTCCTGTATTATTTACTTTTTTTCTTTCTTTATATTCGTAACCATTTTGATTGTAGATTATTTGCCAAGAGTTTAATTTTATCTTTTTTTTTGGGGGGATTTTTGTTTGCATATTTATAAGGAATTTTATGTTTTGATGGTAGATTTAACACACTGATGGGCATTCAATAAAAATTAATTACTCTGGCAATTGTTATTTCAATTGTCAATTTATTGTAAATAGAAATTAGAAATAAATAATGCCAGGTGTTGGAGTGCATAGATACGTACATATGTATATAATCGAGCAAAAAAAAAATCAGAAAATAACAGAGTAGTGTTAAGATTTATTTGAGCAAATAACACATTAAATGTAATTGAAATTTATAACCACAAACAAATCATAATCATAATATGCAAATACAATTCTAAGAATATGGGATTTATTTTAATGATTTAAGAAAACGAAAAAAAAAATAAAATAAAATCGATGTACCGAAGTTAACTTAATACATTCCTGAACACAGCTCAGGCCGTGTTCAATAAGTTACAGAGACAGATTTGAGTAGACGTAACCATAGCAATGAAGTCGCCGTAGTCTAGTAGGTAGTGTGTTGGCTTTTTAGACGCAAAGCCAGGGTTCGAGCCCCAGGCCAGACATCAAAGACAAAATACAAAAAGTACAATAAGATTTCTGACAAAAACGCTTAGACTAAATAAAATTGCCATGAAAAATTTTCTCAAAAATCTGTCGTTCGGAGTCGACTTTAAACTGTAGGTCTCACCACTCATGTATAAAATTAACACACACAACAATTGCAACTCGCGGCATGAAACTTTTATGACACTTCAGAACCAGAAGAGAGGACCCCTGAAGACATGAGGACACTCTTCTCAATTCAAACGAATTTGGAACAATGTTAACCTTTGTTGGAGAATTACAATGAAATGACCTCCTTGCTAATGGTCTAGCACACTATCCATTAGACTAGCAGGACATCCATCCATCGATAAATTACCTCGAGTGTTTTTAAAATGCATGTGTCCTTCATGTGGTTCTGACCTCATTAGTGGCATGAAAGAGCTATTCTCGTCTTCATGTATATCATCTGCCACTACATCTTAAGCCTCATTTATTTTCTTGGTTGCGTTGGTCCATAAAAAACCGAAATTAAGCCTGCTGATAAGCAAAATTTTGGTTTGGCGCCTATCTCTCAACAGATTTTTAGCAAAAACTAGAAGAGTAAACAGAAATTGCCATGAAAAGCTTCTCAAAAATTTGTCGTTCACAGTTAAACTGTCGTTAAACTGACGGTCATGCGACTTATGAATAAAATTAACACACACAACATAAGTGGTGTGTGAAGCTAGGTTGTACGCCTGATTGAAGAGTTGTAATGACCAATTAAGTAATTAAATGTGTAAGTAAATGAGTAGCATCTCGTGAAATTTAAAGTTTTTGAAGACAATGTCGAATCGTTTACAGCACTATTGATTTCAAGAGACTAATAGGAGCCCTTTTTTCATAATTGACCAGTTTCTTCAACTTTTTTGGCCACTCTTCTCATGGTTAACACATTTGGTGCACTTTCTCGATTGCAAGCTGTCTTAGCATAAGTTTTCAAAATTTTTGTAATAATTTTTCGCAATTATAATGCATAGCACGCAGGTGGGGAGGTAGGCGTATTGTCCTAAACCATCAGAATCAAATTGTTTCCTACACCGTTTCCATTTCAAAGAAAAGACATTTTCATGAATACCAACATAACTATGTACACACTTGAAATCCTATTATCGTTGCTCCTTCCTTTTTCTTTTCTTTTTTTATTTTGCTCAACTTTAAGAAATTTCTTCGTTTTAATAGAAAACAAAAATACTTTTTCTAAGACTTCTTTGACAAACAACTACCAACAACAACAAATAAAATTTCATTTTGTACCTGAAGAAAATGTTAACTTTTTACGGAAGCGACAAAGTCTAGATAGTTTTGGCAAATAATCGTGTGTTTATTGAATTTAATTGGCTTTGAAGTGCAGCAGATAAATTTACAAACAAAAACGAGAAAACTATGAAATTAAAATGTCTACACAAAGTGTATGAAGACATACAAATTGATTGTATTGATAGCAGGAAAAGGGGTTTAAAAGTTTAAAAGAAAATTATTACTACAGTAACAACAAGCCTCTGATTTCTCTGAATACTCAGGCAATTATTGTGATGATGATATCCACCAAAAATTTAGAAAAAAAGGAAATTTTTTTCTTGAAATATGCTTCCCTTCAATTATATTTGCCACATGTTATGTTCATGCAACAGCAAAAAGGATAATGCAACAATAACATCAACAATATAGAGTAGAACATCAAGCCATACAGGATATGCTTAAGAGCACTGAAGCATTACATTGAGGTTTCAGCATTGAAGCAAAACGTTGTATGCGTATAATGCTGATGATGAGGGTGATGATATTGATGCGTTTGTCTATGTTGCTGTCTTTTTTTTTTTGTTTAAGGAGATGAGCTATTGAGGAAGACTATGATTGCCATGATGTTTTTTTTTTCTTTCTTTTACGTACTCATGAATATGCATTTTGTTGACTTTACAACCAAACATAGAAGAGGAAGAAAATGCCAGAAATCTTTGAAATGTTTATGTGCGTATTTATTTTAGTTTTGAATACAACTTAAATCAGTTTTAAACACACTTTTGCCATTTTCTTTAAAAAGAATAACACACTTTGATTTCTATGAGACACATCATGAGCTACACAAGAAAATTAAATTTTCGAAAGGAGTACGCGAATGTTATTGAAGGGAAAGGAAAGAAATGTTAAGCGTGAAATAATTGTTCAACAAAATTTCGGAAAAGAATTAAAAAAATATTCGAATCACATTCAGAAGCAAAATTTTAAAGAGTTTAGGTTCTGTTTAGCTTACCCCTTGTAGCAATTATCCTGATAGTCCTTTGCAGCTATGGATTTTATTCAAATCACCTTTGACTGGCTATCATTTTTCAATAAATTCTGGTTTGTTCCCCGCAGATTCCCAAGTCACTGACAGTAACAGAGTAACAGATGTTTTGCAGAGACCTCGTAATTACAGCATCCCCAAAAGTATTTTCAATATTTGTGCGTGTATACCCAAAGGCAAAGGTCGTGTTGTAACTGTTACGAGGTTATTGTACTGTTTTCCGGCTAGATTTATTGCAAATCGTATCTTGCAAGTATCCATAGTGGAACAGATTTGTCTGGGCGCTCATCTTTGCTTTGTCAGTACGTAATGTTTGTGTGTGTGAGAGAGAACATCTTTTTTGCTATTATTTAGAGTAACAAAAACTTCAAGTATGATTTATATGGGGATCCCACGTAGGGTTAATCATGTCTCGCTAGCTCCTCTAAAAGATCCCGGCACTCATTAGCTATTTTAGGCATGCAGTGCGAAATGCCTTAGATCTAATGAATGCTTTGCTATCAGTGCATACTGAAGTCATCGTAGTCTAGTAGGTAATGTGTTGACTTATTAGACGACAACCCATGGTTCAACACCAGGCTCGAACAAGACATTTCTTAGTCGATTTCCTCTCAGCAGTCTTCTAGCATCTGAAAATAAAAAACAAACAAAAAATAACTATGAAAAGTTTCTCAGAAAAAGATCTTGTCGTTCAGAGTTGTCTTTAAACTGTAGGTCCCTCCATTCTTGTACAAAATTAACACACACAACATAGGTGGTGTGGAGAAGCTAGACCGTAATCGTAACCCGAGAGTTGAAATGACCAATTAAGTAGGAGTATGCGTTAATTTCAACTCGATTTACTTTGGCTCTGGATTCATACAGCCTTTATGGTAGTAAAGTGAACCTAAATAGTAGTGAAGTTAAGTAGTGTAATCGGCTAATGCAAGGGATAATCTAAGATTTCAGATGCTAAGCGATCTAACACCAGTTCATCAGATAAGATTATGCTGTAGGCCTGGTCATTGCATCCTTTTTTGGGACGAAGTTGCAGATGAATTGTTCAGGATCAGCTTTGGAAGCTATAACAGAGGCCGCCGTAATCTAGTAGGTAGTGTGTTGGCTTATTTAGACGTGAGGCCTCCTTTCCAACCCTAGGTCAGACAACTCCAACAAAACGAAATATGAAAGAAATATTTCTTCCTCTCAGCAGATTTCTGGCAAAATCTCTGAGAGTAAAAAAAATTGCCGTGAAAAGTTTCTCAAAAAAAATCTGTCATTCGGAGTCGACTTTAAACTGTAAGCATCGCCACACCCAACATAAGTGGTGTGAGAAACTAGGTCGTAATCCTGATTAAAAGGTTGTAATGACCAATTATGTATGTATGTATGTAACAGAGAAGAAGTATAAAAGCAATAAAAACGATTGTGGCATAAAAAATTTTAAATTATTCACTGGCAAGTGCGATCTTTGTAGTAAAAGTAACAGCACCGCCAAAGTCTTGTAGGTTGGGTGTTGGATTATTAGACAAAAGCCCTTGCCTTGATTCAATCCCCGGCTCAGATTTCTCAAAAATATCTCAGGCAGAAGTTCTGAGCATAAATAAAACTGCAATGAAAAGTTTCTCAAAAATCTATAGTTTGGAGTTGATGTTGAAGAGGAGTCACACCACTCAAGGACAAAAATTGACACACACAACATGGGTGGTGCGAGAGGCTAGGTTTTAATCTTGACTACAGGGTTGTAGTGAACAATTAAAAAAGTAAGTTCCTCTGATTTATAAATTACCATCCTCGAAACCCCAGGAAATATTTCGAAATTCAAAAGAAATTAAAGTTCCAAACCTTTGAATCAAAAAAATCTTGTGTTAATTATTTCAACAGTAGCTGTTTCAAGGTTCGTCTATTTATTTCAAATTTTGTTAGTATTTTGATTAGAGTTGCTTCATTTTATTTTCCCCTTTTTCAAGAACACACTGCCCCAAACACGATAGTATTATAGCGCACTCAACAACTTGAAAATCGTTTGTATCGTCTTCATTTCAAAGTATTTACATTTTTCAAGAGGAACTTAAGAATTTTTCTTGCTTTTCTTCTTTTGTATTTGCCTTTAGCACATGCTGATAATGATGATGATGATGTTGATGATGATGGTGAGGCTCTAGCTGAAGCTGATGCACTTTTCTAGTAGTGAATGGCAAAAGGAGCACTTCTTCTTGTTGTTGATGTTATTGAAATCGTATACACTTGAGTATTTTGTTTATCCAATTGAAATGTTTTAGTCAAAATGAATACAAAATAATATTTATTTTATATACACTGTAAGGGGGTGGGAGAAGGAATAAACAGGAAGAAAAATCTGAAGTGCAAGGCAATACACTCGAATAACAATAATATTTTCATTTTGGGGGTTAAAAATTTACAAAAATACTTGCAAATTAAGTGAAAATAAAAGACTTTAAAGAGATTTCATCTGTTGTTGTTGTTGGGATATTTCGAAAAGTCAGTTTTAATACAGAAATCAAGTCAAAACAATTACAATCAATGGAATGCAAGCAAGTCTTGTGTGAATCTCGTGTATCTTTTGTTCACAAGTTGCCTCTGTTATCATAAAGCAAAGAAAGGAAAAGAAGAAGAAACTTTGTCCATTTCCGTTCTGACCATATTACATACCCTCTCTATACTAGTATTCTTTCTTTCTTTCTTCTTTCAAATAACATCCTAAGAACACAAAAACTATTGTAGACATAGGCCAACAACATTTAAGCAGTTTTTCTCTTTGGTTTGTGAGATAAAAAAGATGGCAAAAGAAAACTTTTAAGGCGTAAGACACTCAGGCAGACAGACAGACAGACACCCACAGTTTTTATGTTGGTTTACATGGCCAGTTGAACATGTTTTACAGTCACGTTTAAAGATTTTCATGTGTGTCCAGCAATATTTTAGAATAACTGTCAGCTTAAGAACTAAAAACAGGCAAAAAAAATGGGAAAAACTAAGTACAGGACAAGCATGCTTAACGCGGAGCTACAAAATTGCAACTATTGTGTGTGAAAAAACAGAAAAGACAAAAAAGTTGACGCTGTAGCAACAACAAATAAACTTATGAAATGTGGGCAAAGATTTCTAATTAAAAACAACTTTAAAGATTTAAAAACGTGTTTAAAATTTTCAAAACTTTAACTCATACGGTGTTCAGATATGCCCCTTAATTGCGTAAATCGCAATAAACGACATTATTGAGCTCAATATTTCATATAAAGTTGCAATTAATTATTGCGCAATAAATACGCAAATTGTTATAATATTGAGTAAAACTTAAAATGCAGCACTGTCATAAGTGTGTTTAGTAAGCATATTACAATTATCCGAACACTTTCTGTTGATATTTGACAACTCAAATGTCAACAACGACAAACAAAAAAAGCAAAACAAAATAAAAACAATGTTGCTGGTTTGTTTACCAGCTGTCAAATGAATATTGAATAAGCAGCTGAACTGCATATAGCATTATGTGTGAATTAAAATATTGTACTCAATAAACCGAATATTGACTCAATAAACGTGCATATCTGAACATAGTATCATGCTGTTTCACAACAGCGTGAAAACTAGGGCATTTATGCCGGCTCCCCTTTTGTCCTCATCCAAACAGCTCTTACACTAATCGTAATTTGGTTAACTCATACGCTTAAATAGACGTCCAAGTATGCAATGTGCGGTAATTACACTCTTCCAGAGCATGATTGAATTCCTGCAAAGTGGTCTTTCCCTCACCAAACGAGGACAGAGTATGATGTGTATTTTGCAAATGACTGCAATATACTACTAGCATTCTTATGTCCTTTCATGCAAAATCCTAAATAATCCCCGCAAAAAAGTCCAACGCGGTTAAATTGAACACTTTTGGTGGCCAAGTTCATATCACCACCACATGAAATGATCATGCCGTCAAATTGCTTGTACAAAATGTGGAATATAGCGTTCTCTTTTTGAAACAACATGTGGTTGGTGTGCAGATCATCGAATCCATTGACCTATAATGCTTACTGTTGACTGTGATAACTTGGCCAATGTTGTTTTTAAAGAAATATCAACCGATTATGCCGCCAGCCTGAAATCTACATCAAGCAGTTACTTTTTAGGGATCCAAAAGACGATTTTGATTCTTCTGTGAATTGCTATCGTTTCAATTTCGCCCACTTTTCGTTGTTTATGTCTCCTTTCTTTTAAAAATGGGCCTCATCGCTGATGATGATTTTTTGATAAAAATTAGCGCCAAGAGCCAACTACTCTAGAGTCCTTTCAGTGAACAAAAGCTTTTGTTTATGGTACTTAGCTTCAGTTCTTGGGTCAGTTAAATTTTGTACGTGTGTGGGTCCATGACACGATGTGAAATTCGCAAAGTAGTGGTAGGCGGAATGACCGAATTCTATTTCACAAAACGAAATCAATTGCCATGGGTTATCCTGCACGCTCTCACGCAGACAGCGCCGATATTTTTTCAAATATTGTGTTTCGTCTGCATACTAATGCTGTACGATAGTTTACTGAACCATTAGGCTCGAATTCAACCACCACATTGCGAGCTTCTAAATCCTCTGGGTAGAACGATTAGGGCGATGGTAAAAGGGCTGAAGCGCACGCTATGTTACCCCAATAGAACACCCATTTTGATGAAACAATTTTATTATTTGCACATGTTATTGAATGCTACATCCGTCCATGGTGTTTTACAAAAGAGACCGAATAAGTGACAACTAATTGAACAGAGGTAGCCTTAGCAAGATGACCAGTATCAATTCTCAAAATTCAGAAGCCCCTGTTGAAACACTACATATAACTACCATGCTGGTTAATATTTGTATGCGTTTTACATACATACATACATAATTGGTCATTACAACCCCTTAGTCAGGAACACGACCCAGCTTCTCACATCACTTATGTTGTGGTGTGTTAATTTTAGGCATGTGTGGCGGAACCTACAGTTTAAAGGCGACTCTGAACGACAGATTTTTTTGAGAAACTCATGGCAATTTTTTTTTACTTTCACAGAGTTTCTGCCAGAGTGTCCAGATGTCCAGGCTGTGTTTGAATGACGATCTGACTTGTAATAAACCAACACACTACCTACTACTTGCTAGAAAAGACTAGAGTACGATGACTTTTAAGTCTCATGCTTTGTATCTGAACCGCCATTGCGGTTAATTGCCTATAAATCCTAGACAATCGTAATTTAATTAAGCTTAAACACTTCAGTCTAGTAGGTAGTGTGTTAGTTTATTAGAAGTGAGGCCTCGGTTCAAGCCCCAGGGCAGACATCAAAACGAAAATTTGAAAAAATATATCTTCGGCGACTTCCTCTCAGCAGATTTCTGGAAAAACTCTGTGAAAGTAAATAAAATTGCCATGAAAAGTGTCTTAAAAATCTGAAGTTCGGAGTCGACTTTAAACTATAGGTTCGCGCCACTCAGGTATAAAATTAACACACACAACATAAGTGGTGTGAGAAGCTAGATTGTAATCCTGACTAAAGGATTATAAAGACTAATTATATATGTATGTATGTATGTTTGTGTAGCAATTCAGAATTAAAAAAAAATAATTTTTTATTTCTGTTGTGTTTGCCTTTTAATTAATTTTTTTTTTGAGAAATATTTCATTATCATCTAAACAATCTCCCTTAATTTATTAAACTCAACATGAAGAGAAACATTGTGTAGTCAACACTTGATTCAATAATAAAATTTTCAAACTCATTGAAATCCCTATTTTTCTACAATATAATACTGAAACAAAAAATAAAATTGTCATTGAAAAATTTGCATAATAAATTAACTGCTGCTACTACAACTACAACTACTACTTGCTACTTGCAACTACTGCTGCTTAATTAGTTTTACCACATTTTATTTCCTTTTTTTTATTGGAATTTCTTTTTTCCACAATGAATTTTTTTTTGTTCCACAATGTTTCTGTTTCATTTAATTAACTTGAAAAAAAGTTGTTGTATATTAACTAAAACATACTCATACATACACACATGTACGTATGTATTAACACACTCACACACACACACCCACATACAATAGAAAGTTTAACTAATTGTCGTTAACAAATTTGTTTTACAAATTTTCTCTTTTTGGCACCAACGGCAACAAGAAACCAACAAATGTTGGCATTTAAAAAAAAATAAAAGCCAAGTCGTTATAAATTCATACGAGTACATGCAAGCAAAGAATATTCATTCATACGACTATGCCATGGCATGCCGTGTCATGACGTGCTATGCACTGTTACGCTATGCAGGGCTGTTTTATGCTGCTGCTGCTGCTGCTTTATTAACTTTTGTTTAATAATTTACCCAGATATGCGTTTTTTTTAATGTCTCAGTTTTTTCTGGCATCTATGGAAGCTGATGAAGTGTCAAAAGCAGCCATACAGGAAATATTTTTGAATTCTAAATAAAAACTAGAGGGAAGGTTAACTCATTGGGAAGGTAAGACAAAACTCAGCAAAGGGATTTTATATAGTGATAAGCAGCATTGAATCTAATGATGCTAAGAGCGATATGTCAGTTAGTGTATTACAACGGGACATCATGTCAGAGCAGTGAGAGGGGGAGAATGGTAGGGCGCCTTCCTCCTCGCTATATCAACGTTGATGTTCTGCAGAAGGATTTCGGAGCAGTATGTAGAGGATGATCGTAGGCTGTTTTCCTTCCCGCTTTCCTAACGTTGATTTATTTGATATTAGACGTCGGTCCAGTATGTGGAGGATGATTGTAGGATGTCTTTCTCCTTCCACAGGTTATCCCTGAGTCCATTGGACAACCTAACTGGGCAAGTGTCGAGTAATTTTATGTATGTATGGATACATATGGAATACAAATTTGGTGAAAAATGTATTTGAAATATTTAGGGCGCCTTCCTCCTCGCTATCTGAACGTAGATTTATTTGCGGCAAGATGTCAGAGCAGTAGGTAGAGGATGATTGTAGGATGTCTTCCCTCTCCCTATCTCAACATTGATGTTCGAATGGTGAATAATTCACCATAGGTTATCCATGAGTCCATTGGACATCCTAACTGGGCAAGTGTCGGGTACTTTTATGTCTGTATGGAAACGTATAGAATATAAATTTGCTGAACATATATACGTATAGCCGGTGCTCTTGAAATCATCGTTTCTGAGACACCAACTGTCCTTGATTGTCGCTCATCACCTAGGAACTACATAAGACGGAGTAATATATATGCGAGAGTGTAAGGACGGATAAGCTTGGCACTACTTTATGGATTCCAATGGACTTTGAAGGCATTGGTTTGCCTATTCTATGCTGCAAACTCAAACTCAACGTCCGAATTTATAGGAAACATGTAGTGGTGATCAGGGTATTACGAGTACTATCACACTTCCTATATTACAGTCCTGCTTATACATACATACATAATTAGCCATTACAACACTTCAGTCAGGATTAGGGCCTAGTTTCTCACACCACTTATGTTGTGTGCCTTAATTTATACGTGAGTGGCGGGACCTACAGTTTAACGTCGACTCCGAAGGACAGATTTTTGAGAAACTTTTTCATGGCAATTTTATTTATTCTCAGAGTTTTTGCCAGAAATTTGCTAAGAGGAAGTCGCCTAAGAAATATTTTTGTATTTTGTTTTGATGTCTTGTCTGGGGCTCGAACCCTGGCTTTACATCTAATAAGCGAACACACTACCTACTAGACTCCTGCTTATACGACTACTAATTCTCGGCCCTACATTTGTTTAATTGTGTTTTCGTAGTATCCCAGTGGGATTGAGGACTAGCAATGTTGAATTGAATCACTTTAATTGACGTTACTTAACCTTCTGTTAATGGCATAAGGAATTTCGCTGTTGCATGCAGTGTTTCATTGGTCCCTGATTGACAGCTTCTAGATTCGCTTCTGACATAAATTCTGGTATAAATTTTGGATCATGATAATGGTTTCCATTAGAATACCGGAAAAACGTAATTCTGTTGGTAATGAGTTCGATAATAGCTGACCTTCTTATGAAAACGTTTTGTTTATATTTTGCGTGAGTTTACCTTCCCCTCCAAAAGCTAAAAACTCTATGAAATTTTCATCATCATCATCATCCACTGCCATCAAGCAAAACGTTTCATATATTACTGTCTACTCTGTCGTGGGTAGAGAAGTGAAATCGGTGGGGTTTTTGCCTGGCAGGTCTGCATATGAAAAATGTTTCATATGCAAAAAATGTCACACGCATAATGATTTGCACTTTTCCTTTAAACGAAAAACTCAACATGTGTTACATTCCAGCAACAAAACAAAAAAAGGAGTGCAGAAAAAAAGTTTTTCAACGAAAAACAAAAAGTTCGTATAAAAAACAGGCGCAGAATTAAAAAACTATAAGCTGTGAAATTAACTTTTCATTCCATAAGGGTTGGATGGATGGATGGATTTATTTTTGGCCTGAAAGGCTTCAACGTTAAAAGATAATTAATAATACTCGTACTCAAGTATATTTCGAAAACGTATGTGTAACAATCAGCAGAGCTTTACATTTATTTTCTTTTTCTTTCTCTATTTTGCAATCGTAATTATATTTTTATTAAAGTTGAAATCCATTATGAAATGAATGATGGTAATGAGAGTGAAGATGGCTGGGAAGACATCAGAGGGTCAGGTCATTAGGAAGAAGTGACATTGAAATAAAAATTGCGAATTTAATGAATATGAAGAGATTTTGATGTCAAAGAAGTTTTAGTCCAACAAATTCAAATAATAACGATTTAGGTCAAGACAAATGATATCATACATATGTACATACATACATACATACATAATTGGCCATTGCAATTCTTCAGTCAGGATTACGGCCTAGCTTCTGAAAGCAGAAACATGAAATGAATGAAAAACTTTCCGGCAGCTTGAAAGAACAGCAAATTCCATTCAACAACTACTCATATGCAATTTTCTGGCAGAAGCTTTAGAAGTAAATAATTATTCAATAATCTTCTATCATTTGTCGTTCGGAGTCGACTTCAAACTCTAGGCCCTCTGTAAGCAATTATCATTTTCCTCTCATCTTTCCTACTTCCCTATACGATGTGGTATAGCTTAGTCAATAATCCTGCCGAAATTTATTTTCCAGAAAATTCTACGCTAGCATTCATATGCTTTAAAATACTTTTACTTCATATCGCTGCATCTGTAACATAGAATTTGTTATCCTAGAGAATAAGAACATTTTTCTCTATTTGGCAAAGTTCAAAGCTTTCGTTGAGCATTTATGAGCGTCTTAAAATTTCGAAGATTGACAACGCATATGGCCAGATACTTAATGGATCTTAAGATCTTATCAATTCCCAGCTTAGGAGAACAGATTTTATTTCTACATTCATAAAATAATTCTGTTTAGCGACTAAACAATTTTCCCACCTGAACAGCAGGCACATCCTTTCCACAGTGCAGCAATTACTTACTCCTCTTTACCATCAGTGTAGGGTGTAAATGTAACCACTACACATGGCTTATCTGTACTTCACATAAACCGAGAAATTTCGTGACTTCTTTTGTTTCACTTATGGGGTAGGATTCGCCCACTTCTTACAGATGCACTCACTATACAATCTGGCATAAGTCATGCTCATATTACATCGTAATCGAAAATAATGTTGGATCACTTTCGCATACATATATTTTCTGGATGAAAACCCAGTAGGGTTTTTAGAATCGTATGAATGAATACAAAAGCTACCAACTAGTCATATTCTAAGTCTATAAGTGTGTAGCAAATGTGCTCAAAGCAAACTTTCCGTAATTTTTTAGTATCTTCCACTATGCCTAGAAAAGATATTACAATGAATACAATAACAACACTACATAGCGACAATAAAGTTCTCGAAGTTACCAAATCGATAATATTTGAATTATAAACAGAGCAGAGTTTGCCGTAGAGTCTAGTAGGTAGTGTGTTGGCTTATTAGACGTAAAGCCAGGGTTCGAGCCCCAGGCCAGATATCAAAAACAAAAATACAAAAAGTATTTCTTCGGCGACTTCCTCTCAGCAGATTTCTGGCAAAAACTCTGTGAGAAAATCAAAAATTGCCATGAAAAGTTTCTCAAAAATCTATCGTTCGGAGTCGACTTTAAACTGTAGGTCCCACCACTCATGTATTATTTTAACACACACAACATAAGTGGTGTGAGAAGCTAGGTCGTAATCCTGATTGAAGGGTTGTAATGACCAATTATGTATGTATGTATGTATGTCGGGGCATCAGGTCAGAGCAGTGAGTGGGGGAGAATGGTAGGACGCCTTCCTCCTTGCTATCTCAACGTTTATTTATTTGCGGTCAGACGTGGGAACAGTATGTGGAGGATGATCGTAGGCTGTTTTCCTCCTCGCTTTCCCAACGTTGATTTATTTGCGGTCAGACGTAGGATCAGTATATGGAGGATGATTGTAGGATGCCTTCCTCCTTCCTATCTCACCACAGGTTAACCATGAGTCCATTGGACATCATAACTGGAAAACTGTAGAACACTTGTATGTATGTATGGTGAACATCTATACGGATAGCCGGTGCTCTTAAAATCATCGTTTCTGAGGTACCAACTGTCCTTGATTGTCACTCATCACATAGGAATTACATAGGACCCGGAACGGAGTAATATATATGGGAGCGTGTAAGGACGTATAAGCTTGGCACTACTTTATGGGTTCCAATAGACTTCGAAGGCATGGGTTTGTCTATGCTATGCTGCAAACTCAACGTCCTAATTTATAGGAAACATGTGGTGGCGATCACGTTAACAACCCAGGGTATTGCGAGCAGAAAGACAACGTTGCCAGTCATTAGGCAGTAAATTACAATTTAAAGCGTGAATGTGTGCAAAATAAACTGCTAGTACGACTTTGGTATAACAATCGTGTAATAAAATTGATAGCTCAGTATCAGCAGTGCTTCCTTTAGCGATGAGTACCCTTCATTTATTTATCTATGACAGGTGGAATAATGAGACTCAAGGACGATTGATAAATCTGCATCTTGTTTAAATTTTTAGAACCTACACACCGATTGTACCTTCCACTTCTGTTGTATAGAAGTTAGTGCAGGTGGTATATCTAGGAATTCCAAAAAGAGCTCTAGGTAGGTAGGTTGGATTAGTAGCTTTGTTAGCAAAAGCTCAGTTGAGCACGCATAGCTGCACGTTGTGACGCCACGGGTAAGCCCAGTCGCCGTACTGAACACATTCTACTGAACTCATAGAAGAAATGGGTCAGTGCCGGCCCTGCCCTGAGAGCTCTCAACTTAATTGAAATAAAATCTGTGGAGAATGTTCACGTTCATTGCACTTCTTACTTGCCAAAGTAAGCCCACTTCCCGTACTGACCGCATCCTTTGGAATTCATAAAAGAAATCGGTCAGTGCGGGGCCTTGCCCTGAGAGCTCTCAACTTAATTGAAATAAACTCTGTGGAGAATGTTCACGTTCAGTACTCTTCTTATTTGATTCCGTTTATTTTATGAAATTAGAGTATTTCTAGCCGTTATAATAATTATTATCTCTGTGCCTCAAGTGTAATAAATTCACGGGGTTTTGTGGATAGTATTTCCTTTGGTTATTAAGAAATATTTTTTAAGCCCTGCTTATAATAAAATTTCAATTTATTTAAAAGCTCCTTTTTCCTGATTTACCTCCTTTAACTGTAAGTGAAATCTAATTTTCCTTAAAAAAAAAAACAGAAAGAAACAAGAAATTAAAATGAACAAAATTTTTAAATCCTCTTAAGTAACCTTAAAAATTTTAAGGATATTAAGCTACGAGAAATTTCTTGACCCCAACCTTTTTTTGTGAAACTAAAAGGAAAAATTTCCCCAAAATAAAATCAAAATTTTCATTAACAAGACAATAAAAAGGGGATTCTAATAAGATCATATTCATTATAAGCCTAAACAGCTAAGGCTAGGAAGAAGGGCTGTTGTAGCACACAAAAAGGAAATGCGACAGCAACAAATGTATTGTAGTTTATGAAGCAACCCTTGCCTTCTCTACACGTATTCCACATTTGGCTGGCTATTGTGCCAAAAGTATGAATTTATTTTTCACACTTCATTATCAAAAATGTCTCTAACGAATGCCAGCTGCCTCAGTCAGTCAACCAAAAAAGGTCATCATCATCATCATTGTCTATAGCCCAGCCAAAAAGGAAATTCAACCAGTGCTAGTGATTTGAAATCCTTTTTGCTTTACAGCCAAACAAACAAAAAAAAAGATAGAAAATAAGACACAAAATCTTTGGCATTTTAAAAATGTTAACAAAAGGTTTTATGGAACATAGCAAAATTAATTTCTCTAACTCCATACCTGTAATCCTTTCAACCTCTATCCCCTCTCTAACTAAATAATAGAAAAACGTCAAAATAAAAAACCAGTTAACAATGGTCACAACACAATGCAACAAGAAAAAAATGTGCAGAGAATTGTCACAAATTGCCAGGAATTATGGTGAAAAACTTTTTTTTTTAGAAAAAAAGGTAACTTTTTCAATTCTCTTCCATTCTATTGTTTAGAAAAAGGTGAGCAGAGATGATGCTACTGCTGCGACAGCTACTGGAGGTGATTATTATCAATGCTAAAACAGTTGAAAAAGAAGAAGAGTTAGAAAATCGTAAATTTGTAAATATTTTGCTCGAGATAAAATCAAATAAATGGCGGCTGCAACGTGCTTTGCAAGGCCAACATATGAAGAGGGCCTTGGGTCTTATTTTAAGTGTCCCAAGCGAGCGACTACAAAAACGCCAATCTCAATTCCATGAGGAGATAGGTTAGGTAGGTTAGGTTAGGTCGTAGTGGTAGCTTTGATCATGTCACAAAGCTCACTTGAGCACGCATAGCGGCCCTTTGTGATGCCACGGGTGAACGCAGTCCCTGTGCTGACCAAGTTCCATCAAGACCAGGGAGGAGGAAGAAGTTGGTCAGCACAAGGGCTGCTCATCAGAAGCACGACTATTCTACGCTGGAAAACCAGCCAGAAAGTTTGATGAACGAAGCTATATCCTTGATGTCAATAGATGATAGCTCCGTCAAGCTGACAAGAAACCGAGAACCAAATAATCTATTCATGAGCAGATACATGATTATCTTTCTGGACACAGATTAACGAGGTCGGGAACCATAATGGACTCACAAAATTAATGCACGACTGAATTCAAAATACTCCATGAAATGGAAGTATAAATAGAGAGACCCGGAGCACGTAGATAGCAACATTGGACACACATACAATAATCTTCCACAAAAAACTCGCCACAATATAAGTAACCGTGATAAGATTAACCGCAGAAGGAGATATAGGACTGCAGATACGCTCGGATAGATAATCTGTTGTCAAGGCTCTAAGCAGTTACACATTTACGTTCCGAGTATTACTAAAGTGTCACAACGCTCCACTCAGAACCCCGTTAATGGGACATGACATGACAGGCATCTATGCCAAAGGGGAGTTGAAGGACTTTCACTCAATTGACTACATCTTCTGGAACATGACATGACAGGCATCTATGCCAAAGGGAAGTTGAAGGTCTTTCACTGAATTGACTGCATCTTCTGGCTTCATCAGATGTTTTGTCATCATCATAACAATAATTTTGTCAGCTTCAACGCTAAGATAGTAGATTTTGCTCTGAGATTGGACACAAAAAGATTAAGAATGCTTTCGAGGCACTTACGGGTCCCTATGCTAACAATAAACACACGTATAAATGGACACATCCCGCTAGCACCTTCCTATTATGCTTTAAGGAACAATGGAGCACAGAGGACTTGAAAACGCAACCTAGAACTGATGCGGGAGTATACTTTGGGTATAGTGCAGAAGTGGATAAAGGCTCCCTGTTGACGTATGGGTGTTACGTAACAGGTGGTACTATACTGGATTATAGTACCACCTATATTGGATTATAGTACCACCTATATTGGATTATAGTACCACCGTTAGGGCATTGAGAGATACGTAGATCTTGTGAAGCAGTGTGCTAATCGATCGACTGATAAGATACAGACTGGATCCCCTTCGCTGAAGAATAGAGAAGCTGTGTTAAAGTGTCGTTCAGTCTGCAGAAAGGCCCTGACACAGCTCTTGGAGAATAGAGACTGTACTAAGTGCATTGTGACCTAAAAGCAATGAGATTGTGCTGTCAAGATATGCGTGTCAGGTAGAGCGGATCCGAATTATCAGATGTACATTGCATTTAGAAAAGGCCTAGAAAATCTGGTTATATCCCCATAACCACTATTATACCTTTGTTTTCAGAGGATAAGGCCCAGCTTGTGAGGCATAGGCATTCCGTGCTTCTGCAAGTCTTATGGCAATGTGGAGAAGCCAGATTCTGTAGATCTGAAGTGGTTGAAGTAAAAGTATTCATGGGTTTCTTCAATAACTACGGGAAATTGGTTTCTGCTAGGATATCAAGCATGGAGAATTCCATCTCTTGCTGGTGAGAGAATGCTGTTCTACTTTCCCTTCTCTATCTTCTCTTTTCTTTAGTTGTTTAGCTTTTGAATATATTTAAGGGATTTTGAAAAAGGCCCTTTGGTAACTTTACCTTTCGATATATTCATTTGAAATATAAGTAAACAAAATAAGAACATTTTTTAGCCAGCCAAAGTCTAGGGCAACAAAAATTGAAAAAAGTATACAAAAACAACAATAACAATCAATAGGGAAGAGTACAAATGGCAGTAAAAGGACAGTCAAACGTATGCGTAGTGCCACTAATAGGATTTTGATGATGATGATGATGATGGCAATGGCAACGATAGTTTTACAAGTCTGGGTATGTGATTCACATGCTTATTTCCCTTGGTTGGCTTAAATCCAGGGTCATAATCAATTTTATTTTCCTCTTCAGCTGAAAATTATTTTCTTTTTGTTTTTGCCTATAAGCCAAGAGGCACAACAGCTATGAAACTAAACCTGTGTAAAAGTAATTTCAATTGACTCGGGGAATTGTTTTTCAGCAACAATTTTTTTCGTGCTTTTTTTGTTTGGTCGGCTCAATGGTTGGTCATTTGGTTGGCCACTTTTGTCCTTTTGAGAGGAGAGTTGTACACTTATTGGCATAAATGCTGTATGCTTGTTATGGATTATAATCAAAAATACCAAGATTGTACCTTGTGATCCATGAAATGAGTTTTTATGTGGTTTTTTCGATTGTTTTTGAACTTTTCCAGAAAGTAAATTAAATTTTGTGTTAATTTTTGTTTTCAAGCTAACAAAAAAAAAGTATCAACTCTATCAACCCCCTCCTCTTAAGAGGATTTAACAATTCTAATTAATTTGTCACTTCCGTATGTAACCCAAATATTGTATTTAAATTGCTACGATATTTTTTTTTCTTTCTTTCTTAATTTACTTAAATTGTCTATAATACCTAGAATCCTTGACCCCCAAACCCTTTAGTTGTTGCTGCCACAACCCACTTAACACAATTATGAATATTTCCACAAATTCACCACAAATCTGTTTTAAAGTACTTAAACTCCACTGTTCCCCATGCTATAGTTTCAAAGTGCTCTCTACCTTTATGGTCATACACTTGAATATGAGGGGGGTACGAACGAGTTCATATAATAAATTTATTTATTCATATTGCATCCACCATTCATATAAGCCGATTTATTTATAAAACCGCATACAAAAGCCAAAATTATCATTTTGGTTTGGTTTGGTTTGGTTTGGTTTTACTTGCCGTTTAGGGCAGTTTTTTTTGGATTTTATTTTTACCCATTTCGTGGTAACAGCTTATTTGGTTTGAGTGGATATTTTTTTGTGTCTTTTATTGTTGCGAAAATCCTTTCGAAATAGAAAAATAAATTCATTAAAAAGTTTTATGTATTCGCCACAAAAATTAATTAAGAAAGTATTAAAAAATTTAATAGAAGTTTAGAAATTAAAAGAGAGAAGAGTTGCCACTAACAACAGAAAAAAGAAAAATTCAAACAGGTTATCTGATCACATACATACATACATACACAGGCTGCCTTCCAAAATGTATCAATACAAAGTTTGTATGCAGTTCTACTACTGTATATAAAGTATGTAGATATGCAAAGTAACCAAACAATGCATCAACTATAAATCCGATGCCTGATTGCTTTTTGACTGCGTTCAAAATACACAATGACGACGTTTTGAAATAGAATACATTGTATATATTTTGTACAGCGGCATTATGAAACACGATACTTTGTTCAAATACAAAGCAACTAACATTTTGGGAGGAAGCCATACATAAATTTAGTCATTGCAACCCTTTTAAGACCTAGTTTCTCACACCAATTATGTTGTGTGTGTTAATTTTATACATGAGTGGCGAGACCTACAGATTTTTGAGAAATTTTTCATGGCAATTCTATTTTACTCTCAGAGTTTTTGCCAGAAACCTGCTGAGAGGAAGTCACCGTAGAAATATTTTTTCATATTTGGAAATCTCTAACCCGGGGTTTGAACCCAGGCCTTACGTCTAATAAGCCAACACACCACCTACTAGACTACATTCTCCACTTCAACTTAATATTAGTGAAGCTCGGTTTTGATTCATTTCGACATTATAAGAGTCATTCCCTATTATCAACCGATTAATTCCAGAGAACACAATAAGCAAGTAAGCTATGGACACCAGAAACAAACAAATCCATACCGATTTCAATACTAACAAGTCGTACATTAGCAACATCAATACCATGCGTATTATATTGAAACGATGCGGAATCTTATCAAAGCAACTGAATTCTGAATTGTGGTAGAGTAAGGTAGAGTAAGGTAGAGTAAGGTAGCTAGGTAGCTAGGCAGCTAGAAAACCATGGGATAACATGGGTTACGTTGACTTTGACAGTCGATGTGTTCACATCACCTCCACGTGAGATGCCCGTGCTCTCAAATCTTTTATGCAAAATATCCAGTCGTTGTGCAGAAATCTCATGTCACTGGAGACGACGTCATCCATCTTAGGCCAAAAGAAATTAGTAATCATCGACCTATAGTGACGACCTTCCTAATGTTGTTCTCAAAGAAATATGAACCGATGAGACCATCAGACCAAAATTCACACCAAACAGTGACTTTTTTCGGGAAGCATTGGACGCTTTTGGACCTCTCTTGTGGATTGGTAGCATTCGACAAATTCGACGATTTTGTTGCTTCACACACACGCACACAATCATCTTGAAATGTGCTTCATAACGTAAAATGATTTTGAAAATTAGGATTCGTTGCCATTTGAAAGAAAGACGAGACGTCAAACACCCGAGTCTGATAAGGTTTACGCGAAAGTAGTACGGGGTAGTGAGGGAAAAAAATGCTGAGACATAGGGTTACTCTTTGCTGGGTCCCAGGTGAAGTTAACCCGCAGGCTTTCTTCGGACCACAGCCTTTCTACGGAGTGTGAAGAGATGTTTAAAAGGATACTTACAGCAAAAAAGAAGAAATAGAAATAAAATAGAAATCAAGAGAGAAAGAGCGAGAGAGAGGGGCAGAAAGTTTTTGGAAACCAAATGATTTTGAAGCAATTCGAACGTATGGTTAGTAACCAACCGTTTAACAGAGCACTGTACACTAAGCGAATACTCATTCCAAATGGATATCGTCTCGAACCCAATCTGGAGATTTTGTGATGATGTGAATAAAACATCAGAACACTTACTTGGAACCAGAAAAAAACAAATAAGTGTGCATATCAGTTGTTGGACAAGGAATAATTATTATTGACATCCTTGAAGTTTCTCAGGCCAAACGGTATAGATACCCTACAGTATCCCTAGGAATACTCTCTGTAAATTAAGGGCAGAATATTTGATTGTATGGTAGCAGTATTATGACATCTCTACACGGCGACGAGGATGAAGATCGCAAGTAGAAGAACGTAATCTTGTCACTAAATACTCAAATCAGTTCACCAAATTAAATAGAATTATCAGGGAGTTAAATATCTTAACTGGCTGCCACCAGATCTGTTGGCAAAATAAGTCACTGCAAACCGGGCAAAGAGACTGAGCATCACAATGGTCAGGCAAAAATCAAGGCTTCTGTTGATATGAATATAACTATCGACTGTATTATGCATCGTTTTGGCACATAAAAACTTGTAATGCTTCATAGATTTATCGATTATCGATTGTGTCTTTAAATTCAAAATTGTATATGTTCTCTATGGCCAAATCATTTTACATTTGACTTTGAGAATGATGCTGAGTCAATCGATGGATATACACAGTGAAGGTGATGAACCAAAATCACCTTCAACGCAGAAACTCTATGCGCTACAGTGTAGCCTTATAATGTTTTTGCTACAGTTCAGTAGCGTCTGTAATAAATCCGTTTGTATGCCTTGATTTTAAACCATTCAACTGGTTTATAACCTCATTTTCATGAGCAATAAATTTTATTTAATTTTCAAAATCTTCTCATGCTGTTGTTGCTGTTTTATTATTTTGTTGGCAATTGATTTGAAAATGTTTAAAATTCCTATTGGCTAATATACCGTGTATAATAAATTGCAACATTTTAACAGTCAATGTTACTGGCTTTTAGGCTTTAGCCAAGAACCAGCAGCAGCATATGGCCAAAACTTTATATATTGCAACATGCCTAAGATGCATATCGAGAGTTGAAAAGAAAAACAAAAACAAAAAGCCATAAACTGTGTAAAACGGAAATATAATGAAAGAGAATGACAAAATAAGTGAACTTATTTAAAGGCAGACTTCTGAAAAATAAAATACAACGGAACGTAAACGCAGTATGTTTGGTTGAGTACATATAGGAGAACGCTATCAGAAAACTGCCACTAGCTATGATAGTATATTTGGTTTGTGACAAAAACTAAAATAGGCATATGCTAGCTTGGAAATTCCATGCGCTATTTATTTGGTTATTACAAATCTATAATCAAAATAACAACCAAGCTTCTTACGAGTATTACGATTTTTAAAAAGAACGAAAATCTGTAAGAAACGCCGGCTATATTCAGTTCAATATCTCATTCTGTAATTTAATTCTAAATAACGGCCATTTTGTATACCCTTCGAAAGCCCTGCTTTTATTACCGCCTATAAAACGAAGTGCATGATGTTTCTGATGCTGGTCAAATCTATGACAACAAAATTTTGTTTTTGATTTGGCTTCCATGGTTACTTTCTTTCAGATTATCTAAGTGGGATAATTATCTTTTCAAAACCAAGCCTTGAAAAGCCTTCATCATGGTTATTATAAAGCCTTCAAAACGATCGAAGCCATAGATATACAAAATTAATCCAAAGGCATTTTTTTACTGTTGCATAGAGATCCGACGAAATGATCTCTTTACAAGGGCTTCCTCTATAATGTCTCCCCTAAAACCTTGTTACCCTGACAGACTTCAAGACGCTGTGCGATCTACATAAGCCTACTCCATCTACTACTTAATAAGCGCCCAAGTGTTTCCCTCTGAAAAGCTTAAACCATGCACAAGCATGTGTTTTGACGATGAGTTTTCTACAACACAGAATACACATAATGGGCTTGAACTGTATCTTGTTCCAAAACTATATATTCCGGTTACTATTCTTAGGCTACTCTTGGAAAATATGATGCTAGACTCAAATCTCTTCCCACTAATTACAAAATCCGATAATCGTCAGGTTTAAGTAGAGTCTCAGCCTTTCTCTATCTTTTTTTTTTAGCCGAGTAAAAATTTCCAATTTCCCCTTTCCATTTTACAGAAAGGCTTCTAGCAGCCTTAGCCAATTCAGCTTTTTCAAACAATCCCTTACTAATCTCGAATCAAACTCATAAGAGCAGGCTCTTCACATGACAGGTCTGACTATCGGGTAGCACTGCTATATTCCGTCCCCTGAACTTCCTAACCAATTTGAATAAAGTACATCTCTTGAGGGCAATAACTTTTGTTTGAAAGATGCAACTGAGTACAGGAACTGTACGACTGACAGAAACGCGGCAGTATAGAAATGGAACCTGCCATATTGCTCCCGGCTACCGTTGCTCAACTTTAACGACGTTCAGTCGAAACTGAGTAAATGGGAGTCCGAAGTTTCTCATTATAGTCTTAAGAAAAGTTACACAAAACCAGGCTACACTGCAGAATACAACAAATAGAAGGTTAGGTTAGGTTAGCGGGCAGTTCACTGTTCACAGACAGCTTCACTTGGTAGCCCATATGGCCCATTGTATTACCCACTGTGAGGTAAGCCCCCTCGAAAACGTCTGGTTATTTTAAATCCTAGGGATCACTATTACTTTAAACGGAGACTTCTAAGGCCTACGACCAACTACACCAAGTGAAAAACTATTTTTAACAGCCTTATACGAAAGAGTATCAAGAAATATAGCTCGTTGGGACATCAAGTTGGGATATCTTTGCCAATCGATGACTTTTACGAATCCAAAGGATTTTGTCCTCAAACAGTATTGCTTGGGTACTGCAAACATTGATTACAAACCGACTGGATAGTGGAAGTGGATATGGGTGGAGCATGTTTTGCATGTAGCACTCTCGGATACTGATGATGAAGTCGCCGTAGTCTAGTATGTAGTGTGTTGGCTTATTAGACGTAAAGCCAGGGTTCGAGCCCCAGGCCAGACATCAAAACAAAATACAAAAATTATTTCTTTGGCGACTTCCTCTCCGTAGATTTCTGGAAAAAAAATCTGAGAGTAAATAAAAACTGCAATGAAAAGTTTTTTAAAAATCTATCGTTCGGAGTCGACTTTTAACTGTAGGTCCCACCACTCATGTATAAAATTAACACGCATAACATAAGTGGTGCAAGAAACTAGATCGTAATCCTGACTGAAGGGTTGTAATGACCAATTATGTATGTATGTATGTACTCTCGGATACTAGAAACACAGTCGGAGAAGACGCTCACTAAATCGCGAACTGAACTGACTTAACCTGCAGTTGATAGGAGGATGTCGAAATGGCAGAGTATCTTATTGCTTTAAATCTCCGTGATACAACCTACAATGCCTATTGTAACATACCAAATAAATTGTTTACAATCCTTATCTGCTGGTTAAAAATTTTTACCAGAAGTTTAAAAACTAGAAACCAAAACAGAGAAACAAATTGTGAGACAAGTTATATACTAGTCAACGAACTTGTTGTCGCTGCACGCTAACCACTTTAATCAATGTGATGTTGCAATCAACATTTAGCACAAAACCAACATAACTTGGCAACATGTGGCTGTAGTAGACTGTTGCTATTGTCGTTTTATTTATGAGTACAGGCAAGTGAATTAAATTGTTTTACTGCCAACAAATTCAATTTCTCAATATTTCTTTTGTTTTTTTTTGTGTGTTTTTTCTCGTGCATTGCCACGACTAGACGCTCTAGTGACTTACTGGCCACAATGCAAAGCTTTGATTCCAAATAACAGGCTTCAACAATTGCATGCTGCTGCTGTCGCTGCTGTTTAGCTGTTAGTTTGGCTATTAGTTTGGCTGTGCTTACGAGTAACGTTATTATAATTGTAACCAGCAAGTTTTTTATTTTAATACCGGTCTCTATTGCCTGTTACTATTATGTTGGTTGTTGGACATGATTATTGCGACACTTGAATCAAATCGCATTAGTTGTTGTCGTTATTGTTGCTGCTGTTGTTATTCATTTATAATTTATAAATTTAATTAAGAAAACTTGTGTTTTGGCCACTGCAAATTCTTGTTGTTTTGCTGTGTTTTCTCGTGTTTTGTTTGTGTTGCATGCAACTTTATTTTTTTGAGTTTTCAAGCAACAACTTCTTGTATCAGCTTTTCAGTTCTCTGGCGGTCTTTTAAGCGTAAAGTGTTAATAAATTTTATGTTGTTTGAATTTTTGTTATTCAATAATAACAACAAAAAACAAAAACAAAATTATAAACAATATTTAATTCCTTTTAAATATGTTAACGAATTACTACTATTGTGCTCTAACAGTTCTTGTATTATGGTTTGGAAATGCAGTAAAAAGTGAAGATAAATTCTTAACAGATCCGCGTAAGTGTGTTTATTGCAAATGCAAGTGATAACAATTTTTATAACACTTTCAATTATTAAATGAGGCATGCAACATGAATGCAAAAGCATGCACAGCTTAGCAAAATATTAGAAAAAGAAAGAGACATTGTACTCAGACATTTTGTTTTTCAAAAAGAATCATAATTTCCTTGCGTTATAACACATAATTGGTCATTACAACCCCTTTAGTCAGGATTACGACTTAATTTCTCAAACCACTCATGTTATGCGCTTTAATTTTATATATGAATGGCAAGGCCTACGGTTAACAATTGACTGCGAACGACAGCCTTTTTAAGAAAATTTTTCATGGCAATGGAAAACGCTCAAGAACTATTTTTTCATATTTCGTTTTAATAGACCTGGGATTTGATCATTGGCTTCACGTCAAATAAGGCAGCACTGTACCTACTAGTTTACGACAACTTCAATTTATGCTACGTGTAAAAAAAGAAACAGGCTTAGTCTGACTTACCCGAAATGGATTTGAAGTTAATTTTTCCGCTTATCATGTTGATGCTAATAAACAGCAAACCATGTTCTTGAATGACCACTTTACAGGCGAGTTGGTGGTCCAAGATACGCAAAATGTTCAGCCCGGCATTTTGTCTTTATTGCCGAAAACTGTTGGATAAACAAAAAACTGTTAATAAATAACTTTTTCCTTTATTCTAGAAAAATAAAAATTATTTCATTTGTGTATTTCAAAAATAATATTTAAAAACGATTTTTACTTCTTCTAAACGCAGCTATACTTGAAAGTATTTCAATTCCTTAACCTCCTCTATAATGCTTGCATCACTTCCTTTAAACTAAAATTGCTCGATTTAAATTTTATTTTAATACTGGTAGCTCCCTCTAGTGTTTAATCGATATACATCAACAATTTTAGCACGCCATTAAATTTCATTTCATTTCTCTCTTTCTTTCTCTTTCTTCCACTCGCCTGCTATGATATTTGTTGCTTTCACATCACAATCTACGATTTTTCATAACGGTTTGTCACAGAACAGCCAATAATTGAGCCTGACAGCCATTTGTGCTGCTGTTTATTCAAAAATCAATTAAAAAATCAGAAAAAAAAACAAAATGGCTGATCGTGTGGTTCTCTGGATTTATTCGATGATCGTAGAATCGAATGCTGTGTGAAGTTATCTTCTGGTTAACAGCCTTTAATAAAAGTGGCAATGTGGACCATATTAATAAAGAAAGTAAATCTGGTGTGATTACAGATAACAAATGGGTTGGGTCTGCACCAAAAAGTGTAATTTTTTATGTTTTATTAGCTTCTGGCCTAAAAAATCTCAAAATCTAGGATGATTTTATTACAGCTTGTAAGGAAACGATAAACAATTTCTCCAGTAATAGTATGGTACGCATTATTTAGGCACCTTGCCATGAAGGAATAGTGGGAAATGAAGAGAATCGCAGGAAGTAATTTGAAATTTTGAAGCACTTAAAATCAAGTTGCAAGACTAGAAAATGTTGCATAGGACTATGAAATATTGGGGACTACGCAGTTATGATGACGACCAGGATTCTTTTAGGGCTAGAAATTATTGTGTAAACAGAATAAATTAAAAATATTTATTTTACGAGAATGTAGATTGAAACACATTAAAAAATGTAATAACAAAACTAAACAGAAAGACCACAGAAGAATAAATAAAAAACAATAACAAATCAACAGTGTTGTTCTAGAAGTTGCCAGACTGAAAGTAAATGAAGTAAACATAGAGCGAAAGACAAGGTTATCAATCAGTTGTAGTAAAGAACGTAAAATTTAAGTTGTTTTCTAATACGGTATTAAAAAGGGGGTGAAGAATTCAACATATTTTTTGTAGCAGGGATTATTGCATACCCAATAACTCTGGTACTTTTTGAATAAAATAGTTTGAAACTAAAAAAAGAACTTTCTTATAAAAGTTCAAAGTTCTGCGGTGTAAACATTGCCACAAATTTTTTGAAGGCACCAAACGTAATCAGCCAATCTATGTACATTCGCCCCTATAAGGGCGTCTATAGTTATATGGGCGTTAGGAGAACCTCAGACGCTCTCAGAATATATGGATTCTAGAAATATGTGCACAGTTCAAGATTTGTTCGTTCTCCTCCATATTTTTTATACAGATATGGATAGTAAGCCTGGTTTGTCAATTTTGTATTTTATTAGAGTATAGACATACATAAGTAATTGGTCATTACAACCCTTCACTCAGGATTACGACCTAGCTTCTCATACCACTTATGTTGTGTGCGTTAATTTTATACATGAGTGGTGGGGCCTACAGTTTAAAGTCGACTCCGAACGGCAGATTTTTGAGAAACTTTTCATGGCAATTTTACTTACACTCAGAGTTTTTGCCAGAAATCTGCTGAGAGGAAGTCGCCGAAGAAATACTTTTTGTAATTTGTTTTGATGTCTGGCCTGGGGCTCGAACGCTGGCTTTACGTCTAATAAGCCAACAACGGCGACTTCAATAAGAGTGGTAACAGAATGTATTTCAGTCATACTTCCAGTATTTATGTCATTTTGATTGCAGCACTCGGCTTGTTGAGTTTTAATACAGACCTCTGATGTGTTCTATTAATTCAATTGGTACCCCCAACAGGACTCTTCTAAATAAATCTTTAAAGATCAGATCCAAGAAAAGCCGAGTTCTTGTGAGCGACTCATAATCGAATGCGAACAGCGGCAGCGTTTTCGGCAGATCTTCTGTCTTACGTACGGGTTTTGGTGGTTAGCTGATTGAACAAGAGGACTCGAATTTAACCGCTATAATGAGAACATTTAGTCCTCTCGGTACGACAACTATTGCGATCGTTAAATAGAAGAAGCGTGCGGTGGGTTTGTTCGAACAGAAAGAACATTCATCCATTTTGAACAAAAACAATTTCGAAAGATTTAGAAACATGCAACCTTGATGATCTTATAATAAAACCCCTGTGGCGCAATAAAACCACTTGCTTTTAAGCTTGATTGGATAAGCTACGTTTAATTTTGAAATCTGCTCACAAATAATACAGAATTTGTAATTTTGGGGCTGATAATATCCGTCTACGCTTGTAATACCCATGCCAATATTAGTGAAAACAAATATTTCACAAAACCTTTGTAGTCTCCAAAACTTAAGTCACAATCCCCGTATTAATCATCAGCACACAATATTGGAATTGTAGTGCAAAGGAACTCTATTTGGGTTCCCCAAGTAGTGAATTTTTGAACACCATGATCATATGTATACCGTGTATTCTGGTAACAAATATTTCGCAAAACTTTTGTAGTGTCTGAAACTTAAATCACAATCCCCGTATTAACCATCAGCACACGATATTGTAATTTTAGTCCAAAGGAACCCAATTAATGTATTTTTGAATACCATGATCATAGGTATACTGCAGTCTATTCTGTTAAACACACATAACACTGTTCTGTTCATATTAACATTCCTCTGTTCATGTTGACATTCCAGTTCTGTTCTGTTCATATTAACATTTGAAATTTTTACAAATTTTTCCCCGCACACATAGAATTCTATTTAAGTGTTACGATCAACAAGAGTGTCACAGCTACGATCGTTTGTTTACTTAATCGTTTGGAAAAAATAACAAATCCCTGTAAAACAATTCAAAAGTAATTCTCATTTAGTACATTGCTATTTATGAATAAGTAAAAATAATTGTAAAGGGGTGGGTGGTCGGGTTTGTGTGTTCTGTGTACTGTGAGGGGTAGAGTGAACCATACTAATAGATCAATTGTGGACGACAATCTGAATACAGTGTGATGATGATAGGATTAAGATGCTTTTGGAAATAATTACTAGGACTCTAGTGAAGATGCTGGATAATTGAAGAGGATTGGGATGTGGTAGAAGCATCAAGCTACATACATATATGAGAATTGTGGTCCAAGTGAACCCTAATACAATTCATTTATACCTCAGATGGCTTATTTTATTCCCCACTACAACACTGAGACCCAACCACCCGCCCTTTTACACATCTTTGTACTTATTCATAAATAGCAATTAACTAAATGAGAATTACTTTTTAGTATCAATTGTCTGAATCTGAAATACAAGACATAGTATAGACTTATGAAGAGTAATTATCAAATAAAATTGTAATTTAAAATTATTTTAAATATATGTACACTGATATGTGACAGCAATGTAAGATTCTTAAAATATAAAAGTTTGTATACTTGTTTACTTTCTATGCCTCTTTATCGCGGCTTCTTTTTTGTCTTTTTAAATAAATTTATTTAATCAAATGAAGCTTTTTATATGTTAAAGGGGACATTTGATTGTTTATAAGGTTATGTTAGGTTAGAGGACGTGTACTTGTCAATTAAGACAAGTACAGTACCCGGCGGTCGAATTGACCCATTGCACAACGTCCTAGTTTCTCACACCACTTATGTTGCGTGTGTTAATTTTATACATGAGTGGTGGGACCTACAGTTTAAAGTCGACTCCGAACGACAGATTTTTATTTATTGAGAAACTTTTCATTGCAATTTTATTTACTCTCAGAGTTTTTGCCAGAAATCTGCTGAGAGGAAGTCGCCAAAGAAATACTTTTTGTATTTTATTTTGATGTTTGGCCTGGGGCTCGAACCCTGGCTTTTCGTCTAATAAGCCAACACACTACCTACTAGACCACGGCGACTTCAGAGTATAAACACGTATTTGAAATCAATAAGCGTAGTCAGCCTGCTTTAAAGACACTAACATTCTAACATAGTGAGACTAGTTTCAGTCTGCTGGCATGATATTAGACTTGATCCCGGGATCATCATTTTGCATGAGCTAGCAAAGGATCATTGCTAGCAAGAGATCAAAGCACAATTCCATATATGTCCTCCTGCGTAGGGGTCAAGTGATAACTGCCAAGAGATGACTGACTGTCTAGAAGCACAGTTGCCAGTAATATCATTACCTAGGATAAGCAAAAAACGTTGAAAGTAATTCACCCATGGGTGGATCACACAGACAGAGTTCTTTCCACAAGTAGGCCCTAATTTTTTTATACTTTAGACAGCTCTTGGGTAGCCTACTCATGGAGTGTATTGTACTGAAATGCCGATAAGGGAATTACTGGAAAGACGAAAGACGGAGTAGCTTGGGACAGTTTGGGGTTGATTTTTTTATTTTGAGTGACTAAAACCTTCGTTTGATATTTTTTAATAACAATTCATAAACTAAAGAAAGTGTGTCAGCACAAAGTCGCAGACCCTACCCGCCAGGCAACAAGGGGTACCCTGTAATAAATAAATTTAAGAGTTTAAAACATGAAATCCATAATGATTCATCATCATTAAGAATGCCTAGAACTTAATCAAGCCATAACTAAACCCTTCCAATATCTCTTTAACTCTTCAACAGCAGATTACATCCAAGGTTGTCAAATTGCGAATGCAAATTTTACAAAATGCTCAACCGAAAGTATACAAAAATTGTTTGATAAGCTGAATGGTGGTAAGTAGATCAAAAAGAATATGTTGGGGTCACTTACTTCAAAATCAAATTATTCTCGTTTTTCTTTAGGCATACCCGGCTTGGATAGCATAAAAAGTTTTGATCCCTTCTATCTCAATCGCATTAAAATCACTCAGGGCAATAGCCAGGCCATTAACTTAAAAGTTGAGCTATCGAATGTAAAAATAATTGGGTTTGGCCACACACATGTTTTGGAGAGTCAGTAAGTGTACCTCGGATGTAAGATTGGAAATAAAAGTGTCACTGAATTGTCTTGAAATTTTTGTTTCAGGGTATCCAACAAAGACTTTGGCTGGAAGACGACATTTGTCTTGCCTGTAATGAAATTGCAGGGTGACTACAGTTTATTTGGAAGAATTTTATTGATACCCTTAAATGGTCGCGGAGAAGTGTTTTTGGATGCAGGTCTGCATAAGAATTGAAATTTTTTTGTTTTGACAAAAAAAAATGTTTTTTTTTATTGAAACTCTCTTTCAGAAAATATGACTGTGGTCATGCATACCAAGACACGGCTGTATGAGAAGGGTGGCTTTACGTTCTATAATGTAACCAGTACCCATGTGGACTTCAAATTGGAAGGCTTAAAATCCTATTTCTCTAATCTCTTCAATGGTCAAAAGCAATTGGGTAAGCTAAGCTAAGAATTGTAAGAAAAATTGTTGAACATTTTTTTTTTCCTTACAGAGGACAGCACCAATAAATTTTTCAATGACAACTGGCGCATGTTAACCGATGCTTTGTACACCGTTATAACACAAACAATACAGGATATTTTATTGGATGTCTTACGTAAGATATTCCATTACATACCAGCAAATTTCTTTGTCACTGACATACCCACTTCAGAGCAATTGTATGGCAAAGGGAAGACCAAGTAAGAAAAGGCGTCAATAGGGTCGATTGAATTAAAAAATATTGTAAAAAGTAATTTTAAGTAATTAGCCTTTAAAATGAATTGCTGATATGGTAAATGTAATAATGTAATGTAAATATAAAATAAAACAGCTTTAAACAGCTTAAACTTATAAGGCCCAGCAGTAATGAAGGCAAAAAAAAGAGGACAAAAAAGTGGGGTTAAAATGAACGCTGCGTATAACATTAATTTGTCGTGGGCCTATTAAAACCCTTTAACCAAACACCAACGATCAATTAAGTTTTTATCCGCAAACAAATTTTTTTTTATAATACAATTGCTGTTGTTGTCGTTGTTGTTTATTGTAGCAGGCATTAAAGCCGATATTCCACTTTCATTAAGAGTTGCAGCAGAGCTGGCAAAACTTTAAAACAATGGAGATTAAAATGTGTAGGAAATTTTCAAATACAAGTGCATAACGTTTTCAAGGATATTTTAAAGTCCAGCTTTCCCGGTCCAGTCTTTTCTATAAACAATCAAGTCCCTTGGATAGTATATTTCTATTCTAAACAACACACAACATATATTGTGATATCCATTTAATGATTGACTATAATGATTGACATCTAATGTTTGAAATCTAATGATTGGCATCTAATGATTGACTATAATGATTGACGTCTAATCATTGACGTCTAATGATTGACACCTAATGAATGACTATGAAAAGTCTAACAGACTTTGAGCTTACGCTCAAGTCATAACAAGTACTTCCAGATATGCGTCAGTATGGCAAAAAGCCATAACTGCTAAAGGATTAGAGATAGACACACTTAAGTCATAGAAGCCCATTATGATACCACACTTGTCAAATTTCCCTAGTCATGGAGTAATTTGGAGTTTCTGATGGAGTCCTTTATTGCCTGCTCGTAGAAGATATCATCTATTTAGTAGACACATTAGTTGTAGACACCGTATTAGGTGGCCATTTTTTCTCTGACATAATGTTGGACATGTAGTCAATGGGTGGAGAATAATTCCAACTCTGCAGAAGTCATACACTATAATAAGTAGAACAACCATACTGAGCGTACTCCCTTGGGGTTTAAGCTCACTTTTCGTGCGACTTCTATCCTATATTTTCTATATATATCCATATTCTATATTTATATCTATATTCTATATTTGACGTGATGTGCTGTGTAATTCTGCCCTGATCCGAAGTCATTATAAGGTCTCAGGTCTTTAAAGAGGCCACCTAACATAGAGAACCTACTACAGCGTTCGATGCACTAGCACACTTTTCTGCAATATCAGTATATCGCGCAAACCATACATATTCTAGAGAAATAAAAATTATTTCATTTCTTTATTTCAAAAATAGTATTTAAAAACGATTTTTACTTCTTCTAAACGCGGCTTTACTTGAAAGTATTTCAATTCCTTAACCTCCTATATAATGCTTGCAGCACTTCCTTTAAAATAAAACTGCTTGATTTTAATTTTATTTTAATACTGGTAGCGCCATCTGGTACTCAACCAATGTAACTCAACAATTTTAGTACGCCATTAAATTTCATTTCATTTCTATCTTTCTTTTTCTTTCTTCCACTCGCCTACTATGATATTTGTTGCTTTCATACGACAATCTACAATTTTTCATAACGGTTTGTTACAGAACACCCAATAATTGAGCCTGACAGGCTGTTTATTCAAAAATCAATTAAAAAATCAGACAAAAAACAAAATGGCTGATCGTATGGTTCACTGTATTTATTCGATGATCAACGAATCCAATGCTGTGTGGAGTTATCTTCTGGTTAACAGCCTTTAATAAAAGTGGCAATGTGAACCATATTAATAAAGTAAGCAAATCTGGTGGGATTAGAGATTACAAATGGGTTGGGAACTGTTCCAAAAAGTGTAATTTTTTATATTTTATAAGCTGCTGACATAAAGAATCTCAAAACCTAGGACGATTTTATTACAGCTTGTAAGGAAACGATATACGATTTCTCCAGTAATAGTATGGTACGCATTATTTAGGCACCTTGCCATGAAGGAATGGTGGGAAATGAAGAGAATCGCAGGAAGTAATTTGAAATTTTGGGCACTGAAAATCAAGTTGCAGGACTAGAAAATATTACATAGCACTATGGAATATTGGGGACTACGCAGTTATGAGGACGACCAGGATTATTTTAGGGCTAGAAATTACTATGTAAACAGAATAAATTTAAAAATATTTATTTTACGAGAATGTAGATTTAAACACATTAAAAATTTTAATAACAAAACTACACAGAAAGGCCACAGAAGAATAAATAAAAAACAATAACAAATCAACATTGATGTTGCCAGATTGAAAGTAAATGAAGTAAATATAGAGCGAAAGGCAAGGTTATTAGTCAGTTGTAGTAAAGGAACATGAAATTTAAGTTGTTTTCTAATGCGGTATTAAAAAAGGGGGTTAAGAATTCAACATATTTTTTGTACCAGGTATTATTGGATACCCAATAACTGGTACTTTTCCATTTCTCCGACTTTCTCGATAACAGAGACTTTTGAAAGCTTCGAGTATATGTTAAAATCAACACGATCTGTCAAACTCAATAGAAGGTGGATACAATGCCCTTTAAAAGAAGGTAAGAGTACCTTAGTTTATATTACATACAAACATTCAACAATTGGTCATTACAACCCTTCTGTTATGATTACGACTTAGCTTCTCAAACCATTTACGTTATGTGTGCTAATTTCTATACATGAGTAACGGGACCTACAGTTTAAAGTCGACTCCGAACGACTGAGAAAATTTTTCATGGCAATTTTATTTTATTCTGAGAATTTTTGCCAGACATCTACTGAGAGGAAGTCGACCAAGAATTATTTTTTTATATTTCGTTTTAAAAGACCTGGGTTTTGACCTGTGGATTCACATCAAATAAGGTAGTATACTACCTACTAGTTTACGACAACTTCAATTTATATTATGTGTGAAAAAAAAACAACAGGCTTAGTCTGACTTACCCGAAATTAATTTTGAAGTTAATTTTTTCGCTTATCATGTTGATGCTAATAAACAGCGAACCATGTTCTTGAATGATCACTTTACAGGCGAGTTGGTGGTCCAAGGTGTGCAAAATGTTGAGCCAGGGATATTGTAGTTATTGCCGAAAACTGCTGGATAGACAAAAAACTGTTAAAAATAACTTTTTCATTTATTCTAGAGAAATAAAAATTATTTCATTTCTTTATTTCAAAAATAATATTTAAAAACGATTTTTACTTCTAATCGAAGCTATACTTGAACGTGTTTCAATTCCTTAACCTCCTCTATAAAGCTTGCATCACTTCCTTCAAACTAAAACTGCTCGATTTAAATTTGATTTTAATACCGGTAGCGCCATCTGGTGCTCAATCGATGTACCTCAACAATTTTAGCACACCATTTCATTTCATTTCTTTCTTTCTCTTTCTTTCTTCCACTCGCTTGCTATGATATTTGTCGCTTTCACATGACAATCTACCATTTTTCATAACGGTTTTATTCAAAAATCAATTAAAAAATCAGAAAAAAATGGCTGATTAGGTAGTACAAGATTTATTAAGTTTATGTTACAAGCAAAAAAATAGCAACAGGCTTAGTCTGAGTTCTAGGCTTAAATCTCTAGAACTCTTTCTTATCTTTAAGTTAAGAGAGAAGGACAACTACGCTTAAAGCCCTTTTAAAGGCACTTACGCTGCAGTACAGCTATTGATACAAGATGCTACTGCGCTTTCGTATGATTCGTTGGATTTATTCGATGATCATTGAACCAAATGCTGTATGGAGTTATCTTTTGGTTGATAGCCCCCAATAAAAATTGCAAATGGGAAGCACATTAATAAAGCAGGCTCATCTGGAGCTATTACAAGTTACGAATGCATTGCGAACTACTCCCAAAGATAAACGTTTTTTATGTTTTATTAGCTTCTATTTGAGAATTCCAGAGCGAAATTGACTGCACTGCTTCACAAACGTATTCAGTTCCGTGGATGTACAGCAAAAAGGCAGTAAAGTAGAGTATGTATGCCTTACATTTCCGTTACAATAGAAACATTATTTCCATTTGGAGGTGCTATTGCGAGGAGAATGAATTGTCGGAATTCATAATTGGAACCTTTGTGGCTTTAATACATCCCAGGGGAAAACAAATGGGTGCTGTATGATAAGGTAATGGGCCAGCAGTTTTCCCTACTGACCCTGAACACCATTCTGAAATTTGTCAGGACATCTGTATTGCAAGAGACATTCTAGGAATTCCCTTTAGAGACCAGTTTAATGGATCGTAGTACTCTAATAGTTCAACACGAATATGATAACCCAGTTGACAACTTTATAAACGTTACAAAATATTTTTTATTTTCAAAATGAGGGTTGGTCCTGCCATTTTTCATGACTCTAAATGTCAGTTAACTCCACTTACCAAAAAAAAAAAAAAAATAAGAGGGGGTGGGAGAGAGGAAAAAAGAGTAAGAGAAAAAAAATACAACAAAATATAAAAACATACAAGCAGTCGTAAATGGTCTTGACCACAAATACAATGGAAACCGTATGTGTTAAATTAATTGCCCTGTTTCCTGATGCTGCTACGGCTACTGTTGCTGCAGTTTTAAGCATGATAGTGTTGCCATATCATCGCTATTGTTGGCTGTATTGCATTACCCTGCAAAAGTGTAGCCGCTGTTGTATTTTCCACTACCACTCAGGGTTTTTCTTTACTTTTCTTTTTTGTTTTTGTATTTTTAATTGTAATTTTTACAGCAATTAATTTATTTTATTAAACAGTTTATTTTAACTCGATGCTAAGGACACCAAGCGTGTGCCTCAACATGCTATCAAGCACAGGACATTTATATATGCATTGCCATGTGTATTTCTACCAAAAGCATTTTGAGGCTATTTGTACAGCAGATTCGTTTATTTTTTTTTTTCGCCTACAAAGTGCATTTAATTTGTATTAAAAGCAAGGCACAGGGTAAATGTGTATGGTGTGTATGGGTATAGATGAGTGTGTGTCCGTTCAAATGTTCAACAAAATTGGTTGTCGTTTCAAAAAATGTTCTGCGGTTTTTGTGATTTTAAATTGGCTGCGTTAACCAAATAAATTTATTTAGATTAATTTTATTTTATTTTAAAATGTTTTAGACATTGTTTTACGAGCATATTTAAGCACATTTCGCAAAAGCGGACAACAGGACACTCAATCAAACCAGCACATACACACATCGACTAATGTACACTTTTAGCGCACGCATTCGTATGTTAAATTAAACAAATTGTTTTAAATTAAATTATACTAAACGATTGGAAAAGGGGGAGAGGTGCGAAGAGAGAGAGAGAGACACGCAAATGGAATTGGCATGCAAATGATGGAGTTATAATGGAACCACAATGTGTTCAACATTATGGCGAAAGAAAAATTTTTCTACGCCAAAGTAATTTATCACAAAAAAAAAAGGAAAATAAAAACACTTGTTTCAATTGAGGCAGCAAAAATAAAGCGCGAGAAAAGGTGCTGTGATTCAAAAAGTGAATTAAAGAGCTGTCCAATGGCAAATGAGACCGAGAAAACGGTATCCACCAGGCTTCCTGATACTTTTTTAAAGGTATGGATTTGAATACATACATAATTGGCCATTACAATCCTTTAAGTCAGGATTTCGACCTAGCTTCTCACACCACTCATATTGTGTGTGTTAATTTTATACATGAGTGGCGGGACCTACAGTTTAAAGTCGACTCCGAACGACAGATTTTTGAGAAACTTTTTCATGGCAATTTTTATTTACTTTCACAGAGTTTTTGCTAGAAATCTGGTGAAAGGAAGTCGCCGAAGAAATACTTTTTGTATTTTGTTTTGGGGTTTAAACCCTGGCTTTATGTCTAATAAGCCAACACTCTACCTACTAGACTACGGTGAATAATAATTATGATTTGAATAATCTCCAGCAGGACTTGTTCTGTCAACAAATGATGGCTTCTTTGAAAAATATGATCTCCTGGTCTTTCTCGAAATTACAGGTTTCACAGAAATCTGTGAGCGGTATATTAAGCTTGTATGCTAAGAGGCTAGACTTTCATTATGAATGTTATGAGGTCCTTAAGATGTATTTTGGTTGGATTTAACACAAATCTTTTTGTTCTGGGACTTTATCTGGTCTTTACACAAACGAGAGTCTGTGTGAAGTCATTTGTTTGCCCCTATGCAGAGGAAGATCCATTGCAAGCATGAATTAATTATGAAATAATCATCCAAAAACATTTAGCATTCATTGGGTAATGTTGGATCCGCCTTAGAGGCTGTTTTGTATTTCAAACCCGTTTCATTAAATATATCTGTGTTTGATATACCCCGACTCTAAATTCTTCACAGTAGTGGATAGTCTAAGAGGTAATAACAGTTCTGGAAAGATTCCACATCCGACGTTGAGGTGTCATCCGTATCAACCTTAGACTATGCTGTTCTTTGAAAGGTGTAAACCCAACAGATTTTTGACCTCGAGTTCTTAAATATTCTCTTCCCTTTTTAATCGATCTTACATCCTCTGCTGAAGCGATTGCGGTCGTGTATAGTATGCCCAGGGTAGTGATGGACACTAATTCGACTTTACATTGTAATCTCGAATCAATCACAGGAGCTGAGTGATCAAATGGCGGCCTGACAGTCAGATAGAATTACTATGTACCGTTCCCTATATTTACGTGTCTATGTTGAAATGAGCACATCTTTCTGAGGCGTAAGCTCTTGCTTGGAAAAAACGCGCTAGTTTCCCGATTATCTACGAATATTGCACTTAAGGATCAAACGCTCAGGCTTCTGCTTTTGAGCCATTCGTATCTCACAATATTTTCCTACTGTGGCTCTCAATTTACTTTTTTTTATTCAGTTTCGTTGCGTAAAATCATAGTTTTCTGATACTTTCTAGAGGACAGTTATGAAGGGAACTGTCAGCCATTTGATTTGACCGGTGACAATGCCCCTTGATAAATGAATATAATGGCCAATGGGCTTACAACCAACAAAGCCTTTAGTACCGTTATAGAAAGACAAGTCCATCTCTGTATGTAAAAAAAATCGAATTGTTTCGATGCATCGATAAGTTAGATCGAGTGTATGTCACGGTATCTGAATTTCGTGCCAAAAAGTTCAGTTTTTGAGTCCGACATAAAAACAAGCCAGCAGGGTATTAAATCTGTTCTGAAGGACAGTGTTTACCAGGGAGAATGGAAGAGTTTTGCATCGACCGAATTAAACAAAATAAAAAAGGCAAGTTCTGGCCTGTGAGCCTAAATTTTCAACCACAATTTTTCGAATGCTTTTAAACAAGTCTTGCAACATGTGCCACAGTATTGGTGTGATGGAATATTACGATTTCATATCGCATTCTAACACAACAAAATAACATAAGAGGAGATCGGTTTTAAGTGTAAATTTGTTCTGTATGGCAAAAAGATTCCTGACATGTGACAGAGCCAAAAATGCTCAGTAATACATTACAAAGAAGATTATGTGGTCTGGGCGTTCAAACATTAAAATTTTTTGACTAGAGAGGTAGTGCTAGAACAACGAACTGGATTGGTTTTAGCAACTGCAGCTTTGGATAAAAGAAATATAATGTTGGGGAAGATATTTAGTACCATAGTCGAAGCATTATTTGCCTTTTTTGATGACAATCTATTGCTTTTAGCAACTGTAGCTTTGGATAGAAAAATTATAAAGCATGGGGGAGATATTTGGAGCCATAATTGACACCTTATTTGGCTTTTTTTAAAGCCAATCTAAAACAGAGCGGAGCTCATTGTCTTTACCTTAAATAAACAAGCGTTTGTTCACAGTTTTCTTTAGTTTATGATTTCCACTATTTTAAGTCCATAACTTGGTTATGCTCTCCATAACTCTTCTTAGAAAATAAAAGAATAAAAATTAAAAAGTTATTCGAATAATGTTTTGTTACAATAATCTTTTAAATAAACGTACTACAACAACAACAACAACAAATAACAAAAACAATACTTTGTATTCCTTGGATAGTTTTTGTTGAAGTTTCATTTTGAAAATCTTTTTTTTTTGTTTTTCGGTTTTTCAGTTTTTCAGTTTTTATGATTTCAGTTGTACGAGTTCATTTTATTGCAGCAAAAGTTTTTCACAAAACAAATATTCATACAGGCCAGGCAGGCCTGGTTTTCTTTTTTGAAATGCTTGTACGGATAACAAAAGAGGCTGTTTTAGACCCAAAAGTAATTATGATTGTTAAACTTGCTGTTGCAATATACTTTTCTTTCGAAGAATTAAAACATTTTCATTCCATTTTCATTGTTTAATGCTCAGCTTATCGAAATTAAGCAGCTGCTTTACGAAAATAAACTTGTGGAAGGGAAAAGTTTTAAGTTTTTTTTTTTTTTTTGGTTGGCTTGAAGTGTTTATAATCTAGAAAATTTCAAAATGTTTTGTTCATGTTAAAGCAGTTGAAATATTTTAAATTTGATCAAATAAAAGATTTCAAGATTTCTCTGCTTAAAGTCTAGTGTTAATGGTATCCACTGTTTTTAGTGAAACGAAATTAAAATTTTTGTGATTTCAGTCACGTAGTTTGAGTAGAGACGGCAGTGTTGGTAAAACAATATAAAAAACCAGCCTAAAAATATTCAGTGAAAAAAGAGAAGCTTAAATCAAATATTTATTTAAAGTTTAATCCACAAACAGTACAAAAAAATGAGCTAGAGACAGGAGTTTAACACAAAATACAGAAAATTATTAGGTGTTCGATAGAGAGCTTTATTGATTCGAATCACTTATTGTGTATATGATATCCATATATCCATATCCAATATCCTTCAAGCGAAGTCGCCGTAGTCTAGTAGATAGTATGTTGGCTTATTAGAAGTAAAGCCAGGGTTCGAGCCCCAGACCAGACATCAAAATAAAATACAAAAAGGATTTCTTCGGCGACTTCCTCTCAGTGGATTTCTGGCAAAAACTCTGAGAGTAAATAAAATTGTCATGAAAAGTTTATCAAAAACCTGTCGTTCGGAGTCGACTTTAAACTGTAGGTCCCGCCACTCATGTATAAAATTAACACACGCAACATAAGTGGTGTGAGAAACTAGGTCGTAATCCTGACTGAAGGGTTGTAATGACCAATTACGTATTACGTGAGAGTGGCTTTTAAATTTGAGCCGTTTTCAAAGTTCGTAGGCCTTCAAAGGGAATGCCAAAGTAGAGATCTCAACAGTGAATTCGATGGTTTTATGTCACGCCGAGCCAATTCATTCCCATACAGTTGCCTTAAATACCACTATGACCCTGGTACCCATATGATATTTCATTGACAGACTCTCAACGGGTATAAACTGTTGTGAACTTCGCTACGTTAGAAACCACTGCTCTGACAAATGCCTGGGTATTAGAAAGTGTGCTAATCTCCCATCTAGTAATATTTTATCCGTACCGGAACCTGTATGGCCAATACTTCTGCCTGGTATAAGCTGCAATGAAAACGTATCCTTCTGAATGCTGGTCGACTGCGAAAAACAATTCATCAGCAATAGTTCCACTCAGTTTCGAACTAACGGTGAGAGCCTCAACGAAGTCGTTAACAAAGTGCTTGACACCATATTACCAGACCTGCCTTTTCAAAATGAATATACTGAACTTTCTAGAGATAGGGTGGTATCATCAGTCAATACCCATGGTATGGAATGAATTTTTATATATCTTCTAATGGAATAAGTATAGCTTTTGGAGTCCTATATATATAAATACACTGGTGTTTTAAATTATTACCATGGTTAGAGCTACTGAAGAGCTGTCATTGAAGATAAAATTAAATGTTCCACAATTTGTCTCGAACAATTTAATTCCATAAGTTTCGCCTTCAATTTTTCGTTTCAACTTTTAATTCTGCCATTGCCTCGAGATATTTTTATCGTATCGCTTTTTCTTTTCCCTTGTCTCTCGCTCTGTCTTCAGATGGTAATTTTTATGAATGAAGAAAATAAGTTTCCATTACAATAAATATGAATTATCATCATTTTAACAACAAAAATTATTTAAAAAAAAAAATGAAAAAAAAATTTACAAAAAGGAAGAGGCGTTTGAAATATTAAAATGAAAATGATTTAATTCGTCTTTCATTCATTCTGTTTGTTTGTCAATTGTCTGTTGGGAATTTTCAGCCAGCAAGCTGAAGTTGTGCATCCTTTTATAAACCAACATACACAGAGAGAGAGAGAGAGAGAGAGAGATAGTCTCGCCCTGAAGGATTCATAATTTTTTAAGATTTTAATTCAGTTTTTGGTTTTTATTTCTTTGCTTTTGTTTGTTTTTAGCCTGGGATTGCAGAAAACAGCAAAGTGAGTCATTCATTCATTCATTTATTCATTCATTTATTCGCTTTTATTTGGCAGATTATCACTCATCAGTTTGGAAAATTTTTCTTGCAGATATTGTTGTTGTTGTAAAAGAAAAATATTTCTTTAATATTTCCATTAAATACTTTTAGTTAAATTAACATAATTTTATAAGCACATTTTTCTTCTTTTTTTCTTTTTTTTGAAGGCATGAATGAATCCAAAAATTTGTTCCTCATTTTGCTTCAAGTATTTTCAATTATTTTTCTCCTTCAGCTTATATTGTTGTTGTTGTTGTTGTTGTTGTTGTTGTTGTTGTCTATTTGTTGCTTCGACAATTCTATGTCTCTGTTAATTTTAATATCCTTTAAAATTATTTTTGTTGCTGTTGTTTTTTTATTTGCTTTCCAGCCATCCATTAAATTTATCAAAAAAAAATTATTTCTTGTGGCATAACGTCCCACCGCCTGGAGACCTAAAGTTTCGTGCAAATAAAAATCCTTTATTATTGTTGTTGCAAATGTAGTTTGTCATTGTTGCTGTTGTTGTTGTTATCGTCTTGAATTTTCATAATTTAATCAACAAAGTCAATATTGCAAATGAGTTCCAGAAAAAGTCTCATAATAATGTTGCCAATGATGGTGATAATGATGATGATGAGCTTGTTAAGACTGTTAAATTTGTAGGCATAAATTTGCATTAGTTTAACCCAAAAAAAAGAAAGGATTTTCAATGTTTTCCAGTTAAAAGAAGAGAAACATGCATACAAAGATATAAGGTGGTCGAGTTTAAACAGTCAGTTCTTAATCGGGTAATGTAACTCCAAGCTATCATGGAACCTGAATATTCAGAAAACGATTTAAAAGGGAATCCAACTGCTAGAAGTTGGGTTCTCATGCTGAGTGTGGTGAATTGTATTTACACCTCATCTTATGGTGAAATGTGTTGAAGACAAAGAACAACAGAACCATTCCATTTAACGTGCAGAAATGTGCACAAGTTCCTAGTATAACCACATCTGAGGCGGTTCTGAGTGTCAGTCCTCTCTTACTGATGATTGAGGCCTCTGAAGTCCTTTTAAACTTAAAGAGTTTGGTTCACTAAATTCTTGTAGGCTGGATCAATCGGCCCAGCTGATGTAGTAAAATCATTTCGATTATTAGAATAATAGATAACACGGTCACAAAAGTTTACTTCTGTGATACATCAAGGCACCTTCCAAAATGTTAGTTGCTTTGTGTTTGAACAAAGTATCGTGTCTCATAATGCCGCTGTACAAAATATATACAATGTATTCTATTTCAAAACGTCCTCAATGTGTATTTTTAACGCAGTCAAAAAGCAATCAGGCATTTGATTTATAGTTGATGTATTGTTCGGTTACTTTGCATATTTACATAGTTTATATACAATAGTAAAACTGCATACAAACTTTGTAGTGATACATTTTGGAAGGCAGCCCAAATATATGCCTGATAGGGGATTATAAACAGTTTGCGATAAATTCTTAGACTACTCAGGTCAAGTTTTCACGTATGGGTCCAAATTGAAGCAAAATCAAATGGTATCTCATCTGTGAAACCAATAGCAAAGACTCATTTAGTCTGCCAGCGGTAGATAGTGTCTTACAGGCAGAGATTGTAGGGGAACTACTCACGATAGGCAATTGAAAGCTTTGATATTTGCTAAAGTCACAACAAATCTGGAAATGTAAAATGCTGTTAAGCGACCTTATGTCGGATTATCCAATTAGTTTAAGCTGGGTACCTAGTCATTGCAACGTTACTAGGTAACGAATTGCGGACGAACTGGCAATAACAGGATCTGCTTGAGCAGGAGAGAGGTCGGTGAAAGCACCATTAGACTCCTTCTTTGGAATTCTAGAAAAATTTTGATTCACTCACCAAGAGCATGGGAGATCTAGATCTGACTATAGAATTGCAGGAGTTTCAAAAACTAGGAAATTCTAGAAGTCCTAACGGGGTGTGATATACGGATTTCCCATTTCTGTGGTTATACGTCTGGGTACAGAAAAGATATGATAAGAGACAAATTATTTTCAGCCCGTAGGAAAACTTTTGGGTATCGAAAGAGTGCTCAATTCAACTTGAATAGAGACAGAAAGAACAATCGCCATCTAATCACTCTAATTTTTGAGGTAACTTTGAAGATATTTTGTGATATTTTTGGAAGCTCAATCAGCTAGGTAGAGGAAATACCTTCTATGCTAGCTTACGTGGGAATTCACGGCATTGAGCAGCAGATGTGTTGCTAGGATTAGAGCTACAATCTTTCTCTGGAATCGGAAGAGATTTTTGAAAGGATATATCCAACCAAAGTATGGTATGGAGACCTTTCTCAAACCTAATGGATCGCAGGCAATCTAAACTTTTGCTGGGTAATTAAAATAGGAGGCGATTTGAGTATAAAAATAACCCAGAGTAAGTAAGATTAGAGATCATCTAGAGTCCAAGATGAAGATTCGGTGATGTTAATAACAAGTCATCTGAACATATATACATACATGATTGGTCATTACGACAGGTTTTTGAGAAACTTTTCATGGCAATTTTATTTATTTTCAGAGTTTTTGCAAGAAATCTGCTGAGAGTAAATCGTCGAAGAAATATTTGTCCATAGCTTCGTTTCTGTTAGAGATGGCTGACCTGGGATTTGCACCATTTGCACAGTACCTACTAGACTACGACAACAACAACAATACCATTTAGTTTATTGAAAATCAGGCTGAAGAATGTCGCCTTGAGACAGTAGGAAAGAACTGCAAATATATTCTAAGGTGATTGCGATGACGGCAAAACCATACGTCTTTAAAGAGTGAAGAAGAGCGACTTGAATACTAAAATGAACGTACTCACGAGATACTATCAAAACACGTTCCAACCGTAATGGCATGGTGGCAAATGATGAATGCAGGGCATGTTGTAAAGACTTTGAAACAATGCAACACTTTTTATGTCAATATCTAGCTTCAGTAAACTCGAGATCTCAATATTTTAAGGATAAATTATACAGCTCAGATGAGACGAGTGGACTGGTAGAACATAAAGAAATTTGGTCGCAGTATACGGCACTTTTACTCAAAATAATGATTATACCAGATGGGACTAGGTTAGGCTAGGTCGAAGTGGTAGCTCTGATACCAAAGAGCTCACTTGAGCACGCATAGCGGCCCAGTCTCTGTACTGACCAAGTTTCACTAAAATCAGGGAAGAGAAGGAGAAGTTGGTCATCGCAGGGACTGCACATCAAAGCACAACTACCCCACTTTGGAAAACCAGCCTGAAAGTCTGATGAACGAAGCTATATCCTTGACATCAATAGATGAAAGCTCCGTCAAGCTGAGAAGAAATGGAGAGCAAACAACCTACATATATCTGCACCATGCAAGAGATGGGCACAGACAAAGAAAGTGGATAACAGTCTCCTCTTTCTCAGCGGATCTGCATCCACGGCAGAAGTCGTTAAATGGGAGCCGCATCCTTTCCGCGTGTCTACCCATAACACAGTAACCTGTAAGCATGGCCACTGTGATTGTGACGTTGTCACGACCAAGTAACTGGTTGGTACGCCTTCTATCCATCAGGGGACAGGTGAGTCTAGCGGATAGGTTGGCGTCAGATAGGTTGGCGTCTAGAAAGAATTTTCGCGCAATGGCCAGCTTGACCGAGGCGAGTGGCATATCCAAGTCTACTGAAGAGGATTCCGGAAGGCTTGCCTCAGCTCTGGCGAGCTCATCGGCCCTGCAGTTTCCCTGATGGAACTACATCCAGATAAATTTAAGTGGTTAACAGCTACAAGGGCACAAATAGGCGAATAATGATTTTACGCCCCGACTATGTTTCTTATTGAATAAAATTCAATCCTAAAGATTATTTAAAGCAATAAAATTAAAACTAATTTGCCCATAAACAGTATAATTTATTTAAATTGTTTACCGCAAAATGCTTATTTAAGATGCAATTTACTCCATATAGTTTTAATTTTCTACCATTATTTTTTTTATTGTTATTTTTGTTGTTATTATTATGTCCATTATTTAGCATTAAATTAGCATTTTAACATTATTGTTGCAACATTTTTAATGAACATTAGCAACTCAATAATTTTAAAATAAATACACTATCGAACACTATCGATAGCAATACATACATATTAACTGGACTCAAATCCACTTCGATAAAAATGTAAACGACGTTTAAATTTACGCACTTAAAACGCATTTTAATCCATGGTTTTTTTCTCTTTTTTTATTTTGTTAATGACCAAAACAAAGAGGTTAAAAGGACAGGATATTATACAATCATGGACATGGACACTCGCGTATATATTTACAACAGCAACAACAACAACAACAATAACAACAAAAAAAGAAGGAAACAAAAATTGTTCCACAATCTATAAAACAGTGTCGATTTAATTACAATTGTAACCACAATCTGTGCTGATGCCACCAACGAGTTTTTTGGTGCTGGATATGGCTACTATTGCCACACGCTTAACAAGAGTACAGCAGTGGGCAGTGCAACCAAGTAAGGGTGCTGTTGCAACACAAATGATTATGTTGTACTTAAAATGCCCACAACAGCAGCAACGGCAACAACAACTGCATTCTACAGAGAGAGATACAATTATCTGGTAACACATCAAGCATTATATACGCATACCTACACGATTGCACATGCAGCAGCACTCATGAGGTCATTTACAGGTTTTATGGTGGACTCCTTTCGAATCTTTCGAAATTTTTTCGGTGGTATTGGACATGTTTTATGTGCTGCTTGGTTGTGATAATTTTACGCTCAATTATTATTAAATATTTTTAATAAATTCGTTAACAGTGTCTAACAAAAATTTTCATACACTGTTGAAAGAGAATGGTGTATACAGAATAAATTTCTCGAACAGTAGTAAAGCCTTTCAGTAAACAGGCTTACCTTGAAGAAAATTCAAAAATGTTGTCTCTGGAAGTAGGCATGAGGTATATGTTGATATATTTTGGAGCAGGTCGCAAACTGTATATGCACCGATTTCAGTGTATCCAAGATTTACTTTGAAGCATGAGATTTATCTGGACGGGGCAAACGGGGAATTAAATGAAATATAGAGAAATCGAATATAAATGTGGACCTGAATACCTGCATTAGCGACCTCAAAAGGATTGACCAACTTCAAGACAGTCACGAGTTACAAACTTAGGAAGAAGGAAAGCTCGTAAGCATTTTTTCTAGAGACTTGACAACAACCAAATCCTCAAATTATGAACCTGTCTGTCTAATTAAATAACCTAGTATTGGGCCTTTTGCAATTAGTTCCAAACCCAATACTTTTATGCTTGTTATGCATTCTTTTGTGCCTTTAGGTAATAAGGACTGTCACAAAACATTATTTAATCCACCTGTTTATTATTTCTTTGCTTTGTTTTAGTTTTGTTAGTCAAGCTTTAACAGATATGCAGGTGACTGGCCTATTGCAGTAAGTTCTAGGATGATAGGGTTGCCATTTATCATTTCTAACAGACAATGATCGCTATCGAGGACTATTGGGTTCTGGTATTGGCATTGAGTCCTAGTTCTTTCCCTAGAGGAGTACAGTATTATCTATTGCAACAAGTTCTAGATCTAGATGATAGGGTTGCCATATATCATTTCGAGAACTATTAGGTTCTGATATTGGCAATAGTGGTGTTATCGGCATTGAGTTCTACTCTTTCCCTAGAGCAACACAGTATTGTCTTCCTACACAATTTGCCGTTGATGTTATCATTGATAATCATGATAGAATTATTTTTTGTCTTCTCTGAGACTTGATAACGAATGCCTTGGGCTTGTATTCGGGCACTTTAATCCCGCCTACAACTATAGATGTTAGAACAATTTACAAATAATAATTGGTTATTACAACCCTTCAGTCGGGATTACGTCCAAACTTCTCACACCACTTAGGTTGGGTGTGTTAATTTTATACATGAGTGGCGACACCTACAGTTTAAAGTCAACTCCGAAAGACAGATTTTTGAGAAAAGTTTTTCATGGCAATTTAATTTACTTTCACAGAGTTTTACCAGAAATCTGCTGAGAGGCATTCGCCGAAGAAATATTTAAATTTAGTTTTTTTTTTTTAAATGTCTGACCTGGGGTTTGAAACGTAGCCTCAGGTCTAATAAGCCAGCACATTATTTACTCAAATGTTTTCTCTATATTCATTTTTTCTAAATGAACATATGCTTGTTGGTATCATTCCCTTGCGTACATATCGTGTAAACAAAGCTAAAGTGGCTACGTACTCTGTGTAGTTGATGCTGCTGCTACTGTTGCCCTAATGAGATTGCAATTATTTTGTAATAAATTTTTATTATTTCAGATTTAAAAGTTCATGTTTTTAACGATAAATTCAGATTCACGCAATTTGTATTAAAATTAAAACAAAAAAAGGAAAGAAAAAATTTTTAAATATATTGACACATTGGCCATACCACCATTCCCTTAAAAAGGCAACAGCAGATCATGGTTTGTGATTTTTTTTTTTTTTGTGGCATGATAATACTAAGTAAGGATAAATGTGTTTTCACTTACCCAACTCAACTCCTTCGCTCTCTCTCTCTGTTTATATCATTTTAATGCCTGCATAAGGCAACTGTTCATTGGTTCTGTTTGGTTTGCTTCGGTTTGGCTTGGTTCAGTTTGGTTAAAAACCATTTAAATTTTAATTATTTTTTATGAATAACAATACCTTCGTTATTGCACGCAACAACAACAGCAGTATTGCTGATTGCAGTAGCTTAAATTTGTTCTGTTCTATCCTCTCTACCATGGTTCGCCTGTAATATATTTTTTAATTGTATAACAAATATTTGTGATTAATTCAGTTAAAGTTATCGTTTATTTTTTTAGCTATTTTAATAGGATATTAATCGATAAGTATTCATTTAATTAATATTTCATATTTTCATTTTAATATGGCATTAATGTCAATATAATATCGCATTATGAATATGTATTATTTATCAAGTTAAGCCTCTCATAATATTAAAATTAAATGTCAATTGGAATTATATGTATATGAGTGTGTGGAAATTTTTATACTCCAATGATTAGAGCAATTGATTTAGTTTTCAATATAAAATAAAAATAAAAAATTGATTTAAAAAAGGTTCAAAAAGTTGAAATTTTGAAGCTGTTTATCATCGCAAAACTGCTTATGTCGTCTTCCACGAAGGACTTGCGAACTTTGACAACTTGTAACGGCCATTTTGTTGAAGCTACATCCATGAAATTACATACATGTACACATAATTGGTCATTACAACCCTTCAGTCAGGATTACGACCTAGTTTCTCACACCACTTATGTTGCGTGTGTTAAATTTTATACATGAGTGGCGGGACCTACAGTTTAAAGTCGACTCCGAACGACATATTTTTCAGAAACTTTTCATGGCAATTTTTATTTAATCTTAGAGTTTTTGCCAGAAATCTGCTGAGAGGAAGTCGCTGAAGAAATACTTTTTGTATTTCGTTTTGGTGTCTGACCTGGGTTTGAACCTTGGCCTTACGTCTAATAATCCAACACACTACATACTAAGCTACTGCGACTTCAACACATCCATGAAATTACCTGTCATTTTATTCAGTCTGTCTTGCCAAATAACCATGGACGGAAAAACATTAACCACAGAGGACGATTTGTGTTCCCTAAATGAACTCTGAAACAGTTGGCAATTGACAGTTGACCCTAATTTTCATCGAAAATCATCATCGTTGATGGGGTACATGCACAATAAAATTGTCGAATTTTGTAAGACACGAATTCATATAAGACCATCCATCCAATGCTTCCACAAAAACCCACTCCTTGGTGCAGATTTTAGATTTTCGGCGTCACAGGTCCATATTTCTTTGATATTGATATTGAAAGATATTGGCCAGGCCACCAAAGTCAATGGCGAGCACTATAGATCGATGATTACCAACTGCTTTTGGCATAAATTTGATGATCTGGTTACCAAAGAAATGTGGTTCCAAAAGGACAGCGCTACGGGGAATACAGCTCATGTCACATTAGATATTCTGCACGAGCATATTGAGGGCACGCTTGGAGATGATCACGTGGAGATGATGTGAACTGGTTCATTATGATCGCGAGATTTGACTTCGTTGAACTTTTTCTTGTGAGACTTTCTTTAGTCCCAGTTGTATGCGAATGAGCCACAAATCACCGCGCTCCTCAAAGGCAACATAACCCATGAGATCGCTCAAATTCAGTTTGATTTATGTGCCAAACTCAATTAAAAAATTGCATTACCTTTAATTTGCTTATCCTCAGTGGGGTTCAATTATCCTTATCCATAGGCGTAAAGTATCTGGCAGTCAATTTGGATGCCAAGCTCTTCTGTAGGAGTAATATAATGAAGCGGATAAAATAAACGATCACCTCCAGAGACGGAGTCAAAATTTTTGGGATGAAGGCTGTTAGTCTATACTAGTTGTATCAGGCCGAGGATACAACACTACTTTACAGTGTTTAAGTTTCGTATATAATGATGTAGACTGGTCACAACAGATAATCAACTGTCCTCCGTGTCGTCAGTGTACTCTGCTCCACTCAAAAAGATTCATTATTTGCTTTTGCTTCTCTCTGACCCCCTACAGAAGCAGTTAATTGCTGCCTGCAATACAGGGAGGCTATAGGTTCAATCGAGTCAACTACATGGTTCCTTGCAATTTTCTGGAAAGGTTGCTGGTACAGTTCTTGATGTATATACCGATGGCTCCAACATGCTACACAGAGTAGACTGTAGTTATTGTATATAAAGGCATATTAGACTTTTACATTGGGTGCCTAACACTGCATTGGATTCCAGGCGGAGATTATTGCCATATTGAAAACGGCGCAATGATGGGATTTCATTTCCTTGCATAGCCAGACTGCGATCAAGACTATACATAGCACAAGTGTTTCGATAGTCTTGATTAAATTGGGTATTTTCGTGTCGTTTTACAAGGGAAAACTTCTCTAGCAGCATGAAAGTTTGTGCAACACTTTACTGGACTGATATGGATAAGAATAGGACGACTGTATTTTTTCTTAAAATCGTATGGCCGTATTGGAAGGCATGCTGACAGACTTGGTATACTTTCGAAAGACTTCTGCAAGAGTCGCGTGTCTGGAGGAGTAAAAGAGACTATTTTTCACTTCAGGTATTATAGCCCTTTTCTTGCCTATAATAAGCGGAGGTGCTTATCTCCCATATAAAGTCTATAACATTTATTTTGAAGTCGGGAGGGTTTTTAGAGAGAATTTTTCATCCCCAGGTTGGATGTATGATGGATATCTGTATCCTTTAAATCCTTTTATTTAAAATAAATTGAAAATATTTCAATAATAAACATTGCCGGGCTTATCACTCCATTAAATATTTAGTAACCTGAGTACATTGAACCCGTCTCGCCGTTTTATAATAATTCGTAAAAATTTTATTGTGGCCCCCTTTTCAAAAAAAAAAAGAAAGAATGAAACATAAATTGTTTGTATGTGTCTGCAATTAAATCGTAATTAAAATGCTTTATTTAAAATTTCTATACACAGATACAACAACAACGGAACAACAACCGCCTATACATGTTAAAGACCGCAGCTATAATGAAATTCATATGATAAAAACGTTGACAACATTTTTAATGAATTAGACGGATTGAAATTAAAAACGCCGATAGAGAGACCTTAACCTCGAATGGAGGTTAAATAAATGCAAATATATGACCAAAATGCGTACATTAACTGACACACACAAACACAAATGTGAGTTTTGGGGACACATTTTCAAAGGTATTTTAAATTCTGTTGAAAAGTTTTGAATTTTGAAAGTGAATTGGAACAGTTTTCCTTATTTGAAGTAATTTTTTTTTGTTTTAGTTTACGAAAACTTCAATTTATGTTACGTGTAAAAAAAGCAGGCTTAGTCTGACTTACCCGAAATGAATTTGTTAATTTTTCCACTTATCATGTTGATGCTAATAAACAGCAAACCATGTTCTTGAATGATCACTTTACAGGCGAGTTGGTGGTCCAAGCCCCGCATTTTGTCTTTATTGTTGAAAACTGCTGGATAAACAAAAAACTGTTAAAAATAACTTTTTTATTTAATCTAGAAAAATAAAAATTATATCATTTCTTTATTTTAAAAATAATATTTAAAAACGATTTTTACTTCTTCTAAGCGCAGCTATACTTGAAAGTATTTCAATTCCTTAACCTCCTCTATAATGCTTGCATCACTTCCTTTAAACTAAAACTGCTCGATTTAAATTTTATTTTAATACTAGCAGCGCCATCTGCTGCTCAACCGCTGTATATGAGCCATTGAATTTCATTTCATTTCATTTCTTTATTTCTCTTTCTTTCTTCCACTCGACTGCTATGATATTTCTCGCTTTCACATGACAATCCACCATTTTTCATAACGGTTTGTTACAGAACAGCTAATAATTGAGTCTAACAGCCATTTGTGCAGCTGTTTATTCAAAAATCAATTAAAAAATCAGAAAAAAAAACAAAATGGCTGATCGTGTGGTTCTCTGGATTTATTCGATGATCGACGAATCGAATGCTGTGTGGAATTATCTTCTGGTTAACAGCCTTCAATAAAAGTGGCAATATGGACCATATTAATAGAGAAAGCAAATCTGGTGGGATTACAGATTACAAATGGGTTGGGAACTGCTTCAAAATGTGTAATTTTGTATGCTTTATTAGCTTCTGGCATAAAGAATCTCAAAATCTAGGACGATTTTATTACAGCTAGTAAGGAAACGATTAATAATTTCTCCAGTAATAGTATGGTACGCATTATTTAGGCACCTTGCCATGAAGGAATGGTGGGAAATGAAGAGAATCGCAGGAAGTAATTTGAAATATTGGGGCACTTAAAATCAAGTTGCAAGACTAGAAAATGTTACATAGGAGTATGGAATATTGGGGACGACTCTTTTAGGGCTAGAAATTACTGTGTAAACAGAATTAGTTAAAAATATTTATTTTACGCGAATGTAGATTGAAACACATTAAAAACTTTAATAACAAAACTACACACAAAGACCACAGAAGAATAAATAAAAAAACAATAACAAATCAACATTGATGTTCTAGAAGTTGCCAGACTGAAAGTAAATGAAGTAAACATAGAGCGAAAGGCAAGGTTATTAGTCAGTTGCAGTAAAGGAACATGAAATTTAAGTTGTTTTCTAATGCGGTATTAAAAAAAGGAGGTAAAGAACTCAACATATTTTTTGTACCAGAGATTATTGGATATCCAATAACTCTGGTACTTTTTGAATAAAATAATTTAAAACTAAAAATAGTGCTTTTTTAAGAAATTTAGAAATTTGAAAGGTTTAAGACTTAAATTATTTTACAAATTGATTTCGGAAAATACTTGTGATACAAAAAATCACCCTTTTGGTATTTTTATTCAAAAAATAGGTCTTTTTAGTAACATTTTATTTCCACTTGACAAACCTATAATTTCCACATATTTTACTCATACAATTTAAGCTTTTTAAACAATCTTGCCTTTGCGAACGGAATTCAAAACAAACCGGACAACAAAAGTTCTAAAACATTTAATTGCTTTATAAACTTACCTAGAAAAGAACAATTTTATTTCTATTTCTATTATTTTATAAAAAATAAAATAAAAACATATAAAAAAAGAATATCAATTCAAATTGATAACGTTGTTAGAGCCAGCAATCAATTTATTTTTTAGAAACAAAAATGTTTCTGAAAGCGACATATTTTAGAGAAACTCTTCGTCTCAGAGTCTTAGAGTTTTCGCAAGAAATCTGCTGAGAGGACGTCGTCGACGAAATATTTCTTCATATTTCGTTTTTATTGGAGATATCAGACCTGGGGTATGAACCGTGGACTCACATCTAATAAGCTAGCACACTACCTACTAGACTACGCTGACTTTTCGTCGGTTCTTACAAAGTGTTAGAAAAGTTCACGTAAAATTAAAAACTTCTATACGCAGTATTTTCCTTAAAGAGAGTTCAATAACAAAAATATCGTCAAGGAATACTTTTTGCAGACACGTTCCACTGTTCACATGCACACAAGACAGTACGACTGATTTGTCGCATAACGCCCTATGAGGGCATTTTTTATTATTTCCCATAAGGACGTCTATAGTCGGCAGAAAAACGGTGTCTCACTTTGTTTTGCATGGGTCTTCTAAAGGATTTGACGTAATGTGATGGTGGACTTACCAGTGGACTGAAGCCGCAGTGATAAGGTGTAATCAGTGCTTTAGCGAATAGTGTGCACACAATGGCTGCTTTCCAAAATGTTAATTGCTTTGCGTTTGAACAAAGTATCGTGTCTCATAATGCCGCTGTACAAAATATATACAATGTATTCTATTTCAAAACGTCGTCAATGTGTATTTTTAACGCAGTCAAAAAGCAATCAGGCATCGGATTTATGGTTGATGCATTGCTTGGCTACTTTGCATATTTACATAGTTTATATGCAGTAGTAGAACTGCATACAAACTTTGTATTGAGACATCTTGGAAGGTAGCCAATATGATCATGAGATGCTTATATGCTTATGGAAAGAAAGTTTATGCCCCTGTACTTGCTGCATATCATAGGGTGTTCATTTTTTAGAAGACAGGAGAGAGGATAATGTGGTTGCAAATCGTTGAGTATAGAGCTCGCAGAGACTAGCTTTAAAAACGGAGAATATTTTGAAATCAAATTTGTTCAATTAAATTACAACGAATTTATTTATTTTTTTACAATCAAAATATTGAATGGAAACAATTATAATAATGAAATACAAATTAAAGAATAATGAAAAAAAACGAATAAAACAAACGTACACATTCATAATTAATGTCACATTTAACGTTGGTAAATATTCATTAAAATCTGTCTGTTTTAACCCACAATCTCGAATATCAATACCAATATTATTTGGCTTAAATAGGATTTTATGCTTGTATATGTTATTTCCAAGCATTTTTTTCTTATGGATCTCGTCAATTGTCATTGTCACTCTGTGATTGAATTGTAAAACATTTTTCGTTTCATTTGATTTCAAAATGAAATTATTTTCAATTGTCACACAAGCACAGGTCGTTCGGTTGGTATCAATTTAAAGCTGCTGTCCCTTTTATTTATTGAATGTCCTTTTTTTCGAATGATTCTTAAAATAGGCAGTTTGTTGTTGTATGTTATTGGCGGTTTTAATTTTTTTTATTTTTATTGCCAGAATGTTATTTTTTTTTTGTGACGTTTTTGCGTTGAAGACCATAATTTTATTAGAAAAATTATTTTAAATAATTGTAACCACAATTATTGTGTATTTCAATCAATGCCAGGCTGTACCAAAAAAAATAGATTTTTTTTGCCCAAAGAGGCAATAAATTTTTGTGTACAATTTTTTGTAAATTTAATGAATAACCATAATTTACATAGAAAATCATAATGAACAAATGAATGAATGAAATCAATGAATGAAAATTATTTCAAATTATAAAACAATTTTTTTGTTGTTGTTGCCATTACTTTGCACACGGTATAATTTACATAAATTGCCAAACAGTTAAATAAATTTGTAGGCATTAATATTTATAAATAAAAAAAACTATTGAAATAATATGTTTTTAAGTAAATTATAGATTTATTGTAATAAAAAAATAAACGAATGATGATTATTATAAACGAGTAATTTGTTACTAAAAACGCAAAAAAAAATCCAATAAATTGTGTGGCAGTTATGTTAGGCATCATTATCAAGAATTAAACGGTAATGAAATAGTTTAAAGAAGCCTGAAGTCGCCATAGTCTAGTATGTTGTGCAGTGGCTTATTAAATGTGAGACCATGGTTTAAAACCCAGCTCAGACAACCTCCAACAAGACGAAATATCAAAAAAAAATATTTCTTGCGGTGACTTCCTCCCAGCAGATATCTGGCAAAAAAAATCTGAGAGTAAATAAAATTGCCATGACAAGGTTGCTCAAAAAAATCTATCGTTCGGTTTATTAGGCGTGAAACCACGACTTAAACTCCAGGTCAGACATTAAAACATCCTCTCAGCAAATTTCTGGCAAAAACTCTGAAAAGTTTCTCAAAAATCTGTCTGAGTCGGCTGAAAACTGTACTTCTCGCCACTCATGTATAAAATGAATGTGAGAAGCTAGGTTGGTAATCCTGACTGAAGGGTTCTAATGATCAGTTATGTATGTTAAAGAAGCTCTATGGCACTTTATTGCACGAATTACGACGACATATTGAAGCTTCCACTACCCGAAGCTACGTCCATTGTGGACTCTATGTCGACATTAATGGATTGTTGTATACTAATGGCTTGACATGAAGTCGCCGTAGTCTAGCAGGTAGTGTGTTGGCTTATTAGACGTAAAGGGTTCTAGCCACAGGACCAGACATCAAAAACGAAATACAAAAAATATTTCTTCGGCGACTTCCTCTCAGCAGATTTCTGGCAAAAACTCTGAGAGTAAATAAAAATTGCCATGAAAAGTTTCTCAAAAATCTGTCGTTCGGAGTCGACTTTAAACTGTAGGTTCCACCACTCATGTATAAAATTAACACACACAACATAAGTGGTGTGAGAAACTAGGTCGTAATCCTGACTGAAGGGCTGTAAGGACCAATTATGTATGTATGTATGTGTGTAATGGCTTGACATCTTGGAAGTGAAGTACAACGATTCTGCAAGAAAAGGAGATAAAAGGATGTCTAGATAATATTCACCTCGAATTAGCGGCACAAAAAATGCAAGCGTTACTGATAAACGCTCTCAAGTAAATCAACGTCTTAGTGAACATGTAATAATTTCCTAGAAGACAACTAAGTAGCTTGACGTTATAATTAATGCAAGTCAGAGCTTTGAACAGCACTTCTTAACAGTTAGTGGTAAGGCTTAAAAGATAAAATGTGGACTCACTAGTTAAATGCCGAATATTGTTGATGCTTGGTGGTTTGGGTTAATGATTGTGGGTCGCTCATGTATGAAAATTAACACACAAAACACAAGTGGCGTGAGGAACTAGGTGGCAATCCTGACTAAAGGGTTGTAATGGTCAATTATGTATGTACACTGTGCGCCAAAAGTGAGTAAACACCACTGAAATAATTCATTTTCTTAGGATAGCGAAAAATGTAAATGAGAATAGTCGAATAAATTTCCAAAATTAAAAACGTTTATTTACTACTTATAAAATGTTAAAACAAAAACAACAATTCATGATAAAGGAACTTTTTTATACTTAAGAAGAAAACTGTTTTATACCTAAGAACAAAAGTGTTGACTCACTTATGGCGCTCACTGTATGTATAGTAAGTATAGTTGTGGGCTGCCTAGCACTCTACCCAGTACCAATGCAGACGTATGCAAAAAAATTATGCCTTCAATCAGGATTACGACCTAGTTTTTCAAAATCAAAATCCATTGCATGCAGCAGATAATATAGCTACATACGCGCTCTTTGTTAAGAGCCTTCCACGTTTAAAGGACATTGTGTACAGATGCTGTGATGTAATGTTCGAGAAGATGCCAATAGATGTCAATGCGAAAAAACTTATCCGACTTTATAATATGCAAGGCCACGCTCTGTCTCAAAAAAGATAAACAGAGAAACGTTCACCATTCATTAGAGAATGTCATCAACTATGGATGAGGTCCACAGAGCTCATTCTCTGGAAAAAGATAGAATGAACAAATTTCTTCACCATTGTAGACAAAGAACCCCAACATTATTTTTACAAAGAGTCGTGCTTTCATGTAATTATTGATGGCAATCGTATCATTCTTGAAACTTCTACAGTAGCTTGATTCCTGGCATACAAAATAATGAAATAATTAGATGAGTAGTATACTTCATACATTTTATTTTCGCTCTAATTTCTACGTATTAAAACAAGTAACAAAAAAAAACTCTTCGTATAACATTTGAATTATGCAACAATTTAACGGAATTTGTTTATAAATCATTAGCAAAAAAAAGGCGGCACAGATTAAAAGCTACGAAGTCGGTCATTAAAAGAAACGCCTGTTAAAATATTCAGCAGCATTTACTTTGAATTGTATACACAATTAATGAAATTAATGGATTTTTATTTTTTTGTTTATTTTTGAAAAAGAGAAATACGAAGAACAGAAAAAACAAAACAAATCAAATAGAAGAGTAGTGGAAGGACGACCATATGCCAACAAACAATAAAAATTCAATCAAAACGTTCTTTAGAATTAAACCAAGCTGTGTGGTAATACGCTCAAAAAATAATAGTTAGTTATATTATAATATAAATAAACATGGAAAAAAATCAGAAAAAAATGAGACGTCGTCGTCCTGATACGTAAAGTATACAAGGAACCTAGTACTGCTTATAAAGAATAAGTACATGTCTGCTTAAGTATTCCCACGGAACCGACTTTACGAATTTCATTAAAGAGAGCTAAGCCAACCGTATTGGATGTTAAGTCATCAAAAACAGAAGTGATACCTTTTACTCCGAATACAATATCCAGTAGTAATTGGACAGAAGACGTATAACGCCTATAATATCCAGATGCCAGAGGTTTTATACGTTTGATCTGCACCAACAGATGCATGAAACGGGATAATACGAGTTGTCGTAACTAGTGGAAGCCAACAGGGTGACGTTTTTTCATCGGTAATGTAGAGCAGGGTTGTGCATGAACTCCTAAAAAATCTATCTGACACGGGCGTTGAATGTCAAAAATATGCTGAGAATAAAGAGAATCTCTGCCACATTATTTCATGCGATATTGAGTATCTAAATGGAAGAAATTTCGGCTCCTGGCTAACTAATCTAGGAATAATGTTGGGTAGGAAATTGATATAAACGGAGCGTCCTAGGAAAGGCCAGACATGCATTGTTGCTTGCAAAGAAATCCAGGGGTAACTAATCTGGGAATGACGTTGGGTAGGAAATTGCCATTCACGGGGCGTCCTAGGAAAGGCCAGACATGCATTGTTGCTTGCAAAAGAAATCCAGGGGACATAACCCAGCAACTATGCTGTCTCCTAATCTCTCCCCTGGACAGAAACTCTATGATTTTGGGGAAATGTCTCGAAACAAAACTTAGATATCAAAATGAATTCGCAAACTCTTTTAAAAGAATGACTACTTTATGGTATACAGAAGAGATAAGAACGAATTACAATTGCATTCCAAAAACCCATTTATTTTCCGTAAGGATCACAGCAGAACTCTGCATCACAATACATTTGCAAGATGAGAAGTAGATTGAAAGTTGGAAAGAAGTGTAAACGGTACCGGGGCAGTGCCTTCTCTACTATTTATAGTGAGCTACCATCATTTATTAAATCTATCTTCTAATTTCTTACTTAATTGGTAAATACAACCATTTAGTCAGGATCGCAACCTAGTTTCTCACACCACCCGTGCTGTGTGTTTCAATTTTATTCATGAGTGGCTAAACCAATGGTTTGAATGCTACTCCCAGCAACAGATTTGAGAAACTATTCATGGCGATTTGTATTTACTTTCAATATTTTTGCCAGAAGACTGCTGAGAGGAAGTCGACTCAATAAATATTTTTTCATATTTAGTTTTAGATATCTCAGCGGGGACTTGAACCAAAGGTTCTCGTTTAATAAGCCAAGAGATTACATACTAGGCTACGGCTATTTATCCTGCTTATGTGGTATAAATTGATAGATGAGAATATAACAGAGCAACCTGAGGGAGGCGCGGAAATAGTTTTGTAAAAAAATTTAAAATTTTTTATGTTTTTCCGCTTTAAAACCGTTATCAGTTTGATCGGGCAAGATTTTAATAATCGTTAATGGCTAGCATGATGTTTTCGAGTCTATTTCATTGCATTACGTGTGTCATTCAATGCATTGCATTGCTGCTTATTGAGTTGCATTGTCAGACAGGCATGCAGTCAATATGAATATCGAATGTGTTCTGTATGTATGTGTGCTCAACATTGAAATGAAAACATTTTTAATGGCGTCAATGAATGGCTTGTAAAACAGCAAAAAAAGTTGTATTACCCCTCAGTCGTCTCACCGACTTGTACAAATATTGATGACATTAATTTTTTTTTTGTCGTTTTTGTTTTTTTTTTTTTAATTTTTTTCCAACGGCCTGTTGGTTGCCCATATAAAAAACGTGATAGTAGGGCCATATGCTGCCCTCCATCTCGATCATGATTGATTTTAATATACCAATTTATGCAATTTTCGTAACAATTTTATTCTTTTTTTTGTAGGCGACAATTTGCATACGATTTAAAAAAAATATTTTGGTTTTTTTGCATTCATTTGTTAAAGTTAAATTTGTTATATAAAAATGTTAATTTCATTTTTTTATGCACATCATTTCAATTATCGACATTTCAGCCATTAAAATAAAACAGAAAGAAAAAGAGACAAATTTAACAGGCCTTAATAGCAGCGGCACCTGCAGTTGCCAGTAACTGTGACTGAAGTTTTATTGAATTTTTTTTTTTTTGAAATTTATGCAGAAACTAAATTTACAAATTCGAAAAACATACCGACAAATCGTTATTCAATACTATTGAAAGCGATAAACATGCTATTTTTAGACTAACTTAACAAATCAATTAAAAATCAGTAGAAAAATTATACACGGTCAAGCATAACCTGGCTTGGTAACCCGTAATACAAAATAATTTTGAGAGAATTGATTGCCTTCTTTGAGGTTTTAGTGTAAAGAGTTCAAGCATAACTAACAGCAACATGAAGTTCACATCGAAAATCCTTTGAAACTCCCAGTGTGCTACCAACATCAAGGCACATAATTTGATTTTTTACATAAGATAACTTGCTGATACAATGCTCTGTGAAAATTATCACGTACACAACTCATTAACTTCCAATTTCAACTTCTGCTTTTTTACAGAACATGACCATAAGAATTGTGGAAGAAGGAATCCCTGATCTGTAGAGGATAGACAATTAAAATAAGTGACTTCATCGGAAGCACCATATGGATCCATAGCTAGCTAGGGCAAATGAATGGCTAAGGTATCAGTATGGGCCATACTTGAATTAAGTCTATCTATACTTTTGGCTTAAAGGCCCTTGTGCTCTAGGTTTCAAAGTAAAATTTCTCCAGCTTGCATCAAATGACCACTATGGGTTCCTACCAACATGTTCTTACATGTAAGCGGAAAAGCAGCCTCCTTTTTCGTCTCCTTTTAAGCAGATCCAAAAACATAGATAACATAACAAAAATGTAAGACACTTTAACTGATATTGTTTACATCAATTAATGAACGTCTTGACTACCATTACCTTATTGGTGAATCTAGCACACACAAAATCAGTTCTAACAGGGACTTTCGAATTTTGATTTCGACTTGATAACAGCCATTTGTTTGAAGCTACATTCGTCAAAATTAGTTGTCATTTACATACAGAATTGGTCGTTACTACCCTTCAGTCAGGATTACGACCTAGTTTCTCACACCACTTATGTTGTGTGTGTTAATTTTATACATGAGTGGCGGGACCTACAGTTTAAAGTCGACTCCGAACGACAGATTTTTGAGAAACTTTTCATGGCAATTTTATTTACTCTCAGAGTTTTTGCCAGAAATCTGCTGAGAGGAAGTCGCCGAGAAAATACTTTTTGTATTTTATTTTGATGTCTGGCCTGAGGCTCGAACCCTGGCTTTTCGTCTAATAAGCCAACACACTGCCTACTAGACCACGGCGACTTGTACTCTAGGTTCCAAAGTAAAATTTCTCCAGCTTAAATCAAGTGACTACTGCAGGTTAGAATATGGAAGCGGAAAAGAAGCCTCCTTTTTCGTCTCTTTTTAAGCAAATCCAAAAACATAGAACAAAAATGTAGAAACCTTTATTTCAATTAATGAAGGTCTTGACTACCATTATCTCATTGGTGAATCTAGCACACACAAAATGATACATTTGATGCCGTATTGAGTCTTCCAACAGGGACTTTCAAATTTTGCCATCTGTTTTAAGCTACTTTCGTCAAATCAGTTGTCATTTATTCAGTCTATTTTGCCAAGCCACTATAGTTCAACGACTGACAACTTCTCTTGACCTGAGTTGTATGAACAGGAAGACACCAACGCCATGTAGTTCCCATAGAACGGCTCTACGTATCATATGGCTCCAGCAATATTGAACCTTCTGCACGAGCAATATGAGTTTATGGGAACTTACCCACCAAGATCGTGAGATATGATCCTGTTAGACTTTTTGTTGGACTTTCTAAAGAGACAGGTGTATGCGGTTCTTAGAGTCAATATAACATTTTCATTGATTTATGCGCAAGTGTCGTCACAATCTCGAAACTAACCACAAATAATTAATCATGACAAATTTTTGTAGTGTCCAAAACTTAAATCATAATCCTGGTATTAACAATCATCACACTGTATTGGAATTATAGTTCAAAGGAACTCTATTTGGGTTCCCCAAGTAGTGAATTTTTGAACAGCATGATCATATGTATACCGTGTATTCTGGTAACAAATATTTCGCAAAACTTTTGTAGTGTCCGCAACTTAAATCACAATCCCCGTATTAACCATCAGCACACGATATTGTAATTGTAGTCCAAAGGAACCCAATTAATGTATTTTTGAATACCATGATCATATGTATACTGCAGTGTATTCTGTTAAACACACATAACACTGTTCTGTTCATATTAACATTCCTCTGTTCATGTTGACATTCCAGTTCTGTTCTGTTCATATTAACATTTGAAATTTTTACCAATTTTTCTTCACACGCATTCGCACACATAGAATTCTATTTAAGTGTTACGATCAACAAGAGTGTCACAGCTACGATCGTTTGTTTACTTAATCGTTCTGAAAAAATAACAAATCCCTCTAATACAATTCATAAATAATTCTCATTTAGTACATTGCTATTTATGAATAAGTAAAAATAATTGTAAAGGGGTGGGTGGTCGGGTTTGTGTGTTCTGTGTACTGTGAGGGGTAGAGTAAACCATACTAGCAGATCAATTGTGGACGACAATCTGAATACACTGTGATGATGATAGGATTAAGATGCTTTTGGAAATAATTACTAGGACTCTAGAGAAGATGCTGGATAATTGTAGTAGATTGGGATGTGGTAGAACACATCAAGCTATATGAGAATTGTGGTCAAAGGGAACCCTAATACAATTCATTTATACCTCAGATGGCTTATTTTATTCCCCACTACAACACAGAGACCCAACCACCCGCCCTTTTACACATCTTTTTACTTATTCATAAATAGCAATTAACTAAATGAGAATTACTTTTTAGTATCATTTGTCTGAATCTGAAATCCAAGACATAGTATAGATTTATGAAGAGTAATTATCAATTAAAATTTTAATATAAAATTATTTTAAATATATGTACACTGATATGTAGACAGCAATGTTTACTTGTTTACTTTCTATGCCTCTTTCTCGCGACTTCTTTTTTGTCTTTATAAATAAATTTATTTAATCAAATGAAACTGTTTATATGTTTAAAAGGACATTTGATTGTTTATAACAATTTATTTTCTCAATTATTTTCAATTACGGTGAAGTCCTGCAGCCTAAAGGAGGTCATCTCAAAATCTGGCGACAATGGTCTGAAGAGTTAAGAGTGCCTGAAAGCAGAAAGCTTTCTAAATGGATTCTTGTAAAATATGCTTCCTGGACAGAATCAACAAAGTATGTAGCTTTAAGTAATAATTCGCAAAGATACTGAGTAATAACAATAAATGGACAATTTGCAGGCTTCATACTCGTACTCTTCTAAAACAGCGACTATTCCGTGGTATGCAGATGACTTAAGCACAGATTGTGCGACAGAAACGTAGATAAAATGTCGACCCAGACTAAAATATTCAAAACCCATGGAAAAATTCAAAAGCCTGTGCTATCAAAGGATGTGTCCTATTCAACTTCAAAAGGCAGCACAAAAGATGGGACATTGCAACACCAAAAGACCATATTATGGATAGTTCTTGCAACAGCATGCTACACGAGCTCATTGGGTATGAAGAGGCTGCTTCCCTTACATATTCCTCAAAAGGAAGTAAATGAAGGATGACATTCAATATAGCTGAATTTAGGATGATAACAAATCATATGCTTTCCAAGAGGATTCAATGCATCCAGACAAAGTTACTGTTTGGTGTAGATGTTAGGCTGGCCTCGTCATTGGTTCATATTCCTTTGAGAACGATGTTGACCAGCATTAAATAGCAGTGAGTGCGCTTGCTAGGATATGTCGGGCGGACGAACGAAGATACTCCAGCAAGAAAAGTTTTAGCAGTGATCCAGCAAGATGGTGGCATTCAAAATTCCAGTCAAAGGTTAGTCTAATGAAAACCTCTTGATACACATACATATATAATTGATCACTACAACTCTTTAATCAGGATTTCAACCTAGGTTTTCATACCACTTATGTTCAGTGTGTTAATTTTATGCATGAGTGGCGGGACCTACTATATAAAATCTACTTCGAACGACAGACTTTTTAGAAAACATGTAATGGCAATTTTAATTCACTCTCAGAGTTTTTGCCAGAAATTTACTGAAAGGAAGTCGCCGCAGAAATATTTTTTCATATATTTTTTTTTGCTGGAGATGTCGGACCTAGGATTTGAACTGTGGATTCACATCTAATAAGCCAACAGACTAGACTACGTACACTGGGAGAAATATAGGAATATAAGCAGAAGACCCGATTGGGTCGGGTCATAAGCATAATAACTGCGGAGGTAAATTATGCTTTTAAAACAAAATACAAGTGTTCGTTAACAAAGTTTCTATTGAATCACATACATACATACATAATTGGTCATTACAACCCTTCAGTCAAGATTACGACCTAGTTTCTCACTCCACTCATGTTGTGTGTGTTAATTTTATACATGAGTGGTGGGCCCTACAGTTTAAAGTCTACTCCGAACGATAGATTTTTTTGAGAAACTTTTCATGGCAATTTTATTTACTCTCAGAGTTTTTGCCAGAAATCTGCTGAGAGGAAGTCGCCGATGAAATATCTTTTTCATATATTTTTTTTTCTGGTGATATCAGACCTAGGATTTGAACTGTGACCTCACGTCTAATAAGCTAACAGACTACCTACTAGACTACGTATACTTTGGGAAATATAGGAATATGAGCAGAAGACTAAAGATCTGGTCATAAGCGTAATAACTGCGAAGGTAAATTATGCTTTTAAAACAAAATACGAGTGCTTGTTAACAAAGTATCTATTGTATCGTGTACTCTAATGTACATATATTTGCATATATTTTTTAAAAATATTCACAATACTTCCTTAGCTGTTGGTTTATACTCGTAAATATGTCATTAAAATTTAGAAACAAAATTATATTCGTAATTCGTTTAAAGAAAAAAAACCATTTTAGTCATCATCATAATCCTCATCCTCATTATTAAGATCTTCGAACAGAAGGCCATTAATATTTAGTGATTTGCTTAAAGACAAAAGTTAGATTGATGGCTGCATATGCTCTAGCCCAACATCTATTCAAAATTCTCCCGATGTACGCAAACAATAGCAACGAAATAAGCAAAATAATGACAAAAAAAAGAAACTTCATATAAAAATATCACTCTCTTGGTGGTGTTTTGCATAATAAAATTCGATTTCAAATATAAATCATATTAAACGATTTCGTAGTTTTTTTTTATTGTTTTTCTTATTGTTTTCAATTTTTTCAATTTTTTTTAGAAAAATAATTGAATTTTTAGAAATTTATTTCCAAGTTTTTTTTATCGTTTTTAAGGCGAAATGAAGTTTAAAAATCAAAAACAAAAATAAAAAGAAATAAAATTCAAATCAAATTTGATTTGTACGCCATAATTTACGCTTTAAGTGACATTGATGGGAATTGTACAAAATGATTGTGTAGAAATCATCACGATTGTCAATTAAATTTGTTGGTTATTAATAATTTGTACAAGATATTGATGAGTGCCTGGATGTCAGTATGACTATTGAAATTATAATGAGACTGCCAGCATTTGAGGGGGTGGTCTAGGAGGGTGTTTGTTTTATTGTTTTTCTATCGATTCTATGAATTGCAAAACTTTATAGTAGGACTGATGCGTAAATATTGCATACAAATGAATTTTATAAACAATCATACATATATACATACAGTCATGGAAAAAAGTCTACATCCAACTGTATTTTTTTCTACAAAGGTTTATGTAGATTTTTATCTGTGACTGTACATACATAAGCGTTCATTACAACCCTTCGCACATCACTTCTGTTATGTGTGTTAATTTTATCCATGTGTCTGGACCTACAGTTTATAGTCATTGACTCCGAACTACAAATTTTTGAGAAACTTTATCATGGCAATTTTATTTACTCTCAGAGGTCTGCTAAGAGGCAGGTGCTCAAGAAATATTTTTTCATATTTCGTTTTGTTGGAGATGTCTGACCAGGGTCTCACGTCTAATAAGAACTTCTAATAAGTTCTAGATTTTTTTATTACCTCTGCTTGGAATTTTCCATAGTGGTGAGAAAAACATGTTCAATTAGAATTTCCAGTTTCGACTATGTAGCAGCAATCTTCACGGAATTCGTTAAACAAGAACTGAAAATAACTATCTCATGTTTATGGTTGCCTAAGGCATTACAAGACATTATATTTCTCATGAACATTACAAAAGAAATATATAAAGGTCACTCTCAGATATGTTAGTCAAATACATCATAATTAAACCTTCAAGTGGCAATAATTTGGAATTATGATGCATAACTATCGCTTATGACTTCATTTAAAAATATTCACAGTATTGAAGATTTTTTTTTTTTTAATTAAGAAAACCCAAACAATAAAATTTTCACTGCATGATTAAGTAATTACCGCGAAAACAATTTTGTTTGAAACAGAAAAAAAAGAAGAAGAAAATTCCAACATCTCAATTGCATAAAAGCTCTTGAAATTTTTCAATTCAAACAGAATCTGCAAAAATGTCGCTGGTCCACAATGTATGGTTGCTGTTAAGCTTCAATTGCATACAAGCTGAGGTAAACATATACTTGACAGTTCTTTTGTAACTTTTTGTAATAATTTAATAAAGGATTCTTTTTACTTTTCTTTTAGTTCATTGTAGAAAGTCAAGCGTCCCAAATTCAAGGATGTCAAGCTATGGAGTGATGACAAGCATCTCTCGCATAGCATAACCCTGGATGCCAATGATCCTCATATAAATTTTACCTTCAATGTCTTGCAAGAACTGCACAATGTGGACATACACACAGAGGCCAGGATTACACAGAAAATCAATACCGATTACTTTTTAACGCTAAATACTACCATGAATTTGTGCAACATTTTGAATTGGAAATTAAAATCACCCGTGGGTGCGCTAACCTCTAAATTCCTTAAGGAATATGGCCACATTTTGGAAAAATGCCCCATTGTTAAGGTAAACAAATACAATTTTGATTCTCTGGCAGAAGAAAAAAATATCTAGGCACACACGTTTTATATACTATGTAGGGCTCTATTAAATTTTCTAAAATCTTAAAACGTAAATTGCAGGACAAATATTTTCTACATAAATTCTGGATACCCGAGGATACCACATTGGCTGACTTACCCGAAATGGATTTTGATGTTCACTTTTCCGCTTATCATATTGATGCTAATAAACAGCGTATCATGTTCTTGAATGATCACTTTACCGGCGAGTTGGTGGTCCAAGATGTGCAAAATGTTAAGCCCGGCATTTTGTCTTTATTGCCGAAAACTGTTGGATAAACAAAAAACTGTTACAATAAAACTTTTTGTTTATTTTAAAGAAATAAAATTTAATTGAATTGATTACTATAAAAATAATATTTAAAAACTACTTTTACTTCTTCTAAACACAACTATTAGTTGGAAATATTTCAATTCCTTAACTTCTTTTATAATGCTTGCATCACTTCCTTTAAAATAAAACTGCTCGATTTAAATTTTATTTTAATACTGGTAGCGCCATCTAGCGTTTAATCGATGTACATCAACAATTTTAGCACGCCATTTTCTTTCTTCTCTTTCTTTCTTCCACTCGCCTACTATAATATTTGTTGTTTTCATACGACAATCTACCATCTTGCATAACGTTTTGTTACAGAACAACCTATAATTGAGCCTGATAGTTATTTGTACAACTGTTTATTCAAAAATCAATTAAAAAAATCAGAAAAAAAAAACAAAATGACTGATTAGGTAGTACAAGAGACAAATGGAAACTTTTGTGGATATCCACTCTCCATCAAGACATTCATAATCATACATAATCGTGTCTTTAAAGAAAATTAAATGTGCAAATCTAGATTTCAGTATTGTAAGAATCCGAGACGGTTCTAAATATACTTGACTCTTCTACGTGAGAGAACGTGAGAGATAGAGACTCAAGTCTAATAAGCCAATAAACGAACTACTAGACTACGTGACTTTCAGTAATTTCAAACGTCTTAAAACAGATTATTTAAGATGTTTTTTCCATCAGTATATAAATGCTAAGTCCTCACTTAGATTGGGGCAGTTTAGCCATCTATAGAGACATAAGACCTTAAAATCCTTTTTCGATATTATTCCACAATGTTAACCATTCGTGGGGTCCCTTTCGTTTCAAAGTGTTTATTTATAGTGGCCACTATGAGAATGTCCAATAAAATCCAAAGCTGTCGATTTCAAGTCGGTCACAAGAACTCGTCCTTTCGCAGACCACAACTTGGCATAACTTGGGAATGCACGCTCTTCAGCGATGAAGCTCATCTTCAGCGATGGGACAATTCCAATCCAGCATCCAATGCACCACTAGGTTAGGTTAGGTTAGGTTAGAGGACGTGTACTTGCCAACTAAGACAAGTACAGTACCCGGAGGCCGAATTGACCCATTGTACAACGTCCTAGTTTCTCACACCACTTATGTTGTGTGTGTTAATTTTATAGATGAGCGGTGGGACCTACAGTTTAAAGTCGGCTCCGAACGACAGATGTTTGAGAAACTTTTCATGGCAATTTTATTTACTTTCAGAGTTTTTGCCAGAAATCTGCTGAGAGGAAGTCGCCGAAGAAATACTTTCTATATTTTGTCTTGATGCCTGGCCTGGGGCTCGAACCCTGGCTTTACGTCTAATAAGCCAACACACTACCTACTAGATTACGGCGACTGTTACTGCTTAATGTGGAAATTGGAGCTGGCAGCACCATTCCTTTGAGAACGTCCAAAGCAAGGCCATACTTGTCTACGCCGGGCACTATAATTCGATGACTGACAACTTCTTTTGAGCTGAGTTGTACGATTAGGACACTAACTGCATGTGATCCCAATAGGACGGCTCTACGTCCCATGCTATATTGGACATTCTGCACGAGCAATATGAGGGCATGCTAATCTCACGTCTAGGTGATGAGAACTTACCACCAAGATCGTAAGATTTAACTCAGTTGGACTTTTTGTCAGGCTTTCTAAAGTCAAAGGTGTATGAGTATAAGCCACAAGCGCCAGCGGTCCACAGAATCAACGTAACCCATGCCATCGGTTATTTTCAGTATGATTTATGCACTAGAGTTATGGTAAACTGGACATTTTGGATGCGACCTACTCAGAGAAGCTGTAGCGGACATTTGCTCTACACATAATGGTATCAATAGGCCTTTCAAACGACGAAAAAAATTTGATCATATCTTCCACATATTTTGCTTTACTTCAACGCAATGAAAGGCAGATGTTTATGAAAAACTCAATAGAAATTTCATTTCTCTGCGAAATGCAATGAAATCTAAAAATTTAAGGAAATGTTGTTAAAACGACCAGCTGTTTTGTTTACCAGCTATCAAATGAATATTGAATAAGCAGCTGAATTGTGTATATTATAATGCCTGAACACTTAAAATATTGTACTCAATAAACCGAATATTGTCTCAATAAAAGTGCATATCTGAACATAGTATTAAGTGTTGCCGTAGGTCAACACACTGTGTTAGTGTGGTTTATTAGACGTGAAGCCACTGAATTTGCAAGCAAGCTAACCTAACATTTAAAATGCTTCCTTTATTACGATTTTATTACAATAAATTTCTGAAATATGTTTCGATTATTAAAATATTTCTTTACAAATATGATTTCAAATTATGTCTACTGTTACTGTCCTGCTATGCCAAGCCTATGTTGCCAAATAAAGATTAGAATGTTACGATAAGACTTTGTTGCAAAGAAAATAATTTAAAATATAATGCTTTAGTACCTGACAATAATTTTAATTAATCTAGAAAAACAATAGATTTTTATAACAATAAATTAGAGAACAATTAAATCATTTCTTTATTTCTTCATTTTTTAGTTTATTTTTGGAAGACGACGACGAAAAATGAAATCATTTCAATGAGACAAAAGGTGTTTGCCTTTATTATCATTAATATTATTAACATGACGATGATAATGATGACGGTGATGATGACGATGATGATGATGATGATGAGCTGTGTCATCATCAATTTTTCAAACTGCCAGACAACTTGTCACCATTGAATAAACAGACAATTTTACAAATGAGCAAACACGTGACGGAAACCAAGGAAGGCAGATAGACAGATACACTGCCTGACAGACAATTCATTGCCAGACATTTAGAGAGTTAAAAAGATATATTCACAGAGAAAAAAACAAATGGGAAAGGACGGTAGCACAGACAGACAGACAGACAGACAGACAGGCAGACAGACAGATAGTCAGACAGATATGCAGATATAAAACACACACAAAACTATACGTGCACAGGTTGCTTTGCATATTAACACTCTACAGTTTTTTTCAGTTTTCGGGTTTTTTTTTGGTTTCTTTTCTTTTTTTCTTTTTGGAAACGAAATACTTTTTTAAACTTTAAAAAAACTCAATAAAACATTCACAAATTCAATGTGCTTTAAACCTTTCATTTTTTATTCCATGCAACCAAATATTTCATTCATTTCATTCCTTCACTTTAACCCAAGCTAAACATTTTCAAATTATTGAAACCCTTTGATTTATCAATTTGCCCATGCAAACGTCCCTTGAGTATCATATCGCCACCGTTTGCCTTCTCCAATTTAATGTCGACATAGAAACTAGCCTCCGGTACATATTGTGGCAGCAACTCCTCATCGATACGGTATTCGCGTAGTGTGTATGTGCCTCTCTTTAAGGGGCACATCTTAATAAACGTGCCACGCTTTAAGATGTCCTCGTAAATTGTACGCAACGTATTGTCAATGGTGCGTTGCATGAGAAATTTACAAAAGTGCACTTTACGATTCAAAACGATTGTGTAATTATTGGCTTGATTTCCTTCGATGCCCAGGGCGTACGCTAATGAAATGTCATCAATATCTTCCAATACATTGAGCTGTACATTGATGGTCGTCTCAGTGTTGTTGTTGTTGTTGTTGGCATTCGTTGGTTGTATTTGAAATTTAACATCCAATAGTTTGTCATTGAATTCATGCGGAAATGATGTGAGTATCACTTTAAAGGCGCGCTGCAATGTATAGAAGAGAAGATGCAAAGATTTGAAAATTTGTAATAAAGGACATAAAATGGAGGGGGAAAAATACAATTCTCTTGCCATTGGATTGTAGGGAAGACAAGTTTCGATTAAGTAAGTAATCAAGGCACTTTTGCCGAAATTGTCCATGGATTTTTCACACTGTCTGGCTGATTGTATATCACCCATGAGCTCAGGAACTGTTTCTGGTTTGTTTGCATAAAAAAATCTAAATTTCAAGATGTAGGGGGCCAGTTCACATCAGAATGTCTATCCTGCTCCATCCACATTTGAGGTAAACGGTTGCAATTGTGAACCAGATCTTCACCTTACGCCAAAACTTGAAGAAGACCCATGAAAAAATATCGACACATACCAACTTTTTGTTGACTATAAGACAGCTTTCGATAGGCCCACAAGGAATCGTGTTTTTTCCCGCAATGCCTGAGTGCGGTATTCCTGATAAGGCTTTGCAGAAACACGTTGTGCAACTCCTGCAGCTTTGTGAAGCTAGTAATGAACCATGCAAGGTTTCACACAAGGCAATCCCTTATCAGGCGATCTTTTCAGCTTCGTCATGAAGAGTGTTCTGCGAAAGTCGCGAATGCATCCCAATGGCAATATTTTTCACAAAATTGTCCAGTTAGTTGTATATGCTGAAGACATTGCCATCGTAGGTCATATTTAGCCAGACGTTCCTGCCAGCTTTGGTGCTATCGAACGGGAATCTATCAAGATGGGCTTGGCAGTTAATGAGGGCAAAACGAAATATATGTTGTGGACAAGTAGGGACATGCGACATAACGGATTCCAGTTTACGGCCGATAATTATAGTTTCGATGGTGCCAATGAATTTATTTTCCTTGGCTCCGCCGTTATCAGCAAAAATGATGTCTGTGTGGAGCTTAAGCGTAGGAAGACTCATTCCAACAGATGCTATTATGGTCTTAATAGGACATAATTGAGTAGCAGAGACCTCTTTCGTACGATAAAACTTATACTTTACAAGTCGCTCATTCTTCCCGTGCTTCTTTACGGCGCTATTAAGCAGCGATGCAGCAGCCTTGAAAGTATTCAAGAGAAAAGTCTAACAAAAGACCTTCGATCCAGTGCGAGTTGATGATGATTATGGCGTCGGATCTAATAATGAGCTGTATGAGCTACTCAACAATATGGACGTTGTGTAGCGCATCAACATCCAGCGGCGGAGCTGGCTCGACTATGTCGTTCGGATTAAAGAGAATGTCCGGCGAGACGTGTATTCGATGCGAGGCAAATCGATATCGGAAATGAGCGAAGAGGACGTCCTTGTCTACGTTAGAAGGACCAAATTGAGGAAGCCCTGTCATCGATTGGTGTGACCAACTGGCGAACATGCGCAAAAAGCAGAGACGCCTGAAAGGATGTGTTAAAGCAGGCCGAAATCCGATAAACGGGTAGTTAATGGCCAATTAATTAAGTAAGCTTGTATTTGTTAAACTTCAAACGATGTTAGTATGTTGTTGTTGTTTATCCCTTCATGATGTTCTCCAATTTTTCTAGATTTTATCCTTTCCATCCATTCTATTATTTCCTTAACAAACACTTTCAGATTTTCTTATAAAGCCACTCTAGTCTAACGAATATCCTCTATCACGCTTATCTAATACTTCTACCCACTAATTAATTTTTCTTTTGCCACAATTTCCCAACACATAGAGCACATACTATAGAGCACATCCTATAGAGCACACAGAGGAAAATGCTTTTGTAATAACAAGACAAGAGTGTTTGGCTTGCCAAGGAGTAAGATGACTTGAGAACAGTACAACCAATAAAGCAAATGAATTAAAGGCAAGATCCTTATGATAGGAGGGGAGGGGAGAGGGGGGATAGAGTATAAAATTAGATAAACTTACCCAGGCCAAACAGTTTTGATTACAAAGTAATAAAACCACAGAAAATGTAATTAAAATTTTATATTTCAACTTCATGGCTTTTAAGTGCACAACACTTGATGAGACTGATGATGATGAAATTGAAAATTTTCCCAAAAACTATACAATGAGCCGCCAACGAAAAAATATCAAAAATACAGCAGAGAGAAAATATAAATAAAATGGAACAGAGAGATGACTTTCAAAGATAAATCAACCGGCCATTATTATGGACAAAATCATCATCATCATCATCACCAGCCAACCAGCTAAAAACTCTCACATGAGCATGTTGTCTGGAAATTAACCACGCCAAGATGGTAGATAAGCTGTACGGTTGTTAGTTGAATCCAGAAGCGATTAAAAACCATTTTGGCGGGGGGATATTGGTGTTTAGAGAAAAAATATATTTTTTTTAATATCAGTGAACCATTAAATCATAAAAATAATCAAAAATCATTCAAAAGTCTAGTCAATTGGAACCAAACCAAACAAAACAAAATACTTCCATGGCATGATGCGATTGATGGTAATAATAATGATGATGACTATGATGTGTTTATGATAAGCATGACAATTTGCTGTGGCATTTGAAAAATAAAGGAAGTTAAGGTCTTAATAAAATTGTAGAAGGCTTGTTAGAATTGAAAACACACTACTCTCGCCAACATAAGTAATAAATGCACGTATAATACCTTTTCGCCTCTGCACTTGGCATAGACTGTCTATAAGTAGACTTTAAACTGTAGGTCCCACCACTCATGTATAAAAATTAACCCACTCAACATAAGTGGTGTGAGAAGCTAGGTTATAATCCTGACTAAGGGTTGTAATGACCAATTATGTATGTATGTGGCTCTGTGGAACAGTTCCATTAAACACAATTAACTGAAACCGGAATAGTTTAGTAGGTAGAGTTCTGGCTTAGTAGAGTATAAGTCGAGGTGCGAACCCCTGTACAGACATCTCAAGCAGAAACGAAACTATAAAAGAGAAGTATTTCTTTCGGCGACTTCCTCACAGAAGTCTTCTGGCAAAAATTTTGAGTGTAAAATAGAATTGTCATGAAAAGTTTCTCAAAAATCTGTTGTTCAGACTGTATACTCCGCCACTCGTATATGAAATTAGCAGACACAACATAAGTGGTGTGAGAATCTAGGTTGTGAACTTGGCTAAAGGATTGTAAGGAACAATTGAGTAAATAATCATCCGTAGGTCAAAAAAAGTCTGACTATTGCTTGGTATATTCACTGTAGAGCCCATTTCCCTCACAACACCTTTTTATTCTGCTGAGTATATTAAGTTTCCCGGACAACTTCTTATTCCAAAGTAAGGAATGTACGCTAATCACTGAATACTGGTATGAAGACTGCCTTTAGCCAGCAGCATTCTGTTGGAAAGTTATTAAACTGAAGACGGCCGAAGAATTTATTCTTAAGAAGGACGTGTTGCAGTCTCTGGTCTTGTAAAAGGCTCAAGTATACTCAGTTCCGCGCCGGGAATGTTAATCACAGCTAATTTGACAGATGTAGCTTCAACAACATGGCCGCAATCTACGGTATAAGCTCGGAATTACCTGCTGGAAAACCTAATGAATTTCTAACTACTTAACAGTTCCAGATTTTTTTCTTAAAAAAGTTTTATCCTTGTGCTTATAACCTCTGCTTGGAACTTCGCATAGTGCTGAGGAAAATATATTCAATTAAAATTTCTAGTTTCGATAAGATTATGTAGCAGCAATCTTCACGGGCATCGTTAAACCACAACTGAAAATAATTACCTCACCTTTAAGGCTGCCTAAGGTATTGAGACAAGACATTTTATTTCTCATGAATATTAAAACAATATATATAAAGGTCACTCTCAGATATGTTAGTAAAAACCATCATAATTAAACCTTAAACTGGCAATAATTTGGAATTATGATGCATAACTATCGCTTATGACTTCATTTAAAAATATTCACAGAATTGAAGTTCTTTTTTTTTTTCAATTAGGCAAACCCAAACAATACAATTACCACTGCATGATTAAGTAATTACCGTGAAAACAATTTTGTTTGAAACAAAAAAAAAGAAGAAAATTCGGACAAATCAATTGCATAAAAGCTCTTGAAAATTTTAAATTCAAACAGAATCTGCAAAAATGTCGCTGGTCCACAATGTAATAACAGTGGCCGTATGGTTGCTGTTGAGCTTCAATTGCATACAAGCTGAGGTAAACATATACTTGACAGTTCTTTTGTAACTTTTTGTAATAATTTAATAAAGAATTCTTTTTACTTTTCTTTTGGTTCATTGTAGAAAGTCATGCGTCCCAAATTCAAGGATGTCAAACTATGGAGTGATGACAAACATCTCTCGCATACCATAACCCTGGATGCCAATGATCCTCATATAAATTTTACCTTCAATGTCTTGCAAGAACTGCACAATGTGGACATACACACCGAGGCTAGGATTACACAGAAAATCAATACCGATTACTTTTTAACCCTAAATACTACCATGAATTTGTGTAACATTTTGAATTGGAAATTAAAATCACCCGTGGGTGCATTAATCTCTAAATTCCTTAAGGAATATGGCCACATTTTGGAGAAATGCCCCATTGCTAAGGTAAATATATACAACTGTTATTCACTGGCAGAAGGAAAATATCTAGGCCCACACGGTTTATATAGTATGTAGGGCTCTATTAAATTTTCTAAAACCTTAAAACGTAAATTGCAGGACAAATATTTTCTACATAAATTCTGGATACCCGAGGATACTACTTTGGCTGACTTACCCGAAATGGATTTTGATGTTAATTTTTCCGCTTATCATGTTGATGCTAATAAACAGCGTACCATGTTCTTGAATGATCACTTTACAGGCGAGTTGGTAGTCCAAGATGTGCAAAATGTTAAGCCCGGCATTTTGTCTTTATTGCCGAAAACTGCTGGATAAACAAAAAACCGTTAAAATGAAACTTTTTGTTTATTTTAAAGAAATAAAAATTATTTCAATTGATTGCTGCAAAAATAATATTTAAAAACTACTTTTACTTCTGCTAAACGCAGGTATTACTTCAAAGTATTTCAATTCCTTAACCTCCTTTATAATGCTTGCATCACTTCCTTTAAACTAAAAGTGTTCGATTTAAATTTTATTTTAATACTGGTTGCTCCATCTAGTGTTTAATCAATGTACATGAACAATTTCAGCATGCCATTGAATTTCATTTCTATCTTTCTCTTTCTTTCCTCCACTCGCCTACTATAATATTTGTTGTTTTTATACGGCGATCTACCATTTTTCATAACGTTTTGTTACAGAACAACCAATAATTGAGTCTGACAGTCAATTAAAGAATCAGAAAAAACAAAATGGCTGATTACGTAGTACAAGATTTATTAAATTTATGTTACGAGCAAAAAAATAGCAACAGGCTTAGTCTGAGCTCCAGGATTAAATCTCTAGAACTGTTTCTTATCCGTAAATTAAGAGAGGACAACTATGCTTAAAGCACTTTTAAAGGCACTTACGCCACCTAATGCTGCAGTACAGCTATTGGCACAAGATGCTACTACACTTTCGTGTGGTTCTCAGGATTTATTCCATGATCAACTAATCTAATGCTATGTGGAGTTACATTCTGGTTGATATCCTCCAATAAAAATTGCAATGTGAAGATCAATAATAAAGCCGGCTCATCTGGAGCTATAACAGATTACGAATGCATTGCGAACTACTCCCACACATATACGTTTTTTATGTTTTATTAGTTTCTATTTGAGAATTCCTGAGCAAAATTGACTTTGCTGCTTTAAAGACATATTCAGTTTCGTGGATTTACAGCGTAAAGGCATAAAGGATCTCAAAATCTAGGACGATTTTATTACAGCTTGTAAGGAAACGATTAATAATTTCTCCAGTAATAGTATGGTACGCATTATTTAGACACATGAAGAGAATCGCAGGAAGTAATTTGAAATTTTGGGGCACTTAAAATCAAGTTGCAAGACTAGAAAATGTTACATAGATTGAAACACATTAAAAATTTTAATAACAAAACTACACAGAAAGACCACAGAAGAATAAATAAAAACAATAACAAATCAACATTGACGTTCAGGCGAACGGCAAGATTATCAATCAGTTGTAGTAAAGAACGTAAAATTTATAGAACTAAAAAAGAATTAAAAAATTTAATATACCTATTTTTTGTACCAAGGATTATTGGATACCCAATAATTTTGGTACTTTTTGGATAGAGTAATTTAAAACTAAAAATACTACTTTTCCATGATATTTAAAAAAATACAAAGTTCTGCGATTCATACTCTTCTACAAATTGATTTGCAAAAATAGTTGTGGTATAAAAAATTACCAAGCTATACGCAGCTATACTTGAAAGTATTTCAAGCCCTTAACCTCCTCTATAATGCTTGCATCACTTCCTTTAGAAAGATTAGAAGAGAAAGCAATTTTATAATAAAACTGCTTGACTTAGATTTTAGTTTAAAACTGGTAGCGCCATCTAGCGTTTAATCGATGTACATCAACAATTTTAGCACGCCATTTTCTTTCTTCTCTTTCTTTCTTCCACTCGACTGTTATGATATTTGTTGTTTTTATACGACAATCTATCGTTTTTCATAACGTATTGTTACAGAACAGCTAGTAATTGAGTCTGACAGCCATTTGTACAAATTTTTATTCAAAAATCAATTTAAAAAATCAGAATAAAACAAAATGACTGATTAGGTGGTACAAGAAAGAGACAAATGGAAACTCTTGCTGATATGCACTCTCCATCAAGACATTCACGATTACAACATAATCATGTCTTTAAAGAAAATTTAAAGAGTAAATCTGGATTTCAGTCTTTTAAGAATCCAAGACTGGTCAAAATATACTTGGCCCTTCTACAAGATCAGAGATTGAAACACGCCTCCGATTAAATCACATGACAACATAATCCTGCAGGGTAAAGATTGTTTTCATAGAAGTACTCAGTAATTAGCATACTTTTCTTACCTTGGGATAAGAAGTTGTAGTGGAAACCGAATATACTCATCAGAAAAAGAAAGGAAATGGACGCTACAGCATATATGAATTACTAGATCAACATAGCAATAGTCAGACTTTTTTCTGACCTACAATCATTTAGTCGGGTTCACGACATAGTTTCTGACAACACCCATGTTGTGTTTTGTTAATTTTACCCATGAGTGGCGAAGGCTTCAGTTTAACATCAACTCCAAAAGACAGATTGTTTGAGAAGATTTCATGGCTATTTAATTAACTCTCAGAGCCTTTGCCAAAAGACCGCTGAGGGGATGTCGCCATATGTTGCAGAAGTTCGAAATATTTAAGCTGGATTTTGAACCAGAACCTCTTGTCTAATAAGCACCTTACCTATTACGATAATCAACTCCGTGATACATATTCGACTACTTTCGAACAGCTTGAGTTCTATAAGAGCCATTGGTTTACGCTGTCGCGAATATCTTAAGGAGATGACTGAGCACTGCAAGCACCTAACTTTGGGACGAATTTTCTACTTCAGAAATACAAGCATAGCCTATCAGCCCATGTTCTTTATCAGAAAATTTACTGGACATAATATTCTGGGCATGGCATTGGTCTTGGTCATCAAACCACTGACATCTGCAAAAGAAGAGGAAGAGAATCTAATGGGCCTCTAATTACTTGGTAAAGTAAAAAGAGGGAATATAAAATGCCTGTGTTGCTACCATCAGTAGAGGGTAAACAGAACGTCTTTATCCTGAGCTTCAAATAGATTAGGCAAAGAGCAAAGTACTGGCTGAGATTGTCGGTGTGATTGAGAAGAAAATTCTCAACAAAATTTGTTTGAGATTTGAGGGCAATTTCTTTATTTTTGAGCAAAAATTTGTTAACGTACACGGAGAGCAATCAAGTACCTTACGAATGTCACTTCGACTTCTATATTCGTTCATGAATACTGAGACTTTCTCAAGAACTTTGCAGACAATTCGAAGCAATGGGAATTTCGTGAACTGGTCAAAGCAAGTAAAGAACTCACAATTTTCGAACCCTTACAAGGCATTGCTGATTAAATTGCTTCAGCTTAAATGGTTCACAGCTCTATTATAATTCTATTATGGTTTCCAAATGCCTCTTCACATTGCTTTCTTTATTTTTACCAGAATATCGTAAAATCGAAAATGTTGTCAACAAAAAATTAACCGGAAAAAGTTTGGAAAGCCATTGAGCGGAAAATTATATTTTAATAACGTCACAATAATGTTCAAATAATTAAAAATGGACTTCAATTAATAGCGATGCAAATACCAGATAAGCAATACGATTTAACCTTATAAATGAAGCGTTTGAAAGCGGTCAATGATCATTAGCATTTCGAACGTATTACGAAGCTGTTAAAAATTTTTATAAAGTTATGAAGACCCTACATTACATATTATTAATCACCACTCTAATGGTTATGAATTCTAAGCTAGGATTAGCTGAGGTAAGTAAATGAATTGGTTGTTCTATTTTTTTTTTCTTTTTTCCTTAATTTTGTTGTCTAAACCTTTACAGAAAGTCATGCGTCCCAAGTTCAAGGATGTCAAACTATGGAGTGATGACAAACATGTCACCCATACCATAACCATGGATGCCAGTGATCCTCATATTAATTTTACCTTCAATGTCTTGCAAGAACTGCACAAAGTGGACATACACACCGAGGCTAGGATTACACAGAAAATCAATCCCGATTACTTTTTAACCCTAAATACCACGATAAATTTGTGCAACATTTTAAATTACAATTTAAAATCGCCTTTGGGTGTCGTGATTTCTGGTTTCCTTAAGGAATATGGCCACATTTTAGAAAAGTGTCCCATTGTTAAGGTACTTATGCTATTTATTTTTAATTCCCGGAGTTATTTTCATTTCAGCATTTTAGGGCACTTTAAAATTTTCTAAATCTTTAAAACGTCCATTACAGGGTAAATATTTCATGCATAATTTCTGGATACCCGAGGATACCTCTTTGGCTATATTACCGGAGGTGGATTTTGATGTTAACTTTTCTGCTTTTCACGTAGATGCCAATAAGCAAAGAACCTTAATATTGAATGATAACTTCAAGGGAGAGGTTGTTGTACATGATGTCAACAATGTGAAAGCAGGTCTATTTGCTTTATTGCCCAAGGTGGCAGGACGTTAAAGGACTTGAAGGTGATGTTATGTTTAAATGTATACAGAAGCTGGATAAATTAAATGATATTTTTATTGTATGCTTTTGAAAATGTAACTTCGTTTAATAAAGTAAAATGGGTTTATGTTTTGGTACTCATATAGCCTTTAAATCATTTGTTATCATTAAGTTAGGTTAGGTTGAATATCACTTTATCCACTAATCGACCACGAAATGCTTTAAGTTTCAGGGTGAGATTTCGCAAGCCACAACGAGGTCCATATAGGTGAATCTATATCTATGAGAAAGCAAAATCCAGAATGTGATCAGTTCAGATATCTTAGGGCGCAATGAAAGCACTATTTTCCTCGTATAGGAGAGTGAGACGGTAGAGTATGCAACTCCATCAATTCATTGAAGCATCGTTGCAATAGGGTTTATGTTTCATTGTTCTATGGCTACTACAACGTATTTTGCTCTAGCGAGATAAGAGGACTTGTTCCCGAGAATCATATATTCTTACGTAGCACCCATCTTTCTCGCAGGGTACATCTATTTCACGCCGATTGGCAAGTGTATTGCAGACTGCATTACAAACAGAATTCATTCTTTAGCCGAACTAGCAGTATCCCTACGAGCATAGGTGTTTGCTACCACTTATAACATAAAAAGACTCAAAACTAATGCAGACAAACACTGCTACCTCTGCCCTTCTTCCCATAACCTATTTTCCTAATTCCAATACAATGCACTGCATGAGTAGGGGTCATCCCCTGAGAGATGATCTTCTAAAAAAAGAGGCTTGGATACGCTGGAAGTCATAAACAAACTTCCGGTCTGACAATCCGGAGGTTCCTGAGAAAACTCCGAAGACTTTCGTATAGGCTGCCTTGCTATTGCTGTATATTTCAAGAGGATCAAGAGGTCAAGAACATACTGCAAAAGCTGCAAGGCTTGGTGGATATATTTTCCTCTGATTTTTTTTAATGCACTCGGAGAGCCATCAAGTACCTTACGAGTGCCACTTCGTCGTCTGTCTTCGTTCATGAATACTAAGACTTTCTCAAGAAACTTTCAAACAATTTGCAGGAAGTGGGAATATCATGAACTGGTCAGAGCAACTAAAGAACGCACAATTTTCGAACCCAGGCATTGCTGAATCAGTTAAACTGGTTCACTGGGCTATTATGGTTGCCACATGCCATTCATTGGCCTTTTGAAAGACGTATCAGACAGCTTCTGCAACAAGAACTGTTGTTATAAGGAGAAAGAGGAGGAGGAAACTATTGTTGGAATTAGTTTTAATGCTTATCTCGGCTCTCATTTCCATTCACGTGTAACCGAACTCTTCGGAAGTGATAATTATCTTAATTGCACTGCTATTTTGGAGTCAGAATGCTCTCCCATATAACAAAATAGGCCTAATTCCTAGATTATGAGGAATCTTTAGGAAATAAGACAATCAATTTTGAATTCAGGGTCCCTCCTCTCCAGAATATTTTTGTTTTATGTCTACGTCAAGTGATTACTGTTTACTTATCAGACAAATTGGTAGTTTTATTATGTACGTTTCTAATTTGAGTCTCTTATTTATTGCTTTTTCTAGTATCAAGCCCACTGCTTATGAGTCAGCTTTTAAACGTAGAATAAGGAATGAAAACCAAAATCAATATTCTAATTTCAATGCACGATTTGAACAAAAATAAATCAATTTTATAAATAAATTTTCGAACTGATTGACACTTTTTCAAATCCGCTTCTAAATGATTCATTAAAAAAAATAAGAAAAAAGAATCAAACAAAAGTAGTTTTTGAGGCCAACTTTTTTTTGTCCCCAATTATTATGGGAAATACCATTCAAACGAGCAAAAAAAATTGGTTTTCAAGAAGCTTAGAATTTTAAAATAGACAGATAGTGCCTCTACAGTTTAAGAAGCATTTGAAATAAATTTCTAATTCAGTCTTCTAAAACAATTTGAAACTGGTTATACGAGTACATACGTTAACCAAATGGTTAATGTGACGTGATTGATTGATTTCAGGCAACTGCTTTCATGAATTTTACATTAATAAAGTCAACAAAAAATCTATTAAGATGCTACTGTGAAGTCATTTAGGGGATATGACATCATAGTTCAAAAAGTATTTTATTTAAATTGTGTTGATTTAATAGTTAATAAGACGTTAATTGAAATAATTTGTTCTACAATTCATTTTCCTGCAATTTGCCTTCCGGATACCGGTTTCAAGTTGACCAGTGGCTGAGAGACTGAATTGATTATATGCTACGGCTTATAAGACAAGCCTAACACATTAAGGAACTGCCTGCCATTCTGGATATTGTGTGCGCTTAAAGCAAAGTTTACCCAACGTGATTGTTAACGCTCTACACAATATTGAAGTTGAACTGGCTCTGGTTAAGATTCCTTCCAGATTCCTTCTTAAATCTAGACAGCATATAAAACCACATATAAAACGTGCAGGAAAATACACTGCAAAGTGGGGTCCTCTTTCCACTTCTCTGACTTTCTCGATTATAGAGACTTTTGAAAGCTTCGAGTATGTGTAAAAATCAACACGATCTGTCAAACTCAATAGAAGGTGGATTCAATGCCCTTATAAGAAAGTAAAGGTACCTTAGTTTATATTACATACAAACATTCAACAATTGGTCTTTGCAACCCTTCAGTCAGGATTACGACCTAGCTTTTAACACCTCTTATTATGTTGTGTCTGTTAATTTCCCACATGAGTGGAGAGACCTACAGTTAGCAGTCGACTCCAAACGATAGCTTTTTGGTGAAAAATTTTTATGGCAATTTTATTTTATTTTTCCAGATATCTACTGAGAGGAAGTTGACCAAGAATTATTTTTTTCATATTTCGTTTTAAAAGACCTGGGATTTGACCTTTGGATAAGGCAGCACACTACCTACTAGTTTACGACAAGTTCAATTTATGTTACGTGTAAAAAAAGCAACAGGCTTAGTCTGACTTACCCGAAATGGATTTGAAGTTAATTTTTCCGCTTATCATGTTGATGCTAATAAACAGCGAACCATGTTCTCGAGTGATCACTTTATAGGCGAGTTGGTGGTCTAATATGTACAAAATGTTAAGCCGGGAATATTGTCGTTATTGCCGAAAACTGTTGCATAAACAAGAAACTGTTAAAAATAAGCTTTTACATTTATTACAGAGATATAAAAATTATGTAATTTTTTTTTATTTTATTTTAAAAATAATAAGCTCCTAAACGCAGCTATACTTGAAAGTATTGCAATTCCTTAACCTCCCTACATATAATGCTTGCATTACTTCCTTTAGAAATATTACAAGAGAAAGCAATTTTAACATAAAACTTCTTGATTTACATTTGATTTTAATACTAGTAGCGCCATCTGGTACTCAATCGATGTACATCAACAATTTTAGCACGCCATTTTCTTTTTTTATTTTTCTTTCTTGCACTCGCCTACGTACTATGATATTTGTTGTTTTTATACGACAGTCTGCCATTTGTTCATAACGTTTTGTTACAGAACAGCTAGGAATTGAGTCTGACAGCCATTTATGCGGCTGTTTATTCAAAAATCAATTAAAAAATTAGAAAAAAAAACAAAATGGCTGATCGTGTGGTTCTCTGGATTTATTCGATGATCGACGAGTCGAATGCTGTGTGAAGTTATCTTCTGGTTAACAGCCTTTAATAAATATGAAAGAAGAAAGCCAATCTGGTGGGATTACAGATTACAAATGGTTTGGAAACTGCTCCAAAAAGTTTAATTTTTTATATTTTATTAGCTTCTAGCATAAAGAATCCCAAAATCTAGGACGATTTTATTACAGCTTGTAAGGAAACGATTAACGATTTCTCCAGTAATAGTATGGTACGCATTATTTAGGCACCTTGCCATGAAGAAATGGTGGGAAATGAAGAGAATCGCAGGAAGTAATTTGTAATTTTGTGGCACTGAATATCAAGTTGCAAGACTAGAAAATGTTACATAGGGCTATGGAATATTGGGCACTACGCAGTTATGAGGGCGACCAGGATTCTTTTAGGGCTAGAAATTACTATGTAAACAGAATAAATTCAAAATACTTATTTTACGAGAATGTAGATTAAAACACATTAAAAATTTTAATAACAAAACTACACAGAAAGACAACAGAAGAATAAATAAAAAACAATAACAAATCAACATTGATGTTCTAGAAGTTGCCAAACTAAAAGTTAATGAAGTAAACATAAAGCGAAAAACAAGGTTATTAGTCAGTTGCAGTAAAGGAACATGAAATTTAAGTTGTTTTCTAATACGGTATTAAAAAAGGGGGGTAAAGAATTTAACATATTTTTTGTACCAGGGATTATTGAATACCCAATAACTCTGGTACTTTTTGAATAAAATAATTTAAAACTAAAAATAGTCCTTTTTTTAAGAAACTTAGAAACTAGAAAGGTTTAAGACTTAAATTATTTTACAAATTTATTTCGGAAAATACTTATGATACATAAAATTACCCTTTTGGTACTTTTATTCAGAAAATAAGTCTTTTTAGTAACATTTTATTTCCACATGACAAACCTATAATTTCCACATATTTTTCTCATACAATTTAAACTTTTTAAGCAATCTCTCCTTTGCGAACGGAATTCAAAACAAATTTTTTCACCAGAACAACAACCGGACAACAAAAGTACTAAAACATTTAATTGCTTCCTAAACTTACCTAGAAACTAACAATTTTATTTCTATTTCTATTATTTTATAAAAAAAAATAAAATAAAAACATATAGAAAAAGAATATCAAATCAAATTGATAACGTTGTGAGCGCCAGCAATCAATTTATTTTTTAGAAAAAAAAATGTTTCGGAAAGCGTTACAATAGCAGCTAAAACGTGAGCAGTGAGTGGGCGGGCGTTTGGGGAAAGCATAAAACTAATTGACAAATATGGCAACAAAACAAAATGACAGTTACTTAATTGATGTTACAATAATAACTACAACAACAACGAAATAAAATATAAAAAAAGGAAAAAGGAAAAAATTAAATGAATGGCAACAATTACCAGAGAAATGTGAAATGAATAGACAGACAGAGAGAGAGGAAGAGACCAGAGGACAGATGAAAGCACTGGCTTTATAAAGTTTAATAGAGGGACAAAGAGTACAAAAAAAAAAAATAAAGAAATTAAAGGACCTTTTGCCAAATCAAAGAAAGTCAAAAGAATTGAGAAAATATCGTTATCATACACACACACACGGACACGGACAGATGGCAGCCTGAACTATACATATATGTACGTATGTGTTCACCCTATGCCAAGAGATAATATATTGATACACGAGGGTAGAGAAAGTTTCAGTTATTATGAGTTAATAGAAAAGTTTACTTACCTTATATCGTTTTATTCAGTTGGAGATTTCGAAACCGCCACTCTGGCAATGCTGTAGATACGTAGATATGTAGACTGGACGTTGAATCTGATACGATTTGTCTCGAGCACTGTTTGGTTTTTCAGCAGGCCACATGATGAATACATAAGACGGTATTAGGAACGTGAAATTTTCAAGGTACCACAAGGGGCTATAGATCCTGCGAAGCATCCTGCGAACAACTCCTACACCTCCAGGATTTCTAAAAAAAGAAATATATTCTTAAATTAAAACCGAAATTTGAACGTATTTATTTCTAATATAACTAAAGCTATTTGATGTAAATTGTAAAAAATAGTACTTTTTTGGTACTTTTTATATTTTAAACAAAAAAAAACTGTTTATACTTTAAATAAACAAATGATCTCTGGAAATTATTTTATAATATTAAGAGTATTTTAAATATCTCAACATATTAAGCGTATTTTAGAATTTGGTTTTAATCAAAAGGTACCTTTTTGGTACTTTAATATTTAAAAAGGAAAAATACAGCAAATAAGGTACATACTTTCTTCTAACAGGTAACAAATTATTCTAAATGGCTTGACGGAATATATTTTCAATGTAGTTGATAACCAAATGGTACTATTTTTGGTACTTTTTTATATTTGTAGACAAAATACCAGACAAAATATTTCGATTATCTTTTTATCTGTGTTTTCTACGATCTAAGTAGTTGAAGAACTTATTTCAACTCATTTAGTACTTTTGTGGTACCTTTTTAAATTAAAAACCCATAAAGTTTAATTAGAGCCGCAAAGGCTTTTCTAAAAAACTGCTCCAAAATTGTTAAACTCTTCTAAAAAATTTTATCTATAATTCCTTACGAACCTCCTGTATGGAAGATATTTAAAAGAAGGAAAAAAAGTACCCCATAATTGTTATATGTATTCAACAGACTGAAAATGGTTTCTCTGAAAATTGTATTACAATTTATTGTTCGTACATCAGCTTCATCAACATTGCTCCATTCATCGATAACTGCAAGAATATTTTAAGCATTCTTTTGCCAACATACACGCAAGCAAGCCCATCTTCTTTTGCCCCTTTCATTCATTCCCTTTCTTTGCAATTCATATTTAAAATGTTGTTTATTTATATGGAGTTTTCTTTATAAACTGATTCAATTTTCGATAATAAAATCGTTTTCTTTTTTATTATTATTTTTCATTCATTCTTTCTATTGGTTTTCATACGTACATAACATAAATAAACTCTAAAGCAGAAGAGAGTTTACCTCTCGTCCTCATAACGTATATGGGAAATAGAAAAAAATGCACGAAATAAATCGTAATAATAAAAATATTTCCTACAATTTGGGTACGTTTTTTCCCCCAAAATTGAATTCTTTTTTCAATTTTTTTTTATTATTTTTTTGCAATTGCTTGGCACAATTCTACTTCTCATGTTTAGAATTTCAATTCATATTGAACATGAGATTTTTTGTTTGTTTTTTTTTGGTATACAGTGTTAGACCAAAAATCTTGTGTTAAAAGGCTAACGGCCAATATTTGGGCCATTATATTGACAAGTAACAACAAAAACAAAAATAAGAAAATGACCATAATTTTATTGTCCTTATTGGATTGTCTAGCATTTGGTTTAAGGAAATTTATATTTTCGTAAGGGAAAAAGGGTGTGGCCATAGACGAGGGAAATGCAATAAATCTGTACAGTTTTTGAAGTGCATATCCAATTAGGTACCAAAAAAGCCTATAATTCAAAATTGTAGGTTTAATTAAAAGGAACATTTTTAAAACAATCGATAGAAACGTCCACATAGGTGCCAAGTATGTAGCCTGGTGATTCGATCTCTTGATCACAGAAACTACATAACTGGTCTTGATTCCTACTCTGTACAATTTATCTTTTAATCCACAATACCTGGTCAGAAATCCTGCAACTATTCTCAAGCTATTTCTGGATAGCTTGGAATAAAACTCAAATCTCTTAGCGCTATGCATTGTACCAACACCCCATGGATTGGATTCCCTTTCGCCAAGAAAGTTTCTCTTTTCATCAGCAGATCACTGCACTCCTGACAATCTCACTTGCCTGCTCATCACTTTAAAGTCCCATACGACTGGGGATTTCCTTTGTCTAGTTTGCCTAGACAGTCACACTCTAATTTAGAGTCAACCTTCTATTCTCGGACAGCAGCCTGATTGCTGACAATGTGTTATCTACACTGTTCCCAAGTCGAATTCAGCACAGCTTTCAACAACGAAAATATGTATGAATTTCCACATAGGTTTTGTGCCTTTGCAGTCATTCCTGTAACACTACCAGTTATGTTGCTGTTGTTGTAACAGATCTTGTATGTTCACAAGTCTTTGCATGGAGAAAACTCTTCCGGATGATACAGCCTTCAATGGGTTGACAATTCTTCGACGATTGTGATTCAAGTCGTTCCCCAGAAAAGATCCGATTTTCTTGGAAACGCTTCCAACTTTTGTCTCATTCGTATACCTCAGAAATATCCAGAAAATGTATACGATTTTATCGTATAACCTCTTTTTAAAGCATTTTCCATTTCCCCCCAGGGTATTGTAAAGAAAGAAACTGGCGGCCAGCCACTCGATCTGTTAGGTCACAATCCTTTAAACTAAATCCTGTTCAATATATTTTGCACAATTTGGTTGGAAATATGCCTGAATCATAGAGGTACACCACCTCAATTATTTTCAATTTCATCCTAAATGCCTACACGCCCCCATAAGTCACAATTATCCTGAACCACAGGATCACATCAAACGTGACATTTTCTCCTTAATTTTCTGAAAAACCTTCCGCATGTCAATTGCGACACTTCGAAGTCGTATATTGGCTTATTAGCCAATAAAGCCACGGTTCAAACCCTCGGCCAGACATCAAAACGAAAATATGAAAAAATATTTCTTAGGCGGCTTCCTCTGAGAGTAAATAAAATTGCCATGAAAAGTTTCTAAAAAATCTGCCGTTCGGAGTCGACATTAAACTGACGGTCCCGCCACACAACATAAGTGGTGTGAGAAACTAGGTTGTAATACTGGCTGAAGAGTTGTAATGACCAATTATGTATATATGCAACCCTTCTTCTCTGACATTTTGCTTCAGTTCCTCACCCATTACTTACTTACTTAATTGGCCATTACAACCATTTAGTCAGGATCACAACCTAGCTGCTCACACCACCATGTTGTGTGTGCTAATTTTACCCATGAGTGGCAGAACCCTCAGTTTAACGTCGTCTTTAAAGACAGATTTGAGAAACGTTTCATGGCAACTTTACTTTACTCTTACAAAAAGCCTGAGAGGAAGCTGGCTAAGAAATATTTTTTAATTTTGTTCGAAATGTTTCAGCTGGGGTTTGAATCACGGGTTCGTGATCTGATCTGAGGCAACACTCTACCTACTATATTCACTACAATATTCAACCTTTGTATACTGGTCTTTTTTCCCTCTTAGTTTAGTCTCCCATTCCAATTTGTCTAGCCTGTACGAATTTTTTTCTAATGTACTGTGCTCTTACAAATATTGATGAATGGGTAACAAATATCCAACCAGTATGTGCATGCAGTGGCATTGAATGGTAATTTTTCAAGATTTACAGAAGAAAAAAGAAAAATTGACAAATAAAATATAAAAAAAAGAAAAAGAAAAAAGCATACGAAAACGAATAACAAAAACAAATTCCTGCATAAACTCAGCTGTAAGGAAAATAAATAAAAATATTTAAAAGAAATCCTAAAAAATGTGTTGTATGACCGAGAATAATTTTACTCAGAATGATGGCAATGCTAGCTAGTGAAAGGATTTTTAAGAGGGAAAAACAAAAAGAAATTAATTTTTCCAAAATGAAATAAAAAAAATGTTATAAAAATAAGTTGAAAAAACCAGACCAGATATTTAAAGACGAAATATTTCATGTTCGTAGGACTTCCCAAAAAAAATTAAAGAAGGTTTTACACTGAGAAAGACAGAAGAAAAGTTTTTTTTTTTTTTTTTTTTTTTTTTTGATGTCATGTTCATGGAGTTAAAAAATCCCAAGTAAGCTGCAATGAAAATCAATTGAAAGAAATTATTTTCGTGTAACTGATGGTCTATTGACTGAGTGCCTAATAATATAAAAAAAAACTTTTCGCCCACCGATAAAAGGAACTAAAACACAGAGCCACTATATATTGATTGCAAACGCACAGCATATTTCCTATAGTTTCAAGATCTAATATAAGACCACAACGAATTTCCTATTTTTTTTCCATTCGATTGTCGTTCTTCTAAAAACATTCTCAATCCAACTCCACTTCATTTTAGTAATTTGAACTCGTACGTGTTCAGGTCTCTGTTGTAAATATCATTCGGCCGCAATATGAAATGAATTTTGAAGTTATTTTTTTCGCTTATCATTTTGATGCTAATAAACCATGTTCTTGAATGATCCAAAATGTGCAAAATGTTAAGCCAGAGATATTGTCATAATTGCCGAAAACTGCTGGATAAACAGAAAACTGTTAAAAATAAACTCTTTCATTTATTCTACAGAAATAAAAATTATTTCATTTCTTTATTTCAAAAATGCTATTTAAAAACGACTTTTTACTTCTTCTAAGCGCAGCTATACTTGAAAGTATTTCAATTCCTTAACCTCCTCTATAATGCTTGCATCACTTCCTTTAAACTAAAATTGCTGGATTTAAATTTTATTTTAATACTGGTAGCGCCATCTGGCGCTCAATCGATGTACATGAACAATTTTAGCACGCCATTTTCTTTTTCTTTTTCTTTCTTCCACTCGCCTGCTATGATATTTGTTGCTTTCACATGACAATCCACCATTTTTCATAACGTTTTGTTACAGAACAAACGTTAATTGAGTCTGACAGCCATTTGTGCGGCTGTTTATTGAAAAATTAATTAAAAAATCAGAAAAAAACAAAATGGCTGATCGTATGGTTCTCTGGATTTATTCAATGATCGACGAATCGAATGCTGTGTGAAGTTGTCTTCTGGTTAACAGCCGCAATATTTCCAAGAGCGTCCTTAATGAACACTTGAAGTGATTGATAGTAATATTGCAGGTTTCACTGAACACAAGTTGGAAGTCACAAGGTGGAGTTTGGTTGTTAAATGAATTTACTAGATTTCCATATCAACTAAAGTGCATGAAATGCCTGGTTTGCCTCTTTTATGAGTGTTTTGAGAGCCTATTGTTCATTTTATGCCACTTCCCAAGTACAACAGACAGCATATATCCTTAAGTATTTACCACTTGGCATTGCTTTGCTTATAGATGGTCTGGTAATGAAGACTCTGACTGCCTAACTATCCTACCTACTCTATCGATAGTCTATTAATGTAAATCGTTGCTCTGAATTCGACTTGTTTCTATACAAGTTTTGGTGCCAGAAAAGAGGGAAGATAGTCTTTCAGCCAGTATCTAAAGCCATAGCAATTAAAGTTATGCGCTTTCAATTTTTGCATTACATCAGATCCCCTTAGGATATTTAAAAATTTTTCAAAAGGAAGTATGTGAGAAGTCCTGGGATAAATATCTTAGGCTTGTGAAATTCTGGACTGAAGTTGTTTCTCTTATGCCTCATTTGAATAGAGTGTGTAACTAACTAATGATGACGTAATGAGTTCCGATATCCACATAAAAATCTGATCGTGTCACTAATTGTGGGCCAACGTTAAGCTGACTTAATAAACACACACAACATGATTGCTGTAATCCTGACTAAAGGCTTGTAATCATCAATTAAGTTGTTAAGCACCCGGAATTTATTAGAATTTCCCTCAGTGTCTCCCAAATATTCCAATTGATCATGAAACAATTTCCTTTACACACATTTTTAACACCCATATGACCTTTTCTACTGTATTTTCTTCTGTATTTATAACAGTTTCCTGCCTGTATTTATTTATCCCCAAAGAGGAGCAACAAAAAAAATCACGACTAAATAAATTTCTTTTCTCGTTTCACTTTTGGTTATAGACACACGTAGTCAAATCTGTCCATTTAACCAATAAATCCTTGAAGCCAGCATCAGCTTATTTTGTACGTCTACCATATAAAGAAATGGATGAGTTGGTTTGGCAATAGCCTGGGCTGCCTGGCTGACATTGTGCCAATACTTTGAATGAACAGCTTAAAAGGGAAAGAAAAAAAAAATGTTTTTCTTCCTTTTTTTTTTTGTTGGATATTTTAAAAGAAAATAAGTTTTATTTACACCAAAATAGATTTACTTTACATTTCATAGAGACATCAGCAGCAAAACAGCATAAAAAGTTTGAGAGAGAACATGCAGAGAGAAATCAGAATATAAATGCCTGGGCATCTTTGCTTTGACTAGCCAAAAACCAGCACACTCCTGGTTTACCCTTGGCCTATTACAAATAGGGATATGCACAGAAATGCCAAAGAATCGTGTTAAATAAACACTAAAAATACGTTGTTTTTTTTTTGTGCTACCGTGTTCAGCACCACAAGAAAAAGAAAAATTGTTGAGATGACATTGGCTTTAAGGCAGGAAGAAGAAAAAAAACGAGCCCCACCAACAATGGCTATTAAAAGTTTTTAAAGCAAATATTTTCATAAGGAAAACCAATGTATGTACGTATGCTTCTGTTCGTTGTGGAAAATCTCTGTTAAACAAAATGTAAATGAAAGTTTTTTGTTGTTGGCTTATGCTTTATAACAATGGCCCTGAATAATGTCGAAAAGGACATACAAATACTCTAAGGAATAATCCTTGTTACAAAAAGTGATGTATGTGTACAAATAATAAAGTATTTACATTTTATATTCAACCAATACTGACAGTGTTTTTCTATTCCTTTTTATAGAATTTCTTTTCCTCCTGCTTGTTTCTCTTTTTTTTTTTTAAAGTGAGAAAAAAATTTTATTCTTTAAGGAAAAAATAACAACAATTTACTGCATGTTTAAACGTGTTAATGCCGGCATTGTGAAGTTTTCGAAAAAAAAAACGGGAAGGATTCCTTGTATTCGCCAATAATCAGCTCAACTTGATTTTAGGATGACCAAAGGCTGACCAGTAGCACAGAAGATGTTCTGTGTTCTATTACCCATGCTATTCAACGAATTTATTCACAGCATCCTGGCGAATCGCATGAATTTCTTTAGTTATCAAGTGGTGCTTAAACAGCCACCTCAAAGACTATGCGGATAACATCTGCCTGCTCTCTTACTATATCGAACCTTAAGAAGCTATATTTGGTGCTAGAAGCTACGAGAATCAACGCGGTAAACTATGGACAATTCAGACTTCGACAGACGTTTAATATTTCCACTATTTAGGCAGCTTAATTACAACGCTCAGCCATATATTGCAGATTCGATTAGGTTTAATTGGTGATGGCTTTAAAAAACTAAGTTAATTTAGGTTATGAAAGGTCCAATTGTAATACCGATAAATTCTGGATGCACCGGAATCCTTTGGCTAAGGTTTCCAAGTGCCAGACAACGTCAAAGAAGATGTTCAGTCTTCCCCTTTAGAGCATCTGCAGAAATCGTTCGAAGATATTAATAGGTTTTGGGCGGATGTATCTTGATATGAGGTCCCTACAATGGGCTCTGGTATATAAAGAGAATCTTGATTAAGTGTGAAAATCCCCTTAAACCCCACGGTCACGAAGAACACTCTCTTAGAGTTCGGGACTCAGTCCTAAATCGAGACTCAGATGCCCACTTATTATCTTCCTTAACTTTCTTCAGAAGAAGTTGCATTCTGTATCTGATACCATCCACAAATCTGCCAGCAATTATATGGACTATAGGCTCCCATCCGACCTGTACCAACAGCATTAGCAGCTCATTTATGACAATAGTCGTGGTACCCTTCTGATACCATCCTGATAATTTCCTTTGTGCCTGAAAGATTTTTCTCTCACAATGTATTTCCTGAGCATTCAATTCTATCAGGGCGCCTGATATAGCGCCTAGTTCCGCAAACGATTAGTCCGCTAAGCATGTGCTAAAATAATAGGAGATCCAGCTGTCATTGTCTAGTAACAAGACTCCCTATGGACATGGCATTTCTGCAGTAGTAGAGAACTGTTTTACGGATTAAATCCTACTTTTTTGAAGAGATGAGTGCTGCTTCAACTTTCTATGATATTTGTTGTGTATGTTATCCTCCCTGGGAAGTAGCAGGAATTTTTTAAACTTCATCAATCATCATAATCAATAGTTCAGGAGGCATCAAAGCAAAGAACGAAATTTTAAACTGACCCACGATGTTAGTCTCTAGAACAGTTTGGATATTTCACTCAAATTGCTCGCAGTTTTATTCCTGATCTTCAATGTTTGCCTCTACAACAATTCCAATATTAGGCTTAAGTTACTTGCTCTTTAGGATTCCATATTTGCTCCTTAGCATACATTCCCTTTATATTTCCTTACAGTCAACAATCTATTGTAGTCCCTTCACAAGCCACATCAATACATACACTCTTATACTCTTACAACACGATTGTTTTTTTTTCCACTTGCTATTCAATTCCTTTTTTCCTTGTATTTGTTGTTGTTGTTGTAGGGACATGTTTTTATCTTTAAATCTTCGATGGCATAAATCACTCGCAAAAGGGGATTTTATTTGTTTTTACGGGTTGCTTCTGTAGCGGAGTTTATTTATTTTATGGCCAATAGAAAACAAACCTCTTGCTCCCTACCTCCCTTTTTTTGATGTATGTAAACAGCTCATTATAGTTTTCAATTTATTGAATATCCTTTGCCATATGAATACAAAAACAATAAAAACAATAACAATAGCAAAAAAATAGAGAGAGAAACAAAGAGAGAGAGGAAAAGAGAGAGAACATTTTTGTATAAATCTTGATTAGAAACTTTTACACTTTAAATAATTTGAAAATATAACGTCTGTCCGTCTGTCTGTCTATATCTCTGTCTACTGTTCATTGTGTCATTATCCTTGTGGCGGTACAACTTCTCATTGTTATTATGTGTGTGCAGTGCAAAGTTGTAAATTCAATGATAAATTTTTCCGCAACATGTTTTCTTTGAATTACCAAAATTTGTTTAGTCTGTATCAACTCATATTGCTCCTGCTACTGCTGCTGCTCCTGCTACTGTTCTTGTCTTGTATCGCCTTTTTCACAAAATTAAAATATTTCGTATGCGTGTATCTGCTTTTCATGGCGTATGTTTATTTTCAATTAAGGATTAGAGGACTCTAACAAACACTCACACATGCTTACGTAGATAATTTCAAAATGTAACAACTCCAACTCCAACTTTAATTTGAAGTTGAGTTTTTTTGGAAAAGTTTTCCATTTAAAACATCACCGTGTTGTGTAATGAATTAAAGCATGTGGAAGAGGCTTTTAATTGAGATTTAAAGATATGTTTTAAGTAAGTTTTACAGGGTGTTTAAATAATATTACTTTTAATTATAATATCGTATACATTTTAGAGTTAAAAGAATTTGTGGAAAGATGGTTTTAACATCGCAAAAAAAATTATTTAAAAAAGAACACACACTAAAGCGTAGTCCTTTTATAATCTTTCTAGTTTCAGCATTGATTGACACAATGTATTGATTGACACAATGCATTGATTGACACAATGCATTGATTGAAACAATGCATTGATTGAAACAATGCATTGATTGAAACAAATTATAGCGACAAAGTGTGAACTATATTGAGGATAAGAGCAAACTTTGCATCCACTGTTTTCCAAATAGTTTTTGACCGATGCTGTAATATATGGCCGAACGTTATAATATTAAAAAATGACGACCTGTTGTCTGTTTTCAAAATACTCACTATTTGAATTTTAGTGTGTGTTAAAAATTGAAAAGCAAAAATTGATAGTGACACCCCCGGGTTTAACTGAATTATCACTGGGATAATCTTCATTGCCACAGAAACATTAAATATATATTAGCAACAATGTTTATAAACAAATTATAAAGAAAGTATTAAGCAATCAATTAGGTTAGATAGAACAAGTTTGAAGTCAATATTAGTAAATATTAGGGTAATACATAAATTTAGCACTCACCTAATATATGTGTTGACGATCTCCGGAAGGTTTCCAAACGAGTTTACATCAAATACAGACTCTGATGTCCTTTATAGGTATAGATAGGTATACACCGATTACTTAGATGTTGCCATGACCATTGTTTAGATACATAAAGTTGTTTACATGTAGTTATGAATGTGTTTATAATGTAACTAGAAAAAGAACATGTATTCGTTACATAAATATTGTTTAGATACATAATATTATAGAAATGTTGCTAAAAATCTCTATACATGCAGCTTATGAATATGCTTACAATGTTTCCTAGAAGCACATCATGAATCCAATACACAAATATTACTTATACATTATGTTGACAACATGTTGTAAGCAGAACTATAAATGTAGCTTATGAATGTGTTTATAATGTAACTAGAGGAGCAACATGAACTCGGTACATAAATATTACTTAGAAACATATATAGTCAACATATTGGTAACTAACCAATACATGTAGCTTATAAATGTGTTTATAACATTACTAGAATAAGAACATGAAATCGATACATAAATATTGTTTAGATACATAATGTTATAGACATGTTGTTAACAAATTTATTCATGTAGCTTATGAATGTGTTTATAAAATAACTAAAAGAACAATATGAATTCGATACATAAATATTGTTTAGACACATAATATTATCAACATGTTGTTTACAAAGCTATACATTTAGCTTATAAAGGTGTTTATAATGTAATGAGAAAAACAATATGAATTCGATTAATAAACATTGGCTAGATACATAATATTCTAGATATGTTGCTAACAATCCTATACATGTAACTTAGAATATGTTTACTATGTAACTAGAAAAACAACATGAATCCGATACAGAAATATTGCTTATGCATAATGTTAACAACATGTTGTTAGCAAACCTATACAAATAACCTACATATACAAGTAACTAGAAGAACACTATGAATTCGATACAAAAATGTTGTTTAGATACATATGTTGTTAACATGTTATTAACAACCCTATACATGTAGCATATGAATGTGTTTATATTATAAGTAGAAAAATAACATGAATCCTAAACATACATATTGTTTGGAGACATAAATTTTGTTATAAATATGTTGTACACCCCTATACATGTTGCTTATGAATATGTCTCCAATGCAACGAGAAGAACAACTTGAATTCATAGCAATAAAACATCGTAAACAATGTTTTAAAAATATTGCAAAGAACATTCAAAATCTTTAAAAATTTGATCTCTTTGGTTGAATATGGACTGCAGAACTAAAGATTACAAATTTTCCATTTGAAGTAGTCTTGTTCAATTTTATGCAAATTAACTCTTCTATCTGTTGCAGATTATAATCGATAACAAATTCGTTTTCTTTTTAAACTAAAATATTCTTAAAGATTTCTTTTCAGAGATTCTCTTCATTCTCGTCTTTTTTTTTTCAAAGCAGTTACTCTACTGCAAAGTTTCCATTTACATGCTTATTGAAGCTTAAAAATTCGTTTGGACAACGATAAATACAATTGCATGTTCTATTACAGGCAACAACAATCGAAAATAGTAAAAAAAAAAAAGAAAACGAAATAAATCGAAAAGAAACGATATTAGAAATTGCATTAAGTTTGACAATTGAATCCCTCATACCCAGGTATTTGCAAAAAAGAAAAATTTAAGAAAAAATTCCTAATGCGTTAGCATTACAGGAGAGAAAGAAAGGCTTGAGCAAACGAAAAAAAAAACAAGAAAATTGTGCATGTTTTTTATAAGCGTATCGAGGATATCTTAAGAGTAACTAACAGCAACCATAAGGTGTAAGAAACCAATGTCCATGGACAAATAACTGCAATAAGTTAAGCAAAGATAACCCCCAGAAGGCAAAAACCAACAACACATTTTTCTTTAGCATCGACATATGCACATACAGGGGTATTTATATTTGTATGGACATGATTTTAATATAAAAAAAAATTCAAAATAATTTTAAAAGCAAAGTGCACTTAAAGAAATGTAGTGCACGTTGCAGAAGGTCGCAATGGTCCTCTGACAATAGAAACAACTTGAAAATCTTTGAAGGTCTGTCCGAATGTTCCAGTTCATCGAATTTTGTTTGAGTGCACTTAAAGACAACACATCTACAAGCACTCTGATGTTCAGCACGTTTGAAATTTGCCTTCGATTCTGTCACCATCGGCATTGTCTCTGTTGTCTTCAAACCACTTATGTTAAGGCAAAGTGAAGAACTCCTAGGAATGACTTCAAACCCAATGCCAGCATTTCGAAACCCAGATTATATTCGTTGAAGTACTATCACAGAAATTAGGAAAAGGACAAGAAAGGTCAGACATACCATAGTGGTATGCATAAGGCTTCGCGCAAATCACAATGAAAAGACCAATAGTGACCTATAGAAGGCCGTTGTTTGCAAAGACAGAACGTTTCTAAAAGCATCTCAATTGGACTTGGAAAAGATACAGCGACTATGATTGGGATAACGAGAGGCAAGTCTAATATGAGATCAAGCGACTGGGAGCCAACCTCTTTTCCCTTTTAAAAGATGAACCATTCTGTGGTATACGGAAGGAGAGAGGACAGACATTGCGATAGGGACGATGTTTTTTTCAGAATGATATATTCCGAGCCCATGGGGAAACTCTCGGTAATCTTCCAAGCTGACGTCTACTCCAACAAACATATGCTGAATTCACACGGGTTAAAGTCGCCGTAGTCTAGTAGGCAGTGTGTTGCTTTATTAGTCGTAAGGCCTCGGTTCAAACATCAGGATAGACAACTCCAAAAAACGAAATAAGCAAAAATATGTCTTCCGCGACTTTCTCTCAATAGATTTCTGGCAAAAACTCTCAGAGAGTGAATAAAAATTGCCATGAAAAGTTTCTCAAAAAATCTGCCGTTCGTTCGGTCGACTTTAAACTGTAGGTCCGGCTACTCATGTGTTAAATTAACCCACAATACATCATTGCTGTGAGAAGCTAGTTCGTAGTCCTGACTGAAGGGTTGTAATGATATATGTACATACATTTATGGTTGTAACTGGAAGATAAGATCAAACTATCTGAGCAAACAAAACCAACAAGTAGGGGAAAAAGGTTTTACCTTCCGCTGGCTGCAGAACATGTAGAAATTTATGGCAATGAACAGACAGATGAGCTTACGAGAAAAAGAAGCTTCCAAGCCACTGATAGACACAGAATCTTTCTGTGAAAGAAATTATTTGAAAGTATATACACAGCGAAAGGGAAGATACAGTGGAGGCGGAGCCTCTCCTTAAATTATCATGTAACCCAAAATATATTATGGGTTTGAGGCAATTTATTCAGGAACAGCCTAAGGTGAGTAGCCCATCTTTTCATGGAGCACTGTAGACTCAAAGAAAACAGTTTCTGAATGGGGATTGTATCGAACCCAAAATGTAGTTGCTGTTTTGATGAGAATAAATCATCTGGAGGCATACTTGGAACATATGAGACATTAATGCATCTGAGAAGAAAACACGGTCGCACAATTGGTGACAACATTTTCTTTATAAAGTCAACGAAAGTTGTCTGAAAGATGAAGTAAAATGCAACATCTTGTGGTCCAGAGCACAGTACATATATTATTAAGTGCCGTTTACATTTGTGTTTTAGATTCATAATAAAATAGAAATTCTTTTCCCATTACCCATATTAAAATATTCTTCTGTCATTTCCATTGTCTACCGTAATTATGAATTTCTCCCGGTATATTTTTTGTTTTTATCTTATTTACTGCTACAGACATACATATTTAAAGCTTAACATTCTTCCGTAAAAAAAAAACTAACAAAAAATGCAAAAAAATTCCCAAAAACGTAACAAAAAAGAAAAGTCAACCTTAGCAACCAACTAAATAACCAGAGGGCCAGAAAAAGAAGAGAAACACAAAAGAAAAAAAAATAAAGAAATTGATAAATAAATTGCATTGGATTAGGCTTTATTGTGTTGTGCACTTTTTTTCTTTTTTTGTTGTTTCATTCTGCCACTTTTACTACAACATCTCAACTTCTAATCTATTCAAGTATACAAGAAAGAACAAAAAACAAAACAAAATTGGGAGAAAAAATACCAAAAAAATTAAGAAACATTTTACATTAGACTGACTGGTGCTGTCTAAGGACTTTATTTGATTTTGTTTAAGTATTGGCAGGACGTAAAACCTTCAAACCAAAAGAAAAATATTTTATCTTTTGTCTTTTGCAATTTTTCAAAAAACAAAAACGAAAACAAAACGAAGAACAAAATGAAAAAAACTTAAATCAATTGACGTAAATCTTTTATGGCAAAATATTTTATGTCTGCTACATTAAATGCATGACCAGAAGGCTTTTTGCACTCTTTACCCTTTTTATTATTTTACAAAAGACTTGGAAAACAAAAAATTTATTGAAAACGGAGTGATTATTTTAAAGGATTTTATTCAATATTACAACCACACCAATATCACAGTCTATTTTCAAATATTTTCACTTTCTCTTAAGCCTAATCTAACTAGTCTTCAAGTTTTAATCACCAGTATTGTAGTTAAGCTTGCTGTTTAAATTGCACAAACTTCAAGTGGTTTCATACATTACAGCAACTACAAATTGGATTCAAAACAATTTACATTCTGAACAAAAGCTTTATGCGTCTCCCGCGATGCCTGGAAAGCCTGTTAACGAACCTCAACTTATTTCAGGACAGTCTGATTTGTGAATCAAATCGTCTACTATTGTGATCATATCATAAAAGTTTAAATTGCCTTAAGCCCATTTGATTTGAAAAGACTCTCTACCCCTTTCTACCCTCCCTTTTACAGAATATAACCTTCCAAACATTTTCTACGCTTTACAGAATGGGGTTGGAGTCTCCCCTACTCGCAAAAATTTAAAACAGTCATACCCTAGTAGGTAGTGTGTTGGCTTATTAGACGTAAAGCCAGGGTTCGAGCCCCAGGCCAGACATCAAGACAAAATACAAAAAGTATTTCTTCGGCGACTTCCTCTCAGCAGATTTCTGGCAAAAACTCTGAGAGTAAATAAAATTGCCTTGAAAAAGTTTCTCAAAAATCTTTCGTTCGGAGTCAACTTTAAACTGTAGGTACCACCACTCATGTATAAAATTAACACACACAACATAAGTGGTGTGAGAAACTAGGACGTTGTACAATCGGTCAGTTCGACCTCCGAGTACTGTACTTGTCTTAATTGACAAGTACACGTCCTCTAACCTAACCTAACCTACCCTATTTCCTCTACCTATCTGACTCAGTCAGCACAGTCTCGTTCATAAACTGTTCGACTTTAAACTGTAAGTCCCGCCACTCATGAATAAAATTAATACACGCAGTATGGATAATGTAAGAAGCTAGGTTGTAATCCTGACTAAAGGATTACAATGACCAATTAACTAAGTAAGTTAAGTACGTAATGTGTCGATGGTTCAAACCTGAGCTCAGTCACATGAAATATGAAAAAATATTCCTTCGTTGACTTACTCTTCGCAGTCTTCTGGCGAAAACTCTGAGGGAACATAAAATTGCCATGAAAAATTTCTCATAACATCAGTCCACCACTCATGGATACAAATTAATGCACACAGTGTGGGTGATGTGAGAAGCTAGGTTGTAATCCTAACTAAATGATCATAAAGGCCAATTAAATAAGTAAGTTAAGTAAGTAATTTTTATTCGTTTGAAAGACCTATTAATGCCATTACATGGGGAATATAACATATGTTTGGCTTCTCTTGGTGGAGTGCATCCAAAATGTACAATTTTCCATGACTCTAAAGCATAAATCAGGCTGTATTTAACTATTTACATGGGTTATGGTCACTTTGAGGACTGCGAATATGGAATTTATGCCTGGGGAATTTATTATAAATTATTTGTTTGGTCCTAAGGCGTCATTTGATCGGTATCAGCCTACCTTATCTTCCTCTTCTCTTATCAATCTGTTTTGCTATTCATTAATGCCATAAAAATGCCTTTCACTGTCAAGTTCATCATGCTGAATTGAATTCAATGCAACAGCCCCATGAAAAGTGAAAGAATTTGAAACTCAAAAATACGAAATCGCTTCAACACTTGTTTTGGGCCAAAAGTATATGTATTTCATTGCATTACAACAAAATGTGGCAAGTATGCATATGCCAACAAGTATGACATAATTTATGACACTTTCATTATTAAAGCAGACATAGACATATGGAAGGCCAACAGGCAGGAGTATAGAGACCAGAACGTCTATATCTACAGACAACCAAACAAACTTCGGGTCAGTTACAGACACAGAGTTACAGAGTTGAGGAACTAATTTTTGTTTATAACGGAAGCATTATACATGCATACATACGTGTTACATTGATTGTTTTTTTTTTACCCAAGAAGAAGTTATAAATTGTGGAGAGGGGCTATTTACGTCCCGTAAATTTTAAAAAAGGTTTACAAAAATGCGAATAAAAAATCAAGCGACGTTTTTAAAATTTATTAATGTTTCTGGTTAATTTTTTCTTTTTTTTCGAAATGTTTAAATTTAAATTAATGTGTGTTAAAATGTTTAAACGTTTAGTTAAACACAACAATAACAACAACAACAACAACAACTAAAAAAAGGAAAAATAATAACGACAACATCAAACTGATACAACGAGCGAGACATATGACCAAATGTCATGTTGACATTTCACCCTTAAACGGTGTCATATTTGTTTTTATGCATACACATGTATTTGTTACACATACAAACACACACTTACACAACAACAACAACATATCCAACATATGCATACACAACAGCAACAATAATATTAACAGTTATCATAACCACATACATACACATAAAGTTACTCCTTAACACATGCAAAAATACTCACTTCCTTAAAGTTTTAAGGGACGGACTCCTAACTACAGTATGGTTTACGAATATACTTCATATGATTGGTTTTTTGGGTTAAAAAGGCCGTGAAATAATAGTAGAAAAACAGCAGTTGAGAATCTTAAATTTTGTTTGTATCTTGAGAAGGGGAATAACACTCTCCCTCTATTGACAATTTGTAACCAGTTAAGTAACCACCCTAAAGTTATAATCATTCCATGCAAGGATATTATCATCACTTTAGAATTGGCGTTATTTATAACAGTAAATGCATATGTGTTTATGTATGTACTTGTACTTGTTTTTTAGCAAATGTCGTCACATGTACACATGTTTCTCTGACAGTGGGCAGACTCATTTTAAAAAAACGTTACTCCTCTTCCCTCCACCTCCCTATATTCCTGCATGTACATGTACAAAATGTTACGTACATATGACAGAGAGTATAAAGACACTTTATACTGTTTGACATAATTAAAGACCATTAATCACGTGCTGATTCACAGTGTCAGTCTAGGGTTTATACTCACACACCGTAGAGGGACAGCTATACACTAGCAAAATACGGCATATTCACACATAGAGAGAAGGGAATATACTCTACAAAACTCACACATATGTAAATAGGAAATGGTTATACACTTTTTTGGAAGTCTTACGGTACTAATACACACACATACATGCATACGTATTGTATAATATTTGTAGACAAAATCAAAAACAAAATTCAGATTTAAAGGGAAAACTTTTTTTTTTTTTTAAATAAAGGATCACAGTGAGAAATGGAGCGAGAGATGAAGAAAAATTAGCGGAAATAATTTTTCATATGCCCTCTTTTCACGCATTGCCATAAAGGACTTGATGCGTTGAAATGATGTAAAAATGTTGATAAAAAAAACAAGAAAGTAAGTCTGTGACTTGCTAGCTACTCTCTTTAGCAAGATACCTTTTTGCGATACAAGGATGGTTGAAAGACTGATTAAGACAAAGGGCCCAGAATAGAATATTCAAAATTCCTGAGGAAACTCTTGGCCATTTTTTAAGCGTCTATATATGGTCCTCCTATGAAAGAGATGGTCAATTAAGCTTGAACGAAAGGTAGTTATACCTTCTAAGCTTTTAACTTTTATAAAATTGACTCATGTTTAATGAGCGTCTGCCTAAGCTAATTGAGTCTGAGAGAATCACCCTTCAGCGATGACGCCAATTTCTGGATGAATGTTAAATTTAGAATGATACCAATCCACATTAGATAGAGGTGCACCCAATGCCTCTCAAAAAAATTCATTGTTCGGTAGGGATTTTGTCCATTTCCTTCAGAACAACATTGGTCATGCCATCATTATCAACGGCGAGCACAATAAGTCGTTTATTATCAGTTTCGTTTGGACTGATTCGATTATCTAGATACCAACGACATGTGCTTTCAACAAGACGGCCCTACGTGCCATACAGCTCATGCCACATTGAATATTCTTTACGAGCGATTTGAGGGCATAGTCATCTTTATATTTATGGGCTAGAGTCATGAAAAATTTGACATATCGCGTGCGCTCCACCCAGCGAATAAGTGGTGGCTATTTGAACAACAATATAAACCATGCCATCGGTCAATTTCAGACCGATTAATGCACCAGATTTATGGAAAATTGAACACTACGAATGCACTCCATCCACAGAAGTTGTGAACGATGTTATACTCCACATATAATACCATCAATAGGCGTTCAATCGAATAAAAAATGATTCACTTAACTTGATTATTTAATTGGTCATTGTGATCCTTTAGTCAGCATTACAACCATCTTCTTACACCACCCACGCTGTGTGTATTAATTTTATCTATGAAGGGGGACCTACAGTGTAAAGTCGACCCCGAGTGATAGCTATTTTGAGAAACTTTTGTTTTATTTAAATTTCGAGATAGGAAGCGCTTAATGAAAAGACCCGGTAGAATTGAAGAACAGTTGTAATATAAATCCCTTCTAGTCCGAAATGTAAATTCTATGATGCGTAGGATAAATCACCAGAATACCTACTAGGAAGTCGCACGGCGTTAATATATTGCAGTCATAAACGTTGGGATGTTTATCACGTACTAGAGGTGAAATTATACTGACTGATAACGAACAGCATCCTGAGTTAAGTGAGAGCAACAGCGTTAGTGGGAAATATTGTAGGGTAAGCTTATTGAAAGTGAAGGCATGAACTATTGCGAACAATTTTTATGTTTTTTAAATCTCTTCATGCTGTTTAACCGTCAACTTTAAAGGTAAATTGTGTTCATAATTAATTCAACACTTTCCTCCGTATTAAAATCAAAATTAAACAAAATATTCCTTTTGTTGCATTATAGCCTCCCTTGGACAATTATCTACTTAAGCTATTTAAGCCAAGAGCACACTAATTTTGTTGCTCATATATTTTTTGCTACGTTTCAGTTTAAACTGAAGGTGTTCATATACATACATATGTATATGAGGGGGGAAGAGTTAGAATTTTCCCCCACATAACAAACTGCCTCGTTAAATATCCTTTAGGGACATTGTTTTTTTAAATGCCCAAAGAAAAAGGGGTAAAAAAGGGTAAAAACCGTGTAAAAGAGGAAAGAGAAAAGTGAAGAGAAAAAAGTCGCTTAAAATTCATACATAACCAGTACGATGTACATATAATTTTTGGTCTCTATTGGTTTTCCCTTGTTCAAGTGTGTTCGCTTTTTCTTTTTTAAACAAACTTTTTATGGCTTCATTTTGTTTTTCACTTTTTCAATTCGTTTTTCACTTTGTTGGAATGCACATTGGACTGGATTCAGAAGAAGAATCTGTCTGGTATGTTAAGTTAGCAAACATTAACGAAAATTTTTTGGGATTTGCTAACTCAGCCTAGTTACGAGGTTATGTTCTAAATTACGCCTAGTTACTGAGCTTCTTCAGAGAGTGTTGTTACCAAGACCCAGGTGTATAATGGATCCCTAATGGAACCGTGGCCCAATCAACATAGAATTCTTATCGGAATCATAAAGCTAACACACCTCTTAGCCCAGACATATGCTATGCTCACCATTTTACTTGAATTTCCATCTGACACACCGTTTATAGCATTCCACTAAAGTTATGTCAAACCATATCCATTTTGAGTTTAATTTCCTTCTTTTTTTAACCTGTTTTTATTTTCTTTTGGGCGCTTCGCGTCAATTAACATTGCTTTGTTGTGGCGTTACTTTGGACACTTGGTCAAACGTTTGTGGTACCCAGCAGTGTTAATATTATTCTTGTTTTTTGTTTTTTTTTTTTTTGTTTCTCTCCACTCATTTTTATGTTTTTCCAAGCGATATGACAAAATATATACAGACAGTTCAAAACCGAATATGTTTAAATACAAGAAAGAGAAATTCAACAGCATGTGGCACAGTGGAACCACGCGAAATAATTTGTAAATTTTTTAATTTAAAAATTTTGTTAAAAAATCTGTTTTAAAATTCAATTCGGGGCGTGATGAAGCGATTCACTAGATGATCTGGTTCCACAAACTGCTGTTAGTTAGAATACCAGTAGCGTCACCTAGTGGTGGCCGAACCCTATTGATGTTTTAAATTTCTATGTATTGAAGGCACAACGGCACCCATGACAGGATTAGAGGCTTTAGATTAGTGGTAGACTACAAAAATCGTTGTTTTAAGAACACTCGATGTAAATACTCAATGGATGCCCTGCCAATCTAGTGGCTAGTGCGCTAGTGCCATACATAATCGACTCATACATGTAACACAATATATTGAAAATACATCCTTGAAAACAGCTCACGAGAAGTGGGATGAGATGCAGAGCCTGTCTTGTGTTGGTTTAGCCCTGAGAGAATCTGTCCTCTAATGGTGCTGCGGGCTCTAATGAATTTCGACCCGTTGCATATGGTAGTAAGAATCGGAGGCATACAGTCTGTGGTTGGAATACTAGGACACAAATCTATTGTGATTTATCAGTGGGAATTATGACCTGACAAATCAACCGACTGGCACTTCCCTCCTAAACAGACTTAACTCTATGATTAGAGGCAACAAATAAAATTTAATGGATAAACTTCCGAGAGTAGAAACATTCTGTGGTATATGGGCAAAGACAAATAGAGGAACAAAATTTCCCCCAACTAGCAGAAAGTTCCCGAACGAAGTAATCGCAACCAATCGACAAACTCGGAAGTTTGTGTCAAACGAAAGTTTACGCCAAACAAGGATGCACCCAGTTCAACTTGGTCTGGAAATGAACACTTCAGGACAGGAGTAATACTATCTGACAGTCAGACTAACATCCGAACACTCAGCTGCCATGGTTATCTTGAATCAGCTAGGCTGACCAGGATCGTACCTCATGTGGAAATTCACGACAATGAGTAAGTAGAACAACTTGCGAGAAGAATAGCTTTCACGCCCTTAAAGAGGTCATAGCGATACTATCTGAGAATCAGGCTGTCATCCGAACATCCATCAGTTCCTATAGTTGACTTGAGGCTAGAATAGAAAACTAAATCAGCTAGGCTGAGCACGATCTTAGGTCATGTGGAAATTCACGGTTATAAATCGTTAGAACGGCTTGCGAGAAGAGAGACCTTAGAGACGTCAGAGCCTTTCTGTGGAGTTGGAACAAGGATTTGGATGTTTTCACACATACACACATAATTGGTCAGTATAAACCTTCAGCCAGGATTACGACCTAGCTTCTCACACCACTAATGTTGTGTGTGTTAATTTTATACATGACTGGCGGAACTTACAGTTTAAAGTCGATTCCGAATGACAGATTTTTGAAAAACTTTTCATGGCAATTTTATTTACTCCCAGAGTTTCTTTGCAAGAAATCTGCTTAGAGGAATAACATTTTCGTATTTCATTTTATTGGAGACGTCTGACCTGGGGTTAGAACCGTTTAATAAGCCAACACACTACCTAGTAGACTAAGGCGATTTACACACTGCGAAGAGGAAAATGAAGAGAGATGAACATGCTTCTCAACTCACACTGGTTTGAGACAATCCAGTGATTTGAGCTACGCATTAGACTATCGAGAAGTAGCCTGAGGATAGTAACCGGCATTTCACAGGGCATATGTTACGAACAGGGATCGATTAAGTGGCAATTGTAGACTCCATGATATAGAGAACTTGTTGGTGTGTATCAAATGGTAGGCAGGTAGTTACCCTTATTGACTCCCGCCGACATCCTAAAGTTTGCATCAAGATTGGGGAAGATATTTCAGGATATTATATACATATGTATATGGGATGAGGGCAGCACAATAAATCGTTCTCCTATCTCTCAGCAACTACGACTGTAAGTACAATCTGTACCAAAATCAATCGATGTCGATGTCCACGGTACTCTTACTCCCAATGGACATCATCATACGGATAAGCAGCAGACGTTTAAACACACCAGAGCACCACATCTATAAAAACAGATGGACGTATATACGAGTACATGTGTACATACACACATGGATATTTAAACATGATTGCAATGGTTGTTTGAATTTTTATGGATTTATTTGGGTTTGAAAATTTTGTATCGTTAAAAATCATCGTCAACATCAACATCAACATGTACAATAACAAAAACAGCAGCAGCAGCAAAAAAATAGCCATATTAACTAACGATAAGAGTTTTTCGAATAAAAGTTATAAAAAAAAAAATTTAAATTGTTCATGATTTTAAAAATTCTTTTTAATTTTATTTCCTCTTTTTTTTTTGGAAAATTTAAATATTTTTTGGCGTTTAACTTTTTAGACGTATTGACAAGTTTTTTTTTTTTCTTTTTTTTACTTCATCATGGTTTTGTTGATATTTTTCTTTAAGGATTTCATTTTTTGCCAATTCATGTAATTATAAAAGTTAAGCTTTCTTCTTCAAGATTTCTTTTTGGCTATGGAAGAACGTAAAGCAAAAAATGTTCATACGCCTGCCAATGCAAAAGTAAAAAAAAAATTAACTAAAAAGTTTGCCTACAAACTTTTACAAAATGCTTAAAGGAAAACATTTTGAAGAAAAACTAAAAACGAAAAACCTTAGAAGAGGCATGTAGGAGAAGAATGTATGCCATGTGAGGAAAAGTTTTCTGATCAAAGAAAATTTTTTTCAAAGTAGAATGTAAAGAAAGTACAATTTAAGGTTTTAAAAAAAATATTCGTAGAAATGTTTGAAATGGCTTATCATGTTGCTTATAAATGCTGTTTTGCGTAATAAATGTCTGGTTTATGATCACATTTGGTTAAGTCGGGCTTGTGAATTCTTTTTGGCCAAAAAGAATTAAAGAAATTAATATATTTTTTTTACCAGGGATTATTGGATAGCCAATAATTTTGGTACTTTTTGGATAGAGTAATTCAAAACTAAAAATAGTACTTTTTCATGAAATTTAAAAAGTTCAAAGTTCTGCAATTCAAACTCTTCTACAAATTGATTTGTAAAAATACTTGTGATATAAAAAATCACCCAGCTATACGCAGCTATACTTGAAAGTATTTCAATTATTTAACCTCCTCTATTATGCTTGCATCAGTTCCTTTAGAAATATTGAAAGATTAGAAGACAAAGCAATTTTAAAATAAATCTGCTCGATTTAAATTTGATTTTAATACTGGTAGCGCCATCTAGTGTTTAACCGATGTACATCAACAATTTTAGCACTCCATTTTCTTTTTTATTTTTCTTTCTTCCACTCGCTTACTACAATACTTGTTGTTTGTATACGACAGGCTACCATTTTTTATAACGTTTTGTTACAGAACGGCTAATAATTGAGCCGGACAGCCATTTGTGCGGCTGCCTATTCAAAAATCAATTAAAAAATTAAAAAAAAAACAAAATGGCTGATTAGATAGTAGAAGATTTATTAAATTTATATTACGAGCAAAAAAATAGCAAAAGGCTTAGTCTGAGCTCCAGGATTATATCTGTAGAACTGTTTCTTATCTAAAGGTCAAGAGAGGAGGACAACTACGCTTATTGGACTTTTAAAGGCTCTTACGCCACCTAATGCTGCAGTACAGCTAGCGACAAAAGATGCTACTACACTTTTGTGTGATGCTCTGGATTTATTCGATGATCAACTAATAGAATGCTGTGTGAAGTTATCTTCTGGTTGATAGCCTCCAATAAAAATTGCAATGTGAAGCACATTAATAAAGCAGGGTCATCTGGTGCTATTACAGATTACGAAGGCATTGCGAACTACTCCCAAGGATATACGCTTTTTATGTTTTATTAGTTTCTATTTGAGAATTCCTGAACGAAATTGACTGTACTGCTTCACAGAATAAAGGGTGCAGTTCTATTATGACACACTTTATAGCTCCCAAAAAGTTCGATTAAATTGATGGCAGAAGATCCTTGTGAGTTCAAAGAGAGGCTTTAAAAACTGAATTGAGGAATTTCGAAGTTACATATTAAGTTAAGGGAGGATTTAGGAATGCACCAAAACCAAATATTTCGAAAGGAATGGATGGATACGGTTCCACAGTTAAGTATGCGGAATCCATTGAAAATTCGTGTGAATTCTTTTTGACCAACTTCCCTAGCTTGACTGATATCTTATGAGATAGTACATCATGGTATCTTTATGTTCTACACCCTCCACTGATTCTACCACTTTTCTCCTTACTCAGTATGTCCATAGAACTATCGATAACCAATGCAAAAACTAGTAACGATAGAAGTCAACGCAATCTGATTGTACCTGGGTTGTAGTACTTGTAGTTCGTATTAGTGTACATAGCTTCATGATTTCTATTCCTAGTCCTTTCTATTTGGTAGTTCTTTCTTCAGTGCTTTTGATACTAGTATTCCTATAAATTGAATCCAAAGCATTTTAAAAATCTTCTAAATACAGGTTCAGAAACGAAGTATTGTAGCAAGCACATGTCTCTCGAGTGTCTCTCGTATTAAGTTCGACAGATTAAGGTATCTAATGATGTCATTAGCATCGATACGTGATAACTGCGCGATGTGCCTGTATAAACCAGCTATTGAAAAACTATGGTGGCGACCTAGTTGGGGTGGGTAACTACTTAAAAAGTTATCATTTGTTTTCAAATCTTCTAGGTCCCATTTGGCGAGCATGACCACCAATCATCCAATGTTCAGTGTAAAGAACCACTATTATGGTTATGAGCGATTTAATGCGTTTGTTATCAAATTACAGACATGAGACCCTAAAGGAATTATTTGTCCTTCAACTGGAATTTGTCTTACAGAGTTAATTACATACATAACTGGTCCTTACAACACTTCAGTGAGGATTACTACCCAGCTTCTCACACCACTTATGTTGTGTGTGTTAATTTTTTCCATAAGTGTCAGGACCTAGAGTTTTAAAGTCGACTCCGAACGACCTATACTTTGAGATACTTTACATGGCAATTTTTTTTCTGTCAGATTTTTTGCCAGAAATCTGCTGAGAGGAAGTAGCCGTCAGGAATAACAGACTAAATTTAATTATATCATGCTGAAAGCTCTGCAAATGCAAGGATTTTCTGTGTGAATCTTTTAATTTACTTGAACTGCCAGAATTCCATGAAGTCCCTTACGAAACACACTTCGAACACTCACCTTCCTAGAAAAATTTCAGACAATTGAAAACTAACTCTTATACAGGTTGCATGCGTTACTGATAGCTCTGATGAGCTATTTCCGACGTATTGAAGGGCATAGGTATACCGATTACTTCATTAACGGTTATCCTCCGATCAATGATATACTTCGTGGGTTGATCTGATTAAGAAGAGGAACAATTGCCTTTTCTTTCTTCATCGGTTCTCACACCCCATTACCCTATTGAAAGATGTGCCAATGAACTCGAAATTCCTTCAATTAACTACAGCGGAAGCTAAGAATCTGCGAAAGAGAAGGATACTACAGTTCACGTTAACTGTCTGTGCCCAGTTCTTAACGCAAAAATGCATAGGTTCTTGGCCTCTATATTCCTGTTTATTCCCCAGGATTTGAGATTGGCTTGCGGTATCACAAAGCATCTCACCTTCGGCCTAAGTTGGATTTTACCCTTCAATGAAGGTCCGTTACCTTACTTAAATTGTTTTAACCAGGCCTCTGCGTATGTCTACTTCATATTTCATTTGCTAGACTTTTTGAAGTTTTTGTCTAGTTCTTGTCTATTCTTAGTCTAGTCCTTCCATACCTTATTTAAGTTTATCTACTAAATTTTATTTAATATTGGCCTTAAAAACATTTCCCTCCAAACCAAACAGTCTATAACAAAAAAAAGTGTTTCGATTTTAATGTGTGTTAAATTATTCAAATTATAATCCTCTTACCCCAAGCAGTGCAACAAATAGAAAAAAACCAATGCAAAACAATAAAAAAGAAATTCCCAACATTAGCTGAAGGCCAATTTGTAATGTAATACGAGAAGTACCATAACAAATAAACCCCCAGCCCCAGCCCGCTACTAAAAAGGCTTTAAATCCAATGGAAAAGAGCTACCATCGCTACTGCCACTACCATTGACTATTATCGCCATCATCATCATCATAAATTTCTAGGCGAAATTGTTGTCTTCGCTAAGAGCGCGTAATAAAAATTTAAAATTATGCTGCTATTTTGCATGTAACGAATAGAGGAACACTCTCTCTCTCTTCTTTTCTCCGTAAGCTCATAACGAGAAGAAATAACGCGCATTATTGCACATTTTAGCACTTAATAAATCTTGTAACACAAACGACCAGAGACGACAATGAGAAATAAAATCCAACAAATACAAGCCAAAGCATATAAGATACTCCGCAACCAAAAGCGTAATAGAAAAACAAACAACAAAAAATAAAAACTCTGGTACTAAAATAACTGTGGGAGAATGTACGTTCAGTATTTGTGCAGATGATAATATTCCCCAAAGAGCAGAGTACGGAAAATATTGTCTAACCGCAATATTATAATAAAATTCTATACAAATTGTGGCCATGATGAAGCCTGTTGAGAATGGTTGTTGGTGATGTTGATGATGACAATGTTAGTGGAGTTAGTGTAGGTGGTAAGGTAGCTGGTGTGGCAAGATTATCATTTTCGCAAAATTTGCACAATTGCTTACAAATGAATGGTTGTATAGCAGCGAGAGGTACATGCAGTGAGAATTGCTCTATTTGTAGTCGGTTTTCAAATGGCAATGGAAATATTTTGTTTTCTTTAAGGCTACTGGTTAGTACAACCAATAGCACAGGTTTTTGTTTAAAGTAAACTGGTAGGATTTAGTTTTGTTACATGGTTTGTAGCTTATTCGCATACACTTGCGAATTAAGAAAACACTACAAAAAAAAGTCTAACTGGGTCAAATCGCACAATCTCAGAGGTCAGTGCACATCACCGCCACATAGGACAAGCAAGCTTTAAAATAGCTCATGCAGAATATTGAATGTGACTTAAGCTGTGTAGCACATAACGCTGTCCTATTGAAACCACATGCCGTCCAGATCATCTAATTCCGGACACAAGAACTTAATCATCATCGATGTATAGTGCTTAACATTAACACTGATGGAGTAGTCAACACTGTTCTCAAAGGAATATGGACCGATGACAATGGTCCATTTATTCTAGATAAATAAAAATTTTTTAATTTCTTTATTTCAAAAATACCATTTAAAAACGACTTTTTACTCCTTCTAAACGAAGCTATACTTGAAAGTATTTCAATTCCTTAACCTCCTCTATAAAGCTTTCATCACTTCCTTTAAACTAAAACTGCTCGATTTAAATTTGGTTTTAATACTGATAGCGCCATCTGGTGCTCAAGCGATGTACATGAACAATTTTAGCACGCTATTGAATTTCATTTCATATCTTTCTTTCTCTTTCTTCCACTCGCCTGCTATGATATTTGTAGCTTTCACATGACAATCTACCATCTTGCATAACGTTTTGTTACAGAACAGCCAATAATTGAGCCGAACAGCCATTTGTGCAGCTGTTTATGCAAAAATCAATTAAAAGATCAAAAAACAAAAACAAAATGGCTGATTAGATAGTACAAGATTTATTAAATTTATGTTACAAGCAAAAAAAAATAGCAACAGGCTTAGTCTGAGTTCCAGGCTTAAATCTCTAGAACTGTTTCTTATCCGTAAATTAAGAAAGGAGAACTACTACGCTTAAAGCGCTTTTAAAGGCACTTACGCCACCTAATGCTGCAGTACAGCTATTGGCACAAGATGCTACTGCGCTTTCGTGTGGTTCTCTGTATTTATTCGATGATCAACGAAGTAAATAATTTGGAATTTTAAGACACGTCTGCCTAAAATCTACGTCAAACACTGACTTTGTCTGTATGCTTTGGACACACTGGGAACTTATATGGTTGGTTGGGGATGTCAACCTTCACATAACCTTCCTTTCAGAGAATATATAAGGAAAGTGGCCTATATCGGGCTACTGCAAGAGCTATCCACAATATGCTCGTTTGGTTGCCTGACTGTATCAAAGTATTGCTATGTTCCACCTTTTGTGCTTTCTTTTCAAGTTGTATTAGGCACATACTTCTATAGTAGTGATCCAGTCAGTGGTATTCTTCAAATGGTTTATTTTACCCCTCACAGAACACAGAAACCCGACCACCCACCCCTATACAATTATTTTTACTTATTCACAAATAGCAATGAACTAAATGAGAAGTACATTTGAATTTCATTAGAGGACTTTTGTAATTTGTTCGAACGAACTATATAACTAAGTACACAAACAATTGTTGATCGTAAGACTTAAATAGAATTCTATATGTGTGTGTTAATATAGTATAAACAGAGCAAAGTTAATATGAAGAGAGGAATGTTAGTATAAACAGAGCAATGTTATGTGTTGAACAGAATACTTGGTATACATACGATCATGGTATTCAAAAACTCACTAATTGGGTTTTATTAGGATTCCTTTGGACTACAATTCTAATATACTACGATGATATACGAGGATTGTGATTTAAATTTTGGATTCTACAAAAGTTTGACATGATTAATTATTTGTGGTTTCGAGGCTGTATGACTTGGCAAACAACTATATGTTAAAATCGAAAAAAACTACGATTATTCCGTTCGATATATGGCCCTCCATAAAATATTGTTGTTGGCTATTTCTGTAATTCTATTTTAAATCCCTTAACAGTAAATAGTGATGCCATATAAAAGCCTCAAACGATAGGCGTACCTTTAATGTGCCCTACATTATTATAAGAGAAGACAGTATAATGCGTTTAATATGAAGTTTGACAAACGAAAAATAATAACAGAGTAGTCCTATTTTTAAGTTATGCCGATGAACGTTTGTATAACAATATAATATGGAGGTCCCAAGTGGAACCTGATTCCTATCCTTTAAAGAAACTTGTTAGCAGATGGTTTCAGAAGGGGAATTTAAAAAATCATGGGAAATAATTTGTATCTAAACCTAGAAAACACTTGGAAGTCGCCGTAGTCTAGTAGGTAATGTGTTGGCTTATTAGACGTAAAGCCAGGTTTCGAGACCCAGGCCAGACATAAAAAAAAATACAAAAAGTCGGCGACTTCCTCTCAGCAGAATCCTAGCAAAAAACTCTTGAGAGTAAATAAAATTGCCATGAAAAAGTTTCTCAAAAATCTGTGGTTCGGAGTCGACTTTAAACTGTAGGTCCCACCACTAATTTATAAAATTAACACACACAACATAAGTGGTGTAAGGAACGAGGTCGTAATCCTGACTCAAGGGTTGTAATGACCAATTGTATATGTATTTAGAACACACTTGGCAAAAAAAACTGAACATATCTAAACTGTATTTGATTGACTAGTCTGGCCTTAAGGACAAGGTTTATAGGGTCGTGATATATTCGCATTTGATCATTTTCAAGCCCACTTGTTTTATTTGGCTTTTAAAAATATTTTTTTTATGGCAACCAAACAAGCAACATGAGAATATTTTTTTTGCTTTTTTCCTTTCTCTTTCTCTCTCTCTATGGCAAAACGTTCTTCAATTTTTATTCACATTTCAGAGTACGTACGTTTCTATTTTTCTTGCCTTCATTCACCAAAATCCATTCACATCAATTTTTCAATTGCTTTGCCGAAAAGGAAATAATTTTTCTTCCTTTTTTTTCTATTTTTCGTTTTCGTTTACGTTTATTTAAATTTATTTTTATTTTATTTGTAGTTTTCCTATTCTTTATATTTGTATTCGCGTACGTGTGCTATTTTTCTTTTTTATTTCCTTGAGAAATATTAAAAATATTTCGAAAAAATGTAAATACATTGAGCCAGTAGAAGAAAAAAGAAAGAATAAAGCGAGATAATGTTGGAATGAAAAAGCGAATGCACAATGAAGTTGCCAAGGATAATACATAAATTCGCTGTTTTTTTTTCTTTTTTTTTCAGTAATGATATGTGGTGAGTGGAATAAAGGGTGCAGTTCGATTATGAGACACTTTATAGCTCCCAAAAGGTTCGATTAAGTGTGATATCAGAAGGTCCTTGTGAGTTCAAAGAGAGGCTTTACTACGGGGCTAAGCAATAAAAACTGAATTGAGGACTTTAACAGTTAAGTTAAGGGAGTATTTAGGAATGCGTCAAAACCAAATAGTTCGAAAGGAATGGAGGGATACGGTTCCAGAGTCAAGTATCGGGAATCCATTAAAAACACGAGGAAATTTTCTAAGCGTAAGTTTACATCATCTAAAGATGATCACACATTTAAAGTTTAGGACAAAAAGAAAAGACAATGGGGCAATGGGACATTGCAAAAGTATCGAACAAACAGACCGTCAACTAAGCACTAAGACCATATGAGTTTGACTCGAAATCAATCACCCTTTGCTAGATTTCAGATCACAAGGAAATTCAGAATATTAAACAGGCTGTTCATGAGTTCAAACCGAAAATTCTTCTGACTGGCTTGAGATAATCTACACTAGGCTGCATCAGATTATTATACAGAAGTAGCATGAGAATAGTAATTGGCCTTCTGACCAAGCAATGTTCAGCATAGGAATCGCAAGCCCGATATATGTATAGGGCTTGAGGAAAACAAATCACTAGAACATATACGTGGAACTTCTAGGACTTTAATGCATGAAAATCGAATCAATTATTAGGTAGGAGTTATCCTTACTGACACTAAACAGCATTCAGGGATTTGTCAGGCTAAAAGAGTTCAAAGAGACATTATAAGAATTTCGTACAAGAGATGGCAGATGATCACAGGACTTTTATACAATACACATACATACATTGGTTACTCCGACCATTCAGTCAGGATTACGACCTAGCTTCTCACACCACTTATGTTGTGTGTGCTAATTTTTATACATGAGTAGCGGGACCTACAGTTTAAAGTCGACTCCGAACGACTGAGAAAATTTTTCATGGCGATTTTATTTTATTCACAGAGTTTTTGCCAGACATCTACTGAGAGAAAGTCACCCAAGAATTATTTTTTCATAATTCATTTTAATAGACCTGGGATTTGACCTTTAGCTTCACGTCAAATAAGGCAGCACACCTACGTATTAGTTTACGACAACTTCAATTTATGTTATGTGTAAAAAAAGAAACAGGACTGGTCTGACTTACCCGAAATGGATTTTGATGTTAACTTTTCCGCTTATCATGTTGATACTAATAAACAGCGAACCATGTTCTTGAATGAGTTGGTGGTCCAAGATGTGCAAAATGTTAAGCCATGGATATTGTCGTTATTGCCGAAAACTGCTGGATAAACGAAAAATTGTTAAAAAAAAATAACTTTTACATATATTCTAGATAAATAAAAATTATTTCATTTTTTTTTTTTAAATAATATTTAAAACGATTTTTACATCTGCTAGACACAGCTTTACTTGAAAGTGTTTCAATTCCTTAACCTCCTCTATAATGTTTACATCACTTCCTTTAGGAAGATTAGAAGAGAAAGCAATTTTAAAATAAAACTGTTTGATTTAAATTTGATTTTAATACTAGTAGCGCCATCTGGTTCTTAATCGATGTACATCAACAATTTTAGCACGCCATTTTCTTTTTCTTTCTTCCACTCGCCCACTATGATATTTGTTGTTTTCATACGACAGTCTACCATTTTTCATAACGTTTTCTTACAGAACAGCCAATAATCAATTAAAAAATCAGAAAAAGACAAAATTGCTGATTAGGTAGTACAAGATTTACGCAATTTATGTTACGAGCAAAAAAATAGCAGCAAGCTTAGTCTGAGTTCCAGGCTTAAATCTCTAGAACTGTTTCTTGTCCGTAAATTAAGAGAGGAGAACAACTATGCTTAAAGCGCTTTTAAATGCACTTACGCCACCTAATGCTGCAACATCACTCATGTTAGGAAGGTTAACTTTAGCCATAAGTGGTGGGATCTAAATTACAAGGACAATTTTGAGAAATTTTTTCATGGCAATTTAATTTTCTCTGAGAACTTTTGCCAGAAATCTGCTGAGAGGATGTTGCCGAAGAATTATTTTTTTGTATTTCGTTTTAATGGGGTTTGAATCGTGGCCTCATGTCTAATAAACTTCAACTTCTTTCAACATAGTTGTCATATATTCAATCTACTTTTTTAAATCAACATGGATAACTAAAGACAAGCACGTAAGCCGGGAGAATAGGCTGTGGAGCATACGGCAACTTCACAAAATAATTACAATAAATTAGGAGACACAGTGACAGGGTAAATAGAAGCCTGATATGGTAGATAGGTTAGGTAGATAACCTCACTTTTGGAGGCTCTTAGATTCTTAATCATAATTTTCTTTAAAGAATAATCACAAATTCCTGTTCCAACTTGACATACCTTATCTTCCTTTGTACTATTTAACTGCTTGAAGTAACAAAAACCATTTTTTTTAAATTGGAATTATTTTTTTTTGCTTCCTTTAAATGCAAAAAAATGATGAAAATGTTGAAAATATTTATGCACAGATCAAAGATCAAAAAATATGAATATTTTATTTGATTTATAAGATGGTTTAGTTGGTTTCTTAACATGCGATTTGCCTCCATTTCATTTGCCTGTACTTCAGTCCGTCGGTATCATTTCATTTCAAAGACTGCCTGCATGTGCTTACAAGAAAAGATTTTTAGCAGCTTTTACTTTTCTTTACTCCTTCTAATGGCAAAAAGGTATGGAATAAAAAGAGGAAAGGAAACATGTCCTTAGAGATTTATACAAGGAGGAGGTAATCCTGCTAGATATGGCGTTATAATTGAAATGCTTTAAGGTTTAACGTTGAATACATAATAAAAATTATTAAATATTATCAAGGATTCCATTGCATAAATCTTCTTGTCGTTAAAAGAGCGTAAAAAAACGGAGAAAAGAAATTCAATGTGAATTCAATTGAATTGTTTTATCCTTTAAAACCCGCTTTTCAAGCGTTATTTTTTCTCTTTTTCTTCTTTGCTTTTTTAAGTCTCCAAACTTTATGGAGAAAGTTGCTGCAATAAAATTCTATTGTTTTTGGAAAAAATAAATCGAAAGCAACAAAAAGTGTAAAAAAAAATATTACGATTTAAAAACTTTTAATATAGTTTTCCCTTTTCGAAGATGGAAGTATGAGTAGTTGTTGTAAGTTTTAGGATATTTTGCCAGCATTTAAATTACAGCCAAAACAAACACACTGAAAGATTGCACTTTCCCAGGACATTACATTGTAAAGATGACAGAAATTTAATACAACTTTTCAAATCCAATTTATCAGATAACTAAACGAACAAAAAGGCCTTGAAAATAAAATAAAGGAAAGAGTCAAAGTGGACACTGCTAAAGCTTAAAGCATCCTAAGAAAAATGCTCAAAATTCTCTTATATTTGCCAATAATTTGCAAGCAAATTAAACGCTTTAAAAGCTGTTGGTGGCATAAACATAAATACTGGAATACATAAAGTTCAAGAGCCCATGCAAAGTTGAAGTGATGTAGCGGTCCAGGTTCGAATCCGGGTAAGATATTGGTCGAATATATAGAATATATAGAGTCTAAGAGCCCATGCAAAGTTGACGTGATGTAGAGGTTCAGGTTCGAATACGGGTAAGAGCGTAAAATGGTAAAGTATTGGTCGAATATACACAATATCTAGAGTCCAAGAGCCCATGTAAAGTAGACGTGTTGTAGTGGTCCAGGTTCGAATACGGGTAAGAGCGTAAAATGGTACAATATTGGTCGAATAGATAGAATATACAGATTCTAAGAACCCATGCAAAGTTGAAGTGATGTTGGGGTCCAGGTTCGAATACGGGTAAGAGCGTAAAATGGTAAAATATTGGTCGAGTAGATAGAATATACAGAGTCCATGAGCCCATGCAAAGTTGACGTGATGTAGCGGTCCAGGTTCGAATCCGTCTAAGAGCGTAAAATGATAAAATATTGGTCGAATATATAGAATATATAGAGTCCAAGAGCCCATGCAAAGTTGACGTGATGTAGCGGTCCAGGTTCAAATCCGGCTAAGAGCATAAAATGGTAAAATTTTGATCGAATTTTTCCTATGCAAAGAAAATTCACCCAGGAACTTTAATGTGTATGTAGATCAACAACATGTGATATAATGAAGGCGGGGTCAGTTCCACGACCACCTATCGCACTACGATCTACTGTTCTACGATCTACTAATCTATTGTCCACAAACCACATCGAGTATAAGCATTGTAGATTAAGGAACCAGGAGTGTCAAGATGGTTTGCCTATCCAAGGTATGTGCATGAAGTATGAAGTCGCCGTAGCCTAGTAAGTAGTGTGTTGACTTATTAAAGATAAGGCCAAGGTTCAAAACCCAGGTCAGACATTTCCAACAAAACGAAATAAGAAAAAATATTCCTTCGGCGAATGCCTCTCAGCAGATTTCTGTCAAAAACTTGGACAGTAAGTAAAATTGCCACGTAAAAGCTTCTCAAAAATCTGTCGTGTGAAGTCGACTTTAAGTTGTAGGTCCCGCCATTCAAGTTAAAAAAAATTAATACACAGCATAAATGGTGTGAAAAGCCAGGTAGTAATCCTGAATGAAGGGTTGTAATGACCAAATATGTACGTATGTAAAGTGTGGCTTTTAAATAAGTTTTGATTTCAGGATGATGCCAGAATATTTGACCTCTTCCTCGTAAATCAGAATTGATTAACAATCCCTTTCTCCTGCACTGTTACAATGTCATGCAGAGGGGATACTGCATCAGTTCACTAAATGTTTTCTAATTAGAAATTTTAATCGTTTAGCTCATGATTTTACAAGGCTTTCACCCTTAGATCCTCAACTTGGACAGACTACAGAAGGTAAGATTGAAAAATATTTTGAGTACATACCTCAAAGCATTCACACTGAGGCCTATAGGCTCTTGAAAGACTCTAATCAAACTTCAATCCCCATTCCAATGCTGTATACAGGGATTACTGGATTACTTTACTTATCATGTTCTGTTTGTTGCCTTTGTTTATCATGAAGTTGCCAAGGATGCTATTTAGGTCGCCAGCTCTGTAAAAACCATAGTAGAAGAGAAAATTAACATTTAAGCAGGTAAATTAAATTAAAAGGATTATTCAATAAAAATTTATTAAAACTTTGACTTCCTCTTCAATATTTTCAATTCTATTATGCTAAGACCCTTAACCGCTTTCACCCATAAAGCCCAAAGACATTCACTTTTAACCTCTAAAAATATTCAAAATATATTGAATCTACGACAACAATACCAACAACAATAAAAAGAGGACCAAAAAAAGAGAGAATTATTCCAACAAACATGAGAACAACAACCATAAATTCCAAGGCATTCAGGGATTAGTAAACGAAAGTCAAACCACAAATGGCAAAACGTCGAGTAAATATTTTTTTCAAAGCTTACCAAACCGAAAAGGACATTTCAATGGCCAGCTAAAATATCAAACATTCCCTCTCAAAAAATAAGACAAAAAGGTATAAATGGAAGACAATAATAAAAACTTGTTGGAATAATAATGACCATGTCCAACATGCAGCATGGAATACCACCACCACCATTTTGCTTCACTGTCATCACATACACTCATTTCAAAGGAGTGATGATGTGAAGATTAAACGACTGACTGTCAATATTTGATGATTCTAACGATGCTGATGCCAATGACGGTAACGATGATTATGCTGATGATGGTGATGACGTTATTGTTATGCTGATAAGCAAAGCAATGGAAGCAATAATAACAACAACAACAACATCAGAATTTTAGAAATCCTCTATCATTGATAGAAGCAATAGCCACAGCAGCTTTGAAACATAAAATGAAAGAAATCAGCATGAGGAGTAGCAGTAGCATAAATTTGCATATGAATCGTGAATTAATAACGATGAACACTTTTTATGCTTTTGGATGATGATCAGACTTTTGGAACATTGAAAACGTGTTAACGATTTCATAACCCTAAACCAAAAAGAAGGAGGACGACGACGGCAATAACAAGAAAACAAAAAGTGACAAAAATTAAGGTTTTCAAACACCAGCCACAAACAAAAAAGAAAAAAATAAAAGAAAGGAGTCCCAAGGAAAATGGGGTTTAATTTTATTAAAATTTATGTTTAAAAATTTTATTGAAGAATTTCTAAATATTTTAAAGACAAGAGTATGAACAACGTAAAGAGAAAACATAGACAAAACCAAGGTAAGATAGGGTGCTATAGGCTACATGATTTGGAAAAGACGGGACAAAGACCGGACTGTCTCTATTCTCAATGTAGGATAGGATAACAAGGAGTGGTAACTTTTTTAAAACAAATCTTAATTTAGCGCACACAGTGCCCCGTTGTGACATCACAGCAAAATATCTTGCTGAACTTATTAACAAGTCTACGCATACTGCAAAGACCCCAAAGATTAGATCACTGAAAAGAATATCCCCACAACTTATTTTAATTCGATTGAACGGACGACTAGGCTTCCTAGGTATTATAGTGTGAAATCTCCTATCGAAATAAGGACCAAACGAGGTGCTGTCAATTTCACTTAGAATCTAAGAATCCTCAGTTAGATTTGTGGAGGAAATAATGTTCCAGCATCACAACGTCTTAAGTCGCCTGGCGATAAAGGCCGCATGTTGTCTAGCCAGTAACCTAGCATTACAAAGAAGATCTCCTCACTTTATTAAGGATCATTACAATTCAATTTTTATTAAAGGCAGTCCACTAGAAGATAGCTCCATTAAGATTACACACGATAACTATCGAAAACATATACAAACATAGCGCGAAAGGCAAGTTTATCAATCAGTTGTAGTAAAGAACATACAATTTATAGAATTAAAAAAGTATTAAAGAATTTAATATATTTTTGTACCAGGGATTATTGGATAGCCAATAATTTTGGTACTTTTTGGATAGAGTAATTTAAAACTAAAAATAGTACTTTTCCATGAAATTTAAAAAAGTACAAAGTTCTGCGATTCAAACTCTTCTACAAATTGATTTGTAAAAATACGTGTGATATAAAAAATCACCCAGCTATACGCAGCTATACTTGAAAGAATTTCAATTATTTAACCTCCTCTATAATGCTTACATCAGTGCCTTTAGAAAGATTAGAAGAGAAAGCAATTTTGAAATAAATCTGCTCGATTTAAATTTGATTTTAATACTGGTAGTGCCATCTAGTGTTTGATCGATGTACATCAATAATTTTAGCACGCCATTTTCTTTTTTATTTTTCTTTCTTCCACTCGCTTACTACAATATTTGTTGTTATTATACGACGATCTACCATTTTTCATAACGTTTTGTTACAGAACAGTAAATAATCAATTAAAAAATCAGAAGAAAAAACAAAATGGCTGATTAGATAGTACAAGACTTATTAAATTTATGTTACGAGAAAAAAAAATGGCAACAGGCTTAGTCTGAGTTCCAGGCTTAAATCTCTAGAACTGTTTCTTATCCGTAAATTAAGAGAGGAGGACAACTATGCTTAAAGCGCTTTTAAAGGCACTTACGCCACCTAATGCTGCAACACTAGTTATGTTAGGAAGGTTAATTTTTGCCATAAGTGGTGGGACTTACATTACAACAATTTTGAGAAACTTTTTCATGGGAATTTAATTTTCTCTGAGAGCTTTTGCTTGAAATCTGCCTAGAGGAAGTCGCCGAAGAAATACTTTTTTTTCATATTTCGAACCCGGGCTTTAAGTCCAATAAGCCAACACACTACCTACTAGACTACGACAACTTCTATTGACTTAGTTGTCATTTAATCAATCTGCTTTTTTAAATTAACATGGACGACCATAGACAACCACGTAAGCCTGCAGAATAGGCTGTGGAGCACACGGTGACTTCACACAATAACTACAATAAGTTAGGAAACACAATGGCAGGGGCAACCAGAATTTTGCTATGATTGCTAGGTTAGGTAGATAAACTCACTTTGTCAATTAACACGAATTGTTTTGGAGGCCTAGCATTACAAAGAAGATCTCTTCACTTTATTAAGGATCATTCCAGTTCAATTTTTATTGAAGGCAATCCATTAGCTCCATTAATATTACACTCGATAACTATCGAAAAAATCTATCAAACCAAACTATTCTGTATGGTAAGAGAACGTGGTAATTTGAGTCGCTAATGAATGAGACGAGAAATAATCAGGAAAGCAAGAGACCTAAACTGGGGTATCAATCCTAAAAACGTATACTGGCTGTGCGACTCAAACCTATTCTTGGGGGTCGCGGTTTAGTTTGGAGAAAAGATATCTTTAAACTCGGTTACAAATTCCGTAGAGTCGGGTGCTCATATTTATTGACAGTAAACCGACCATTAGGTTCCTAGAGAATGCGTGCATCACACTTAAGGCTGTTTAGCATTGCCGGATATCTCTGGCTCAAGCAGTGCGATAGCTCACTATTGCTCGGGGTTCTAGACTTGGAGACATTGAAGTGTAGAACATAGCTTATACACTTGTAATGGCTGGTACAACATAAAGAGAATTAGAAAGAATTCATACGCGAATTTGGCAGAGAGGGAAAAACGCGATATCTTAAAAACTGTGTAAAGGGTATGTGAGGATGAAAATTTGTTCCAAAGCTAATCAGAATCCATCTTAGGAACCTCATCAGTCACAACGGGATACTAGCTGGGAGACATTCATTTTCTAGATCATTGTCCAACACTTGGAAATCAGATCCGAAAGATTCTTGTTGCTCTAGAATTTGTTACCAGATCGTTTCTACACACATACACACATACATAATTGGTCATTACAACCCTTTAATTTGGGTTACGACCTAGCTTTTCACACCACTTATGTTGTGTGTGCTAGTTTTATACGTGAGTGGCGAGACTTACAGTTTCAAGTCGATTCCGAATGATAAATTTGTGAAAAACTTTTCATTGCAATTGTAATTTACTCTCAGAGTTTTTGCCAGAAATCTGCTCAGATCGTTTCTAACCAAAGTTTATTTGGATAAAATCCATTACTTCATGGAACACTTACGATGGTAGAGAAATTTCAAACCAGGGCTTGTAGAAAAATGACGGCATATACTGTGTTCTCATGGCATGAATATTTTATTAATATTTTTGCCCTCCAGACCCATAGTGCATTCAAATACTATTTTGAATGATGCCAGTAAATCCTTAACTGACATTTACATGTGAATAAATTTAAAAAAAAATAATGACCAAACGAGATAAATTGTTCAAGTTTTTTGAATATTTTGTCACGAATTTCCTGCGATTAGAATGACAATTGTACACATTTTTCATATCCCCAAGGATTTATAAATCCAAATATTTTTTTTTCAATTTATTTTGTTTTAAATTTCTTCTTTTTTTTTAGCAAAATATTCATTCATTGTTCTTTCGCTATCTAAACAAATTATTATTAATTATACACCAAAATAATAACGAAAAATATTTGCCAAAAAAAAAACAAAAGAAAAAAGGATTCACCTGAAACTCAACAATTTGATTTGAAGGTTCACAAATTGAAACAAAAAAGCAAAAAAGAATTGCAATAAAAATTTGTGTAAAACTCACGTTCGAGTTTTGAAAATCGCCAAAAGGCTCTAAAAAAAGTCCACAACAAATTTTATTAAACAACAACAAAAACAATTATGAAAAGGGAGTGAGAAAAAAAGTTCAGCACACGATCGCAAAAAGTGTACGTCGTTTAACTTGTTTAACAATTTGTGTTTTTGTAAATGGATTTTCGTGCTCTTTTTTCAATAATAAGTTTCGCAAACAAATTGCAATAAAATAGACAGACAAACAAACAAACAACCAGAAAAAAAGTACACAGGGATGAGTGGATAGAAATTGTTTAACGTAAAGTTTTGAATAAATTTCTGAAGTAAAAAGTAAATTCAAGTCATTCAAAAAGACATGATGATACTCTACCAAAAGGAAGGTTTAATGCATTTGAACTCGGCCTTGAGAATTGCTTTAAAAGAAAATATTTGAATGTTTGGAAATATATTCTTACTATACAGTATTTTACCTTTTTAATTTTCCAAAATAGTACCCCTTTCATAAAAGTACTTTTCTGCAAAAAAGTACATTTTTCCAAATAGTGCTTATTTAATTTCTTTATTTCAAAAATAATATTTGAAAACGATTTTTACATCTGCTAAACACAGCTTTACTTGAAAGTATTTCAATTCCTTAACCTCCTCTATAATGCTTCCAGCACTTCCTTTGAACCAAAACTACTCGATTTTAATTTTATTTTAATACTAGTAGCGCCATCTGGTGCTTAATCAATGTACATGAACAATTTTAGCACGCCATTGAATTTCATTTCATTTCTTTCTTTCTCTATCTTTCTTACGATCGCCTGCTATGATATTTGTTGCTTTCACATGACAATCCACCATTTTTCATAACGTTACAGTGTTACAGAACAGTCAATTAAAGAATCAGAAAAAACAAAATGGCTGATTAAGTAGTACAAGATTTATTAAATTTATGTTACGAGCAAAAAAATAGCAACAGCCTTACCCTGAGCTCCAGGATCAAATCTCTAGAACTGTTTCTTATCGGTAAATTAAGAGAGGAGGAGAACTACGCTTAATGGCTCTTCGCCACCGAATGCTGCAGTACAGCTATTGACACAAGATGCTACTGCACTTTCGTGTGGTACTCTGGATTTATTCGATGATTAACGAAATAAATAATTTGAAATTTTGGGGCACTGAAAATCAAGTTATAAGACTTGAAAATACCGCATAAAAAATTTGGAATATTTAGTGCTACCCAGGCATGGGGACGACCATAACCCTTTTAGATCTAAATATTGCTGTGTAGACGGAATAATTTCAAAATATTTATCTTACGAGAACAGAGGTTAAAACAGATAAAATATCAATAGCAAAACTACACAGAAAGACCACAGAAGAGTAAGAAAAAACAATAACAATTCAACTGTGAGGTTCTAGAAGTTGCCAGACTGAAAGTAAATGAAGTAAACATAGCGCGAAAGGCAAGATTATCAATCAGTTGTAGTAAAGAACATAAAATTTATAGAATTAAAAAAGAATTAAAGAATTTAACATATTTTTTGTACCAGGGATTATTGGATAGCCAATAATTTTGGTACTTTTTGGATAGCGCAATTTAAAACTAAAAATAGTACTTTTCCATGAAATTTAAAAAAGTACAAAGTTCTGCGATTCAAACTTTGCCGAAATAAAATATTAAAAAATAGCGAAACAATAATTCTCCTTAAATGTCCTATTTTCGGTGTTGAGTGTGTTGTAAGCGCTTGTGTTTGTCGCAACTGATAAAATGAATGGCGACAATATAACGAGTATAATTCAATTAAAACTCTTTTGCATGTCAAGTAACAATTACAACATAATATATGTTGTTGTATGTATATACAATACAATAACAACAACCATAACTATAACGACCGTAAGTGACAAGCGTTTTCACATGCACACCCATACCCTTCAAAAAAAAAATTTTTGAATCCTATACCGACTTTAGGAAAACGTAATGAGTAGAGAATGAGTGTAAATGTGTGTATAAATGTGTACATGTATGTGTGTACTTTTAGAATTAAGTGTTTATGTTTGAAAAAGTTAAACAGCCCGAAGGCTGTGCACATAAATAAAATATGCAGATGTAACTATAACCCTTACATTCATACACACCCACACACTGTGCTTTATGTACTCGTATCTATAAACGCCTTAAAAATAATCCTTTTTCTAAATACTCATACATGGTCATCCAGTTGTACTCTAACACACAAGCAAGCCTTACTATCAGGTTTGGGAACAGGAACAGTAACAGTAACAATAACGAGAGCAAAATCAGTAGCTTTAGCAGTAATGGAAAGTTGTTCCTTTGCTTCCTTCAACTTTACTGGATTCTGGCCAGCCTTATGGCATCGTGAGTGAGTGCTTGTGTGGGTGTAAGTGAGCGTAGAGGACTTAGAAAGCCACAAAGTAGCTTTTGGACAACTCTGTTGGAGTTTAAATTCACTCACACCGCATTTTGATAGAATTGTTCAAAAGTAGAAAAGGTTTTCAAAAAGAGGTGTTAAGGGTTATCACGACATTGAGTCTTAGTCTTCTCACAAATGGATCTCCAAACGAATAGTGATCTATCAGCACATCAATCCTACTTTCTTAATTGGATATTGCAACCCTTTAGTCAGGATTACAACCTAGTTTCTCACACCACCCATGTTATGCGCTTTAATTTTATACATGAGTGGTGAGACCTAAGGTTAACAATTGACAGCGAACGACAGCTTTTTTGAGAATTAATTTTTAATATTTCATTTTAATAGACCTGGGATTTAACTTTTGGTTTCACGTAAGTTCAGGCAGCACACTACCTACTAGTTTACGACAACTTCAATTTATGTTACGTGTAAAAAAAAAGCAACAGGCTTAGTCTGACTTACCCGAAATGGATTTGAAGTTAATTTTTCCGCTTATCATGTTGATGCTAATAAACAGCGAACCATGTTCTTGAATAATCACTTTACAGGCGAGTTGGTGGTCCAAGCCCCGCATTTTGTCTTTATTGCTGAAAACTGTTGGATAAACTAAAAACTGTTAAAAATAAACATTTTCATTTATTCTAGAGAAATAAAAATTATTTAATTTGTTTATTTCAAAAATAATATTTAAAAACGATTTTTACTTCTAAATCCAGCTATACTTGAAAGTATTTCAATTATTTAACCTCCTTTATAATTCTTGCAACACTTCCTTTAAAAAGATTAGAAGAGAAAGCAATTTTAAAATAAAACTCTTGATTTAAATTTTAATACTGGTAGCGCCATCTGGTGCTTAACCGATGTACATGAACAATTTTAGCACGCCATTGAATTTCATTTCATTTCTTTTTTCTCTTTCTTTCTTCCACTCGCCTGGTACGATATTTGTTGCTTTCACATGACAATCTATCATTTTTTCATAGCGGTTTGTTACAGAAGAGCCAATAATAGAGTCTGATAGCCATTTGTGCGGCTATTTATTTAAAAATCAATTAAAAAATCAAAAAAAAAAAAAAAATGCCTGATTAGGTAGTACAAAATTTATTCAATTTAAAAAAAGAAACAGGCTTAGTCTAAGGATTAAATCTCTAGAAATGTTTCTTTTCTATAAGTTAAGAGAGAAGGACAACTAAAGAACATTTTTATTACAGTTTGTAAGGAAACGATAAACGATTTCTCCAGTAATAGTATGGTACGCATTATTTAGGCACCCTGCCATGAAGGAATGGTGGAAAATGAAGAGAATCGCAGGAAGTAATTTGAAATTTTGGGGCACTTAAAATCCAGTTGCAAGACTAGAAAATGTTACATAAGACTATGGAATATTGGGGACTGCGCAGTTATGAGGACGACCAGGATTCTTTTAGGGCTAGAAATTACTATGTAAACAGAATAAATTAAAAAATATTTATTTTACGAGAATATAGATTGAAACCTATTTAAAATTTTAATAACAAAACTACACAGAAAGACCACAGAAGAATAAATAAAAAACAATAACAAATCAACATTGATGTTCTAGAAGTTACCAAACTAAAAGTTAATGAAGCACAGTAGACCGAAAGGTAATGTTATTAGTAGTAAAGAACGTGGAATTTAATTGGTTTTGTAATACGGAATTAAAAAAGGGGTAAAGAATTTAACATATTTCATGTACCCAATAATTCTGGTACTTTTTGAATAAAATAATTTAAAACTAAAAATAGTACTTTTTTAAGAAATTTAGAAACTTGAAAGGTTTAAGACTTAAATTATTTTACAAATTGATAAAAATTGTGATAAAAAAAATCATCCTTTTGGTACTTTTTTATTTCAATAATTAGGCTTTTTAGTAACATTTTATTTCCACATGACAAACCTATAATTTTCACATACAATTTTCTCATACAATTTAAACTTTTTAAACAATCTCTCCTTTGCGAACGGAATTCAAAACAAATTTTTTCCTCAGTACAAACAACCGGACAACAAAAGTACCAAAACATTTAAACATTAAAACATTTTATCAATAAGTGGCGGGATCCATCAATTTTAAAGCCGACATCGAGTGACAGATTTTTAAGAAACTTTTCATGGCAAATTTTATTTACGCTCAGAGTTTTTGCCAGAAGACTTCTGGAAATCAGCGAAGAAATATTTCCTCTTTTCGAGATGTCTAAGCTAGGATTTGAACCACGAGCTCATGTGCCTACACACTAGCTACTAGAATACAGCGACACAATGAGAATAAGGAGCCTACAACCACTCGAAACATAGTTGAGCATCCCATTCTTGGCTGTTTTGGCTCTTGTCTTATAAGCCAACACACTACCTACTAGACTACAACGACGCTAAGAGAATAAGCAGCCTATAACCATTCGAAGCATAATTGGGCATCCCAGTCTTGGTTGTATTGGCTCCTTATAGGAAAATAAACTTGTGTGTTATACACATACATATATATCAATACAGACACATTAACACCTCCCTTTCGAATACCCTGTCCTGCCCAAAACATTGTTTATTCATTCCCATACACAGTGGAATGTTTTATGCCGTAGAAATACGAGGAAGATTTCAAATGAATGTATCAAATATGAGTATACAAATGCTTGTAGGAGCATATAACATAATACCGAAATGCATGCATATATCCTGCATTTATACCCACACACACATACACACTCAAACATAATTGTACATTCGTACAATAGGGAGAATGAGCGTGATATTCCTGTGACAATTATGTTGTACTTTATTTACATTTTGATTGGCTTTTGTTGTCTTAAGTGATTAGCAGGAACACATTCAAACAAAAATTTCAAATACACAGTAATGGTCGAGGAATGAGGGAGAATATAATACCGCACGTAACACATACACAGACACACAATTGCAAATGTTGCAAATTTTGTTGCATGTTCGAGCGTATTAAGTTGTAAAGGTATTATGATCGAAATTTATTTTTTTTTCTAGTCATTCATCCTATTCGCTCTATGAGATGTTTATTAAAGGCAGATTACCTTTAAAGCTGCTTAAGCAGGGGAAGGAAGAGAGGCGAGAGACTTTTTGGCTTAAATCTGTGATTTAATTAGAAAATTTGTACGGAAAAATTGCTTAAAGATTAGAGTAGAGACAGCAAAACATATTTAAACTTTCATAATGAGATTTTGTTGAATATTTCACTTCACAGATTGGTTATGTCAGAGAAATTAAATTACAGTGATTACTGTTTGGACCACTGCACTATTCAGGATTCGTACTAGAGAAAGATATTCAACGAAGAGATTCAGCACATTTCCTTGTCTTCATGTACAGCTCCGGCGCTGACCCACTTCTTCGATTAATTTAGTGTCCCTGTACTAGACTGCGCTTACCTATAGTGTCACAAAGGGCCGCTATGTGTGCTCAAGTGAGCTTTGGTGGACAAATCTACCACATCAACCTACTCTCTCTTATTCTGATGCAATTTCACTTCAGCTATTAACTCGATCAGTAATAAATCTAAGGGTCAGAGCCAGTTTTATGCAGTATCCTAGCATCCTAGCTTTAAATTTGAATAAAACAAAGTGCGTGAGAGATCTCGTCGAAATTGTTTATTTGTTTGAGGGATCTATTGATGCCAATATGTGTGGAATAAAGGTTAGGGTAGGTTAGAGGACGTGTACTTATCAATTAAGACAAGTACAGTACTCGGAGCTCGAATTGACCCATTGTACAACGTCCTAGTTTCTCACACTACTTATGTTGTGTGTGTTAATTTTATACGTGAGTGGTGGGACCTACAGTTTAAAGTCGACTCCGAACGACAGATTTTTGAGAAACTTTTCATGGCAATTTTTATTTACTCTCAGAGTTTTTGCCAGAAATCTACTGAGAGGAAGTCGCCGAAAAAATACTTGTTGTATTTTGTCTTTGATGCCTGGCCTGGGGCTCGAACCCAGGCTTTTGCGTCTAATAAGCCAACACACTACCTACTAGACTACGGCGACTGTGTGGAATAAAACATCGCTTAAACGTCCGCCATGGCTTCGTTGGATGGAGCACATCTTAAATGTCTAATTATCCATTATTCGCGTGCATAGATCAGCCTTAATTTGACTGATTTTATGAGTTATGTTGGCTTTGAGGACTGATGTGATTTGTCGCATACACCCACAAAAAAGTCTACTGGGGTCATTTCACACGATCACGGTGGACAATTCACATCGCCTGCACGTAGATGCCCAAGGTCTCAAATCAAGCGTGCAGAATATTCAATGAAGTTGAAGCTGTGTGGCATGAGCGTTGTGCTGTTGGCATCAGATGTCGTTGGTGTCCAGATCATACAATTCAGACCAAAAGAACTTGGTTGCCATCACAATATAAAGTTCGACGCTGACAACGTAGTTGTCAAAGTAATATGGACCCATAATGCCGCCAGTCCAAAATCCACACCTACCAGCGAGTAGCCCATTCAGCAAACACACATTGTCTAAGGTCAATCATGGTGAGTTGTCAAAACAGACAAAAGAAATGTTGCTTCAACAAGATAGTCATAGGAACTATGAAAGTTCGGAAGTCCCTGCTGAAGGACCCTATAGAAGACTATTAAATTTTCTCCATCGCATAGCAATGGAACGGACAAAGTTCAATAAATTTCTAAAAAGTTACCCGTTTTATATGAATACCCGCTTGCTTCAGTGATACTAGTAAAGCACTCAGACATTGAACTTTTTTGGAGGTCATCGCCACTGTGTGCAGTAAAATTTGAATCGAATTCAAGGCATACCTCTGTAAAAATTGCCCATAAAAACAATTTCTAAACGAAATTAACCCTTTTTTCCAAACATTTTAACAATTTTGCTTTTGTCCACTATTTTTGGCCACCCCCTGTATTTTGTTTTACTAAACATTTGCCAATATTTATTTAACAAATACTTAAAACACATTAATGACGCCAAATAATAAAAAAAAACATTTCGCTATGAATTGATTTTTTATACGTTTTTTTGGCGTTCCTGAAACGGAAGCTGCATTTGTCCAGTGACATGTATTGGAATCCTTAAAATTTCGATGCAAAAACACCAGAGACTAAAAATTACAAAAGATATCTTTTAGCTTTTGCTAGGAAGTTTTTCATGGAAAATTACCAAAAGGATGTGTCATTCACACATACTGCCATTTGTAAGGACAAAATTTGTTGCAAGAACAGGAATAAAAAAATGTTGCTAAAGAGAAAAAAATTAAGAGCCATCGGAAGTGTTTATTTTTAGGAATCTTTTCTGTTTGATTTTCTTTTCCTTTTTTTCTTTTTTTGTTTAGGGTGAAAGTCTTTTAATTGAAGTGGCTTTGACACAATACAACAAATTACAATCAGAGATACATATGTACGTACATACATAGACAGCATAAGGAAAAATTGGCAAATGGCTTGCAAGTATATGACCTGCTGAGTAATTTTTCCGGCTTTTCTTTACATTTGCTTGGCTATGAATGATAATGATGATGCTGATGGTAATGGCTGGTGTAAAAAGCAATTTGCCATTGCTTTACGCTCTTTTTTCTTTCTCCTTCTTTTTCTCTAGGCATCCTTAAAATTTAACTCACCTTCCATAAAGAAGGCACACCATAAAAGCCATACACCACTTGGACAAAAATTGTAAGAATTTTTTTTCTGTTTGCATTTTTGTTTTAAATTGTCTTTTAAGTTTTTGCAACAACATTTCAATGTTTCTTGTGTTTTTTTTCTTTTCTTTTAGATTTCTTGATGGCAATAAAAGGAAATGTCCTTTTAACTTCTTGTTAAATTCAAAAGAAAACTCTATGGAACTCCGAAAAAAAACAGGCCCATTTTTGTTAGCTGAAGTGTTTTCTTTTTCATACAATTTTGTAACACAAAAAAAAAACAAGAGAAAAAATAGACACAATTTAGAGAAATACTTTTAAATGATCTTAAAAGGACCATTTTCTGTATAAGAAAAAAATGTTAAAAATGAAATAAATTCTCAACCTTCAGTCTATGTATGTGATCAAAAAGGCGTTAAGGCAAGAAGAACATTTTACAGTGGTTAAGAGAGATAAAAGCAGAACTCGTTTGCTCCACCAAATTATGTATGATTAATCAGGAGCCGTTTAGCTCTTTACTGTAGTTCCTAGTCTACTTAATTGAAATTCAAGGCTTTAAAATAATTTCTTCTGTACATACCTGCAAAGCATCAGAGACATTGAGCTCCATTTAGTTCATCCAAACGGCTGCCAGTTTACTCCATCAAGATCATGTGGAGATTATGTCGTCGTCCTGGAAAAGAAAGAAGAAAGAATTAAATAAATTAGAGGCAGAAAATTAAGGTCAATTAAAAGGAATGTAGGCAGATAGGGGCTGTTCACCCAAGAAGTAAGGATAGATACACTAGTCCCAGAACTATTCGAAACTTCTGATGAAGCAGAATACATACATAATTGGTCCTTACAACCCTTCAGCCATGATTACGACCTAGCTTCTCACACCACTTATGTTGTGTGTGTTAATTTTATACATGAGTAGCAGGACCTACAGTTTAAAATCGACCCCTAATGACAGACTTTTGAAAAACTCTTGCATGGCAGTTCTATTTACTCTCAAACTGAAGGAATATTTTCTTCATATTTCGTTTTGTTGTAGATTTCTGACCAGGGGTTTGAACCGTGGCCTCACGTCTAATAAGCCAAAACACTATAGACTACGGCGACTACAAGCGAAGCAGAATAGGCTGCTGATATCTGTTCAGTAATGACACCAAAATATCTTTCCCCCCTACGACATAATATAACAGTTTCCCGTCCCTACAGCTCATTCAGAACGCATTTGTCATATACCAAAGACAAATGCGTATTGCGTAAGTGTCCGTAATACAATCGCTTCAGCAGCGATCTAGTTCTATCACTGTCCACAAGTGGCCAAAGACTCGTAGTCTCATAAAATTTCAAACATTTTCCCAGTGCTTCCCTGCTCTCACCCCCAAATCCATTTCCCCATAAGTCTGTAGGGATAGTTAATTAAAGTATTACGACCATTCATCACTAAGCACAGACAGACTAATCTAGCAAAGGAAACAGACATCTCATTACGAGAAATATCCAGAAATCTGAATACGTTCAAAAGTCTCTTATTACGCCCCTTCAGTCGTGAAGTTCTTGTTCTTCCCAATGCTTGCGCTCCCTCTCTCCTAAATTCATCTCCCCATAAGTGCGAGGGAATAGTTAATTAAATGATTACGACCAAGCACTCAGCTTTTCCGTCCTTCTTTGCTTAATCTAGCAAAGACATCAGCAATCTCGTTCCGAGAAATATACGGAAATCTGAATGCGGTCGAAGGGCTCTTATAATGTCCATTCTATCGTGAGGAACTCGTGCGAGCTAGTATTATGACTCTTGACGTCCTCCCTATGCTTTTGCTCTCTCTCTCTCTTTTAAATCCATCTCCCCATGAATTCAGAAAAATAGTATCTTAGAGGATTAGCCACATCGTTCCAAGAACTATTCGGAATCCTGGATTCGTTCAAAAGTCTCTTATAAAGTCCTTACATTCTCAAACAATCCGTAACTTACACTCGATCGACTATACTATTGCCCTCAGGACCATAGCAGTAATGATAGCTCAACCTGATAGCTTTCTCTTGTCAGGCTTTTTACGTATTCACTTGTCCACTGTGCCGAAGTTAAATTTTAGTGCGGCATCATTAAAATTAAAAACCTGAAATAATTTCTTCCTTTTCTTCAACCAACAACTCAACTCATCCGTTCGTCTTATTCATTCAGAGCAACTTTTATCAATTGAATGGCATCTCTTTTAGCAATGCTAAGTGACTAGAATAGAGCAGAGTGTGTGTGTGTGTGTGTGGGTGTATTTGTTTGGCAATAAGAGTGTGATTTTCCAAAAGTAATTGGCACTTTAAAGTTATTTTTGTGTTGCCGCCAACCATTTCCTTTAAAAATGTTATCCTTAATGTTGCCTGGCTTGGCTGTTGATGGCTCACTTTTATATTCTTCGTAAGCAATTATCATTTGTTGCAGCAGTAAATTTTCTAGCAATTACCTGATGATTGTTGGTTTTCAAAAGGAAAAAGAAAAGAAGCTCTATAGGTTGGCATTTAATTGCTAAGCAGACATTACAAAATAAAATATTTTTTATGTTAGTGTGTTGGAAAATTATTATCCAACTTAAAAATTAAAATGATTTTACGCCTAGCTGGAGTCATATGCCATTAAATGGAAACAATCTTTAAATGGCAATTAAATAATAAAGAAGACACTCAAAATGGCAAAGGAAGAAAAAAATTATTTTAAACTATTAGGTTAACCAATGTACATACACACAAACATTTGAAATATTTGACAGTTTTGTAAATGAATTGAAAAGATTTTTTTCAATTTAAAATAGAAATAATTTAAAACTACCATAGTAATCGACCAGTTTGATTGTTTTGTTTTGTTTTGTTTAACCATAAAATAAATTGTATTTTAAAGCCACAATCAAACTTTCTTCTTACCCTAACGCTAACACCATATAAAAGGCTGCCTAACGCTTAGCCGGAGGTTATACTTGCAGTATGTAAGGTTATATACGAGGTTCTTTTGAAAAAGTAGAAGACATATTAAACCTTTGGTCACCGTAGGCTAATAAGTAGAGTGTTGGCTTACTAGGTGATAACTCGAGAGTTTAAACGTGATCTCTGCATAAAATTAAGCCAAATAACATGGGCGATGCAAGAATCCAGGTCGTAGTCCCGACTAAAGGGTTGTAATGACCAAAAATGTTTGTACATCCTGAAGTAATTCTTCCTCCACGCTGAAAATATTTCAAAAAACCTCAAAAAAGAAATTAAAACATTACCCCCTCCCCCTTCATTCCGTTAGCCAAACTAATGATATGGCAAGCAATATAAAGTCTAGGCCGAGGAGATGCTCATAGTTTCCCTATCAATTCAAAATCAAAGTGCGCTTAGAATTGATGGAATGGTTTCTATACTTATGTTCTCCTCTTCTCCTCTTGATTTAGCTGTAAAACTATTACCAAAGGGGCCTCTGGACTCTTATAAAACACTACCATACCGCAGTCAATATTGTACGAAGTAGCTTGAGGATTTGCCTCGAATGTACCCCAAAGCACCTCTTTATTGATACAAATAGCATCCTCGATTTCTACTGTGGAAAGACAAATTCCAAGTGAAAGGCCATCGGCTTTTGTAGGTCCTCAGAAAAAACATGACAGCAGCCATACTAGGTTCTCCCAAAATGGCAGTAGATGGGATGTATTCAGATCAATGGAAACTTTGACTTTCCCATTGGGGAGCATATTCGCTGTAAACATTGTCGTAGCTAAGATAATGCGGAAAAGGAGGAGACAGTTGAGCCACCACCATAATGTCTTCTGTAGCTATTAATGCAGAATACCGCGGAGATGTGTTGCTAAGATTCTAATGGCAATCTGCACGGATTTCAATTCAACGTACTGGATTTAAAGAACACCGATGTTCTGAAGCCAGAATTGCGTACATAAGCGAATCCTTCTACAAAGGCAACCTAAACTTTTCAAAAACCATGTATAAGCGATGGACTGTATACTCGTTCGTTTTTCTCTTCACTCCTACAAACGCATACAAACGCAAAAGTTTGGAAATAAATTTTGTTTCATTCCTTTATGATTTGGCAAGTTCTAGAAATTTACTGTTGATTTGTTCTTGTTATTGCTTTATTATGGTCTTGCTATGAAGTTTTGTTATTGTAATTTGTTGACTGCCTGAGGAAATTGTTATTATGATATACCATTCAATGACATAATTTTTGATCACACCTCGTAACATGTTTTGTAAATTCTTAGACTCATGTTTTGTTATTGAGGTTGGTTTTCCAGGCAATTTTGTCTACAATTTCCTTTTTACACATGTTTTATTTCGACTTCTTTTTGGCCTTTTTTTTTGTTAAATTTTTTGGACACATTTGCATAGCCTTTATGCAATAATAGTAGTACGTACGTATCACTTCCATATGTATACGAATATAAATGTCCACAACCATACCAGAAAACATGGCATAAACCAATTGAGATAGTGTCAGTAATAAATAAGTTGAACGTTTTTTTTTTTTGTACTCCCAACCAACTTTTTTTTTTCAAAACTTATTGTTGGATTGTTTGTTTGACAACAACAACAACAACAACAACAATTTTGTAAAGTTTTTGTGGCACAAATGTTTGACCACAGATATATTCTAATGTCACGCAAATAAAGTGTCACTGTCACACAGTATAACAATGGTACGATAGAAGGTCTGACTATACAGGTTTTAGTGGTTTTTAATCATGAGCAATAGAAAAGAAGATAGTGGGGGATGCGAAGGGTATAGCGTAATAAAACACCATAAAACAATAATGGCTAGTTTACAGAGAAATCGATGGAGTATGTATGCATTAGCCAGTTTTATGCATTTTGGCAATAAGTAAAGGCGGTTAATTTATATGTCCATGCACAGAGTAATAAATTTAAAAATGTTAAATATACTCGTATGTATGTCTTCATATTTATTCGCATATACACTGAACAATAGAAAAAGTCATAACTTTTACAAGTTGCATTCAAGATGATCCTCATTCTGAAAAAGTGTACTTTGAGCCTAAACCTGTTGAGGGACCAGTTAAGGAGAGAACTGTCAGCCAATCAGTTTATTACTTCAAAAGGTCTTCTAATGAATTTTGAATTATTATAGCCATACTCTCTAAAGCTCTTATCTTTTCTAACATGTGTTACAGCCTAATACTCTATGAGATGCTCATCCTCCAGTGCATGGACACTATTAAGCACTGCTGCAGTAGCCTTGAGAGTATTCTAGTGAAAAGTTCTCCATAAGATCTGAGGTCCAGTGCGATTTGGCGATGATTTCCGCATTCGATTCAATAATGAGTTTTATGAGTTCCTCAACGATGTGGACGTTATGCAGCGTATTAACATCCAGCGGCTGCGATGGCTCTGCCATATCTTTCGAATGGATGCGGATGCTAAATCGAGGCGCGGATTTGTGAAAGTCGACGAAGAGGACATTGGAAGGTCCAAGTCGCGGAAGCCCTGTTTCGATTGATCTGACCAACTGGCCAAGACGTGCAAGAAGCAGTGACACCTGGAAGGATATGCTAAAGAAGGCCTAAATCAGATAATCAGGTTGTTAATGGCCAATTAAGTAAGTAAGTAAGTTAGAGCTTCAAGTCCAGCAGAGATTCGGGACAGATTTTCATTTTCCCCGCCACATCAGCACACGCCAGTGTCTGTATTTTGCATCCATCCACTTAGGTTGTTTTTGGATTTGTGCTGCCTGACCAGATAATGAACCCGTAAGCCACTATTGGTCTCTTCATCATATTCTGCATAATCCGGGGGTTACATCTAAAAAATTTCCTTTTTCCCTTCTCTTTCTGAATTCCTTTGCATACCATAGCGACATGTCTAGTCTTTCTGAAATTCTTTCTATATAAGCTCTCCAATGGCAGATACTTTACTCCACTTTTCAGGATATTATCTTAGCCCGGAATCGCATCCTTAGGTAACCAGGATTTATTCACAGAATTTATTTATTCTCAATACAAAACTTTCATCTATTTTCAAATCTTTTAACTTTTAATGCTTCGTCGATGTAGGATTAATTCGCATTTGCATTTCATCTGGTGCGTAAGAGCAATAATTAATTACATTTACTACCAATAGTTTTTAATTCATTTATAAATTGTCTTAAATCATATGGAAATAAAATGAAACTCCATTAATTTAAATCAATATTACAACCATAACCACACAAATATTGAGCCATTAATGGCACAACATACTCGTACTCATGTGCTCATACTGGCATAATCGTTATAAACCTAAACGCTGAGACTCAATTCTTTTTGAAGTGCAGAATAAACATTTTCTAATCAATTTCCAACATTGAAAATTATAACAAACGCACACATAGACACAAAAGCTCATGCATAGTAATGTAAAATAAAAATATAAAGTCACGTCATCATCATGATATATAAATTACAACAACAGTAAGTGCAAAAATAAAACTCCTTTAAAAATGATAAAATATTCTCCTATTTTTTGTTTTCTTTTTTTTCTGCTCACAATTCAAAAACATATTTCAGTAGGAGTATAGAAAAACTCTCACCCCTCTCTCATTCTCTTTTGATAGAATAAAACAGGATTGTTTTTGCTGTGTTATACACATTCCATCATGAATTTTCATATAAAAATTTAAATGAGGAGAAATTGATGAGAGTTAAGTAGGAGCACTAGTACAACAAAGTAGGGAAGACAGAGGCAGAGAGAGAGAGCGAGAGTAGAAGCAAGAGTAAATGTAGGTTTGAGTATTGGAACATCAGTTAGTGAAGTAGTTAAAGCAACTTGAAAACTTAAGTGTACGAGAGAATACACTTCATGAAGGAAATGAAAATGTTCTTGCCACAGCTCTATAATGTATTCAATTCTCTTACTCTGTCCCGTTATAATATAAAATATTTAAATGTTATTGCTGTTGGTGTTATTGCTGTTATTTTTGTTGTTGCCATAAACATTCAATACAGTCGTTGCATATTAAAGTAGAGTAATTAGCAAAATGAACATTAAATTCAACTTTAGCTTCTAAGAGGTTCAATATAAACAAACACTTCAAAATGCAAAAAAAGCATAAGAGTGTAGCAGAGAATAGGCTACGATGTACTCAAAAAAGAAGGAGAGAAATGATATACTATATGAGAGCGGTTGGCAGGAAAAGAACATAAAAGAGAAATAAAATAGATTTTAAAGAAATAAAAGAAAATAAAGTATATTTTTTGAGTAATTTTGGAAGCTAAAAATGCTTTTAACGCCTTTGCTGGTGAAGTTAAGAAAAGTCACAAAAGCTTTAATTTTGTATATCCTTTGGAATCATACAGGTATCAAGAACTTCAAGACAAGCGGCTCTTTGACACCGTTAAAACTGTTGGCTCCTGCCGCTTCCATATTCATTGTTGTGACATAGTCACTGTTGGGGACTCACGTCTTGGTGTATACCACTAACTGGGTTTTATCAGAAACACTTTGGACAACATCCTTTGAACAATTGCCTTACAATTCCTTTCCTGTTTCCAATTTTACAAAATACCTCCCAACTTATTGTCGTTTGAAAAAATGAATGGTTTTTTCAGAGTGAGATCTCTAGACGGCAAAACATTCTCTCACAGTATGCATTTACAATGCGGGGAGCCTTCAATAATGTTCACAACGATACAATAATCCAATCCTTAGACAAATTTCTCGTGGAACAGGACAAAGGACTTGAAACAATCCTCTAAGCGGACAACATGTGAATACTTTTGCAGGGTAAGAATCCGAGCCATCTATACAGGAGAGCAGCACACTCTCTACACATAGCAAACAATTGGGTACTATCAAGGTATCTGAATGTGAACAGATTTAAGACCGAAATATGTTTATTTCATAGTCCTCGCTTTCTTGGCAAAGAAACTAGGATGCCGAACCAGGACAATGGCGACAGCATTTGGAGGATAGGGCAGATAATAGTTCATATGTAGAAGGGAATAATTTCTAAATGGGTCTTCACTCCTAGAATGAAATTGAAATGACGACAGCATTTGAAGGATAGGGCAGATGATAGTTCCTAAAAAGACACTCTAGCTCTATAGAAGCGTTAATAGATTCCCATTAACTTATATTTCAGTATCGCAATTATCACTGTTATTCAGGAAGTGCTACATTAGGATAATTCAGAAGGTTAAAATAATTTCTTGTTTGGCGATAAGTGGTGCCATGAAAACATCACGTACAAGGACGTTGGAAACACAATTCTTCAGCCAGCCGATTCAGTTCCGGGCAGATCCGGGCTGCAGGTCCTCCCATGCAAATGGGGGAATAGGTAAACCAAAGCCTTAAATTGTATTACTAAAGTATAATTGGGGTACTTGAGAGATACTAGATTAACTCGAAATTATTCGAACTACCTCTAGAGACCGATCACATCACTTTGATAACAGATGCATACAATACGAAGCTATTGTACAGAGGCCCATGGGGACTTGTCGCTATACGATTGATTAAAAGAACAGAAATCAAAATATTTCTCCAGCTACTGAACCATAATACGGTCTTTCAAGCGCAGGTATATGAGATTAGTGGATATATGATCTGGACCTAGTGGATATATGATCTGGAACTTGGCAAATGGAGATTTGAATACCTTCACTGAAAGGCAAATTCAAATTCAATTAGGGCAGCAGCAACCAAGGATACAAGATCAGAAACCATCTCGAAATGTAAAATGGCTATTACCAATGCTTCAGGCATGACACAGTACGCGTTATAAGAGTACTTCCTAGTTATCAGGAAGTAATTGGAAAGGAGAAGCGAATAATTTGACTAACAGAACCAGAGTATTACATGGTTTTTGGTTTTGCCGCGCTAATAGCATTCCGATTAGTGGCAGTGAATTAAAAAACCACCCTCGTTCTTCAACATTCCCTGCATTTAATAAGTCTCTTGCCTTTTCTAATGTTTAAGCCCACTTTTTCTGACAACTCTAGTACGTTTGTGTTAAATTAACAATTTCGTTATTTTCTCTTTCTATTACAGTTTAATTAAATAATAATTTTGAATTTAAAAACTTCTAATTTCATTTAATTAAATAGAAAATATTCTAATCTTAATAAGTTTGTTTCTTTCTAATACCACCTCCTTGTGCCCAAAAGAATCTCCTGAGTGTACATGCATAAGTAAAAACATTAATAAACTTTAGTTTACGTAGTAGTTTGCGAAGAAAGTTAATTTCAAATAAATTCTTATAATTTTCAAAGAAAGATTTTAAGCAATTCAAACAACATACATTAGGCAGCATGTAAGGAAGTTTTAATGGACTCAAGTCGACTATTTAATATCCTACTTAGACGTATTGCCGTAAATCCTATCAAAATATGAGCCATTTTGGCACAAATTGCCACGTTAAAGAATAAAATCACTTGATCATCAAGTCTTTAAAAGTTTTCTTAGCCTCTATTTAAATTTCATCGCATATGGTTTGATTGACTTGTGGAACCAGGACTGTATTATTTAGTTTTTAGGGGAAAACGAACCTGGTTAACCTAATGGGACTTATAATGTGTTTTTTGGTCATAAGAAACGTAAGAAAAAGTATCAAAACTACTATCAAAAATTACATTTTAATGGAGTTGATTATAATGAGAATACAGTGATGGACAAAAATTTCTCATACTACTGACAACTGACTCTAATTTTCATTCGAAAATCGTATTTAGTGATGAAGTCCGTTTCTGGATGAATGGATACGTGAAAAAACAAAATTATCGAATTTGTTACGATGCCTGACCTCATGAGATCCAAGAACTTACTAGGCATGCCAAAAGAATTACTATTTGCTGTGGACTTTGGACTTGCTGGCGAAGTCATCAACTAAGCTTTGATGAAATTGTATGAATAAGAAGAGGTCTGAGTGACTTCTAACCTTAAATGACATGGCTTCCCATCGTATAATTGCGATCCTCACGAGTGATTAACTTAGCATTATGGCTTCAACATAACTTCTGCTAGAGCTGTGGACCTAAGGAAGAGATAGAGACTATCTTTCACTACATGTTTCTGTGTCCTGTTTAAACTGTCTTTTTCTGACATCCTGAACTGTACTCTACTATATAAAGATCGCTGCAATAGCAAAATTTATTCTGGACTCAGATTGATTATCTTGAAGGGATTGTTTGATCCTCGTGTTCGATATTAATTGTGGTGTCACAATAGGCCTTCAAGTTGGGGCCGCTACCTAACCTCACTTAACTCCTTCAGGCCATAAAGTGTACAAAACAGTCACTTTTGGTGTCTCCGAGTTCCAACAACAATTTTCACTGTTGACATAACCACCGATAGAGAAATTATGTACGAAATTTTTTTCTGAAAATCTGTTGCTCTAGTATCCAAACAGCATATCTAAGGCGTTGTGAATGGTCAGTCAGTCGGTTTTGTTATCTGAGTGAGACATTATATGAATGGAGGTGCAAAACCAAAAATCAAATACGCAACAATGAACCGTAGAAAGCAATTAGGCTCCTTTGTAGAATGCACTGATGTTCTGGTTCTTCAAATTCGCCTTATTCAGAACGCTTTTTTTAACAAAGCCGTTGTTTTCGGCTATGCGCCCTTTGAGATGACGTACAGACCTGATTATATTTGGAATCCTTGAAATTTCTTTTCAAATTTTTTTGTAATCTTGTCAAAACCTTGCACAGCGTTATGTTATCATAATGCTTGAAAAGTGACCAAGATTAAGTCACCTATTTTTGCTTATCACTGTTCACATTAAAACCATTTTAATGTTGGCCATAATGCCAACAATTATAAGACAGAGAAGAATAACCAAAAACCCAAAACAGCACTCTTGAGAACTTTGGAAAAACATTTAGAAAAACATAAAGAAAATGGAACGCAAAAGGAAAAGAAAGGCAACACAACTATTTGACTAAAATTTTAAAAGAACATGGATTCACACAAGCACACACTCTAACATATAAATTTTGCAACAAAATATGGACACCATATAAAAGTGTAACACACAGATGCGGATGAGAGAACATTGACGGTGACACTGACACTAACACAGCCACTACCACTAGCACCGCTTACACAACACAAGCAGCTGCTGAGACACATCTTCCCATAGGAAGACTCCTGACAAACATTTCGAAGCAGAAAAAATAGAAAGAAAGAAATGAAATGAACTTGTTTTCCAACAAAAAAAAAGAACAACAAGTGCTAGTGGTGGTAGTGGTGGTGGAGTTGAGGCAATGAAAGACTATTTTAAAGTTTAGTATCCTTTGTCCTGTACCAGCACTAGTAGCAGTACCAGTAAAGTACACAAAGAATTAAAACAGCAACAACAACAATAATAATAGTGTGTGAAAATAAATTTTATTACAAATGAAAGGAGTTACAACATCTGGTTTGCATGTAACAAAAGCTGATGTTGTTAGAATTGTATAAACGTCGCATTAAGAATATGAAGTTCTTGAAAAGGCATGCAACTACAACAACAACAACAGTAGCAGCAGCATGTGGCAAATGGTATAGTTTAAAAGATAGTGACTTACAACATTCTATACAATTTTGTTAAAAAATCTTTTATAATTGTTTTTATAAATACAACAACAACAACAACAAAAATAATAGAATAGACAATCTCCAAGGACTTAAAACAATTTAAATTTTTGTTTTTTTTTAATTCTATTATTTTATTTCCTTTACAAGTACATTCACTAAATAAAAGAGTTATAATGGCCATTGACCAAGCCGCAACAATGTTGTCCTGTTGTCCTTTCCTTAACCCAGCTTGTATTTTATTTTCTCTCCATTTTTTTTATTTTTGAAGTGGTATCGTTATCCCTGGTTATTCTATTTTTTTTTTTTATTGTTTGTGTTGAAAAGTTCCAGTGTCATATATCCTTAAACAGGACTACTACTTAATCACTGTAATGCCAACCACACTTGTGTTACAAGGATGAGATGAACGAACAGTAGCGGCACAATAGCAAAGCCAACAGCATGTGAAACGAGATACGAATAGTGGTGGTGTATTTTTGAGGGCACTACAACAAGTTACACCATTCGAACTCTCGAAAGTAAATACCCAAGTAATTAAATTGTGATTTAGTTGAGACAGATTTCTTGACTGGTTCCAATAAACTCTGCGATGACTGGGCCATTTACTGATTGGTCCAAACTGAAGACGAGCACAGGTGCAGAAGCCTTAATTTTTTGGACAAATATCAGGAAACAATATAGGCTTTCGGCGGAATGTTTTGCAGACGAAAATTCTGGGAAGTTTTAAGGCCACCAAACTAGGTAGGAAACATATACCAAAGAGCTCAAGAGTTATAATTTATGTACCATGGTCTGGTTGCTAGGTGACCAGGTGGCGTTATTGACAATTAAGTTGCAGATGGATTGGCAAAATCAAGATCAGTTTTGAAGACTACAATAGAGAATAAGTCAGTGAGTCAATCATTAGGCTTCTGCTTTGCTATTATTGAGGAAAAGTTTGATTCAGTCGTATACCGTGCATGAGAATGTAGGGTTCCAATAGCCTTATTGCTAAAGCATGAATCATACATGGTATTAGGTTAGAGGACGTGTACTTGTCAATTAAGACAAGTACAGTACCCGGAGGTGTACTTGTCAATTAAGACAAGTACAGTACCCGGAGGTCGAATTGACCGCTTGTACACGGTATTACTTTTATCAAGCTTTAGGCATTTAAATCTGGCCAAAACTATATAACGAATGTAGGGAAAGTGTGCTTAAACTCGATGTTGAAGTTGCTACTGGGCACTAAAACGAAATGGACAAGGCTTGGTTTGTCTTCACAACTTTTGTCTTATGCTGACGTTGCAGAGCTGAAGAAGAAGAGAAGATAATTCTTCTTCTACTGGATTCATGACTAAAGTTATGTCGCAGAAGATAAAAACACACGGCCACGCAGTTTAAGTTCTTAATCCTTTGAGGAGAGACATTAGAAAATACAGCGGCTTTATGACGAGCTCCCAAATGGTTCCAGAAACAGAGAGAAAGATTTATTGTGGTATCGTAATGTAGACCTATCCTTAGGGATGAAGAAAATACGGCCATTTTCTCGTTTTTTTTCTTTTTCAGCAGCAGATTTTGGGGTAAAATAACCTGAATGAATCAAATTAGCTGCGAATACAGTGCTATCAAGTGAAATGTATTGCTGCAAGAGCTTTATACTCGTTCGAAAGAAATGGATCGAATACTTCTGATCCACTTACTCCATTACGCACAAGGAAGTCATAAATTCTGACACGTCTTTATTATTCTCTACATCACAAGCTTGTCATAATTAACATGAAACTTAAGTACAGGCTGTAGTTAAAGTCCAGCCATTGACTTATGTTGACCTCATGTGGGCAAACGTTGTTAATAGTCAACATTGCTGACTTATTGTTATCAAATAGCCACTATGTTGCTCGTACTACAAGTGGCAGACAGTAGCAACAGCAGTAGCAACAATAGTTTGCTGCGTGTTGTAAATTACGCGCCACAGTACAAGACATGCAACATAAAAAAGCCAATGTTGAGGTTTTTTTCTACTTCAACTCTCAACATTTAGCGGTTTTTGAAATAATAAACAGAGGGGGAAAGGTTAAAAATGAAAAACATTTTTAATTTAAATATTTTTTTAATAATTAAATTAAATTCCTTTGTCTTGGTTTTAAAGACAATTTCTTTCAGAATTTCTGTCAGAAAAATGTACACAATTATTCTATTAAATTTCAATTTTTATATTCAACAAATGCCTGATGAAATAATAAAAAAAAACTGTTTTTACAACTTTTAGGAAACGCTGGCAAAATATTAAAAAAAAAGACAACCCAAAACGCTTTTGGCTAAAAGGCAAAAGAAATTCTCTCTGTCTCTTTGCCAAGTTATAAATATTCGATAATAACGTTTTAATAGTGTTTCAATTTATTGCCATTTCTGAAATAATTTTCATAAAATGTCCATAAAATTTAGCATAAAATAGTGAATAAGAGAATAACAATACCATACAATACAATACAGTAGAAGGGAACCTACTGATTTATTTATCACAAGCAAAAAATTTGGGCAAAACCAAAAACTTAAAATAGAAATGGAAAGAAATGTATTTGAAATTAGAAAATTGATTGATCAATAGAGGTTATAAAACTAGCGCTACACAAGAGTGAATTTTTAAAACAACTATATTCACACAGATTGGGGGAATTAAGCTCTGTACTTGAAGATTATCCTCGAATCCAAACTGTCATGGAAGCAGAATATTCTTGAAAGCGATAATATTACCCGGATACAAGCCATTGGTTAAAGATAACGACTCAAACCATTCCTTACAACCTGGCTACACAAGCCAAAAGTTAAAGCGATAATGCTTTATGGGTCGCCTATCTATTGTGTAGCAGCTGAGAAATGTAAAAAGTCAGTGTGATATCCCTGTTACTACTGCCGAGATGACAACCCCAACCCACTTTACACCATGCGAAATTGACTTCGTTCTAAGCGGCAAAAAAACTCTTGTGACAATCAGGGTAAATTCGGTAAACATCAAACCGACTTATTACTATATAGACTCTGTCCTCACAGAACATTAGCTACCTCCCGTGATTGCTGCAGTAGTTCCAACTGGGAATGTGTCACTGTCATTCTCGGGCGAAAGACATGCATGCAACCCCATTCTTAATAAATCTTTTGGACAGGCATAGCATAAAATTTTTGGGACAACGACATGGCAGATGAACTAGCAAAAGAGGCAGAAATGAAATGAGAGGATCTGGCTTAACAGATTAAGCCTTCCTTAGGACACTACTTCGGAATAATCAACTACGAGATCAGATGGAGAGTGTGCATATTTTATGATGAAATATGGGTAGAGGATCTATTAGAACGGCGGTAGGTTTTCTGAATGGGCATTGTACTCTAAGGACGAAGAAAAGCACAGGACCACAGGCAATGTTATTCTCTTTTGAAAACCGAATGTAATTAAAATAGATCTTTATGGGCTGTGGCTTATATTATTTTACTATATGACTACTACAAATGCTACTTTATACTATATATGTAGTATATATACTATACTATGTACTACTATATACTATACTATATACTACTATATACTATACTATATACTACTATAGTATACTATATAATATTATATACTACTATATACTATATAATATACTATTATATTCTACTATATACTATACTATATACTATATAATACTATACTAAATACTATACTATATACTACTATATACTATACTATATACTACTATATACTATACTATATACTACTATATACTATACTATATACTACTAAAAACTATATTATACAATACTATACATAATACTACATTGCATTAATACATTCTTATATGGAGTATTTCTGGCGTATTTCTTTAAGGCTTTTGTTCAAAACCTGTCATATTACTGCCGTAATTTCTCTATAGAGTACCTTCCAAATAGACTTCCCTTTAAACTACTTTTTTTAATAGCTCGCGTCAAATGTTTATTTACTGATGCCCCTTTCTTTTTTCTTCGTTCGCTGCTTTTTCTTTTCTTATAACCGCCTCATTGTCATTGAAATTCATAAAAGTACTTGGATAATAATGTCGTACACATATCGAGTTAAGAATTTTAATTGAACACCCTCAAATAACACTTCATTTATTTGGATTTTTTAATCAGTTTTTTACCTTTTTTAGTTTTAAAACTCTCTATATAAGCTTTCAGATCTATTTTCGATACTATTAAATTAAACAACAAATCAGAACAGAATGCTAGAACCTAGAAAACATATTAAAATGCTTGTCAAACAATTGATTTCATTATTTCGCTGACACTAAATCTTTCTTCTATTGAACACCTTCACAAATGAAATTTTACGGATGAAATTTAATGTTGTTATTAAAATTAAAAACCATTAAAGTTTTGTGATAAAGTTTTAAAATTCATTTCAAGAATTTATTACACTCATAAATTTAGTTCAGTAAACAATGCAAACAAGGATGGTTTCTTCGGAAATTTTTAAATTAAATTTTAAATACTAAAATTTGTTATTATGGGCATTCCCCATAATAAAAAAATTATATATTTTTAAATAGTAAAAAAAAAATAAAAAAAATAAAGTGGGTGTGTTTATAGCTCATTAGGCGACACAAGTCTTATTAAATTTTTAATTCATATTTTTGATCATTGATATTCATGGTAGATTTTAAAGAAATGCTCATAATAAAGCATGTTAAACAACGGCCAATAATGGTTTTTTTTTAGGGGAAAAATGGGAAGAAAGAATAAATACCGTTAATAATATTGTTATGAGGCCTAATAATTTAAAAAATTACCGTTAGTTATGAAAAGCTAAAATAAAATCCAATCATACGAATCCAAAATATTTAAAAACATAAATATTAATAATACGTCTGATAGATCCATTATCTTAAGATATCCACCGCCTTCAAACCCAGCTTACTACAGCCTTTTCAGCCTTTAAAAAGCTTCAATTACAAAAACTGCTTATTTAATCAGCCATTACAACAACCCTTTCGTTATGATTCCGACCTATCTTTTCACACCAACCAACGTTTTATGTAACATATCATAGCTGAGACTTAAACTCACGAGTTCTTGCCCAGTGAACTACATGACGTATTCGCATATACTACATGACACATTGCCACTTAAGAACATCCCAGAAGAAGAAGTCTAACGAAGTCAAAACACACGAACTAGGTAGCAACTTCACATCACTTCCACTTGAGCTTTAAAATCGCTCGTGCAGAATATTTAGTGTGGCATGAGCAATATGGAGCGTATTGTCGTCCTATTTATACCACATGCCGTTGGTGTCCAGATCATCTAATTCTGTGCAAAATAAGTTGATAATCATTAGGTTACTGTGCTCGCCAGGCCAACGTCGCCCTCTTTTTCGGTCTCTCACGGCTCTCATGTGGATTACATACATAATTTGCCATTACAACCCTGCAGTTAGGATTACGGCCTAGCTTCTCACACCACTCATGTTGTGTGTGTTAATTCTATACATGAGTGGCGGGACCTACAGTTAAAAGTCGACGCCTAACGACAGATTTTTGAGAACCTTTTCATGGCAATTTTATTTACTCTCAGAGTTTTTGCCAGAAATCTGCTGAGGGGAAGTCGCCGAAGAAATATTTTTTCATATTTTCGTTTTGGTGTCTGGTCTGGAGTTTGAACCGCGGCCTTACGTCTAATAAGCCAATATACTACCTAATAGACTTCGGCGAATTCATGATATGGTGAAAAATTCAACAATTTTGTTTGCTTATGTACGTATCCATACATGCAGGAATGGGTCTTATAGCTGAAGATGGTTTTTCCATGAAAGGCGCGTTGTACGTTGCCCATCCATTATGATTTAGCAAAACAGGCAACTAATTTAACTGACATGGCTTCAATGAGATGACCGTTAGCCTCAATATCCCAAAAAAAATTTTCAATCTCGACAACTTAATTAATGCTTCCATGGGCACAATTTAAAACTAAAATTATTATCTTTATTGGACAAGTCATTCTCAAATTATTAAATTAACAAATATTCGTTTTAAAAAAGCATGTTTAAAACATTATTCATAGAATCTAAAGTACTGCTAACGTACCTGACATGGATACAGTGTACTACACTCAATGTTTAAATATGGGAATTAAAATTATAAAACGATTGAATTTGAATTTGAATTTGAATATATCCTTCACTTTTTGCCATGATTTTACACTTTTGACGCCATGTTTAATAAACATTTATTGCTATCGACATTTATTATTGAATTTCAATAACGATTTCGTAGCTTAAACCACTTCTAACGCAGTTTAATATTTAAAAAAATAAAGCCCGCATTGAAATTTCGAAAAACTATAAAAAAAGTTGATTTTTTTTTTTGAAAATTTGTGCTTATCGCGTTTCACGTGTTTGCGTTTATTGTAAAAATAAAATATTTTGCGTAAAATTTTGTTGTTTTTTTTTTTCTAAAACTTTACGATAAACACAAAATAATCTTTTCAATTCAAAAAACTATAACAATTTCGTGTATAATTCATGCAAACAAGTTGTTCGGCGGTGTTATAACAAATTCCAGGCATGTTATTGGATTATTGAAAAATAAATACGCAATCGAATGTTTCAAATGTTTTTACCGGGTAGTTTAACAATCTAAGCACGATTGTTAGATAGAAAAACTAAAACAGAAATAACTGGGTGATATTCAAGAGATGAAATTGACGTCTTTAACAAACATTTTTTTTTCCCAAGAAAATATGACAAGAAATAAGCATGGTATTAATGTTAATGGTAGGGAAGTAAACAAGACATGATCCCATAATAAGTCGGTAGATTACGCCAGTTATGTCAAGTCTATGTTTAATATGACTTCTAATAACCCAGTGTTTTAGGTGATGAAGATGAATATATTTTGTTAAAAGGAGGAAGAGCGGAAAGGGGGAAGATATTCCTATCTATCCTTTAAACTTTTAATGAAATCATCAATCCCATACAAGATAGGTTTCCATGCATGAAAACCTGCTGAGCAACAGTATTGCTTTAAAAAAAATGGGTTTCGACAGGACTCTGTACTATAAACTCTACTGTTTAAACATGTTATTGATGATACATACATACATAATTGATCATTACAACCCTTCAGTCAGGATTACAACCTAGCTTCTCACACTGCTTATGCTGTGTGTATCAATTTTATACATAAGAAGCGGGAACTACAGTTTAAAATCGACACCGAGCAACAGATTTTTGAGAAACTTTTGATAGAAATTTTTTTTCTCTCAGGGTTTTTGCCATAAATCTGCTGAGAGGAAGTAGCCGCAGAAATATTTCTTTCATATTTCGTTTTGTTGGAGTTGTCTGACCTGGGGTTTGAACCGTGATCTCACACTACCTGCTACATTACGTCGACTTCAACTTTCTTGATGATACACTTTTGTAAGCTTTAACACAAAGAACTAGAAGTTCAATTAAAGGACTTAGGAATGCGCAGATAATGTCTGCCATTTTAAGTCACACGCTCTCCGCTAATGAGCTTAAGCTATGCTTCAGTTGCAAAATAGTGCAAGAATTCGTTATCCAAGGCTTTATCTAGCTTTTGTGCTGCTATCTAAATATGCAATCTGATTAGGTAAAGAAAACGTTCACACAGTTAAAACAAATCAACGCTCAAGTCAAAACTCAGGATGCAAAGCATTTATCACGACACCAACTGAGACAAACAGTGTGGACGCTTTCACCTACAAATGGCTGAGGATAATACAGATCATCTTCTGGCCAATGATAGTATCATACACCACACTAAGAAAAGGAAACAATTGACAGTCAATTGAAAACGAAATAAAGAAACTTAATTTGTACAGGACAAGACGCCAGAAATGCTATTGAGTAGCAAATGCATTTGAAAACTTCAGCTAATAAAGGAGCTGCTGAAATCACAACTCATTTGAAACGAAAACGAATTAAGCTCCACTCGAACGGTCGGAAATTATGCACAAGCCTTGTCATAACTCTATGCTACCTAGAGGAGTAAGAAACCAAAATCAACCGAACGCACCAAAATACCTCTACCACGTAAGACAACGTAGGGTATAAAAATTAGATCAATACTGAGGCCACCCTTCACATTTTCGGCCATAAAGATTTGAAAGGAATTTTTGTTAGCAAAATTTTTCAATTTAGATGAGTTCTTTGAACCATAAATTTGTTATTGACAGGCATGGATTCAGCTTATTTGAATACATTTATTCGTATTACATTACTTAGTTCTTTTCTGATAAATAAAATTAAATTACGCCCTATCCTATACAGAAGTCATAAAAAGAAATTGTAAAAAAGATCCAGAAAAAAAACCAGAAAAAACATTTTTTTATTGACAAACGCATGCGTAACGCATAATTAACACGCACAAATGATAAATGGCTTCCAGTTCCATTAATGAGTAAATAAGAATCATTCAAAAGCCTATTTTTACGTTCTTACGTTTCAACATTCTTTACTTTTTTGTTGTTTTTTTTTTTTCTTTTTTGGTTTTTTGTGTTTTCTGAACACGATAAAACGTGCGTTAAACGTGTATTAATTTGTTAATTAAAAAGTCATTAAACACTCGCACACTCATCCCCAGTAGAGTGTATAGGTGATGATGAAGATGATGATGACAATGATGAATATGCTGATGACAAAATGATAATGACTCCTCCTATGCTATCCTACCAAATACTGATTGAACTGGCTGGCGATGACGACAGCAATGCAGAAATGCATCATTACTGCATGCGTGCGTAAATAATTAAAATACAATTTGTATGCAGTTGCCTATTATAGAAAAACTTTTCAATTGTTGGGGTTTACAGAGGAAAGTAGGATAATAACGGTTTAATCTTCAGGTTGTAACTTCTTAATAAAATTATGGCCGGTTAAAGATGGCTTTTTTAATAGGTACACCCAACATAAATCAGGTATCCAAGAAATAATTTTTTTAAAGGCAAAATCTGTAGGCGTACTGCTCCATATTGTCTTCCATAGGATATGAGCTTTAATATAAGATAACGCAACAAACTAAAAAACTGTTGTTATATACATGTCGCAGGAAAATGTAAAGATAAACGTCTCAGAAATTTGTTGCTGAAACAAGTCACATACATACTTTCAGTAATAAAGTTGCTAAACTTTAAAGTTATACAAAATGTCAAAAGTATACACATGTTTAAAGGATAAATATGTTCTCAGCATGTTACTGAGCAAATCACTTACTTTCAGTAATAAGGTTGCTAAACTTTAAAATTATTCAAAATGTCTAAAGTGTACACATGTTTGAAAGATAAATGTCTCAGCAACTTGTTGCTGAAACAAGTCACTTACGTACGTTCAGTAATAAAGTTGCTAAACTTTAAAGTTATTCAACCTGCATAAAGTATACACATGTTTGAAAGACAAATGTCTCAGCAACTTGTTGCTGAAACAAGTCCCTTACATACTTTCAGTAATAAAGTTGCTAAACTTTAAAGTTATTCAAAATGTCTAAAGTATACAAATGTTTACAGCATAAATGTCTCTGCAACTTGTTGCTGAAATTCAAACTGTATAAGGTGTACACGTGTTTGAAAGATAAATATTATTGAAACAAGTCATTTACTTTCAGTAATGAAGTTGCTAAACTTTAAAGTTATTCAAACTAAATAAAGTATACACATACTTAAAGGATAAATGTGTCAGAAATTTGTTTGTGAAACAAGTTACCATAGCTAGTTGGACACTCTGGGGTAACTTAGTGAAGAAGACAATGAGATTTTTAAAACTGAACGAGAGTGATCTGAACATGATAGATGGATGTCCTTATGGGACATATTTGAATTTAAACCTCATAGCAGTGACGTGTAGAAGTCAATGCATAGAGGACGTCGAAATAATTTAATATTACAGATAATCTCACTAAGAGGAGTATATTATAAGCAATACACCTAAATTTACGATGTTGATGTCTCTAATTGGTGGGTGCACAACAAAGAGAAACAATGACAAAGCCCTTCGCCTGGCTTATGCATATGTTGATACAAGACAGTCCTTTACATCTGCCTAGTTTTTTGGTCCTATAAGATCCCACCAACACCGTCCACATTACCCATAAGAGAATTGCAGTATTACTTGGACGAGTAGCACTAATGACCACAAATTGAATAATATTGGCGGACAAATGACTACTCAACAACGTGAAGATGAATTCCTCACTAAACTCAATCGGTTCCTCGAGCCCCGTTCCATGTGTTGCTGAAACCACCACTCTAATTCTGCCATTTTAGTTGACCTACCCAATGAGTCAAAAGACAGTTTTTCGATAGAAACACATTTCAGATACACAGTACGAATTGAAATTAAATAATTTACAAACAAATTTGTTAGCCTATACAATGTTACAAAGCATTTCTGACTTTGTCACATGTCACGGAGCTCGTTTTATACCGAAAACATTTATCAAGTTGTAAAAAAATTACACGTTATTATCTATATTCGAGTAGTTCTCATTTTTTCCTATTAACATTAAAGAAGTATCCGTAGCCTTGCTGCCAGCAGCTCTCATATAGAATATCTATTTGACTGGACTATATAGAATATGGAAATCATAACGAGAGGACCTATATGCTTATTTATTTGACTTTTAGGCATAGTATTATCAGTTGAAAAAAGAAATCCTATACTCATATGCGTAAATTTCAACATTCATCACTCGTCTGCTGTTTTCATGATAAACTGACAGGATTTTTATCATTACATTTTAAATAAATTGTGTGTGTATACATATGGTATGTAGACTATGTACTATTAAGTGGTTACATACACGCATTCATTTATCATGATAATATTTTTACTGCTGCTTTCATTAATTTTATTTCATTTTATTTAATTTTTTTTTGCCATCATGAGACTTATTTAATTCAATAAAGCATTGAAATGTCAAAATAAACGTTTTTACACCCTCAACCCACCGCCATACATTATTTTTTTCGCAAAACTAACAGCAGCAGCATTAATAAATTAAAAAAATTACCTCCAATAAATAAATATTGGAGTTTGAGACTGAGCCTGCACATACCATACATATGTTCATTCATATCCCCCGATATATTCGAAATGCATTAATTTTGTTTTATTAACAAAAAAAAAAATAAAACATTTTGTTTAAATTGATTAATAACAAGCAGGTTTTGATAGGTTACAAGTCGTTTTTATTGCAATTTTTGCAATTTATTATTAAATTTGTTCATGTTGAACGTTTTTTTTCGTTATCATTCCTCTGATGAATTTTCAATTAATTCGAAAGGTTTTTTCGAATTTCCGATGATGAAAAAAAAACAGAGGCGTAGAGCCTTAAATTAATATTATTTTGCTAAAGTAAGGGGAATGCAATCTGGCTACCCGTTCTAATCAAATTTGGGAATGCCCAGCTTACAGATTTCTTTTTTACAGGAATCTCCGCCACGAAAATTGTATTATCGGTTTGGACCCCCCTAGTGCTTTGTGAGTTCAAAAACTCTTGGACCAGATCGAAGTCTGCCTCACTTGGGTATAGTAATGTTCGTGCAAATAAGACAACTGATGTCCTTGCTAGATTAGGTAGGTACTCATTCTATGGATGAGTTGTTTGCTACTTCCAGTCCTTCAATCTGAAACACCTATTGGTTCATCTATTGGAAAAAAAAATTCCGGAACTCGGAACAAGGTCAATATTCTTAAAATGAGACTGCTACTAGTTTTCTTATGGGACATTGTGGTATCAGGTCACTGTTGGCGATTTGTGCAGATCTCTTACAGATTTCTGCAGAGTATGGAAATATGAAGTAGTCTAGTAGGTAATGTGTTGGCTTATTAGACGTAAGGCCCGGGTTCAAACCCCAGGCCAGACATCAAAACGAAAAAATTAAAAAAAAAATATTTCTTCGGCGACTTCCTCTCAGCAGATTTCTGGCAAAAACTCTGAGTAAAAAAAATTGCCATGAAAAGTTTCTCAAAAACATGTCGTTCAGAGTCGACGTTAAACTGTAGGCCACACCACTCATGTATAGTATGAAATTAACACACACAACATGAGTGGTCCGTAATCCTGACTGAAGGGTTGTAATGGCCAATTGTGTATGTATTTATGTATGTATGTATTTATGTATGTATGTATGGAAATATGAAGAGAATTTGGAAACGAGAAGAGAGGATCTCTACTATGGTTGTTTGGCATTTAGTGGAAAAGAGTTGAATACATCAGGAAAGATATTTAGTGTAGGATTACATTGGCTGAGGGCTATGCTTTATCATTTACTTAATTTTTTACCTTCTTGCTCTTAATTTTTTGCCTATAACGACTACAATAGGTACCATGACCTCTGGCTGTAAGTATTTGTTATCATAGCCATATACATCTCTAACCTATCATTTTGGAGGGCAAAGCAATGAAGATTCTGAGATTTTAGACAGAGACGACACAGAGTGTCTGTGACTTCACCAAACTGGTAGGACAGCAGCAATGAGAAGAATGGTCATTGAATCAATAAAAATATGGCGATAATATACTTTGCACACGATCCTTTGACTGCTTTTGCTAAAGTTTTGGAAAGCAAAGGGATGAAGTTTATGAGGTCTGTGCTACTGTGCTACTATTTCATTGCATCGCCTTCCTTTATTGGTCTCTTAAACATCAATTTATTTTAAATTCAATACTATTATCACGGATAAGCTACTTTTCACAGTCACGTATGTATGTTGGCTTTAAAATAACCTCCCAAACGCCTCTGGTTTTTCCCAATATTTAATGGCATGTTAATTAATATTTATCGAACATATAAATATTGTTTAATAAACAATTAAACAAAAACAAGAACAAAAATCATAAATTAAATACAAGTACGAATTACGATTACAAATATTTCCTACGAATATTTGTGGTTATTTTTAGAAATTTTCAAAAAAAACACGAATCTAGGAATTCTTGATCGTATGGATACCCGAACAAGGAAGTTTCTTGTGCTATTTACACTGTTAATTCGATACATAATGAATATTTTAATTTATCTGTAGAAGACAAAAAAAGAAAAACAATCAAAAAACAAAATTTTTGAAATAAAAAACAATAAATTTATCGATTTTATGACTCATTTAAGTAAGACACAAGAGTGACTATTACTACGACAGTATCATCATCATCATCGCATTGGTTAGAACAGTATTGTTCGAGAGAATTAAAAATTCAAAACATTGCTCTGATAAAAGTTATTGAATATCAAAATGATAAAAGATATACGAGCATATCAAAAAGGGCTCATAATCATAAGATATTATTGGAAGTAATTATGTATGTACATATATGGTTATTATGATTATAGATTGTATTGTATTCAATAATTTTTCATAAATTTGTTATTTTGTATGTAAGGAAGATGCCTTTATGAAAGCCTACTTAAAAATTACGGCACATAATGGGTTACAGTTTTGAATAGAAATAGAATATTAAGGAACAGTAAGCCAGTATGGCAATGGTGATTTCTAAAGATAAACGAGATAAAAAAGTTTGCTCATAATTGTTTTGAATTTAAAAAAGAAAATAATTTGACTTCTTTCCTTCTTTTCTAAAAATCAATTCGGAAACTCCTTGGCCACCTAAGGAAGATATAATGATCAACGAAAAGCACTCAATAAACTTATTTACTCACAACCACATCGAATACAATAACCAAACACATTTGCACAAACAATAAGAGATGTCAACTCTTTATAGAGAAGGAGCACAGGTCAACAGGCCCATTACTTAGATAACAAAGTATCAACGTTACCGTATAACAATAAACTGAAGAAATTTCGTAGAGGCCCTATAGCAAAATGCTCCCATTTCGACATGATTATTACAGCTCGTTCCCTACTAAACGGAAAGGAAATCTGTGGTAAAACATCAGAAATACGAATCGACGAAACCTAAGCTATGAAGACCCAATACATACACGTACATATGTACACACATAATTGGTCAGTACAACCCTTCAATCAGGATTACGGCCTTGCTTCTCACGCCACTCAATTTGTGTGTGTTAATTTTATACATACATACAGTTTAAAGTCGACTCCGAACGACTGGGAAAATTGTTCATGGCGCTTTCATTTTATTCGCAGAGTTTTTGCTAGATATCTACTGAGAGGAAGTCACCCAAGAATTATTTTTTTCATATTTCGTTTTAATACATAGACCTGGGATTTGACCCAGGTCAAACCTACCTACTAGTTAACAATGGCTTCAGTTTATGTTGCCAGTAAAAATAATCAAGAGACTTAGTCTGACTTACCCGAAATGAATTTTTAAGTTAATATTGCCGCTTATCATGTTGATGCTAATAAACAGCGAACCATGTTCTTGAATGATCACTTTACAGGCGAGTTGGTGGTTCAAGATGATATGATGATATATGAATGATAAGCCACGGATATTGTCATTATTGCCGAAAACTGTTGGATAAACAAAAAACTGTTTAAAATAAGTTTTACATTTATTCTAGATAAATAAAAATTATTTCATTTCTTTATTTCAAAAATAATATTTAAAAACGATTTTTACATCTGCTAAACACAGCTTTACTTGAAAGTGTTTCAATTCCTTAATCTCCTTTATAATGCTTGCATCACTTGCTTTCGAGAGATTAGAAGAGAAAGCAATTTTAAAACAAATCTGCTTGATTTAAATTTGATTTTAATACTGGTAGCGCCATCTAGTGTTTAATCGATTTACATCAACAATTTTAATACGCCATTTTCTTTTTTCTTTTTCTTTCTTCCACTCGCCTACTACGATATTTGTTGTTTTCATACGGCGATCTACCATTTTTCATAATGTTTTGTTACAGAACAGCCAATAATTGAGCCTGACAGCCAGTTATGCAGCTGTTTATTCAAAAATCAATTAAAAGATCAGAGAAAAAGAGCAAAATGGCCGATTAGGTAGTACAAGATTTATTAAATTTATGTTACGAGCAAAAAAAATAGTAACAGGCTTAGACTGAGCTCCAGGCTTAAATCTCTAGAACTGTTTCTTATCCGTAAATTAAGAGAGGAGGACAACTATGCTTAAAGCGCTTTTAAAGGCACTTACGCCACCTAATGCTGCAGTACAGCTATTGGCACAAGATGCTACTGTACTTTCGTGTGATTCCCTCGATTTATTCGCTGATCAACTAATCGAATGCTGTGTGAAGTTATCATCTGGTTGATAGCCTCCAATAAAAATTGCAATGTGAAGCACATTAATAAAGCAGAGTCATCTGGTGCTATTACAGATTACGAAGGCATTGCGAACTACTCCCAAGGATATACGTTTTTTATGTTTTATTAGCGTCTATTTGAGAATTCCTGAGCTAAATTGACTGTATTGCTTCACAGAATAAAGGGTGAAGTTCGATTATAAGACACTTTATTGCTCCCAAAAAGTTCGATTAAGTTGATGGCAGAAGATCCTTGTGAGTTTAAAGAGAGGCTTTACTAGGGAGCTACGCAATAAAAACTGAATTGAGGAATTTTAAAGGTACATATTAAGTTAAGGAAGGATTTAGGAATGCATCCAAACCAAATATTTCGAAAGGAATGGAGGGATACGGTTCCAGAGTTAAGTATGCGGAATCCATTAAAAACTCGTGGGAATTTTCCAAGCAGAAGTTTACAAAATCGAAAGATGATCGCACATTGAAAGTTTAGGACAGAAAGAAAAGACAATGGGATATTGTAAAAGTATCGAACAAACAGACCGTCAACTAAGCACTAAGACCATATAAGCTTGACTCGAGATTAACCACCTTTTGCTAGATTTCAGACCAAAAGGAAATTCAGAGTATTAAACAGGCAGTTCATGAGTTCAAATCGAAAATTCTTTTGACTGGCTTGAGAATATATATACTAGGTTTGCATCAAATTATTATAAAGAAGTAGCATAACCGAGCAATGCAGTCTCAGAGCACATTTGTTAAGAATAGAAATTAGTTCAAGCCGAATTTGTTGAGGAAGAAAATGAACATATGCTTGAAACCTCTTTATAGCATTTTAAGATGAAGCTCGTATCAATTATTAGGCAGGAGTTATCCTTACTGACACTGAACAGCATTCACGGATTTGTCAGACTAAAAGAGTTCGAAGAGACATTATAAGAGGTTCGTACAAGAGATGGCAAATGATCACAGTACTTTTACACAATACAAATATAAATAATTAGTTTGCTCACAATCGATCACATATGGTATCGAGCGACTTGTTTGAAGGACTGTTTGGCGTTGTATAAGTGCAAATAATTCAAATTGATACGACATACATACATACATACGTAATTGGTCATTACAACCCTTCAGTCAGGATTACGGCCTAGTTTCTCACACCACTTATGTTGTGTGTGTTAATTTTATACATGAGTGGGGGGCCTACAGTTTAAAGTCGATTCCGAACGACAGATTTTTGAGAAACTTTTCATGGCAATTTTATTTACTCTCAGAGTTTTTGCCAGAAATCTGCTGAGAGGAAGTCGCCGAAGAAATATTTTTTTCATATTTTCGTTTTGATGTCTGACCTGGGATTTGAACAGTGGCCTTACGTCTAATAAGCCAACACAGTACCTACTAGACTACGGCGAACCAATACATATTCAAGTAAAGTAAACGTGAAAAATGGGGCAATGCATGATTCACAGGCCCTTCAATATAGCAATAATAGCGAAAAAATTCTCTTAAAGAAGCTTGTTTTAGAACAAGATGATGATGCAGACATCACTATGAAGGAGTACTTTTATAGGGAATTGCCTCCAGAAATAAATCAAAGCCACATTGTCCTGCTAATAGATGACTTCAATGTGCTTGTTGGCAAATGAATAGCACAGAAGGACCCAATATTTATCGAGATTTGCATTTGATCGTCGTGAGACAATATTCCCACATAGGAGCATTTGCAAAGTAAGTATTACTAAAAATCGGAATGACGATATAATCGGCATCGCAAATTCTAATGACGTGGATCCCTTTTGGATGTACAGGATAGACGCAAATGACCATCAATATTCGTTTAGAAATTCTGCCTTTAATAAAGGAAACCTGTATTCAGAGAAGATTCTTTGTAAAGAAACTTATTCGGGTGCATTGAAAGCCTTTTTGAAGTTAATAAATAATAAATAAATAACAGCTCAGATACGCAGGGTTGTGGAAGTGTTTTATTAAGCCTGCCGATGATCATCTTGGACACAAACCTCGAAATGCTGAAAACAATAGATTTTCGAATAAATATGGAGTCAGATAAACAGCAGAAAGGATATCAAACAGTGCTTGAATGTAACCAGACTACTGCGAAGCGGTTAAAGCCATACTTGTGACAGACTACAGGGTAATGTGGATAAAGATCGCTTTACTAAACAACTCACTAGTAGGGAATATATAATTTGGAAACGACACGGAAAACAAAGGGCAGACGATATTTGGAAAATGACAGAAGGCACCAATTTTCTCAAAAACGGTTAAGTCCCAGGAATAAACGATATTTACTAACAGCTCTGTAGGCTCTCTAGGACGACAACGGAAGTTAGCGCTTCGATTTAGGCCAACAGCATACAGATCTAGTGATGTGTTGAAAGTGGAATTATAGTTAAAAAATTGCAATGGAATATGAAGTTGTAGCAGATTGTACGGTCTCTGTGAGGTCGGTTCTTCGCAATGAATAAACTGGAGTTCGTCAACACCATTAAAAATTTAACGCAGTTTAGCCAAACTCCCCACTATATGTACTACTCCTACACTACACTACTCCTCAGCTAATTCGCCAACTAGTGACTGAGTCCCTGTGTTTGTCCTCTATTGACAGTTCAAACATAAACAAGAATTACAATCGGGTTCGTAGTTATTTCAGTTACTACTGAAGTACACATATTCGTCTACTGTAACAGATTTAAGGGATTAGAGTTACTTTCTATAGATACAGTGAATTTAGGAGTCTCTCACAAATTCCTTATTGATCCAACGAAGTGCTGAATTGTAATTTAATTTTGGTCCTTTTTTTCGGCAGGGTTTTCCGAAAAAAAAATGTTTGACTAAAGCTTAACAGCAGGATTATCTTGAAGTTATTATTCCAATCACTTCACTTCACTATTCAATTTAGTAAGGCTTTCTGTTACTCTTCCATAATTCCTGGGAACTTTTGTCTTTAACACAAAATAACCATATCCGCTCGCAAAACGTCACGCTAACCATCAGAAAAGTTTGTAAATGAAATGAAAAAAACCCGAAATTTAAATTTTTGCCAATAATATTCAAAAATCGAAATGTTAGCCATTAATACGAGCATGTTAACTTGTTCATTTGTGCTCTTAAACAAAATAAAGCATGATATACAATCAATGCGAAATGAGCGAGGTACTACGAGTACCCCAAACATACTGTGAAGACCGCTAAAGAAACAACCAAAAAAAAAAAAAAACGATCAGTATGACTATGAAGTAACAACTCCTTCACAATGTGATAGAACACATTATGAATGTTAAATTAGTACCGAAAATAAATTGAACAGACGTACGAATAGATGTGATACTAATGCGACAGCGTTAAATGCTACTTACTGTTGTATTATGAGGACGGGGTTAGGGAATTAACAATAACAATATGAGGTGGTGATGATGATAATGAAGATGGTGATGATTATCGTTATTTTTTCAAAAAACAATAACAAAAAAATCAAAGAAATTGAAACCACATTTACTAACTGAGCAACACCATACAACACCACCATATCGTACGAGGCAATTGCGATTTTTTTTCTTTTTGTTTTTATTTTTTATTGTAGGATTTATTTTTAATATAATTTTATGTATTTTTTTTAATTTATTTTCGAATTTTGCACTACCATTCCCGTATGTAGCGGCTGGTATATAAATCTAACACAAATCAAGGGTAAGACATCATTTCTTCGGTGGAAACTTAAGTGTTAAGTTTAGCTCCAGTGCTGATCAGTTCTAAACGCGTTTAAAAAATATTTTAAAATTTCGATATCTTTCGTAAAAAAAGTTTTTTGTTTAAAGGATAAATTTTTGTAAAACAATAATCAAAAATCAAAATGAAATTCAGTGCTACTCTCGCTTTGGCTGTTATTGTAGGCCTCGTTGCCAGCAGCAGTGCCTTGCCAGCTCATAAAAGTATGTTTTGTAATTGATAAGAAAAAAGAAACTTTTAATAAAATTATTTATAAAAAGTGTTAATTTAATTTAAAAGAAAAAATAAGTGAAAAATTTGTACAATTTAAACAAAAAAAAATTGAAAATTTATTAGAAAAACCCTCCTATTCCATGTCCAAGGAAAAAAATTTTGGAAAAAAGTGAAGAAACTGTCTAACCCTTCATTCCAAAGGGATTGGAAAATGGTTTGTAGGACCTTACTTAAGGATCCGCTTAACCTAACCCAACATTTCGAATTTCCTATCTAAAAAAGATTGTTAAAATCAAAAAAAGAATTTTAGTTTTAATCCTTTGTAAGCTCTAATTGCCTTTAATTTTACTTGAAATATAGGTAGGGCCATTAAAAACTTCTCACAAATTCAGACAATCAGTTTTAAAATTTTTCGAAAATTTTCGAAGTTTCTCAAATAAGACTGAAATATCGAAAAAATCTTTAGAAACCGGTGATATCCAAAAGTTTTGACTCCCAAATTATTGAATACTTTGCATTAAAAAATTCTACCATTTCTTCCTAACTTGTGTCATCAGCTTTATGTCCAGTTTCGCCCAACTTCAGAAGTCTAAGAACCTTATATTCCAATTCTAAATACCTTCCCTAGCTTCTGCTACCTTAAGGAAATCAATCACATTCAACTCACAGCACTGCAAAATTTAAATAGAAAGCATTGCTCAATTGCGAATTGGTTTAAAAAGCCATACTTTTGCAGACAAAGTGGACTGTTATAAGTCCCATACCTGCAATATCCTTCTTTCGCCTTCCGTAACCCGTGAAAGCTTGTTTAGATTCTCGTTTTGGGAACACACTCTCCATTCCATAATCCTGACTGAAGGATTATGATGCGTATGTGGAGGAAGGCTCACATCCTTACAGAATCCTTTGAAATTCTCTTCACGTCTCCTTTCCGTCATTCGAATGCTTGATTTCTACACAAAACATCTGGTTTCGAGCATTATGCTCATCTCCAACAACCCTACAAAAATCCAAACTCCCTTATCACCGCTTATAGATAATCCTAGCCACCAAACTAACATCCGCTAACAACTTTAAAGGTGGTACTCATACTTTTACGTTCTACTCTTTTTTATCAACCCTAAGGAATAATTTCTTTTATCAACAGAAATTTCGATTCCTAGCCATCATCCTTTCGTTTTCAAAATCATATAAAGGCTAACCCAAAAAAATCCGTTTTTCCATAGTTTTCGGACTCCATTTAATTCATGATATGAATAAAATAATTCTCCTAGTTCAGGGTTTCGTCCTTTTGTAAAGAGAAATCTAGCATCTACCTCAAAGCCCTCTCGGCATAAATAGCCCAGAAACTTTAGTCATCAATTCTGGTAACAGAAAATGTTTTCATTGCAACTTCGGAAGGCTCATCTGCCACTATAGCCTGCGCGATGTAAATGAAGATGTAATATCTACTTTCCATTTAGCACATCCTGAATCCTTTTTGCATTCTTAGTCTGCCAACAGCGAACGCTACAACTATTTGAAAATCCCTGAGACTTTCTCACAGCAGGCTTTCCTGAACCGCCAGTAAAACCTCTACAATTTCCCTTATAATGTTCCCCATTATCCTCAGCCAAATTAATCCTTCAATTGCTTTCAAAACTCAAAAATAATTTCAAAGCCCTCCATTTCGATCCTTCGGTTGTACAAATTTATTCCTTATTTATTGCGTAATTATTATTTAAGTGGACTTAGCTTAAGTATTTTTTATTTTACTTGGACTTACTAACTAATAGGAATGATTTACTATCAACGCCCCGCTCAATATTATGCTGCTCCCCAACGCATGATGTACGTTCAATATATGCATCCATCTCCATATGCCCGTTCAACTCAAGGAGCTGAAGCTTTGGTAGCTGGTGAATCAGTTGCCACTGGTACCTATTTGAAGGGTAAGTTTCAAATTAAAAAAAAAAAAAAAAAACTTGTTTTTTATTTTGAAAAACAATATCTCGTCATTGGCTTACAGACTGTGATCATGCTGAAGCTGATATTACTGCCGCTGGTCCCGCTTTGGCCTTTGAAGCTCCCGCCTCTGTTGATGTGGTTGCCGAACATGGTGAAGATGTCTTGAGCGAAGCTTCTGCTACTCAAGCTGAATTCGAAGCTTATCCAGCTGCTGGCGAAACTGTACCCGTTTACACCGCTGAAGTTCCCGCTGATGTTGATATTGTTGCTGAAGAGAATGAAGTATCCAATGATGCCGCTAAAGTACCACGTGAATTCAATTTGGATGCTGCCGATAATGCCAACGCCGCCGGTGAAGTTTATATCGCTCAAGAAGAAGAACAAGTTCCTGAAGCTCATGTTGTCGATGTCGAAGCTCCTGTCGAAGAACCCGTCGAAGTACCCTTTGAGGCCCCAGTTGAAGCTCCCGTCGAAGTTGCCTTAGCTGCTGAATTACCTGCTCCCGCTCCCATTGCTCCTGTAGCCAAGCCCGTTAACCGTTATTTGCCCGCCAAAAAGAAGGTTTACGTTGAATTGGACCAATCCGTTGAATCTGCCGAAGAAACCGGTTTAGCTGCTGCTGCCTCCGTCGAAGAAGAAGAAGAAGACGAACCCGTAGCCCCTGTTGTTCCTGCTCGCCGCCCTGCTCGTCGTCCCGCTGCCAAGAAACCCGCTAAGAAGGAAGAAAAACCTCTTCCCGTCGGCACCTTCTTCCCCATTAACTTCGGTGGCACCAAGGGTGGCGCTATTGCCATTGCCAACTCTTTCAGCACCGGCGAAGGTGGCTCTGCTACCAGTCATGCTATCGCTTACGGTTCCCCCGATGCTGCCTCCCTCCGTGGTTGCGTATCGTGCAAGAAGCACTAAACCGACTGTTGCTAAGGCATTTATTTTTTTTTTCTAATATAAGCCATTGTTCTGTGCCCTATTATTGGTCTTTACGACTGCTATAGATTCTTTTTTTCTTATTCGAATTTTATTTTTAAATCCCAAAATATGTTTTTTTTTAATTTTTTAGTCCAATTGTAAAAAACGAAACCCAAAAAAAAAATTACAAATAAAAAAGTATCCTTTAAAAAATCGTTTTGAAAATGTTTATTTGAGTAAGGAAAAGGGGGCCTAAATTTCTCTGTTCATTCTTGCTTGGACATTAGCAAAGAAGATACTGAGTAATCTGCTTCAAGCAATCCTACAAAGAAATTTTAAAACCCTACTCTGCTGGCAGGTATTCAAAATATTTCCGATTTCCGAAAAGCACAATGTGAGCTCACTATTCGAATTATCATCGACACTCTGAAGATTACTTATATCCAATGATACTGGCGCAAGTCCTTTATTGGTCAATATCCCCAGAAAGCTATGTATAGCCGTTTAAGCCTTATGTTAAATAAACTGAAATTTCTCCACCTATTCCTTAGCAAATGATCCCTCACCGCTCGGCCAACCTGAAAGTAGTCTAAAGATTGGATCATAGTAACGGGCCGTACATTTAAAAACTGTTACATTAGCAAGCACGAATGAATAAAACAAATGAGTGAAGGTATAATAGGGCCACAAAGGAATTCTGGCACACAAGATCCATCCAAGCTCAATTGGGATCCCAATTTTAGCTTTATCATCAGCTCCTAGCGCTAGAATATAATTCTTGTCACTAAAATCAATGCCTCGTCTGCCGAAAAAGCCATCATGGTACCAAGCAATGTTTGAATAGACATACGGACATATGACTACAACTGAAAAAGGTTGCAGGATTCCTGACTCACAAGACAATTAATCGAAAACCCAACAATTAAATATTTGAATACTTAATTTCCTGATTTCTTTTAGGTTTAGGTTTAGGTTGGAGGACAAGTACAGTATCCGGAGGTCAAGTTGACCCATTGTACAGAACGCCCTTTAAGTCAGAGGATAAAGGAGGGGATGGGAAAAAAAGAAGAGGAAGTAGGAAAGGGAGAATAAGGAAGCGGGAGAATTACACAGACCAACAAACACAAACAAACAAACAAACAAACACTAACAAACACCAACACAAACACGCAAGAGAGAGTGCGACTACACTAATGAAGCCCTTGCACTTCTCATCCAGCTCAAGCCACTAATAACTCTATGGAGAGCCTTGATGTCGGCTCTCGACATAGAATTTTCGTGATTTCTTACTCTTACCTTATTACCGCACTAAGAAGGCATCCTCGACAGTAAAGCTACAACAAGAACAACATGTGACAATATGTGTGCTCTGCACTTGATATGAAAAAGGCAGCAGATTTCTTGGAAATGCTCTGAGAGTAAATAAGATTACCACGTAAAATTTCTCAAAAATCTGTCGTTCGGAGTCAACTTTAAACTGTAGATCCCAGCACTGATGTATAGAAATTAACACACACAACATAAGTGGTGTGAGAAGCTAAGTCGTAATCTAGGCTGAAGGATTGTAATGACCAATTATGTACATACAATGGTGGCCTTATAATTAGAAACGACTTAGCAACATGTATGTTTGTTAATTTGTTTTACAGTTTTCTCTGTGTACCTGGGATCAAAGGCTTTGTTTGGAGGACGTCTTACATACGTTTTTCCATCCGATTGGGACAAATTAAACTTAGATTCGTCACTCCAGAGAACTCTGTTCCAGAAACATCGTTTCTAATTATAAGGCCACCACTGTATGTATGTATGTATGGTTTCCTATAGGGAATGTTTTATTCCCAGATTGCATATTGTGGGATCACAGTAAAGCTAAGCTCTAATTTAAATGGAATCTTGCCCTTCAAAGATGTCCTAAACTGACCAATTTCAATCAATAGAAAAGCTATTGGAGAAAAAGTAATTGAAGGACTAACTTGAGAATTTTATTAAATCGCCAACTCTATGTTTCGATTTGAAAGGAAATTTATTTCTGGTTTTATACAACCTATCGAATTAAGGGATATTGCAGACATCAAGAGAAATGACATTGGAGAAGAAGTAATTGAAGAACTAACTTGAGAGTTTTATTAGATCGCCAACTCTATGTTGTTTAAGTGCTCTACCTCTGTATTTCAATTTGAAAGGAAATTTGTTTCTGGTTTTATACAACCTATCGAATTGAGGGATATTGCAGACATCAATAGAAAAGTCATTGGAGAAGAAGTAATTGAAGAACAAACTTGAGAGTTTTATTAAATCGCCAACCTCTATATATCGCGATTTGAAAGGTAATTTGTTTCTGGTTTTATATAACCTTGGGAATTGAGAGATATTGCAGACTATGTCTGCCTGAGAAGTTAATTCATTTTTCATTTGAAAAAGTGATGAATTAAAGAAAACAACAGATCTTGTTTCTGTTTTAAACATTTTTCTCCAAAAGGGAAGTTTGTTTATATTAATGTTTTCTGTTTATTTTTCTTTTTTATTTTTTTTTTTTTTCATTCTGCCTTTAAATTTGTTGTTTGTTAATAATTAAATGTGCAATTTGTTTTGGAATTATTGTATACGTATGTATATATATGAGTTATAATTAAAATTGTTTTTATTTAAACTTATCATGTTTTTCTCAATTGTTTTGTTGTTTTGTTTTAATAATAATATATTGACAAATTTATATTATTTATTGCAATATTAACTTATTTATAAATTGTTTTTATTATAATTTTTTTTTTGTAAATATAATTATTTAAATGGAAATCATTTTTTATTGCAATAAAACAAATTCAAAAGAATAATATTTGCTTGCTAACAAGCTTAGAAATATAATAAAATGGAAAAAGTATTGTTTTGTATTGTTTCGAAAAAAGAAATAAAACTTTACTAAACAAACATAAAAAGAAAATAAAAATAAGAAAATAAAATCCCTACTAAAAAAAACCAACAAAAAGGGGAAAACAAATAATGAATTTCGATTATTTTAAAATGAAAAAGTTGGTAGTAGTAAATGGAAACATGTGTGTATACATAATATACTATATAATAATCATTTTTGTTAGTATTAAAAGAGAACAGAAATGCGTTTTTTTATATATAAAGAAACAAACAAACACTATCAGTAACCGTATTTGTCTTGTAAAGAAGACATAACATCATTGGCCAATGTACTAAGGCGGCCAGCTACTTTATGTACACCCTGGCGTACACTTTCTTTGACATCATCTAAATCGGGTGTTTGGAAATTTACACCAGTATTATAACCTAAATAATAAACAACAAAATCTAAAATTTCTAAGTTTCTACTAAAAAAGAATCAAAATCTTTACCTCTAGAACCTTGTCCTTGACTTTGTGTACCATCACCAAAATAATCCGCTGACGATATGGCTCTTGAGCCTTGGAATCTGGAAAGATTTGCACTGACATCGCTTTGCGTTTGACTATCGGCGAAATATTGATCGGAACCAAAACCTTTGGAACTGCCAAATTTCTTTTGAGCTGTTTGATCATCGTAATTATTTGATGACTTATTTTGTGATGTATTCGTTTTACGCGTATAGCTATCATAGCTGGTGGAAGAGGGTAACGTTGATTTTTTAGATTTACTTTCATTATCAGCTGCAGCATTATTACCACCGAACATTGAAGTTATATTAGAGTGTGTTGAATTTATTGGTTCAATAGCCTCAAAGCCCATTATTTCCAATTCATGTTTATCAATTTTACTGCTGCCACTATTCGATGAAAGTCCACCGCTACCGCTGCCGCTATACATACTGGTTGAGTAATCATTAAAGAAGCTGTCATTATCGAAAGCTGACAACTTGGATAGATTCGATGATGAGCTATTTGAATTCTTAGGAGCTGGAGCCTGTTGTATAGTCTCCATATCACTTAAAACGGAATGAGAAATATCAGCGCTGCAAAAAAGAAACGAAATTTTAAATTCATTCAATATAATCTAAGTTCTCCGAACGACATATATTTATCCTTCGTAAAGAAGATACCTGCATACTCCTAATACTCACTTTGAACAGCATTTCACTTACCACAAGGCTGGTTCTACCCCTAACCTAATGAATGGTTTAATGCCAAATTTTTGTGCTGTCCTTAGGTTAGGCTGATATAAGGATAAAGGATTCACTCCAATAACCGTGTGCAACATATGTTAATGCACAAGACCGCTCAACTTAAAGTAAGAACCAGTTTCTAAATGAACCAATTCCTCAGAATTGCAAACTTGCACCATGGGAATCTATTCTTGACTGATGACAGTCAAAGGTAATGACAGAGAAATGACGATGAAGAGAAGTGTTTTATAAGAGCATAAAAGTACCCTCAATAAATCGTGCAATACTCGGTAAAATTTGAAAAGGTTTGGGTTTTGGTTCAAGGATTTAAAAACAGTTACAATCGGGTAACCCTTGGTTACGGATATCAAACCGACGAAGCTAATTGTTTTCTCCAAATGAGCAAAAAGAAAAGTCTTCTATACAAAGCGGTCTAGGTTGGGTTAGGTTAGGTTAGAGGACGTGTACTTGTCAATAAAGGCAAGCACAGTACCCGGAGGTCGAATTGACCCATTGTACAACATCCTTACAGAGGGAAGGATAAAAGAGGGATTTAAAAGGAGAGGATGTAGGAAAGAGGAGACCAAAGCGGTCTAAATCGGATAAAAAGTGGACTCGTGGGGGAAATGAAAATAGTCGGCTAGATGGCCATGGTATCAAGGATTTCAAAACAGGTTTCCTTATGGTCGAGCGTTTCTTGGGACCGGTAGGTAATTGTTTTCTGGTACTAATCCTTTATAGAGGAAATAGTGTTCCAGCACAACTGTCATACTTACTTTCCTTTCAAATTGAAGCCCATGCCTAAACGTTCCATTTGTTTAGCTTTTACAGGATCAATAGACTTTAATTTATTCTCCTGTTGTGATTGTTTCAGAGACAAATCCTGATAAGCTAAACGCATGCTGGCAACCGATTCAAGTTCTTCTTCGGCGGTTAAGGGTTTATCAGGCACAATGGGAGCATCTTTTAATTGATTGGCCATATTGGCACGTTGTTCTATTTCAGCAAAATTTGTTTTTACTTTTGTAGCACCTAAACCGCCAGTTTTGCGAGCGCCCAACTGAAAACAATAGAAAAACATTTATTTTAAAAACAATTAAAAACAATTATCAACAAAAACAATCAATTTCACAGAATGTAACTTACACCAGATTTTTTGGGTTGAATTTTGCGAACACCTATCGATGATGTCATGGTTTGTTGTGGTACAACAGAATTTAATAAGTCTACACTAGGAGCACCAGTTAAAGTTGTATCGACGACGGTGGGTTTATCACTTAGAGACGGCGTTATGGGTTTAACCGATACATCGAACTGTAAATAAAATAGTTTTCTTATTTTATTTGTTTATTGTTTAATAAAATAAAATATTTTTAAAACAACAGAAAATCATAAAAAATATCAGGCATGCTTCTATTTTAAAGGAAATTTAAATTAAAGCTTGTGAGAGTACTGGATATAGAAACTTACCTTTTCGGTATTGCTTTCGCTATTGTTATTTTCGAAAAATCCATCTTTATTGTTATCGGTATGGCATTGGGCAAAGAAATCTTCCTCTTCTTTGGCATTATCATTGTTTTCCGTTTTCTCATGATGGTTCTCCAAATAAAGCTGGTTAAGGGTTAAGTATCAGGGATTGTTAAATTTTCAAACATGAATGTGATTTGAGCGTTTGTGTTTTAGCAGAATTTAGAAACAATTTAAAATCAAAAACAAACAAAAAAAAAGAAAACTAATGTTAAAATAAAACAAAAAAATATAAACAAATGCAAACGAATGTATGAATATTTTAGCAAAGATGCAAACTGTAGTTTAACTTGTACAAAATAATTTACTTTTTATTAAAAGCAGCACATGGACAGCTTATAGGTGTTAAGAAATATAAAAAAGAGTTTAGCCCTCAAAGAAAACACTCCCTTCTACTAGCAAAAGTTCGACATTTACGCAGGAGATGATCTATCGTCTCTAACTCTTCCTTATCTTTACATATCCTATAGGAGTCTAGCTAATATTAATGTCAGCTACTCGACATTATATTATGCGGTTGGAAAACTAGCTGGCGGGCTTACGTTGTGCTAATTGAGCCTCAGCAGCGAAATGGTTTTACTATCTTAAATATATGATCACAGCTACCTAACCATGTAACGTTCTATATGCTGCTAGTGCCACTGCCCTCTATTCTGAACCCATTTCTCCTTCAGCTGATATCCGTTACAGATTGGAAGAAGATTAGGACCAGCCATGAGATCTTCAACCACGTGAGAACCCAATCCATTAATGGCATTAGCCGTTTCGATTTCAGGCATGCCAATATCCGCACTTCAACTTCTTTACAGTCAAAAACCTCTTGCAGGTTCTATCAAACCGATCCTAACGCATTACAAGAACTACGATGAGTAGGAATTTCATCTGGGATGCATTGCAGACCTAAATTATTAACATGTTTGATGTTCACTTTTATTTTGAATAAACGGTAATAGAGAACCCGGAATAAACCGCCCCAAACCTATCTATGGCTACAGCCGCTTTAAAATTCTTCATTCGTAGTTAATATTATTTGGCTAAACTCCATGAAATATATGTATGACCTAACAGAACATATTAAAATAAAATATAAAATTATTTGAATGTTTCAACACGTTTTATATTCTTCAGAATAAAAATCTGTGCAATAATTGTATGAGAAAAACAATATTATTTACACGCTTTGTGTTTCAATAACAACCGTAAGTGTACGTAATGGCTTTTAACAATCAATATGCAATTTATAAGTATTCTGCCATATTTTATTTTCGATTGTATCAATTATTATTTTCCATGACAGCAACAAGAGTCATAAAAACGGCACCAAAAAAAAACTATTTACGAAAATGCTCGCGTCTGGGCCATAAAAAAATAATGAAATTTCTACTACATTAACACTGTATGTTAATTAATTAATACTTTATGGCTTAATTTTGTGAACACTAAATAAAAATATTAAATAATATTTGCTAAAAACACAAACATTGTGATGTTTAATACATTTTAAGTTGATTTCATTAAGTGTTTATGGGCTTTAGAATCGGTGCTATAAGGAAATCTATTAGATAATCGAAATTTTAGGTTCCAAATTATCGATAGATGACGCTACACTGTAATATCTTAATACATTATTCAAATGCCATACTTCCACGACAAGTTATCTGCATTTAAAAGTGATTAATAATTCAGAACTTTACAGAAAATGTAAGGAATGCATCCCAGACTGTTGGAAAAATACATCAAGTTTACGGACTCGTATAGTTTGCGTACTTCCGATTGGATTAATGTTAAAGACTCAGCTCGGTCTGGGCAATGAAATCATTGAGTAGAAGCAGTATAAAAGTTGCGAAGGGACCAGACATTCATCATCAAACATCAACCATTTGAAAACTCGATGGTTGAGTGATATTTGAAAGTGAACTGTTTAGTGGACTGTGCTAGTTTCATTGCTAGAATGCAACGAAGTCGAAGCATACAGAAGTAAATGATTTCAGACTATAAAAAGAGTATCATATACGACAAATATGTATGTATGTGCGTAAAAGATCATGGATGATGCGAAGTGAAGCTTGTAGATAATGGCATTGCTGTGACAGATAATGCCGCTAGCAGACCGCTAGTCTGGTGAAATAGAAAGCGAATTCTTCATTATGAACTCCTACAACCCAGTCAAAAATTACCAAAATTGATCAACAGAAATGAAATCTTTTTAATCCAGAAGAAGCGCAAGCAGTTTGATAATAACCTGTAATAGGTTTAGATTTCCTGGATATAAAATTTGTCAAAAACCGTTCGCATACAATAAACGAAACCATGTTAAATTGAATACTCCTCTTCATTACTTTTCACTGTGCTTCTGAGGCTTTCTTTACATTTCAAAGGGCAAGTGTTTGCTGCAGTTTTTTTTTACTTAATATATTGATTTTAAAACACTCTCGATTCTCTTGATTACATACATATTTTCTTCTACAGTTTGTATCTTTGCTAAACAAAACGCAAAACAAAATTAAAGAAAAAAAACAAACTACCAAACGACATTCCATTAAGGTTAAAAGACCTTACCTTTGTACCATGTATTTTCATGGCCTGTTGGGCAATACCGGCCAATTTATCGCGATACAATTGAGCGGCACGTGAATTATACTTTTGCTGGGCATCGGTTGTGGTGCAATTATGTTGACGGAAAAATTGGGCAGCATTAGCATTACCGCCCAATTGCATTTGGCGCAATTGCAGCCAAGTCCAGTTGGTATCCAAATTCGTAGAGCGTACAAAAGTCAAGTGGACACCAAGACTGCGATGCACAGCCGAGCAGTCGATGCAAATGAAAACACCATACGTAACTGTAGACCAAGTGGGAGCTTTGGCACCGCAATCGAAACAGGACTGAAAAAGTTAAAGAAAAAGAAGAGAAAATATTGAAAAAGTGTGCTTTAGTTTATTTTATCGATAAAAAAAGAGGAGACAATATATTCAGGGTCATTGCAACAAAAAAAAAAGAAAGATGGAGTTTGTTGCCCCCATTTTGTTGTGTTTTAAGGACGTCATCACTTGTGTGTAGGCTTGTAACGACGCCCTTATCTTGTGTTACCACCATTATTACGCTATAAAGCAATGGCTAAATTCTAATTAAACCGAAAATTGTTAAAATAAAAATCCGTATGCAATTGGGAACTCCTTTGATTCTGTTCTTTACCTTGTTGGCTGCTTGTGAGCGTAAGCGTGCGAAAACTGCTTCAATTTCTTGTTTTGTAGGACCTGTTGTTGAATTTGCCATGATTTTTTCAATTATTTTCTTAACTTTTCAATTATTTTCTAGCTTTTTCTGTTTCTATTTCAGTTGTAGAAATATTTTTAGTTGAATTTTTCGTTGTTTTTGTTTGCTTTTTATACAAAAAAATATTAAGAGTAAATGAAAGACACTTTTTGTTGGTTTAAAACTTGTTTTATAGTTATCAAATATTAAAAATGGTGTCCATAAGGAAAGGGTTATGAATTTATTGAACAAATTCTAAATATTAAATAATTAAATTTAAGTTCTTTTTTTATAAAATCTTTCTCTCCTCTTTTCTGCTTGTTTCTTGGTAAAATTTTGACGTGTGTTTTTACTCATTTGTTTTATTCCAAAATTCCACGTTCACAACTGGAAATGTCAAACAAGAAAATGTTGAAGAAAAGTAATGCCAAGTTTACAAAACTAATTTCTTTTTAACACAATAAGCAAAAAGTCAGCTAGAAGCAGTGTTGTAAAATAGAAATTTTGAAATAGTACTGAACTATAACTGAAAGAGTACCTTTTTGCATCAAATGATACTTTTATAAAAATATATTTATTTTTACTATTACTTCGAAATCTAAAAGCGAACATACATACTTTAGCCCATGTCTAACCGGGGCTAAAGACCTTTAGCATTAGCCTAACCCCATTTATAGTTAGTTGAAAAGCTAAACCATAGACACGCACCGTCCAAATCACGATGTATCTGTGATAATACAGTACCATTTCACACCGGATAAATTTACATTTTGTAAAACCTCACCATACTAGAAGCTCACCACAACTACAAAATTCACCACACTTCAAAAAAAATTAATTGTTTTTGCTTTTCCTCTTTCCTTTCCTCTCCAAACCACCAAGGAGGAAAAAACCATCATCCTCCACGCAACAACAACAACATCCACACAAACTACGCCCATTAGGTTTCTGTTTTCGTTTTGTCTGAACCTGGGGTGGGGCTTAATTTTTACTTAATAAACCCGGAAACGGAAAAAGAATGTGCGAATTATTTATTAAATTATTTATTAAAACAAAAATATAGAACAATTAACAAATTTTCTTTGCCTCAAATCTCAGACATGATTAATCAAGGCGTTTTTGGTTTGTTACCTCTCGTAACTAAAGCTATGCTTTCAGCATCCTGCAGTAGGACTAACCGCACAAATGTTAAATTCAGAAGTAAAGCTTGGCCCAAAAATTCACGGTAGTAGCGAGGTGATTGCGAAAACATTTCTCTTAAATTTGTAGGGAATTGTACGCGGCCCGAGAGGTTCAATTCCTGTGTCTGTATATTTTCATTGCCGTTTGTTGTTGAAGGTTCTTCTTCTGAAGTTATATCGTCCATTTCACTGGTGTTATAGTAAGTGCGCATTAGATTTAAAACAGTTTCCTCTGATGATACTCTTTCTGTGCCCACTAAATGATTAAAGAGGCGTGCTGTTAAAAATCTTCTTAAATAGAAAACATTTGGTGAATATTTAATTTCTTTATCGTTTTCTAATTCAGATACACCTCTTATTTGACTATTTCTGGAAGATAAAGCACAACCCATTATGGCGATAACTTGAGCCTTTTGTATATTTATATTTTGCTGTTCCACACTGCCGGGATTATTACTGGCTTGAGCCATTTGGGGATTTTCAAAGATATAACAATCGGCTGAAGGTATCATATGATTGACATACAGGCAACGCTGTATTAAATCGTTTAAATGTATTTTCTTCTCTGATATTTCATGATGCTCCCAGTGTGTTAGTTCACAAGGAGCATTAATAGTTTGAGAAGGCACCTCTAAACGTGCCCACGTTATGCTATTTACACCTATCCTAACAGCAGCACAAGATTTAATAAGTTCTCTCTGCTCTGCTTCTAACAAAGGTGTTATGAAGGGAGCAGTCCTTGTCTTACTTGCTTTAGACAAGTCCAAGTCGATTGACTTCGGTTCTTGTAGCAGACTTTGGTAAAATTTATCGGCTACTTTGAGACCGAAACCTTCTATGGAAAATATATCACTTAAATTATTCAGCAAGCCATTACGCATACGCCACGCTAAAAGTTTGTTGGCTCTACCCTTCGTGATGTCGTAACTGAAAATTAACATTATAGTGCAATGCTTCCAATTTTAATGGTTTTGAGAAACTTACCCAAGCAATTCATTTAATTTATAGTTATTTACAATTTCTAATATTTTTTCCTCTTCTTGAGGGGTATATTTGTTTAAAACTTCATTAATTCTATTCACATGTTTGTTATCCACCGGTTCTAATTCATCAGTCTGCAGCTGCTGGTTGGTTGTATGAAGATTAACTGTATTCGTCAGATAATATTTGTGGTTTCTATTTAAAAATATTGTTTTGGTTAATTTTCTTAGCATTTTTAATTAATTATTATCAAATATTTTGTAACAAATTCTATAAAATGCTCTTTTTTGCACCATTTAGCAGATTTGTTTGAGATTAAATGTAAACAAAACTCAGCTGATATTTGAAAATCAATGGAAAGCTGTAAAAACAAGGAGTAAAACAGTCAGGGTTGGAGAAAAGTTAGTTGTGAGTATAAGAACATATAATTACTTATTATTTGTATTGAAAAAGCCATGCATGGTATCAAAACAGTCGGTCTAGATAAATAGTTTTTATTTGAAGTGTTATTTATGTAGAGAAATTGATATATACAGCTGAGAATAGAGATATTAATAACCGATAAACGCTTTAAAATATCCAACATGCCATTTTTCGAGAATTCCTGCTTAAAAAATTGAAAAGATTAAAAAATTGCAGACAGAAATTCAATCCTATCACCCTGAATAACTTCAGAATGGTGCTTGGTGTCAACAAGAACAATTTCTAGCCCTCATGCGTATCATTCTGAGATATATTAATACCGCACTAATTCCAATTAAGTGTTCCTATGACTCATTCTCATCATCACAGAATCCATATGTGGGACAATAGACGAGCCCCCTTCTGATGTAGTATACTAGTGAGCGTACAATGACCTGATAAAAATCCTCAGTTTATTCCTGAATTATGGTTATGAATTAACAAGCTCTGTTTCTTATTTGTCCTATTTCAATTTATCTAATTAAAGTCCATTAAGAATAGTAATAACACAAAGTGTCAACACTACTTTTACTACATTGTTAAATCAACCCAGTAAATTTTTGTTTATTTACATTTTTGCTCTCACACTCTTTCTATTTTCCCCCCAAATTTACTCTCTCAGCTGTTTAAACAACAACAAAATATTTCTTTTGGTGAAAAGAAAACGCAGAGATATTAGTATTGCAAAGAAATTCGTGACGTTTGGTAGAGAAATTACGGTTGGCGTGATATCGAATAAGAAAAAAATACCAACGTGGGTAAAATGTAAAAAGCAAGCCTTAAAAAAGTGAAATTAAAACACAATATAAAATAATACTAAAAGTCAGTATTTATAAATCAATATATTATATTTACGCAAAAATATAACTAGAAAAATAAAAATTTTTAACAAAAAAAAAAAAAAAAAAGATTCCAATGCACTAAAAGTGAAGGTCAAACGGTGTTTTATGATTTTCGTCCATGTTTGCTTTAAATCTGTAGATCATGACTTGACATGTCTAAAAAAAAATAGAAATACATTGTATGTGTTATGCCATACATGGACCAGTTTATATAAAAAAAATAATCCATACAAAATGAAAGTGAAATCATCTCTTCTTTTATATTGTATATTGATGAAGAAGTATTTTTTCTTTTTTATTTCGCCTTTTAAAACAGTTGTTTTCATTTAAATGAAGTGCAAATATAAAATTTAGATAATGTAAAGAAATAAAATTCCCCCGAAAAAATAAAAAAAATGGCGAAAGTAATATTAAAAAAAGGCAGAAACTGCTTCTACTATTGTGTTGAAATCATAACGGGAACTATATAAGTAAAGTTTACAAAGAAACAGCAACAAAAAATTTAAAAGAGAAAACTCAATAGTGCGTTTCATATTGTAGTTGTGTCGTAAATCTATTCGAAAAACAAAAACAAAACATTTTGGCTCATTTTACATCAGTAGCTCTCCTTAATAATAATGTTAAAAGCATGTTATCAGTAAAGAGTTATGCCTCCCACCTCCACAAAGCATAACAACAATTGCACTAAAATTCTCTTCTTTATTTCTCTCTCACCCATTGTTTTTTTATTTTCTTTCCAATATTTTGTGTTTTTTTATGGAAATGAGTTGTTGTTGCTCTGCATTCCTTTAACTTGTTACAACATGTATTTATACATATTGTGTACTTTATTTTTATTTTGCCTTCTGGCTGGAGTTTACATATGTGTGTGCATGTATATTAGAGAGTTTGTGTGTTGAATAGTGTATTACAGGTGTAGGGTGGAAGAGAGGATGCTTAATGTTTTGTATGGTTTTTAGGGTTTTTTTAGATTTTTTTTCATAGTATTTTGAGTATTGGCTGTTAACGTTAGAAACAGAGGCTGGAATATATAAATTAAATATTATTTAAACATTTAAGAAATATTGTTATTGTTATTTAAATATATGAAATCATCTTAATTAGAAGAAAAAAGTTAAATATGAATTAAGTCAGTTTCTTTTTAAGCAACATTTGTTGTCCTTTAATGTACGACACCCTAACATTTCTCTGTTAAGTAGTTAACAGTGCATTAGTTTTCCTTGTAAAGAAAAAACATTAATCAAGAATGTCAATGTCAATACAGCAGAGATGGAATATGCGAACTAAAGGAAAAATAATACAGATTTTCCAATAAGAAAAATTTCAAGGCAAAATGAAAAATAGAAAGCAGGAGGTATTAAATGTACATGCATACATATGATTGACCCTAAGTGTGCCACCCACTGATATAGTAAGCTAATTGGTACAAGATGAGGAGTTCGACATGATATGTTTCGCTGGGCTTATTCAATATTAGCGAACGTAATCTTTTGTAAGTTATCTTCAGGTAGTCTGTCTCCTCAAGAAAAATTGTGAAATTTGTGATAAAGTAAGGAGTTCTGGTGCAATACAGATTACGACTAAATTGCGAGCCAATTGACTTGATTGGCTGCCATTTATATTAATTGCCTGACAATATATAGTTCTTGTCGCAATATAATTTTGTCTGTCTCCCTGGCAATCTTCTGTCCTATCATAGGATCTCAGTCTCCTAAAGAACCTAGTATAAATAGTAAATTTCCTCTGCCAGACGGTTCTAAACTTGACAATAATGTAGGCTGTAGATATCTCTCCGTTTACCTAACTTTAGTAGTGTGTTGCAGGCCTATGTAATCTTTAATAAGAAATTTTCACTCACCAGTATTACCATCTTCTTTGTCAAGCTGTAATCAGATTTCTGTTGCATTCATCTGTCAGGTCTAAATTGATTGGCATCTGTCACAACTCCATTGACCGACTCTCTTGTGAGTTTTGAGTCAACCACCTTCTTACAGGCCATTGCGTAAGAGATATTTGCGGAGAGATTTTTCTTTCCAGCAAAAACGAGTTCGGCAGAGGTTGTAGATGCACTTTATTTGCCCGTATCTATGTAAAATGGTCTACTACAACTATTTTATCAAGTTCCGATAAAGCCCCTATCAATAACAGCAATTGGGTTTGTTATCTATTTGGCACTCTCCTTTTTTTTCTTAGAAAATTAACATTAAAATAAACTTTTGTTTAATTAATTTTTGCAAATATTAACAAGGAAATGAAAAAAAATCACAAAACACCCTTCTAACGTAAATATAAATCGAAACAAATGGAAATTAAAAATAAAGTTCGTATTTCAAATATTTTAAGGTTTCACAGCAAACTCTATACGAAGAAACCGTAACGAATTATAGAAAGAAACAAGAAAAAAAATTATGTGTGAAATCATCTGGTGAATATTTAAATGAAATAAAAAAGAAATACGTTCCCTATAACGCTATAAATTGCTCCGCATTCTTTAAGCTTTCCCTTCTAAAAACAAAGTACCAATAAATAAATGCTCACAATATGAGTGTTTCGACCACCTTAACACTGCAACGAGTGCCGTCACTGGAAGAAACTCTACAAAAATCTCAATGTAATTATCAGTCCGTAAATACGACTACAAATAATGTCAACAATGTTGCAGCCAATAACCACAGCAATAGCAGCAGCAGCAGCAACAACAACAACAACAACAATAGCATTACAACGTCAGCCACATACTATCACTTCCCCAGTAATTTGCAGCCCAGTGAATATACGATATTAAATTATAAAAATGAACCGCGTTCATTGACCAGCGAAGAAACCTTACTCTTGGAGAAATCATCACAGGCGAATAATCATGCCACCGCTACCACAGGTTTGCTTATGCACAAGAGCAATAGTTATAATGGCACTACAGTTAAAGCGAAATCCACCATAATTAAACAGGATAGCCTTAATGGCCGCATCAATACTAGTCTCACCGATAGTGATAGTGAATATGGTGGTTATGTTGCCGGCAGCCATGTAACCACATTGACAGCCACTAAACCAGCTCTCAGTTCTTCACCAATGGCCAATGACGCCGATGACGAACATGATAGCTTTCTGGTAGGTTCCTCAAGCGAAACAGCCACCTCGTCGTGCGGTGTCAATAATCGTCGCTTAAATCGTTCGAATAGTAAAACCCGCTCTTCAATCTGTTATCGTGCAAATGCTTTTATATCGCGCAATTGGTATCTCAGCTACTTGGTACCACTCTCCATACTTCTAGCTCTAATGTTTGTCGCCTATTTAACGCGTGACTATGCGAAACGTTTACTGTATTGGATTGAGACACAAAATCCATGGATTATATTTGCCATATTTATGCTGCTCTTTATCATTGTCAGTTTTCCAATAGTGGTGGGCTATTTTGTATTAATGATAACGGCCGGCTATTTATTCGGTTGCATTAAGGGCTTCCTAACTGTGATATTGGGTGCAAATATGGGCATAGCCATAGCTCATATAACCTTAAGAAGTTTACGGCATCGTCTACCTATACAAAAGTGAGTATTTGTTTTGATATTAAAATATAATTTTAATTTTATATATAAATTGTTATTCTAGCGTTAGTTTTTAAAATTACTATTATTATTGTTGCCGTGAAGACGTGCTAATAGTACTGAGATCATATTATGATCTTTGTACTACTCTCAGTCTATATAAGGTATTTTTGTAATGTGTCTTCCAAGCTTATTGTCTCGACGAATTCCGGGCGTCAATAAGGATATCCTAAGGTTTCTAGGGTGGATTTATGTCTCACAGTCTCCTACAACCCCTACATCATCAAAGAATCTGCATATTGAGTTCGAAACGATCCCTAATCTGAGCCATGCACTAAATCTACTCCTTTTTTAATTATACAACACAAAACTTTATTTCCATTTGCTTTGAGAACAACCTCTTCTTTTTCTCTCTATCTCCCTTTTCGCTAAGTATACCCTTCCAAACATATCTTCCCACTCCACAGAAAGGTTTTGGATCCATTAGCGGCGTTATAACTTTCCTGCTTGCAAGATCATCTGCCTGCTAATTCCTGCGTATTCCCACGTGACCTGAGGGCCCAACAAAAGGTAACCATTTGTTTCCCTATTACACAGTTTCACAGTTTCCCTATCATTACAGTTTCATTGTATTTTCGTATTTACCTCGTAAGAACTCGGGTGGTTAGCCTGTTTTGCCATGCTCTCTATTTTATGCCTTCTATCCAAATTGAACTGAGCCCATCTTTCGTCCGCGCAGACTCCTGCTTAAAAGAAACTCGCAAGTTTCTCCATGGGATTAGAGTATTTCGCTCTAGGACAAAAAACTCCTGCTCCTGGACTAATATCAGCTCACGGTCCATCCGTATGCTATAAAGAGAGAAGCTACATATTTTTTCAAACAGGGTCATTTCGTTCACTTTTATTATTAAGTCTCAATACAAATTATTTCATAGGATCTGTTGTTACATGATTTATTAGGTCGCAAGGTTCCCTAATAACTCTCCATTATCCTAACTATAGTCACCAGACTCTCGCAATGTACTTAGCTCTGTTAGTAACTTAACATAGCTCTGTTAGCTGATTGGATATTTTAGGATATTTTAAATTACAGGTTGATGCAGTCGACGATCATTTTGAGGTATTTTTAATCAATTGATCGCAAATGATTTCTAAATGCAATAAAGGCTCTCCTCCACCGAGTGGCAACTTTAAAAAATTTAAAGAAGATTCTAAACAAAAACAAAAAAAAAAACATTTTAAATAAAATGAAAATATTAGAATTTACAAAAAAAACTATTTCAAGTATTTGTGACATTTAACGCTTTAAATTGTTTGAAATGTGGAACGCATGAATTTTAGCACGCTGTTATGTTGTTAACAGAACTTCTATTAAACGATGAATTTAAGGCTCTACTAAATGTTCTGGTGATTTATTTAAGGGGACATAATATGGTACATTCAAAACAATTCACTTGGTCCACTCAAGAACATTTAGTGGATTTTAAAATCTGTCTATCCGGGAGAATTGTTCTCTTTATTTTTGGTACTTTTTTGTAGTAGAATCTACATTATCTGACTCATTTCTGTCATTTTCGAATTTATAATTTACCTTACTTAATGGGACTTCCCCTTTTCAAATATACAATCAGTATTATTATACTTTTTTACATATTTTTTAAAATTTTTTTATTTATTGTTCTTATTTTGTTGCATACTTTCTCAGCTTATCTATGTATATAAACAGCATACTTTACTTTCAAGCGATTAGCAACAATAATTAAATGAAATTTATTTGTTGTCGTATGTAAGCATTTAAAAACCAATAAATAAAATAAATACACACAAGCAATTAAAGCTAACATTTTAAAATAAGCGATAACAAATACAAACAGTGGCTGGTTTTTGTTTAAATCTGCATTCAAACGTTCAATCATTCGTGGGATGCCATCGATATTTATGAGAATTATTAAGTCGTCAAGTTTCTTTTGTTTGATTTAGTCTTACTATTGTTGTTGTTGTTGTAGTTTCCGTCGGTGTTGCGGCTTTTGTTTCTGTTTATTATCAGCTATGAACTTGTAAGAGGTTTCATACAGATTAAGAAAAAATGTGGAATATTAAGAAGCTGCTTTAGTTCCAGTTTTACAGAACACTTTTTGATGTTCTTTTGAAGAAAACAATTAGCTTTGTCGCCTATATCTCTGGTCCCAACTAACGCCCGACCGTACGGAAACCATAGATATATAGTGGGATACCTTCAGCAAATCCCATGTTTCTACAATATTGATCATGCTCCCCAGACATTGTTAAAACAAATAAATTTTTTTCTCTAAGTTTTTCAATTTTTAAAACAATTTGCGAATTACCAGAGCAGCTATTTCACTCAGGAACGTGTGGGATACAATTTTTAAGGAATGGTATAGATATTCCATTTTCCTATGTCGTATATTTGGATTTCTTCCACGATCATTCCATGATTTTCTGTTAAACACTTTACATTGCTCTGTTAACTTTAACATTAGTTCTCTTAGTGTTTTTGGTTTTTGTCTTTGCTAGTAAAAGTTCGAATTTATTTTAACACACTGATTTCTGTAAATTAAAATCGAATACTGTCCTTGTCTGCATGTACGTAGGCAGAAATGTCTACGTAGTCAATTTAAGTTTAAAGAACTTAAGTTTCAAAATCTTTTTATTTGATGTATTTCTTCCATTACATATTGGTTGACCTCCCACATATCATTGCCCTTTAAAAAAACGAAATAAATGTCAACACTTTTCAATGAAAATAAAAATAAATTCCAATTAGAAATAAAAAGGTCTTGTTAACGTCCTTTATTAACTAAAATTGACAAACCTTTGCATGTATGTACACATGTAATTTAAAGAAATCCTTAAATATTCTCTCCGATAATGACATAGCTATCATGGAGGGGGCGGTGTTTAGTAACTTTTTCAACATTTCATTGTTATTCAATGAATTTTTTATGATTTCTGTCCAATTTTTTGTTTCTTCCTTTGTTTTTATACCTTTAAATGATAAATAAAAAGGGAAAAGTTCTTGTTTACAAGTACAACATTTCTTGCTGCTGTCCCGATATTGTCAGTAAAAGTTTTGCGTATTTTGCGTCAAATACAATCAACCAGACCACCGCTGCCTTCGCCCCCTTAGTCTTGATAATAATTTATTTATTTAGCATGTTTAGAGGTACAATGAAATTGCAAAACAGTGAAGGGTAGTTAAACAGCACAAGTAAAAGAGCAAACAGATTTTTTGGGGTCTCCTCTTTTTCCTCATCATCATGTTTTCAGAGATACGCAACCAGGGGCTAGGATCCTGTTGTAACTGTTGTCTATACAAGTGTGTCTACTCGGCTATTAACCTATGTTTTTATGCTTTCTTATTGTATTAAAAGTAAAATTTCTTTAAAATTCGTACATTTCATTAAATTTTTCATGTTCGAATTTTATAAACATTTGTTAAAATTCATAAAATATAATTTTTATAATAGATTTTCATCTGTAGAAACGAATTTGTATGTTTTTAGTCTATGTTCGAAAATTCGAAATTAAGTTCGAAAACTTTAAATATACTAAAATTTATTTTAATGCTTTCTTATTGCAGTTAAAGTAAAATTTCTTTAAAAATTCATATATTTCATTAAGTTTTTCATGTTCGAGTTTAACAAATCTTAGTTAAAATATACAAGACATGGTTTTTATCTTATACTTTCATCTATAGAATTGCTCTTTTAAGTTTTTGTCAATGTTCGAAAATTCGAAAATAAGTTCGAAATCTTGTTTCTTAACTATAAAGTTTTATGAACTATTCTCTGAAGTAATATTATTTTTTATTTATTCATTTGGATATTATTTTTGTCTGTTTGTTCATTTATTTTGCAGCTAATTTCGGTCTTTGCTATTTCTTCCAACCCAATTGTATTCTTTTAAATCATTTAACTGCTATGTTATTTGAAAACACAATTCGATCGACATACAGACAAATAGTTATTTAAGTATACACATACAGGGTCTGTCTGTCTAGCAGACAGTCCTATAGACCATTCCACAGACGTACCCATCCATATACACAAACTTACAATTACCCTTAAGCGTATAAATAATTTAAAGTGGTATATTTATTGTAGGCATGTGTTTTCAATTGAACATGAATTTCTACAAATTTCAACAACGACAACATCAACATCGTAACATAACGTAATCAACATTATTGTCGTCACCGAACGCTGTTGTACTGTGTTCTTTTTTTAAATTAAAAATAAAGAAGAAAAAAACTTTTTCCCTTTTTGCATTTCTAAGAAAGGAAAAAACAGCAGAGACGCTTAATTAACTCGTGACCTATATTTACCGAAATTGTAAAAAAAAAACTTCAAGGTTTTCTGGTGTATTTTATGGCCTCTTTACTTTCATGTCTTAACGATTTTCCTTTTCGAACACGTTTTTCCCAAACTCTTCTTTAATTATTTTTTTGGAAAAGTATTGCAAATCGATAATTTTTGTATTTCAAGTGATAAAAAAAAAACTTTCGACGTTGTTTTTATTGCAAAAACAATGCCAGACACTGGAAAATTGCAAATTCTCATTATCTTCTTCATTTAAGAGTCAACATTTGTATGGAAGGGAGTGTTATAATCCTGACTAAAGGGTTGTATTGTCCAATTAAGTAAATAATATGATAATTTTCAAAGCAATGTTATCAACAGCCAATCATGCAATATCCTTCGCTAGCTGCCGTCTACATGCGAGCACAAGTATTGTATTTGGCCCTGATAGTAACCAACTGTAATTAAGTGGTATGAAAATGCATCTCAAATCCTTCGTTGATATCAAACTATCGATCCTGCCGTTCATTTATAAAACATGGGTACTGTTAGAATCTAAACCGTAATCCTGACTAAGGGTAGTCGCCCTCGTCTAGTAGGTAGTATGTTCGATTACAAGGCACTGCTCTCAGGGATGCGAAGAAAACTTCTCAGCAGTCTTCTGTTATTATTCTCAGAGTAAATCAAATTACCATGAATAGCTTCTTAAATTTGTGGCTCGTGATTGCCGTTTAATTGTAGGTCCCGCCATCTGTTAATAATTTAAATTCTCAACATTTTCAACAGACTATGCTAATTAACATGACATCACCATGAAGTATAGCCATTAGGAGGATCAGTTTGTTTGAATGATAGTTCTTTTGTTCATTTCGTATTCAATTTTGTTTTCATAAGACTTTCCTTAATAATCTGGTAATTCAACAACATAATACTACAACAGTGTAATATTATTGATTCGAAAAAAGAGATATATTATTTACGACTCTTTAGTTTTTGTCTCTTAAAGGTGTTACTTGTTGATCAGATCCCAATATCTGCCTTAAATTTCCTGAATTCGCGTACTGCTGCAGACACTGTAGAGAATTTTTCGTATTTTTTGAATATAAAAATTCGATTTTGTTTTCAGCCATTTCTTTGCTTCGTAATTACTACGAAAATTCTAATAAAGTAGCAATTTTATGACATTTTTATTGTTTTTCTAATTCTGTTTTATTACTACAATTAATGTCGTTCCTTTTTTGTTTTATTTTGCTGATGATAAGACATAATTTTTAATATTTTTTTTAATAAATCCTATAAAAAAAATTTTATATTCTTACGTTCGTTGAGCCATTTAGTGGAACAAATGGCATTTTATTTTTGTCAAGTTCAATGCCAAATACTTAATTATTAATAATTTATTCATAAAAATTGATAATTTCATAGTGAATATGCACATGAGCACACATTAATTTCTTTAGAAAACTAATGTCCATGCCTTTGAATTACGATATGAACTCATAAGGATTTAAAACAAAAATTTTACATCATATACAGGGTCGTTAAAAATTTGTTTGGTTCTTTCTTTCTTTTCTTTTAAAACAATAAAATGATTTTCTTCCATTATAATCAAATGACGTCCAAAAGTTCAAATAGAAAATCAGCAATACTTTGCTAATCTACATATGTACATACATGCAACTGAACAAACGTGCTATTAAATACATGTGTACGTATTTATTATTTTTTCTTCATTGAGTACCCATTTTAATTACTCATGGAATACAATCGTTATTGTCTGTTCTTTAAAATTAGCAATTTAGAGTGTTCTCATAGAGATATTTTCATTTGATAATGTTTGTAGAATCATTTTAACTGTTTTGATCAAAGAACCTTTATTTACACAATTGATTCTCCTACAGGACCTTTATTAACTGAGCGCTTTCAATCTTTAAATTTATATAAAACAGCGTAAGTGAGATAGATATCATCGTATCATATTTGGAATATAACATCATTCAATTATCCGCCTCGTCTTTTCCGAGTGGAACTCATCCCAAATGTCCAATTTTTCCATCACTCTGGCACATACATCAGGCTGAATTTGATCAATGGCCTGAGTTTTGTTGGCTTTGGAGATCGCTGTGGTATGTGACTTATTCGGACCGGAGATATGGGCGTCAACAATACAGGTTACGATCTTTCTCAACGATGAAATCAAAAAAATACAAGTCATCGACCAAAAAAATGTAAGTCATCGTCCGAAAAAATACAAGTTATCGACCAAAAAATGCAAGTAATCGACCAAAAATATGCAGGTCTTCGACTTAAAAATTTAAGTCATCGTCCAAAAAAATGCAAGTCATCGACCAAGAAAATGCAAGTCGTATGTCCAAACAATGCAAGTCAATGCATTCAACGCCATACAGCCCACTAGGTTCGTATACCCCACAAGGCCATTTTTGGTCCGATTTAGCCCCATTTATACACAGCACTTTTTTTGCTCATTTGAAGAAAACAATTAGCTTCGTCGCCAATATCTCCGATCCTAAGTAAAGCCCGACCGTAAGGAAACCTGTTTTGGAATCTTTGATACCATGGATATACATATAGTGGGATACCAACAGCATGTAGCATATAGACCATCCTCCCCATACCGTGTTAGCAGAGTGATTTTTTCAAGCCCGATTTCTCAAGTTCCGAAATTATTTGGCATATACCAGTAATTGGGTTTTATTAGGGATACCTTAGGCTACAATTTTTATATAGCGAGATACCTGCAGCAAGATCCAGACATTGTTAAAACAAGTTTTCAAGTTTTTCAATTTTCAAAAGAACTTTCGAATTACCAGAGAAGCTGTTCTACGCAGGATCGTGTGTGCGTAATTTTTAAGCAATGGACTAAAGATTCCATGCTCCGATATCGTATATTTGCGTGATTTCTTCCTTGACCATTTTAAAATTTTCAAAAGAATTTCCGAATTACCAGAGAAGGTCTGGGGATTAATTTTTAAAGAATGGAGTAGATATTCCATGGTTTCTTCCAGGAATATTTTTTGTATCTTCTGTTAACCCCGTAACATTGCTCTGTTACACTTTAACATAAGCTCTGTTAAGATTTCTTGCTTTTGTCTTTGCTAGTTAAATTCGAATTTAGCTTCACACACAACAATTTCCTTCCCTGCCTCTTTAAAAGGCTGTTACGAAGACTTAAATAAAAATCGATTTTCTTCTACCAAATTGTGGATGGGAAACCCTAATCCCGCCTGGTTTAAACCGCTTTTAAACAATAAAATACATTTTCTTTAAGTGCTCTGCTAGCCAATTAAATTGTTCTATTTTGTATCGTTTATTATTTATTTTGTATCGTTTATTATTCTTTTTTATATTTTTAATATTTTTTCTCTACAGATTAATTAAAAATGAGACTGGACGTGCTATATTGCGTGTTATATCTGGACCGAGAGCATTTCGTGTGGTATTATTTACCCGTTTAACGCCCATACCATTTGGGATACAAAATGCAATATTCGGGGTAAGTGTAAACATTAATTGTATGCAATAAATATATACATACATATGTACATACATTCAAACATATTTTTCATATCTTGTATTTTTTTTAATTTATTTTTCATATAAATTTGAAATAATTTTTAAAACAAAAAATATTTAAATTTATGATGTTTTTTTTTTTGATTTTTCTGAAATCAAGAAAAACATTTCAGATATTTTCCACAAAAATAGACTATAAAAACGCAAAAGTTCAATGATAATTTTAACAAAAAAAAAAAAAAAGAAAAACGTAAAATAGACACAACAACAAAATATGGTGAAAAATATTTTTTTTTAAATAAAAAAAAAAAAAATTTTGTTTATAATTTTTGTTTCTGTTTTTGTTTGATTTTACGATTTGAAAAATTCTTCCACTCGTCCGTCCAATACCGTTGTGGTATTGTTTATTATACATTTGTCAACATTTGGTATGTGTCTGGCTGAACTGGACTGGCTGGCTGGTATTTGTGGTTCGGTCGAGTTGATAGTTATTGTCTGGTTGGCCCCAAATTAGACAAAAAAAAAAATAATACTATTTTTATATGCCATATGGTAAAGGCAAATATATTAGGGAGGTCCTGAACTGTCGGGGCGTGTTTAAGAAATTCGAAAGATAAATTCGTTCCTTGTTTATTCAACTTAATTAAATGATTGACTGCCTATTTCATTAGCAATGCCTACACTGCTTATTTATCAGCCTTTCTGAATATTTTCCAAGATTTTGAATGATTTTTTTTTGTGATTGGTCGACTATTGCGAGTACATAGAAATTCTTAGATAGAAAACGAACGATGGGTTTCGCTTCTGTTTTTCCAGCTACAGCCTCGTTCCTGCAAATTCTGCAAATATTTTCTACACCCTGCGCCCTATTCCTAAAAGGAATAAAATATGACAGTAATGATGGAATAAAAAAAATGGGCAAAACGTAAGGCAAAGTGTATATGGCTCAAAGACCACTGCATTAGAATTAAAATTATTTTTTATTCAAAAACCTGTATTTTAACTCATTTATTTAAAAATAACACTCTATTTAATATGTATGTACCACCCTATTTAATTTAAAATAAATAATAAATAGGCATCGTAATGTTTTTTATTTAATTTTTTTTAGAAAAATACTGTATCTGTTTGAAATATGACCTACAAACCGTATTTGATTTAGAAAATAAATTTAATTTACCCAGCATCACCACTTAAAATTAAGTGTTTTAGATTTAACCCCCCTGTTTCAAATTTAAATGGAACAAATCATTTGAAATAATTTTTTAATAAAATTAAAAATCATGGAAAATTTAGTAAAAAATTATTTTAAAACTTTTTTTGAATCAGTATCAGTTTCATAGTCAAGTTATCAGTGGCTTTAAATGAAAATTACCTTAAGACTGAGGGTAACGCAATTTTCTTTTTTTTTGTAATGTATTTGCTTATTAAACAATGCCTATTAGACAAAAGCCGAGCACCTAAATAACTAAATCAAAGAAGCATATCTTCGCAGCCAAACCCTCTAGACGGTGTCGTCAAAGCGTAATTCGAGGCAAAGGTTTAGTCGAAGCATATGTTTGTGCTTCTTTTTAGATATAAAACATGGTTTGTGCCAATATAAGCAATGAACAAACTGCAAGCTTTCGAAAACCGTTACCTAAGAAATATTCTGGGCGCACGGAGAGCCCAAAACACTATTTTTAACACAGAACTTTACAGAAGATAAACCCATTGCCTTGAAGCAGGCATTACATAAATGGTAACCTGTTCTTTTTAGGTAGGCAGGTTGGAGTTGTATATACTTAGATCATATGAGGTCCACTGTGATGGCACCTTTTTCCCCTATTCCCGAAACCATTCGGATCTTCTGATGAAGCGACTGAGACTGACAAAGTTCATGGCTGACAGTTCGCTTAGATCGCCTACGCAGTAGACAGCAAGATGCTTTTTCTTTCTCCGGCAGAGTGCTAGGCATTTACATAGTAGATGAAAAACAGTTTTCTCCTCTTCCTTATTTCAACAGCTTCTGCAGAAATCGTGTCCAAGACCAATGCGTCTTACATGAGTGCTCATAATTCTGTAATGACTCCGCTAACCACAACGAACGTACGCCTTTGGAGTTCAAGTAAAATTTTCGTCCGCCTTCCATCCAGCTTTGGTTAGATTTTCTAAATCGTTGTACCCGTGTTCGAAACCGCATAAAATATTTAAATTTTTTCGAAATTTTATTCGAAAAGTTTTCAATACATCTGTTCATATTTATTAAAGTTTCAAGGTATAGTAACGCTCCTCCCTTCTGTTGAAGGTGTCACAGCTCTGTGTTATTATTTGATTTACTATTTCTGTTTACATTCTAGAGAATATAGAATATTTTTATTTAAGATTTAAGGTAAATAAAACGTGCGTATATTTCCTTTTGTTTATTTTTATTCGTACCAGATATTTATTACGTTTTGTTTTCATTTTTCACCATTGTTTTAATTTTTCGTGAATAACGTAAATAAACAAAAATATTTATTAATAATTGTTTAAAAAGAATTAAATCCTCTCTTATGGCTTCCATTTAAAAGAAGACAAAAAAAGTACAAAGAAATAGAAAAAAATGTGACAATTTTTAACACTATAATACCCTTGTTGTGTGTATTGATAAATTGATTTTTAATCATTTCATTAAAATGAAGTCAATTTAAATGCTAAAATATCTTGTTTCAATACAGTAAAAACAATATAAAAACTTGATTAATTGAAGTAATTAAGGTTACTTACACACATAAAGAGAAAAAAATATTGTTTTTTTATTTATTTTAAATCGATTGTATCTAAAATGTGATTCATGATACGAGGGCCTTACAAACTGTGCGTCATGACTTTTTAAAGTAATAAAGGTTTGTGGATCAAAAAATGATATTACTTCGCAATACAGTCTTCTTAGAGCACTCTACACCTAAAATTTGTATTCCTTCCAAAAAAATCAGATTTGCCGGGTTCATCAAAACTGATTTTTGTCTGTGAGATTATTTCGTCGTTAGAATAATAATCCTTTTCGTATGAAAAATATAATGAGGTTTGGAAACAAAAATTAGTTCCTATAGACTAAATCTGGAGAATGGGGCAGATACACAAATTTTTAGCGCGAAACATGCTCATATGATCACCCTTGCATTGAAATGGGGGCAATAGAATATTATTCTTGTCAGATTGTATTCGTTTTAACGCCGGATAATATTTGTCATTGTTTTAAGCAATAGGGTTATTATGACACATTTTGGTTTTGGATTTGCATCTGCATCCATATAAAGTCCGGCACACAGAACAATTAAAGACGGCTGAAAATTCACAATGCCGTTGATTTGCTGATGGAGTCTTTCAATGCTGATCTTTCCAACCAAACTTTTTTTCATTGGATAAGCTCATTTCTGAATCGTTGGGCCTGGTAACAAACAAGATTGTTGCATAAAAGGCTTGGAGATATAATAGTGAAAAAGCCATTGCTTCTAGAAAGCAACTGTTTAATGCCCATTAGGGTCTGGAGTTGTCATTGGATTGTGTTTTTTTTTTTGACAATGACTCTAGAAGACCTGTCTTACCGTCAATTCAGTTTTGGTAACCGATTTTTTTTAGCCCGCAGGTGAAAATTATAAACTGAACGGCATGTGGTTCCAAAATGAAGATGCCACGAAACACACAGCATGATTAAATTTGGTTTTATTGCATTAAAAGTTTATGGAAAGAGTAATTTAAGCATTTGGCGACACCAAAATCATATGATATGATGCTGTTAGCCTTTTTTTGTGGAATTACGTAGGCGAATAATCCCCTAACGTTTCAGTATTTGAAAACCTACAAGTTATTACCAAGATACCGCGAGAATGTGCAAAAAAATGATCGAAAACTATCTCGAAGAACATCAATTGCGACAAGTAATCTAGAGGCATTCATCAAAATGACATTGTATAGGTATATCGTACATAACGGTCAGGTTCAAGCTTTGTAATGACATTAACATTTCAAAATTTCGAAATCCTAGCTTTATGTGTGTTTCTTTCAACTGTCTTTTTGAAACCCTATGCCTGAATTAAAATACCATTTTCTCCTTTAATTAGCACTCTTCTTTACCAAATTATTCAGCTACAAAGTACAGGCAATACGAAACATTGTTAATTATACGTTTTAATTGCTAAAACGTACAAGTCTTACAAAGTATTTTTATAGAAATGTTTTTAACTTTAAGAAATACATGCGATATTAGGAGTATTTTATTTTATTTTTACTTTTTCACGCTCTCAAAAAGTAATTAGCGCTGTTACGAAATTATAATTAAAAAAAAACTTTTAAATAAAAACGCTTAGACTTGTTTCACCTGTTTGTTTTTTATGAAACGTTTCATTTCAAACTTGTTAATTAATGCCTTTTATATGCATACAAACGTACGTATGTATTACAATTAATTTGTTTATTTCATTTTTTTTATTTTCTATTCAATTACAAGCATTCATTTGAATTTTTTGGTTTGTTTTGTTTTTGTATTTGTAAATATCTTTGAATTCGACTTTTGTTTTGCATTTTTTTAAAAAAGCTTATATCGTATGTATTGATTTAGTTTTTCTAGTTTCTAGTTTACAAGAGCATTTGTTTCCAATTTTCTTTTCCGTTTTCTTTTGTTGTATTCTTTGAATTATAAAATGTCATGTTTTCTCACCTAACAATTTTGTTTTATTTGATTTTTTTCCATTGTCTTTTAGTCTCTCCCTCTCTCTCTGTTACATTTTATATTTTTAGTAAAGGTTGAGGTTGAGGTTAAACAATTTCTAATTCAAAAAGGGCCCCCCCCTTCATCAAAGTTTGACTTGTTAACAATCAATAGAGTTTGTTACAATGTTTGCTATGGACAACAGAATCATTTAAAATTTAAATTTTTAGTGGCTTTTCTAAATCTGTTTTTTTATTTCAAAATTCTTTGAAAGTTAGCATCTTTAATGAGATCGAACATTTTATAAAAGGTGCCCATGTACATCGTAAATTGGAGGGTTCAAGTACAACTAACAGGAATCCACTGTGTTTACCGAATACAACAAAAGTTGTTAAAAAAACATGTCTACAATCCAATGTATGAAATTTAACATGACGTTACCTCATGCAACGTAACTTAAAGTATTTACTTTTTTTTATAACTTTTACATCTCACTCCAGAACGAAAGTGGATCTGTTAAGGATTTAACTTTTCAAATTTTCAACAACAGTGCTCCTGTCAACAGGCATCTATCTATTTTCTCCTGTCAAAATTTGAACATTTTGCATCATTCAGTTTGTATTTGACAGCCGTTGATTTGATTAGAAAATGGAAAGAGGAGGAATTCCTATAACGTCTACTATTTCAACCAAGGTTAAGCTTTATGAATGTTTAATGTTAAAAACGAGGTTTACTGAATTTGCTTTCGGTTTTGTAAGCACGGAATATGCCCACCATGCTCGATGCCCAGTTCAGGCCTCTACACCCATAGCCGTTAAAAAATCACGATCACGAAAGCCATAGGTGACGCACATGACTCAGTGATTTCAGATTTACGTGATCAATTGGGTATGAGAAACCTTTCCTGTTTAATAGATCCCGCGTTTTCCCACAATCAACCCCAAGCGCATTTGTGTAGAAACTTTGCCGTGTATGTAGCGTCGTCTAAACACAATATGAAAGAATATTAGCAATGTTTCGTAACCGCGACTGAAACGTGGATCCGTCACAGTACAACAGATATCAAAACGCACTCAAAAAGCTGAAATCTCGTAATTTTGAAATTTATTGAAACTATGAAGAACATTTTTTGATCTTCTCCGGGATTTGAACTGGTTAGGTTAGGTTTGTGGTTCTCTAAAACGATTTATAAGTTAACGAAATACGTTCGAAGACGATAATGATAAAATGTTAAAGCCAACCGTGTTCAATATAGGGACCTGTTTCTTGACTTTTTCGTACTGCAATTGATTCATGTACAGCTCGCTGATATCGTTGATATATCACCACTTAAAGCAAAATTCCTATTCCATACTTAATGACATAAAATTGTATGAAAAAAAGGACAAAGACCTACTTGTGGCCTACTTGTGAACTTCTATCAAAAGTACCCTTGATTAGTTTCGCTTCAAAAGGAATTTTTATTTTTCGCGAAGTGTGAAAATTAAATTTGAGAATATTTGTTTGTGAGTGAATTTATTTTTTCCTTTAAGAATCTACTGAATACATACGTACATACCATATATTTTATGGCGTTTTAATTTGATTGTAAATTGAAACTTTCAAATTGAATTAAACGTCTGAACGTAGTACATACATACGTATGTATAGCATGTATGAACATACATAAAATTCAAGAATTTATTTAATGTCATATGCGTTAATAAATATATTAAAAATAGCGTATAAATTTTGAGGTTATTGTGGTCATGATTTAATTTAAATACGTACATACGTACATACATACATACATGTATATATACACTCGTATATTGTATTTGTCAGAAATGAAATTGAAGTCATAAATTAGAATTCGAATGTCATTGCAGCTGTATGTGTACGTACGTATAAAAATACATATATTTTATTCAATCTGTTAAATTTTAATACTGATTGCCATATGTGTTGCGATCGATCATCAGTTTAGGGACTAGGTTATATGGTATGACCTTTAGGCTATAGGATCTAGACTTCGGCCTAGAAGTTGTCAGCGTGAAAATGAATTTTGTTATGGTGATGCATACATTATTTGTGTGGAAGGTAATTAGGACTTCACTATTTGTTTACTTTGCAAATATCTTTGGTATTAGGATTGTAGAATTTAACTTTGGTCAACGATTTGATTCACTATTGGCCTAAACCAAAGTGTTTTGATAGGTGTGTAAAATACTCTTCCATTTTTCTTAATACAATAATGGGACTCATATTGTGATTGTACTACACAAATGGAATGGTAGCCTGCATAGCTCTGTATTGCCTATGTAGGTTGGGTTAGGTTGGAGGACGTGTACTTGTCAATTAAGACAAGTACAGTACCCGGAGGTCGAATTGACCCATTGTACAACGTCCTAGTTTCTCACAGCACTTATGTTGTGTGTGTTAATTTTATACATGAGTGGTGGGACCTACAGTTTAAAGTCGACTCCGAACGACAGATTTTTAAGAAACTTTTTTTCATGGCAATTTTATTTACTCTCAGAGTTTTTGCCAGAAATCTGCTGAGAAGAAGTCGCCGAAGAAGTACTTTTTGTATTTTGTCTTGATGTCTGGCCTGGTGCTCGAACCCTGGCTTTTACGTCTTATAAGCCAACACACTACCTACTAGACTACGGCAACTTCATGCCTATGTAAAGTTAACTAATCTTTCACTACGATATATTGGAATTATTTAAGAGATTTTATTGTATACCTTGTATTATATTTTTAATTTGTTTCTTATTAAAAGTGGTCAAGTAAAAAATCTTCAAGAAAAATACCAAGAATTTCTGTCATTGTTAAGTCTTTCAATGGTATGAGTCAGTCAATCTTTTTATTTTAATATCCCAACAAAAATGTATGAGAATAAATCCATGAATACGCCACATGCATAACTAATATTATTAAGTGTTCATAGTTATACCCTACAGCAAGTGTTAAATGTTGTAGTTTAGCAATGTTTTGTACTAAGTGTCGTCCCTGTATTATGTTTGTAATGATAGCGTTAAAATATTTTAATTAAGCAGGTCAGTTACCCTTACGTTTAACTATGGCTAGCATCCAAAATTATTAAATAAGTTTAATCGCCTTAAAGGGGAAGGGTATGCAAAAGTCGTTTATTTAATGTTTTAGATTTATTGTTTTGTTTATATTTTGTTGTTATTATTGTTATTATTATGATGATATTGCGTTATGAATACTAATAAATGTCGGAAGCTATGCGGAAAAATAATAAAAAAGGTGTTTTCCTGTCCTTTTTTATTTTTTTGTTCATTCATAGTATTATTGTTTGTTCAGTTGGTTAAAGCTATTCCACCTCCCTTCCAAAAAAAAAAAAAACAGAAATAATAAATAAAATAAAAATATTTCCTTAAATGTTATCTGTGGGCATAACATGAATTTACACCCACCAATGTTAATTGGTATTAATTTATTTAATACTTATGTACGTAATTAATTAAAACAACCCTTTTCTTTTCTTTCTTTGCTATTGTTATTATAGGTCAGTACAATTAATTCAAAAGTTTATCATACGGCAACATTTTTGGGTCTCCTGCCTGCTCAAATGATTAATGTTTACCTGGGTTCTACATTAAGGTCAATGCATGAGGTCCTCAACAATCATGGGACAGCGGTAACGGGATACATTAGTTTTGGTGTAGAGGTAAGTGTAATTAATTAAAAAAACAATCAATCTATTATTATTAATCAATTCTATTAAAATGAAAAAATGTAATTACAACACTAATAGAGTTGTTTAAATGGTTAACTAAATACGGCTGATTAATACGTTCGAAATCGAATAAACAAAAAAGCAACAACAACAATACTTAATTTATAACACATGTGTGAAGAAAAACAAGCAAACAAAGAAGAAAGTAGGAAAAAACCTACAGTTTAATTTAATTTTAGTTTTTTTTTTATTATTATTGTTTAACAAACAATAATATTGTTATACACACATGTGTCGTTTAATTCAAGAATAATGACATCTGTTTGCGTTTTTATTAGCGATTTAAAAAAAATCTTAAAAAAATTTATTTTGAATCTCTATTCGAATCTACCGTTTAGTTTTTAAATATGAAATGCTTAAAGGTATGCTTTAAAAAGTTATATACGTTATAATTATTAGAAAAACAAGGCTGCCAGAGTATTGCTAAAAAGATAAATATCGGAAATAAATTTTTATTCAAATACACACATTATTTATTTATTAATTACAATGCAATTAAAAATTATATTTCAATTATATACGAGCGGAGTAACTTGACCATATGCCCTCACGCTAATAGTCTAGCACACTACCCACTAGACTACCAGGGTACCCAATACACACATTATATAATCGTTAAATTCCCAAAGGATCGTAGTACTTTAACAACTTTCAGGTCATCACTGTATGTAATGGGCTGTGGTGGGACCAAACTTACTTTATGTTCTGATCTGGTGGTTGTCCCAACCTGAACTATGGGTATGCCGCAATTGTGGGATGATATAAACACATTCTGGTCAATTATATGATTTCTTATACCTTTTTGAATAGCTCATTTGATTTTAGAATTTAGAATTTTAGAGGTTCCTTGTGGTAGAATTGCAGTTTTTACCGATGGCTTCAAAATATTGACCAGAATTGCAGTTTTTACCGGTGGCTCCAAAATGCTGAACAGAGTAGACTATGTTTTATTCATTAGGGGTTCTGTTATTAAACTTTCGTATAGACTGCCTGACCACTACAGTATTGTCCAGATGGAGGTCATGGGTGTTTTGAAAACAGTGCAATCCTTATTGTGTGGGAAAGTTTTCTGCGAAAATGTCTTTATTTACTCGAATAGCCAGGTTAGATTTAAGCCCCTAATGAACTTCTGCTCATCGTCTATCCTCTAATATCCAAAAATACTGTGGATTTCTAACTCATATGGATTCCGGGACATAGTAGGAAGGTAAAGGTGGCTGTCCATCTAAGAGAATTGGATCAACACACTTAGAGCACATAGAGCCCATGGTGTCACCACAGTTTTCTGCTATCCCCGCTCGGAGCTCCTAATGAAGCGACTTAGACTGCTAATGTCGTTCCGTGACATTTCCTCCAGATCATCCATATAGTAAGCACCAAAGTACTTTTTTCCCTTTTACAAAGGCGACAGTCTCCTCCTCTTCCTCATCCCTACAGCTTCTGCACAAATCATTAGCAAGGTGTCAAAGACCAATGCGCTTCGCATGCGTACCCATAATGCAATACCCCGTAATGAACCCGACAACCATACTGAGCGTACCCCACTGGAGTTTAAGTAGACTTACCGTGCGCCACTCATCCAGCCTTGGCGAGATTTTCTGCGCCGTGCTACCCGTGTTCGAAGTGATAAGAAGATAACGTATTCACGTCTGCCTTTAAACCGCATGGTCATACATTGCGAGTTGAAATTTTCTTCTGATTGTTGATTTCTTATCCTGTGCTTGGTAACGTCTGTCTTAGTAAAACTAGGCCACTTCTGTGATGATTTTCTAAGTACCATTGTCGATAGATTGTGCAACAACTCGGAATGAGTTGGAATAACATGACGCATGACAGACATTCGTATATTATGCTGTGTGCCTTAGAAAAAGGTAATGAATATGTTGATTGACTATAATGATCAACATTCAATCTGTTACATACCATATTGGGTAAAAAACTGGGAGACTAGATTAAGTTTGAATTTATTTCCTCATTATCTTTATCTGAAACATCAGGTTACTACCGTGACTATTTTCTATTCACTAAAAATAGTCATGTGGAACTACAGGACTATAGCTCTCATACAGATGCATACTACTGCAGCTCCTCTCAAATGCGTTCTCTCTCCAAACAATATCCTCGACGCAATTCAGTGTTTACACTTTAGCACTTCGGTTTAAACTCGAAATAATTTATATATTCAGTTGAATAATTTATTTATTTATTAATTTACATTTATATTTTCTTATTGCAGGTAATTTGTGGCGTTGCCTTAATGTTTTGGGTGGTACAAAAAGCTCGCAAAGAATTATCGGAAACTTTGCTCACCGATATAACCAACGATGGCAAATTAATCGATATACAAGTGTAGCAAGACTGCTGTAATTTTATTTTATTACTAAATAATAAATATTTATAAAAACAAACGCAAAACAAACAAACAAAAAAAAAAAAAAGAAATGATACATTATAACATACATACCTACCATATACATATAAATATATTATATTTTTCTATTATTTTTTTTAACTAATGCTTTTAAAAGCATTTATTTAAAATTTGTTTATTTTTTTGACAAAAAAAAAACGAGGAAAGCTTTCAAAAAATCCAAAAAAAAGAAGTAAAAAACTAAAACATGACATACAAATGAAGTTATCGAATTATATGTTTAATAAATAATATTTTTTTATATAAAACTAGTTATACAAATATTTATACATATATTGTATGTAGTGTTGTATATATTATTTAGTTTTCTAACGAAACTTAGTTTAGTATAATAAATTTAATTTTAATTTATTATCTTTTTCGTTTAAAGCATTTCAATATATTTTTCTATTTTAAAGAAAAATAATTTGTTTTTTTTTTATTTTATTTTTTATAATAAAATTTGTTTTCTGTTTTATTTGTTAATAATTTTATATATAACTTGATTTAAACATGTTTCCCAGAAATTAAAAGCAAATAATTAACACCTACCAAAATTAATTCAAAATAAACTGCTGTGCCTATTCTTAAAAAAAAATTAAAAAAGAACACTCACTTAAAAAGAAAAAAAACAAACCAACCAAGTAACAAACAGTTTAAAAAATATCCTTACTTTATAATTAAAACTAAAATGAAATCTATGAAGTAACAACTATTATATAACAATTATACTATAGCTTTTTATTTTCTGATCTAAGCTTAACTTTTTAATATAAAAAATGGTTTAGTCAAGACAGTGTATTTAATAAAAAATAAACTCAAAAAAATAATTAAAAAAAAATTTATTTCAAATCGTATTGCCGCCAACTTCTGGGTTCCTTTAGGTAATGCTCTCCAAATATGGTATCCAGAACGCTGATGGCAAAGTCTACATCCGACTTGGTAGCACATAGAGGCGGTTTCAAGCACATGACCTGTTCAAAAGGTTGAAAGAAGAAGTTCGTATAATTTATTGAATTTATTATCGTAAGTAAAATGTTTCCAAAGTATGTTTTTGTTCATAGTATTAATGTACCTTTAATTTATTATTTTTTCTCCTAGATTTTCTGGAAATCTTTAAGTATCTTAATATTTTATCAAGTATTCGATTATTTAGTTGCTTACGTCAGGTTATCAACTACTTACACTAGTGCTTGGAGGATACAAAATACTAGAATTTGTACGATATTTCGTTGTTCAAGGGGAACTCTTGTGTTATAGCATTATAATATCGACCATAAGATCTTAAAATTCTCAAAAAGGTATACATTTTTCAATTTCTCACTTTACTTTAGGATTTGAAACTTATCTAGGATCTATCATTCAAGTAACAATTTCTCTATTGGAACTGTGAAAAAAGAAGGCGAAGAAAAGGTCTCAGTTCCACTTATTTTATGTGGCTGTTTAGTATTTTCAAGCTGGAGGTTACAAAATACATAAATGTGTACAAAATTTCGATGTTCAAGGAGAATTATTTTGCTATAGCATTATAACACCTCCAAAAAGGTATAAGTTTTCGAATTTCTCACTTTACAGGTCTAACTTAATCTTATTCAGGTTTTGAAACTTATATAGGATCTAATCATTCAAGTAGCAATTTCTCTTGTGGAAGTATGTTGTCTCCGAATGAAGAAAAAAGCAATAGGCACAATCTAAGGCCTAAGCCCGACTAATTCTATGTGGCGATTTAATATTTTTGTTGAGAATGCTGTGAATACTAATTTAAAGTTGAGTATTACATTGATATGAATCGGCAGAATATATGCAGAGCATTTAGCTGGTCGATAATTTGCTCTAGATGATTGCCTGACCTCGACCAAGTGCTCTGTATAAAGTAAAATATCTTCTGTATTTAGGAGTAACTTAAATTTGACGATTTGGGAGATTGAAGAGTATTGGCTCATTCGAATAGATTGGATTTCCGATGCAATCACTGTCGCTACATTGAAATAAAATAGGTGAGTCTTTGTGGCAGTATATGGATGGTAATTGAAGTCAACTTTTATTCTTCAGTTTTTAAAATTGGCAAATCAATTTAAAGTTTGGTTGACATATATAATTGCTCCATATTATCGTCCAGTTGTTTCAAAGAGGGAACTTTCCTGTGAAGAATCTTTATTGATAATTGATTTATATTGAAACAAAACTATCCTAGTCAAGATTTGCAGACACTGTGTAAGAAATGTTGGACCAAATACTGGCGGTAGACCATCACATCAAAGAAATGCAAGGTATTTGCCAATTATATTTTATTTCATAACTTTATATTGGGATATAATAAGTACTGAATATATAAAAAATTAAAACTATAAATGCAACATTAAGTACAAAGCCAAAAACTTTGTGCAGTTCCACGAGTAAAAAAAAAACGATTTCCAAAAGGGAACACAGGAAAACAAAAACCTTTTAAAACTAGAAACTAAACTAAGCAAATTTTTCCTTCGAGAAAATCAGTAAATCCAATTCGTTAACCAATTAAATTGTTAAAATTGTTCAATTTTTTAATAATTTTTCCTCATAAATTCCGAAATGGCTCTAGAAAGAACATCCACAGCATATTGAATATCCGTTTTAGTAACACACATGGGAGGTTTAATACGTAGCGTCTGAAAGAAATATTATGGAAAGGAAAGTATGTTGTAGGGAAATTAAAAAAAAGGATTTTAAAACACAGGATAACACTAAAAAAACACACACGCACACACATAAATAAATAAACACATAACATAGCTTAGTAAGCCAGGAATTAAGGAAAGCTTTGAAAACCCATTAAAACAAACCCATTAAACAAAATATTAATTCTATAAAATTGAAACTTACATTGCCATTAAGACCACCACGTCCAAAGAGTACACCCATATCTTTACAGGTTTCCCAAATCTCTAAAACATGTGGCACACTTAAGGGTACTTTAGTCTCACGATCACCAACCAATTCTAAGCCAATCATGAGGCCCTTGCCTCTTACATCGCCAATAATTTCATAACGTTCTTTAAGTTCAGCCAAGCATTTAAGGAAATAAGTGCCCACTTCTAAGGCATTCTGTTGCAATTGCTCCTCTTCAATGACATCAAGTACAGCAATGCCCACAGCACTAGCCATAGGATTACCGCCATAGGTATTGAAATGTAAAGCTAAACCTAAGGATTTTGCAATTTCGGGTGTGGTAACTACAGCAGCCATAGGAAAACCATTACCAATGCCTAAAAAATTTTAAAATAAAATTATTTTAAATGCTTTACATGCATTTTTCCAAACTTCTCTTTCTACCTTTAGCCATTGTAACAATGTCTGGTATAATGCCATGACTTTCAAAGCCCCAGAAATGTTCGCCGGTACGTCCAAAACCAGTTTGCACTTCATCTGATATGAAAAGTCCTCCATTGGCCCGTACCAATTCAGCTGCCTTCTTTATATAACCCTTGGGAAATTGTACTGTACCTCCTACACCTTGTATGGACTCTGCAAACATGGCTGCCACTTTACCTCTAGGCAAAGAATATTTAAAGGTTTGCTCCAATTCTTTATAATACATATCTGCAGCTTTGCAACCTTGTTCCAAAGTACAGTCACATTTTCTATCGGTTTGTACAGGCGAGTCGCGGCATTTGTTACCGCCCCATAGACCCTGATAGGGATCTGGAGTCATAATATGATGTATACCATTTGAGACACCCGGCAAAGGAAAACGCCAACTGGCCTGGGCTGTCAAACCCATAGTATAGGGTGAAGCACCGTGATAACAATTACGTAACGACAAAATGTCTTGATTACCGGTATGAAGACGAGCCATTAGCATGGCCATATCATTGGCCTCCGAACCAGAGTTAACAAAACAAACTGCTTTCAAATTACCGGGAAATTTAGCAGTTAAACGGGCAGCATATTCATGGATTTTAGGATTCAAATAGATATTGGTGGTATGCCAGAGGGTTTTGATTTGATCTTCCAAAGCCTTATTGACTTTTCTAAAAAAGAAAAACCAACAAAAAAAAATTAAAAAATATTAAAATTCTCTTAGATTTTCTACTTACGGATGACAATGGCCCACCGATACGGTAACTATGCCGCCAAATAAATCTAGATATCTGGTGCCATCATGATCGAATAACCATTGCATATGGCCACTATGTATGAGTAAAGGCTTCTTGTAATATGATTGTATGTTGGGAGTCAAATGGGTTTTACGCCATTCTGTGCACTTTTCATAGCTGGGCCCTTGGTACTGAGGTGGTTGAAAATTACAATTTGGTATTTCGATTTGCGTCAATGGCATATCGGCAGTGGCCGCCCGTGAATTTAGTGTAGATGTGAAACGTTGAGGTAAATTTTGGACGCATTTCGTAAAGCGTTGTGTGTGTGCTGAAAAGAATTAGGATTTCAATAATTAACTACCAAGTTATATAGGTTAGACTTTCCCTTCTTTATTCAAATTAATGTTGAAGGCATTGAGCAGATCTTACTTAAAATTAAGTCTTTAAACGTTAAGGTATCCCAAATGGGATAGTTCCCCTTCTTTATTCCAATTAATGATCCCTCTGTGAGGCCTATGGAAAGGAAACTAACCATCACTCAGTAATAGTTGTTAGGGCATTGAGCAATAGATCTTAACAATCCCGAAACATATTGAATTTATTACATCAAATTCAGTCGTTAATGTATCCCAGATCGGGCAGTTCATTGGCAGAGAGATAGTTGCCTTCTTCACGTTAAAGTGCCCAATGTATGGTAGTCTGTCCAGATTGATTTTGAACTACCAGTCCATAGATCAAATCCAGTCTTTTTCAGCATACCTTATTCTATACTGCATATTTATCTATATATTTAGATACAAACTTTGCTCGTACCAAGTGTATTAATAGTTTCAACAAATCACTTGTTATTTACATAGTCAGCAAGAATATATAGACGCACTTTATTGTTTATTAAATAATAAAAATAAATTCTTATCAATTTTAAAAGTAAATAACTTTCACTCTTCAGTAAAATTTAATACAATGGCAAAGTATTATTTTTATTAACATCAGGCAGGTAACATATGTATATGATAACGCACAATACTTAAAACTTATCACATCCTTTACTCTCTCTTTCTCTCTTCTTAGTTTTTCCAATTACAACAGCCCTGAACCTGTTAATATAATACATGTTTAGATAAGATTTCATTGGGGGTAATGCTCAATTTATGATTTTAATTATACAGTTGTGTTAAAAAATATAGTATCTCATCAAAATAAAACCTTTACTTTAAACTTTTAAATTGTTTACAGGTTAAAATTAAAATGTATTTTGTACGTTGGATTTTTACAAAGTATTTGCATATTTCTTTGTATCTATTTGAAAATTTTCTTTATTGTCTGACACAATTAATTTTGTTCTAAATAAATAATTTATTATAATTCAGTTTTTATCATACTGCTGCTTAATTAAAATTTTTATTAAGCTTTTAAGTACTTTTAAATAAACATGACAATGAGAGTGATATTTTTAGTTTGTTTACATTATTTTCACACTCTCTCCTAAGCTGTGGTTAATCAGTTTTAAACCTTTCTCTCAAAAATATTAATTACAAGGTTTTCTTGAAAGTTTTAGTTTAAAAATAACCATAATTTAATTGCTCCTTTTTTGAAATTATTGTAAAAGTAACATTGAACGAGAGTTTAAGAAAAAGTGAGAAAGAATAAGTGGGAGTAAGCTGATTAACACCAGATTTTAAAAACCATAACCATACGTCTGTATATACGGAAAAGTATAATAGAATTGCAATGTCCATATCTGTTTAATATTGTTTACATTTTTTCAGCATGAAACAACAACAACAATAATATGTACATCGACGCCTTAGTTGATTGTTGATAAATATCAATTAAAAGGCTGACTTGAAAGAGCAACTTACGGCACGCCAGATAAAGATGTATGCAATACTGCAATTGTAATTTGTCCACTTTAACATTTTTTCTAAAGTTTCTCCCAATAGTGCAGATGAGGGGGTAATTCGTTAACAAATTCAAGGATTTTTGGCCGTACAAACTGCAAATAAATTCAATACACTGTCCTGATACAAAACAATTCTTTATCTTGGTAAAATGCATTCGTGTTTTTTAAATCTTCATAAGATGAATTGTTTCAATTGTTTCGAGTGCAGAAAACTCAACTGAAAGTCCATCTATCGACGTATTCTGTACTTCTACAGTCTTAACGTTATTCAGTAATCTAGTTTTATCAAGCTTAGTCTTGACTCGAAAGTGATGGATTTGTCCTCTTTAGGTTTAATGGGTTCATGAAATTCACTTTTTTACATTTTCTCCTCAAACCACACGCTAGACTACTATGAATGGGTGTCTAAAGAAGAACTAGATGACGATAGCTTGTTCAAATTTTGATAGTACTCAACTAACAGATGTCTATTGTCATTTATTAACTCCAATCTCAATGAGTTTCAACACTCTTGAATGGACAAACAGACCAGAGGCTGGTTAGTACTTTAACGCGCCTAGTACACTACACGTTCGAATTTTGTCTGCAAACACTATCTGATCAGCGAGAGAGAGAGACTGTGTGTTTTGCTATTACCCTATCCACTCAAATATAAAAAATTTTTGATATTCATCAGGTCAAGTCTGCAAACATGAAATTTGCCCGATTTTTTACACGATTCATCAGATGTGTGTTCATCGATTGTGTAGTAGGCACTTAAAGACAAACTTTATCTTGTCAAAAAGTATATTTTTAAGTAATATAGTCAAGCTTGAACAACAATGAATAAAAATTCTAATTCCAACACACCCTTCCTTGTAAGCTTGTACTTCTATGGCATGGGTTCGGGTGATTGAGTTTTGATTCTATTAATTTAAATATTTACATACAAACATACATATGTATGTATATTATACATATGTATATGAAACAATTATTCAAATACTAAATAAATTTTAGTTTTGCCGGTAAATAGAAAGAACGTAATTATTTTGTACGTTTGGTACGTACTTAATATAAAATTAAATATGCAAAACTGCAAAAACAAAGAAACCCCGGAAAATTAAATTGATTTTAATTAAGGCCCTTGAAAGTATATAAAATCAAAGTTAAAGAAAAAATTTAAAAAATGTGCAAACATTTTCCTTCAAAAACTTAATACTCATAATCAGTTTGTTCATTTCCGATCGAATGACTTTAAAGTATAGGTCTGCTAAAAAGTTCAATTCTATTGTTTATTAGCACTTTTATTCCATTCCAGTTTCGTTAGATCCTCCCATGTCATTCATTATCTGCTTCCTTGAGAGTTTCAATACATAGTTTGACAGTTTGTTTGTTTACTAAGCGTGTGTGTGTGATCCATTTCCATTTGCTTCTCTCTATAACGGTAAATATCTATCCTATCAAACAAATCTAAATTGAATCCTTAAAATCGGTTACGATTTAATCAGGAGGCATGCAAAGGTTGCGACGCCAATAAAAGGACCTCTACTTATTTGCTTTGCAAGCAGACGGACAATTCGAGTGCTACAGTACCGAGTTACTAAAAACACAGGCCACAATAGTAATCACTTATATTGTACCTGTGATCATAGGTCAACCACTTTGGAAATTGTGATATAATGTGATAGGCTGAGTGTGAAGGACTCATATCTCGCCCAAATAAAGCTGGCTATATAGGAAAGACGATCAATTCGAATTTAAGACATATTGGGAAAGTTAACTACTCTTTGTGTTCTGCAGTTGAGAGGCCAATGCTGTTCATAGCAGCCAGCTTCCACAGTCTAAGACTTTTCTTAACCTTATCCTTAGTATTCACGCCAGCTATTTCCTACAGAAAAGAATCAGTTCCTCGAAGTTTATTTAAGAGTTCTAGATTGTGTTTGCTAATGGCAGTAGAGTACTCAGCTCTATTTATTTATTAGAACATCGTCGCCACAATTATTCGACCGAAGAGGGAATATAATTGACATTATTGGGCCGTTGCTTGAAGATTTTTTGGAGGCTTCCTATCGTTATTAAGAACTGGTATTAATGGCAGTAGCGTACCTACTGAGAACTCTGCTGATTTTTTAGAGAACCATCGTAAAATGATCAGAGCTTAACTGCATTATAAATAGCATGTACAACGATAGACGCAATAAAAATTATTTTCTGGCAATAGCATATTTTTGCGTAGCACTTGTCTCTACTGTAGATCGCATTCATTCGCGGTCAGTGGGATCAGTAGATCGCACAAGGCCAAACACAAGGAATTCATTCTTTCTTTTATTCATGGTTTACGTATCTGGAACACTTTCTTTCACTTACAATTGTTTCGCTATCTCTTTCCCTGCTTATACAATTGCAAGAGTAAGGGTCTATCGCCTTAGTGGTGGCAATTCTGAACACGGAATTAATTTAAATTGCCACTAGACTATAATTATACACTATTCTTTTATTTTATATGCACTTTATTTTGTTCCTTTTAAATATTTATTGAATTTAAATTAATTTATAAAAAAAGTTTTAAAAAATTACGCAGTTTAGAAAGTAAAGCTTATATCGCTAGTTTAGTATAGAAAAGGTGGTTCCAAATATTTTTTTAAACTATTTTTCATTCATAAAAATAACTGTTTTAAAGAATTTATGGTTACTTAATAACAGTAATTGGTTTTAAATTCATATGTTGTAAAGTAAAGCTAAGCTCTTCCCTTTTAAATATTTCTTTTTAAATTATAACCACCAGGTGTGTAATAATTATGCTTGAAAATAGTTTACCTATTGCGTTTTTGGATAACATTTTTGTAGGAGATTTGAATTGATTTACAAATCAACACTTTAATTTACGAACACTTGTTTCCCTTAAGAAAAATTAAACATTTAATTTTTATTTCTTTTTTTTTAACAACAATTGCCTTCACTACTTAGGAAAATTGAACCGCACTCTTTGAAGTCAACTACGTAACTGAATAGAAATCCCAAAACCGACGGACTAAATACAATCAGGAAAAATGCTACGTTTTCAACTGGTTTCATTTCAAAGTACTTAATTTAAGTACTTTGTAGTATCAATTTTTCTTTCATAGCCACTCTCTCTCACGATCTCTCTCAGTATACTATTCCTGTTTAGCAATGCTCACTACTCTGTTGACTGTTATAATAAATTGAACTTGAAGTGCTTGTGATATTTTCATAATAATAAAAATATTTTTAACCGGCTTAATTTTTTGTTTTTTGAAGAGAGTAGCGAAAGCAAGAGATAATTTTTTTTTTAGTTTATTTACCTTTTATATGTATTGTAGTTGTAATTAAACAATAAACATTTTTAAAGATTGAAGAGTAATTTCCATACACTTATAAATTAAAATGTGTAGGCAAATCTATGATTTGAATAGTGAGTACATAAAGTATGATAAGAATAATAAGATCGGAAATCTTTCTTTAAAAAGAGTAAGCAATGGCTGTTATTTCTTTAATTTTATAAATATTTAAATAAAACAATACAGTATAATTAGACATTCATACAATTAGTTAATTAAGTTTTTGGGTATTTTGAGATAACAAAAATTTTAAATATAAGGAATATCTTTTAAAGTTGGACAAGTGATGGTAGTAAAGGTATAATAAGTTTCACTCTTTTTTTCAAGAACAATTTTTTATAATCAATACACCTGGTTGATGTATTTCAAATTCAAAATAAGAATCTATTTGATGGATAAGCTGGTACAATTTTTAAAGTAATTTCTCTCTGATAAAAATTATCATCCATATGTTCTTAAAACTGTGAAAATCGATTTTCAAAATCAAACATTTAAAACGACTTTTTCAACTACAAAATTGCTATGTCATGCGTCGACTTTAGCTTTCGCTTCGAATATAATTAAGTGAAGAGGCAGTTTACTTATGGTAATTTGGTCTAAAAGATTTTATCGCATTAAATCGTGACAGACCTCTCTGTTCGTATCCCTATTCTAACGGTTCCAAGTGCACTCTTTAGTTCTTATAAAATGCAAATATTGCTTATGTATATGACTGTCGGCATCACGATTTTCTTTAGGGAGTGAAACATCCTGGATGTCATCCCAAGTGACGTTGACCAGCTAGCTATCAGTATTAACTGCGCAGCGTATGTTATATTAGCTATAAAAAGCAAAAATATGCTTAATGAAAACCCTCCTGTTATTTCGGATAAAGGCAACTGCCCAGAAAAACGGTATCAAATCTGGCGCAGCTAAGGTCCGGCGCGATTGTTCCAGGACCTTGATCATTGTTCTTCACATCACCTAAGCCTATACACAACATGATTTACGTTTTTAGCTGTCCTACAAAACCTACTACCTTTGCGCTTAGTAGACCTATGGCTGAAACCAGCTCATGTAGCACAATTCTTAGGACTACCACCTTACATATTAATTCTTTCCATTCCCGCTAAGTATTGACCTACATAATACCAAATTTTAGATAAAATGGTTTAAGCATATCACCCATCAGTGGCCAATTGAATTATTTTAGAAACTGTAGTAAGCCCCTTAACAAAATGTCAATGAGATCGATAAATTGAATTGTGCTCATACAATTGTATGTAGCCTTATAAACGGATAACATACTTTTACATAAACACCATATAACACATGTTAATCACATTTGAACCGACACATATGTATGCATTTATATACACACATACTTATCTCAGACCGGATTAAGTCTTGGAGGAATTCCAAAGATTTGTTTGTTTGTTTTTTTTTTTTTGTTAAGTAAGTCAAGAAATAACATGTAAAAGAATCTATTTTTAGATAAGAAAAACTACTACAACAGTAAATACCTGAAAAGAACTAGTTAGCGAAAAGCGATATACAAATTAGTTTAACCCTTATCCTGTCACATAACCACACTAAGTCCTTTTTATAATTTTTATGTTAAACTATTGGAATAGCTAAAAAGAGGATACAAAATTGTTATGAAATGGAAATATTCATTAAAAATACAAAACCAATGTATAATTTTTGCATTGTAGGATCTGTAACTGTCAATATTATAAATTTTAACTGATATTACCATTCAATATCATGAGCAGGTATAGCCATTCTAATTATTTTTTTATTCGAATCTATCACTTGAAATATCTATATTTCATGATAATAAAAAACCATTCACTTTGCATTTAATTTATTTTTATATTTTATTTTCATTATTTATTTTACTTTTTTTTTTATCAGTATTGACAAACTACAAAATAAAGCCCATTTTTTATTTATTTATATAATATCTTATTTTTTTTCTTCTTTATCTTACTGCTCTTTTATAAAATTATATTTTTTTAGCAAAATAATAATAAGTCGTGTGTATATTATTTTATTTTTATAAAAATTTTATAAAACGGAAAATTTCTGTGAAAGTGGAGACCATAGAAATTGAAGCCAAGATTATTTCACAGTAGCGAAATTTATTAGAATAAGTGTAGAAGGCATTAAACTCCAGAACAACTATTAATAAATATGCAGGATAGCGTTAGATTAAAGAAAACTATAACATATCTTAAAAAACACTATTTTTTAATCCATTACGTTTCAACCAAATTATCTTTATTTTTATTGTTTATAATTTGTTTAAAGTTAAAAAAATTGACTGATAATATTCAAATATAGGCTCACAACGATATAATCATGAACGTTTTCGTTGAATGTTGTCCTAAGTGACTTAAAGCTTGTTTATAGATGATAACTGAACTTCAGTTGCGTTTCCAAGTTAAAAATGGTGATTGATCGATAACCAAAATTTAAAAATTGTTGTCAACAACTACAAATTTTCTCTTGCATTTAATTTTTTTAATTGTGCGACCAACACTCAGAAGATGGTTTCTACTCATGCTGTGAGGCTTATTGGATGAAGGATAATAGTTTGGGGGAGAAAAAAAGAGACGTTAACTATGAATCTGTAACAACTTCTTAAAAAAGACCGTTCCACATATGGATAGTGTGGCTGAAGAATTCAAACCGAATTGAAGTTCGGTTACTGTTCATAATAGCCTCATTAGATTTTCTTACCAGCCGCGATTAGCTTTAAAAAATTGCTGTTTTTTGTGATTCAGAATCAATTCTTAGACGGAAATTCGGCCAATATGAGGCTGAATAGTTTTGTGCGATTTTAACGATTCGAATTTAATTTCTTAATTTTATTGAATTTTTTAACAATCTTTTGTTTACGAGCATAGCGTGATCATGTCCATAAATATTATTAACTTTTTCAGCCTCTAGGGTAGAATTTTAGATTTTCTTACAGAAAAACTGTGAAGGAAAAAAAATTTTACGTAAAATATTATCGACCTATAGGATCTAGTATACTTCAATAGATCAATTTTAATATTCAAAATTCGATCGGAGTTTCTTTTAAGTAATGAACTAAAATAGTGTTTTTAAAATAATGAAAAATTTAAAAACTGTATAAAGCTGGAGTTTATAATTGCTTAGAAAATGTTTAACAGTTTTTTTTGTTTTTGTTTTAATTAATAACTTGGTGTTGTTTAAAATTTTATTAAGAGGTGTGTGATTTTATTTATTTTCTTATTTATTTATAACCAGTAGGTATTATTCATATTTTATTTATTTTTTATGTTTTTTTGCAAAGCCTTGTTTATAAATACATATTTATTTGTATTGAAAAAATATAACAGCCCAACAAAATTTTCTGGTAAAAATCGTTTCAACATTTTTACAATTCCTTTGTTTTTACAAAAAAAAAATCTATCAAAATGAAAATTATTTATTATTATTTGATAATTTCTATTTTTGTTTGCTTTTGTTTGTTATTTTTGATCTGATATTTGTTTTTGGTGTATAATAAAGTGCTGAGTTGTGACTTCTTTTGATATATTATTGCTTACAAAATTAGTTAAGTTTTGTTTTTGTTTTATTTTAATTTTATTTAAATTATTTGTATTTGCATTTATGTTTCATTTTATTTATTATTTTTTAAATGAAATAATAATTTTTTGATGTGTTTGTACAACACAATATTAGAGAAAAGGAACCAAAAATGTAATAATTAATCATAATAATCATAATAATAATACAATAATACAAAAGATTCATCATATTTCTATTTTAAGCTGTGTATTTTAAATAATAGACAAGACAACTCAATCTATACTCATACTTTTAAAGGCGCACAAAAAGTTTTATTAAATAATACGTAATTTATGTTGTTTGCATTTCTCTCTTTCTATCTCTCTTTTTAGTAAATAGGGAACATGATATTTTCAAAATACATGTATGCTTCTAGTGTTTTGTTTTTGTATTTTAATTTTTTTTTGTATTTCAAGATATTCTTTTTTTATTTAAATTTATCTTTCTTTTTTAATAGTGAAATAGTTTTTATTTCTTTTTACTTTTATTAAGTTCAATAGTATTTTATAGCATTTTTATATTCTTTTAACTTTTTTCTGTTTGTTTTTCTTAAATTTATGTTCAACAAAAAATAAAACAAAATTTACAATGCCGGTCCACCGCCGGGATACTCATTATAGTCATCACATTCATCTAGAAAATCTGAAAATAAGTCAGGACTAGCATCGTAGTCAACATGTGTTTCAGATTTTTCGATGTTTGCCGCCATTTGACGCAAATTTTCAACACCAGCCAAAAGTTGCCTGGAAAGTAATTGGGATAAATAATAATTAAATAATTTTTTTTTACTTAAACATCCTTGACCTTAACCAAACCTAAATCGCATTAATATTTTTAAACAAGCTTTCAATAATCAACTGAGATAAACTTGGCATAAAAATGTTATTTTCAACTTACTTTAGGTTCTGTTCTGCATTCGATGCTGCCCTTCGCAAATCTCTTGATAACTGCTGTTGTCTGGACGGTCTAATGCCTGCCATAGTATTAATATCACTTCCAACCACAGCGGCAGCTGGTGTGGCTGCTGCTGCTGATGATGTGGCTAAAGACGAACGTGTTGTACTCGATACAGCAGTTGCAGCGTAAGAACGATCACAGCCTTGTACACTATAACCACCTACAGCACCTTCATCGCGCATAATTTCGTTTTCACGCCTCAATATTTCCACCTCTTCGGTTAATTGTTGTACTTGTTGTTTAAGTTTCGCCACATGCGATTGCACAGCTGTAGTACGTTTTTTATTCGAAACAAATGATTCTTCCGTTTCTGTTTTATGTCGCTTCTGTAGATCAACAAGCTGTCGTTCCAAACAGTTGGCTCTTAACGTTTGTTCGCTAAGAGCAAATCTGGTTTCATTTAATTCTCGTTCCAAACGTTCGTTATCGGAACGTAAGCGGGAAAGTTGTTTATTTATAGAAGATTCTTCGGGAGAACCAACGGAATTGGAAGGTAAACCAGCGGCTACATCAGCAAGACGTTGTGATGAATGTATGATCGGGCCATCGGACAGAAAATCTGGCAACATTTTTGAACCAACCGAGGAAGAGGATGGCTCGGGAAGACCCATGTGGAAATCTCCTCTATCTGTCGGTCCTGGTAAAGGAGCATTATCTAAATGAAGGGTTCGATTTGTAGTGTTATGTGTGTGAATTGCACCAGCTTGTCCAATACTACCTCCGGAAGCCTGGCCCGGTCCAGTTAAGTCTTCAATGAATGTGGGTACTGGCGACGAAGGAGGTGAGTTAACATGCATATCGTTAGCATACCACGAATCCATCCAATGATCTTGCACAAAATCTGGCAAAGCAGCTGCTGCCGCTGCTCCGCCTGGCAAAGGATTTGCCGCTGAAAAATCTGTGGGCCTAGAGGAATGAGTGTTTTTTCTACTGTTTATCGTGGAAGACCCACCAGTTTGATTCGAATTTAAAGGCAAGTCTAACTTTAATTTGGCAGCCGTTGTTGGATTTTGATTTGCATTTAAAGATAAACGCGTGGGTCTACTATCTTTGGTTGTGGCACCTATGCCAACACGTCTACGGGGCGAGGTTTGGGGTCTAGGCATATCATAATTCGAATATGAACGTGGTACATACGAACTGCCGCGATCATAGTCTGTAGAATTTGTTGTCATTGTAGCAGCATTAGAGGGAAAATTCCATTCTGAAAGTTTATAGAAAATTAACAAAGACTGGATGCAATAGTAAAATAATTACCTTGAAAATGATCACGTTCTCTTTCGTCTGGATATAAACAAAAATCTGATGCTGCAACTGAACTGCCAGTTCCAGAGGTTTCTTCTGGCAACTCTGCAGTTGTGGACGTACCTGCGTATTCGGCCAAACTGGCCTGTGAATCGAAAGACGAAAAGCGTGGTGATCTTTTCATCTTAGTAGCTGACGATTGTGTCTCATTGTTACCACTCACTGTTAAAGACGATATAGACGTTGAGGACACAGAACTCGATTGTGGGACTTTTGGCCTAGCTCCCGTCGAAGTTTGTAAGGATCGCGAAGATGTCGTAGCATTTGAAACAGAGGATGTTGTCGACGTACTATGTGCAGGTGGGTCTAATGATGTAACTGTGGTTGAAGGTGCTGTAGGCACGTTATTACTGCTTAAGAAATGTTTGAAAGAAAAAGATGAATTTTGTGTAGGTGGCTGTTGTTGGACGTTATGAGTAGCTGCTGGTAAAGTACTGCTATAACTGGCCTCATTGCATGATCCCAAATTGCTACCACCAGCGGAGGATTGTGTAGTGAACTTACTCTCATTAAGACCGACCGGTCCCAAAGTGGCTCTTATATTTGTGTAGTCACCATAGGCTCCTACACAGGTCGCGGTGGTTTGGCTTTTTTGACCAGTTGTGGATTCATGACCGTTTAAGCATAAGTCCGCTACCAAATCATTAAGCTTACCCTTTGAAGATGTGGCCAATTCAAAACTACAATCTCCTTCACTTGTATCTTTCGACGTATCCAAATTGTCTCTGTTCTCAGATTTGTTGTTACTGTCATTAAAATTGTCGGTCAACGACTTGTCCGTCTCCTCCAAAGATTTTGCTGTCTGCTGCTGGTTTTGTTGCTGGTGATCATTTTCATTTACCATATTTGTTGTTAACAATTTGTTGCAAATACGTATTATTGTTTTATAAGCCAAAATTTTGCTGTTTTTCACTTTTCTTTGAGTGTTTTGTCTTCCTTTCTGTTTTTTTTTTCACAGTTACGAGGTCTGCTGTTAATCTTCTTCTTGCTGGCAATTTTTTTTTAAATTTCTTCTAATAAAGTTTCTTGTTTTCAATAGAAAACGATTTAGAAGATTTTTTATCTGCGTAGTAGTTCCTTAATATTATTTAATAAATTAATTAGATTTTATAGTAAAAACAAAGAAATGTTTGTTGGTTTCTTTCAAGTTTTTCTTGTGTGCAAATGAAAATGTTGACAATTTTTGTTGTTGTGTTTTTTTTCTTTAGTTTTGACATTAAAAGGGTTTATCACCGTGAGCATAACAAACTTTTCAGTTTTCACTCTATCCAAAAAGAGAATAACACAACAAATATCTCTTGTTGATTACAAAGAGTATGTTTGTCATTTTAGCAGTATGTATTATAAATAAGCCGCTGCAAAGAAGAATATTTTGAAAGTGGTAACAAAATCAGTTATTGAAATATTACATTTTTTCTTTCTGGCAACACTGGTTGCTATTGGAAAAAACCACGAACAAATTTGCAAATTAATTCCAACATTCTTCTTTTGTGTCGTATAAGAAGAGTTTTTGTTTCACGTGCGTGTCGTTTGTGGGTTGGACGGACAAAAAAATTACTTTTTGCATTGGTGAACTTCAGGTGTGAATTTCACCGACATGGTCAGTTTCTCCGGTGTGGTAAGCTTATCCTACATTGTAAATAATAACGAAAGTCACCACTATATACTCCAAGGAATACACAGCATTACCGACATTTCTTTTTCAGTTGGTTACAAAACTTTATATTTTGTGGCTACGTTGATGATTATAGTAGTATTGTAACAAAAAAAACTTTCAATGCAATGATCGGATTTGAATTCATTAAAAGACTTGGCATCACCTAAATTAATTTATTTTCTGCTAGAGCTACCATATCTCTACTGTAAATAAAAATACAATAATTTCATAGCAATCTGTTTTCATATATGTGACTTAATGACTCTTATTAGATTTTTTCCTTGTTTCAACTTCATTATCAAATAATCACTTGTGGTAGTCGGTCACACGTGTGTGGAAAGTGTCAACCCGGATTTTCTTAAAAGTTCTTTATTACAGAAGCAATTTAATTGCAAAAATTTATTATATTTAAATTCCTCGCCTTAATTAAATACGCAATAAACTAAAAATGGTGAGTTTCTGTTAAAAACATTTGCCAATAAAGAATGTTGTTTGGTGAAAAATATTTGAAAAGATTCTCGATGTTTCTATGATGCATGATAGATAAAGAAAGCAAGAGACCGGTGGTGTTGTGTAATATAGAAACAATTGGAAATTTAGTGATAAAATAAAAACTTATTAATACTTATTTAAAGATTTTTCTGAATTAAATTAAAAATAATTTTAATTATTAAAGGCCAATGCTGTTAAGAGAATTATCCCCATGTTGGATCGCATTTTGATACAACGTGCTGAAACTTTGACCACCACCAAAGGAGGTATTGTCTTGCCCGAAAGAGCTCAAGGCAAAATGATGCACGGTACCGTTGTGGCCGTAGGTCCAGGTGCCAGAAATCCCGTAAGTTTTTATTTTCTTTTTAATTTAAGAAAAATTAGATTTTCTAATATTTGTCTTTCATTTACAGCAAACCGGTGTGAATGTTCCTTTGGATGTTAAAGAAGGCGACCGCGTTTTGTTGCCCGAATACGGTGGCACCAAAGTTGAATTGGAAGATAAAAAAGAATACTTGCTCTTCCGTGAATCTGATATTTTAGCCAAAGTTGAATAGAATTGATTGATCACATCTGCATTTGTTGTAAATTAATTATAATTTTTAATTTTGTAACCATCAGATCAACATTTGTTGTTTCTTAATTATTTTTAATAATTTCTATGTAATTTTTTTTGGTATACTCTGTGGTCTATATTTTTTAGACTATGGCGTACCGTATGATTTAGTTTGTAAATTCCATTTATATTGTAAAAAAGAATACAAAACTTATATTTTGGCCCCAGAGAGTTGTTCCCCTTTGACTCTGGGGTTAGGAAAGCACAGGTTTTGAATTATTTTATATAAAAGAATTATAAATAAAACGGTTTTACGCTTTATTTCTTTTTTCTGAAATTCGTTTCGTTTTATAATTTTATTTATTATAAGCATTCATTTGAAATATATGTGAATTCGACATTGAAGGTCGAAATTTGCGAACTGAATAGGATAAGGCTTCCTGAAACCTTATAGCTATGCTGTAAATTCATTCTACAGGAACCTTTCTCTGTGGCATCCCAATTTTATTTGAGTAAAGATTTCCTAAAAGGGCATGTAAAATGTATACAAATTATGGATCGTACATTAAAAACCATATTTTCATGTATTAGTGTAAAAATTATTTTATTTTCAAATTTGCTAAACCATAAACTTGATTCATAACCGATCTTTCATTAAGACCGGGTAAACCTTCAACAACAGCTCTTTCTCTGGAAAGTTTTACTAAAGCCTCAAATGAACGTGGCTCCCAAATAGCCAAATCTGACAAGACTTTCCTGAAAGAAGAACAACTATTAAAACAAATCATCTTAATTTTATTGAAACCCTACTTGTTCAATAAAATATTGCTACGTGTTAGGCCTTCTTTGAAAGTGTCTAAAGCTACACCATATTGTTCACAGCCGGCTTGCACTCTTGTAGTCCAAAGCTATTGGAGAAGATAAGACCTTGTATTAAAACTACATAAACAATGAAACTTATTTCACATTACCGCTGCCATATCCAATTTCTTTAATTTTCTGCCCTTGGTGGCATATACCAAAGCTCTGTGGACATTGCGTACGGCTATGGAGAAAACATTCCTTCTGCGTCCACGAAAGTGCTACAATTATTCAATATTTATTTGATGCTCATACTACAAATTTTATGTGGTCTTACGGCAGCCATTTTGAAGACTTTTCTTTTACGCCAAAACTCATCGGGACCACGGGATCTTACAAATAACGCTAAAGTAGGCGATACCATTTTTATTTAATTTATAATTAATATTTTCTCAGAAAATCTAACAATTTCTACTTTTGCAATTATTTGTTATGTTTTACATAACCTAAATCTTCTTATTTCTTGTTCGGCGAGATGTTAAACAGCTGTTAAACAAGTTGACCAGACTGTTTTATGCAGTAATTAAATCTAAATATACTTGGCAGCACTAGAAAATTTAGTATAAACGAAAAACTAAACGTGTTCAAAATGGCGTTTTATAACAGGTCTATAAGAATTTAAAAAAGAAAATTAAAATACAGTTATTTTTGCAATTGAAAGGAAGCTAAAAGTGTTTAACATAAATCTTAGTGATATATAGTATGTTATTATTCTAATTGGAAGTTAATTTATCATCTTTAAATTAAGGATTACCAAGGTAACTAAAAATGTATTTATTTTATTCATACTATTCGAAATACAAATTATAATTTGTTCAGTGGGAAAGAAAAAAATTTATGTCGGCTTTGTATTATGAATGGACAAACTGAACTGGAGGAATCCGCTAATGCAGAACTACAACGTTTACAGAGACAGGTAGAATTTGTATAAATTTTGTGATTTAAGGTGATTTATTTTATTTCAAATATTTATTGAACTCTACCTGCTTTGGCCCCTTCCGCTTTTCCAACACTAATTGTCCTTTGGATGACCTCTCCTATGTAAGCGACTAATCTTTTCGAACTAAACACTCTTTACCACTTGAAGCCCATTCATGGGTCTTTTATTGGAAAAGCCGTGTATAACCAAATGAATTCAGTGGCTATGGTGAGGTTGCTCCTGGTAAAAATCAGTCACACACAAGGTTGAGAGAACACTTTCTAGGCATTCTTGCTATCATTTCTTGAAAACGCGCCTTGGCCCAATCAGCTAACTATCCAAAAGCAATCACTAATTGAGGAATATGTGAGACTGATTTTTGTATGCAGTTTATGGAGCAACCTAGAACCTTAAGAACCTTTAGATGTTGAGATCATAATCTCTAAAGCACTAACACCAAAAGCATTTGGAAGTTTAAACTGGAAAAGTTAGTCCAGATAGCGGTGGAGCATGTACTAATCTTGTTGAACACAGTTCAGCAGTTAATCATTTCATATATATGGATGTGAGCAAGGACAATTCCAAATTCTGAGTTTGGGTAAATCAGCGCGGCTTTGAGCTCTTGAAGAAGAATATGCATTTTTTATTGGTAAACGTCTTGCTGTTCCTTTCTCTCCCACCTTTGAAAGAAACCTGGCCTCACTGTAGAGGAGCATAAGATCACGACAGCAATTTTAGAAATAGTCACACACATTGTGTCCCAGGCTCTTTCTCCCTTTTACTGTTCAATCGATTTCAGGGATCTTGTCAAATATAAAAAGCCACCTTACTTTATATATATATTTAGTATAATTCTTATTAACGGCTGTATTTTTGTTTCCTAAGTTACGTACCCTGCTTTTGGAATTGAAAAGTTTGCTGGAGTACAAAACAAAACAATTGAAAAAACAAAACCACATTATACACGTTTTACAACAGGAACATAAATCCTTAACCAATGAAATTACCATCTTAGAAGGGGGTACCCATGCTAAGAAGAATGTTAATGTAAGTGAATTTGAATAGATATAAAGCTAGACAAGATAAAAATCTAGATTTTGTCTTTTTACAGAAAGAGAAAAGACTAAAGTATATACAAGAACAGGAGTTAGAAGTACAACGTCAATTGTCCAATGAAAGGATCAATCTATGGGAATTAGAGGGTCATATCAAAAAGGTAGGTTGTTGGAACAGGTAGATAACTTCTATACATTTTTATTATGTTTTGTTAGATGGAAAAAGAAATCGATGGTTTACGTAAATTAGAAGTACCCGATAGCTGTTATAAGGATACCATTTGTAAAGTACAAAAAAGTGTGGTAAAATTAGAAAATAGACTCGATGTGGTGAATAAAAAGTGCAGTGATGTGTTGACCGAAAACTCTAAGTTAAGAGATTCCATAAATCATATGCTACAGGATCGGTAAGTTATGTAGAGTTTACAATCACCCTTTCAATGTTATTTCAAAGAATATGAAATGGAATGCCATTTAAAATATCTTTAATTTTATAATTTTAGTGCTAACTTCAATGAAATGTGGCAGTCCATGGTTGCTCAGTTTAATGAGGGCAAAAAATTCATTATGGACTTGATAGATCAATCCACGTTAGCTTATGATCAAAGAGAGGAACTTTGCAATAAATTACAAGTTTTAAAAGATCGTAATGAGAATGATAAAATAATGCATATACAGGTACATATATTTCGAATCAAAACCTCATTACTAATCACACGGAGTACAAATTGTGGTTTTCTTTTTTAGGAAATGCGTGAAATGCAAAGACGTTTGGAGCATGATGCTAAATTACAAAAATTCTTTGATATCAAAGGCCAGAAACGTCTTAATCCGGAATTAGAACAACGTGAAAGCGATAAGAAATTGGCACAAAAAGAAGCTTTCGAAAAACAATTAAAGGAATACAGGGAAATAATAGAACGTATGAAGGTATTTGAAGACTGAAAATATATTGTTAAAAAGCTTGTATTTATAAGTTATTATTGTAGGAACTTTACCAGGAAAGCGAAACACAAAAGTTAACCGCACAGTTTAGAAGACAAGAAGAGGAAAATTTCGCCTTGTTTAATTATGTCAATGAATTGAGTCATGAGGTGGAGACTTTAAATGATGTTACCCAAGAGTTAACAGATGAAATAGGTGTGTTGAAAAAGTTTTTATAAGGCTGGCAAGTATTTAAATAATTTTTGTACCTTTATTCTATAACAGAACGCCAAAAGGCTGATCTACGTGAGAAGGAGCTGCTACAGAAAACCGAGGCTTTAGATTATCTTAATGAACAACTCGAAAAAGCCGAATTGCAAAATAATGAAACTAAAGAAAAACTAAGAACATTGGAATTACGTTTACAGCAAATGCTTTTAGGCATTGCAGATATATTTAAGTATGTTTTTTATATTCATTTATTATGTTGAATACATCATTAATTTTTTTTGTTTGTTTTTAGACAATTATCTTGTGATGATGCTCCGATTTTAAATGTCCTATGCACTAACACTTCTATGACCAGCCACAACGTCAAGCTGTTCATAGGCGTTATTGAAAAACGAATCAATACCATTATAAGTGGCATAAATATAGAGGAAGCTTCGAATAAAATTTTAGCGAAAAGAGATCGCATACCCAAGTTTAATGTCAAAGAATCAGCAAAAATGAAAAAATGACGGTAAGTACAGGCTTATTAATTAATTTTTATTTTGTTTTATTATTAAATATTTATATAACATTTACATTTCATTATTACTTTTATTATTACTAATTAAATTATTAAAAATTAATTTTTTTTTTAAATTTTAATATTTTTTTTTTGTTTTTTGCTTCATTGTCAGAATTAAGGCAAGTAGGTGAAATTAAAGCTTATTTTTCTAATTTGTTTAATAATATTAAAAGATTTTTTTCAATTTCATTTTATTTGCTTTTAATTTTTCTAAAAAATCTTGCTTTGATTTCGTGCTTTACTTAATTCTAACTTACAAGTATTTAAAAAAAAAAATATTTCTATTTTGTTATATTAGTTGTCTTGTTAGTTTCAAAATATTATTTGTTGTTTTTAAATTTTTCTTTATTTTAATTATGGTGTTATTATCAATCTACGAAGAATTATAAGCGATATGTTGTGCTACAACGAATTTTTTCTCATAATTATTTAAGTACTGGTTTTACAATTACTTAAAAGAAAAATCAGTTGCCAAAAATATTTTAATAATATAAGGCATACAAAGTTTAATTTTACAACTAAAACTCAAAAAGAAATAAACAAAATATGAGTTTGTATACGCCTTCATCACAATTTCATTCCAAAGTAATTTGTTTAAATATTTGAAGTTAAAACTTTGGCAAAATATTCTATGAAAAACACTTCTTTTAACATGCATACACAATTTTTTGTTCTAATTTTGTTGAGCGAAGAATGTTGGAAAATTCAACATTTTTGAAGTAGTGGCTGTTGTCAAAATTTTATTGAATTGTTTAGCATTTTCTAATTTGTTATATTTCTCCCCTTTCGTCTATATTTTCTATTGGTGTAACACGTTTAATATCGCAGTTTATACGGTAGTAAGTTGAGTTACTAGATAAAAGTTGTTTTATGTCGTTTTTAAACCTCAGCCCTCTGACATATTGAAAAGAAAAATATGGAAGAATATTCCTTTAAGTATTTTCTGGTAAATGCTCTGAGAGTAATTAATTGCAATGAAACGTCTTTTCAAATCTTTTATTCAAATTCAACATTAAATTGTAGATCCGATCATGTCACTCATGAAAAAGTTTTAACCCATGCCTGGTGTGAGACGCTATCCTGACTGTAGGTTGTAAAAGCCAATAATATAATGATTATAAATTAATGTAAGAAATATAGAGTAGAAATTTTATTCGAATTATAAAAGTACAGTGGTTTTTGATTTTTTTTAATTTTCTTGGTTTTTTAACGATGGAGAGAAAGTCTAAAATGAAAATTTAAAAGAAAACTGGCAGGAGAATAGAGAAACAAATTCTTTCTTTTTTCAAATATTTGTTCTTTTCATAAGAATTTCTTTCGATTACAACAATCTCATACTAATTGAGAAAAACAAAATGTTTGAAGGTTAATTACGAAATTATTGCTTTCGAATAAATTTTGAGGTTTTTTAAAAATTTTTGGAATGAAAGTTTTCCATGAAAAATATTTTCGATTGCTGAAATCGCTTGGCTTACAGAAATTGGGATCGGGTTTTTCTATAATTTTTAAATTTTAGTTATTTCTTTAATGTTTTTATTTGCGTTTTACATAAATTATTCACTTTTATGATTTTTTAATGCAAATTATGTTAAAATAATAGAAGCTTAACGTTATTTTCAAAATCAGTAATCAAATTGTAATGGGATTTATTGCTCTAAAGAAGGATTTATTTTTTAAAAATTGTTATATTCACAAAAAAAAAAATTAATATAACTTATAAAAATTTGTTTAAATGATTAATAATTTTTTTCATACAAAAACTCATGTTCTATTAAATTTCTTTAAAGTTAAAATACTACAAAACTAATTTAAAATTATTGAAATTTTATACATACAATATAAAAAAGCGTTAGTGTTTCATTTACTGTCATCTAAATACATACATATAAAATAAAATAATTATAAAAAATAAAATACTTTCATACCACAAACAAATATAAAATAATAAAAATTAATAATTAGTACATTAAGATACTTTTAAAATATTTTAAAATTTAGTTTAAAAATATTGTGATTTTTTTTTGTTAAAATATTTTGATTTTAAATTACAAAAAGGTACTTTTTTTAGACATAATTTCTTTTCGGTTTCATTTTTTTTTAAACTAAAGGTCTTTTCTTAAACATAAAACGAAATAGAATTTTTCTAATTTCAGACCTTTAGGATTTTTATTTTATATTTGTTTTATTTTTTTCTTAAAAATATATAAAATTTACTTAATATAACTAATATAAATATATTTTATTATATATTTAAGTAAATAAAATAAAATATGAGTTTTTAAAGTTAGTTTTTAGGTTAAAAAAAAAGAAACGAATTGTTTATACATTAAAAAAATAATATTTAGATTTAAATAATAAAAGCTTTTACATGATTAAAATTATAGACGCATAGCGCCACCATTTCCAGGCTAATAGATTACCGTTGAAATAGGCTCCACAGTTTATAGTTGGTCCAACGTTTAGCTAAATTAGCAGCGGCACTGGTTTGTTGAGGTTCAGCTGGTTGTATTTTACGATTGTTAATCATTTTTGAACGCATTTGTTCTTCAATAAGTTCTTGCATGTCCATCTAGAACAGGAAAAAAAGATATTTGTTTCTTAAATAAATTCCTTAATATTTCCAAAACTATTTTTATACTAACCTGCCATTGTTCTAACTGTTGGGATAATTCCACCTTTTGCTGTATGGATTCCAATAGTTGTGAATTGGCTTGCATAAGTTCAACTCTGGTCTTGGCCAATTCAACTTCGGCTTTAGTGCGTCTTTCAGTAGCATTATCACGTTCTTTTTGCGCTTTAGCCAATAACTCATCACGATCGGTGTCGTCCACCAAATCACCTCTGGCCTGATCACGTTCCTCCTTGACATTGGTCAATTCCACATCGGTAACAGCCAACTTAAGAAGCGAAAATTTCGAATATTTAAATAATTTTCATGGTTTTTTAAAATTCAAATCAACCAGCTTACATTAGCTTCCAATTGCTGTATCAATTGATGTGACCGTTTGATTTCATCTTCTTGTTCTAAAACCAAATTTCTTGTCTGATCCAACATCTTTTTGAAATTGCCTGCATCCAAATTCAGTAGCAAACGTGTTAATTCATCGGACATGGCCGATAACATGCCAGGGCGAAAATTAATGGCATTATGACCATTTTCACTATTGCCATTCGTTGATATTGTATTATCCATGGATTCCAGATCCAATGATATGTCCGAATTTAAACCTGTAAAACCTTATTGGTTTCAAATATCACAGTAATTTTTCTAACTACACAAACAAACAACAAAAACTACAAATTAATCGTTAAACCTACCTGAGTCATCATCATGGCTGATTTTCAAAGAATCCACCAAAGATTTCAATTGTATATATACCGAGCGTGCCTCAACCCAGATCTGTGAGGGCTTACCATCTTCCGAAAAACTGGCCTCATCTTCATCGCATTCCATTTCGAATTGTAGGGACTTTTTACCGGTGGAACCAGAATAATTATCCTTTATTATGAAGTTTTTTTTTTTGGTTTGTTTGGTTGATTTACAAATTTAAAGTCATAATAAACAGTGTTAATATTGAGGTATGGGTAATGGTTTCATTTAATTCAAATTCAATGATTAGTTACGTTATGTTTTTTTTACTTTTTATAAGATTTGGAAGAATATCGAAATGCGAATAATATTTATGAAATTAACTTACCGCTCCCAAACGTTCGCTGAGAACATTGTTTTCTCTGGTGGCTCTTTCAAGGGCCTGTAAAGTGGTCTGCAAGAATAAATATAAAGCCATAAATTTTAGAAATTGTAACTCAGATCCTAGCCTAAAATTGTGGGCGTGGCAAAAGCCGATAAAAGATTATGCCATTATGCTATAAAGACCTCTAACAACCTGGATTTCGTTCCAACCACATAAACCATAGCACATACACAGTTTGCGTGTTATAGTGGAACACTTCATGGAATGTTTCTTAGACTTTTAAAAAGCCTTCGACGAACTGAATCACAGTGTCATCTGGAACGCACTGTCATGTAAGAAAATTCCTTGCAAATTCACCCTACTTTATATAGCATAACCTCTCTTTTGCCGAATAAACATAGCAAACTACTGATAGGGACGGTGTAGGTAGGAATAAGTGTTCGGCGGAGCTAGGTCCCATTACCACTACTATTTAACATAGTTTCGGATACGATCCTTGGAAAAACCCTCAAAAAACCAAATATACATTTGAACATGAAATTTGTTGAGGTCCATTACTCAACATAGTCTTCTGTCGAAGAACTCTCGTTTTTTATTCTATCGATATCTACGTGGCTGTAGAATATCTCGATGGGCTTTTTATTGCCCATTTTCGTAAACTATTATGGCAATTCAATCTTTTGGAATGTAAAAAAATTAGTCTACTAGTAGAGCAGTAGCAGCTTATGACTTGAAAGCATTATAATGCGAAGTATGTGGTTAAGTACTCAGTTGTAGTCTTAACATGATAACGAGAATTCAGTGTTCCATTCAAACTGTCGTATATATACCCACTCATATATAAAATTAGCACACACAACATGGGTGGTGTGAGAAGCGATGTCGTATGTATGTACATATGTATTCAACCTGTCGTATAAGATCGCTGTTATGGCTTCATTAACAAGTTGCAAGACATGGTAGAACAGAGACATTACGTCTAAATAAATTGCCATTGCATTTAGCAAATGCTTTTCCACATTTCTTCTGAAGACGAATTTTGAGATATTACTTCTGTTAAATGTTTAAGTCATAAGTCGCTTGCTATTAATATACAGTCAAAGAAAAAAGTATACATACACCACTGTATTTAGATATACACTACGGTATGTAGACTTTTCCCCCGGTGATTTTGATCAAATTGAAAAAGGTGTTATAGCGTTGTTTAACGAATATAAAAAAGTATCACCGAGAAATTAATAGAAAACTACAAAAAATTAGCAGGAAAAAGTCTACATACAGCGGTGCATGTAGAATTTTTTCTGTGACTGTAGGTAATAATGTATAGCTATTCTTAAACTGAAGTATAGTTGTTTAAAGGGTTAAATATTTCTCACTTATATGCCAACTCTAAAATGTGTTCTAATATGTATGTACGAGTACATACATATATATTCTATATTCTATATAATTAGAAAAGTTAGTTAATGTCTACAGCAACTGATAAATACATAAATAACGAAATGCAATATTAAAAACAACGCAATTTCTTTTAAATAAGAATGTCTGTAGTTCTTAGCAAAAGAAATATTTTCAAAAACACTTTAAAGTAAGATAATGAAGAAATGTCACATCATTTCAGCAAATGTTTTTTTCTACTTTTTTTCTTTAGTTAAAATGATAAAGCATAGTCAGTATAATAGAAATGACTTTTTGACACCCTACTGAATCCCTTTTTTCCCTCATTGTAAATAAAACATTCCCTAAATTTCGAATATAATGTGGGATAGAGTTTTTTCTATCCACTTACCTCCAATTTAGTTTCTTGCTCTCTGGCATGCCTTTCCAGCATGTGTATACGATCTGAAGCCTCTTCTAAAGCTGAACTTAAGGTTTCCTTTTCTTCTCGAACCATTTGTAAACGTTTCTCCAATTCATGGCGCTTTTCTGTGGTTAAACTCAATTCGGTTTTTATGGACTCCAGGCTGTTAACGTGTTCCTTTAAGAGAATAAAAAAATTAAAAAAAAATTTAAAAAAAATTTTTTTTTAATTAAAATTTTACCTGTAAACTGGTATTCCTATATGAATACTGATCCTTAAGCTCTTGTATTTGTGACATTAATTTCATTTCTGTATTATGGGCCTCTTGTATTTGCTCGGTTAGACGGGAATTTTGACTGGACAACTCTTCAATTAGAAGGGTCTTCTCTTTTTCCGCTTGACGTATTGCATTATCCTTTAAAGAAAAGAAAGATAATTTTAATAAAACGTGCTAATTTTAAGAATTATAAATAAATTCCTTGTACCTGAGCCAGCAATTTGTTTTTCAGTTCATTGAGATCCGTTTGTATTTCCAGCACCCGTTGTTCACTTTCCTCTTCGGCAATAGCCAGTTTTTGACGTAAAACATGTTTTTCTTGTTCCAGTTTCTGTTCGGTATACAACAAAAAGATTTGTTTTATTATTATAAAATGTCTTTATTCGTTTTAAATGCTGTTTCAAAATATTTAAACAGACAATGTTTAAATTAAGAATTAATGTATGGCGACTCAAGTGTATGAATTAACGTCAAGCGGGTGTTTTTATAAGGCACAGTGGTACTGAAGGTCAATTTGCAGGTCAAATAAATAATAAATTTGAATTTGTATTTTAAAAAACTATCAATAAGTTTTGTTTTTTAGGGTTTTCAAATTTAAATTTATTTGTTTATACCTTGGTACCACTGTACGTATAAACGTAAATAATAAATTCATTTATTTTAATATCAATATCGTAAACATTACAAATGTTTTCTTCTTTAAATACAATTAAATTGAAATTGTAACGTTTACTACCGTGTTACCATTTCTACAGTTACAGTTTTTTGTATGCAAATGACATCACGTTTAGAGTTCCACGTCACAAGGTACTTTAATTTAAATTTCGAAATCTTGAAAGAATAAAACTTTTTAAAAAGTAAAGAACTTTTCTGACGAAAATAAACTATTTTATGGAAACCAGTTAATTTGTTTCAATTTGTACTGGACGTGATCAGAATTCTAGATGCATTCAAAATAGGCAATGAGTTTTTCAAGTACAAATGTATAGTACCGTTTAGAAAATACCACAGTGGTTAAAAAATTCTAAATTTATATCAAAAAGATCAAAATTCACACTGTAAGGTTTGTCGCAAAATTTGTTCTTCACAATTAGTCTCCACCAGATAGCATTGCTGATGGTTTGGCCTTTACTAATAAACATGTTAAACTTTGGAGCAGTTGCGTTTGTTGTTCGCCAAGTTTTTATAATTATTGTCGTGAAGATTTGCCTCAGTACTGTGACTATACGATCTACTGTACTCCCCCCAAACTTTGTAGGGTATTCCTATAATGTCTCCCCCAAGACTATTGCCCTGATAAATGTCAGGATGCAGATCGGTGTCAAAAAAGACAATTCACAGCCTAACTCTTGATATGCACACTCAGGCGTTTTTTTCCTGGAATATGTTCCGATAATTCATTCTCATCGTCACTGAATCTACATGTTGGACTCGAGACAATCTCCATTCTGAATAAGTGGATAGTCTGTATAGTTTAATACATGATTCTGATGTCCTCTTACTGTAGTTTGTCTGTCGACTTTTCTGTACAGAGTATGTTAGATCATCAGTACCATTATTATTTGATATTAATGATGTATTCAACGTGCTGATTTCAATTGATATTATAAAACGTAGTAAAAAGAATTCCATTCTTAATTTAGAATGAAACCATTACTGACATTTCTGGGATAATTTCCTTATCTAATACCACTCAGAGAAAGTATCGCCCCTATCAAAAATATCAAAATTGTACAACCGATCGGAATTTCAGATGATGGGTTACACTTTCTTTTCTAATCCCTTGTAGGCGATTGCAGTCTTCTAATTTACCTCCTTATTAAGCTCCCTGAGCTTCAGTCCAGCCTCAATTGATGTACTATGTATAGTAGTTTAGTATGGTTCTGATGGAACACAAGCCTCTTCCGTTCATTTGTTGATGAAAACCGATCATCTATCTATAAAAGTTTCCTGCAGATGTTTTAATTATGATAGAGGTGGTACTTGATAAGAGTTTGACTACAGGAGAGAAGCTTATAGTAGAGGTTGCGATTTCAAGCCGATCAAAACGGATACAATCTTTTCCAACTGGCAATTCTAGCTAGTCTGCCGTTCGTGTTTGCTCATTGAAGTGCTCAGACCTGTGTACCAATATCGAAAATAACTCTTCTGTTACTGAAAGTGTTGCGGATAATCTAGATTTGTCGACTTTGCGGCATTCTCCGTAATTGGGCTTATCATATCGACCGTTAAAGCGAAATTTCCATTTAGGTCTGCACCTTAATCCATATAAAGTTGAATTCGCACAACGATTAAAACTGGCTGAACACTCACAACGTCTTAGTTAATCTCTAGAACAAGAGGCTTTCAAAGCTGATTTTTCGAATATATTTTCTTCAGCGATTTCTGACTCGGTAGTTTTGATGTTAACAAGTAGAACAACTCATTGCAACCGGAAAATGGGCCTTTGTGGTGCATATGATAGTTTAAAAGTGTCATTAGCCTGCTTTTTTAAGAAAAGAAACCCGCAAGAATCGTTATAGTCAATTCAGAGTGTTATGGGCGTACAGTAATCGACTTTGTTAGGCTGTAATTGAAGTCCTATTAGTCCTACAATACAATCAATTTTGGTTTTATTGCATGAGAAGTTCCCAGGAAGAGTAGTTACGCGTTTGGGCAACGTCAATTGGCCACCAAGATTATGCAATTATTCGCCGTTAGACAATTTTGTTTATATTGTCAATCACCATGTCCTCTAATGCTGGAGCAATTGGACATTAACATTCGTTATGATAACACAGAGATAGTAGTCGAAATATGTGATAAATTAATTGGAAACCAGCTCAAAAGAATCTACTGCTAAAAGTAATCAGGAGTCTGTCGTTTAAATGAGATTGTTTTTCGTACAGAATGGCATGATCCACACTTTGGAATGAAACAAAAGTTCTATAGGATTCAAAACCTTATGTGTGTTTTATTCAGCTTTGCTTTTAAAACCAAAATGTGGTTAAACATATATGAAGAATCAAATTTAGACTTCCTTTAGCATTTATACTGAATAATTGTTTTAAGCCCTGAGATCAATCATGAAATTTGAATTTGAATTAATGCCAATAAGCAAGAAAGGGTTTATTACAGCAAGTAATCTCTTTATTTTGCTTCAATTAGTTGTTTAATCAAAGAAATTATTGACTGTTGCCAATTATTATGCGATAATCCACATAAGTTTTGTGCAATCATTCATGTTCAATTCAAAACAATTTTCGTATGAAGAAAAGTGTTTTTTAGGAGAATTCTTTCATAACTTGACCAAAAACGCCAAATATTCGGCCAAACACAGAGCCTAATTTCGGCTTTAATGTAAACAAACCAAAATGTTATTTCTTTGATTAACAACAACAGCTTTTAAGAAAATTGTTAATTAAAAAAAAAATAGAAAACAAACAACAAAAACAAATACTATAATAATAGTATTACATAATTGATATCGAAAATGGAAAAAATCAAACCAATAAACGAATATCTTTTCTTGTTGTTTTTTTTTTTTGTTAACAAGAGTTTCATTTAAAGTGCAGTTTTTTGTTTTTTTTTGCAAGCCGAATACAATTTTCATTTTTCAATTCAATTTAACAAGTTTTGAACATGAAAGACGCTTAAAATAACTGGCATGAAGTCATTATTGTGGTATATTAAGGAGACAACAACAATAATAAAACAATACTGGATTTAAATATTTATTTTAATGAGTATTCTTACACTGCCTGTTAAAAAAGCTACGAGATGGTGTCATACTTATTGATCAGATTTGTTTTTACATTTAAAGATGAATGAATAAAGGAATGAGTGAGTGATTTAAAGATGGTGATGAGTCAACACGAGTTAGTAGTGAAAACAAGAAAAATTAACAATTTTAACATATTATCAACATAAATAAATAATATTTTTTAAAATCGTGAGGAGTTGTATAATTAAAAATCAATAGGAAGGTTTATTTTTGCCTGTCAAGCACTGGCCTTTTTATGAAATCCACGTGACTTAAGTGGATAATTAATGAACTTTAGGTCTTCCTATTAAGATTGTCAACCCACACAGTTAATTATAGCCTGTTTATGTATAAAAATTTATCATGTATAAGGTTTTTTAACGAAGATTTTTTATCTTTAATCAACTTCGTTTAAACCATGTCCCAGGGCTAACTCACAAGTCTTGAGTTTTCAATTTCAATAATCTGCAACTGGGCTTCGCATTAAACCATGCCTTCTTTAGAATTCAGCTGAAAAGCAGCATGAAAGTTTTATGAATTGAGTGATCAATACGATATCAAGTACCGAGAAAACGAGAATCGAATGAAAGTAGTTTGTATCGAAACAAGGACGAATACTGGCAATAATAGCTTCGTTTAAAACCATTGCTGTCCGTTGTGCTACCACGGAAAGCCATACCTTTAGAACTAAATAAAAAGTCCTGATTTTCCGATCTATCATATGCATTCGGGTTTCGCTTTAAAGCATAACTCGTCAAGAATCAAGCTAAAGACCTGTCCCTGTCCTATACTAAGTAACGATAGCTCCGTTAGACTATTAGAGAAAGGGAGTGTCGAATGAGAGAAATTAGCGTCGAGGCAAGAAGAACACTTGCAAACACACAAATCACATTTTATTTGAGCACACATTGCGTCCTGTGGTGATACCAAGGGAAGCCATGAAGCCACAACTAAATGACCTGTCCTGATTTAGTGATCTAGACATATGCAGCCGGTTGACTTGCCAAGAATAAAACCTGTCCAATATTTTGTAACGATAGTTCCCTTAAACTATCGGGAATGAGCAAGCCAAATGTGCGAAGTCCGTGTCGTACGAGAACCGTACACTAGCAATTAAAGTGGGCAATAATGTTTTCCTCCTAAGTAAAATTTTCAATCTCTCCAAAAATATTCTTGCTCGTAGGCCAAGTCTCTTGCGGTGCTTGGCTTTACGCATTGATCTCTCAGATTAGATACGATGACATACGATTTTGTTTAAATAGTTTATACGCGAGCTTTCTATCGAATTTGGGTCAGATATGACATGCAATGAAGGAAGATTTTGCCTCAGCCCCAGAATTGCTATCGGCCCATAAATATCTAATGGATAGCCTGAAGAAGTCTATATTCTTAGGATATTTGATAGGAGCTCACATGATCTACCAAGTTCAGTAGCTTCACAATTATCTGGGATATCCTTGTGATCAGAAATACCTAAGAGATTGACATAAATCTGTTGCGAAAATCTATCGAGGACTTGCTGTCTTACTAAGTATCAGTTCCGTTAGAGTAATTAAAGGCAATAACCTCTACTCGAAACACACAACAATAGTCAGTGAGGCAGACGGATATAGAGAAAATTCCACAGCCTAACTAATTCTGAAGTTTAGAATCGTTTGAGTAGACATCCACAGAATCTGGGGAACTGTTGTTGTCGAAGAAGGAGGCAGTCTTTTCTGCTTGGAATTCTAGTGTGACAATCGAGATGAGATATGTAGTTATGGGTCGTTAGGGGTTTCAAATTTTTGAATACACGCAAGATAAGCAATCTAATAAGCTCCCTGGTCCCAGCTTCACCAGAGAAAATAACATTAACAATGCACATCATAGGAATGGTAGAGTAAAACTCTATGAGCAATATCCATACGCCCTAATTCTGTAAAAATTTGTCCTCTGTTATCATATGATTGGACTTGAACTTTCAAAAGGTTTTACTTTTTTTTATGGTTTTTGTCTTTATGACAGTAATTTTACTGCCAAGATCGTGTGAAAAAAAATGTGAAATTAAATTTTGTATCAAGTCATCATCACCATCATCAAGTGATGAACAATAATAATAACGAAAAACAAAAGAAAGAAACAAAGAAAACCTATTCCTTTTTTTATAAATTTAAATAATAACAAATAAGACCTTTTCAAATGATTACAATTATAAATGGATACTCTGGGGATGTACTCATAAGTAAATAACGATGTTGTACTCATATGATGTGGAATTTATTTTGAATTTAATTTTTTTTGTTGTGCTCAATAGAAATCAACCGCAATCATTTTTTTTCTATTTTTTTTAAATTTAATTTTTCTTTATTTAAAATCAGACCTCAGTTTGAAGACTGAACACCATTAAAAGAGTTGGATGGATGGCATCATACTCTCGTATACGAGTTACTCGTAATTTATTTTGTTACAGCAGTTTGCTGGTAATGGTGATGCTATTAAGTGTGACTAAGTAATGGTAGGGATGTATGCATGTACTCGTGTGTATGTATATTGTTAATACAATATATGTAAATTCATATGTAACGTACATATATTATAATTCAAAATTTCGCCGCCTATTATTTCTGTATAGTTTGCAATTGTGTACCCTACTTTCAAGGTGTTTGTATGCATAGATTTTTGAATGGACGTGTAACATATTCATAAAGAATAGGGTACGGATTGCAGAAAATAATTGAAGAACTGCTTATAAAAAGGAATGCTTTTCTGCCTTATAAGCTTAGCTTATAGGACAAGGTAATGCGGCATCAAATAAAATGAGTTTACAATGAGAAGTGATTTTTGTGACAACAACTGATACCCTTCCAGTATAACCCCAAAAATTTCATTGATTGTCTCTTAAAGCCATAAAACCCTGAAGCATACACAATACTCTACTAACTTCTCATGTGGCGATAAATTTTACGTAAGAATTTCCGACAACAACATAGAGTAGAACGACATAGGGTGCTTATGAGTGCTATAAGCTCTTCTCATATAGTTAAGAAGCAGTCAATGAAGTACCATGCTATGAACGCTTGAAAACCCTAACACCTAGTGACGTCAAATCGTTGAGCCAGTTCGATACATGTTACACAGCCCTGCAAATTTGGACTTTTTTGTGCAAATAAGATGGCTCCAGGTGTTTTCTTCTTTCAGATTTAAAAAATTCAAAATGGCGGATCCAATATGGCGGTCGAGGTTTATAAAAATTAATCAGATTTACTTGAAAATTGCTACTCAGATCTTCATTTAGATTTAAAAAATTCAAAATGGCGGATCCAACTCGACCGCCATATTGGATCCGCCATTTTGAATTTTTTAAATCTGAATGAAGATCTGTAATCAGCGACCCCAAAAACCCCTGAGTAACAATTTTCAAGTAAATCTGATTAATTTTAAGGACCTCCGTAATGTGTTTCTTTTTCCCTTCCACTCCTTGACATAAACCCACCCCCTACTTTAAGGGTGCATGCAAACAATTTTGCTTTGGGCTCATTTTGAAGAGCAAAGATCAATTGTCAATTTCTGACAATAGCGATGGTTCTAGCACGTCAGTGTTTAGCTCTACAATGTTTCAAAAATGGCCAAAAACGCTATTTTTAGGGGTTTCAACTCCCTTTTTCTCGAAAACCTGACGTGATGGAAAATTTTTGATTCGTGTTCAGCGCACAAAATGCCTTCGGAAACACCTGGAGCAATCTTATTTGCAAAACCCATGCAGGGCTGTGTTATTAATGACGTTGTCATCTGAGTTGGTAGGTGTTAATATAATATTTGAGGCATGGGTGTCTTTATTTCCAGGTTTAGAATGTGTTTTTATTGTACTCGGGCTCTTCTTTCTCGAATCTCATCGCTGGCAATCTTTTGCTTCGTAGCACTTTATCTACCCAGGAGAGGAAATAATAAGTGTCAAGGTTACTTGACACGATTGGAAATTAGAAGGATACACATTTCAACGTATTTTGCCTTGTGGCTACTTCTTGCGACTGCTTCAAACAGAATGAAACACTGAGAGCACCTATGTAAAAGCCCTGATGTTCTAGAGTTCTATGGACAGCAGGGGTAAAACAGACACCAAATGTATTTGTGTTATGTCTACAAACAGAAGTATAGGGTCTTCTTTAAGCGCTTTCTATCTTTAAATTTAAATTAAACAAAGTCTGTGTGAGATATTATCGAAATTTTAATTTTTTTAATTGATGTCATCAGCATCGTTCAATGAATGAATGTAGCACATTCAAAATGTTCAATATCCCATGACTTTGGCGCATAAATCAGGCTGAATTTGATACCAAACAGATACGTAATGCAAATACAACAATTTTGTTTCTTCACGTATTCCTCTAATGTGTTTCCAAAATCTGTTATCCTTATGAACTCTAGGACGTGGTTCGTTGTCAGTAAAGAAAACTGCCGGTCTGTTACTTGAAAGGCCAGCAAGTGTTTACTCCTGAGATCCATTGACGCTACACATCTTCAAAGAATCTACATATTTGTCTTGAGTCGATCCCTATTTTGAACAAGTGTTCTCTGAGACTACATTGCCCGGTAAAAGGGTCGGTTCCTAGTGACTTATTTCCCTGAAATTGTTAGCCAAAGATTGCCGTTTCATACATTTAGTTGATATTAGGAAAGCAGGCGTTAAATCTCAAACGACTGAATTAAAGAAGATGTATATTAACACTTATCTACGACCTGAGAGGGGCTAGTGTCTTCAAACAATCTCTTAAACGTTTTGAATTGTACGCCACTGCTTTGTGTTTGTGCTGTTACAATCCAAATGAGAATGTCAAGAAGATAATTTAATTTTAAGCAGAAGAATGCCACCATAAGCATTGCTCAAGAACTGTTGTATGATGTCAGTATGAAATGCATCATCATAACTGGTTATGAATCATGATGGGGCATATGAGGTTATGATGTCAAAATCAAAACCTAATAGTCTCAATGGAAAAGTTTAGATTTTCTTCCATTAATGTGGCGAGAGAGAAAACTCTCTTTATTTTTCTTTAATTTATTGAGAAATCATGAAAAGATTTTTAACAAAATAAAAGAATTTTAAAGAGGAGAAAGAAAGGGGAGAAAATAAAAGATTATTGCATTCTCACAATTTTAGGAATGGATGGTGATTAATAGGAGATTATGTCACCTATTAGAACATCAATGTAGCCTAACGACTTCATATTACGCTTACATTTTATCCGAAAATAAACTCTTTCCTATTCGTCATAACTTTCTTTCAGTTTTCAATTAATTTTTCTACATTAAATCCGTTCATAGACTTTGAGGTGTTTTCAACTTCCGCTGTTGTGCTTGAAATCATTACCCAGTAATAAAAAAATAAGACTGCAAAGCTAAAAGCGGCAGTACCATCTTCCACAACAACAACAAACAATAAATAAAAGAAAAAAATTCACTCCCCTTATAGAGTAATAAATAATTTTTCTTCCATTTTTTTTTTATAAATTTTGCTTTTGTTCAAAGTTTTATAGAAAAAAAAATAGATGAAAAGCGTAATCGTTAAAACATCATCAAAACATTTCATTGAGCGTGAAATAGTAACAGAGAAAGTATATTAAATATCTTTAAGATACAATACTTTATGCTACTACTGCTGCCACTACTATGACTACGACTATATTTTAGTTATTGTTTAGCTTTGTATCTAATAATATTAACTATTGTTGTTGTTATTGTTTAGGGTTTTAGGCAAAGAAATAACTACAAAATAAAAGAAAAAGAAACAAATTTGAACTTTACTCGTGTATTTGTCTAATTTTTCCTGAAAGAAATGCAAATATTTTCTAAGTTAATTCTTAAGAGAAAAACAAATAATTGTAATAACAGTTAATCAATAGCGACTAAGTGTCACTCTACATCAACATATACTTTTGAGAACAATTAATTCCTTGTATTAAATCTAGAGGCGAACAATGGTAGCTTACTATTCCTACAATAGCAAACGATGAATTTGTGACATCAAATGTTATCCTAACACCTCGTTAAACTGGTAGTTCACGGTTTTCCAAAAGAATTAGAATGACTTCACTTGTGTTAATACTTTCCTTAATACATACATACATACTATATAATTGATCATTACAACCCTTCAGCCAGGATTACGGCCTAGTTTTCTCACACCACTTATGTTGTGTGTGTTAATTTTATACATGAATGGTGAAACCTACAGTTTAAAGTCGGCTCCGAGCGACAGATTTTTGAGAAACGTTTCATGGTAATTTTATTTACTCTCAGAGTTTTTGCCAGAAATCTCCTTAATATCCAAAGGAACTGGCGATGAACTCATTTCAGAATAGTTAGGTTAGGTTAGGTTGTAAACGTTGCAAGCAAATTTAGCAACTTCTCTAGGAAATCCTAGGGTCCATTTTGATAACGCGGAAATCTACCTCCCCAATAAACATTCATGTATTTTCTATATTTTCCCTTCGAGAATAAACCTGTACTGTTGAGAAATCCTATTTGATCCTACAGTGACACACTTAGGCAACGGTCCTGTTCTTGAAAACTATCTGTTCAAAGGTTTCTTAGTATAGTTACTTATACAGTCGGAAATCCGCACAGAAAGTGTTGTACTGTTGCTTTTTTATCATTCAAACATCACTTACATACATACAGTGTCCAATAATTACAGCCCTAAGAAGCTTGATTGCAGTCCTGCTAAGTGGTTTTTTCCCTAGTCAGCGCAGGCCAGAGCATCTAGCAAGTGAGTTAATCAAACCACCTTAGCACCATTTTCTCTATTACCTTCTTATCTATAAAATTCAAAGTCTTCAAGACGGCCTATTAAGTAACAGTATTTTATAAACACACTAAAGTATATCCAGGATAGTTCCGTAACTTGCAACTTATATCAATTCGATCTGGCACAGTCCAAGTAGAGGTAGTGAATAAAAACTGTTGGGACGACATTTCGATCTAATCAAGTTGGAATTTAATGCGTTAGTCGCTGCACAATTGGCCAGGCATGGTTATTATCATCAATCTTAAACATTTAATTCTCGTAGTTAACGCATGATTTGTTTCCACAATACTACGGATAGAAGTCATCTTCCCTTGTCTGGAGTTTAAGAAATATCAACTCGTTTAAGTCGGAATTAAGTGTCAATAAGTGAAGACTAAATAAAACTTAGAGGCTGCTGTTGAGGAACAAATTATCCGAAAGTTACTTTAGTCAGACCAATTACTAATTCGAGACATAATGCTTTCTAATATCAATATAATCTAAAATAATTCTTAATAGTGTCAAAGCAAGAGACCAGTAGCCTTTAAAAAGTACAGACCCGTTATCATGTTGTACACTAAGCCGATTTCTATCATATTCAGTCCAGAAGCTCTTTTACGAGTTTTAGCACAATCTGGTCCGCGGTGGCATCCTAAGCACATATCTAACTTAAAATCTGAACAAGAAGTGTATGAAACAAGACAATCTGGAGCCTGCTTCATCAGCGAAAAATTCTTTGTGGGACTGTTCTCTTTTAAGGTGCTTCAGTATAAAGATTTTAAAACCTCAGCTTATTACAATAGTCCAGAGTATAAAAAAATTGAATGAAAACAAATTTGAACTTTACTCGAGTATCAGTTTTTCATTCTCTCTAAAAAAAAAACTACAAATATTTTGTTTTTTAATAAAGAAAACAAGAAAAAATAAATTTGAATGACAATAGCAACAAACAAGACTATGATAATAACAAAAACAACAATACAAAAAAAACTGATGTTGTACTAGAAAATTGAGTTCATTCACAGACCAGCAATAATAAAAAAAAGTAAAGCGTACCGTTGGTTGGTTGGTCGGTTACTTGGCTATTGAAGGTTCAGCATTTAAACTTGTCTTCATATCTGTTGGTTACAAGATTCTTATTTTATTTCATTTTCTCTCTATTATTGTTTTTTTCTAAGTTGTTGCCGTTATTTGTTGTATATCCTCTTAACATTATTGTTTATTTTTATTTTCTTGTATTTGTTGCTGTTTTTGTGCTTGTTGTCAAGATTTTTATCGGTTTTTAAGCGAAATTTATTACTCATGTCTCACACAGGCACACTGTATCACAATAGTAGACTTCCTCTGTGTGTACGCGTGGTGCTATGAGTTTGTGTGTTAATTACATAGAGATGTTGTTGTCATTTAGTTAACTGTTAAATATCTAGAAGATACATTTCCTAATAATTATATACCTGACATTCGTTTAATAGCTTTAACTATGGCTAATGGCTATAAATTTTCCGAGGAAATTCTTTTGTTTTTTTCTCTTTTTGTTCCTTCCCTTCCTGGCAATTTAAGTAAACGGATGTTGGAAATTTTTAAGGAATTTCTAGACTTCCTTTTAGAAATTTAAATAAAACAATAATTAGTGAATTGATTTAATGATTTAATTGAAGGAAAAGCTGGCATAGAATGTATGGAAAAAGAGAATAGCGTTGAGACATTCTTAAAGTTTTTATGTTTTTTGTTTATTTTTTTTTTATCTAGTCAACCTGCACTTTTTCACTTCACTGTAATTACAGAGAATACAAAAAACTTGTGCCTGGGGCCTATAAATATTACAGTATTAATGTGCACATGCACATACATTAATGGCCATTGGAACCCTTTTAATAAAAATTGCTACTTAGTTCCTCATACCACCCAATTTGTGTTTATTTTATAACTAAGCAGCGGCACCTATAGAACAACAGAGTTGCAAAGCCTTTTTATGACAATTAGTTACTCTCAGTGCATTTTCAATAAGATTACTGAGAGGGGGTAGTTAAAAGAATTTGAATTGATTCTTGTTTTCATTAAATTTCTTTGTTTTTCTTCTGATTTGGACTAAAACCATAACCAAATTGTAGGAAAGGAAAAAACCAAGCCATAATAAATTGCTTTTCGGCATGGTTAAGTATACATTTTCTGTAGAGAATTTAAAGGTATGGATGTCGGCTCAACAATGTTAGTCCAATAATTTATTTTCAAATTGTTTACACAATTCATTTGTTAACCACTAACATGGCCAACACCACAAACATCACTACCACCACTAGCACTACCACACCACAACTTGCTAACCAAACCAACAAACCATCATTCATTGATCCATCTAAACCACTCCTTGAGGCAAATACAATTATTTGTTGTTGTTGTTGTTTTTGTATATATTTTTTTCTGGTCTTTACACCGGCTTAAACAGAAAAATAAAAATGTTGGCAATAAATTTTGCTCTCGTATTACTCTTGCAATATGTTGTTGTTGTTGCTATTGCTATTGCTGTTGTACTACAAGTGGTTATTGTTGCAATATTATTATTTATTTCATTTATTATTGTATTGTTTGCATTGTTGTAGTTTTTATTGTCGTTGTTGTTGTTGTTGGAATTTAAGTTTGCATATAATTTACGGGATGTTTATTTAAGAGTTTGATTAGAGAAACAAAAAAATTCAAATTGAAAACAATTTTCGAAGAAAAAAAAATTATTTCAGCTGTAAAGAGATCTACTTCTGGACGAGTTTTTTGTAATTCAATATTTGACCAAATAAAAAAATTATTTTTGAATCAGAAAATAATGTAATGAAGTTAAATTTAGCACAGAAAAAACAATTATACACTTCCGGGATCTAAAATAAAATGGTGAATGGGGATCCCCCCACCTAATAGTTGATATAATTCTAAAATCAGCGTTCGGATACGCGACTTTGGTGTCGTTTTTTCTCATTGTACGAGTATTGCGTATAATATGTATAGTCCTGGAATATTATAATTAAATTAGGCTGCCGTCCAAAATACAAAATGTATCAATACAAAGTTTGTATGCAGTTCTACTACTGTATATACATAAACTATGTAGATATGCAAAGTAACCAAACAATGCATCAACTATAAATCCGATGCCTGATTGCTCTTTGACTACGTTAAAAATACACATTGACGACGTTTTGAAATAGAATACATTGTATATATTTTGTACAGCGGCATTATGAAACACGATACTTTGTTCAAACACAAAGCAACTAACATTTTGGAAGGCAGCCTTACTTTTCATTGCCTTAAACAATAGTTATTGACAGATTTCGGGTGTTTTTTTAACTTCATGAGTACTCTGAAGTTGCCGTAGTCTAGTAGGTAGTGTATTGGCTTATTGGACGTGAGGTCACGATTCAAACCTCAGATCAGACATCTCCAATAAAACGAAATATAAAAAATATTACTTCGGCAACTTCCTCTCAGCGGATTTTTGGCACAAACTCTGAGAGTAAATAAAATTGCCATGAAAAGTTTCTCAAAAGTCTGTCGTTCGGAATTGACTTTAAACTGTAGGTCCCGCCACTGTTGTATAAAATTAACACACACAACATAAGTGGGTTGTAATGACCAATTATGTACGTATGTTCCTGAGCACTGTCATGTCGACAACTATGGTTTGACAGTTGAGACTGTCAAACAGAGTTGACATATCTGTTCAATAACATTGGGCATACAGATCAGGCGTAAAGGGATATGAAATTATCTCCAGCGTTGAAGTTAGTATATCATGTTGGATCTTATAACTATAAGCATTTGTATTTTGTAAAAATTTTCTTAAATTTAATGAATTTTAGTTGATGTTTAAATTACTGAATGAAAAATATTCTAATTTTATTTGGTTTCCTGTCATATTTTAAAACCCAGTTTTTCCACAAAAATTCTTTTAGCATAAAAATTCTTTGAAGTTTAGAATATTTATGATGTTCTCAACATTTTTTTGAAGTATAATTATGCTTAATTTTTGGGAAAAACCTTGGAAAGTCAGTAACAAAAAAGTAAAATTAAAATTTTCAAATTAATTGCTTCTGTTATTTATTTTTTTCTTTTTTTTTTGGTTAATTGTTAAATTTAAACAATGAAATTATTAAAAGAAATACGTATGGTATGTATCTTTAGCAAGATTTATTAGCAAACAAAAGCTAATTAATGAAATTTAATTTTTCTTAATTAATAACAATAAGGAAGACTTTAACAACTTTTAAAAAGCCATCAGTTTTAATAAATAAAAGTGTACGAAATTTGTTAAAAAAATACTAAAATTTATTCAAAATGAAATCATTTTAAATTTTAAATATTTAAATAATTAAAAAAAAAATAAACAAATAATACTGAGTCACTGTTTTCAACTCAGGAATTGCCATTGTTTTCATTAAAAAAATGAAATGTTTTAAACTATTTTTATTTATTTATTTTTTTTCTTCAAAGAACTCTCTTTAACTGTCTTAAGCTTTGTTTTTCTTAAAAAAAAGAAAACCATTTAATTCATGGCCTAATAAATTCATAAACATTGTATGCTAGGGAATCTCTACTTATTACCACAAATACACCCAGCTTTGTAAAATTATAATCGTTGTAATTATAATTAAAACAGTTACAAAAATTATGGTAGAAACTCCACTCAAAACAGTTAAAGAAAGATTAAATATTAAAAAAAAATTTATTAAATGTTTTAATAATTCCGAATTGAATTTTAGAACGTGGATGAACCGGATTAGCTATCGGATTAGTCGTTTCAAAACGCTACTATGCAAGGTTATCAGCTGGCAAATATCTTACGTCTTAAGTGATATTTATTTAAGGAATATTATGCCACTTACGTTAAAACACGTTAAAACAATTAAAATCACTACAAAATAGGTGAATTCAAAAGCCGACCCCTTTTCGATGTGTATTATGGTTGTCATAATAGTCCTATTGCGCAAGGAACTAGCAAAATTATAAAGCAATTTGAAAACGCTAGAAGCGTTACAGATTTTCTCAAACCAGTGCATCATTGCAATGTATTTACTGCTGAATATTTAGTTTCTTTTAAATTGTGTGATTTTTTCCAATCTAACCGTGTTTTCAGCAGTAGGGCCTAGGGCCTATCTTACAACTCATTATGGTATATTTAGAATATGGATTTCCACCTTTAAATTTGCTCAAACCTGTACATCATTGCAATGTATTTACATACAAACAGTCACGATTACGTCCTAGTTTCTCACACCTTTTATGTTGAGTGTATTAATTTTTATACATGAGTGGCGGGACCTACAGTTTAAAGTCGATTCCGAATGACAGACTCTTACTTCTTCATGGCAATTTTATTTACTCCCAGAGTTTTTGCCAGAATTCTGCTTAGAGGTAATCGCCGCAGATATATTTCTTTCATAATTCGTTTTGTTGGAGATATCTGACCAGGGGTTTGAACCGAGGCCTCATGTCTAATAAGCCGACACTACTTACTGCTACTATACTACGACGACTTCCGTATTATGTTGTGCATATATTTGAAAAGTTGCCTTATGTTGTAAATGTCAAGACATACGATTATACCGGATCTGGCCCAAGAGTTCGAATAACTGACAGTCCCTTAATCTTCTGGAAACTGCGAAAATTATGTTCTATTATTAAATTCTTCTTCTGTTCAGCATTACAGTCCTAGATAGACCATTGCTTTTCAAAACTTTCATCCAATTTCTTATTTTCAACAAACAACCCTTTATGTAAAGTATACACTTTCCGAAATTTAATAATTTTCTTGAAAAAAATCAAAATATCTTTTATTTTTATCTAATCCAAATAAATAGAGTGTTTGTTCGTTAATTTAATCTTGTCAAGATCTAAAAACGAAATCAACCAGCCGACCATTTACTTCCTAACCAATGACACAAAAAACTATTCGTCAAATATCGTATATCGTCTCATTGTTTTTGTTTCAGCTGTATTTGACCTTAGCTTGAGTGTTTTTAAGGTCAAATTAAGCACAACTTTAGACTATAAGTCACCGCCCCATCGTGACAAATACTGTACACTGTTATTATTTTTATTATCCATTATTTAACCGAGAAAAAACTCTAATCAGACTAAATAATAAAAAAAAAAGCAAAAATTATTCTCATACAGTCATAAAACAATCTGGTGTGGAATATTAAAAAAACAGTAGAAAAAAATTTTGTGGAAATACTGTAACAGTATATAAGCCTGGCTTTGACAATAAACACAAAGTATATGTTTTTTTTTTGATATTAACTTGTACTATATATACTGGTTGTTTAAAACATTTTTTTCATTCACTTTGTCTGTCATTCATACCGTACATATGTAGAGTCATTCATGCCGTAAAAGTTTGTTGTTGTTAAATGTTGTTTTTTTTCTTTGTACATGGTCTATAAAAGAGAGGTGTGTTACACATGACTAAGCCGAAGTTTAAAATTCATTTCATGCCAATTTTAAAATTCATGCTTGTACCTGAATTAAATCTTTGTTCTGTTATGTTGATTATTTTTTTCTATTTTGTGTAGTGAGTAATCGAAATAAATCTAAGAGATCATAGACAAATTTTGCACAGGTTTAAAACAAAGTATTGTTTAATACTTTTAGAAAAAAAAGTTGAGTTTCATAGAATTTTACATTCTAATTTCATTAAAAATATACATTTCTTCCACATGCTTAAACAAATTTATATTAAAGAACTTGAATATGCAATGGGAGGAGAACAATAATTATAATCCGTCAATGTAACCACAGAAAATCTTTGAAAATATTTCCTTTACTTCTAAACATTTATCATTTTATTTCAACAAATATTAAAAAAAAAACAACTCAAACAGTAATTATTAGTCAGCGCAACTATATGATGCTCTACAGCACATTTTATAGAATAATTTGTATCCTAAGTAACTGTTTAGCTTACTAAAGACATCAATAAATACGCACTTCTCTTGTGGATTTCGTCTCTATCCAGCTTTTGTCAAGCTGTCTCGCGCGATAAGTGTAAAAGAGGCTGCCTTCCAAAATGTATCAATACAAAGTTTGTATGCAGTTCTACTACTGTATATAAACTATGTTGATATGCAAAGTAAACAAACAATGCATCAACTATAAATCCGATGCCTGATTGCTTTTTGACTGCGTTAAAAATAAACATTGACGACGTTTTGAAATCGAATACATTGTATATATTTTGTACAGCGGCAAGACGATAATTTGTTCAAACACAAAGCAACTAACATTTTGGAAGGCAGCCAGAGTTTTACAAAAATGGGAATTCGGTGACAATAGCTCGTAGGCGATTCCGCAATATTAGAGGTTTACATATTTTCTTAATTGATCATTACAAAACTTTATCTTGACTAAAGGATACAACGTAGTTTCTCATACACCACTCATGTTTTGTGTGTTAATTTTATTCGTAAGTGGAGGAATCTACTTTTTAATGTCGCTTCCGAACGACAGATATTTTGAGAAACTTTTCATGGTTTGTGCAAGAAATCTACTGAGAGGTTGTCGCCTAAGAAATATTTTCTCATATTTCGTTTTGTTGGAGATGTCTGACCTGGGGCATGAACCGTGTTCAGCGTCTATTAGTCACACACTTTCTGCAAGACGTTAAGCAATTGTCTCCGGACCTACCTTATAATAAAATTAATTCACGCAATATGGGTGATGTGAGAAGCTAGGCCGTAGCAGGACTACGTACGTACACGTAGTACATGTATGTACATATCGACGCCTCCATTCTATAACGTTCTAAGTGTATTTATAACGTTTTTAATGTTCTTGCATTTTTAAATTCTACCTTCTCTAACTTAAATACTGTCAATTTGGTTAAGATGTGCCTATCCGTTCCGAAGTTATGGGAAAAATCTACTTAGAATACACATATAGTCGTATATCGCGTGAAAACTTTGAGAGCTCATAACTTAAAACACACTCTTTCGGCTTAGAATGTTATAGAACGGAGGCGTCCATATGTATATATTTTGAATTATATTAACGAAGTAATTTATTGCTCTTTAATACTAAAAGAACTTTCTAAATGTTAAGAAATAACGTCGGGAACATTTAGTATCTAAAAGTACTTTATTTTCATGCAAAAGGACTTTCTTAATATAGTTTATAAATCTATTTGTTCATAAACTTTACAATTTTAAAACAACTTTTTAGATTCTCTGGAAAATTTATTCCACAAAAATGAAAGCACTTTTTTATAAGTACTTTTATACCCAGATATATTTAATGTACCTAATCATATTGGTTCTGAAATTTAAAAGTACTTTTCAATTTATTCACAGAAATTGTTGGATTTTTTTTTAATATTTTATTTTGAAATCTTTTAATAAAAAAACAATAAAATTCTCTCCTCTTTATGTGGAATAAATAGCTACGACAACAAATTCAAAGTACTTCTTATAATACGTCAATATTTTGACAAAATTTTGCAAATATTTCGTATTTTCATTTTTGAAAGAAACCTTTAAAATGATTAAAATTTCATGGCCCTGAATTACTTGCATCGATTTTGGTACAATAATGATCATTTCCAAATGAAACGACCTTTCACACTTGAAAACATTTCAATGATTGATTTTTGTTTGTGGTTTAACAACTATTTTTGTTTTCTTATAAAAATTTTTTTTATTAAAAGTAGAGCAAGTTTAGTAATACAGTATAATCAATGAAAAAAATTTAGAAATATTAAAAATAATATTAAGGGGGGTATATACACTAAGTAAATGGTCGCACTACACCAATTTTCCTGAAATTTTTATAGGATATTTGTATCATGACAATACATTTTTTAAACATGTCATGAACTTAAAATATCTCATAAGTTTTAACTATTTTTTGAGGCACAACACTTCTAAAATGGTTCATTTTCATTAAGGTTTCTATATTTGGAAGGTGATTTAAGTGCTGTTACGAGCCATGGTGGTATTGGTAGTGGGTGGATTGGTTTTTTAATTAAATTTTTGATTTTTATTTGTTATTTTTAAGTGCTTAACAGACAATATTAAGTACTTTTTGTTTAATTAAATATCGTTTATTTGTGTTACATTTTATTGCCTATTTATTTAATATCATTTGCTCGCGTACGACTGATGATGATTCACTTTTGCCATTATCTGTTATCTGTGGACAATGTTTACTTAATATCAATGTTGTTATATTTTTACTACATTTTATCTTATCTATTAACATATGGTACGTTCTCTTCGAAATTATATTTGATTGGGTATTTATTCCTCTTTTTTTATCAACAAATTAAATTCTTATTTATGGCAAAAGCTTGAACAGGAAATTCAATAGATTGTAGAGATTTTTTATGTCAATAATGCATTTTTATTAAATTAATCGGAATGGACTTAAAACCGTTTAAAAAAATTGTTAGAGTCCATACAATGCTAACTATTTTTTTGAATTTTATATCTTATATCTTGAAATAGTAGGTAGTGTGTTGGCTTATTAGACGTAAAGCCCGGGTTCGGATACCAGGTCAGACATGAAAACAAAATATGAAAAAAATATTTCGTCGGCGACTTCCTCTCAGCAGATTTTTGGCAAAAACTCTGAGAGTAAATAAACCCGCAATGAAAAAGTTTCTCAAAAATCTGTCGTTCGGAGTCGACGTTAAACTGTAGGTCCCTGTAGGTGAGAAGCTAGACCGTAATCCTGACTGAAGGGTTGTAATGGCCAATTATGTATTAGTGGTCTTATGAAAAGCAGAAAATCTTAGTGTAAAAAAGAACATTTCCAACGAAGTAATTAAATTTCAAAAGAACTAAAAACTATTGGAATTATCTTAAGCAGTAGGGGACATAGGTACTTTACTTAGCGAAAAATCGCATCTAAAATTTGACTAAAATTGTTGCGAAAACTTATCTCTAAGGTCTCCCGAAGGTATTGAAATCTCTAAATTTAAAATTTAAGGCTCTACATTCGTTGCAGTTAATGTAACAGAGCTTATTTTGCAGATTTCGAAAACAGAAATTATGCATACGACAGCACTTTTCTCGTTGTCAACCCAACTGTCGTTGCTTAGAAACAATGTCGTCGGTGCACGTACCCATATAGTAACAAATATACTGAAACTCTTGTTGATTGAATCGTAGCAGAATGTGGTCTGCTGGTATGTTCGTTGCTCATGTAATCCACTCTGTGAAATCAGGGATCAGGGTGCTTTCTGGGTGGATTTTTTAGATGGAATTAAAGGCGGCTCCTCATTTATAAAATTCGAAAATTCTGATAATCATTTTTCGCCTTCAGACCTCGATTCCTTGGATTCAAAATCAATAATTGTAACAACTAGTGTCCACAAAAGGTTTATTAACAGCTTCTACCTAGTATCCTCAATTTTAACTTGTCGCTTAAGAACTCTGGTGCTGATGCAAAACTAATAAAATGTTTAAACACCTTGCCTTCAGTGAGCTGCTCTCACCTTATCTTTGGCTTATGTGCCGTAAAAGGTATTGTACCTTTCTATCGTACTTTTTTTAATCCCAAAATGTCCAAGAATTAAAGGAATTATCTCTTCAGGTTAGCTATCTAATCCATCCTTTATTGATTCCCAAGAACCTTGTCTTTTGAGTGGAAAACGAATTCGAACAACGACCTTTATCACATACGAAAAGTATCATGGCCTTTTAAGAAGTAGGGTATACTCGATAAGTTTTCTTTTTTCGAAGCCAGACTGGTGGCTTAGCAAAGAGTTCTGCCTCTAATATGGAGTGCGATGGGCTTTATAGGTTTTCAGCATATTAGATACAGGGGGTTGCAATGGATGAACAGAAGAAAAGTAATTTTCGTAAGACTCTAAATGAACGCAGAAGAAAATGATTGGGTTACTATTAACTCGTATATTGCGTCCTTTTGAGTCGTGGCAGTCAAATTGTTAAATATAGCTTTTCTAGAATAGCTGAAAAACTAGGTCGTAATCCTGACTGCAGCGTTGTAATGACCAATTATGTATGTATGTACATATATAATTTTGAATACTCTCAGCATTTATTTTAAAGGATATTGATACTTTACGTGGAGTAGGAAGTTAGAAAGACGTGTTACTCATAAGAAATTCCTCTTTAACAGAATTTTTTAAAATTTTTAATATTATAATGGCGGGTTATTAATCTTCCTTCGCTATCGAAGGCAAATTCAAAAATCACGAATTTAAAATTACTGAAAAACATTTATGAAAATGTCGTCTTTTAAATATTTTGAACTTTTAAATTTAAACTTATAACGAAATTTTAATTACTATTACGTCCATTACATATTACGTCCCATGGTAATTTTAGATAATTTTAATATTAAAATTTTGTCATTTCGACGAGTTTTTTTTTGAAAAATTATTTGTTTAATTGTTTGATTAGTATTTGACACTTTTAAGGTTATTTTTATAATGTCAAATAAAATTTTAATTTTAAATTAATTTCAAATTAACCTGAATAATAAAAATTAATATTTGAAATGCCATCTTCAAATTCTTTTTTAATCGCTAAAAAATAATTTAATAATTTCATAAATTAATTAAATAATTGAATTAAATGATCATTAAACAGCCTGAAGATATTTTTCTTTTGTAAAATTAATGATGATTGAACTGCAATATTTTGAAAGGTATTAAAATAAATGATTTAGTGTTTAATACGAAATATTGCACATTTATTTTTTTTTGGTTTGTGGCATTTTCAAAAAACAAAAAACAAAAATTAATTATTATTGTTCACACTTTGTTAAATGCATTTTTATTCCAATTATTTTGTTTTTATTTTATATTATAGACTTTACTGTTTAACCAAAGTAAATGGATTTTTTCTTTGGTTTTTTTTCATAAATTGTATTTTGATTTTAGCGCGTTTAGTCAGTCAGAGCCTTTTAGCGATTTCAACTCAAGAGTGTAATTTGTTGTCTTCGAAAACAAAATGCTCCCTCACCGCCCAGTTTTCTACGATTTGATAGGTCTCCCCAGTTAAAAAATTGTTTTTTCTTTTCTATTTCTATTGAGGCACGTAAATTACCAGTGGCTTACGTTATATTTTATTTCTTCTGTTGCTGGTTTATTAGTTTTGTTATTGTTATTATTATTATTGCAATTACATAATTAACGTTTTTCTTTCAAAGCGGTTTTAAGTACATATTTTTTTCTGTTTTAATTTTATATCTCTTGCATTTGTTTTATTAGCATTTTTTATTATTTTTTCTTAATTTTATTTTTTTTAATTATTTTGCCAAGAGTATTTACAATTTTCCAAGTATTCAAATAAAAATGCTGTTTTACTCGTGCATGAATACAACAGGCACTCTATACTCACGTTAAATGGTGTGGCTAATTTAGAGGTTTTAAAATTATTGAAAATAAATTAAAATTACAAACAAGTTAAAACTAAGCAATCAGACAGCTCAGACATCTACAGCAAAATGAAATATGAAAAAATATTTCTTCGATGATTTACCTTCAGCAGATTTCCTCTTAAAAACTCTCGAGAGTAAATAAAATTGCTATGTAAAATTTCTCAAAAACTTGTAGGCCTCGCCACTCATGGGTAAAATTAACACACACAACATGGGTGGTGTAAAAAGCTAGGTTATAATCCTGACTGAACGTTTGTAAAGACCAATTATGTACGTATTTTTAAATATACGTTACAAAGGTCTCTTTAAACTAATAACTTCTTGCCACCAATGCAGTTTAATCCTGGCCCTGCTGGGACTATAAACAAGCTGTAATACTGAACGCAAAGAGATCGGATCGCCTACACGGTTCCTCTTAATTACTCTCGATGGGAGACTTAATTTTAGGATTCTCATCCTCATTTCTCTCATCTTAAGACCCACAGGATCTCGGTGGAGCCCTTGAAGCATACACAAATGGATTCAAAGGCCTGGACAAACTAGCTTTTTGAAGGCAAAAATCTCCATTACTTGGACTGCCGTGCTTCCGACGAGAAGTCATTTCTATGTCCTTTCTCGCCCATAAATGTCAGAGATTTTTCGAATCATGAAGTCGCCGTAGTCTACTAGGTAGTGTGTTGGCTTATTAGACGTAAAGCCAGGCAGACATCAAGACAAAATATAAAAAGTATTTCTTCGGCGACAGTAGGTCCCACCACTCATGTATAAAATTAACACACACAACATAAGTGGTGTGAGAAACTAGGACGTTGTACAATGGGTCAATTCGACCTCCGGGTACTGTACTTGTCTTAATTGCCAAGTACACGTCCTCTAACCTAACCTAACCTTCGAATCATTTAAATGTGACTTTTGCTAAGGGTTTTTAGGCCTTAATGATATCGCCATTGGGATTACATTGCTGTAAAACTGACCAGGGTGGGTAAAGAGCGGAAAATCCCCGACATATTACAGGGCATAGGTATTGCAATTGAATTAGTCAAAACTGAGTATTCTTCGGTCATTTCATAGGGAGGCTTGTTTTCGTTGAAAACAGAAAGATAAGTGCAGTATTGTTAAGGTGTGCTAGGCTGGCATGGATAAGAGAATTAAATCGTATTGCCATCCCTTGCACTATAGAGGCCATTCCCATTAGTCATTCCCGCGAATGACATAGGCAGAAGCTGTGGATATGAGGAGGAGTAAAAACTATCTGTAATTATATGAGTCATGGGCTTCGCACTTGCAATAAAAAAGCGAAGGTTCTTAGCCTCTCATTTTCTATCTGAGGGTTATAGACATTTGGTATCATTTGTAAATTTTCCTTTCTTTGAAGTAAAAATGGTTACCCATTTTTCTTTAGTTTTTTTTTTTAATAAAATGTTAAAATTGTAAAGACTTTAATTATGTTGTAGCGTGTAATTTTGTACTTTTTTTAAATAGGATTTGGCACTTGACTTAATATTTTGGTTTTAAAATAAAATGTAATATTTTTCAAATATTTTAAACTCTACAAACTAGAGCTTAAAAAATAAGTCAAGGCCATTCATATTTCCAAATAAACCATATAAATTCGTTTCATTTCAAACCATAACCCATTTACGGAAACTACGTGGTAAGGTTGTTACAAATTTCTCTTTAATCTTACCAACTGCTGTGTTAAATCAAAAAAAAAAAAATACGGGAGAGAGAGAAACAAATATTTTTATTTTATATTTGCGAAAATGGAAAAGTTACATTTTTTCTTTATCAGGTTAAAAATAATTTTACATAGCTTTTTAGAGTTTTAGTGCAAAATAAACTTTTTGAAATAAAAAAAAAACAACTGCAAGATGGGGTTTTCAAGATAAGCACTTATAGCAATTCGTTATAAGAAAACACAGAAAAATTGAATGAAATTGTGTCTACAGTTTAAAAAAGTTTCTTTTGTTGTATGAAAAAGCGATTAAAATAAATGATTTGTATTTTAGTTGCCTCTTGCCACATTTTATGGCGCGTTATTTATTTTTCCAGCAGTTTTCAACACATTCGCATGGATTTTATTTTCTTTTCATACAAAATGCGACCCATTAAGTTGAACAAATTTCTATTTCACAGGCATTATTTTATCTTTTATTTGCAAAAAACAACGCTATGAAGTTATTATTTATTTATTACTGTTGTTGTTGTTGTTGTTGTTTCTCTAAGTTTTTGGCTTAAGGAAAACGTTTTAACCGAAAAAATAGGTTAAATTGCCTTAAAACGGCAGGCACTTCATTCAATTTAATTTTTCATTGTTTTGTTCCCTTTTTTTTCAGAAAGTGTCTTCTTGATGAGATGCAGTTTTAAAAGTATATGGGAAATAAACATTGTCGATTAAAATCTTAGTTTTTATTAGATAAATACAAAAAAAGAGAGGTGTTGCAAATTAGTATTAAATAATAGCAATTAGGGCTAAAATAAGAAAAAGTAGTGTTTTAACTGTCTTGTTAACGTTTGAACAATACAAGTTAAATGATTGCAATTTATATAAGGTTTGTTCATCACATGAATTACAAACAATTTATAAACATTTGAACAATAGAAATTAAATAATTACAATTTATATAAGGTCTGTTCATCACATGAATTACAAACAATTTTCTTTCAATTTTTTTTATTTTACTTACAAAGTCTGTAGATCATTAGTGATATCCTTACCTAAAAAAGAAAGAAAATGAAATTAAAAATTTATTTTTTTTATTAGTTTTTTTATAATTATTATTTCACATTATGTGTCTTACTAGCCTAATGTGGCTCTATTTTAAGATTTTTACAAAACTATCTTGGCTTAGCACATAATGCTTCGCTTAAGTCCGATTATATCATAACTGAAACAACCAGAATGCATTTGTCTGCTTATTTCAATCTCCCTGAAGTGTCCTAGTCAAAAACCATTTTTTTTCTCTTAGGATCTCCTTAAATTTTGGACAATGTTTTAAATTAAAGGCCAGAATTCATGGACACATAAGACCGTGACTTTGTGCATTTGTCGACACTGTAATGTCAGAAATGTCTGTCGACTTCCATCAAAAATTAAACAAGTTCTGTCATTTAGTTTGCGTTTGACAGCCACTAATAGCAGAGGGGTAAATTATAATAAGTGGGTTTCTTTGTCCACACATTAAACATTATTTTTTTCCGAAGGTATGTCGAATGCTCTGGCCCAGTTAAGGTCTCTACAAATGAAGCAACTGAAAAAAATTCACGATATGGCGATCAAATATTAAAATTGTGAGAGATTTCGGATTGAATGATTGTTTGATTGTAAGAAAGCTTTTCCGCTAAATATGGAGACAGCGTTTGCTCCTGATCAATCACAAACGCAATGCTGTATTATCTCGGCCCAATGTTTGGCGTTGTTCAAAAGCAATTTGTATAAATTTCTGTGAACAAATGTGAATCTACACCAACACGCCACTTGCCAGCAGTTGAAATAATAAGTTTGCCATATAAATTGGCACGAAAGAAGCTTTGATGGGTTGGTTTAGCTGATTCAGTTTGTGCAGACAATTACGTATTAATCTCGAGTTAATCTCATTGGAGCCATTTGTTCGGATAAAATGCCATGTTCCATTACTTCCTCTGTCCAAGTTGAATTGAGCGCATCTTTTAATATTGCAAACTTACGCTATAAACACAAAAAACGCAACGCAACAAAACAGAGTTCTTGATGTCGCATTGCCTTTAAAGGAATCATTTTCATATACACCCATGTATTCTATTTTTGAGAGATTGCTGTGTTTCCTGCATTGCATTTATTGTGTTTATAGCATTACGCTTGAAAGATATCTGCTGTGTTCGAATAAGTCATTCTGATTTCGAACACTCCCAGGTCAACTATACCATCTGCCTTTGATTCATCCCTATGCTGCAGAATGATTCCTCTTTCAAGGGAATATGTCGCTTTCAAATTGCTCTGTTCACAGTTAGGGAGGGAACTGTGAGACACTCTGATGGATCTTGTATTAGAAAAATTCAAGAAAACTAAAATGCTATAGAAGCTCTGTTTGTTTTAACTCCACTGCATAAAGAGCAGAGTTACTAGGCCCATAGATATAAGATCCCGCTTGTAGCAAATTATTTTCAATAATTACAGCCCTTGTTTTTGTAACACGAACGATTCTAACACTGGTGCTCAATTTGTATTAAAAGTACTCAATTAAAATTTTTTTCATACATTGGAGATCTTTTGAAATCAATTGTCTTGCAGAAGCAGGGGAATATTCTTTAGTGGTTGTTATATAGGTAGGTTTGACCTACAACAACACAATATATCTTGTGTTAGAAATATCTCCACAATTCTAACTGTAGTAGCCATGGCTCTAATCTTCACTGCCATATGTAAGGGACTTAAATCCAACACAGCTTCTAGAGCCATCGTAGGATAGTTTCTCATTGCCCCCCATTGCGGCTACACCCATATGCAGTTTCCAATGAATATATTCATGAATTAGGCTACAAGCTTTGCCTTCTCTCCTCTATGGTTCAGATTTAGCTTTGAATGATTATTTCTTGTTTTCAAATCTGTTAAAATGGCTCATTGGAAAGATATTTGAGACTAACGATGAAATCATGTCCCAAATAAGTACGTATTTTGATGACCTAAACAAATATTAATTTTTGGAACACAAATATTTTTTAAGCTGAATATACTTACAAAAAATGCCCTAGAGTGATAGGAGACAGGATTAATTAATTTATTTTTTTAAATAATAAACAATTTTTCATTGTCAGTTTAAAGTTTTCGAAAATGAAATTTTGCAAACCTTATGAGACATAAAGTGCCTTAGAAAAGAGAAGAAATAAAAGTACTTATGGGAAAATAATTAATTATTAAAAAAAAGTAATAACAATAACAAACAGAAGAAGATAAAAATAATAATAATAGAAACGTAAAAATATAATTAAAAAAAATCAACACTTTCGATTTCGTTGCTGCTGCTAATGCTTTGGCGTTGAGTGTTTTTTCTTTTTTTTTCATTTTATTTTTTGGCTTTTGGGTGTTTGATTGTCTGGGTGTGAAGGTGAAAGCATTTTCACTTTTATTTTTAATATTTTTTCTTGCCACTTATTTCTATATTTTATCTATGTATGTTCAGTATGTTCATATGTATTTTAAAATTATTATTAACAAAAGGAATTATTCATAAAAATATTTAATAAGATAATGGCTCGAGTGAAATCTGTAATGAAGCGTATCTCTTAGAAAATGATCAGCAGCTTTCGTTTAAGAATTAAATCTGCATTACAAGAGTCATTCATTTAAAACCATATCTTTAATAAATTTATTAAATTGATTAATTCATAATAATTTTATTTGTTCAATAATATAATTCAATTAATAAGATAGCATAGCACGCCATTTAATTACAGCCTTAAGTAATGGTGTTTTAATTTGCATAGAAAATTATTTTTTACAATACAATGCGAAAGTGTATTTATTTACCATAAAATAAAATGGATTTTAATTGGAATTGTTTAAAAACAATATTACACTTAATTGTATGTAAATATAACAATGCATATACTTTTAACAATTATGTGTAATAAAAGCAACATTTTAACACATATTTCTTAATTAATTTTAATTTGTATAACAGAAAAAATATCAAAATTCCAATTGAATAAGATTGCTTAGCGGTCTTTAGTTAAAAATTTGTATGGCACTTAGATACAGAGAGGACCAAGCATGCATGCTTTAATAATATACAGAAAGCTTGCAGGAAAATCCTGAATGCATTGTATGGACAGGCAGCTCAAGTACATGCGTTGGATGATCCGTTCTAGGACAGCTTTAGAAGCTCTTTTTCTAATTTCTCTTTTTCTAACTTCCTTACATATTAAGATAAGGAACAGAGCCACTGAGTCTTTAGATAGGATAATGAGAGATTAATCAAACAGCATTGTGACGACCAGTCCAATTGCGATCTAACCGATTTGAGAACAGTTTAATTGGAGTTGCTTAAGATATAGAGACTTCCATGCCTTGGCATATCCTGGGCAACGGTAAACTGTCCTGCGGTGGCGATAGAAGCTCTGTTTGTTTTAATTCCGTTGCATATGATAGTAAAAACTAAGGCTACTGTTCCTGTAGATAAGATAATGAAAGACAGGTCGAACATAATGATCATCAGACGGCATTGTAATCTGACAGATCAGCTGATTCATTCACTATCCTAACCCTATTAGCCAGGGTTCGAACTCCAGGCTAGACAAAATACAAAAAGTATTTCTTCGGCGACTTCCTCGCAGCAGATTTCTGGCAAAAACTCTGAGAGTAAATAAAATTGCCATGAAAAAGTTTCTCAAAAATCTGTCGTTCGGAGTCGACTTTAAACTGTAGGTCCCACCACTCATGTATAAAATTAACACACACAACATAAGTGGTGTGAGAAACTAGGACGTTGTACAACGGGGTCAATTCGACCTCCGGGTACCGTACTTGTCTTAATTAACAAGTACACGTCCTCTAACCTAACATAACCTTCCTCTGAACAGCACCAGCATCGTTTTGGAAAACTCGCAATAGAGCAATAGGGAAACTATGTATTCTCTTAAAAGATGAACTATTTTGTGGTGTACTAATCGGCACAAATGCTGGTAGTAATAAAAATTATAAGGGCGTTCGAGACCAGAATAAAATAATCGCAATCCATTTTATCCTATTTTGGAAGTCCAGACTCTTTAATAAAATGAATCTGAAGGGTTATTGCTGTTTTGGTCTAGTGTATATCCTTTCAAGGTCAAGAAAAGTTTACAATGTTTCTTTTGTTAAAAATTTTCGCCATTTTGAAAACAAATGTCTAATAATTTAGAATTTTTTTGTCCTTTGTTTTGTTTTAGACTAATCTTATTAACCACAATAAACACTTCTTTTGTCCAAATTTCGCATCGTCCTAAAAGTAAGGTCTCATTCGGCAAATACTCGTCGAAAAAAAACGTTAGTAGATGTGCTTACTGCCTGCTAATCAGAGAGACTATTTTGTTGTACGACCTCTTCCTTTTTTGTTTTGCACAATGGGTCAATTCGACCTCCGGGTACTGTACTTGTCTTAATTGACAAGTACACGTCCTCTAACCTAACCTAACCTAGAGAGTTTATACTCATCTGACTTAAACTAGTGATATGGTAATAAGTTTGGATCCAACAAAGAATAGTGACTCTGTAATTAGTACACAAACTTGTTAGTTAAATGTCGTCTTTAGGCATTCGCAAAGAATAGAGATTCTTCTTACTCGACGTAACCCTCTATTTCTCTTGGAATGCTAATCCTCAATTACATCTCTTGCTATCATACCCAAAAGAATGCATCCATGGTTTGACACTTTTCACCCTTAAGCAGATCATGTGGATCGAAATCCATAGGGAGCCAATACACATAAGAATGAATACCACTATCACTAAATCCTATTTAATCCATATTATTTTGACTGGAGTCATTCACGGACAAACTTTTACCAAATTTGTTACAAATATAAACAGTTTCCCAATATTGTTCTAACCTAAGTCTGCTAATTATTGAGTGCCTTTAACAGAATTCTTCAGCAGATATTTCAAGACATTTTCATTGTCAATCGACTTTCAACCCAGCCACCACCACTTGTATGGATGTAAGGACTTTTTTTTCAGTCCCTTTTATATAAAAGGGGTACCCCTATAACATCTCTAAACAATAACAATCGGTCCTCTTCGGATACTATTTTTTTGCGTGTTTAGGCTGTTAAGTAATCTTTTTTGTTTTTTATTTTCATATTTTAAAAAAAATTTTAATAAAATATTTCCTTTTTTGCAACTAACAACAATTATTTCAAAGTCTAGGTGGTGTTGATTTCAAGTTTTAATTGCTCGTTTGCATTTTTGTTTGTAACATTCAGACCGACTTACAGACAATTAGGGGGAGGAAATTTACTTTTAAATTCATATTTTCTGTTTGCATGCTACAAAGACAGTTTTTTTTTCCTTAGTTTACTTAATTGTAGTGCTGAAATTTTCCTTTTTTATAAACAAAAAAATTGTTGCTTGTAGGGAAATTATAAACAAATTATGGGGCTGTTTGCAAGTCTTTTTTTTTAATTTTTACATAGTCAACATACCAAACAAAATGATGTATTAACGAAAAGGTACTTTTTTGTAATTTTATTACATACATATATGTAGATGTTGAAATAGGAAAAAACTCATCTATATTTTTGAAACAAAAAACATGCCACCAAAGTTATATGTAACATATTAGGTACTTTTGGTACTTTTTTCACACAAATTATTCTTTGCTTCAGAAGTTATTACTTTTACTGGGACATTTTATTTTTGCGTTTTGGTGCTTTTAGGTTAATAAATAAAGAATAATAAAAAAATACCATTTTGGTATTATTTTAAAAAAGTACTATTTTGGGTACTATTTTAAAAAGTACTTTTTTGAAGAAAGTAAGAGTGAAAACTTTTCAAAAATTAAGGTAGAAAAATAATGTAAAGAATAATACACTCCTTTTCAAAAACATGTGTTATATCCGTGTCAGTAATAATATCTACATATACTAACCATTATTATTTTTTTTTTTTATAAAATTCCAACAACACATGCAATTAAATTAAATTGAATTGAATTTCATTTTATATTTTTTTTTTCTCTACTGAGAAGAAAACAATTTCGTTCATTGACACATCGCAAAACAATAAAATTGTTGACGGAAAAAAAGATTTAAAACGTTCGTATTTGTTAATCAGGAAGCTTTTTTTCTTGTTTATTTTTTTTTTTGGTTTTTCTAAAACAAATTAAAACGAAAACTATACGAAATAATTAAAGCAGAAAATTCAAACAAATTGTTTTTGAAATGAAATTTTGTCTCTAACGAAATTCAGTTGTTGAATGCCTTCAAAATCTAGTTTCAGTTTTTGGTTCAAAACCAAATTAAAAACAAAAAAATTATTTCAGTGTGACTTGCCATAAGCGAAAATTGTTTCCTTAAAATAAAAACCAAAAAATAAACAAACAAAAAGTAATTGTGGCTCTTTAAAATTTGTAAGAATTTAAAATAGTTTTCCTTTTTTTGTATAAAAATGAAAAAAAGTACTATTTAAGTACTTTATGGGTGAATTAAATGAAATATTTGGGTTTTATGCTTTCAAAAATATTAAAAATGCTTCTCGTTTTTAACGGTAATTTGACATGTAATAACCAGAAAATATTTTCCACATGCCCATCAAAATATTATTAAATTATGGTTCATTTTTCATATTCTACTTAGGATTTAAAAACTTTCCATAATAATAAAAATTGTACATAAAAATTAATGTAGTATTACAAAAAGTAAATACAATATGAAATTACTTTAAATTTGATGGGCAAAAAATATAAAAAAATAAATTAAAAAAAAATACAAGAGGTTTTTGTTATCTGCCTAAACCCTATCACCCTGATCATGAATTAAATTTCGGACCTTAGGCAGGATTTTTCAGCCTTTCCTAATTAAGTTAGTAAATATGCCAACCCTAGAACATTTTTGTTGAACCCTTTCTCATAAGATGAAATTCAGTTAATTCGTTAAGACTTCAAATTTAATTTAAAATGTTTCTATTGGCCTTGACAATCACTTATCTAATCTCAAACAAAGCCAATTGCACTTAGAGAGACCTGAAGGCTTGTTACCGTTTAAATATTCAGTTTTTCTTTTCTAATTTCAATATACATTTTGAAGTTGTCGAAGTCTAGTAGGTAGTGCATTGGGTTATTAGATGTAAAGCCAGGGTTCGAGCCCCAGGCCAGACATCAAAACAAAATACAAAAAGTATTTCTTCGGCGACTTCCTCTCAGCAGATTTCTGGCAAAAACTCTGAGAGTAAATATTGCCATGAAAAGTCTCTCAAAAATATGTCGTTCGGAGTCGACTTTAAACTGTAGGTCCCGCCACTCATGTATGAAATTTAACACACACAACATAAATGGTGTGAGAAACTAGGTCGTAATCCTGACTGAAGGGTTGTAATGACCAATTATGTATGTAATATACATTTTATTCCTAAATATCTCTGCTGTAGTGTTGAGTTCTAGTAGGTAGTGCGGAGTCATAATCGACCATAACTCGGTTTCGCTTGTCCGCTTATGCTAATTAGTTTAATTCTTCCAGCCGATACTTACATACATCAACCTTAGGTCAGACACCTCCGACAAAACGAAATATGAAAAAATATTTCAGCGGGGATTTCCTCTCAGCAGATTTCTGGCAAAAATTCTGAGAGTAAATAAAACTGACATGAAAAGTTTCTCAAAAATCTGTCGTTCATAGGTCCCGCCATTCATATATAAAATTAATACAAACAACATGTGTGGTGCGAGAAGCTAGGTCGTAATCCAGCCAGTCAGCGTTGTAATGACCAGTTATATATGTTAAGTATGTAACCTTCAGAAGGGATTGTGTAACAACTATGTGTTCGAGTTTTTTCACTGTCATTTGAAGGATTTTTAGAAATTCAAATAAAGTAGATGTACAACTAAGTTAAAGTATCCTTAAGGTGGTCAACCTGTAAGGCATTTGATGTCATAGATAGAGTCAGTAAGTGGTCTGTGTTATATGTTTAATGTAACAGTCTTTTGTCCGCCGCTGGGAAAAGGTGTTATTCATCTAACTCGCAAAATAGTTACACATAAATGAAATTTACTCGTCCTACTACCTAACTATCGTTTTATTGAAACCGTTTAATCTACCAAACCTAAAATATAACTCTCTTGGAGAGGTCAGAGCTTTTTAATCATTATTAAGGCTTTTCTATGGTGTGCAGAAGAGGTGATGATACATGCAGGGCTTGACACATTTTTAATTTGCCTTTAAAGGGGCTTGATTTTCAAATTTTTGGGTGTTAGCACATGATACTATGTGGGAGTCCTACTCTGACTACTGGACTTTTTTTATTAATTTTTTTAAACAAATTAGTATCGAGGTTTAAACACCCTGCCAAATCATTGCAACGCATTGCATTATTTGGATAATTTGGCAACAAAAACAAAGAAAAATAATCTGTGAGATTTTTATGAAATTGTTTAATGTAACAACAGTTTTCGGCCAAAAATATAAATAACCAGGCGAAAAATAAAAAACAGTAAATAACAGTGTATTTAGCAAAAATTAACACACAAAATTATCAAAGCCACTGGCGAAAAAAAAAATTCGAAAAAAAATCGAAAATAATTTATTTATTTTGTATAATTGCGTATCTGCAAAATGAAATCGTAAGCATTTATTTCGATTTCGTATTCATATTTAATTTTTTTTCTTTTTTGTTATTGTTGTCATCGAGACCCAAAACTAATCGTTTTAGCTTTTTCTCTTCTTTTTTTTCTTGCCTCCCCGCTCAATAAAGCTAAACATAAAATTAATAGTTGAAACCCCATAGCTAAACCATATTGCCATCAACACACCACCCTACTTTGCCCCCGTTGGCCCCCATTATAGTACTGCTGCAATATTTTATTGTCTACACACATAATATAGACCAACATTTAAACCCACTAGTGTAACCAAAATAAGAGAAAAAAACTATTCAAACTGCTGTGTAATACACACTAGTGAAGTAAGGTCGCAATGGTACGATTTCGTTTTTCAGTGCGGTCTTTGGCTCTTTAGCATACAAAAAAAAACTATTTATGAAGACAGTTTAAGTGATTAACTCACAAATATTTATTACAATACAATACAATACAATGGCGACCAATTAAAATGACTATTGCTAGTGTTGCTATTGCTATTGCTATTGCTGCTGATACTGAAACAATTGATGAAATAAAAAATAATATATGCGCCAATATATATTGAAAATCATTTAATTTTATACGAAATTTTGCAATTAATACTCCAAGCACGCAGTGTCTTTTATTCAAATATCAAATTATAATTGTTAAGATAATTAATAAATTGGATAATATTGTATAGAAAACTAAAAAATAAAAACAAAAGATCTCTTCACATTTAAATTTGTTGAAATTTGCAAATTTAAGCCTATAGTTTCAGTTAAACGCTATTGAATTGATGGAGCTCCATACCATAATATGTAGATGTTCGCAGCATATTGAACTTATGTTCCCATATTTAACTTTTGTTTTAAATAAGGTGACCTTTTATTATACTTGAATGTGTAGTATTACATACATACATACATGAAGTCGCCGTAGTCTAGTAGGTAGTGTGTTGGCTTATTAGACGCAAAAGCCTAGGTTCGAGCCCCAGGCCAGGCATCAAAGACTAAATACAAAAAAAATTTTTTTTTTCGGCGACTTCCTCTCAGTAGATTTCTGGCAAAAACTCTGAGAGTAAATAAAAATTGCCATGAAAAGTTTATCAATAAATAAAAATCTGTCGTTCGGAGTCGACTTTAAACTGTAGGTCCCACCACTCATGTATAAAATTAACACACACAACATAAGTGGTGTGAGAAACTAGGACGTTGTACAACGGGGTCAATTCGACCTCCGGGTACTGTACTTGTCTTAATTGACAAGTACACGTCCTCTAACCTAACCTAACCTACATACATAATTGGTCATTACAACCATTAAGCCTAGATTATGACCTATCTTCTCACACCACTTATGTTGTGTGCGTTAATTTTATACATGAGTGGTGGGACCTACAGTTTAAAGTCGACTCCGAACGACAGCTTTTTTAAGAAACTTTTCATGTCAATTTTTTTACTCTTAGAATTTTTGCCAGACAAAATTGTCGAAGAAATATTTTTTCATATTTCGTTCTGTTGGTTTTTGCCTGACCTAGGCTTTGAACTGTGGCCTTACGTCTAATATGCCAATACACTACCTATTAGACTACGGCGGCAATTATATCATTTACTCATTGAATGAAGTCTCCGTGGTCTAGTAGGTAGTGCGTTGGCTTACTAGACGAAAAGCCAGGGTTCGAGCCCCAGGCCAAACTTCCTCTCAGCAGATTTCTGGCAAAAACTCTGAGAGTAAATAAAATTGCCATGAAAAGTTTCTCAAAAATCTCTCGTTCAGAGTCGACTTTAAACTGTAGGCCCCCAACCCTTGTATAAAATTAACATACACAACATAACTGGTGTGAGAAACTAGGTCGTAATCCTGACTGAAGGGTTGTAGTGACCAATTACGTACGTACGTACGTACTCATTGAAAACAAAACTTGGCGCAGAGCAATGTGAAAAGATAAAACTCAAAACACAGATGCAATTTTTCCACCTGCACTCTAAAACTTTAAAGGTGATGCTCTGAATTGATTACCATTATATTCTCACCTTGACATGTTGTTACTATTTGTTACAGCTGCAGTTTGATTGTCATTTCTGAACTTTACTTAACAATTTATAATTGAATACAAACAAAGTTGACCTTTCAAATGAATTTTTCTTTTATAATCTATGTAAACATGTTAAAGAAAAATCCTAAAAATTTTGCTAACTAATCGGATTTAATTGAATTTAAATCGTATTACAATTTTTGTAAAACAGACTTTTTAACACTGATTTTATAAAGACTTATTCAAACAAATATTTCGTAGAGGGTCAGAGATTCTGGTTCGAAATTAATCGTTGCAATGCCCCAAATTTTTACAACATGGCCTTCAATTTTTTTTCCTTTTGTCACCACCATAAAGAAATTTAAACAATGCCTATCGTTCGGCACCACCAAATCAAATCAAAAGAAATCAAATGATTTGGCGTGAATGAAAATGAAATGAAAGAAAATATTTTTAACCTTTAAAGTTAAAATTAAAAAACTAAAAATGCGTTAAATTAGCAAACAATAGAAATGTAAATTTGTTATTGAAAAAACATATTTTCATTATTAAAAAAATTAACATTAAAAAAACATAAATATTTTCATTAAATGAAAAAAAAATAATACATAAAGTGCATTCAGGAATTTTAAATTTTTGTTTACAATTTTTATTTCTTTTACAATAACGCCAGCAGAAAATAGCAACAATAATAATGAAGATATTTAAATAAAAATAATTGAATAATTATTAAACAAAAAAAAATCATTCAAAAGAAAAATGTAATATATACGATTTACACTGTGTTACAAAAGTCAAACGTTTGATTTATTTTGCCCCCAATCTATTATTGGTTTGCTAGTGTGGGCAGTTAATACAGATGTAGTAAAATTTTGAAAGTATTCAAACATTCCGCTTAGTTTGGGATTTCAAGTGGGCGAAGGAGTTCCCATAACCCCATTTAATACCCCATATATTTACGAAAGTACAATTGTTAAGATTTGGTTGAGCAACTTAGCTTACAACACATAGGCTAACTAAACACCCTGAGCTTTCTCCAGATTTTGTATAAATCTCCTCTACGAAATAGCGTCAGAAACAGATTGCGTGGTGCCTATAAGAACTTTTGTGCTTTTATTCAAAATTGTATAATCCGGAAACACAGCGCCTATGTTTTATAGCGCAAGTATACATCGCACTTTAAGTACTTTCAGTAAAAATGAATACAGTCTTGCGTGGTGGCTATAAGAACTTTTGTGCTTTTATTCAAAATTGTATAATCCGGAAAGACAGCGCCTATGTTTTATAGCGCAAGTATACATCACACTTTAAGTGCTTTCAGTAAAAATTAATACAGTCTAATAAGTCTGTTTAGAAATATCGCTTTTACGTTTCTGCCCACCTTAAATCTATAATCTGATTGACTTCATTTCCAAGAGAATAAGTACAATCGAATGTTGTAATCATGGAGCGAATAAATCAGCAGGCCTTTTTTATGTAGGAGAGCAGGAAATCTTGTATAGGCACCAGTTGGATACTGGGTTCTTAGCAATTGAAACCACCTACATCTCTAATATAATATTTCGCGGGCCTACCTTAAGTAATTGCTTCTTGGTTTGTTCAGTCCACCGTCTGATCATCTATTAGTAGCTTTTTCTCACACCAACTCTTTTATTGTAAAAGTCCTTTGAATTTCCTTTGATCTTCGCAGTGTCTTGATGACTGCTCCACCGCTCCCCGGTTTCTCTCAAACTTAATTTTACTTAATTGATCATTACAAGCATTTAGTCAGGATTACAACCTAGCATCTCACACCACACTTGTTCAGTATAAATTTAATTTAATTTGAATTTATTCATGAGTGGCGGGACCTAGAGTTTAACGTCGACTACGAACGATTTATGAAACGTTGCATGTCAGTTTTATTTACTGCCAGAGTTTTTTGCCAGCAGACTAAGCGGACCTCGCCGAAAGAAATATTTTTTTCAAATTTCATTTTGTTGTACAATTCTGAGCTGGGTTCGAACCACAGAATTCCGCCTAATAAGCCAACACACTACCTACTAGACTACGGTGACTTCTTGGTGGTACAGTGTTATTAATTCAATTGCATGAAGAGGCGAATTATATAAGAAAAATCTTTCCGTAATGATCATTATTACATGAGCAGCCAAAGAAAAAAAGATTCTCTAACCATTATTTAGGCCAATTGCTTATTAAAACAAAAAAGAAAAGAAAAATCTCTTGCCTAAATTCAGAATCTATTAGCCCTGGCCCCATGGTAATGAAGTCAAGTGTAAATTTTTTTACGTTTTAAGTTTCTTTATCTCATTTTTTTTTCTATAATAATTAAATTTTTATTATTAAAGCTCATCAACAAATTGTAGAAATAGAGATGGTTGGCGGTGGTGGTGGTGGTTCGTTGGTTTTGGTTCATCGTCATTACTGTGTGTCATTGTTAACGAATTTTTGTTTTTCTTTTTGTTTTAACTGTATTCACCTTTAGGTTTTCTATGTAATGTAGTTTTTTTTGTTTTTGTAATTTTTCAAATTTAATTAATCAAAAATTAAGAAATAATGCACTTTAAAAAATAATTTATAAGACATACATATACATATGTACATATATACTTGTATGTTTGTATATTTGACAAAAAAAAATATTGTCATTGTCACTTGTTGATGATGATGACATGTCATGACAAACATTGATGATGATGATGATGATGGTAATGACAAGATTAAAAGCCACATATGGGTAACCAATGAATCATGGTAGTCAAGCATGACGTCCAATACAGTTAGCTTAGCTTTGCCTTTTTTGTTTTTCATTTTTAAATTGCAATTTTTTTTAAATTTCGTCCGAAATTTATTTATTTATTTACAGTACACTTAATGCTAACATTTGTTGGCTATAAAGTACCTTAAAAAATAAACAATTAATGGTTAAACATATTTGGTTAACACTTATTTAAGTATACATTTGATTATTCCTCTTTAAGAAGAAAGAAATAACACTTCAATCATTTGAAAGGTAGTCCAATACGTAGGTAGGTAGTCCAATACGTTACAAGTCACGGTGTTCGGGGTGGAATAGTAGTTCTTTTCAAGTAGCCTGCTAAATACATTTTTAGCAATTTCAGTTTTGTCACTTTGATATCCTTATTACTGTTCGAATTTTTGACATACCATGGTTTTGGAATCATTGATTTTTTACTATATGATACGCAGAAGTCGTCGTAGTCTAGTAGGTAGTGTGTTGGCTTATTAGTCATTAGTCAGTCATCTACAACAAAATCGAAATATGAAGAATTATTTCGTCGGCGACTTCCTCTCTACAGATTTCTGTCAAAAACTCTGAGAGTAAATAAAATTGCCATCAAAAAGTTTCTCAAAAAATCTGTCGTTCGGTGTCGACTTTAAGCTGTCATCAAAGCCTTCCAAATATTTTGAAAAAGAAAACATTATTGCGTGAAGTCGCTGTAGTCTAGTAGGTAGTGTGTTGGCTTATTAGATGTAAAGCCCGGGTTCGAGGCTCAGGCCAGACATCAAGACAAAATACAAAAAAGTATTTCTTCGGCGACTTCCTCTCTCAGCAGTTTTCTGGCAAAAACTCTGAGAGTAAATAAAATTGCCATGAAAAATGTTTTTCAAAAAATCTGTAGTTCGGAGTCGACTTTAAACTGTAGGTCCCACCACTCATGTATAAATTTAACACACACAACATAAGTGATGTGAGAAACTAGGACGTTGTACAATGGGTCAATTCGACCTCCGGGTACTGTATTTGTCTTAATTGACAAGTACACGTCCTTTAACCTAACCTTACCATTATTGCTCTTATAGTTATTTGCGTTCCTTCAGCCTGATGTGATTATTGAGGGGATCCGTACTGTTGCCGTTTTTTTGAAGCTCTTTTTTTCCAGCAATTAACTGTTCAACATCGATTATATTATTTCCGCTCCGCGGTTTGGAAGAAATGGTATGATAAGTCAGAAATATTTAAGAATTCGGGTGCCCTGGTAGTCTAGTGGACTAGTAGACTATTAGCGTGAGGGTCGTGGGTTCAATCCCCACCAGAGGCTCTGGTCTATGACACTACACCGAGCATATGGTCATAGTTACTCAGCTCGTATATAATTAGAATCCAGTAATCCAATCCAGAATCCAGTAATTGTCCTCAATAGTACTAATTGTGAGCCACTCATCTTGTCAGCTTGCAGACGAGCTACTCGTGATGGCTTTAATGAATGGACTCTCGCCGAAAATAATCAATAAAGTGTTCATACGACCAATAATACTTAGGCAATTATAGAGTTGCATGAGACCAAGGAGACGTAAACTGTTTAGGATGCAAGCGAAATGATTGGAATTTCCATACAAAGTTTTTTAGCGGGCATGTCGGAATAAGTCTTAGGTTAAAAGATGGCGAAAATATATCACCTTCTCTAGCACAATTTAGTCTTAGAACTGCGCTATTTGAGATACAAGCAAGGAGATTTGTGCTTCCATACAAAGATTTTTAAAGAGAATGTTCGGAATGAGGATTCGAAAAAAAGTTGGTGGGAAAATATTCGCTTCGCATTTGGTACACATGGAAGACGATTGTAACTTCGATATAAAAATTTTTGTAGGCAATATGGGGAGAGAAGTAGGCAAGATCAGTTCAGCGTTTGATTCGACTGTGGCCATGACATTGAGTGAAGCTGTCTTTGTTATGTATTGATTGGCACTGAGTGGGAAAGATGGGCTTTAGTATCTTGGCCATTATTTGTAACGATCACTGATGAGCCAAAGAAACCTAATGGCTTGACGTAACTTTAGGGAAATGATGGTCTTTTAGCACAATTAACATCACTTTACTTTAATAGACGCTCTTAATAGCCAAGAGTTCCTCTTTAAATTTTGCAAACACATTAGGAATCTCTGTTTAAACAGGTTTCGGCAAAACTGTAAACTTTTGCTTTTTAATAATGATTTCTGTTTTAGTTAAAGCATAACTTTTGTAACTAATTTTTTCCATAATTATACGATTCTGCCAAACACTCTTGAACACAGAGGCAAATAAGTGGCCACAAAGATAACAAAACAAAAATCCATTAAGAACGAAACTATTTAATAATGATTTTGAACGCTTTTAGCAATCAAACCATGGTAAAAAAAACTTCCTATTATTAATGATACAACAAATTTATTTGGAAAACAAAAAAACTTGGTTTAGCAACTAAAAATAAAATTTTTTTGTTCAACAAAAATGTAATTAATGTGGGCTTTTAAATAAAACAAAATCAAATAAAACAAAACCAAAACGAAATAAAATAAAATTAATTTTAAAGAGATGGCGATTTTGTAATACTTTAAACAATTTTATTTTCAACATTTTTTCTCTTCTTTTGCAACAGCATAGCCAATGCTTAGTTTTAATTTTATTGGAAAACAATAGCGCAAAAGCAAAATAAATAAATTAAAACTGCATAAAAGAAGTGTAGGAAAATAAAATGAAATCCAGTTAAATGACCTGGCAAAAAAAATATTTAATTTTCAATCCAAAAAAACCAAGTAAATTTCAACAAAATGAGATCATTTCGTAAAATAAAAATATTGCATGAGTCAACTACAACAGTCAGCAACAGCAATCACAACAATTTGTAATAAAAATCAACTTAAGTTAATGAACTTCATTTCGATTTGTAATCGAAATTTAATTAGTTTTTGTCAAAAAAAAAAAAAATAAAGCAACCAAGAACTAAATTTAATTATGGTACATGGAGGATAATACTCCAAGGCAATTGGACACATCTTAGGACTCGTTTTGTCGTATTTACGATTCACATCTCAATCCATGTAAAGTAAAGCAGTTGAAACATGCTGATTATTCATATCGCCGTAGTTATGTACATATATGTAAGCGACAGAGCAACAGGCAGCCATTATTGATTAATCGAACAAGATTTCCTTCAGCCATATGAGGTTCGCAGACCCAGAAGTCATTGTAAAAGAGCCATTACATCCGGAAAATGTGACTGTTTGATACCCATTATGATTTGAAAGTACCATTGGACCAAATTTTTTCGAAACTGATTTGGATAAGGTATACAGACGGGCTAGCGTTAGTATACAAGTGACAATGACATCCTGTCCTGCCGTTATGGTAATGGAAGTTCTTCTTTAGGCCCAATGTACATGGTAACGAGGCCCAGGTCATGGACAGTATGGTTACGATAATGGAAGACAAATCTAATGCGAGATTCATCAGAAGGCATCCGGGCCAATCAAACCGAATAACTGACAGTTCCCTCCTTAACTGTCTCCTGGAACTCAGTAAACTCAACAGTTTTAAGAAATGCCTCGGAACAAGAATGTGTAATAAGAGTGAAAGGAAGAATTTCGTTGCAAAATATTCTTTTGAGATTGCGATTATTTTGTAGTATACAGATGGGTTAAGAACCTATATTTGAAAAGAAGAGAGGGCATTGATTGTAAATTGAAATATTCAGAGCCCATGGGGTAACTTGCGAAATATGTATATGCTCAATTCAACTTGGTCTGGAAATACAAAGAACGTGGAAATTTGCTGCTGGTTAGACCCTAATTTTTCTATGGAACAGAAAGTCAGATTTGTAAGGGGTACCCTTGACAAAAAGAAAGATGAAGGCACTCTTCATAAGCCAAAAGGGGTTTAGGTAATCTAAATTTTTGCTAGGCAATTACAAAGATTATCAGACTATCTAGCAACTAATCATCTGTGCGGGCATAGCAGACTCAGAGAAAACTTGTTTTAGAATATGGATCATCCTATGATGAGGAAAATGAATCAAAAGAACCCAAAAACTTAAGAGCCTGTGAGGCGTTAATGCATCTGCGTGTTTTTCAAGTAGGCAGGGAGTTATTTGCCAGGGCAACGGAATTTGTGGAAATCATTACAGAGATACACTATTTAGTTTGAGGGAAGTACAATAAATCATGCGATCGTGGTACTCTTCTACCTCTACGCAACTATAAGTACATATGTACATATACAATTATTCGTTACAACCGTTTAGTCAGGCATACGAACACCACTTATGTTTTCTGTGTTAATTTTATACATGAGTGGCGGGCCTTACAGTTCAAAGTCGACTTAGAACGATAGATTTTTGAGAAACCTTTCATGGCATTTTTATTTTACTCACAACATTTTTGCCAGAAGAGAGTTAGAGATGTCTGACCTGGGATTTGAAACGTGGCCTCAGGTCCAATAAGTCAACCCACTGCCTACTATACTACGGCACCTTCAGTTTTCTATTTATCGGCAAAATTCACTAACTGCGTTATAGAAAGTCATGACAACAATTGCAATACATTTTGCAAACCTAGCTTGGTTTTTAAATCTTCAGACTTAATGCTTAGCTTCCTCTTATTATCCACAAAATCTATTGTTTAATGTTTCTTTTTAATATAAAACTAACGTGTGATCTAAATAAATGAAAAAGAATATAATGAATGGAAAAAGAAAAAAATTCCAATTTAATTTGATATAATTTATTAAGAATTGGCGAATTCTGTTTTTAAAGCAATTTTGAAATCCGTTTTATAATTTGTTTTAAAGTTTTTTTTTTTTTTTTTTTTTTTTTTGTTGAGTCAAACGTTGTTGTGTTTATTTATTTTTAATAATTATTATTATATTTTGCTTAAATTTATTTGTATTATTATTATTTAAAAAAAATTATAAATACCACTTGAAAGTTGTATTTTAATTCAAGGTTTACCACCACATTTAATACTCATTTAATATGTACTCGTCTAAACTCAGTATGTATTGGCGGTTTCTCTGATTGTTTTCAAATACAAAATATCACTCAAAATAATAGACAGAATTAGTAACAGCAAAAAAAGCATTGTGTCCGGTTAATAAATAAAATATATATAAAAAGTTTAACAACAAAAAAAATATTTAAAAATATACATTTTTTTATTTAAGCTCAAGAGAGTATTTTAAACTCAAAAATAAAAACTCAATAAAAAAACGATCTGTGAAATAGTGACTCATCGGATGAATAATAAAATTGGGAAAAAATCTATTGAATGTTAACTCATGGCACAAATAAATCTAAGCTTGTCGAAAAAAATAACGTGTTGAAAAAATTCAAAAATTTGAAATTTTTATAGGATCGTTTAATTTGTAAATTAGTCAATGTAAAGAGCCTATTTAACAACCTGCGATTCGCACAACGGCTTTAACCAAGCGAGAAGCTTCATAATTTCCAATTTGGATTTCATAATAATATTTTTTAGTGCTTACAGAATGAGAACCAGCTATTTAAAGAATAATAGCCACTTTATAGTTTTTCTCAATCATAGACTTGTTCAAAATAACAAAAAAAAATCGCTCATTTCATTTAATTTAGCACCACCCTGAATTATTTTCCTAATCTAAAACGATAACCAATAATCTCCAATTCCTCTTCATCACAAATTCTGCAAAACTCATAACATAGAAGATACATCCTTCTGACACTGTACTGCATAGCTGGCTGTTTTGCATGTCGATCAATTCATACTGGAGATATCATTTCTGTAACATTGATGGTTTGTCATATTATTAATCTTGAGCTCACGGCTTAAACTTCACGGTCAACCTCCGTAAGACGTATGGAATACCCACCAAATAGTGCACATTCAGAACGGGTAATCCAAGGCAAGGCGAAGCTCACTGTCTAAGCTAACCTCAACATAAAGTAGCTCTGACAATGTCTGATATATAGTAATCCTTCGATTTACGTCGCCTCGATTAACTTTGTTTCGATTTACGTCGTCAAATTTTTTGTTCTCTCTAACTTCAATTTGCGTCGTCATTCGATTTACATTGCCTTTTTTGGAACCAACTGCGACGTAAATCGAGAAATCACCGTAACTTTTTTAAGTTCCTTGTTAAAAACATTCTACTTTGTAGTATGAGCAATATGAAATTCGATTTACGTCGCCTATTTTTGGAACCAGCTGCGACGTAAATCGAGGGATTACTGTATATACTTCCTTACGATATTTCTTTACCGGGGAGAATACATACATACATACATAATTGGCCATTACAACCCTTCAGTTAGGATTACGACCCAGCTTCCCAAATCACATATGTTGTGTGTGTTAATTTTATACATGAGAGGCGGGATCTACAGTTTAAAGTCGACTCCGAACGACAGATTCTTGAGAAATTTATTCATGGTAATTTTATTTCATCTTAGAGTTTTATGCCCAGAAATCTGCTGAGAGGCAGGCGCCGGATAAGAATTTTTTCATATTTCGTTTTGCTGGAGATGTCTGACCTGAGATTTGAACCGTGGTCTTACGTCTAATAAGCCAACACACTTTCTACTCCACTAAGACGACTTTAAAGCTTAGTGAGACTAATAGTTCAGGTTCATACAAGAACACTTAAATCCAGGCTGTAGCAATGTTGTTCCTAGAAAAGACAGAAACTGAAAATTTATAGGCGAGATATATCGAAGGCCTATGGCTTGTATTCTCGATATCGTGGTAATTTCCAGAGACGTCATTATACATTTATAAGCCCATTAATTCAAAAAGTCGACAAAGCTTTTAAAGATTCCAAAATTATCTGGGCATTGAGCAAGAATGTATTTCCTCTCTGAATGAAAGACCCTCCAATGCAAATATATTAAATTATTCTTTGATTCATAATTTCTGCTTCAAAAATGTATTTCTTTTTTTTACACACAACTTTCTAATTTAAATGCTAATACCCCATTCGGTAAAAAACTTTAGCAACACTGTGTTACAAAAGTTAAAAAAAGCAGAATTGGAGGGTTTAGTCAGCAGCAAATCAAATACAAAGTGATCAATCTTTTAAATATTAAATAGCCTATGATGTGTGCAATAAAATAGATTTTCTATATAATAACAGCTTATTTTTCTTTATTTGTAACCCTGTGTAATTGCTAAATCAAGGTGTTAATTTAATTAGAAAGTACTTTGAAATTGAAATTAAAACATTTTTAAGGCTGAAATGATTGACACAGTCATATCAAAGTCAGAAAATAAAATAATATTAAAAGGGTGTGAGAGGCAGAAGCTTTAAATTCCCTTTTAAAAATACAACAACAACAACAACAACAAGAAATTAAATTATATTGCCATTAACACAAAGGCTTTAGAAAACACTAGAGAACCATTCTAAGTGGGCATTTGTTAGACAATATAAGCTCTTCAAAAGCCATAAAAAGCCACAGTTTGCTTATTATAGTTCTATTCTATTGCTTCTGTTGGTTAGGAAATAAACACCCACATGGAAATGTGTTTAATAATGTGAAATAAAATTAATTTTTCTTTTTAATTTAAAAGATTACAAAAAGAGTTATTTTTTCTGAACCAATTGTTCCTATTGGAGTCAGGCTTTATTTAGTAAAAAAAATCAATTTGGCTTAGCAAGTAAAGAGGGTTTTTAAACTTGTTTATTCGATTGTGTCAAAAACAATTTTATTTATTATTCTTTTGTTTTTATTTTGCTTTTTTTAATAAAATTTATAATCTTTTGGAAATGATCACATTGTCTTGTGTTAAAACCAGTTCTTATTCGTATGTTTTCTTTCTTTCTTGAATTTTATTTACTTTTGTTAATTCTTTTTTAACAAAAAATAACAAAACAAGATAAAAGGAATTAACAAAAATAAGAAAGAAAAAAATAAAATTAAAACATATGCAAAAAAGCCAGAAACATCACAAAAAGAAATCATGAGTAAAAAAATATATGAATCATCTTAAAACAAATATTCATACACTCTTTAAAATATTTTTAAACAGTCTACACCCTACACGATGCATTATTGGAACAAGATGGTGTTTTTTCTTTATTAAAATAAAGATAACAGTAACTGTACTTATCCCAAAGAAATAATTAGGAGTCTCCATTTTGTTGTAACGTTTCATAGAACATAAAAACCCAGTAATCGAGATAATCTATCTGATAACCCAAACCCAGCTCAGATATTTCGAAAAATGAAATCACAAAAACTCTGAACGTAAATAAAATTTCCATGAAATGTTTCTCAAAAATCTGTCGTTTAGAGTCGATTTTAAACTATAGGTTCGGCCACTTGTGGACAAAATTACCACACCCAGACCTGGCTGTGTACTGTGAGAAGCTAAATCGTAATCCTCGTAAAATTAATGAGTAATGAGCTGAACCCGCCTAAAGCGGATACAACAAAATCGAGGAAATTTGTTGAGGCCCCTTAAACTCCTTACAGAAACAAAAGAAATTTATGCGTTGTACTCTTGATGCTCATCATAGAATCAAACTTCTTGTTGAACAAATTATTTACAATTTAAGGTGTTAAGTTGGATTAAGTTCCACTATTCTATAAGAAGAGCCACCCATAGAGTCTTCAGCACTTATCTTGGGCAAAAAACCAAAGTCACACATACATAATTGGTCATTACAACCCTTCAGTCAGGATTACGACCTAGTTTCTCACACCACTTATGTTGTGTGTGTTAATTTTATACATGAGTGGCGGGACCTACAGTTTAAAGTCGACTCTGAACGACCGATTTTTTGTGAAACTTTTTCATGGCAATTTTATTTACTCTCAGAGTTTTTGCCAGAAATCTGCTGAGAGGAAGTCGCCGAAGAAATTCTTTTCGTATTTTGTCTTGATATCTGGCCTGGGGCTCGAACCCTGGCTTTACGTCTAATAAGCCAACACACTACCTACTAGACTACGGCGACTTCAAAACCAAAGTCACTATAATATATTGTATTCCATTTTGGAGTCTCAAATCAAATTTCGAGGATCATATACATATGATGTTGGACGGCCTTTTTCAATAATCTGTCGTTTTATGGTCACATTAGACCATAGCCTCTAGTCAAAAAAGGAGTCGGCTCCCTAAGTATGATTTTTTAAAGGAATGGCTTGACCATTTTAAATCCCTTTAAAGTCTCTGTTTATCGCCTGAGTTCTTCTGATATCGTGAAATTGTGTTGTAAAGTATCTTACAGTTGTCGATGATGCCAAACCGGCTGTAGTTTTCTTACTTAATTTGTTTTTTTTAATTACCATTATTTGCACATACCCAATACCAGCACAGGCACCATCACCACCACCATGAGCATTATTGTAATGCTTCAACAATAATATGATGGCTAATAACCAAACATAAAGCAATAACACACAGGCAAATAAGTGTTACCTTAAATTATAAGCAGTTTATTTAGGTTTCCCTACCAAATTTGTACTCATAAACACACACACACATACTCAAACTCACCTCATGCTCACATACTCTCTCATAAATATCTAGACCAGAATGTGAGTGAAGCGTGTGTAGGTATTTCTAATGCGACAGTACATATTATATTATTGCCTTAAATATGTGCGTACATATGTATGTTTGTCGACAATTTGTTATATGTTATATATTTATTATTTTAACCATAACTATTTTCATTTTGTTTTATTTGGTAGAATATGTTTAAATATGTTGCTGTGTGTGTGTATGTACATATATTTATTTTGTATGCAAATTATAATTATTTGCCATTACCATACCATTCGCAATACATACAGCGATTTATTCCGTCAGTCAGTTAGTCAGCCACCCATTCATTCATTTGTTCATTCATTTCATTTCGCACAATTTGTATGTAATCAACCACCAGCCGATTTTTATTTTCATTTTGTCATTTCAATCGATCGTTACATTTAAAAACAATACAATACGGTCCGTATATTTATAGTGTCGCATTAATGCGCCCAATAAAAATGTTTTTAACCTTAATTTTCTTTGCAAAAAAAACAACAGCAACGAAACCAATGTTAGAGAGTCTTCAAAACAAAAACATGTTTTTTTTTTTAAATTAATTAATTAAGGTTAAATAAAAGACAAAAAGGTATGGGGGGAAGTAGTAGACATATATGAGACTTTAGGTCGGCTGTTGTGGATCTGAGGAGGAGGATACTGTATTTCAACTCATGTGTCAGTGCCCTTCTCTTGTCATGAGGAGATGGAGATTTTTAATCTCACATTTTCTGACATCTTCGGCCGAGCTCTCTAATATCAAAATTGCTCTAATAGAAGGATTTATTTTGGATCCGGTATGGTTTCCTTTGACGAATCTTTGATACCCGGGTAGAATAAATTGTGGTATCACAATGGGTCTAAATGCTGGCCTAAGTTAGACTTTTTCCTTTAAGGGGCTATCCGCCAACTTACCTAACTTAACCTAAGGAAACCACACGCCAAGCAACACGATATGAGATGCAGGGATTAACAATATTTTAATGCAAAATGACAGGATTATACTTAAGACCCTACGAAACTCGACAGAAGATTGACGTGTCGAAATTAAAGAACAAATAGGCGTTAAGCTTATAAATAATGCAATTTTGACGGTTTCCGTCATACATACATACATAATTGGTCATTACAACTCTTCAGTCAGGATTACGACCTAGTTTCTCACACCACTTATGTTATGTGTGTGTTAATTTTATACACGAGTGGCGGGACCTACAGTTTAAAGTCGACTCCGAACGACAGATTTTTGAGAAACTTTTCGTGGCAATTTTTATTTACTCTCAGAGTTTTTGCCAGAAATCTGCTGAGAGGAAGTGGCCGAAGGAATACTTTTTGTATTCTTGTTTTGATGTCTGACCTGGGGCTCGAACCTTGACTTTACGTCTAATAAGTCAACACACTACCTACTAGATTACGGCGACTAGTCTAGCATGACTCCGTCAGTTTTAAGTCCTTATTTTTGTCCTTAGCTATCTTTTTGTCCTGGTCTATCTTTAGCCTTTGAGAGATAAATTTGTAGCCGGGGGATGTTAATCGTCGTTAAGAAAACATGGAGAAATATTTGTTTTATTTTGCTTTTGTTCAGATGGTTTGCGACTCCAACGCCATATATGGAATTAGATGGATGCCATGACGCCTAGCCAACTTTTCTAAGACACTAGGTACAAGCCTACTAAAGTACTCGTGAATATTTTATATATTCGATAAAACGTGAGCAAAATGCTCTCAGTTTGGAAGTGGAAGCCTTAGACAACTTGTCTAAGACGCTAGGTACAAGCCTACTAAGGTACTTATGTGAATTTTTTATATTTTCATTGAAATATGTACAAATCTAGGCCAGGTACATATATTCGAATGAAAAATGGCTTGTGACTCGTCAGTCATTTAATTACGCCAGTTGTAGTGTAAAAGTGGAAGTCATAGCCGCTAAACTACTTGATTGAGGCATTTAGCAGGGGCCTACTAAGATCCTTATGTGAATATTTATATTTTCTAACGTCAGTATTTTTATTAAAAATCGTAGACGATTGCTAATGTTCTCATATGAATCTCTTATCTCAACTTTTTATTTTCCTTTCTTTGGGAAAATAACAAAAAATATTTGGCAATTTTTTGCCTTGAACGATTTACTTAACCGCGACCTGAATAATTTTTAAATAACAATTTTATTCTTTAATACGAATTATGATGGTGTAATCATTTTGCCAAAAAAAGACGAAAAAAAACAATTTTTACGAATTTGGAGTATCCATTATAATTATTGCAAAAACTAATGTCTACTGGGACATTAAAGCCATGTAATAAGAGCACGAATATTTGCACGAATATTCTTTTCCACTTGGGCCACACAAAATAACACAATTTTTTAACCAAGAGGGCGGGCAGGTGGGTATACAAGCAGGCAGTCGTCAGGCTGGGAGTTTGGGAGCTTGGCAGCACTATTCAACAATTCGTTGCGTTATTTTATACTAAAAATATTTGTGGTTTGATGATTAAAAACCCAAATAAAAAAAAAAAAAGAAATGTTGCGAAATTTATTTCACTTTTAATTTAGGTTATGGAAATTAAGAGAAGAAATATGTGTTTTTGGTTTACGTTTGTTTCAAAAGGGTAGAGGAGATATATTTGCTTGTATTTTGAGGTGTTTTGTTGCACAGAAAAATAAAGAAAATTGAAACTATAACAACACAAATTCTAAACTATAAATTTCCATAGATATACAGTAGATAGGGTATTCACTTAAATTATATAAAATAAAATAATATTAAAAACCTCAGAGTAAAACAGAGTTTGAAACGAAATGTTGTGCGTAATGAAAACCTCAGGATATTTTTTTTTCATTAAACTTTCAACCGCTGTTGTTGAAAATTCTCTCTCTTAATTCCTTTCGCCTTTGAAGCGAATATCCTTAATATTTTCATTAATATTTCTTTAAACAAAAAAGAAAAGTTGATGTCAGATGTATTAAACTAAAACTAGGTGAGGTCAGTTTTGTATATAAAAGATGATATATGAGCACGAGTATAATTTTTTTATAACCTACACCATAGTAAATAGAAACAGAAAGTGAATACTGTGTTGGCCAACACTGTAAAAAACAATTTCAATAAAATATATGATGAAATTCTGTCGTAATCCTGAAACTAGGTCGTAATCCTGACTGAAGGGTTGTAATGACCAATTGTGTTATGTACATATGTATGATGAAATTCCGTAATTCATCTTCTTATAACATAAAAAGTCTCTCTGAATCTCTGCTTAAATTCGACGATAGGTAAAGGAAACCAAATGGAGTCAATTGAGCCACCTGAAAAGGATGCTTTAAAAATGCTAATTTATCTGTAATGGTCGGTGGTAGTCATTCCGCAAAAAACCTTAATGACGATTAAGCAGAACATTTTTCTGTCAACGTAACGCACTTAGGCACATGAGCTAAAGGTTTCTTCAGCAGAATTTATTATGTCTAGCCAAATTTAACACTTTAATAAAACTATTAGGTTGTGTGAGAATTGCCAGTTAGGAGAACAATAGGTATTACAACGAAACTTTATAGGACACGAGCGAATTACTTGTTTTTTTTTTTTTTTTTTTTTGAGGCGGTTGTCAATTTATATTGTAGTCGCCATAGTTTAGTAGGTAGTGTGTTGGCTTATTAGACGTAAAGCCAGAGTTCGAGCCCCCGGCCAGACATTAAAACAAAATACAGAAAAGTATTTCTTCGGCGACTTCCTCTCAGCAGATTTCTGGCAAAAACTCTGAGAGTAAATAAAATTGCCATGAAAAGTTTTTCAATAATCCGTTGTTCGTAGTCGACTTTAAACTGTAGCTCCCACCACTCATGTATACAATTAACACACACACCTTAGTGTGAGAAACTAGGTCGTAATCCTGACTGAAGGGTTGTAATGACCAATTATGTATGTATATCAATTTCTCCTAACCTTTCCAAACTACCTTATGACCTTGTAATGTTAGAAATTATTGTTCTACAATGTATTTTAGCCTAAATTCCCAAATGGAATGAGTGCAAGATTAAGCTTGACGTAGGCAACCGCACCGTAATTATGTACGAGTATTACTAAAGTGAATTTTGGCCAATACACCCTTAGCTGTCATGAATGATATGGCATCATGTGGTCGGTTCTGACCTACTATAACTATAACTCGGTTACTCATTTTGCTTTTGTTTTCCTGTTGTGTTGTGAGTAGGTAAAGAAACCCAAAAATTCGTGAACAGAAAATGTTGTGGTTTTGTTTTGCCAAAAAAATTCCAACAACACTTGAAAGGATTTCTTTAACAAAAACCATTTTTATAGAAAAAAAAACAATAATTTATATACTTTGTTTAGTTAGTCATATGTTAATTAATTTGTTGTTATTGTTGTTATAATGGCTAAAAAAACAAAACTGGTAATAATGATGGTCAACACGAATTACAAAAAAAAATATTATGCACTGACGTAAGTCTACTAAAATTGAAACAAAATAATGAAGACGACGTCTTTATTTTATTAAAAGTTTTTTTAACAAAAAAAAAGGTGCTGATGAGTGGGTGTACTGTCTAATATTTTAATTAAAAGAATTTAATTTAAAATAATTGAAACTATTAAAACAATAAAATTATTTTGAAGTGAACATTTAAGAAAAATTCAATTAATTTAGTAACACAGTAAAAAAAAGAAGAAATAAAAAGAAAAGTGAAAATCAATAATTAAATTTGAAATAAAAACGAAAAAGAAAACAAGAGCAATAAGGAAATTAATATCTTTGGCCAAGTAAAAGTTGGAAATTTATGGAAATTTAATAAAAAGAATTTCATTACAAACGATAAATAATGTAAATTGCTAAAGAAAAGTTAACTTTCTTTTTTAATTATTTCAAACTTTTTACAATATTTAATAATTCTTTTCTTCTTACTCACGCAAATTTATCATTGATTTTATTTTATTGCAATATTCTGCATAGTTTGCTACTGATTAACGTACGCGAGTGTTAATATTTTTCAATCAATTTCTATTTTTTTTATTTAGTTTCTAATGCCCATGCTAAACGTAGCTTGTATTTCATACTTTATTTTTTTTTATTTCTTTATTGTTTTATTCGTATTAATATTTCTCAGGTTTCTTTTGTTATTGTTTCCCATTGAAAGTTAAAGAATAAGAAGAAACATGTCTTAATTTATGCTGCCTTTCAGTATCTCCATATAAAGTGTCCATTGCTTTAGAGCTTTCAAATCGGTTAGAAATCATCTCATAAAACAAAAATGATTTATAAAAAGGAAGGAATTAAATTACGAAGATAGAAGCCAGTTTAAAATAAACCTAAAAAAATAATAATAAAATCCATGATATCCATCCACTTCTGACATCATCAATCTTCTTTATTTCATACATAAAAAACTGTACAGCAGATTACCATTTTTAAGTGCTTATTTTCTCCATCATAAGACTATTCATTTAAGTACTTGTGAGATAATAGTATAATGAACTCATTACCCAGAGCATATTGATTAACCAGTCTCGACAACAATCAACATCAGGGTATTCTATTTAAACTATAATCGAGCCGATACAAAGTAACGTTAAGCTTCGTTAAACTATCGACAAAGGCTGACCTAAATAAAGAAAGCCTGCGTCGTGTCAGAGATGAACACAGGCAAATAAAGTGGGTAACATTCTCTTTCTTTTACCCGATATACAATTTCTTAAGAAGCCACTTGTATCAAAGTAAATCTGCCCGCTGCCTATCGTTTACTCAATGACGCGTGACAATAGCGTTCCAATTTAAGCAGATGATTGATGCTTTTTTTCTCCAATTTACGCCAATTGAGTCAGACAATAAAGTAAAATAAATATCTCTGCCTAATGGGCAGTCTAACGGAGGAATTCCTTTTTCTATGCCTGCTTTACAAATTCATTAGCTACACAGTTACCTAACGATGTTCCTTTGATATTGGAATCGAACTGTAGCTCGATTCGATCAAGGGGTTTCGCAACAGATACCAACGAGTTTAGACCTGAAAGTTACACCCGAAAAAAATTTGATTGCCTCTTGGCTGTCTCCGCTTTGTATAATTTTTTTGCATTCAAAAATAGATTTTGAAGAGGTTCTTCCTATTATAGAACTCTCGGCGAACTACAGAGCGAACGGGAACACGTATTGGTAGAAGTAACGGGTTATATAAAGTTGTGATGACCGTGAACAATTGTAGCCAGTCGATAAGACACTGAATCGGCTTTATTAATGCAGTTTCAGACCTGATAATCCCACCATCGAGTGGATACCCACTTTACGCCAAATTATAGGGAGAGATCAACCATTTTTTTTGTCAACTATAAGGTAGCATTCGATAGTCCGAAAAGGGATCGTGTTTTAGTAGCAAAGCTTAGTATACCTGCACATCTGACTTTGAAATTCAGAGCACATAGCAGCTATTTTATCGCCTCCTTTAATGTTACAATATATTATAGTAGCCGTAGTCTAGTTGATAGTGTGTTGGCTTATTAGACGAAAAGCCAGGGTTCAAGGCCCAGGCCAGACATCAAAACAAAATACAAAAAGTATTTCTTCGTCGACTTCCTCTCAGCAGATTTCTGGCAAAAACTCTGAGAGTAAATAAAAATTGCCATGAAAAGTTTCTCAAAAATCTGTCGTTCGGAGTCAACTTTAAACTGCCACTAATGTATAAAATTAACACACACAACATAAGTGGTTTGAGAAACTAGGTCGTAATCCTGACTGAAGGGTTGTAATGACCAATTATGTATGTAATAGGGGTCTACCAAAATGGGCCTGTCAGTGTATTAGGACAAACTGAAGTATATATTGTTGAAAAGCAGGGGCGCCAATTATACCTAACACGTTGCCAAAGTGCTATTTTACCTTTACTCCTCTGTTACCAGTGAAAAGAATATCAGACCTAGTGATCAAGAGCAAAATATTCTTGCCAACAGAGATGTTGGTCTCAATGGGCTAAATTAATTCTCTGTAAGTCACCTCTTCTTTTAATCCGTACTTTTCTTCGTATTTCGTATTGGGGTTAATGAAATTTTAATTCAAAGATCGGTTCAAAGCAAACAATTCAAACGTCAGGAAAGCTACGTTGTCATTCAATAATTATTGTCATGTTGTCTACACTGACATCTTACAAACTCTCAAGCTTTTCGGAATTGTTTGCTGCCATTATCAAGGGGTTAACTTTTATTATTTGCTCCATTGTTCACAGTGCAGTTCTTTACGATTTTAGGATAACTTGTAAGAAAGCATATGACAAGAAAATTTTCCATTTTCCCTCCCCTCCTCTTTCCAAAACATAAAAATAAAAAATTGTTTTATCTTTAAAACAAAAGCCCTTGAATTTTTTTTTTTGAGTCACGTACTCTTGTTGTTGTTTATGTCAGTTTATGTCACAGTCACTGTTGTTTTTGTAGGTAAATAGTTTAAAGAGTGTACATTTTCAAATAAAAAGTTTTGAATATGAACTCATGGATGAATTCAAACGATATAAGAAAAAAACTAAATTATGCATTAGGGAAGGTAAGTTAGAAATAATTGTTTTTTTTTGTTAACAGGTGTAACTAACCACCACCACTACGACCCACTGCTCTCTTTGCTGCGAACTAATATGGTTTAAACAACAACAATAATAATAATAATAAAGAAAAGAAATGGAATTATTTTATAATGACACGTTTTATATGAAATTTTATCGATTTTTTTCGTGTCTTTTTTGGAACTCTAAACACGCATTGGAAAGGAAGCACAAGAAGAGCTGAAGCCCCTTATTACAAACATATACAAGCGATAGAAAACAACGTAGTAATGATAATTTTGTTGTTGAAAAAAAATCCACTGAAATCATATTTGTAAAGAGAAATGAGAACTTGTACAGTAACTGGGGTAATTAAATTGAAATGACCAGACAGGGAATTCAACATACGTGCGTACATATGTACGCACAAGTACAATTGAAGTGTGGTGCATTCATTCAATAATTAGAATTAGAAACTGAAAAGAATGACGTTTAGTCTGGTTTTAATTGAATCGAAGGGATTATTCATACCAGTTTTTTATAGACATTCTACACACATACTTATGTGATTAGTCTCTTTATATTTCCGGTTAAATTTCTAAAGGGAAGTGAAAAGTATGGTCAATGGTGATATGTTGTTTATCATGGTAATTCCATAAAACACAAATCATAGACCTTTTCTAATTCATAGGTAATCTAGTTTTTACAAAAATTTGATGGAGAGTAAGGTTAAATTAAGATTAAATTGTCTTATCTTACCTCTTAGCATAGCCACAAACATCTGAATTTTGAAACGTCAATTGGATATAAGAAAGCATTTGCTCTTCAATGCTATGCCGTAACAATTTTTTAAGATTCTGTGACAGTCTGCAACAGCAATATGGATAAGTTTTTGATTCGTTTTGTAAGTATGGGTGAAACGTAGATTTCCCCGCAATACACTAGAGAACAAACATCAGTCTAAAGCAAGTCGGTTTGTCAGCCAATTAAATAATAGGGACTGCTTTTTGCTGTAAAATCCATATTAAATGCGCAGTTTCCATGTAAATAGCCCATGAGTTACGATATGAATAGGCCCAAAGGGAGTATTTCTTGTTTCCAAAACTATAGCGATTTAAGTCGATGATATCATTTCTTAGATTAATCTGTTTTGACAGCTTCGGCAAATATTAATTTTAGAAAGTCGCATAAAAATTGGAGAAATATTTTCGACTTGTACAAAGATCGAAGGCGTAATGAATTTTTATTCAAAAATCTGTCTTTAATACCAAAAGTTTATGATTTATAAACCAGTCTCGTTTATTAAGTTTTTTTATAAAACCAAATCTACCAATGGGGGTTTACCAATGATGTACTCTGATTCTATAAATCTCTTAAAAGTAGCCTTGTGATCGTTTTGACCAATAACACCATAATCGCCACTCTTAAACAAAAGATACAGGGAGTTAAGAAGAAATTGAGGGCTCTAACAGAGGGATAGGACGCGTCTGAGTCTGTATATAGAAGGACCATAAACCAAAATGCTTCCGGCTACCCGACCATATTATTTTGTGATTTACAAAAAGATACTGCCTTCGTAGTATACTCAGAATTTGGTGGTCTCTCACTGGATATAGTATCCAGTGAATGGCTTTAGAATGCTACTTACCAGCTGGGAATATGGAGTGTTATTGCTAAGTGAAAGTAGTGTTGACTCGGTCACACGCTCAAACTAAAACTGAATTGAAATATCATACTCGACACAATGATTCCACAATGGAATCCTTAAGGTCGTTATAATAGAGTCATACCAGGGAACAGGGATAATCTTTGTTGACCAACTAAGATATTCGCCAAATGTTTGTGATAATTGAAGAGAAGTTATCGATATATAATTTTGAGTGAAAAGTTTTCAATAAATATGAACTCGCAATGGAAAGTTTTCAAAGAAGAAAATTTTTCAAAAAATTTAAATTTAAATTAAAAAATTTTCACGAAAAAATTTCGATAACTTAATTTTTAATACAAAATTATTGATATCTGAAATGAAAATTATTCGATAAATATTAATTTTTGCTGGAAACTTTAAATTAATAATAATTCTCAATAGAAAACGATCGATAACTGTTTATTTTTTAAAATACATTTAGATTTTCTTTAGAAAATGTTCGATAACTATTGATTTTCTGGATATCGAAACCTTTTTAATTTTCGAAATGTTTTTTTAGTTTCCAATACCATTCCAATAAATAAGGATGGTATTATTGTACTTCAAAAATTTAAATAATTTGAAATAAAAACGTTTTAATTCTACTAATCGATATTGACAACTTATTCAAGGGGTTTTAGTTTTTAACAAAGTTTTTTAAACTTTTCATTGTTATTGTTCTCCCCCACTGTAAAGCGCATTGATAGAAGAATATTTATTATTCAAATTGTAATTTTGTATTATTTATTATACTATATGTTATCGATTTTTCTACAGCTTATTAAAAAGAAATAAACAAATATTTTTCAATAATAAATGAACTTTTGTTTGGTTTCAAAAGGCCATTTTAAACGTTCATAGACTGTGCTACTCAACCACAATGATGATTCAGTCAGTGGCTTTAATATTCCATCATAAATGGCGAAATACAAGTACAATATTGAAAAAGGATTTCAAAAAAGCAAAGAAAATATATAAAAAGAATGTGGTAAAATTCACATATTTGATATGACAACAACAATTGTATCTAGAAGTTGTTGTTGACAATAAAATGGCCTTGAACTTTTTCTTTACTGAATGCTGTTAAACTGTATGTGAAATGGGTTTTGGAGATGGGGGTGTTTGGTGCCATTCCTTTTTATATCCGCCTTTTACTTGACTTTTAATAGTTTCATAAAGTTTTTGTATCTCTTATAGGCATGAATTAACATGTTTATCTTTTATATTCGAATAGTTTTCGAAGAGAAATTAAATATTCCCCCCTAAAATTGACATTCAAATGTGGCAAAAGATAAGACATAGACTGTCATAGACATGACAAACATTCCAAACAAAATATCGATCCATAACAGGCTAAATTGTATTTAAAAACAAAACTCCTACAATTTTTGGTGGTTTTTCCTTTTCGTTTCAGGTTCAAGGTGTGTCATTACCAGCAGGAGGGATAATTATCTTTGTTAGGCACTCTAACCTTCGCTGAGGTTCAATTAATTATCTATTGTACATGGTAGGTTGCACTGTTAAGGTTTAGGGAAATTCATTGACATTTTGTGGCTAAATTTCTTAAAATGAATTCCAATAAGTGCCTTACACCCCCCTTGCTTTTATTTGGTATTTATTTATTTAGTTGTTCAATTATTTGTTTAAATCAACACTTTTGTTATCGAAATTTTGGAGCGGTAAAAGCCATGACAAGGTAAACGAAAAAGGTTTTTGAACTTCATTTTGAAAATTCGAATGTTTTTTTTACCAGCGTTTTCTCTGGGTAAATGACCATAAAACAAGAAGTTCGAGGTTGAAGTTGGTTTTTCGTCATTTTTCTGCTTCTTTTTTTTTTCTTTTGTGGTAATTAGGGTTTTATAATTAGAACTTCATGGCAGTTCGTTCACACTATATTTTGTATTACAAAATATTGTTTGAAAGCAAACATTAGGAAGTTCTCAAAGAATTTTCGCAAATTCTAGAAACTGTGTTAAGTTTATGTTTTGAAATGATTAATTATTAACAGTTAAAGTTCTGATTTATTTTATTGCTGGACTGGAGCTTTTCGCATGAACCAGTTTAGAAAACCTTGTACAACAAATCATTTGAATAAAATTAGACGCAAGATTACCACTCCATTCCTTTAAGAGGCCTGCAAATACTCCCACACATATTTCATTTATTCTCAAAGGAAAGTTGAGAAACTAAACTTTATTAATTTACGTTAAATCCTTCTTAACAATCTCTTGGAAGGCATAATAAGCTTGTGGTCCGAATCTAAAAGACCCAAAGATTGAAAATATCTTACAACGAATTGTGCAGAAATTGTTATTTCGTAAGACTCGTTAGCCCTTATATTATGTTCAGCATTATTGATCTCAATATTTCATATAAAATGTCAATTTATTTTTGCTCAATAAATAAATTGTTATAATATTTATTAAAACTTTAAATACAGCACTGTCATAAGTAGGTTCAGTGAGCATATTACAATTTTCCGAACACTTTCTATTGACATTTGACAACTCAAATATCAACAGCAGCTGAACTGCGTATATTATATGCCTGAACACTTAAAATATTGTAATCAATAAACCGAATATTGACTCAATAAAAGTGCATGTCTGAACATAGTATTACCTCGTCTAAGTAATGGCTTTTAACTTAAAGGAATATTCAATATAGACTTGTTCGGAGTTAAAAATTAGCAATGTTTGCTTTACGGTTTTCAGTACAATGGGTCAATTCGACCTCCGGGTACTGTACAAGTAGACGTCCTCTAACCTTGATTTACGGTTTAAGTCAAATTAGGTAGAAGCGGTCGTTTGTGACACCACAAATACTAATTAAACAGAACTTCAAAGAATAACCAGTCTTTGCTTCTTCAAAAGCCAAAAATACTTCAATCTTTAAACCTAAAACATCAGACAAATCTTTCAAAGAAGTATACTGACAAAGCCAGGTAATTACAGATGCAAGTTATGCTACATTCAACTGAATTCATTCTTCTTAGATAACACGGGAAGATGTGGCCATAATTGCAAACTCAAGGCACATATAGAAAGAAATACAACTCATTTTCAAAAGGCGTCAAAAGGCGATAGATAGAAGGAGACGTAGAAAACTCATCTCTTCATCCTTATCTCCGTAGTTACTACAGTAGTTATAATACCGTACATTCAAGCTATGGGGGTAATCACGGACTTAAGTATGGCCACATCGGCACTGTTATTCATCATTAGAGAACTCGTCCATCTTCAGTGGAGATTGGGTCATAACTGCCTGACAAACAGATGTTTTCTTCCTCATTAGAGAACTCATCCGTCTTCAGTGGAGATTGGGTCATAACTGCCTGACGAACAGATGTAACCGTTCTTCTGATCAGGCTCTGAAGAAAAAAATTTAACAAAATAGGGGTTACTTCAAGCCCAATATGTAAATTCTGTAATGAGAAAAACGAATCACCAGAATATATACTTAGGGCCTGCACGGCGTTGATATAAAGGATTGCTTATTAAATACTACGCAAGGGGTTATCCATACTAGCCACCGAGCAGCCTGACGTTGGCCAGTGCAACAGGATTGGGGAAAACATTATTGCTTTACTCTATTTGGATAGGGGCAGTAAAACTGATCACATGATCGCAGTACTCTAGCATCTTTACATGACAAAAAATAAAAAAATATTTGGTTATACGACATTTGCTCCTACATAGACTACATAATTTTTTTATTTTTTTTATTTATTCTTTATTTACTTCATGTTTTATACAACTTGTAAAATTATTAAATTATTATAATTATTATGATAGCGTGTAGAAGTCTAAATTTGCAAAAAACAATTGGCGCGCCCATACTTTCCAAACCAGTAGTATCCGTAAAGTGATGCCTGCCCAGGCAAGCCCTTCTAACCTTACATCTAATATGAATTGAATATTAAACTGTTCAGCCATCTCGCTAAGAGAGAGCGTTTCAGTATGTGTATTTCACCAAACCAAATTCATAAAAGCTACAGTCCGTCTTAGTCTGTTTTCAGGCTCTAGGCTCCTTAACTGCATGGATTTTGTTCTGGTAAACGTTGAAATGAATTAAAAATGTCCTTGTCATATTCGATAATATTCTAAAATCTTCCAGCTTGTAAGGCGTCTTCCTCTGGCTTGAAACTAGGGCGCTATAAAAGTGATCGTGCAGTAAAACAAAAAGAAATATTGATCTTTGACCCTTAAAGGAGCTATTTTTCATGTGCTAAAAGGCTAGTACGATTAACAACGTATGCCAGAACACCCCCTCGTTTGAAAATGTGTTCATCTTACACTATAATCGTCGAAATTAGCAAATAGTGACGTGTAAGAAGACCCTGACTTGTCGAAGACTTCTTTTTTTTAAATTTTCTCATTGTGAGAACCAAATTTAGACAGATTTTTAGGCATATACGATTTCAACAGATTTTTCTCATCAATATAACATTGAAGGTTATATTTATTGCATAATTTAAATGTAAACAAAAAAAAATTTAAAAAATAAAAACATAAACACTCACCTCAATTTTTGCTGAATAATCTTCAATTAATTTTTCTTGTTGTTTTACCAACTCTTCGTTTTTCTCTAACAAAGCTTTGCCCAGTTCGGCGGCCAGCAAGATATCCGATTCTTTTTGTTGTAGTTGGGCCCAGACATCGGTTTCCGGATTACGTTCATTAGCCATTGTACGTGCCTCCATTGCTTCAATGTATTGCTCTAAATCAATTGAGGCAATAGATGAATTTAATATATTTGTTGTTGCACTTAATGTTGTTGTTGTTGTTGTTGTTGTTGTTGGTTGATGATATAGATGATGATGATGTTGTTGTAGATGTGCATGCAAATCATCGATTGGATTATTTAAAGCTGATGATGATGATGATGATGATAATGATGTTAATGAAGACGACAATAATGATGCCGTTGAGGACTGTTTATTATTAAAATTTTTATTTTTATTATTATTATTGTTATTACTGTTGTTGTTGCTGTTATTTTTATTCAGTTTTGTTGTATGATGCATGATTTTTATGTATTGTTTTCAAACGCCAACAAAAACGTTTAAAAATGTTACTTTTTTTGCGGCCACCAAAATTAGTGGAGTTTGTGAAATATTTGATTAGAATTGATGGATTTTTTTTCTTCAATTTTAGTTACAACTTTTTGTTTAATTTTATTTACTTTACAAATATTAACAATAAGTTTTGTTGATAATAATATAGCAATAGCTGTTGTTGTAGTTGTTGTTTAGTCATTATTATTTATGGTTTCTAGATCTTGATAATGGTATTGGCATATGAAATAGAAACACATAAACATGCGTTTATTTTTGCCTTTTTTTAGCCACGGTACATATGTATATACATATATCGTTGCTTATTACAGTTAAATATAGCCGGGGTATTTACATGTTTTTCTTTTAATTTAATTTTTATTATAATTTATTATAATATATTTAGAATACATTTTATTTAATAATCCATGCTGTTATCACACTGTAGATGATTTAATTTTTATTTTGTTTTCTTAGGCGTTATTTTTATAGGTTTAGTAAGCTGTTAAAAGATAAAGAAATACAGTTAAATTAGTTTTAGCATTTATAAAGTAGTAGTGTATAGGCTTCTAGAATTCCTCCCTCAAAACACATAAATTGAAAGAAAAAATCAAAACAGAAAAACAATTTAAATTAAAAGAAAAACTAAAAAATTGTTTTGCTGCACAGAAAATATCAAATTTGTTTAAAAAGTAACGAGCTTCAACACATACTTCTATTGTGCCCTAAGTAAGCCAAATGTGATAGGCAACAACTCTATGCATTAACACCCAATGAATGCGTCAATCAATTATGTTTGCTAAATTTCTCTGGTATTTCTGCCATGATATATAAGTAAAAAAAGTTTGTTTAAACAATATATCTGCCGAACTGAACTCTAACGTCAGATTCGAAAGATAAATCACTCAACGCCTAAACATGAATTCAGTATTTTTATCAATGACTTCGATATCAGAATCTACACAACTGACTTAAAAACAATTTGTGGGGTTCAATTCGGCTTTTTCCAGAGCCACCGCTAACTTCAATCGCCACTATAGATTTGCTGATAACTCAAAAGTCTTTTCGGCTGATATCTGGGCCTTTGAAGAGCATTAGATTAAATTAGATTACTTGTTAAATTAGAATTTATTCTTACACACATTTTACCTGGGTTAAGATTCTGACAGTTTAGTTAGCCAAAGAGTGAAATTTATTAGTAATTTCCAGCCTAATTGTGTTCCAAAGGACACCCATATACGTCTCATATAGGGCATTGCCCCAAACAGCTCGTGGCTAGCTTTCGCGTAATGAAACGGGAATGCCCATTTGGTTATGCTTGGAGTATCTATGGAGAAGTCGCCGTGGTCCAGTAGGTAGTGTGTTGGCTTACAAGACGAAAAGCCAGGGTTCGACCCCCAGGCCAGACATCAAAATAAAATACAAAAAGTATTTCTTCGGTTACTTCCTCTCAGCAGATTTCTGGCAAAAACTCTGAGAGTAAATAAAATTGCCATGAAAAGTTTCTCAAAAATCTGTCGTTCGGAGTCGACTTTAAACTGTAGGTCCCGCCACTCATGTATAAAATTAACACACACAACATAAGTGGTGTGAGAAACTAGGTCGTAATCCTGACTGAAGGGTTGTAATGACCAATTATGTATGTATGTATCTATGGAAACGAACATGCAGGTAGATTGGCCAGAGCGAATTAAAATGGATATTTTTAGCCATTAATTGAAGAAGGTTCGAGTTATGTGGGATAATCACAAAAGAAGTGATGTGTCTGGAGTGATAGGAGTACTTATCGGCGCCTTACTGCTACCACTAGGTTCTATTGTACTGTCCTCCACTTTTCATAACCAATATAACCGCCATTCTGAATAAGTGTACTCTAATTCTACAATGACCTGTCAGTAGAGCAGTTAACTACCTCAAGTCATTCCTGGATAGCCTGATGCATGACTCAGATCTCTTTTTATTGTAATTTCAAAAAAAAAAAAATTGATTATCTTAAAAACACTTAGTTTGAGAAGAGCAATTTGCTTATCCTTCTCTGTAAACTAATTAAATTGGCAAATACACATTTTTTTTCCTGGGATCGATTGATATTTTGTTCTTTAATATGTCACATAAATGTAGGGATCTTATATCCCATTTCATTTTCAAATCCTTAATGAGCGACAGTTTTTATGGTAGACGAATTGAAATTTGACAAACAAATCCTTAGGTAAACGAGGTAAAATTTGATACAAATAAATCCGTCTACCATGTTTGGTTTAAACGGTTTGTAATGATTAAAGATTGCAATCTTTTAGTTTCGTTAACAACAATTTCAGTTAATTTTGGACAAGATTTTCTGGAAAAAAGAAGCGAGCCGGTCTCAAAACCTGCCAATTTTATAAGAATTTTTTATAATACTCAATAAAATGTATACCTATACTCATTAGACTGAAGTGTGTTCAAATAAATTTTATAACCAGAATTTAAAGATTTCGAGTACTAAACAAACGCTTGTTAATTCTTAATTTATTACAATTTGTTTAAAATATTTCTACGCGCTCCCTCTCATTACCAGCATAAAGTTTACCTGTGAACGTTTACAACCCTTTTTCTTTTGTCGTAAAAATCCTCATTTAACAAAACTAATCATGCTTAAACATTTCAATTTTACAATGAAACAAAAATGTTCATGTTCAATACGTTACGTACTTACTACCAAATAAATGTATTTCGTATGGAACCACAAAAGTATGACCCCCGATAGTATGGATTTCAGAAGGCTTTCAACTCCTCTTGCCAAACAAAACCAATTTAATGGTGAAATGCTAATACATATGTAATGTTATTTCATTTATTTAGAGAGTAGAATATTTTACATATAAATTCTTAATGCTGTTGTTGTTGTTGTTTTTGAACTTTTTTCTTTTTTTTTTCTACAAAGAAAAACGCATCAAATTACCCGCTTACATTTTATTTGTCGCTGTATTTCTTCTTGTTTTATTTTTATGGGTTGTTGTTTGAGAAGATATTAACTTTGCATGCCATGTAAATATTAACACAGTTTACTTTGGGTATTGTATATAGAAATGTATGTACAAATGTACATATACATATATGTATGTATATACATAAGTACATAGTATATATTATATGTATGTTTAGCAAGTCGTATATATTTTTTATGTATTTCGTTCTTATGATGATGTCTCTATTCGTATTCGTATTCGTAAAAGGGAGCAGCATTTCTACTTGTAAAGCTTAGAATTTTCTTCTTTTTTATTTGAAAGTGAAAGATGTCAGTTGTTTCTTGTTTTCTTTAATAATGAAAATATATTTTATTTCAGACCTGACCTGATTTAAAACACAGTCTGAAACTATAAGCATTACATTTAACTTTATACAGCAGAAAATAAATTTCATAATATTTGTATTTGTAATTGTAAAGCAGCAAGTCAGAGGAAATTGTTTCACCTAAAATGTTTTTAATTTTATTTGTCGCAATAAAAATAAAAAACAAACTAGTTTTGGTATACAATTTCAAAACCTTAACTAGAGCAACAGTTTTTTTTTTATGGGCCACAAAATAGATTTTGAAAAAAGATTTTACAATAAAATGTTTAACAAGTTTTTGTTCTTTAAAGAAAAAAAAATCAGAAAATAAATCTTGTTCTCTACCAAAAGCTTATTGATAGCAAATTTCGTTTTTTTCTTTTCAGTTTGGGCCTTATTTACAACCCTGCAACACCAAAAACCACCTGCCAAGGATCCATACTGCAGGAATTTAAATCTATGTCGCATAGTTTTCGAATAATCTTTAACACCAAAGTATAACTCAAAGATATAGCCGCACAATGGCAAAGTTAGAGGCAACTTAAGGGCAGACTATGTCCAGTTACAAAAAAATTTTCTCCGTTTTCTCATGGTAAGTTACATCGTTTTCTAAAAATTAATTTAAATTTTTTGTTTTGTTTTTTTTAATACTTTTCCCTTACCCAATAATTCTAATCTGCTTGTGACACTATAAATGGCAAATTAACATGACAAATGTTATGGGGTCTTTTTTCTTATTGACGTTTTTCCCTTATACTTCATACTAATATTGATGGTTTTTGTATATTGGGTTGGGGATTTAGTTAAAGAGATTAAAGGGATCTCATACTATATACAATAATTTATTAACAAAACAACATAACAAATTATGTGCTCCTCAATAAGGAGTAATAAGAAATTTCGATTCGTAAGTCTTACTTATCGTAAGAATAAATTGTCGTGAACATCTCGTTTATACGGCACTTATGGCACCACCAGACCAGATACGTAATATTTATGGGCTCCAATGACACTTATCAAGCCCACCTTGGCTAGAAAAGGCAATTTCATCATTCACACTTTTGATAAAAATCAAATGATCAATGCTTAAGGAGGTCGATGCTTTAACTTAACGTAAAGAAAATTTTTCGTGTCATATTATTCACAACATAAAAAGTACCGCGTTATTGAGAATAGAACAATATTCGCTCTTAAGCATCTCTACGGCTCTATCTGTCGTATACACAGTAAAAGAGTGACATAGAATGGCGCTATATTAGTCTCCACAGACAAAATAAAGAGCTAAAGTCTTATCAGTTTAGCGACATTAAGGAACTTAAAGGCATTACTGTATAGCTTTATACATCCCTTTCTATTGATTATTTAACTCTTTATGCATTCAATTTTAATATTTTTAAGTAGAACCTAACTTCTATTTTTCCAGGTCAGCCATATCCAACTAAACGAAATATGACAAAAAGTATTTCTTCGGCGACTTCCTCTCAGCAGACTTCTGGCAAAAAATCTGAGAGTAAATGAAATTGCCATGAAAAGTTTCTCAAAAATCTGTCGTTCGGAGCCGACTTTAAACTGTAGGTCCCGCCACTCATGTATAAAATTAACACACACAACATAAGTGGTGTGAGAAACTAGGTCGTAATCCTGATTGAAGGGTTGTACCGACCAATTATGTATGTGTAACTTATGTTTTAGTTTTCTGTATAACGTTCTGTTTACTACAGCGATATTGCAGTCGATTAATATTCTTAAGGGGCTATCTTAATTCCTCTTTTTAAGGAAAATGCCTCCACCGTGTTTTTAACAGCACCATATTTCCTTAGATATATCCGTAACGTAATATTAGACATTCCAGTGAAATTTGACTGTCCACGTAGATATATCCAAAGCTTCAATAAACAATTTTCTGTGTCCCAACTATTTATCTGCTCTTGACAAACGATGCAATCGTAAAGAAGTTTTAAAGAGACAAAGCCTGAGTTCATCAGAGTAAAAACCTGATTACTGGAGAGGTATGTTGAATAACGGATTAGTATATAAAGAAACTACACTAATTTTAGAACTTCAGAGTGTTAATGTAATTGCTTTCGAAAACCATAAGAAGGAAGATTTCAGTATTAGTCAGATTAAAGTTATTTTAAGAGTAAAACAATAAACCCGCATTCTTGAACGCCTATTCTAGCAATGCTTACTGCTTTCAAACAAGATATAGTGTTCCCTGATGCAATTAATACTACCAGAGACATTATAATTTAATGTCATCTACCGGCAAATTTTAACCGAATTTTCTTGGGAACCTAATATTACTTTAAAAACACATTTTTTAATGGGAAATATTAAAAGCTTTAAGGAAAAACAGAAAGCAGCCAAAAAGATTCGCAGTTTTATGCCCTTAAAGATAGTATTTCTGACTCCAGCTCTAGGAATTGTACATAAAATTAAGTTATTTTGCAGATTATTAAAAAAGATTACAATTTGAGAACCTCGTAAGACTAATGGTTGGTACAATACTTTTCATATCATAAAGTAGCCCTCCCATAACATTAAACCTAACGTTTCAAAGGTTTTCAAAAAAGAAATCCAAACTAATGAATTTCATACCTAAAACTTTTTCCCTTACCCAAGACTATTAGTCCTGACTTTAAAATAGTATATAAACATGACAAATTTTTTCTCTTTTGCAAATTTCTGGTATTTTTTCTTACTACAGAGAGCTGGTCATAATGGCAATTAAAATATAACACCCACACGGTTTATTTAATATTTTATAAAAATAAAAATAAATTATTTAGTCACCTTCTTTTTAGAAAAACAATAACACAAACAGAGGAATAAAATAAAAGCAACAATAAAAAATAATAAAACAAAAGCTTCAATTAAAACTTTCCAACACCCGCAATGGCAAAAAATTGCAAAGAAAAACACACACACACATTTACACATCTAAAGAAAAATATTAAAATAAAAACAAAAATACAATAAAAATACAAGAACGAAAACAAGCCACCACATAACCAAATATGAAAATGAGAGAATTAAAAGGGACAGAAACACACAGAGAGTGAGAGAGAATTAAACAGAGTGGGAGTATCACTACTCAGCAAACTTACATTTATGACGGGTACTTATGATTGTTTGATTGCTTGTTCTTGTTTTCAATAACTTTGCATAAGTTTTTCTGCTAATGGTTGATGATGATATTTGAAATGTGAAAAGGGATTATAAATTGTTATTGTTTTTCACTTTCTTTAGTTGTTTGTTGTAGTGTTAAAAATATTGTTAAAATATGTATTATTTTTATAAAAATTTCCTATTATTTTGAATGATTATTTATTATTAACAACTCAATGCATATTAATTTTGTATATTATTTTTGCTCACTTCACGCTTTGTTGACTCAAGTGTAACGCCAAATTGTTAAAACAAAAACAATTTTTATTAATAATTTATTATAAAATTTTTAACACTTTACTTGAGTTATTTATTTATTTCTTAAAATTATTATTCTTTTATTTCTTCTTCTATTTGTTTTTTTTTTAACAATACATATCTACTATAAAATACCGTTATTACTTTATATTACTTTTTATATGATGATTTTGAAATTATTGATAAAACAAAATTCTTTTTTTTCTTTTATTTTGTTTGTTGTTGTTTTGATTTGCTTCTCTTATTGCTTTATAACGCTTTAACAAACAATTCCAAAATGACAAAATTTTTCTTTTTTTGTTTTGTTTTTAATTCTTGTAGAAAACCTTCAATTATGGTGCAATCCAATAAAATTTAGTTGTTATTCACTATTATTGTTACCATTACATGCACTTTATTTGTTAAATATTTTTTGTTACAATTTTTTGCTTTAACTTTACACACAAACTATAACTTGTTTAAGAAGGTCTTCTCCAAAGCGAAATACTTCCGTTGTTTTGTTTTTTTTGTGTTTTTTATTCTGTTTCTTTTTACACCACTATTCTTTATGATTCTCTACGAACTGCACTATTTCCGTTTTTATCTCTCACAATTCATCATTAATGCATGCAAAATTGCACTCACTCATACGCTTTATAGAACCGTTAATACTCTCTCTTTGATTAAGAATTTTTACACATACTCATACACACCCTTACATTTAATTTTTATTATTATATTATTAAAACCTAAGTTTGTGTGTGTGTCTCTTTCGAAAGAAAAAAAAATAGAGAATAAATACCCGTTTATTATTTTTATTACAAGTTGTCAGAGCGAACGTTCATTTAAGACTGAATGGCCAAAACAAAAAGTTACCAAGTCAACCATTATTTTTGTTTATTCGTACATATGTGCTATAGTTGCTGTTGTTGTTGACGTCTAAACTAAATACAAGTAGTGTTAATACAAACAGTTTGTTAAGAAGTGGCAAAAGGGGTAAGCCGTAAACAAACGTAGTTACCAATATTTGTTATGATATTGTTATTGTATATTAAAAAAACCCATAGTGTGGTATATCTCTTAAGAGACTTAAACTCCAGTAAAAGAGAGTTATACTCGTATGAATGGGAAACAGTGTAACCCAGTGTACAATTATTTTTGAAAACAAAGTTTTAAGCTTTTAAAGCGTTCTTAAATTTGAAAGAAATGAAAAATTAATAAAATTATATTGAACTTAGTTTTATTAGCAGTTTAAATTGAATTAAATTTATTTCAAAACATAAACAAGTATATTGTTGACTACATCACAGTGTTTTACAAGTTTGAGTCTCTTTTTCAAATACAAATTAAATTTCTCAGATTTATATTTCAACCGATTACAGCATATTTGCATACGTCTTTTACATAGAGCTCATCCATTCGTGGTCGATTGGCCAATCGACCGCACAAGGCATTATAACGAGAATTCGTTCTTTAGCATCACTATCCGTTTCTGAAACATTATCACTTACAATGTAAACAAATTCAACGCTAATATCCATACACATTTCTCCTTAGTTCCCGTAGGTATCCCAGAAACATTACAATCCCGTATCCCTGAGTTTCAAATGAGGCTACGGAAGGTTTCTTGTGATACCACAGTCTTTTATTTTTCCTAGTCTAGAACTTTTAATGAAGCCACTTAGACTCTCAATGTAACTCCTCGACAGATCCGTAGGATCATCTGCATAATAAAAGCCAAAGTAGTATCTTCTTCTTCGAACTTTTGCTGGCAATGTACCCTGTAAATGAAGAAAAGTTTCTACCTCTTCCTCGTCACCAAAATACATTGACCATAAGACCAGCGCGTTTAGCATTCGTACCCATAATGCAATATCCAGCAATAACGGACATTCCATGCATTATTTATATAGCCTTGATCAGCTTTATTGCCCTATCTTGCCCCTATTCTAAGCCACCCACGCGGCTTTAAAGGAAATGTTAATGCGTTGTCAATTCAAAGCTTACAGGTTCTTAAAACACAGAATTCAACCCAAAGTCCAATGGTTGTGACACACCTTACCAATTCATCCGCTCTACAGTTTCCCGGAGATCGTTATGCGAAGACCCATTACCTTGATAATCGCCTTGGCTATTTGAAGGTATGGTTATATCTTTTCTAGCGATATTGTTATCTTAATAGCTATTGTGAGAACATTTTAAACTCCTTTTTTAAGAGCTTAATTGCATTCAAGAGCGTAATTTTTAAAGAGTAACACACTCCATGCAATTTCAACTCTTTTTGTGTTTGCAATTGCAAAAGTGTGTTTTCTTTTTTCTTTTGTGTGCCTTTGCTGTATGTTTTATTGTTGTAAAGCTGTACTTGTACAACTTTAAAACGAACTCTATGTGTCGGTTATTTTGCTTCTTCCGTTTCTTAACATCTAGTTTTGACCTTATTCTGGCCTTTGTATTCCTTTTTTAATACGTTTTTTTATTGTTTCTCTCTCTACTTTTTCTTCTAGATGTGTTCCCAAACATATACCAGAAAATTAAAAGAAAACAACAATGAAAACAACGCATATAAACAAAACATGATTTGATAGCAACAGCAACAACAACAACAATCGTGTAAAAAAAATGGTAAGTTTTCATGAATCTTATAAATACTAACAACAAAAGTAAGCACAAGAATTCTCATATACATTAAAAACAAACATACACAGCAGTACGAACATAAATCTCTCACTAATAAACAAAACTATAAATAACAATAACAACAATGGAAATTAGCTCAACATTTATGCTCTTATTAAATGGTGGTCTCTTTATTTTTTTTCTTCCTTCAATTAATTGTTGTTGCAATTGTAACTTTAATGATGGTGGACTTGATGGTGGAAATAAAACAAGACATGTTTTTGGGTGACCAACATTTTATTTTTCTTCTTGTTTTCATCACATAGAAAAAAAAACACAACACAACTGGTGTGTGTGTAAAATTGTTTTTGTTTTAATTGTCAAGAGTTGTTACCGTTTTTTTATTATTTTATTAAAATGACCACATTTTCATTAAAAAGCAAACAAACAAACAAATTAATTTTCATGTTTTTGCGTAACTTTTCATTTCGCTTATTTTGTAAACAAACTTAACAGTAATAATACAACAACAAATACCTTAAAAGAGTTGTAATTTCTAAGAAATTGTGTAAGTTCTTAGAAACATTCCAACAACAGCCAAAAACTTACATTTTTTCATCCATAAAAACTCCTAAAACATGCCGGTTTTATCTAAGCTAAGCATTGCAGCATTTCTTAATCCATTATTGGGTGGTGGAAAAAGTTCGGTTAGAAATCTGAACAAAAATAAACACGTTTTCTCTTATATATATATTTAATATATAAAGTCCTTATAAAGCCGTTATAAACCCATTATCCCATTAGTATACTGCACTGCCATGCTCTCTCTGTTTCTACCGGGTCATCACATAGGCCATTTTGTAGTATATAAATTGGTTAAGGACAGATAGCAAAACGGGAGCAGTTATGTTCTGTTCGAAAGCCAACTATTCAAACTCATGCTAGCGGGTAGTCTACGTTATTGAAAGAGGTGATCAATTCAATTTGGATAAAAATTGCAAGTGATGGAACATAACAATTCTATCTAACGTTCAAGAAGGCATCCAACAATTGGACAGAAAGCACAATGGATGTGACACATTAAAACAGTCATTCCAGCACTCGGTTTATATGAGTCGGTTTGAGAAAATGGATCATTCTGGTAGGATCCCTGGTCAAATGGGAGTTCACAGCAATAACCAGACAAAGAAGGTTTCTAGGAGGGAAGTTCCAAACTTTCTTTGACGTAAGAAGGGAAGGGTATACTCGGTGAAAGCTAAGATGGAAAGGTCTGGAGACTTTCTTTATAACAAATTAGTTTGAGGCAATTAAAGCTTTTGTTAGGGGCGAGATTTAGTTTATGCATCCGACTGTCCACAAGTTATCTGCGGATAATAAGTAACTGGCGTTTTGAGAGAGCACTGCAGACGATTTGTAAACGAACTATTTCAACCACCCAATGGTTTGTGAATATGAATACGGGAGTGTATGAGAACGTTCTCCAACCATATGTTTTACTAACCACAAATGGGCGTGAGATTTGTGGAGTCTGTTTTGCTATTTGTTTTCATTATTTTTTTATGTTTTTGTCTCTACAAATTTAACCTTTTACAGTTGTTGTCCATGAACAAATTTAATGTTTTAATTTAAAAACATTTAATCTTTTTTCATACTCTACATTTATTATTACTATACGTAGTTGTTAAATTCATTTTATCTCTTACTTGTGCAGATTTTAAAACATTTTACAACAACAACAACATATGGTTTAAAGTCTAAACACAGATTATTTTAAACTTCCTTTCTAAATACAGTCTTAAATTGCATTGGTACCTGTAACAGGGTGAGAGACAGAGAGAGAGAGAGAGAGTGCAAAAGTGCTTTAAGCACATAAAGAGTATGAGTATTTTAAAAAGAATTTCCAACAAATATTGAAGCATGCACATGGGCATGAATGTGTATATGAGTTTGAGTGCGTGTTTAAAGGGCCTCCCTGTCAGTTTGTCTCTTGATCTGGGCTCTGCTATTGACACCAATATCAAATATCAAAAATATGTTAAACATTAAATTGCATTCTGTTACAGGGTGTTCCAATAGGAGATTGTAGATTTGAATATTATAAAGTATAAAATGAAAAAATTCGTAGATTTTTTAATAGAATGACTTAAGTAATCTTTAGCTTGTGTTATATAATCCCGATTGACGAAATGATTGGTTTTGTTATATGGTTTCTCAGTGTAAACAAGAATTCGCAACATGTGACAATGCTAAAAATGGTTTACTTTTCCACTTTGAATGCACCAACAACCGATTAACGCTTGCAAAACATTGAATTTTATTTGAAAGATTCTGAATTGAAACTTTTACTGCCTTGGCAACTTGTTGAGATCGTAGAGGCAGTCGCAGATAGTTCTAGACATCAGTACTTTAGAACCTCGTGCCCGCCTAGCTGTGAGAAAGTATTGTAATATTTTTTCCACAGGCTATTCAGGACTGTTTTACCTGAAAAGGTAATCATCTAGTTTCGAACCATCCAAGAAGTTTGACAAGGTGCGTCACATCATTTTCTTATTCCTGTTTGTATGGAATGGATGATGTCCTGAACTTCTCTGACGAGTCTTAGTGTGGTGTAGTGTCCTAATTTTGTCTAGATTCTTGAGTGACTGATATTCGTTTATTCGCCCATAGTCGTTGACTAAAGCGTAAAGGCTTCCAGGAAGCTTTCTGTTCGAAATAAGTAGTAGGAAATAAGGTTCATCCCTCAGCCTATGATTTTTCTCTTCTTTTGTACCTTCTGGTGAAAAGTTATTACTTCATTCTCATGAAATTAACATCTAAACCACGACCAGATGACCACTCGCTAAATTTTCTCAAAGCATGTTGCATTCTTTCGCTCATGGGATTCATAAATCTACCGGAAATTATAATTTCCGCGTAGGAAATTGCCTTAAAGTTGACCCATTCTAGCGTTACTAACCTGTGTGGTTCTGCTCCATATCCGTGTTCTTCCGTGAACTAATTTTGATATCCAGTCCACCACAGTTTTCTGTATCCAATCTCGTAATTGAGTCTGCTATGGCATCCAATGCCACATTAATGAACTTATGTATGTTAGACGATCTGAACAGATGTCCTATCAAAATAAAGATATGAACCTAGTGATAGATACGAAAGGTATTGGAAGTTTCTTGGAAGAACACAAATCAAGCTGCATGGAACAACATTAAACCAAATATTTACAACTAACCTCGTGTATAATGATAGGAAGTAAATCATCAAAGTGACGTAGACTTGACATATTCCTAAAAGAACTTAAATTTCTTAAAAAGGAGCGTTAAATAACAAAATATTTAAAGCCATGTTTTTAGTTTTTAACTAAAAACAATTCGTGTTCATTTAAGTCAAGTTTATACGCAAACAATTAACAATTGCAAGAAGAGTAAGAGCCATAACAATGGCATAAATTTTATTGTTTTGTGCGGATGTACTTCATAACATAACTCTGCTCGTAAATCGTACAATACCTTGTTGCCAGCTACTACTGTTGTTACGACTAACTTTTGATGACTATTATGTACTAAGTCTTCTTCTTCTTCTTCTTCGGAAACTAGACATTCAGTCAGTCATGAGAGACAGATGTGATATGATCTAACCAACCATCTTGTATTGTATTGTATTGTTGTTGTTTGTATTGTTTTGTATCTTCAGTTTGACTTAAAAGAATTTCTATGGACAATGGCAGATTTACTAGGGGCCAGAACACAATAATCTTATGGTTATGAGGAGAGGTTTAACTAGAAAATGTATGATTATGTCTATCATCACACACTACATTTGTTAAGTAACTCAAGAACGTTCCAAGCAAATAATTTCCAATAGAAATAGAAAAAGAAACATTGAAAACGAAGAAATCATTTTTTTTTTCTCTTCTTTTGGATTTCATTCTTTCTTTGGATTTGTGTAATTGACTTTAAAGAACATGATTTAACATCATGTTAATTACAACTTAAAGCTGGGCTTTCATTGTTCGTTTGCTTATTCTTTTCTGAAAGGGGCTCCATTTGCCATTAAAGGAAATGCCTCTTATGGGAACTGACACTCCACTTTACTTTCATGGTTTGATTTAAAAAGAATTCAAGAGAATTTTTCACAGCAGCCAAAGAAATGGAAAATATGAAGAAAAGCAAAAACGATTTGATAAAAAAAACGTATTAAGTTACCATTCTAGGAAAGTTAAGAAGAAAAGGGAGAGTAAATGTGTTAATGACTGCTAAAGAATGTGGAAAGCGATTCAAACTGGTTTATTAAAGAAATACGATTTGATTAAAAACGAATTTGAATTTTACGCATTTCGATACAAATATCATTACAAAAAAACTTTATAGAGGAGCTTTAGGAATTCATCAAACTTCTTGAGTGAAGACCTTAAAAATACTAAAATTAATTCGAATTGAGTTTATTCCATCTCTGCTGAAGCTATGAGTCCATTATGAAACCACTCGTATCTGAAAAGCTTAGTAAATCTTATTCCCTTCCATAATTAGCCCACAACACGTTTGTCGCATTTCGACCTTCCTTAGCACTTCCTTTAAGGCGTCACTATCTCGTGGCCACCTTCATCGATAGGTCGCACCAATTGAAGACAGGACTTCTTCAAATTCGTTCTTCTAACTCTGATATCCGCTGATCGCCAATTCAAATACCCCTCTCGCCGGAATATACTCTCTCATTTGAAATACATATGAAGCTGAGCAAGCGTAATGTTAAAGTGCTGAACAACGTCCACATTAATGAGGACTTGATTCGGATGCGGAAATAATCGCGAAATCGTACTGGACAAAATACTCCCAAAGTAGTGGTACTGTTGCGATGAACCCATGCTTCCTTGCCATAGAGAAGCATGGGGAAGGTAAGCGGTTTGTAGATAGACCCTAGAAACACCTGCTAGCAAAAGTAATCCTACGCTTGACCTCCCGGCTGATATCATTTTCGTTGGTAACGACCAAATCAAGAAAAAAAATTAATTCATAACGCCGAAGTTATAGTTGTTGACCGTAACCTAGATCCCATACCCCGCTTGTCTTGGATTGTCGCCAACATATTCTTATTTTTTATTTACTGTCAGATCCATCTTGGAATACTCTAGTCATATAGCACTAAAGGCAGCAGTAAGGTCTCGCTTGGTACACCCAATGACGACAATGGCGTCCGCGTTCAGAAGCCACAGAACACTTGTAGAAAATAGTTCCGTGGCGAGAATCCTATTAGACGCTAGTGTTTTGGTTTTCACTAGAGTCTAGATGATCAGACTATGCGGTAATGATTTTTCGTAAGTAACGGTTGATAAAGTTTTGCAAAGTCGATAATTCTCAGTTCGACAAGAAGAAAGGAGATGCTCTGTAATCTCCTCTTATTCCTCCTGATTACAGCTGCTGCAGAGGTCGTTCTGAGGTATTCCCGACACATGGGCATATATACCCAAGATCTAGTGTTACGTTATAACTGCTAGGAACCTTGCGTTTTTAAGGTCGTTTCGTATTGAGTTTCACCAATACTGTTACGTGTGGAGAGCATTATGCAATAGCCCAGCAATTTCACCGATTCCCAGTACCCAAAGAAACATTGGATAGATGTTAACAACACTGGCTAGTTTTTGAACCTTATTTAGGATGGAGGGATAAAACTTCCTCTGAAGTTGCCGTAGTCTAGTAGGTAGTGTATTGGCTTATTAGACATAAAGCCAGGGTTCGAGCCCCAGGCCAGACATCAAAATAAAATACAAAAAGTATTTCTTCGGCGACTTCCTCTCAGCAGATTTCTGGCAAAAACTCTGAGAGTAAATAAAAATTGCCATGAAAAGTTTCTCAAAAATCTGTCGTTCGGAGCCGACTTTAAACTGTAGGTCCCGCCACTCATGTATAAAATTAACACACACAATATAAGTGGTGTGAGAAACTAGGTCGTAATCCTGACTGAAGGGTTGTAATGACCAATTATGTATATATGTAGTGTTCCGTTATAACTGCTACGAGGTTCCTTTTGTGTTTTTAAGGCCGTTCCTCTAAGTTTCACCAATGCTGTTACGTGTGAAGAGGTTTATGCAATAGCCCAGTAATTTCACCGATTCCCAGTACCCAATCCAGAGGTACCGTACCCAAAGGAATATTTGGTAGATGTTAACAAAACTGGCTAGTTTTTAAACCTTATTTGGGATGGAGAGATAAAACTTCCTCTACACCATTCTTCATTTATATTCCGCTATAGAACAAGTTATCTCTGCATTCAATTTACTATTCAGTCTAGAGGATATAACTCCACTCTAATAAGAGGTTTATGATTATAGGCAACCGCTATCCAAATTTTCCTTTTTTAGAGAAGAATAAAAAACACTTGAAACTGATAAACAAGCAAATATAGCAATGATACATGCAAGCAAATCTAAGAAGCAGAGGGGATAGAAATCTTAAGAGCTGTTTTCAATTATAAGAGAATTAAAATTTATAAAAAAAAAACAAATGATCTCTTTTAAAAAACGAAGAAGAAAAAAACTTGAAATGGTCGCAATGGCAACGGTATTTATAGTTTTTCCATTAGACACAGTTTTTTTTTTTGTTATTAGTTTTTAATTTACATGCGCTGCTTGATGATTTTAATTATAGCCATGGCTTTTTCATTCTCTGCAATTGTTAGTATCATTTGTTATATTTTTTTTTCAGTTTAATAGTGCGTTTGAAGGTTTTAGTTTTTTTTCTTCTTCTTCTCGTCGTAACTCTATAAAATAAAATTTTTACAGTTTGAATCTGTTATGATCGTTTTTTGTTTTGTTTTCTTGTTGTTGTATTTATTATGTATTGTTATTGTAAATTATTAACCTATGGTGTTTGATTTCAATTGTACTATTGTTATACGTTTTATTTTTATGTTTAAACTTTAAATTCTGCTTCTTATTGTTCTTCTGCCATGAGTCTTAGAAACTCTTGTTTTCAGAAAAGGCCTGTTTTTTTCTTAAGACTATAGGTTTTACCTTTTTATTTGCTCAAGTGGAACTTTAAATGGTTGTATGTACATATTTTATTTGTACAAGAATCTAATTTGAAAAACAAACATTAAAATGAAAAAAAAAAAAACAATCAAATAAGTTTGAAAAATGAAGCTGAACAGGAAATCTTTTTTAAAAACAAAAAAAGTAATAGGGAAAGTTTTCTCAATATGTGTCTGCCCTTTTCTATTGGCTTTGCTTTTGATACTAACAATCGACCGATATTCATCATCTATTTTTCAATAAAAGCAGAAAAATTCAACGATGTTCAGGTTAAAAAGATAGGCGAAACTCCTCCACATAGAGGCCAGAAAATTGGGTCAAACCAAATACGGTTCTAAGCCGGTTAATAGTTTTCATTTCGTGCAGGTGTTTTGCTAAACAGTGCATTCACAGAGTAATACGTATATTCTGACCAAAAAATAGCATTGGGCCAAATCCAAGGTTAGGTTAGGTTAGATGACGTGTACTTGTCAATTAAGACAAGTACAGTAACCGGAGGTCGAATTGACCCATTGTACAACGTCCTAGTTTCTCACACCACTTATGTTGTGTGTGTTAATTTTATACATGAGTGGTGGGACCTACAGTTTAAAGTCGACTCCGAACGACAGATTTTTGAGAAACTTTTCATGGCAATTTTATTTACTCTCAGAGTTTTTGCCAGAAATCTGCTGAGAGGAAGTCGCCGAAGAAATACTTTTTGTATTTTATTTTGATGTCTGGCCTGGGGCTCAAACCCTGGCTTTTGCGTCTAATAAGCCAACACACTACCTATTAGACTACGGCGACTTCGGGCCAAATCCAAACAACTGCCAGTTGCAACTGATATAAAAAGAGTAGATGGGGATCGACCACATAACTCGCAGACCGCCAAATAACACCATCAGAAATGCCGTCTATTAGAATTCACAGGATAACCGTAAAAGATAAAAACTGATTTTGAATGAAGGTGCCAAATCTACAATTAAATTACAATCAAGAACAGAAATTTTGAGAAATAAAATTCCTTGTCCCAGATGACCATATTGGAACTCGTAAGAATAGTTAAAACTAACTGCGATGGTGGTAGTCATTTTTCGGAAATTACAGGGCGATTGTGATCGTCATAATTGAGTTATTGGGCAATGAATTGACAACCTACACCGATGTAGTGTGTCCCTTTCATGTACGAACTGTAGTCTGTTAGAAAAATTGTAGCAAGTAATTCAAATTTGTCGATAACATCGATTGACTTGTCTTACGGCTAATTAATGCACATTTTTCATTTAAATTTGTATATAAAATCCAACTTACCAAATAATTAAAGCCGGCTGACCATTCACAACGTCGTAGGTATCTTGATTAGATGCTGTAGCAGCAGCTTTTCAAAATTTTCTTCAGCCATGAAGCTTATTTCTCTGTCGGTGGTTTAGGTTAATAAACAAAATTTTTCGCAAATGCAGTTCAAAGGACAAATAAGTCGTAATGGAAAGCCATTAAAGCCGCCGTGGTCTAGTAGGTAGTGTGTTGGCTTATTATACGAAAAGACAGGGTTCGAGCCCCAGGCCAGACATCAAAATAAAATACAAGTATTTCTTCGGCGACTTCCTCTCAGCAGATTTCTGGCAAAAACTCTGAGAGTAAATAAAATTGCCATGAAAAAGTTTTTCAAAAATCTGTCGTTCGGATTCGACTTTAAACTGTAGGTCCCGCCACTCATGTATAAAATTAACACACAACGTAAGTGGTGGGAGAAACTAGGTCGTAATCCTGACTGAACGATTGTAATGACCAATTATGTATGCATGGAATGCCATTGCATTTGCAAAGTGACTGTTTGATGCCCATAAAATGGTATGGATGTCCCATTAGGGTGCATTTTTCCTTAAATGATTATGGAAGAATCTTTACAGTTGATTTAAATCACTGTAGGCGTAATGATAACCAGTTCGTTTGCTTCTTTTTATTCAATATTATGAACTGGATGGTATGTAGTTTCAACAAGACGTTGTTTCAACCCATCCCATACGAACGATTTTGATTTTATTGCATGAGAAATTTTTGGAAAGAGTTATTTTACATTTTATCGATGTAAATTGGTCACCATGATCATGCGATTTGAGAACGTTAAAGTTTTTTGTAAGACTACGACAAAGATTGTGTCTGCAAGGACAAAATATCTTTAATTTCTCGCCGTGATACCGCCCGAAATATGCAAAAAAGCGATCATTTAAATTGTATTTCATACACAATGACAAGACCCCCTAGAATTATATTGAAAATTCATAGAAATAATGTGGGTTTTATTTAAAATTACTTTTGCTATAAAGTTTTATTGAAAACAAAAACAGATTGTCCATCATAATAATTGCACACTCCCCATTGTTACACTGTAAAACAGAAATTTATTAATTATAAAAATGTGAATTTGTGTTATTAATTATATATGAAATAAAATTTATATATTTTGTTTAATAAATTTTATAGAATAAATGTCTTTTTAGGAGTTCATATTGATGCTTTTCGATTTTGCATTAAAATGTTTAGGTTTTATTATATAAAAAGGAAATGAACAAATAAATACTAGAAAAGAACACAAGCTAAAGCATAAATTTAATACCGAAAAGAACAAAATAATATTGCTAAGCAATTTAATAAATTTTGTCCTTTTATTTAAAAGGATTTTCTATAAAATTAATAACATTTAAAAAGAAGATATTGAGTATATAATTATAAATAAAAAAAATATGTATGAAAAAAAGGAAAGTATTATTTTTTTAACCACAATAAATAAACCTTCGAATTAAAAACACTTCCAAATGAAATGAATGTTTAGAATGAAAACCATTGCTGTCCTAATCGATTATGGAATTGATTTTTAACAATGAATATAGTTTCTGTTCAATATGTAATATATTCAAGAAAAATCTTGATGAGGTTTATAGTTACTTGTGGTATATATTTTACATTTTTTTCTTTGTTTTCTTTTCATTCAAGATTAGATAAGTTTGGAGAATTTTTGTGCTTTGCCTTTTTTTACATTTGTGACATATCAACTCTTCTTTTAATTTCTTTCAATTTTCTTGCCATCTTTTTAAAAGTTTCTTGTTTTAGAAAAATAAAAATTTTACACAATTTCCTTTCAATTCCCTGACAACAACCTTTTCCTCTTTTCCATTATTGCAACATTTTCCGGGCATTTACAATTGCAACACCCGTTTCACTTCGACTGTGGGAAAAGTGCCAAATTCACTGGACTCAGCCCTATGGGGATTGCGTTGAAGATATTCTTTAAGGATTTCTGCAGCTAAATGATTAGCCTTATGGGATATTTCTGATTTCTCTGGTATGGGCATATGTTTACGTTGTAAAGCCACCATATTGTGGGTATCTTTAACAGTTTTTGGATGGGTTTGCAAGAGAGATAAGGCCCAGGCATGCTTCATTTTAGTTAATTCAGTTTCCAGTTCTATGATGCGTTTATCCTTAGGTTGTGGCACAAATATGGGTTCGAATTTCTTGAGTTTATTTTTAATTTGCTCAGCCTGCAAGCGCAATCTTTCCGAACGCTCATTGTTAAAGACATGTTTGAGTAGTTGTAGTTCTTCTGCTATAAGTGGAGTAGCACCCGTTGTAGGCGTACTAAATGCCGTACTTGCAGAGTGGTGGCCTCCTGCTGGTGTTGCAGCGGACAAATATGTAGAGTCTTGTCTCTTGACGCCAGTATGTTTGATTTTCTCCTTCAGAGTTAACTTTTCACTTTCCAAAGCCTCGATATCTGATTGTAAATGATCGAAAGTTTCCTCGTATTCTTTTTCCTTTTGCTTCAGAAGCTCTAGGGTATCCTCGTATTGCTTCTTCCATTTGAGTGCATTATCATATTCAGCCTGCAAGACAGACAATTTCTTTTCGGCCAAATCTTTTCTTATTTGCATTTCAGACAATTCGTGCTGTTTCATCTTGGCGGCCAATTTCAATTGTTTTATGTCGGCCTCCCGATTTTCTAAGGTGGCAGCCAAAACATTCTTTTGTTCCAATTGTTTCTTGATTGTTTGGGCTCTTAAAATAATTGGCGAAGCAGGTTTCTCTTGCTTCTGATTAGCCATGGACATAATTTCGTATTCTTTGTCTAACAAATATTGGGCCACCTGTTGCAGGTCATTGTTGGCGGCACTTAAAACCCCCTTGAAATTTTGTGATGGTCCACGATCATCTTGTTCGTAGATTCTCTCGCAAGCCTGAGACAAAGATTCCCAGAACTTGGCTGGATCTATGCAATGGTCGTTATCATTATCTCCCTCTATGGTGGTCACTATATAGGCCACGGATTGTTTGTTAGCCTGGTACAAGGCAGACATAATGCGTGATAATTGCTGGCTTAACATACGCATGGCTTCCAGTTTTAGAGGCGATATGCCACATTTAATTACATGCAAGTCCTGAGGCAAACGTCTCCTAATCAATTTGACTTGTTGTTTAATGGACTCTACATTATCGGCCAAGAATTGCATGAGTAAAGCGGCATCACTAGCAGAACCTTCTTGACGCAATATGGCTCTGGCAATAGCGGTATCATTAAGAACACTTTCACAAGCTGACTGTATGGCAGCTACACAATCACGCACCATTTGAGTCTCATTCAGAAGGTCCTCACCTGCCAATAATACCGAGTTCATGGCATTAAAGAATGCCACACACTTCTCTATGTTATCGGTAGTAGAGTTCTCATCCAGTTGATTGGATTTCAAAAGCTCTATAATGCCATCGATGATTTTTTCTTGGGCTATCATTTCTGGCAATGAAGAACCTGCTCTAAGTAACGTGTCTGGCTGGCAACTATTAAGACCGTATAGGATTTGATGCAAAGCGCACTGCAAGTTATGGATGTAATGCATTAAACGACATTTGAAGGCGTATTGTTGGACCGAATGACCTTGTATTATAGACTCCTTGGTAACATTTTCTACAGCAGGGAATCTTTCCCGAGTCTGACTGATAACAATGCCACATTTGAAGACCAAACGGGAAATTAATAAAATAACCAAAATGGAATCATGGTCTCCACCTCTAGACATAAATGACTCCGGCATAAAGGCTGATAGCATTTGCACATGTTCATTGGCCTGAGTCAATTCGATCTGCCTTAATTGCACATCAATGGCTTTGGTATAAGCCTTAGACTCGGCAAACATTTGTTTGTAGTCAATCGTTTCGTTGCTAATCATTTGGGTATCTTGCAACGACTTGGGATCATTGGAGGCAGTGGCCTTGTCTCTCAATTCAATCAGTTGCTCGTTGAGTTTCTGAACCAATTCACGGAATTTGGTTATGGTCTGATCCCGATCATATATGGTTTCTATGGCGGCATCTCTTTCGCGTAGAACCTCTTTCTTGGCAGCCTGGGCCAAATCTAATTCTTCTCTCAAATCCATTTCCAAATCATGATTACTTTCAATCAATTGTTCGTGAACCTCTTCCAAAGCCTCTAACTGGGCAACCTCTTCCTCCAATAGCTTAACACGATCTTCCAGTTCGAATTTCTTTTCGGTTAATGTCTCCACCATGGCTTCAGCGCCCAAAGCAGCATCAACTTGTTCCTAAAATGAAGTTAACATTAGAAAATTTCAAAAATAAATGCAACATCAGGCTTAAAAGTTTTAATTTTGAAATTTTTAAAAGAAATTTTTTTACAATAATTAAGTTTTTTTGCATTACCTCCTTTATTTAGCCCAATTTGTTGGCCCAAAATAAAAGAAATATATAAATTTAGGGTGAGTTTATGAGCTTTTATGAATTATTTACAAAAAAACAAATAAAAAAAATTTGGAAAAAGTTTTCTTTTTGTAACGAATTAAATAAAAAGCAAATTTGGAAAAGAATGTGAAAGATTCTTTCGATTAGGTTTCTATAACAAATTTTATTTAAAGCAAAAATCAAAATGCGTGTAAGGTTTGCAATGAAAATATGTATGTATTTTGTATAAAAAAATTCATTTTAAAAATATTAATGACTTCTGTCATGATGAAGTCGCCGTGGTGTAGTAGGTAGTGTGTTGGCTTACTATTCGTAAAGCCCGGGTTCGTATCCCAGGTCAGACATCAAAAATGAAATATGAAAAAAAAAAAATATTTCTTCGGCGACTTCCTCTCAGCAGATTTCTGGCAAAAACTCTGAGAGTAAAATAAACTGCCATGAAAAAGTTTCTCAAAATTCTGTCGTTCGGAGTCGACGTTAAACTGTAGGTCCCGCCACTCACGTATAAAATTAACGCACACAACATGAGTGTTGTGAGAAGCTAGGCTGTAATCCTGACTGAAGGGTTGTAATGGCCAATTATGTATGTATGTGTAATGACTTCATGAGAGGACAGAGATTCAAAACCTATTCCAATTATGGGTATGACCACTGAAATTCAGTTGAATTTCCTGTTACTAAATTCCGTATAGAAAAGCCAAGCCCATGAATCAAATAAAAGTTCTATCGTAAGCCATCAAAAAAGTTCCCTACCAAACATCTCTTCTTGGAAATGCTGAACAACGCAGAGGACGATGGTTCTATTGTCGTCTCCCTACTATTCTGCATGTATCATTTCTAGAGATATATTCCAAAATAGCTGCCCGATCCAACATCCCGAAGTTACTCACGACTAGAGATTGGGGGGAGATATTATAGGGATACTCTGTATGGGTTGAGGTCAGTGAATAGATTATGTGGTCGCAGTACTTCTGCACTTCCACCTGACAATAATAATGACAATAGCCTGTCAACAAAAATATTTTAAAAACAGTTACTAAATAAGTAATTCTTAAAATAAAACAAAATAATCTGATATTTTTAAAAACAATTCTCCATTTTTTTTTAAATATTTACAGCTCTTTTTATAATTTTTTATTAAACATCATCTTTTTATTTATAAACAATTACATGGCAATCTTCTGAATTTCATAAGCTAAATGACAAAGATCAAATGCTTAGTACAAGGTAATCTCTAGAGAAAATCTACCTCTTTTGTTTCACAAACTCTATACTTTTTCAGGGTACACGTCAGTAATATTACAGTTTTCTTAAGTACCAATTACAATACAAAATAGATGGTGTTCCACTTATGAAATAATGAACATCATTTACATGAATTATCTATACAGCTAAACTTGTCTTTTCACCTTATTCTTATAAACACTCTTAATAACCAAACTATAATACACTTTACGTAAAAGCCATTCTAAACTCACCTGTAGGTCTGCAACAGTTGCTTCTAATTCTTCCACTTTGGTCGATAGTTTTTCCTTGGTTCTTTCCAATTCGGCTACTTCCGAACGCTTTGTTTCCAATTCCTTGGTTAATTTTTGTATATCATGCTTGTCATGAGCCGACAAATCACGTAAACGTACTAAAGTTTCTTTTAAGCGTATATTTTGTTGTTCCATTTGTTTGAACTCATAGACAGAAGGACCACCGTCGCCAATATGGCCGACAGTTGAATCTGCCTTATCCTGTATTTCCGAAGACAAAAGTTCATAGTCAACTTGTAGTTCTTCTATGCGCTCTCTGGCAGCATCCAACTCGAGTTGTAAGGCTTCAGCTTTCTCTTCAGCCATTTCTTTGTCTAACGTTATAAGTTCGACATTATCGGCTAATTCGGCCATTTCTTGAGCATGCCTTTCTTTAGCTTCTATAGCATCTTTGGCCTCTTGTTTGGCTCGTTGTAATTCTTTTTGCAATGACGCCTGAGCAGCCATAATTTTGCTACGAAACTCTTGTAGCTGTTCGAATTGTATTTTCATTTTATCAAAGTCACGTAGACGTTCCTTGTCCTCGTTTCGGCGTTGTTTAAGAGTTTCCAGTTTCTCAGTTAAATCTGTAACTTGGGTTTGCAGCTCCTCGTTTAGTTTCTTTTGCTCGACTAATTCTTGGGAATTGGCTTGATTAGGCGGCGAGCTAAATGAAGGAGAGCGTATAGGTTGAGAGGGCGTAAATTGAGGTTTTAAAATCTCCATAAAACCGGTTTCCACGAAAGAATTCTTCTTCGACATATTAGCATTGGCCGGAATAGCATCCTGGCTATTAGCCACCACCAAGGAGGTATTGGAGACGCTATTATTCTTTGATAAAGTGGAAGAGGGTTGTAAACTTTTGCGACCACCGGCTATGGAAGCAGTACTGCCGCTACGTTCGTGAAGCGAAGAGGTCAACTGGTTTCTTGAGCCGGACAAAGACAAACGACTGGTAGACAATGATGGCCTGGGACCACTTAGCCGGGTTTTAGTCGGTTGGGGTGCGGTATGCCTAAGACCATCTCCACCACCAGCGTTCACATCCTCAACGGATTTGCGACTATCCGGTGCGGGTTGTATAACCTTCAATTGAGTTGGTCTTACAAACACACCATAATTGTCAGAACACTCAAAGTACGATTGTCCTTTGATGGAACCATTATTTTTACCTTTTGGCTCGTCCAAGACCACACCCACCCACTTGCCCACAGCAAAGCTGGTCATGCCTACATAGGCAATGGTGCCCTGTAAATCTTTGCCCGTCAGCTCTACACGAGCCCCCACCTTTATATTCTTCTCCGACATTTCTCACTCTCCGCTCTGCTACAGCAAGCACTCCTTCTACAAGCTGCTTGATTTCTGCTAAAAAGAAAAGTTCATTATAGCCAATCAGACGAATAACGGTAATAGGAGGGGAGACTTACCCGAGAGATGCACCAAATTTGTGTATACAAATTTATTTCAATGGATTTTTTTGTAAACTTATGATTTGTTTGATAACAAACTGAAATAAAAATATTTGTTATAAAAATGCAAATTAGTTTAGACCCTTTTTCTTTCTTTTCTTTCAAAACTACTGACATCATATTAGTCACTACCCAGTTATGGCTTGAATACCTACCACCACTTTTGGTAATTACAATTTAACACAATGTATTTATTGCTTTATTTCCGTTTTTATGGGGAGATACTTACATTTTTTTAATTATTATAAAGTAAAAAAGGTTTTGTAGGTTTTATTATTAATTTTTATCCAATTTACGTTTTATTTTGTAAAAAACTTAAACAATTTATGGGTGAAAATATGAATGCATCTGAGAAAAAACTTTCAAGTGCAATTTTTGACAACTTGTCAAACAACAGTTTAAGAGTCGTTGTATTGAAAACTGTGTGGTAACACCATGAAATAAGAAAAGCGACGAGTTGGACAAAAAAATCGCTAAAATACTCAGCAGAAAAGATATTGTTAAATAATAATAAAATAAATAAAATAATAATTTCTATTAATTATACTATTATAATGAAAATTAAACAAATAGTGTTAATGTTGAAATTTTTAAAAACTTGAGATAATAGTTATGGTGATACAGTTTTATAAGCTTTGTTTACAAAATGTTTCGTATCATATTAAAAAAAATATAGTTTGAAAAGTTTTGTTGTGTCCTAAACATATGCATCTGACATTTCATAGGGCAAAACGTAAACAAAAGTAATTGTAATATAAAAAAAATAAATTACAAGAAGTTTTTCATATTACATTAGATTTTTAAAGCATTTCCTTGGGAAATCATGTTTTCCGAACAAAATCTACATAAATATGGCACTTCTTTGCCTTTATTGGAGATGGGTAAATATTAGAAATTAATGTTTTAATAAAATTGCCAATTTTACAATATGGTTCTCTTATAGACCAAGTGCCCTCGAAGAAGCCTGTCTATGTACAAGATCAGATTGCCACCGATGATCAGGGTCGTCGTCGTTTTCATGGCGCGTTTACGGGAGGTTTTAGTGCCGGCTATTGGAATACAGTGGGTTCCAAAGAGGGTTGGACACCACAGTCATTTAAAAGTTCACGCACGGAAAAGGCCCAAGAGAAAATTACACAAAAACCCGAAGACTTTATGGACGAAGAGGATCGTGGTGAATTTGGTATTGCGCCTAAAGGTTTGCAAATCAATGAGGATTATACCGGTAGCACAACAGATCAAACGGAAAGGAGAAAACGCAAATTTATGCAGAACGATTTGCACCCTATACCGGGCGAACCAGTATTACATCAATTGATAAAACCCATTAAAGACAAGGCAGCTGTACGCATCTTAAAAACCTGGGGTTGGCGTCCAGGACAGGGTATAGGACCCAGACAAACTAAAAGAGAAAAGAAAAAGGCTCGAGAACGCAACAAAAAGGAATTGTATTTAATGGAAAAATATGGCTGTGATTTGCCACAAACCAGCAAAACACTAACAGTGGAAGAGGATGACGAAGAGGATAGTGAAGACAGTGATAGTACAGACGATGAAATAACATTTGCTCCCGAGGATTGTGAGCTGCCGCCTTACAAAATAAAGCTAGACAAGTACGGTATAGGTTATGAGCCCTTAAGCCGACAATCGGTTTTGGGTACAACATCATCTATGCCTACAGAACACATAAATTTCTTCAAACCTTTGGAAGCCTTCAGTAAAAATAATCAGAAAATATCATTTACGGGGCAAGCTTTTGGTGTGGGCGCTTTAGAAGAGGATGATGACGAAGACGTTTATGCCACAGATGATATGAAACGTTATGATTTCTCTTTGGAGGATAAGAAAACTAAGAAAACAAAGCCAAAAACGAATGATTTAGAAGAAATAATATTCGATGATTTTGTATTGGATCGTAATCCTCCACAATTGCAGGTATACACAGTGGATATACCATTTGGTTGGCAGCCACGCAATTGGAACGAAAGACGTTCTAGATTTGAACCTTTAGATCCCAGGAAAAAAAGACAGTTAGAGGAAGCAACACCCCAACTGGAAATGACTAGAGAAAGGAGAGCTGAACTTTTGGGAGAGGAATTAATGCCCGTACAACCTGCCGCTACATGTGAACAGACAGTAGAAATAAAAACCAAAAGCGTGCAAGAATTGCAACAAGAACACAAAGCCAGACAGGAGAAAACCAAAATGTTAATGGAAAAAATTTCAGCCAAATCCAACAGTTTTACAAAAGGTGGTCTTATATCTATTGAAGGAGAAGAAAAACCTTATACCAATGGAGATATAAATTCAGCATTTAAGCCTTTTGCTACAAATGAAAAGAAACAGAAACGTTATGAACAGTTTCTGGCAAAAGAATTTAAAAACGAACAGGAAATTGAAGATTTTCTAAAGACCATACAACCGGTGGAATTGTCTTTATGGGATAGGCAAATGGAACTAAAGGAATTTCAACAGGCTAAGAAGTTATACCGGCCTTTGAAAGGCATTATGTCGGACAGGTAAGTTGAGAACTGCTTGATAAAATGGAATTGTTTTTAAAAAACTAATTTTTCTTACAGGTTTGTCACAGAATCTGAAATTAAGGCTGAGGAAATGATAAGCAAAAAGGTGGATACCAAACAGATAGTGGTAGAGCGTACGAAAACCCTATGGAAGCCACATAGCTTGCTGTGCAAACGTTACAACATAGCCGAGCCTTTCAAGGGTCTTTTGGAAGATGATAAAAAATCTAAAACGAAGCAAAAGAAAATGTCTGTCTTCGATTATTTAGAAACCTCAGTCAATAAGAAAGAAGATTTCCGAACACCTGTAATAATACCCAAGAACATTGAAAAACCTAAAGAAATTGTTAAACAACGAACAGCTTTAGACACTAAAAACGACAACAGCATTAAAGAGAACAATGATCGTTTGGAATGGCAAGAAGTTTTAAATCCTACTGAAAAGTCTCAAAAAGAAAAGAAAAGCTTTGCTTTTAAGCCTAAAACAGATTTGGAAAAGATGGTAGTGGAGAGTTTTGACAAGCCAGTGACAGAGAAAAAGGAATTGTTTAAAGCCATATTCTCAGATAGTGAAACGGATGAAGAAGAACAGGAAAAAGAAAAGGAAGAAAGCACGCAAGAATTACTAACTACCACCAGCAAACCTTTAACTGCAGCTGCTGCAAATTTATTGAGAAATAACTCACCACCCAGAGGCATATTTAAGGCACTCTTTAACACAAATACTTCAAGTAATACAACTAAGGAAGCTCAAAAGCCAGAGGAAAGCAGTGACAAACCAGTTGAGGAAAATATTTCCAAAATACCTGTGGAAAATCCTAAAATTATATTTCAACCCAAGTCTTCTAGAGAAATAAAAGATTCCCATAATGATAAGGAAATTCCTATGGACGTCTATGGTCCCGCTTTGCCTAAAGCTTTAAGCGTAAACAAGCCTTTAGAAACAATTGCACGCAAAACCTCTATCGACGATAAGCTGTTGGATTTATTCAACAAACATAAACCACAACTTAAAGTAACCGAAAAATGGATAGAGAAAGCTGACAAAAATGATTCCTCTGATTCAGATTCCAGTACCGCAACAGATGATTCGCATGCAAGCTCTTCTTCAGGGGTGTCTGCAAAGCCTAAAAAGAAGTCGAAGAAAACGAAAAAGAAAAAATCCTCTTCCACAGACCATAAACATAAAAAACATAAGGAACATAAAACCAGTAAAAAGTCAAGGAAACATGATAAAAAGAAAAAGAAACACAAGAAGAAATAAATACTAACGTAGACCAAGTGAAAGAGCAGTAGATTTTTTGTTATAAAAGGTAATTTTAAGAATATTTTCTTAAGTAGAATAATAACAACAACAACACTTAAGGTATCTATTTCCTTGTTTTAATGTTTCTCCAATAAAAGACCCCATGCTTAGGTTTTACTGAGCCTATGCTGTGGTTGTTGAAACTCTTATGCATGTTCAGTTGTCTTTGAAAGTCTTAGAGGAAATAAATGTGTTATTTTAGTTGTTGATGTAACAGTTCAGCTGTTGCCGATGTATCAATAAGAATTTAATACATTTAATCTAGTTGGGTTTGGGTTACTTGCTTGTGTTTATAGGTGGAGAAATTGCACAACTTCAGGCGTTCTCTAAACATCCATTGGGCTTATTGGAGTTGCCTAGTTCTTAGGCATGTGAGTAGTAATCTTCAGTTCATTATTGTGTGTGGTTTGAATATCCCTGCATTTGATGTTACTAAAGAACTGGGGCCATATTGAAACATAATTCAAGAACGTGAGATCTCATTATCTTGTATGTAGCCATTTCTACCCCAACAGCATCCAACTAGTGATTTGTGGACTTTCTTGAGACCTTCCATTTTCCGTTGAAATTAAAGCTGGCGAAACCATACTTAAAACTTTTGTGCACCGGTTTGGGTACAATTGGCAGGTATATTCAAGCCCCTTTTTACCTTCTGAGAGTCCTTTAAACGTTATTACAGGATTGTATTGAATTTCCATCCAAACAATTAAAAATCCGTTTTTTTTTTTTCGTAATTTAACGCTTTTCCCAAATAGTTTCATACGATGTGATTTCCAAACATTAGCAATACTGGTTTTTAATTCATTATTTTTGTTTGGGAGAGTTTTAAAAACAGAGAAAAAGAGAGCGAGTGAGATTTTACCAAAATTAAGTGCAAATACAAAGCAACTCCAGCTTTAACGAGTATATCGTAAAAATTGAAGAAAAGAAAGACCAAAACAGATGCCAAACAATGATGATGACACAACAACAATAGTCAAGAAATAACGAACGATCTTAATTTGCTTTTTTTCTTCACCACCATTTCACTGTGTGGAATTGTTATTGTTTTTGCCATGGTCGGTGTGTATTATTTTTCAAGTTGCTATACTTTTCTACATTGTTGTTGGTATTATTTATATATCTATTACTGTTTACGTTGATGATGATGATATTTGATGGCTGTGTTGGCTGGTTGGCGTAGTTACTGACGTCGTAGCTGGGTTGTTTCGTATTTTTAAAAGCAAAAAAATAACAGAAATTAACCACAAACTGGTCATATTCTCGTTGTGTATATCGTACGATAAAGAGATTTCTGTTTTTGAGTTGGCTTTTAAAACTGGTCATAATAGTCAGTCGCAAATTACGTGTTCCAACGAAAAGATCGAAATGCTGACAAGGCGTAACGAGACGCGTTAGTGTAACTAAAAAAAGAGAAAAAAGAAAATGTTTATTTAAAAGAAAATATGATTGGTTTTCTAATTAAGCGAAAGAAAAATAATTGATTAAATTGTGTGTTTGTTTTAAATTAAAATGAAAGTCCAAGAAAATTAAGCAGCCACCAGCATTAAAGAAAAGTAGCAAAAAAAGAAGAAAAGAGAAATAAATTTAACCAGGAAATATTGTTAATCAAACAAAAGTTTTGTTTCTTTTGTTTTTGTGTAACAACAAGCTCAACACGGTATTGAAAATAAAATAAAATAAAAATAAAATATCGTAAATCGTTTAAGTGAAAAAGTGAAAACCAACAATTATTTAACCAACCAGTTGGCAGTTTTTTATTTTAATACCCTATTTTAGCTACATATTTGCTATATTGCTATTGTTGTTATTGTTTTTATTGCTGGTCAACGCGAAAGAGTTAAAAAAAATATTGTATTTTTTTAAATTTTCTAATAAAACAAAACCAGGTAATGATTGGGTAGCATTAATTAAAAATAAACACGAAAACAAACAAAAAATATTTTATCGTAAACTTATGAAAAAATACGTGAATTTTTTTTTAAACTAAGAAAAAGCAGCAAAAATAACATAAAACAGCACAGCATAAGGAAAAGAAGCAGCTCTAACAGTAATGCTATTTAAACAACAACAAACACACAGTATCAAACTTCACGAAACACTTGTTTCTAAGCAACAACAACAGCAACAACCAAAAGTGTTTTTGAAGACATTGAGAGCATCATTTGCTCAGCTGGTTTTTTTCTCTAAAGAGTTTGTAGTAGATTGTTGCACAGAGCGAGAGAGAGAACTAAACTAAAGTGAGAACATGATTTATTGCATGAAAAGGAAACTTAAAAAACAAAAACAAAACAACTGGTGTGCATTAGTGCAAGCAAAAAAAGAAAAACAAAAAACAAATCCAAAAAAACCCATTCAAAACAGGTTTATTCTCTCTTTTCATGAATGCCACACTCAAGGGGTTGATCTCTTCTTACTGTGGGTTTAAGAAGCAGTTGTTTTCAATCTATTTACTTCGTCTTACTAAAGTTTATAAAGGGTTCTACAGTTTTCGGTTTGCTATGATGAGGGAATATTTATTTCATTTCAAAGAGTGGACCTTGTCAATCTGTATGAAATACTTATTTTGTTAGTCATTACAACTCTGTAGACGTGCTTACGATGTAGCTTCTCTCACCGCTCATGTTGTGTGTGTTAATTTTTGTCTATATGTGGTGGGGCGTGCTGCTTAATGTCGACCCCGAACAACAGCCGTACGAAATACAATGTAATTTAAATTATGGCCTACGGATTGCTTGCAGCAGTCCTTTTGAAATAGTTTTTGACCACTTTTTCGGGCGGTATTTCGGCGATAACATAATGAATATTAATTTTTAAATGCTCCAACATTCTCGCACAGAAAAGTATAACTGCGAGACGCCGTCAAAACGTGCAATCGGCATATCTAGGTTCAGCTGGCTTTAATTCATGCGTGAGTTGGATTTTATATCGATGGAGATGCAAATACAAATTCATAATACGTTGCAATGGGTCGTAACCTAGGACCAAGTGTTGAGAACTCCGCAGAGTCGTTTAATTCTGATTATCCGTCCCGGTTGCTCTAAGATTCCCAAGCTTCAGCTTCTCAAAATTTTCCAGCAGCTGTCGGCGTATTCTTACCTTTTCTATATAAGAAAAGCAGAATATGACGAATTTTGGCCTACTTTGAAACGCGATGTTAAATTATGTAATTTTAATAATGTCTTCTAACAAAGTGAACTTATCGCCCTTCAAACAAACTAAAGTGTTGACTGATGCTATATACATACATCACTAGAGCCATCTACCTGCAATGTTTCTTTGCAAAGAAATTCAAATTAAATTTTTAAAACAAAACAGCCATTTTCTTTTAATGTTTTATTAAAAAAGTTCACATCACTTCATTTAAACAAAATAATCGTCATTTAAACGCCTGAAACACTATGATTGTTGGTATTGCAGAACACTCTTGTGTTACTCTGTTATTTCTTGAATGAATATCACAACCCAGGACAAAAACCCTCATTAATACTCAATTATCATTTACAACAAAAAACATTTGAAGGCCGCCTCTGTTGCTCTCCCTCTCTTTTCCTTGTATTATTAGCAGTTGAAGTTTTTTGTTTTTTTTCAAATCTTAAATGCCACAACAAAAATACTTCTCTCTACTTCTTGTAGGCTTAGTGTAGTGGTGGTGGTAGTGGTGTTTTTGCACTTGTTGTGTTATTTACCTCAAAACTACATGATAAAATGCAGAAAAATACTTTTTTTTTTCTTTTAATTTTTCTACTTCTTTTTCGTAAAATTTTTTGTTGTTTGATTGAATATTAAAAACAAAATACAACAACAACAATGTATTTTTTTTAATGTTTTGCAAAAAGCCGTCGTCATTAAATCCAAAACATGACAAGAATGAGCGGGTGAGGCAACATTTATCAGAGATTGGCAAAGAGAAGAACGGGAGCCGGAGAGCAAGTACATACTACAATAAGAGAATGTTGTCTGGTTATAATTACCATGTTCAATGTTTATTAGTGTTGAATTTATTTATTAGTTTTTTTTTTCATTGTTGTACGTTGTTGTTGTTGCCAACGTTTGAACGGTGTTGCTGTGTTCTGTGCTTAATGTTGTTTTTTTGTTTTTGAATAAAAAAGATGCGGAAATCTTTTTTCGTATATTTTTAATTTAATTTAAAAATTTATTTATTATTTATATAAGATACAACATAAAAAGTCCATAAAATGTAAGAATAAATGGAGCATAAAATTGGAACGGCAAATAGAAGAAAATAAGTACAAAAAGTAAAAATAAAATACACGTACAGCATGTCTAAAGTAAAGAATGTTGCAATATTTAATGTTTGTGGTTAAAAAATAAACTCTTTGTTCCACTTTTTAAAGTAAATTTAGGATTTTCATTTAATTTTATATTTGTTAACCACAACTACATCATGAAACTGGTTAATTGCAATGAAATACACGTCTAAAGCTTTAGTTTTGGACTGGTTTCGTTGGGTTTTACAAGGAAATTCTGTATTATTCTCTCAATCTTCCCAATATTCATGCATTGTCGCCTTATAGATCTAATGGTTCTTCATGTTTTTACTAGGCAAGTAGTGAGGTAGGTTGAAGGGGAGAAGACCAATCACAAGGTCCAAGGACTCTTGCCTAAAGGCATACACCTAAGCCATATACATACATAGACGAGTTATGCGCTCACCTTTATGGAATACAAACCATACCTTCTATATAAAGTCTGTACCTAGTATCAACTTTATTATCTTCTTCCAGTCCTCTTCTCTAAGATTAGTTATGTCGGGTATAGTATCTTCCCTAAAGCAATAAAAATCTCGAGCTTACGAAAGCTGGTTACTGAACTAAACAGTCTTCCATCATATCGGTGTCTTCACCACATTTCCTGCTTTCATCAATATCCACCACGCCAATACGCTTCAGGTGTACACGTAACACAACATATCACGTGAGTGCGCCCATTAGTGTCAACGACTAGATACGCATATAATGCATACATACCGTGTCATGTCTGGAGTAATTGTTAATCGCCTTTTTGTAAGAATTGCTCTTGATCCTGTATCCCTGGTTGCTATTGCATTTATAAATAAAATATTTTCATTTGACTAGCAGTGAAGACATTGAATTCTCTATTTGTCGAGTTTACCAAATTAGCCTTTGCCCTAGCTGCACTTACCACCAACTGAAAGACAGTATAATCGTCCGGTATTTATTGTTTTATTCGCTTTATATCTGAAACCTATATTTCTTATGAATCAATGGCAACACTGCATAAGATGCATATTTTTAATCCTAACGGTTAATCCTAACGAAGAGAAAAAGTTATTGAATTTATTTTCGTCTGAGGTTAATGGGATTTAAAATTAAATCCTAATGGTTAGTTTAACTGTTCTGGTTTCAGTGAGTGTTTAAAACTTATTACAGCAAGAGTAAACGAAATGGTTGTTGTCTGATGTTAGAAGGGCATTTAATTACAGTGCGTAAGATGTGCATGTAAATCCAATCCTAAGGGTTTATTTGAATATCGTAAGGACAGACATGTTTTCAGTGTTTGCATGCTTAAAATTTAAAAAAGAAGGAGGAAATGTAAACGTAATTGTTATTGTCTAAGTTTGTTGGGACATTTAATAAGATTTTCTAAAATTATAATTTAATTCTAATGGTTTATTTCGATATGTACCTATACAGGCACATTTTAAGTGGGTGTTTAAATGTTATGAAAATAGGAGTAAACTTAAATAAAATGGTGATTGCATGGGGTTGCAAGGACACTGTTTGTTTGAATATCGTATGTTTTCCAGGAAAAAGGTTTTTGTCTAAGGTTTTTGGTACATGTTTGAAGGCAATGAAGATGTGTGAATCTAATCCTAACGGTTTATTTGATTATTTGCAAGAACAGGTACATTTTTAGTGAATCTTTAAAATTTATGGGAAAAATCCAAGTGAAATGGTTGTTGTTTGAAAATGTCCATGGGAGAATACTTGAAAAAATAAAATTTAAGAGAGTTTTAGAGAAAAAAACATGTAATATTTCTCAATGTAACCTAAAAGCCAGATAAAAATATAAAATATGCCAGTAAAATTGCTACATTGTTGTATAAATTAATACAAATTAAAACAGTAACTAAAATATAATTTTTTTTAAACAACAATAACAACCATAACCACTACTAATACTACAACTAAAAGACAGCAGCAATAATCAACCATTCAACCGTACCATACCGTAATACTAGGTATAACCAACCAAGCAAACCAACCGACATCATAAAAACTATTTGATTTGATTTAAATTTTTTCGTTTCGTTTTTTTTTTCTTTTATTTGTATTTCTTTTTGTACACATTTGACGGTCACTGAGTTTCTCTATGTCAGTTTGTAAGACAAACCGTCATTTATACTGTCATTAATATTATTATTAAATACAACAACAACAACAGTAGTAACAATGAAAAAGAAAGAAATACAGACCTCAACTGAATATTTTCTTTAATTTTTTTACAAGCTCCTAGCCGTAAATGTTTCGAGTACAACAAGCAAGTACCCACTAACGTTTTAAGCTAAAATTGCTTGCACATACCAATGCGTAATTGCTATACAAACTTACAATTTATTTTCTTTCTTTGGTACACACAACATACATACATATGTACATAAGTATGGCTTGCTACTCCTTTTGTATATTAAAAACAAAAATTAAAAATTTATTTGAGAAATTATTGCCAAATTTATTTATTTTTAAAAACTTTTAAAGCATTTAAATTTTGTAACTTAATACCTGCCGTTTTGATATTTTTATTTGTATTGTTTAAACCTAAATATTTACAAACTTTAATTGCCAAAAAAAAATATAAACAAATCTGTTGAGTTAATAGAATATTTGTAACAAAAATTTCATGAGAAAAAATTAAAAGATCGCTCCCTCTGATAGGCTTCGCTTTCATTATAAAGAGATTATAAAATCCATCGGAAGATGGCATATGTTTGGATAGGAAGAACAAAAGCCCGGATATAGCAATACTATCTGACAGTTAGGCTGCCAATAATATGGTATTATCCGGGAAAGCTGAATCAGCTCTGCTGGATCCCAGGTCATGTGCTCCCACAACTTTGATGGGGTCAGAACCATACTGAGGAGTGGGAGCGGATGTTTGGGAAAGTATACTCAAAGAAAGTGAAGATAAAGTGTGGATTTCAGGCAATCACTACTTTTGTTGGGAAATAACCTAAGGTTGATAAACTGTCTTTCGATAGGACAGAGTAACGGTAAAATTTTTTAACTTACTTTTTGTACGGTAAATGGAAGCAATCCGTTACTTTTTGTTCGGTTACTTATTTATTTATTTTTTTGCTAATTTATTTTTTGTTGTCAATTTTATCATTTTTGTAAAAAAAATTTCTCGGAATATTGTTTATTTTTTTGTTTTACTGTAACCGGTTACCTTTTTTGTTATCAAATTTGAAAATAAATGCCTTTTGGGCTATAATTTGTTAAGAATGTGAATAGTTATCTAAAATCTCTTTTATTTTATCTTTCTAATTACAGATTTAATTTTGGCTTTAAGTTTACGTAGCTTATTATTGTTGCAGTCGGCGGTTACTGAGATCAGCTTGAAAATGTTTTGGTTTCTCGATGGCAAAATAATTTTTCTAAAAGATCTAAAATTTAATTATAATTCGAAATCAATGAAATAATGTCACAAAATGCTGCCGATAGTCTGGTAAGTACTTTTTTTTATTTAGTTTTTAAATTGTTTTTCATATTAAATTGGCTTAAAATTTCTGTTTTAAAAGTTTTATTAACACCAACGTGTGAATTTCTTTTCCTTCAGCTATTTCTTTATTATTATTTATTCTGTATTATTTAATACGATTTAGCTGTTTTGTTCATTTTATTTTATTATTTTCTATAGAAATTTATTTTTAAAGCCATTAATGGTCTTTTCTTTTTTGTCTCGGTTTTAAAATCAAGAAAACTGAAACGAAACGTAACGAATAAAAAATATTTCACTTTACATTCGTTCCCTTAATAAAAAAAAACCACAGCAATGATAATTATATCTGAAACTGTTTCCCTCTATCGCTGTTTCTCTCTCTCTTTCTTAGAGTTAGTAAAACGTGAGAATTTATTTCCAAATTTTGTTTGTTTTTAGATTTTGTGGAACTTTTTCTTCCATTACGATGCAAATTTATTTGAGAAAAATAATTTAAAGAAAAAATATTTAGATTCGCTTATGATTTATATTTTCATATTCATTTATGGGCGGAAATTTTTAATTAATTTATTTAAATTTTTTCTAATATGCCTGACTTTCGTTATTATGATGACTAATTTAAAATTTACATTTGCAATTACAATCATAATAACTATTATAAATGGTTACTTGCAATAACACACGAAAAAAAAGAATTTAGTAAAAAAAAAATCGCTCAAATAATTACTAAGTACTTGCATACACAACCACTAGTAAATCCCCCGTGTGTGTTGTTATTGTTTAGAAAATTGTAACAGATTATGTTTCTTAATTTACTTGAAAAGCGTGGGAGATTTTTCAAAACAAATTCATTGCTACACGAAACACTTGTGCACTCACACAAACAAATTTATTTTTAATGCAATGCTCTCTCCCTCTCATTTAAAGTTCCCTTATAATAATTGTAATAGATTGTAAACAACATTGTTTTTACGAAAAGAAAGACGAAACAAAAAGGAGAGAGAGTATGATTCTTGTTTGAGAATAAAGAGCACAAAACCAAAGAACAAAAAATTATATGGAGAGAGAAAGCAAGTTGTTTTGGTTTTGTTTTGTATTATAGAGTTGCCAATTTGTAGGCAATTAAAAACACGTCAAATAATAATTATGGAAAGCAGTAAAAACGCTAGTTTTGACAGGAATACAGAAAACCTTAGAAAAACTTTCTGATTTTTTTCTCAAAAGTTTATTAGAAATTGTGGTTTATTTATTAAGGCGTCTAATATTAAAATTCCATATAGTATACCTGCCAATGTTTTCCAGTCCATTTTGACTTCATGAGCGTCATGATTGTTTTTCTTACTTGAAAATTTCTTGATTTACTCAACCATCCGAATGGTTAAGTTCCTAACAAGTGTATTCTACGTCCACCTCGTCTATTATTCAGGGAAATTTCGAATCATTAAAGATTTGGCACCAGAAGGATATGACGTGCAATATTGTAAAACTCTGCTGGACTGATTCATTTTTGTCCTTAAATCACAGGCCACTGTTCTATTGGAAGACATACTGATTTACTTGGCATTCGATTGAATGACCTGCAGGAGCTGTAGATTAAAGATAGAGGAAAAAGCTTGCTATTACTGAATATGTCTGTGCCCTGCTCTTGCCATTAAGAGATGAAAGTTTTTAACCTCTCATTTTCTATAATTCGCTACTAAACTCTATAATACAAAGATTGTTGCTATAGCAAGATTTAGTATGGAGTCATATTGTTTTCCTTTCTGGGAATTATCGATTGGGTTAATTCAATAGGCCTAAACGCTAAGCTAAGCTAAAGGAGAGTCTTCATCACATTGTATTTTCACAGTACACAGGTTAACGTAGAAAAAATGCTCCTATAACCTCCTCCTCCAACGCCTAATTTTCCACTTCTTTTATGGAAAACCAGCGCTTTTTGGCGCATTTTATTTTCTTCAGAAAGATGGCATTCCTGCTCTCAATCTCAATGTTTTGCTCTCTTTATTTCACTTAAATAGAGTCTTAAACATACACAAACACATGCTTAACATATGAGAGTAAACAAAACAAAACAAAAAAACCCAAAAAAAGAACACAAAAAATAGGGGGCGAATGCTAGAGAGTACAATGAGTACCAAAAACAATAAAAACATTGGAAATAAAACAACCCCAAAAAGAGTGTATGACGATGGCGATTATGATAGACTCTTGTGATGAGTAAAATTTATTACAGCTAGAATTAGTTTTAGTTACGAGCAATAACAAAATGTACTGTGTACACTGTTACGTACACTCAATTTATATGAGAATGATGTTTTGAATATGTGTCGAAAGTAGAGGGTAATTGAAGAACTACAGTTGTTTTTAAATGAGTACATAGAATATGGTGTGCTCACTTATATACCAAAACAGTGTATGGTGGAGATATATACATAATCGAATTGGATTTTTTGTTTTTGCTTTTGTTTGTCTTTTTTGTTTTTGGGGGATTTTTTGCTTTTATATATCAACAATTCTGACAGTTTGTTGGCAGCGGTGAGAGTGTAAAGTGCGGTTGATTACTTGCTTTTTGGTTATTTTAGTAAAAAAAAAATATAGAGAAAAAAATTTAATTATTTTTTTATTTTTTTTAAATAAAATAGTAAGATTTAAAAAAAAGAAAGAAAAAAAGGATAAAAAGTTAAAATTGAAGAAAAGTTTTAAAATATTATAAAACAAAAAAGAGAAGTGAAGCAACATAAAAATCTTTTTATGATACACATTTTTTAATGTTGTTGTTTTTATAATACATATTATGTTTTAATTTGAGTATTTCATAAGTTTAATTGCATTGTTTTTGGTGTAATTAATACCAAGTTTTAAAAAATTTAATACTTATAATAAATCGAAAGAAAAAAAATAGAAAAAGTGCAACGAACTCTTTAGGAAAAGTATTAAAGAAAACAAAAAAGAAAAAAGAGCTGTTAGTGACGAATAAAATTTGCCAGTGAACAGTTTATATTGTGGAGTGGCTCGCCTATATTTTTTTCTATTCTAAACATCAGACTAAACAAGCAGTGAGCCAGCCAGTTAACCACTCCTTGCAGAGAAGGAAAATCATCATCACTATTACATCCTAAGCTTAGACAGGCAACTAAATAATTGACCAAAAGAGGGTTGTTGCATTTCTAAACAACAATAACAACGTAATACTTTATTTATATTACTCACCGAGTGTTTACATCAACAACAACAAGAATAACAAGAACAAGGACTTTTTTATTTACAATAAAAGTGCAGCTATAAACAAAGCGTGTAAAAGTAAACACGAAAACAATTTTCTTCTCCTTTGCTTGCCCACGCGATTTAAAACATTTTTTAAATAAAAAAAAATCGATCAATAAATTCTTGGAATTTTTACAAAAATTACCCACAATTATCATATCCATTGGTTTTGGATTTTGTAACAAAAAAATTCATTTTATAAAAAGAAAACGGCTTCTTTTTGTTCTTCTTATACTTTATCAACAACAACGTCATCAACAGCATCACTAATCTCTTCGCCCGCGACAAGAAAAAGACATGATTTAAGCACGAAATTTCAAGAGCAGCAGCAGCATCTACGTAATCTCTTAAATTGTTTTCATCTCTCTAATCATCGTTATCAGCACAGGCAGACGCCACAGCAACAACAACAAAGATCTCAAATGGTAATAGTTAAAAAGATTTTTTTTTAAATCTACACACACTCATACATACATATACATATGTATGGAAATGTAAATACAATGCAAACAGTTTATCATTATTTTTTTGATTTTAAATAATTTGTATGTTTTGTTAATAACAACTACAAATTGTACTCATTAATTTTGACAACAATAATCATAATTATTTAAAACATCAAGAAGTCGCGTGTTTTTTTTTTTATTTATTTCTATTATTGTGTCTTTTTTTATATCATAATGACTTGGTGCCTGTCGCTCTTCTTTTTTTCATACTCCGCTCTTTCCCCTTCTCTATTTTTCTTGAATTTATGTCTTTCTTTTTCGTAAATTTTTAAGTTTTGTTGTGTTTTGTTCAAAAACAAAAAACATAAGGTTTTTTTCTTTTGCACACCGCTATAAAGTGCACAGTGTTGCCATTTTTGTGTAAAAATACATTTTTGAAGGAATACGAGTATTATGATGAAATGTTCATTAATTTTTATAAAGAATACAGTCATTTCCAAGATTTATTATGGAATTATTGGCCTAGGTCAGACATCTCCAACAAAAATAGTTTTCTCATAAAATCTGTCGTTTGGAGCCGACTTTAAACTGTAGGTCCTGCTACGCATGTATAAAAATGGTGTCAGAAACTTGGTCGCAATTCTGACTGAAGTGTTGTAATGACCAATTATGTATGTACGCATGAAATATAGGAACTACGATTGATTTAATAAAATTTTATTATGGATACAAAGCTTTAAATTCTTACATTAATGTTTATATAATTCAAATGAAAAATGCCCGGAAACAAGAAAAGACAAACACATTTGTTTTGTGGCTACAGACAACTTTTGTTTGTACTTACACTAGAAGGGATGGAAGATTGGAATCGAAAGATTAAAAGAGTTATATTTTTTTCGTATTTAAAACTAAGCTCCCTAAAATCGTTTTCATTGAATTGTCTGGCTAGTGTATTCCTTGCATTTTTCTCTATTAATGGCAACCCTAATGTAATGACTACTCATTTTGTTGTCGTATGTACATTTGTATGTGCTAAAATTAAAGAGAGGTGTGTTGCTTCTGTTGTATATTACTTACTCCCCCAACAAAATAACAATAATAGCATATACATACAATAGTATACAAACACACACGTGCATATATACATACGAATTTATATTAAGTTTATTTCACATGTGATTCATTTAATATCAACATTGTTTCTATTATTGTATTGTCGTGTGTGTACGGTTGTAAAGTAAGAAAAAAAATTTACATTTTTGCATCGCTCACCCTGTTGTTTTTTTCGTTTTATACACCCAGCACCACATTTGTTTATAATCACAGAGGATGATTGTTTTGTTCTCCCCCTATTTTTGTATACAAAAAAAAAAAACTCGTTTCAAAAGAAGATGCTGTATTATTCATAAGCAGATATTATTGAGAGTGAGAGTCAGAGTATGTTTATGTGTTTCTTTCTCTTCTCAACATAATAACGGATGTGTATGATGATGCTGATGATGTGATATGATTAGGTGTGAGAAGCTAATACTAGAGTTTATGTTATTTGTTGTTACTCTTATCTTTTCTATTTACTTTAAATTGTTATTTGCTCTCCTTTCAATTTAATTGCTTCAAGTAAGAAGCATAATAGTAAATGATTGTTTCTTTTGTTGTTTGTTTAGTTTTGTACCTACTTGTAGGTACTTCCTTTCTTTTTATAAAGATCTAGTTTTTTCTTTTTTGTAAAAAAGTGCTCATTTGTTTGTGGACTATTTTAACTTCCCACTTTTGTTGTCGTCATTTTATTAAGTCGTGTTGTGTCTTGTTTTTTATTTTCTGTCTTAATTTTTATGTTAATTTATTACAAGTCGTGTATTTAATTTTGTATTTTTTTTTTAATTTACAATTTAATTATTTTAGAGAAAAAAAAATATGTTAATAATAAAAGCAATGACGCGGTACTTTGTTTTCAATTATTTAAACTGTGTGTGCTTGAATGGCGTAGGGTTATAAAGGAGGGTGGAGGGAAGCGTAAATATTTTCATGTGTTTACGTAAATACGTACGACGATGTCAGGAAATTTTAGGAGGATTTTTTTGTCACTCTTCCATCATGTACTCTTCGGCTCATTGTTATTCTCTTACTCTTGATATTTTTTTGTTATTGCTTCTACTACAAGTTGATGTGTACGATGGCATAAATGTTACCGTTTTATTTTTGTAGTTCTTTATGTATTACAGTGGGACGATTGCTGATTTTTATTTTTTTTATAAAAAAAATCGAATTTTAGTTTCATTTAATAGTTTTAAGCTATAAAAAATAGTTTTATTTCTTAATTCAGAATGACCTCGCCATACAACATAACCAATTTTGGCGTTATTGCATGAAGGATATTGGTTCCAGACAGAATAATAACTTCAACGTTTTGACGGAAAATCCCCAAACGTTGGAAAATTTGAAAATCAAAATTCGTGAAGTTATAACCGAGGTATGGCTCGAAATGCGCGAAAAAGTACTGTAAATCTAAAGACTATTACAGATTTCATTGAAATTATAGCTGAATGTGTGTTTTATTTAGCTTTGCTTTACATTCTGCCCCACTGTGTTTATCTAAACTTTTACTTTTTCTTCTTGATATCCCGGCTCCACTGTTCGTTGTTATGTTTCTTTTGTATGTTTACCTAGATTTTCACTTTTTTGTTTTCTTCCTTCCTGCCTCATTTTCCATTTTTTCTTATGCTTTTGTTGTTGTATATGGTTATTATTGCGGTTATTATTTGTACATCATAATCAAATGTTTGCCTCTGCCCCATAGTGCCTGCCTCGTTTTCTCAATTTGGGTCAATGCATTTGAATTGGACTTTGTTTAAAATTGTTTTTCTTTTCTTTGTTATTGTTGCTGTTGCTGTTGTACGTACGTACTTATAAACAACAACTATAACGGCAATGCAAACATTTTTCTTTCTTTATTCCGTTTTTGTTTTTTGTAGTTTCGATTTTTATGTCAAATTAGCTGAGATTTTTAGAACACGAAAATTAAAAACCACGCTTTTTTTTTCTTAAGTTTTCTTTTGTTTCCAAGTGCCAGGCAGGCATATTTGATTCTACTTTAAATCAGAGAAACAACGGGGCTTGTTTTTGTCTTAAATTGACATCAATTTTAAGTAACTGCTGATAAGATTCTTTCAAGTCGTGCTTTTTTATTTTTATTTTAATTTTATTTTCTTTTTGTTTTTTATTTTATTTTTTTTTTGCCTGGTCATTCGCGTTGTGTTTCCCCCCTAAAATCTATAATATTCTGGATTATATGGGTTTTTTCATCTTTTTAAAATGACTATTGTTGATGTTTTTTTTCTTTATTAAAAAAAAAGAAAATTTTAAAATTTTTTTAAAAAAATTTTTTTATATTCTTTTTAAATATTGGTTGTATAATTTAAAAAAGGGGGAATTCTAAGTAAATTTTGAGCGCTTTTTTGTGATAAATTCATTCTATCTTCTGTAACACTCAACCCTTAAGTAAATCTCAATTGAATAACAAATATTCACCAGAGATCTCTGTCTTGTAATGTTGTTTTCCAGATTCTCTCATGTCGCAACATCTCCTAATTATGTCTACTCATCTGCACTATAGGCGACCCGATTCTCTGTTACTAACTGCATACATATGTACATATTTTGAGAATAATTACATTTTGTATGCATAGGGGATGTCCCCCACTCAAGCACTACATTGTATAGAAAGAAAAGAAAAGAAAAGAGGGAGCTTACATTCTAAGCGACAGGAAAAACAGCTGCTGGAAGAGTTTTCCTATACGAATAATGCGACTAAGGAATGAATTTTCACTGTAATGATCTACGGATTTATGGAGGGCATTCAGGTTCAGGTCGGAGTGGTAGGTCTGATATCACAAAGCTCACTTGAGCACGCATAGAGGCCCGTTGTGAACGCAGTCCCTGTACTGACCAAGTTCCACCAAAATCAGGGGATAGGAAGAAGTTCGTCAGCGCAAGGGCTGCACTATGGAGGGCATAGTTGGTAAAAATTCTTACGTTTTACAACTCTTTATCTCCAATAATCTTTTATAGTATAAGTCCAGCGGAAAAACGTGATAAAATTATGATGAAATAGATGTTGAACGTAGGCCCTTAGTATCAGTAGACAGATATTTGTATCCTTCGTATCAAATTGAGGGTAGTTGTCCTGCCAAAGGTCCTATGGGTGAAGATGCAGCCTTTTCGATTTCGCTAGGTTGGCAATTCTTGAGCGGATTGGATTCGGCCAAAGGTTCAAAGTGAAGATCCGATTGTGATTGAAAATGGATGGACTCTTACTACTGCTGTACATCATATAAAACAAATGTTTTTGTTTAAATGGCTTTCCATGTTTCCTCTATCCTTTGTCACTGAAAATATTTTCTTTTTATGTGTTTATATGACAGTAATAAACACAGTTTATGAATGCCACTGGTTTTCATTTATATTTCTATTGGTTGGTCATTGGACTTGGTAGAGGCCATTCTATTAATTGTGTGTATGATAGATAGAAATTGAATGTCATTTTAATTTTAGCCCCGTTTAAACGCTATTTGTATACTCCTTTAAAAGGTCATTAACTTTTTGAAATGTTTTGTGGTCAAATCCAACCAAACCAAACCCAAGCAAACCAGTGTTCAATTGATATTGACTTCTAAGCATTTATAATTACGGACAGAAAAAAATAAGATACTCAACCCTGACCTTGACAATATGATGGTGGTGGTCGGCTTGTATTTCATGATTTTTTTTTTTGTTATTTTCTCTCATGCCAATGGCTAACGGATATCAAACGACGAGGTAGTGACGTTTACAAGTGGTTTGGTTATTGACTACCGAAAATGAAATAATGGGGAGATTATTTTTTTATTTTCGTTTGAAATCTTATCGCCCAGAAGGCAAAGGGGGGAGGCATATGGTTTGGAGAGATATTTTATTTAAATTTTTTTCTGGTCATTTTTAAACATTTATTGTGTGCTAAGCCACTTGAAATTGTCACGAATTGAAATGTAATTTAAGTTTCAATTCATACTTGAAATATTTATTCGATTTCATATTTTTCAATATGATTCATTGTGTAGCTGCTGTTTAGCACCAGGCTGTGACTGACTGTATATGAGTGTCAGTTTTTTATTTTTTTCATTTTCCACATGTGGTTTATTTTTATTTCTCTCCGTCAGTATGTCTAATAAATGAATGAATGTTTACTAATACAATAAATAAATGAATGAACTGTACATACTTGGTTGGCGGCTTAATCTCTATAAAAAGATGAAAAAATTTACAAAACGGAACGTTTTATTTTCTTAATATGGCTCTGAAAGGAAATTCATTAATTATTTCATTTATTTTATTTAATTTTATTTAATTTTATATATTTTTTCTATTTCTACTAATTAGTAGAGATGAGTTTTTTTTTTAAATACTCGTTGTATGCTCACGTTGACATTCAAACAAATTGTTCTTGAGGTTTATTGAAGTCTACAATTGAATTGAATTGAATTGAATGAATACAACGCTCAACGTTTGATTGATTTAATGAATTTGAAATTTGATAATAGTCTCTTAACTGAATTGTTGTTGTAGCTTCTTTCTAATACGTGCTATTTCCATGTCCATATTTGTTTAAAAAAATTATTTTTTTCCAATTAAAAACGTCTAAAAAAGTTTAAAAATGGGAAATTGAAACAAAAAATTGGTATTTCCTTGGAAAATTATTTCAAAATGGAAAATTTAAGCAGAATTAGCGTGTTACTAAATTTAATTATAATTAGAGGAAAAACTTAAACAAAAACTTAAGTAAACTTAAGCAAAAACTGAAGGAAATCTTTAAAGTAGCAAATGGTTTCATGCATTAAACAAAACATATACCGAAAAACACAAAACTACGTTGAATTAGCAGCTGCCTCAATGATTTTAATTGGGCCCAATAGTAAGGTTCCTTTGTAACAAGCATATATACATACACACATACATATGTACACTCAGCCACAAAAGTATACATACGGTTAACACATTTCAGAAAATTTTTAACCAATCCGTTTTCGTTGAAAATCTTTATAATTGTCTGACATCTTTCTTCGATTTTAAGACGGTCTTTTGCATTGGTTCAGAAATTTGTGAAATTTGTTAATCGGATGTATACTTTTGTGGGCCTGTGCAGGGCCCTCTTTTGTTCCAACAAAAGAGTGCACGATTCGCCATCACTGGTGCCTACGTACTAAACCCACCCCCTACACACTTCAACCACTCTTCCTCCGCGGGACTGCCGTAAGGTATTACTTCGCGGAGGGCTGGTTAGCCCTAAATCTTGGTCACACTAAGTTAAATTTCGCCTCCGTTCCTCCAGCCTTCGGAGTTCTATCATAACTTCAGCCATTCTCTGACTGTATTGGCTCCATAGAATCCTAGAATTCAACACCTCCTTCATAAGCCGAGTTGGTCCGAAACTCGTTTCCCCGAGCCATCTAAATCTGGGGCAGCATGTTAGAATATGCTCCGCGTGTGTATGGAGGTGTGGATTAGACTAGGTGTGTGAAGATAAATTTGGTTTTGAAAACCCAAGACGCGAACCAGAGTCAATCATATCATTAACTGAGCCAATTCTGATGTTAACAGAGCAATATTAATTGCTTAACTGACACAATCCCTGCTATTCCACCAAAAAGAATCCACTCTTCGTCTTATCACCTGATTGTTCAGTCCGAAGCAATAGCCCAAGGGTGGTCTAACCGTTCGATCCATAAGATTTACGTCTTTTATCGCTCTTTTTCTTATCGGATTGTTTGCAGCTTTATTACTTTATAAATCGATAACTCTACTTAACCGATAACTGCTGTTATCAAGTAGGTAGTCTGTTGACTTGAAAGTAAACAAGAGCCTGTGGTTCAAACCAAGCCCGTTGTTCGAACTAAACGAAGTATGAAGAAATATTTTTGCGGCAACTTCCTCTCAGCAGTCTTCTGGTAAAAACTCTGAGAGAGTAAATAAAATTGCTATGAAAAGTTTCTAAAAATGTGTCGTTCGGAAAGGACTTTAAACAGAAGGTTCCGCTAGTCATGAAGAAGCTATGTGGGTTGTAATCCTGACTAAAATATTGTAAAAAAGCACTCGCCATTGTTTTACCCGACTGAATGACGAAAATGGAATGGAATGAATATCTCTCTATCTGGCATATCTATCTTTGCGTAGCTAAACTATTTGCTTAACATTTTCTTTGATGACAATATTTTTCTTTTTTTCTTTTATCGAGAAGAACATTTTAAAAATATTTCCATAGAGTATGGAATTCTATGGACACGATAGAAGATAGATTTGTTTGCAAAATTTTTCATATAGCTTTCTGTTATTATTTTAATAATTATTATTTATTGTTATTATTTCAATTGTTATGGTTGTTGTTATTTCTCAAAACATACAATTTTTGTTTTAAATTATAACAAACAAAAAAAGTTATTATTTTTCACATCTGTTTGCATTGTTTTCGGCGTGTTTTTTATTTTGTTCGCTAAAATAATTGTTTAATTTATGAAAAAAAAAAATAAATGAAAACAATTAAACAGTGACTCATGTTTTGAAACGTAAAACGTCTAAAATGAAAAATTAAAATTTCAGAATTTCTCGAACAACTCATACACGTGTTCAAATAACAAGCCACAGAAAATTGCTGTTAAAGTATTAAAATCACCACAGAATCCACCTCCTCCTCCCACATATCAAACGTCTCAGGAATTTAATGTATACACGAATGATAAACAGGCGCATCTACAGCAGCAGCAGCAGCAGCATCTGCATAAGCATCAACATAAACACAAGCATCAATATCATTTTTATCAGCAGCAGCAGCAGCAATCACCGGATTATCAAGAGTATCAAGATAAGGCCTTGATGCCACCCTTGGATCATGCCACACACATTCTAGCCCATCAGCATCACTGTAAACATCATCACAAGCATCATAACACACATTCACAGCATCAGCATAAGCATTACCATCATCATCAGCACAGTAATCAGCAGCATCAACAACAATTTCAACAACAATTGCAACAACAACAACAGGATCTAGTCAAATCTTTGCAAAATGAATTACAATATCAGTACTTTGATAAGAAACCACCCACTACGCCACAAAAGAACAAAAATACTATCACTTGCCACTCCACTCCCCAAACACCTAAGCATGGCTATAACACTTCAACTAAGAAAACAAACTCAGGGGACAGTGCTGATATGGCCAAAACACCCACCTCAACTTTAACGAAAGCAAAGAAATGGCGTCGTCCGTTTAGTTCGTATCATTCCTGTGATGATTTGGATGCCACCAAGAATGCCACAAATCTTAACAAAAGTCAGCAATCGAGTGAGAAAATGGTTGTGGCCAGTTTGAAGTATTTATGTGCCTGTACCGGTGCCACATTGAGAAATTTATCAAAGAAGACCAAAGATTTGCATAAAAATAATTGTTATACGTACAATAAGGTAAATCAATAGCGATTTGTAATGAAAACGTTAAAGCGACAAGGCGGCATAAAATTTTATAGCATGAGTGTATAATAGCGTCCTAAGAAAGTTTGCTAGAAAAACATTACTGTAATTAAACTTTTTGTTGACATGACCCATTGTGCAAAATATGAATCTTTATGTTCAAAACTAATACAATGTCTACAAACGTCTAACATCATGCTATTTTGAAAACTTATTTTGTGTTATTTTCATGTAAATACTTATACAGTTTAATCATTTCCTTTTTAGCCATTTTGTAGCCATATTTTTATGGTTGTTTTTTTTTTTTTTGTTTTTTCTAAATGCCACAAAAATCACAGGCATTAAGGCGCCCAACCCCCATCCGCCCTTACTTCAAGTTAAAAAAAATATATACGCGCCAATATTGTCAGAATTCGCGAGATAAAAATACTTTTCTTGTTTATTTTTTTTTTTTGCAATTATTTTCTATTTACTCTTCGATCTGTTTTTTTACATCTCGATTTAGTTCAATTTGCTTATTTTTATTTTCAGTTTGTTAATGATTTTTAAATGAAATTTTTTAAAATTCGCTTTAAAAAAACTGAACTCGTTTATTTTCAATGCAATCTAAATATTTGGCAAAGATTTGAAGAAAAAATAACAATGAAAACAAATTTTTTAAATTGTTTTAAATAGTTTTAAATGTAGTTTTATTTTTAATTTAATTTAATTTAAAAAATGCTTAAAAATTGTTTTTTTTTAATTCATTAATTAATAACAATCCGAAAATACATTTAAAGCGTTAAGCGACAGGCGTTACACAACAATGTAGTAACTGGATGTAAAATAGAAAATAGCATCAGTTATTTTCCAATGGACAGTTTGGATTGAAAGTCTTCAATTATTCTTGGATGTCTATGACGTAAAGACTGATTCGCTTCTATTTTTTACAATTCATTATGAGTGTGGAGATTTGCTGCGATACAGATCATAAGTGCGTGGCGCTCTACCTCTTCAAAAGCTCTTTTTGTAATGCTTAATTGACTTCTTTTTAGATTATTCACCGGTCAGCATGCAACAGTTCTCGCAATGCGATTTAATAACCTGTAACTTCTTTACTGCATCTGAGGATCCCTAAGCTCTGACTGAACCTAATTTTGATTGAGCATTTCATATCAGAATTTCATGCACGAAAAATCTGTCCTCTGTTGTGGAATCTTCTCCCAAGAGCTTAATCTTAAGACTTCTCTCCGCCTCTTTCACTACTGTAGTAAGTTTCAGGCCGAGGTAATTGCTATAAATTGTTGCTAAATGAGGTATCTCCTAGTACTAGTGGTTCTATATTTTCCGATAGCCAAGCCAAATAATCAGATCGCTTGTAAGCGAAGTCTTCAATTGGCATTTGCTGCTTCTGTCTTGTTTTTGAAGTCGCCGTGGTCTAGTAAGTAGTGTGTTGGCTTATTAGACGTAAAGTTAGGAGTCGAGCCCCAGGCCAGACATCAAAACAAAATACAAAAAGCATTTTTTCGGCGACTTCCTCTCAGCAGATTTCTGGCAAAACCACTGAGAGTAAACAAAAATGCCATGAAGTTTCTCAAAATCTGTCGTTCGGAGTCGACTTTAAACTCTAGGTCCCGCCACTCATGTGTAAAATTAACACACACAACGTAAGTGGTGTGAGAAACTAGGTCGTAATCCTGACTGAAGGGTTGTAATGACCAATTACGTACGTACGTCTTGTTCGGCACTTGCGGCATTTTGGTTTTAATTTTCATATGGATTAAGTTCTAAGGTCACTAGAGGACAACTAATGAATGAGTGATTCTAATATCACCATATGGTTACACAAGAACCCCATTGTCAATAGTTCTCAGGTCACTTGTCTAGAGAAGGACTACCAAATTGTACTATAGAATCAGTGGTTCTTACCATATGGTCCCAAAAGAACCACCTTGTCTCTCGTTCTAAGATCACTTGTGTAGACAAATTGAACTAGGGAATCAATAGCTCTTCAACCCACTAGGTCCGAAAACAGCACCTTTATAAATTTTGTGGAATTATACCCGATTTACACAGAACACTTCTCATCGACTATATCTCCGGTCCCAAGGGTTACCCGACCGTAACTGCTTCAGCATCCTTGAATAGCTATCCAACAGAAAATAAATGATTGATTGATCATTGATTGATTGTTTGATCATTGATTGTGTGAATGATCATTGATTGATTGATCAGAACCGTCAGGTTTCTAACGAAGCTATCAATTTTTCTAAAAACCTGAAAACAGTCTTCACTTTATACATTTTATGGAATTACATATACCCGATTTACACAGAACACTTTTCTCGCCGACTATATCTCCGGTCCCAATGGTTACCCGACCGTAACTGCTTGATTCAATAGCTGTTGAACCGATAATAAATGATTGATTGATCATTGATTGATTGTTTGATCATTGATTGTGTGATTGATCATCGATTACGTGATTTATCATTGAATGATTGATGGATTGATCAGAACCGTCAGGCTCCTAATGAAGCTATCAATTTTCCTAAAAACCTGAATACAGTCTTCACTTTCCATTATGTCTACTGTATCGCTAACATTCGACTCGAAGGACCATATTGTAATCACTACATAACTCCTGTTTATTTCCATATTTAGACATGAACAAAATCAATCTTTAACGCTTTTTATATGGTTTCTTAGGCTTTTTCTTTGTCATACTTTTCCATAAAATTTCAAAAGTTTTCAATTGTTTTTAATTACATGGAATCTCATTGAATAATTTACGTTTTTTTTTTCTCTCAAACGATTTTCTTTTCTTTCTTTGTTTAATAATCCGTTAAAAATTCTTTGAAATACTTTGTAATTTTATTTTTAAACCATAAATTCTATTTCTGGGTATTTGTTTCTTAAAGCGGTTATTAAAACTGCGGGTGGTATTCCGCAAAAAGTGGCCACCTAAAATGAAAGGGGAAAAAAACTCATGCAAAATATTCGTGTACATAGACGTAGGTATAGCAGCCATAGGAGTTCAATTTTTTATGACCCCACTCTTTAAAAGAAAATAAAAACACAAGGAAGGCATACGCGTTTCTTTGCGTTTTTCTTTTGTTTTGCGGAACATGGCATGGCAAAAATAAATAAATTTCTGCCGAAAATCGTCGATAAATTTATGACATTTCCCAGGAAAACATATTTGCATTTTTATTATAATTTTAAGCCAATTTAATATTTATTTTGTAATTTAAATCTCTTTTTTTTATTAATTCAACACATTAATAAATAAATTTTTATTTAATTAATTCTTTTTGTTTCTTATTTTAATAGCCCACGTGGCGTGTTTGGGGTGAGGAAAAGGACACCGACATTATTTATACGGTTTATTTGAAAAAGGTGTGCTATCACCGGCCCACACCCTCAGCCGCAACTGTAAGTGTGAACTATTTGTTTAACTTTTTATTTGTTTGTGAAATAATAACGGTTTTTTTGAATGGTTTTCAGGCCGATTCCGAAGATGACATTTCCTATTTGGAATGGGAAATGGTCAGAGTTCGTTTCGTTAAAGCAGCCACCTTAGAGCGTCTGGTTGAAGCCTTGGCCACCGATGATGGCGAATTGGAGTCCACCTTTATAAATGTTTTCCTCAATACCTATCGGACATTTTCCACACCCAAAGAAGTCTTGGGACTGTTCGTTAAACGCTATAATACCCTAAGCGAAAAACAGCGTATTGAAGACCTGAAACACAAAGACAATATGGACTATGATCGCTCCTCCTCCATACATGAACAGCATAAGAAAACCTTATTGTCTGTATGGAAAATGTGGCTTAATGGTTTTCCCGAAGATTGGAACGAAGAGAATCTGGAGGCTTTAATTAACTTCACTAGTAAATATTTGCCAAATTCGGATTTACATGCTCGTGCCCTCAACCAATTGGAAATGATTCTACGTCAGCAGGTTTATAGTAAAAAACAATTACCCGCTTGGCTGGGTGATCAATTTGCCGATCTATATCTATCGCCTGAGTTTCATAGTAGAGCTTGTTTTTTGGAAACCTATCGCTTTCCTCGCATAGATGTTCGCCACTTTGCCGAACAATTGACGCGCATGGATTGTGAACTATTTAAGAAAGTTATATCGCATCAGTGTTTGGGCGCCACCTGGTCAAGACGTTCGCAAGGCTGCTGTGAAACTGTTGTGGCCACAGTAACCCAATTTAATGAAGTCCTTTATCGAGTGATAACAAGTATTCTAATCGAAAGAGCTTTGGAACCTCAAGTGCGTATATTAATGAAGCAAAAAACAATAAATTCACCCTCGAGAGAATATTTAAATTTCATATGATTTTATTTGCAGGAAAGAGCCATCTATATATCTGTTTGGATCGATATAGCTCAAGAGTTACGATTACTAAAGAATTTCTCTTCCCTTAAGGCCATTATAACGGGTCTAAATTCTTCAGCTATCTATAGATTAAGTAAAATTTGGTCTGTTTTACCGAAAGAAAAGGTGAGTGAAAGTTTTTATTAACTTAAAATGTTTTTTTAACGCCTGAATTTTTTTTAGTTGGAAATCTTTCATGAACTGGCTCGCATCTGTTCCGAGGACAATAATGCTTCAGTACAAAGAGAACTGCTAATACGAGAAGGTACAGCGAAATTTGCCGAAACGGTTGGGGAAAATGATCGTCACATGCAAAAGATCATACAAAAGCAGGTACGTTCTCTACACTAAAAATTGATTTTCACGTTTGAATTTAAAAAATTATTTTTATTTCCCATTAAAGAGTACACAAACGTCCCATGGCACTATACCCTATTTGGGTACCTTCCTAACGGACTTGACGATGATACATCAAGCCAATCCCGATACGGTGGGCGAGGATAAATTAATCAATTTCGAAAAGAAACGTAAAGAATTTGAGGTCTTGGCTAAAATAAAACTTTTACAAGGCGCTGCCAATACATACAATCTGGATGAGGATCCTTTATTCAATAGGTGGTTTTATTCCATGCCTGTATTAACCGAAGAAGATGCTCATACGTTATCCTATCAATTGGAACCACCGCCTCCCACAGCGGCACGCAAAAGCACCACTTCATCGAACATGTCGTCATCGGCTAATTCGTCAATTTTGGGACATCGAAAAACCGATTCCATTGCCTCCAATTCTAGTAGTGGGGCAGGCTCACAATTTTATTGTGAAATAAGTTCGCACCACAGTTCAAGGCACAATTCTTTGGATAGAGAAGCGCACAATAACCACATGTCTGCTACGAGTAGTGTTTCAAACTTATCATTGGATTCCAGTAATTCTGGCGGTGGCATAAACAAATCGAAAATGATTCACTCACATAGTTCGAATGGCTTATTGCGCAGCAATAATACTGGCTCCACCAGTGGTTCACATACACCCACCCACATTGGCTCGCCGCTGATAAATGCCCAAGTGGTTAATTCACCGGGGGCCAATGCCGATTTCTATATAGTCAAAATCACTTTGGAAACAGAAACAATGCCTCAGGATGGCATTGTTGTCTACAAGAGTATGATGGTTAAGAATAACGAACGCACACCACAAGTGATACGTAATGCCTTAATGAAACTGGGCATTGAAGATGATGCCGATAATTATATACTGGCCCAACGGCTGCCAGACAAAGATGTCGATTTGCCGCGCAATGCCAATGTTTTCTATGCGGTAGTGGTTAATAAGAATTTCGAATTGCGTTTCATATTGAAACCCAATACGGAACGTCTGAACGGGCTTAACAATGGCAGCGGCGGTAGTCGTAGTAGTCGTGGCAGTAATAGCTAATGGTTAACAAAGACCCTGTAAATGAAAAGGGGTCTACGTTTGGGTCATATTCTCAAGAAATTCTTACGCAGCGCGTATTTAAACGAGGGTGCTTGTCAAAATCAAATGATGAAATGAAACGTATTAAGATATTAACAAAAGGAACACACACATATACATACATACACCACACTACACCACACACACACACACATTTTTTAAGAGAACTTTACTAGAAAGAAAGTTTTGAAAAAAAACGCGTATTTTTAATTGTAATTAACGAATCTTGTTTTAAGTTTAACTAGAAGGAGAAGCCGTACTTAAAAGAGTGGTAAATATTGACAGAACACAGTTAATGGAACTTTAAAAGATTTATAAAAATAATTTAAAGGGAATTGTTTAATTGTTATGAGTATTACTTAGCAGAGTAGTTTGTAAAAGAAAAAATTCACCTCAGTCGTCTTCTAAATCCCCAAATGTTGTAAGTGTTGTGTAGTATTCTTTAATCTTTTCTTAACTTTCTTTAATTTTTCTTTTCTAAAGTCTTCGAACTCGGGCTACTTGAATAAAAGTTTTGAAAAACACTGCAAACGCGCTTTGTCTTTAACAGTAAAGGGTCAGCTTGAGTATAAACGCTTCAGCTATTGTTGTATAAAATCTTCTCATACACTTTTTCTTGACTTTGTTAAGGAGTCTCAAAAACATCGCCAGTATCTGTTACCTCTGTTGTTGTTGTGAAAAGCTGTCTCAGTACTACGGTCATATGTTCTGTTGTACTTCCATCCAATTTTATCGTTTATTCCTAAAATGTCTCTTCTAAATTTCAGGATTCCGCCCAGTGTCAACAATCATAATTCTCTGCCTAGCACTTGGTATGCACTCAATTATTTCTTCCTCGGGTGCATTAATGCCCCACAGGTACCAAGAACGTGCTCCGATGATTCTTTTCCATCTCATCCCATCTCATTATCCCAGAAATACATATTTTTTCTGCGTATTAAACTCCTACAAGACTGTTCAAATGTTTTTTGGGCGAATACTACTGCTTCTACAATTGTTACCTTCCCAGTATATCTACCGGGCTTAACACTGCACTCAATCTATGGTCTATTTAAGGTCAAATATGAAATTAATTATAGTTGAATTAGAAATATTATTGTTTCCATATTATTTGGAGTTTAAGATGATTTCCATCTACTTCGGTTTAATGCAATTTGTTTGAGCTCATTAAACCTTTTGAGAGTCCTTACATCAGGTTCCTTTTGAGATCAATGCATTACGCTGCATTAAGGATGTCGTCAAAAGGGTTACATAATGTTATTGTAATGGTTGGAATAGCCAACCATTATTTTGTTTTTGGGTTTCGTCGTTTATAGAAGTTTGTTCAGTTTTGCTTTCAAAGCTCTTTCGTCGGTATGGTATTTGATCACCACATATTTATTAGACCCGGAGACTTGAAAAGGATAGACTGAGAACGAGTTGGTACCCTGGAAGTAATTGAAATTGATGTTGACCGCTTAAATTCAACGCAGAACATTTTTATTGACCCAATGTCCCACTGAAAGCTAATAAACGTAAGCTAGTATTTATGGTTTGCTTTTGGTTTCCGCTGTTACAATTTTAATTTTTCATTTTTTTCCAATTTAATTTGCATCCTCTTCTACAGAAAGGTTACTTTTGAAGTGAATGAAGATCTTGTCATTGGTGGGTTATATTACGAATATTTTTATTTTCGAAATTTTTAATTTTTTCGCAGTTGTTAATACTTCTGGGTGTTTTATGGTTCCTGGGAAATGTCAATAGTGTAATTAAATGAAAAATTAATTAACTTTTTTAAAGGTTTGCATTTACAAAACAAATGTTAACAATTTTTAAACATAAAATAAAGCAGTGGAAAGTGTATTTGAAACCGTTTTTAAAGATTTAAAAAGAAAATTATTTTCGAAATGTTTTATTTTACGAAACAATTCCTTTCTCATAATTTTTTTAATTTTTTGGCACCAGTTTCCAATTTTTTCGATTTTTTTTTCTGCATATTTCTTATCTTTTTAAGTATGGCTTTTCAAATTAATTTAATTTTTTTGTATATAATTTATGTATATGAACAAACTCGAATAATTTTTTTTATAAAACAAAAATCATGACAGAAATCTCTTTAATTTACTTTGTTTTTATTTTCATGTGACGATTATTTATAGATTTTTTATGTTTTATTTAATTTATTTAACTAAATTTAATTTTACTATTTAGCTAAAGGAAAATAATTTAAATAAACCAGAATAATAATTGAAAAAAAAAACATAAAAAATACAATTAAAACAATAAACTTTGATACCAACTATTTATAATATTTTTACAATTTATTTAAAAAATAAAAATTAACAACTTTTTTGTATAAAATAAAAACATGAAAACAAAACAAAATTATATATTTAAATAATATATTTAATAATTAATGATATGATATAATAATGGAATACAAATTTTCTACTGTATTTTTGTCAGTGTATGATATATTAATTATTTTATAGATTTAAACTTTAAAAACAAACAAACAAACAAATGCTTTAAATGTTACTTTAAAAATAAATTGTTACTTTTTAGTACACCTTTAACCAATAATCAATCTACTAAGAAAACTATTGTATTGTATTATAAATCGCTTATATAAGTAATTGAAAACAATTCAATTCAATTATTAATTTATAATGAACTAAACTAAAGGATTATATAAATGATAAAAAAAACAAAACTTTATGTATTATAGAGTATATTAATTTATTATATTAAACAAAAACAAAAAACAAAAAGTTATTATAATGAAAAAAGAAAAACAATGAAAGCTGTAAAAAATATACATACAATATAATTTATTGGATACAATTTAAAACAATAAAATATTGTTTTATTTTTAGATCGTTAAGAAACATTACCACAAGGTCACCTCGCTTTCACGGATGAGCAGAAGTTAAATGCAGGCACAGGGGATAGAATTTTCTGCAAAGATCTCCATCATGAACTTTACTTTAATTTAAATCACAACTGCAGCGTTTTTCTGGCAGAGATTTTTGGTATTTTGGATACGATTAAGGCCGTAGCAAGCATAAACATTTCAAATTCAGAATCTAATGTAGTCTTCGTTAACAGTCAAGCTGTCTTGCAGGATTCGTCCGAGTTTCAGGACATTCAACGTCACGCAGATACATAAATCTATCCAGGTACGAAATTCTGCTTAAGGCCGTAGCAAGCATAACCATTTCAAATTCAGAATCTAATGTAGTCTTCGTTAACAGTCAAGCTGTCTTGCAGGATTCGTCCGAGTTTCGGGACATTCAACGTCACGCAGATACATAAATCTATCCAGGTACGAAATTCTGCTAAACACTAACTAATGTTGTTAAAGAAACTCTGAGTATCATTACTCTGCAACTCTGAATGTTAAAGCAGAGAGGCATAAGATGTATTCGAAAGTATAAAATTAGAATTAGTCAAACCTTCACGGCACGTACATATAAAAACAATGCAAATACGAAATTCCATTACGGTTCGAAAATCACTTTCATTGCTTTTTATATTCTAATAACGAACGTACATTCCGTGAACGTTTGGGTAATTTTAACTTAAGACTCTCCTTAAATTTCTCACACTTTGCAGAAAGTGGGAATGCTTGTATCCTACAAATTGGATGTCGTAAGAGGTTTCCTATACAGGTTTAGAGACTATTCTTTCTAGGACGTTCCAGTCTAGGCAATACTTGTTTGGAGGTTCTATAATGTCACCTTTTCGACCAGAAGATTGTCTACTCTAGGTACGAGTGGAGAGGTCTAACCTTTACCCCCTCCGATACGTGGCGTTTTTGAATCGACTAAAGGGTTTTACGTTTCATGGTTCCATGTGCCCGATATTTCTTGAGTCTTGTTTTTATTTCATTCCAAATGTTGGCATTGTTGTTGTTTTGTTTTTAACAAGAGATTTTTGTTTGAATATTACCCAGATTTTCTCTGTTTTTTTCCCGTTATTATAACTTTTGTTGTTGTTTTTAGTTGCTGTTCATAAAATCGTTTGTATTTTCAAAGTACTGTTCTTAAGACTCATTGTAATAACGTGGTATGGCTGTTGTTGTTGCTGTTGTATTAACATAATAAAAGAGAATGAAACATTAAAGAATGAAAGCAAGTATTACTCTATAAAAGCAACAATAAAATGTTGTTTTTGTTGTTCCATTCATTCGTTTGTGTAGAGAATTGTTGGGAAAAACTAAATCGGGTTATCAGTGACGTCATGAATATATACAAACATTCGTATATAGGTATGTAGACAACGGTTTTGAAGTGACGCTTAAAAATGTCGTCATTAAATTATAGCACAATGAAGGAAGGAAGAAAGGATAACAACAAAGATGACTGGCACATAGCAAACTAAACAAAAAAATACAAAAACAAATACTAGTTTCGAGTTAAACAACAATAATGGAGGAAGAACGCTTTTTAAACATGATGTAACAATGCTGAACAATGCTGCAATATATGTATGTAACAAAACACAAAATTTATTAATTATTCTTCATTTTGTTTAGTTTGTTTTCTTTTTTCATTATTTTTATTTTTATTTCTTCCCTTCTAATTAGAAAACATCACATTTTTTTTAACAGGTTTTGGCTGTCCATAATCATTAATCATTTCGTACTTTTTATCACTGCTATTGCCAAGTTCTGCTCTGTTATTATCCTAAATTGCCTTTAATGTTTTTAACATGCAAACAACCTGACATTACTCGATTTAACGTTTGGCCAGTGTTCTGGTGTTTGTTGTCAGTGATGTTTTGTGCTTGTTTTGACATGTTCATAAATCATGTTAGGCATACGCGTACACGGCAATACATTTCTCTCCGAGTGTTGAAAAGCTTTATGGAGTACGACTGTTAATGTTGGAAGCCAAGCACTGTTAATAATAGAATGTTTGTGACTGTGCTTCGAATGAATTTCACCCACTGTCACTGGTTATAAGAGTATATCACATACACTGAGAGGAAACATGTGGAAATATGGGCAACTGTTGATTTTCTTTCGGAAAATAAACCTATTTTTGACAGGCGGAGCGCCAATTGGAGAACTATGTTAGTGTGGTTCACTTGCGGTGACTATAACTTTCTTTTCTTTTTTTCATTTTCCATTAAAAGAAATATTTGATATTCAATTGGCAACACCACGATCAAAAATTGCTTTTCTTTTACAAGAAGAGAAAGAATAACGGTGTCCATCTCCACTTGCTTTCATCCATTGTGCGTAATAAACTCCCGTAACCAGAATAAATTCTCGTAACCGATCGTCCAAATGGTTCATCTTACAGAGAAAAGTGATTAGCCATTAGACTATCGTACAGGCTGCTGGAACTCTAAAGAGTTTAAAGGAGGACATCAAGGCTAATTTGAATGCGGTGCAAATCTTTTTAGATAGAAAACAGGGGTAAGTGAGAGCCTTTTTTTAACAATGAAAACAACTTAGTTACGCTGTATAATTATTATTTATAATTATTATTATTATTATAATTATTATTATTATTATAATTATTAATTAACGAGCCTACAAACTAAATGAGACTCTTTTGCCGTAACAAAAACAATTCATTAATGAATTCCCTCAGTGTTGTCGTATACGCTGTTATTACTCTTACAATTAAAAGTGATGTAAATAGAGAAACTATGTAGACGAGAGCCTTTTGTTACAATAAAAACAACTTAGTTACTCAATTATTCGCTCTGTATATTCTAATACTCTTAATTCTCACTCAATTATCAATTAACCCCAACATACTACATACGCACATACATTACATTGTGAGAGAAACTTCTGTAGCTCTGCTTAAAATTCGGAAGAAGAGCTTTTTCAAACAGACTTAAAAAATGTAAGGTTTTCTTTGCATTTCTTAAATTTGCACAAGTAGTTGGAGACGTGAAGCCTTACCGAAAGGACTACTAAACTGAGCTAAGAAATAAATAAAAATGAAAAAAATAATTTTTGAAAAAAGAAAAATATACTTACACTTAAATACATACATATAAAGGAATAATAAATGGTAAAATAAAATATTAAAGAAATAATTAAAAGTAAATTGTTTCTCAATTAAAATAAGTGTGAAATTTTTATCCAAAAAGAAAGTGAAAAGTAATAAGAAAATGGCTGCCTATAAGAAATTTAAAAAGAGAAGAAGAGTATACAAAGAGTGAACAAATTTTAATAATTTTGATTTTGGTGTAAAACATCCAAAAGCAGAAAAAGAAAAGAAAGCAAAAGAAAAAATGTATAATTTATAGAAAATATAGAAAGAAAAATAACTGTAAAGCATGAAAAAAATTGTGATTTTTTCCCCCCTAGAAAACAAGGCTAAATGGGGAAAAAAATGTGAATTTGTGTAATTTTTTTTCTCGTCTCTCTTACACTCTTCCTTTCATAGCTACGTTTTCTTACGTTTTCAATATTTAAGCCTTTTTTTGTCGTGTGGTAAAATGATTTGAAAATACAAGAGCAGTTGTTATACATGCATAGTATACAACACTGACAGCTCGTGAGAAAAATTAATAAAAATAATGTGAAAAAATATAAAGGAAAAGAATAAAAAAAGGAAATTTTAATAGAAAATTATAAATGAAAATGTGTTTGTAATTCAAAGTGTTAAAAAATTTTAAAAATTATTTTAAACGCAAAAAAGGTGAATATTTAATTAGTAAAACAAATGAAAATTTTTTTTAATATAACTACAGAAAAAATTAAAAAACTTCTTCAAAAGTATAAAAGAAAATTTATTTAAAATGTGCTTCAGAAGACCATACAAAAATTTAAAAAAAAATTTTTTAAATAAAATTTCATTGACAAATAACAGGAAATAACCTTGACAGAGTGCGTGTGTACTAAAATACTTGTTATAATAACAACAAAATTTAAATAAAAAAATATCCTTAAATTCATTTTTCTAACCATACAATCTAAATCTTGATTTAACATTAAAATTTTTTATTTATTTCTTATTCCTTCTAGTTTTTTTAATTTCTTTTTGAATTCCTTTCAAAAAATTCCTTACTGTAAATTTTTTTGTTGCTTTTTTTCGGGAGAAGACATTTACTTATCGATGACGCATTCCTTGAGAGTAGGGCAGAAGGTTAAACTACGAACAAACACAATGGAAACATACACAGAAAACAACAACAACCATGGAGAACAGAAAAAATTGTAAAAAGCAGAGAATAACACAATAGAAATGTCGAGTAAGAAAAGCACCGTTTTTTTTTGTACTCAAAGTTCAGGGTTACCATTGAGAATTTTGAAAAAAGGCTTAACAACAGTATTATCTAAAAGAGGCTCCACAATATTTTTCAGGACAAGTAATTTGTTCTTTTTCTTTGCGTTGGTCCTTAGTTTGAGCGTTTTAGACAGGTTGTGATAACACCTACGGACATTTTTAAAATGATGAAAGACAAATATCATCACCGTAGTCTATATTGAACAGAATTTCGCATGGTCAGGATACGGTTCTAAATTCACATATGGAAGGTATAAGCTGCTGTTGTGTTCAAAATTGTATTTGTGTGATCCGCTAAAAATTTTCCTGCTCTGAATCCTGCCTGTTCTTTGGTATATGGGTTTTTATTATTGGAAATATGCAATTTAGTGTTAGAATAGAGTAAAGTTTATTGACTGCATTCAGCCACGTTATTCCCCCTTTTTTGCATAGCCTCAGGTTTCCATTTTTCTTATTTCCACACTCTCCTTATGAATATCAAAGCTTTTGCAGTTGGCTGCCCACCAATTTTGATAGATTTTGATAGTATAAGTGACAACCATTCTTTAGTAGAGTCTTGACCAGTTTATTCGTACTTAAAAAGGTCTCTATAACCTTAGGAACTAGAAAGATTTCATGAGATCTACTCTGATATTGGCATTTTGTGTTTCTCAAAGTCTTTTCGAAGAGCGGAAGTACTCACAATTACAGTGGGGTATCCAACTCTAGCCGAAATGTGGGTTTCATCTCACCTTATTATTTCTGCTTCAACCTAAAGTGCTTAGGGGAAACAAAGGCATTTGTTTCAATTCGTTTTTGATTGGTGGTTCTAACAGCTCATACCAGAGAGGATTTGTTCTTTATTCATTGTGTACATATGTGGAACGCTTTTCCCGCTGAAGATTTTTCAATCATTTGTTATATAAACAAATTCAAATCGCATACCCCTGTATACAATCACCGCTTTCCTTTCACAACCTGGTTTTCTATTTACAGCACAATTCACTGCATGTGTTCCTGAGGAATGTAAAAAATTTTTAGGAATAATTCTGTAGATTTTTTGATTCTTTTTAGGCAAAACTGAATAAATTGCGATCCAAAGATAAATATGAAATGTGTTTTTCATCGCACGGCCAATATGGCTATCCCATTTTTCTAATTCCAACACTAGCACTGCGAGAATAGAGGTACCCATGTCTATTGGAAATTGTTTAAGAAACCTTTCGCAGAAACTCTCTTGCGCACTCAGCTACCATGTTCACCCGTCTTATCATCCTGTGGCTTACTCTTGTTCATAAATCTGAAGAGATTAATGAATGAACATATACTCTTAACGATTAAAAAGATAAACACGAATCTTATAGGAAGAATATCATTTGAAACAAAGAAGAAATAGAACATCAAACAACGTAAACTCTATAAAATTCCTACTACAAAAAGCTCTACAGTGTGTTCTAAGATTTTAGATTATGAAAACTGTCTGCCATCACCAGATACACTAACTTGTTACAGAAATAATTTCTCAACTGTTTCAAGAGCTCTTAACAGATGATGGCTACTGTGTATAATACCGCTTTTTATTTGAAATACACTAAGTGCACTAAGTACACGCTAAATGCTTACTTTGTTAAAGTCAATGAAGCGAGTGTTTGGTATTCCGGCACACTTGAAAACCGAAAAAGTCGATATAGTTCGATCAATTTCGAATATCTTTGCAAGTTCGATTGTAATCTTGTCTTGGGTCGACTTGCTAACGACACTGAAGAGTGAATCAGTTCTAAGAGCCAGAGGTACTAACTTTCATTTGATTTGGTTTTCGAATAAAGACTTTAAATGCAGGAAACAGCTCGTGGTAGATGGTTCAGCCTTTATTACCTAATACAGTAAAACTTCCCCCTTTGCATATCTATGCCACTACGATTTTTGTTTAATATTGTTTAGATTTTTCTACTGCAGATAATCTCTGCAGTGCTTGGAGAACGATTGGACTCGCCGATTTTTATTGTTTTATTAAATTTGATAAAATTGACCTTCCAGGAAACATAATGGATCCCTTTTGATTAAGGGAATTTTCGTAAGACCAAAACAACAACGACAACACTGAGCCTTACAGCAACAGCCACACGCATACCTTTACTTGTGGGCTTATACCTTCCTCGCTCTCTCTTTTAGATTTGTCAGAAAAACAAAATACACCATGAAAGCTTTAAGCAAAGGATAAAAGAAAATAAAAAATAAAGGATAAAGAGAAAATAGAATAAAAATTTACTCCGAATTTTTTTTCTTTAACTACCACCCATCCACCTTTAACTATTACAATTTTAAGCAACTGTGTAAAATTCTTTTCATTGCTTTTGCCACCGTTTTACTCGTTATTTTTCTTTATTATTTTCTCTCAATTACATACACGCTCTTTCACTCTCTCTGTCTCTGATGGTAGTGTAAATTGATTGGCATTAAAACTGTAAAGAAAGATTCTGAAAGAAAAACAAAAACTTTAAGCATAAAGGATAACTGTTTAGTGGTGGTGTCATCTTTGTATCGTTATTATTGTAGTGTTCGCTTTCAATGGTTGTTGTTGTTTTTGTATTATTTTATTCCATTTCTATTTTGTGTTTATTGTGCGTAAAATTTATAACAAAAATTATTAACAAACAATACTTCTGTATAAGCAAGAGACAAAATAAAAAAACAAAATTATTTTACAACAGCAGCAGTTTTTCCTATCAGATTAAAAGCAATAAAAAAAGAAAACGAGAGAGAAATGTAAAGAAAATGGTAAGAAAGAATATAATAAAAGTCTGTTACAATTTACAGGGCACAACGCAGCGCAAATAAAAGTCAAACAGTTATAAAATACCACGCCATAATAAAACATGTGCCATGTTCAATAAAAAAAAACGAAAAAAACAAACAACTGTTAGAAAAATAACAACAATTATACAGAAATCAAGTGTAAAGAAAGTTAAAATTTAAAACAATAATTTAAGAGAATGAAGTTTTTAAAAAAGTTTAGAAAATTGTTTAAATAAGAAATAATTTTTTTCTTTGTTGGAAACCCGCAACATGCTCAAGGTCTTTATAAACGTTTATTCGCTTTTTAATGAAACACTTATTTCATTATATTGCTTGGTCCTGGCCATTCGGTACAATATACAATGTAATCTAAATGAACGTCTGCTTCAAAGATGCCTTAGTCTATTAGGAAGTGTGTTGGCTTACCAGACGAGAGCTCGTGATTCAAACTACAGCTTAGACATCTTCACCACGTGAGGAAGGAGAAAAAAATTTTGTTCGAAAAAGGTTCAGTCGGTTGCTTTACTCTCAATCAGTGTATCAAATGTTATTATTGCTCGTGAGTTTACCTTTATAAGGTGGAGAGACGTGCAAATCTACATACACATATGTCTCCCATAGTTCTGTTGCCCTGACAAACTTTAGGATAGTGTTTGGTGTCTGTAAGGAAAATTAGTTGTGTTTTGAGATGATTTAAAGCCACACAGGTTTCATGTAAGTGTTATGTTGATTCATTAAGTATTCCTATTCTAAACAATTGTTTCTTTAATTGGTTCTTTAACTCTACAATGGTTACGGCTACTTCTACTTAGTCCAATGTTTCACTTAGTTCTGTTCCCACTGTAATTACTTTGTAACATTTCAGATTGTATTCAAACTGTTTGCATTGAATATCATCTCTGTCTCTACTCATCTTCCCTATTATTGAATAGGTTCTTCCAAAACCCTCTCACTAATATACAGAAAGTTTTTGGCCCCATCAGTGGTTTTAAAGCGCTTCCCCTACACAAGCCAATCTGCATTTTCATTGTCGTAAATTCCTACATTATCAAAAGAGGAAGATCATATTTCCTCTGCTTGGGTAATTCAGCTTGCCTAGACAGTCATAGTGTGCATAGTGCTTTTACTTCCAAGGTACTCTCAGGTTTTCGATTGGATTCTGAATATTCTTATCTAAAACACTCTTACACTCCTGTCCTAATATCCTTTCTTAAAATAGTATATTGAAGTCTCCGTAGTCTAGAAGTTAATTTTCTGGCTTATTATACGAGAGCCTGTGGTTCAATTCTCAGCTCAGACATATATTATGAACACAGGTATTTAATATTCAGGCTTCAACAACAACAACAACAACCAATTAAACCACAAAACAATACAAGACAAAAATTAACAAATTTTATAATTGTTGTCCTTAGGAAGAGATTCCTTTTCTGTGTGGTTTTTTGTTACGGTTTCCTGTGAAAAATTAAGTAACAAAAGAGATGCGTGCAAGTCAGAGAAATAGAGAGAGAGAGAACAGGATATAAGAGTAGGAGGAATATACTCTTCTATGACAAAAAAAATTATGCTTTTAATCAAGCCAAGGGGAGCAATAATAAAATCGTGCATTAAAAATTTTATGATTCTTTTAATTTTTCTTCAAAAATTCAATGAATGAATGAATGGTATGTCTACCATGTCTACAATGTCTACATAATTTCAAAAGCCCTTTATTTAATAGGGAAAATAATTAAGCACGTTCATAATTCATGTACATGCATATGAATTTTTAATGAAAATAGTTTATGTCCCGTCGTAATAACAACGAAATTGTAATACGAGCACAATAAAGAGGTGGCCATTAAAAAATAATTTATCAAATTTCTTCTACTGAGAATGTACGCTGCTGCTCCCACGTATTGTACTAAAAAATCAATAAAAAAAATGTAATTAAAGAGAGACAGATTTTTAATTACTTTTGGCAGCATTGTCTCCCGGAGTTTTAATAAATAATAAAGGCAATCAAACCGGGGCAAAAAGATCTACAGGTTCTTTGAAAAGGCCAATAATTTTTAACGCATTATTTATTTATTCAATTGGTCATTACCACCATTTAGTCAGGATTACAAGCTAGCTTCTTATATCACCCATGTTGTGTTTGTTAATTTTATGCATGAGTAGTTTAACGTCGAAACCGTCGGGCCTATGCAAGTTGGTCACACAAACCAATGACAGGGTTCTTCTAATGCAGACAGGATTTGTTCTCTGTGCCAACTTTTACTGATCTTCGCATCAAATATTTATTTTGGCGAAGTGTTTTTCTGTATCCTAGCAACGCGGATGACCCATTGTAGTCGTTGGATTTTATTGCGCTGAACAACGTCAATATCGTTAAGGAATTCATACAGCTCACTGTTAGTTTGGATCCGAAAATCATCGTCCACTTGTACTGCTCAAGATCTAGCGTATAACTTTTCAACTCTATTGTACTCAGAAGTCATCTGCATCTGTGCGTAACAGTGTTCAAACTTCCGTGTAATGCGAGGAAGATAAGCTATTTGTAGAGCATTTGTTTCTCAATTGTCTATTGAGACCAAACTAGAGACAAGTTAAATAAGTACCTTAACCACGTTGAATTATAGTAGTCGACGGTAACCTGGGATCTGAAAAGCCGCATTACTTTGTTTTACCCTTTTTTATTGCCTCATCCATGTGTGTAGACTTCCATTCTATAGTATTAAAGAAGGCAGCAGTCCGCTTAATGAAATGGACATCTGTGGAGTATAACAACAAATGGGCCCTTCTTTAAAAATTGGTCCAATCGGGGTGTACTCCGATCTTCCTCAGAACATCCTCTATGACGTATTTGAAGACATCGCATGATAAAGCGTAGCCTTGTTCGAAGATGAGGTCCTTACTTACCTTGAGGAAGCTGCAAGAGTTATTCAACTTCAGCTTCGTAGGAATATTGAGCGTAGAGATTACATCAAAACTGTAATGCCTTATCAGTCTATCATATCCTGCCGATATAGTTTTCATGAGTATTCTGTAGAATATGACGTGGTGTGGATATCTGGTCTGGAGCCGCACTGATAAGGTCCAATCTTATTTTCTTAATTGGTCATTACAATTGAGGATTACTGCCTATGTTGCTTCTTATACCTTTGTTTTCATATTGTAATTAAAACGAAATTATGTCCTCTGCACTTATAATGTTTTGTAGGGTAACAAAAGCACCGGTGGTATAGGAAAACACATTGCCAAAGTCTGTAAAATAAATGTGACAAGATATCCTATACAAACTCATACTCATGTAGGCATGTATACATGCTTGTATTTGTACATACGTGCTCTGAAATGAGGGAAACCAAATTATTATGAAAAAAAAACACAAATTTTGTCTCATTTACGAAAGTATGTGTAATAAGGAAACGTATATCTCAGCTTAAAAAGGAAGGAAGTCAAAAAATAAAATATAAAATGAGAGGAAAACTAAAAAAATAAAGAAGAACAGAATCTAGGAGAGAGAGAATATACTTGAGTATGTTAACGATTTTAATAAGCGTTTACTTCAGTGTTTGCCAGTGCATGAGTGTGTGTGTGGTATTTAATAAGAGAAATGTAACATGTAAACAAGTAGGCAAGCAGGGTTTTTATTCTCTTGTTTTTTATATTTTAATTGTCTTAAGCATAACATAACAATATACCGTTATTATATTTGTTTCTGTTGCTGGCCTGTATGTAGTAGTTTCATGCCTGCATGTTGCACATTTCAACACAAACGCTCTCCTCCATAGTTGTGCATATGCACGCATATGTACATATGTATGTATAGGCAGCCAAGAGTTTTTAATAAACATGCAAACAATAGCGAAACATGCTATAGTTGTTGTTGCAAATGATTTCTTTTATTTTGATTTTTCATTTTTTTGTAGGTTTTGTTTTGTTGGTTTTAATTATACTTACACATAAACATAAATGTGTACATGTGTGCAGGGATTTATTTATTTTAAAATAATTTTTTTTCTTTATTTTCTTTCTCTTTTTTCATATTCTCTCTACTGCCATATTATATTTATTGCTGTATGTGTATAGATGTGTTAAAATATGTACAAGAAATTTCCTGTTAAAATTGCTGTTGCTATTGTTGTTGTTCATTTAATAATACCACTACTACCATTATACTATAGCATGTGAATTAGAAAAAAAAAGAAAAAAGAATAAATTTGGAAATTGAAAAATAAAAGCATTTTAATCGCAAAAAAAAGGAAGAGGAAAGAAGGAAAATAATAATAAAAAAATAAATTAAAATGTATAAATAATGCAATATTAAATTGTTTTATTACAAAAAAAGAAGTGCAAAAGAAAATAAAAATATAAATAAACAACGAATTAAAACAAAATTATTTAAAAGTAAAAAGAAATTTAAAAAAAATAAATTAAAAAATAATAAAATTGGCAATAAAAGCAAAATAAAATAATAAAACAACAAAGAAAAGAAAATAAATAAAAAGTTCAATTGATTTATTCAAACAAAACAATTAAATAAACCAGCTACAAAGTTGAAATAAATTATCAATACGTTTGTAAGCAGCTACAACACCAACAACAAACATATTTTAATGTATCCTTAATATTTAAAGCAGGTAAGTTTTATTAAAAAAAACCAACAAATACTTTTAAAAATTAAAAACAAAAATACCTATTAAGAAAAAATATTAAATTCTGTTCAAATTATAAATTTCAATTTGTTTATTAGAGCATGATGACAAATTGGCATCGCTGCTAATTTGACCAGAAATGCCTTTTTTATCTTGAAAGCTTTATTAAGCCAAACTATGTATAGTCGTCGTAGTCAAGTAGGTAGTGCGGTTCAAATCGCATATCAGACATCTCCAATAAAAAACGAAATATGAGAAATAGATTTCTTAAGCGCCTCTGTCCCTCTGCAGATTTCAGGCAAAAACTCTGAGAGTTAATAAAATTGCCATGAAAAGTTTCCTCCGTAACGCTCACTAGGACCGAACTTTTTGTGGTGTACAGATAGGTCCAGATCGGATCTTAGAATAGGAACAAGAGCATGTGGAGCCAGAATGAAATATTTCGCGACCATGCGGAAACTTGTAGGTATTTTTTAAGCGAAAGTCTATGCCATTGAAAAATGTGGTCAATTCAACTTGAGTAGGAGATTCAAAAGATAGGACATAACAGTACTATCTGAGTGTCAAATTGCCAATCCGCAATTCGGCGCTTATAAGGTTAAATCAATAATAGTATGGGACTGTCTGCAGAGAATTGGCATTGTTGACAACGACCAACATCATACTCGTTATATTATACAGCACAAGTTGAAAATTATTCAAAGACAAATATTCTCCTAATAGTTATGCTGCACAAAAACATGCTGAAATAATAGAAGATGGCTAAAGATTGTCTAATACGCAAACATTATATTAAAAATAGGCCATTATGCCTTAAGTAGTTCGATAGTTTCTCTCTAATGACCCTTAAACTCTGCAATAAATTACATTGTTATGGCAAAGAAAAGGAAGAGAAAAGAAAACCAGAGGCGTAGTTTAACAAAACAATGCATGGCGATTACAATAACATCTCTATGGTTGTTGCTTTTGTATGCCAAAAACTAATAACTTTATTAAATCGATAAAACATTTAATCGTTCTTTCATTAATTTTTGTTTTTTTTTTCACAGAAGGAAAAAACAAAAATACATATTTCCAAAAACTAACCCATTTTATCTTTTGCACTGACAACTGCTGCCTTTTGTTTCAAAAGTTTTTCTAACACTCACACTCTTTCTCCTCTCTCTCACTCTCCTTTTTGCTCGCTCTCTGTCTTTGTTTTAATATTTATTTTAGCTTTTAATTGTTTTGCATAAATGCGTGTGCGTTTGTGTGAGTGTGTTAATTTAATTTACTTAAAGTTTTTTCTTTTCGTTATTTCCTTTTTTTACATGAGTATGTGTATGAGCGAATGCTCGTTCTCTCTTTGTTTCTGTGCTAGCAATTGGCGTGGGAATGCCATACAATTGCGTTAGTTTTTCTCATCATCATCATCACTTTTTTCGTTATTTGTTTGTTTTTTCTTCTCATTAATGCAGTAGCAGTTGTAGTTTTTGTGGTAGCAGTGAATTATTTTTCAAAAATTAAACTTTTTATAATTCACTCTGTTCGTCCTCTCTCTCTCTCTCTGTTTTGTTTACTTTTTTCATGGAGACTGATTTAAAAAAGCGGTTATTAAGTCCACAAATATTTATTTTAAGTGCGCTGCAGGTTTGAAAAATATGAGTTTTTTTTTGAAAGATTTCTTTTATTGTGTTAAAATTTTTTTAATTTTTAAATAAACTTTCAAAAGGAATTTTATAAATGCAGATTTAAAATGGAATGTGAGTACGAACATATTTGGGTCAAATGGTTGGGTTAGCTAACACGGGAAGTAAGAGAGAGAGAGAGAGAGAGAGGAGAGCACTCTAATCCTTACCAATACCATGATCACATACTCGCATTGAAAAGGTGGTATTAAAAAAAATTGATTGCAAAGCTATTGAAATAAAATTGATTTTTTTGTTTTTATTTGCATTTTTGGCCTTTAAACACGTGGCCATAATTTTTTCTTATGCATACCGTAACAAGTTCTAATAACATCTTAAGAGACGAAATCTTTTTTTTAATAAAAAAAATATTTTTTGAACAAATTTTTATTCTAAATTAAATAAATTTGTAAATGTTGCTGGTTCTGTCATATTTAATAAGCCCTTTAAATTAGAACATTTACCATACATACAGAATTACAAATAAATTGTCACACATGTCGTATGATTAATATTTCATCGCTGAATTTAAAAATCATACGCTGTGATGTCTTCTTTTTGTGTAACATAAACAGTTAAATATACAGTAATGCGATGCCACACGTGACGTATGATTAATATTCGATACCGTAATTATTAATCATAAGCTGTGGCAGCAGTGTTGAAAAATTCAGTACTTTAGTACTTTAGTACTTTTTCAGTTCTTTTCCATTTTAAAAATACCACAGTACCCTCGCGACACTTTCAGTACTTTTTTATTCTTACATATTTAATGTCTTGCGCTTTTTAACTATTAATGCATTAGCAACGTAATGCTTAAGGAAGAATTAGCCTTTAGCCTCGGGTTAGCCAGACGTCCACGGAACATACGTTTTTTTTATAATACGAAAAGCAACGAGAACGCTTGCCGAAACCTAGTGTAAAATATTCCTTCTTCGACCTCTTTCCGTCAAAAATTCTGAGAGTAAATAAAATTACCATGAAAACGTTTCTCAAAAATCTGTCGTTCGGAGTCGACTTTACACTGTAGGTCCCGCCACTCATGTATAAAATTAACACACACAACATAAGTGGTGTGAGAAGCTAGGTCATAATACTGATTGAGGGGAGGTAATGATCAATTATGTATGTTCGTATGTAATAACTCGTGGAAATAGCTGACTGCTCATTTAAACGTTTAGACTTCCTATTAAAACTGTTTCCATTAATTAAAAATTGTCAAAATACTCCGCTATTTATCAACTACGGGCAATATATAAATGATAATGAATAGCAAAAACACAAAAGAAAGAAACGAAATCATCTACAGAAATCCACAGCGCCTTAATTCTTGACTCTTGAAACACTGTGGCTATATAATATAATAAAAACAACAATAAAAACTATTTACAAAGAATAGAAACAAACAAATAAAAAATAAATTAAACAAATGACAAGCAAAACATCGTCATTAAAGGCAATAAATAAAAACAAATCTATTAAATGTGATATAAAAATTGATTAATAAACACCACTTTCCATACTCTAATACGCTCCTTTTCTGGTTTCCTTTTTCTTATTTTTATTTATTTCTTTGCTTTTCAAATATAATCAGCTAAACACGCCAATCAGCCAGTTAGACAGCAAACGAAACAAATCATTTACAAACAGGATTTTAAGACTTTATCTCTTAGGGCAAGTAGTCAGAAACAAACAAACAAACAATAACAACAAAATTATAAAAGAAGGAGTAAGCGAAGCAACAACAATATTTTAAAAGAAAATAACACACACACAACATAATACAATATGGCATGATGATGATGATGATAACGGTGATGGTGATGTTGGTCTATACAAATTACCATAAAAAAATTATTTCGCTCTCTTACTCTTTTCTTCTCTCTCTTACAAAACTTTTGTATAACACATACATACACCTTTATGTTTATTTTGATAAGTATACACGATTGATTGTATGTGTGCGTTTAGTTGAAAATTTTAATAATAATAGCTACAGGAAAATTTTGATAGAAAATGTATATGAAATAGAAATAGTAGTGGGTCGTTGGAAATACCTTTCATGTTGTGTATGTGTTTGAGTGTACCTCACAGTCTATGATACATTTGTGCTATCAAGGTTCATGGTCAATACACGTCATCGGTTCGGTTACGACAATAGAAATCTTTTTTGGGCAAAAAGTTGACTTTTAAATAAAATAAAGAGAGGAAAAAAAATCGAATTATTCATAAAGGAAACTTTTAAAAGTTAGTTTTTTTCTTCTTTCTTTCTTTTTACAGAATTCATTCGTATTTTTTTGATTTCATTCCAACAGACATGTGAACATGTGTTCACATTTATTCATTTTCCTTCTGTACTGTTCATACTCTTCCTTAAGCAAATAAATATTTATTTATACATATGTATGTAAAGAATATAGTACAATAACAAATACAGGAGAGTATACTGAAATAAAATTCTCTATTTTATTTATTAAATATACTCTCAAACTTGTATGTAAAAATACACCTTGAAAACTCTATTTTAAATACTTACACACATGCAATCACATTCAAATGTATTTAAAAATACATCTTGAAAACTCTATTTTAAATACACACTCTTCTTGGTAATATTGCTCTCTAACTATATAGTAAAAAAAGTAAAGTATTGGAGGAGAGAAATGAAGTGAAGTTAGTAGTGATTGTAATATCTTAAACCTCTCTTTAATTCTTAGTAAACACTAAAGAGTTTCACTGTACATCTACTGCAAATTATGACAGGATCAATAACGAGTTAATGTTTCTTTTCACTCACCCTAGATCTTTACCAGCTCTTGTCTTTTAAATCACTCAGCTTTTAAATAAAAGTTCTCTTTATTTTCTTTACATTTTCTTTCTTTAATTGCCATAGAATTTTGTGGTTAGACCTGGGTATATAGAATGGAGAAATAAAAACGAGTAAGTCAGAGTGAGGTTAGGTTAGTTCAAAGACACTATCACTTTTCGGTTAAATAAAACACTTGTTAAGTTACAAAGTCGATGAAACTTCCATTTCTTTACAATGCTTAGACCTTCCCATTCTGTTCAAAATGCAATACAAAGTCCGCCCCCATATTGGTTACAACAGTCGATCCTTTTAAGATAATTTTCGATCACTTTTTCGTATGTTTCAGGCTGTATGTCTGTGAAAACTTGACAAATTTTAATTTTCGAATCATCAAACGTTAAGGGATTATCCACGTAGACGCGATATTTTACGTAGCCCCATAAAAAATCATTACGATGTGGAATTGCATGATATTGGTGCTAAATTGTCGTTGCCGATATCTTTCTGATAACCACTCATGCAATAAAGCTAAACCCTGGTCTATTGTATGGATCGTGGCATCTTCTCGTTGAAACCATATACCGTTCAGTTGATAACATTCAATAGTTGGTTAATAAAAGTCTGTTATTATATGGCCATAGCGCTTTGTTTTGACGAAAATGGCTCTACCAGGTTGTTACGGCCAAATGACATTTCCAGACGATAAAGCGCAGCAAAAAGTCCTTTCTTTCTGGCTTTTATATAATAACTTCGATTTATTTTTTGTAACAAAATTAATGCCAAAAACTGGATGTACGTTTTGTTGCGTAGAGTTAGTGGAGTACCGTATCTGTCCGTCTCCTGCAATCCGGCTGCATTAGAAAATTTCAGGATGCTGCTCGTATAAATCCAAATTCCTAGCATATGTTCTGAAGATTCGTGCTCCTTATTACTGTATCTACATCTATATTTTGAGTGCATAACTATTCTAAAACAAATATTCTTTGTGGCTACAATAACTGATGAAATGCCTCATGCTATCTTCTCGATAGTATGATGCTTAACTCATTTCTCGTTGTAATTATACAACGGATTTTCTCAAATCCGTTTGACATGAGAAGTGTTACCGCTTCTCCTCAACTTTCCTTCCATCGAATATATCCTTTCAAGTTGCTTTTACTACTTCAGAGACAGATTATGGTCTCAAACTTACCGATTATGGGCAAACCAATTTGCATGCTCATTGCCAAGGTTCCTTATTTGAAATGTTGATTTGACTTTCTATTCTAATCTCGAGTATGAGCTGAATGCTCTGATGGCGGCATGATTATTAGATAATATTGCTCTGTCCAGCCCTCTGTACATACATACATAATTGGTCATTACAACCCTTCAGTCAGGATTACGACCTAGTTTCTCACACCACTTATGTTGTGTGTGTTAATTTTATACATGAGTGGCGGGACCTACAGTTTAAAGTCGACTCCGAACGACAGATTTTTGAGAAACTTTTCATGGCAATTTTATTTACTCTCAGAGTTTTTGCCAGAAATCTGCTGAGAGGAAGTCGCCGAAGAAATACTTTTTTTGTATTTTATTTTGATGTCTGGCCTGGGGCTCGAACCCTGGCTTTTCGTCTAATAAGCCAACACACTACCTAATTTCCCCAGCCCTCTGTACTTCCGTTTCAAATTTATTGAGTACAACTTTCGATGATGTACTCTTCCTATGTACACTTCTATTCTACTATTTATATGTATGTCCTTGACCTCTCTGTATATAGCAAACAAACTTATTACTTATTCTCGTTGCGAATGATTTCATCAGGTCATAGAGTTTGTCTTGGTAATGTCTTGGGGGCAGTTGAGAAAGGAAGCATGGTATCTCCAACTATGAATTAGATTGTATAGAATTAGGTTGTGATGAGTGAGGGGATACCATTTAAGTTTATTGATAAGAATTTGGTTTATTGTTTCCCCCATCATTGATCACTAATGGCGAAGCTTTATTACCTTTACTTTGTAGTGTAGCTCATCACATATTCGAACTTAGTCGACTTGAATGTTTTTGTGTTTTTTTGTGTGTTTTAAACACATACACTATCGATCCAATAACCGAAAAATAAAGGAAAAAATCTTCTATTGTAGATATGAAACCATATCAATAGAAAATATATTCCTTTACCATCATTATTATTAAGTGTATATTGTTTAAAACAAAAAACAACAAAAAAAAAAACAACAACAAAACATCCTTTGGCATATTACCAAACATGTAATACTACAATAACAAACAACAACAGTAACAACAATCACTGATAACGACTTTGTGTGTGACTGGCTGAGTGTGACTATTTAAATTATACTCTTATACACACACACACACACACACACATACACTCAAACATACACAGGACAAGACAAAATAAAAAAAACAAGCATTCTTCTGTCAAATCACACTAAATGGTATGTCAGTTAGAGTTGAATAATGCAAAACATACTGTCAGTGATCTGTTGCTAACGAAACAGATTTTTTTTGTGTTGTTGCTTTAATTTTTGTTTTCATTTCTGGAAACATCAAAGTGGCAGGTTGAATTAAAATTTTCCTGTGTGTTTTTTTTCGTTTCACTTTTTATAAAAACGAAAGTGTTCTAAATTTCTTAGAAAGAAAAATAACAATTTAAAAATTAAAGAATAAATTCAAGTTTTGCATTCCACTTCACGTAAGAAGATACTTATCAAGAGGAAGATGGAGATTGTAACGCACAACGAAGATATCATCATTTTGGGTTTCCGAAAACAAGCTGAATCCGAACAAGAGATTTTTGAAGAACTTTTAATGTCAAGAGTTTATGCCACAGGAGACTGCTGAGGGGAAGTCGCCAAAAAAATATTTTCATATCTCGTTTTATTCCCGAAATCTGAGATGGGGTTTGAATTACGGGCTCGTTTCTAAATATGTTTCTAAATATATCGACTAAAGGGTCCGCCAAATAACTTTTTTTTTTGAAAATGTTTAAAAAAAACCAACGAATATTTTCTCAAATTTCTTTTTTTATTTGAAAGTACAATCCTTCCGGTTAATAATGGAAAATAATTTCATGCAAATGGCTGCCTCGGCTGGCCATGCAGTAGTCTACACCAGAAGATGTCGATTTTGGCAAAAAAAAATCATCTTTTCAGATGAAGCTCATTTTGATCTTGGCGGGTATGTAAACAAGCAAAATTGTCGCATTTGGGGCACAAAAAACCCCGCACGCATACATTGAAAAGCCGACCCACCCAAAACGAGTCACTGTTTGATGCCGATTTTGGTCCAGAGGCATAATTGGTCCATTTTTCTTCGAAAATGAGCAAGGAGTGGCCGTTACAGTCAATGGCGATCGTTATCGGGTCATGTTGAACGAATTTTTGTTCACAAAAATTGAAGAGGAGGATATTGGCAACATTTGGTTTCAACAGGACGGTGCTACGTGCCACACAGCCGAAGCTACACTCGATGTTTTGCGCCCTGTTTTTGAAGATCGCATTATCAGCCGCAGAGCTGATGTCGTTTGGCCACCTCGAAGCTGCGATTTGACACCGTTGGACTATTATTTGTGGGGTGCCGTCAAAGATAAGTGTTACGCCGACAAGCCAGAGACAATTGACGCTTTAAAGGACAATATTCGTGAACCCATTGGTGACATACAGCTGCACACAATCGATAATGTGCTTAAAAATTGGACCGATCGTGTAGGCTACTGCATGGCCAGCCGAGGCAGCCATTTGAATAAAATTATTTTCCATTATTAACCAGAAGGATTGTACTTTCAAATAAGAAAAGAAATTTGAGAAAATAATCAGTAGTTTCTTTCAAAAAAAAAAGTTATTTGGCGGACCCTTTACAAAAACTTTCATCGATTGAAGACTTTGTCGCCTAACAACACCGGATATTCGGACTCTAGACGACAACTAATTGCAAAACCTTTCAAAGTTCTGTTTTCAAATCATTTTTCTCTTTAACTTACACCAGTTTTTTTTTTTACCAGGAGATAGTCATTACACTAGTTACAAGTAGTCAATAAAGTGGGCATATTCAAACTGAAATAAACGTTGTACTAATATTAACATTTTCCTTTGACTCATACTTAAATTTATTGATGTCCTACAAACTTCAAATTCCTTAATCCCCAACTATTCCTTAAAATTCTATTCAGCTGCCTTACAATAGTATTTGGAATCCTTTAAAGCAAAAAAAAAATATTTTTTTTGTGTAGATTTTCCTCTATTTTTGTCGCGCACTATAGCAGCTTAATATAATATTAAAAATATGCTGCAGTTGAATTCATGTAACAAATGTTTGGCATTCATATTGTATTGGAACTGTTTTTTATTTTTTTTTTGTTTGTATTCGTTTTTACTTTGTTCACTATCATTCATGTGAAAACTACTATAACAACAACAATAACTACAACGAAAAAAAATAAGCAAGAAGAAGAGAAAAAAAAGAAAATATGCAAAAAATGCAAACATTTAATATCCTTTTAGTGTAGTTGTTATCGCATGAATATGAATATAAAATACAATATTTTGTTGTCCGGGAGCGTAAAGGAGGAAGAAGAAGAAGAAAAAAACACACTAAAGTAATGGAAAATCTAACCAGAAAACAGGTGGTGGAAGAGTAAAAAAAAACTATTAGAAGTTGGAATTTGTTTAAAAGGATACACACATTTCATTTAAAATAATGTTGATAAGCATTCTTATCTTTTAAATATTAATGTTGGAAAAAATATTCCGGAAAATAAGTAATCTCTGAGTAAAATAATCACATGGATTTCGTTTTAATCTTATGAAGCTGGATAGTTTTAAGGCAGGAGATAAATTTATGAAGTTTAATTCTATTTATGATAATGATTCACATGAAAGGACTTTCGTAATGCACCTTGTATGTGCGGCCGACTAAGCTCTTCCATTAGCTCTATCTATCTGCAATTGCTTTTTCGTAAACTTTCTGAATGCTCAGGACCTGTATTATATGTCGCAAAGGATAGATTTTTCTATATGCTCATATTGTTGCTGCGTAGAAGTAACGAAATCCGCAATTATTGGCAACACTAAAGGCTTTGAGGGGAGGGTAATAGGCTGCTAAGCCTAAATCTGTACGCTCAGGACCTGTATTATCTGTCGCAAAGGGTAGATCTTTCCATATGCTCATATTGGTGCTGCGTAGAAGTAACGAAATCCGCAATTATTGGCAACACTAAAGGCTTTGAGACATGGGATAAGTTTTAAGGCACATCTGGTCTGTTAGGGTAATAGGCTGCTAAGCCTAAATCTGTACGCTCAGGACCTGTATTATCTGTCGCAAAGGGTAGATCTTTCCATATGCTCCTATTGGTGCTGTGTAGAAGTAACGAAATCCGCAATTATTGGCAACACTAAAGGCTTTTAGACAGGGGATATGTTTTAAGGCACATCCGGACTGTTAGGATAATGTGCTGCTAAGCCTAAGTCTGTATGCTCAGGACCTGTACTATCTGTCGCAAAGGTTAGATCTTTGCATATGCTTGTTTATCTTTTGTTTACAGCTTATTACACTGAGGAACTTTATTATTTGATGTTATTACCTGATCACACCGAAACACAGTTTTACTACATTCCCATTTTCTGTGCCACCACTTCCAAATGAGCAGTAATAAACTATCTCTGTTTTTCGCTGCAGCGTTGATGCTCTCTGCTGGAATGAATGTCAAACTAGAACCACCAATGCAATATAACTAATAATTAAACAAGAAAATATACACTTCATTGGCTACTGAGGACTAGAAAGGTGGCTATATCGGTTTAGTATATTTTTGTTTAGTTCCCTTTAGTATGTTTACTTTATTCATTGACTGTACTACTCCCCTCCTTTTTTACATACATTTACGTGCTCTACATGTTTAAATATGAATCCTTTTAGCATGAAATGGAATTGCATTGAGATTAAATGGAGACATTTTTTTTCATACTCTTGTTTATAACGTCATTCAATCAATGAAATGAATGACTGAATGAATGACTCAATGATTCATCATTGATTTGTTAACGTTTTTTCTACGTTTCCCTAACATTTTTTTCTTTTTGTATTTTTCAAATTTATTTGAAATGATTTCGTTTTACTGCCATTTAATTTTTGTTGAATTTTATAGTTTGATTGCTCTATCAAAAATATATACATACATGGATCGGGGAAAGAGGGTTGGGGGTGATTGGTGTTTGAATAGAAAGTAAAACGTTTGCTAGAGTTTGATTACGTACGTTACGATTACATTACGATTAGAGAAAAGAGATTTCGATTTTGATTTTATTTTTGATTTGATATGAATGGACTTAATGGGTTGTGTAGTGTCATAGAAATAAAAAAAAATAAAGAGAAAGAGAGAGAGAGAGTGAGAGTGAAATTATATTGAAACATACGAAATGAACGGGTTATTTATACTGATGTATGATGGATAGGTACTTGTAGTTGTTCTTATGGTAGTTTGTATTAACTATTCATATTGAAAAAAAGAACAGAACAGGAAAAAAATTCTATTAAATATTGTATATTATAATGCTCTTGTATAATATTTTACTTGTAATATATAATACGATTAAAATTGATTCAATATCAAGCACAGCCATTCAATCACATTCAAACATTCATTCGCTCATTCAATCATGCATTCACACTTTTAATATGGGGAAACAACTTTCTAACAAGACATGATTATGATTATTAAATATAAAGAAAATAGAAGGCAAAAAAATTAAATAAAAAACCAACAACAACAACAAGATATATATATAAATTATATAATAAATATATAAATTATTCAATCAAGTATTATCAGTACTTTTTATACACTTTCAGTTCTTTTTTTTCCTTCTTTACTCTTCTTTTTTCTTCCTCAAGCCTGCTTCTTGCGCTCTCTTCTCTAGTATTTTTCTTAAGTTGTGCTTATGAAGTGTGCTGCTTTCATTTATTTTTTTCTTTCTTTCTTTCTATCTTTCTTTCTATAGTTTTAAAGGAAATCCTTTCGAAGGGTTCGAAAGGCAAGGCGTATAGATTTTTTTTCTCTTCTTCTTTATCTTTTATTAATTTCTTCTAATAGGGTATGGTTTCAAGGTTATAGATGTTGTAGTATTTGAGCAAAAAAAAAAAAAGAAAAAGCACCTACACCAACAACAAAATTCAATATAAAAATTGTATAAAATATTTATAGAAAAAATCTAAAATATTAATAACGCTTGTAATTGAGAAAAGGCACAGAAAAAAAAATATTAAAAAAAATGTTAAAAAAAAATAAAAACGGTTTGAAAAATAATGGTTCTCGATTTGAGTAGGTTTCTTCTTTTTTGTGTTCCTCAGGTTAAGTATGTTTAAAATTCAAGGCATTTAAGCAAAAGATTTAAAGGACTTCCTTAGTTTTGTATTTGAAGTGCCTTGTATAACTCGCATGGCCTTTTTTTGTATTTCACCATAATGTGCAATGAAAATATGTTTTTAAATTTAAAAATTTTTCAGTTAAAATAAGAAAACATTTCAATGGACAGGCGAAAATACTTTTATATTATTTAACAAACGTTAAAGGCATTTGCAAACCGTGTAACAGTTCGCTTTATTCATAGCAGCACAGTTCAAGTTTTTAATGACTGCTAGGTAACACCCATTTCAAGTTTGTCTTATCTTCAAGGGTACTAGCATTCCAAATTTACCGTAGTAATGTAAGATGGCGCCTAACTTATCTTCTCCTAAGCTTTTATGTCTTATTGTAGAATATATTTCTACAAATCTTGTTATTCTTAGTGCAGATAATATGTCCTATCCAACGAAATCAGTGCACCTTTATTTTTTTTTTACTAACTCGCATAAGATTTGGCCCGTAGTTGTAATTATTCACCTTCAAGCTACAGTGGGCTGAAAGACATCATTGGGATCTTATTATTATTATTGTAAAGATATGCTAAAGTCATACAATGAAACGATAAATTGTACTGCCTTTTATAAGGATAACTATCATATGATGCTTGAAGCAATCTCTATTTTGAATAAGTATTCTCTGAGTCTCGATCAGAAGGCCTGTTGTTGGTCTGATGTATGATTCAAATCTCTTTTTACTGTAATTACGTTTACTAGGCAGACGAGTTTAAGTTTTGTTCTTCATTTTCCTTATCACAGATCTTACCAAATTCTACAACTCACTTTATAGAAAAGTTCTGTATCCATCAGCAGCACGGAGGCAACTCTGCTTGCAATCTTATCTTTCTGTCATCAGCTTGCCTAACAGTGTCACGCTATATCAAGCCAACTTTGCTGAATGCTCGAACGGCGATCTGAGTGTGAGATAGCATTTATATAGTTCTATGGATTTCACGTTTTAATTGAACTGAATCTGTAGCGCCGCTGAAGGAAAAATTCTCATAACCCGAGTTATGCCAACTCATGCTAGTTCTTGCGTCTTAAACAATTTCAGCTGAGCTGCTTTCAAACTTGTCTTAGATGGCAAAACCGTGACCTCATAAATCACAATTGGTCGGACCATCGTGTGGTATATATTTATCAAATTATTTTGCAGTTGTACTGCCCAGTTTTTCCTGCAAGCCTTCTGCATATACTAACGGTTCAAGATCTCTCAAACCTGGCCCATCGTAATAAGGAGATCCTACTGCTATATGTTGCCAAAAAGTTTCCTCTTTGAGTTGATGTTCAGTTTTCAATTGATGTTGTTCAAAGGCCTAACTTTGCGTTCCACCAGTGCCACATACTTTGTCGCTTAATTACTTGCTAGTCAATCTGAAATTTCGTTACTCCACATAGCAGTAAATCAAGTGGAGTGGTATCCTAATATTATATTTGAAATATACTTTGGGAAGGGCAGCTACAAGCAGGGAATAGGGCAGCTAGAAGCCAGCCCTGTAGTACACTATCTTACCAGTTGTACCATACATTTTCGAACCATCAGTGAGGTTGCATGACCACCAATGGTTATTGTAATTTTTTCCATATATAGTACCATATTATTATATATAGTACCATATTATTATTATTGATACCATAACAAAGTACTTTTTAACATTTATAATGTACTAAATAGTTTTGAATTTCTGAACTTTTATGATTTTGAGACATCTTCAGCATAAAATAGAGCTATTTTGTCAACACTTTTATTTTCTTGAGCACAATGTTAAAAAGTACTTTTTTCTACAATATTAAAATTTTATATTTCTTTAAAAATTTTTAACAATACTTGTGAATTCCTTCTAAAATGTTTTTTATTTTTTTTTTCATTTCTTTTCAGGTAATTATCTTAAAGGCCGTTAAACAGAAAAGTACCTTTCATAACAATTTTAATTTTTGGCGTCTTAGAAGTAAGTTTTAATTTTTGTCTTTAAAATTATTTTTCAATAATAATTTGCAATTAAATTAATGACACAATTTCTATTCTTAAGCACAGAGTAAAACTATTTTCAGCTTTTTAGCAAAAAAAAAAAGTACTTTTTTTAATTCTTTGAAACCATAAAACGTCTGTTATTTATGACATTTTACAAACAGTGAATTATTGCTGTGCTGAAAACTAGTTGGTAATACGTAAGCAATGGGTCATAAAGAAAGAGAGGAGAGAAAGAGAAAGAGCGATAGAAGAAGAAAATAAAACGAGTCTAAATGTTTTTACACCTGAAACGGAAATGAAACATATTTATGCCACTCAACATTTTATATGCAAAACAAATACCGTTAGTTGGTTTCCTTTTTACTAACAAAAGGAAACTTTAAATGACCGCCTAAGCGTAAATGGCTATATGATATATGCAAGTGTGTTGGCGTGTCATTATTATTGTTTTTCCTCCTTTTATTTTTCTTTCTTTCTGTGGCAGAAGTACTTTTGCCTATGAATGAAGTAACTAACTATTACGCCAATATAAATTTTAATTATTCAAATTAGATACTCTTTATTTTTTTGTTTTGCTTATGTTTTTAAGCCCACTGCTGCTGATATTTCTTTTAAACTGACATGTTACCATAAATCACTGTCTTTGACCACTGGGAGCTATAAATTTTAACCATTTGGTTCGTAATACTCCTCTCTTTGCAAGGCTACTTTTGTAGCCCCGTTTTCTTTGCATTTTATTTCCTTTTTTTTCTGCACAAAAGAAAAAAAATAGAGAGAAATGGTACCTACAAAGACATGTTATTAAGAATTATAGAAGGTATTCATTCATCCTATCGCTTTGCTCTACCTATCTCCTTCTCTAACTGTGTTAAACACTCTTTTCATATCATTTCGCTTTGTTCAATACAAAGGAAAACCTAAAAATCACTATAAACGTCGTCTCTTTTGCCAGCAAACAGCCAAAAGAATCTATCAAAAGGGATAAGATTTTTAGTATAAGTGTGCAGGGATAAAAAAGCTAACGATATTTCAAAAGAAAAAATGTAAAGAAAACTAAAAGCGACAGAGGAAATGAAAGAAGAAGAAAATGAAAAATCTTTAAGTTATAGTTTGACTATAAGAAGACGTCGAACAGGCACTTTAACCAAAAAGAAAAAAAAAAACCATTAAAGTTGTCACATTAAAAGAGAGAAACGGTTAGCAGCAGCAGTATTTGTTTTCGTTTAATAAGCCACCACATCAGACCTAGAATCGATAACATAGCATAAAGGGTTAACCATTTTAGGAGTGTCAAAAGTAACGTTAAAATGAAACACACATAAAGGTGGGATTTCGATGAAGCTTTCATTTCATAACGTACAATATCATTTTGCTCACCAAACAGTTCGTTTTTCTGAGTACAATGTCTTCCGTCGGCTTCCTTAGCAAGGGCATATGAGAAATATAAAAAAGGAATATTTCTTTCGGCAATTTTCTCTCAGCAGTATTCTAGTAAAAGCTCTGAGAGTAAATAACTGCCATGATAAAGCTTCTCAAACCTGTCGCACAGCGTCGATGTTAAACTGTAGGCCCTGCCACTTGTGGATAAAATAAACATACACAAAGTAGGCGATGTGAAATGCTAGGCCGCATACATAATTGGTCATTACAACCCTTCAGTCAGGATTACGACCTAGTTTCTCACGCCACTTATGTTGTGTGTGTTAATTTTTGTACATGAGTGACGGGACCTACAGTTTAAAGTCGACTCCGAACGACAGATTTTTGAGAAACTTTTCATGGCAATTTTATTTACTCTCAGAGTTTTTGCCAGAAATCTGCTGAGAGAAAGTCGCCGAAGAAATCCTTTTTGTATTTTGTCTTGATGTCTGGCCTGGGGCTCGAATCCTTGCTTTACGTCTAATAAGCCAACACACTACCTACTAGACTCCTTTTTACACATTAGAAATTTTAAGCTAAGCTCCTCTCAAGAAACCAGGACCAGTGGACAATATGATGTACAATTTGCTTGGGTAACTCTAAGATTGCTAGAGGAATTATTAAATTAAGGAACCTCTACATATGAAGTTTAGACAATATAAACAAAGAACGGCTTTAATCCGATCAAGCCCTTAGGTTAGGTTAGGTTAGAGGACGTGTACTTGTCAATTGAGATAAGTACAGTACCCGGAGGTCGAATTGACCCATTGTACAACGTCCTAGTTTCTCACACCACTTATGTTGTGTGTGTTAATTTTATACATGAGTGGTGGGACCTACAGTTTAAAGTCGACTCCGAACGACAGATTTTTATTTATTGAGAAACTTTTCATGGCAAATTTTTATTTACTCTCAGAGTTTTTGCCAGAAATCTACTGAGAGGAAGTCGCCGAAAAAATACTTTTTGTATTTTGTCTTTGATGCCTGGCCTGGGGCTCGAACCCAGGCTTTTGCGTCTAATAAGCCAACACACTACCTACTAGACTACGGCGACTTCATGAAAAGCCCTTAGCACAGCGATAATAAAAACGTTTATGAAAGTTTTTTTTTCTTCATGCCACACGTTACCGTTCGAACTAAGTGAGGATATTATAATGAAGCCGCCATTATAATATCGGAATGCAAAAGTGTGATTGTAGCGTCCGCTCTTGCAATAGATTTTCGAAACGAGAAACCAGGCTTCAGACTACACTGACCACCATGACAGCACAAATTGAATTGGAACAATCAGTAGAATGACGCTCTCCTCTCTGATCTTCATCGGGGCTTTTGATATCATTTATCTTCAGACAATATGCAACGCACAGCTTTGTAAAGTGGTTCCAATTGAATAGTATGATCACATCTACATCGTATACTGTATGAACTGTTGTTAAGCTATCCGATTGGTGTAAATACAGGGATGTATTCCATCACCGCTTTGTTTTGCATTCTTCTGAAATCGTACCTTTTGACTTGCTGAACTATCTTAAGCAATAACTGCTTCACTGTTGAACCCTTTTAAATTCAATTTACACGTAAATGTGATACATTAACTTTATAAATGTGATATTTTCTTCATTCAAACTTTTCTTCTGGTGCCGTCACATTAAAAAAAAAACAAAATACCCACTCACTTACTCAGAGCAATGGCTCAACAACGAACGTACATATTTACTTTAAATAGGCCACCACTACTAAAATAGCAAAAAAGTTAAGCGCACAAAAATAGAAAAAAATTACGAGGTAATAAATAGACAACAACAGCAATAACAAAAACAAAAAAACAGTGAAATAAAAATGAAAATGTTTTTTTTAAATAAGTTTGTGGCAACTGCAACGACGATTACAACAGCAATTTTATGTTTTTTAATTCCCTGTTGCAATATTTTTTAGGTGACACTTAAACAAAATTGGTCCACTAAAAATGTGGTTTCAACGGTTTTCTTCGTTTCTTCGCTTCTACGTTTAATCTTATTAAGGAAATTATTTTATGAACTTATTTTTGACATTTTCTTTTCTGTTTTTTTTTTATTGCTTAAAAGCAGTCGAAAAAGAAAACCAGATTAAAAACAGAAATTTTATAAGCATTGAATGTTTGAAAAAAAGAAATGCTGAAAGTACTTTAAAGAATTTCCTTTGAAAGATAGGCACAGGTTAAAAATTTCATTCATTCGTTTATATTTTTGTTTTGCAATCTTGTTTGAAAGATTTTAGAATTATTGTATCAAAAAGATTTGATTTTTTTTGTTATTGGCTTAATTTATTCTTTGAAAAAGAATTTTTAAAATGGTACCTTCAAAAAAAGTACTTTTAAAACATGGTACTTTAAAAAATCGTGTTCGACTTCCTAATGCTCCCTGCGGTTCAAGGAATTAGATGAAAGACATATGGATTTTAAAGCAACCCAGGGGACCTGGACACTGCTACGAGGATATCTGTCTTCTCTTACTTTAAAAAATCGTGTTTGACTTCCTAATGCTCCCTGCGGCTCAAGGAATTAGATGAAAGACATGGGATTTTAAAGCAATCCAGGGGACCTGCACTCTGCTACGAGGATATCTGTCTTCTCACACATAAGCATCTAGACATAGGCCCCCGCTTGCGTTTGCTGTATAAATACAAGTAACACTAAAGCTCTTATTAGATATGGCACCCCAATCGCCAGTGTGCAATAAGACTTGGATAGCACAATGAAAACCAAAAATCTAACCGCTGCAAGCATCAACTGCAGGAACTGTATTCATTTCCCTTAGTATCATAAGTAACACACATCTCACGAAATAGAAAAATATTTAATGCCAGTATAAAATCGGTAGCACTTTATGAAGGCATTGATCTAAAGAAGCTTAACATAGATAATTTTTATATTTTGATGGAATACAACAAGCCAACGAATATCTATGGACGGCCACGGGTAGTTGTGGACTAGTTACACTCTGGCAAAGCTCTGTGATTACATACGCACAGCGGCAGTAGATATACAGAAATGACTGACCCCTGCTGAACTTTCTAGGAGAGCCTTAAACGATCTGAAATCTGCTACCTCCCTTTATGACTACCGCTAAGCGAGAAATTTGTGGTTTTTTCCGTAGGAGGGCATACAGGGAACAGATAGAATTCCATCGACACGTGTAATAATTCAAGGGATCCGTGACCTCACTATGATAGGGACGGGACATTGAAAATTCTAAAGAATTACTGCCGTTCTATTTCTAAACCCTTAGCGTAATCCGATTATTCAAACCAATATGTACCTAAACAGCAGGATCTAAAGGAATACCCATGAAACAGAAAATTATTTATTTTTTCTGCAAATATCCAAGTGTAAAAGCGAACCGACTAAGGTACTTTGTGGTATCTTCTTTCAATGTGCTTGAGCTTCTCCATTTTATAATTAGCTCAGGATGGCTGCAATAATTAATAATTTTCATTATTCAGTTAGCACGTTGATTGCTGCGGCAATTTTCAGAAAACTTGCCAAAAAAACGACAATTTGATTTTTTCACATTAGTGAGTACGGGATAACGCGTAGTTTGGCGCCCTAGAAGGGAACGCAATCTACGAGTTATCTCGTAGTAGGCAGCCAACGTGTTAATATTCTTTCCTTAAAGGGAATCATATTTTCTATTAACTACAGAATGTGAATCTAAACTGGCCGTGCTAGCTATGGCCTCAAGAGCCTTCAAGACAGCAAAAATCTCTACTTGAAAGGCTCTACAGTTTGCATTCAATCTTAAGAGAAGCTCAAGTTCACAATTCTTACAGAAAACCTCAGCCCTTGTGCCTTCAGCCACTTCGACCCGTCCGTGAGTGTGAGTACCATTTGATCCGCAGAACTACTGCCAGTCTCTCACTGTGTAAGTCAATGGAAACCTAATGTACATAAACAGGGCTCCCTCTTGACTCTCTTCCAGGAACTTCTAGTATGAAATTAAGGCTCTTTAGGAGAAGGTTCCTTATAATAAAATATTAGTCCGACGACATTAAAAGTTTTAAATTCCGATTTAAACATTTTTTTTTCTTTTGGAGAATTTTAATTTAAAAAGAAATGTAAATCATTAAATAATAACAATAAATAAAGCAAAAAAAAGAAGAACGAAAGCTAGAGAGTAAGAGAGATGAAAAGAGACAAGTTGTTGTAATATTGTTGTTGTAATATGTCAACTATTGATTTTTTAATTAAATATTAAATGAAATGAAATGCGCTGGAAAAAACCAGGGCAGACATAAAATGTAAAACGAAAAACGATACTGCTGTGTAGGAGGTGTAAAATACGGCAGCAACAACAACAATAATAACAACACCAACCATTATTTAAGCACACATAAAAACCATACAAAACCAGAACAAAAAAAATATTGAAAAACCCAGACAAAAATACAATAACAACACCAACAACAACAACAAAACAGAGAAAAAAAGCAGGATTAAAAACTAAGGGAAACTATAAAAGGGAAGACAAGACATACTACACGTATGTACGTAATAAAAGAATAGAAAAAAAAACTAAAATAGAATAGTAGAGATAGGGACTAAATAGAGACAATGGCGTTAATGGGGTTTACGATGACAACAGCAGCTGTAATGTAATGATGACGATGACGATAAAACAAAAACACAATAACAACTACCACCAGCTAACAAAACTATACAAAGTTTATTTTTTTTCATTTTCGTTTTTATAACCGTTTGATAAACTATGACGTTAAAATTAAAGAAACATGCCTGCTAACGGTAGTCATAAAAATTTGCTTTTAAAAGCCTTTTTAATGCTGTTTTTACTACTAATTTTTCCTTAAATAAAGTTAAACAATAAAGTTATGAACTGTAAAATAGGCCTGGAAGTGAAAAACTATAAAAATTTTATTTATTTTTCTTTGTTTTTTTATCTGTCAACAGAGCAACTGAATTTGTTTTCGTATATTTGGAGAGAGAAAGGTTAGGTTAGGTTAGTTTAGGTTAGAGGACGTGTACTTGTCAATTAAGACAAGTACAGTACCCGGAGGTCGAATTGACCCATTGTACAACGTCCTAGTTTCTCACACTACTTATGTTGTGTGTGTTAATTTTATACATGAGTGGTGGGATCTACAGTTTAAAGTCGACTCCGAACGACAGATTTTTGAGAAACTTTTTCATGGCAATTTTATTTACTCCCAGAGTTTTTTTTTTGCCAGAAATCTGCTGAGAGAAAAGGAAAAATAAGTATTATCTTCTCCAAATACTCAGTCTCAAGCATTTCTTATGGTCATAGAGTTTTCCGAAATAATACCCATAAAGAATCTCTTGTTGAACCTGTCTTCCATTAACCTAATCATAGTCTTTATATCATTTTGCTTCTTTGCCATGGGCAATGGACTTTTAATGTAGAATGCTTACATTTAAAACTGGCTGTGAAGAACAAATAATTGCGTTCAGAAAATATAGAGCTGTGGAATCTCTACTTTAAGGTGCGAAGATCTCAATCTTAACTTAACTTTTCTGTCCCTCTTTTTTTTTGTGCGACATCTCTAGTGTTTTTCCAGCGGAGGTTTAAACGAGCTGTATTCGAACATTACATCTCCATGTATTGGTTATCAATGCCAATGACATTGTATTGATCTGATATGGGTTCCCAGCATGAAATTGGGCTCAATTGCTAATTGCTCCAGAAACCAGGCGGCATTGCTTTCATGATCGTTTATCTTCAGTGGCCGTATTTCAGTGGATAGTACGATTATCGACAAAAAAATTTTACTATTTGTGCACGTGTTGTCGAATGCTATATCCGATTAAAACTTCAACAAGTCTTAAGATTTCATATTCTCAGTGTTTGAATGCAATGTCAACCATAAATTCTATTATTGTCGCCTCATAAATTATGTTAAAAAATAAAGGACGACAAGGACCAACCAGTAGTAGTATATGTATGTCCTCTGTTCTTCTTGAAATAAACGTATAATCTCACTTTTAATATCTACATATGTGTACAGCAGTAACTTCAGCGAATGTGAAATGTCATACATTTTATATCTTCCTTGTCATTTTTAAAAACGATTTTCTTTCATTTTAATACCACAGTCTCTACCTTTAAAAATTGTATATCAAAATGTCATCAAAAGTATTTTTTTTAATATTTTATTTCGATTTTTTACTTCAGTTTTTTTCATTATTTTTTGTTCTGTTTGTTATTTCAATTTCCCCTTTCCATTTAAATGAGGTTTTTGTTCTTTTACGTCTTTATTTATCAAGTTTTTGTTGTTGTCGTTTTAGTTTTAGTTTTTCCTTTATTTATTAAACAATTTATCGTTTCATTTTTAATACTTTCTAACCATTTTTTCTGTAGACATTTTTGTAAATGCGGTAGTAGTAGTTGTTGTTGTCCTGAGTGGTGATTGTCATTTGTTTGATGTTACAAGAGCACAATGAGTTCATGTTTAAGACAATTTTTACCTCTTATCTCCCTCCCTCGTATTACCATATACCAATCAGCTAAACAAGCAAGGAACCATTTTAGGCAAAAGATTCCTTGTTTATATTGTGCACAGAGAGAGAAGAGAAGACATTTTTTTTCTATTGACAGTTATTTAGTTAGTGAGTCAGTCATGCCGTTTGTCTGTTAGTCACACATACACACACACTTAGACAATCATACCAATTCATTTATTTATTCATTCATTCATACATTCACTCAGTCATTCGTTCTTTCGTGTATTCATTCCTTCAGTCGTTCATGCAACTATTTATTCTCCAAAACATGTTGGTATGGCTGGTACTATACTTACGTAGTACGTGTGTTACTCTAGTTCTTTTTTTTCTCCTGTTCTGTTTAACGTTCTACCCTTAGTTTGTTGCTAATGCTACTGTGTTACCAATTTTTAATTTTGAATTTTTAGTACATTTTTGTAGTTGGTACCAATAACAATAACAACAACAACTACAATACAGGAACAACAACAACAACGACTGTTTTACAATCTAAAACACTCATCTAAATTTAAATATCTTCTGTGCATCTAGTGTAGAAAGCAGAAGAAGAAGAAGAAGAAGAAGAAAGTAAAACATGAACAGTTCAGTTCGTTTGTTGATGGAAATATCAGAGGCAAGAAATCGTACTTTTTTGTTTAACAACAACAACAACAACAGCAATAATAACAACAACATATACATACATATTGTATGTTGTATGTACTATATTGTATAAGGGTTATTGCTTATATAGTTGTTGTTGTAGTCGTGCTACTGCTGCTGTTGTATTGGTGGTAAAAAGGTGATGGTGGTGATGGGTAGAAGGCAAGGATATTTCACTCTCAGCATAGGAAATGAGCAGAAGGAATGTGAATCTAATTGTGGTTACAATACAGTCGTCCTCAAGTTTGAGTTTTCTTTACAAATGCAAATTAAATAGTACAAAAGGAGATTCTGGTGATGCTTCACAAACTCCCAACGTCATCTTCGATAGATCATTGATATCATCTTTAGAGTAAATGCTTAGGTGCTTATTTCCTCCACGACACAACGCTCAGTATGCATTCTAAAAATGCAGAACTCTTCCACGTTTCTGCAGCTGCTACTGAAGTCCTAGTTTTAGGTGCAGAGTGTATTGTGATCATATTGATGCCAAAACCGTTGTCATATAGCACAAATAAGTACCCAAGGAATCTGGTCTGCTCTATCCTTCTTATCATACAATTTAACTCAATTTTAAACAAGGATACGAGTACACCTATTGCTTGCTTTTTCTAGATTATTACCGACAAAATGTCCAAACTCTTTCCGTTTCTTTGTATAGAATTCTTGGGAGTTGCCTGTAAATGATTTCGATGATTTTGATGATTTTTATGTTTACAACTTCTCTTGTCTTTACTATTCAGGGCATCCAACTCTAGAACAACAATATATTCAGCTATTTTCGCAGCACACACACCTTGCATGACCATTAAACATATCCTGTGTTGAAGAGCACCATAATAAGAGCACCATTTTCGTTGCTTCACATCCTAAAAAGTAAGCAAAGAAGGTTCTTGAATTCGAATCCTTGCAAGCATTGCTGATTCTCTACACTTCTTGTCGTACACTACCTACAAAACCGTTCATTTGCTGCATGTACTTTTTTCGGCACTTCAACTGGAAACTTTTTTCTTTGCTTCGCAGTTATCTTTCTCCTAAAGTACGTATGTTTCTGGTCAAATGATCCGTAGATTGCGCAGTGCTTTAAAGAATGCGTTTTTTAGCTACTCTACCCGTATGCTGAATATCTTTTCTGTAGAAGTTTCCATTTCCTCCTTTCTATATCCTCACTAGTTCCTGCACAATGTACTGCCTGAATAGGGGCTATGTCCTGAAAGTTAGCTGCATAAAAAAAAGGTCGATTGCTCTCTCTTAGTCCTTCGCACAAACTATTTTCCTTGGTCCAATACCATCCACTACATTAATAGGATCACCTCTTAAATGAAAAAAATGGCGCATTTAAGTGAAATATGATTGGAATGAAAAAGAAAATCAAACTTGAACGACCTGATAATAGTGGTTTGGAAGGAATAGTGCGCCTATATTTGTTTTAAAGATTGCATAAATATTAAATGTTTGTATGTGTTCATGTATGGAGGTGTGTGTTCTATTGGTATGCCAGTATCTGTAACCATGTGAATATTGCATGAATTGTTAGCCTTCGTCTTTTATCTTTTCCATTTTAGTTTTCAAGATTTTTGCTGTTGTTGTTATTGTTGTTGCCTGATTTTCCTCTATTTACCAAGTCCCCGTCATTGTCGTCCTCGTCGTCCTCATCGTCATTGTTGCCGTTGTCTTTGAAAGTGTCAATATCGTGTTAAAAAGTTCTTAAAGTTTTTAGTTCGTTTAGTTTAGTTTAGTTTCTTTTCTTTTTAATATCTTTCAAATATTTTATAGTTTTTCTTTCCTTTTTTTCGCTTCGTTATTTGTTTTTTTTTCAACAAATTTTCTCTTCTTTTTATTTATTCTTAATGGCTGTCTGTTCGTGTCATTAAAAAATCGTTGAAAAATATTTTCTTTACATTTTATGGCCAAACAACAAGAAAGATAGCAGAGAGAAAACAAATCAGAAACAAGAAAAAAAGAAGAACGAAATCTAGAAAACTAGTCAAGATTTCTTTTTTAAGGGACGACATGTAAGAGAAAAAAACACTTTCCAATAAGCAAGTAAAATATAGGCAGTAAGAAGGTAATGCTCATCATCAGTAACTATTTTAAACGATGTGAAGACAGCCTTCTCAGATATTAAAGTAATTGTGCCTACAGCTTTCCCAAATTTTTCTTTTTTTTTACAATGTAGCAATGCAGTCTTTACGTTTATGGGGTGATATAACTAAGCTTCAGGATTGAACGGCATTTCGCACAATACTTTGAGGGCTGCACTTTATTCTCAGTGCGAATGTATCCTCCAATGTTCTTAATATCTGTCTGAAAGGAGAGATTACCAAAATTTATACCGTCCACGAGTCAGTATACTCCCACAGTTTTTGTTATGTTGGGCATAGCGTCGTACAAAATTTCTTGAATTTGGTGGGATTTTTAGACAGACTTTTGATCTGCGTCCAGCTTCATCAAGCTTTTTGGCTATGCTCGCCTCGGTCGCTCCATCCGGGTTCTAGTAGAGAGCCATATTGTATGTCAGTTTCCATTTTCGCAATGGTGTCTTTAGTGCAACGTATATTTTTCTGTATATTTTGGTCATCTTTCAGTTGATAGTCCAGTGGCACAGAAAATTTCTCAGACAATGTCATGCCACGTTATATACTTAAGAATGACAAACTTTTCGTCGAATATTATAATTTTCAAACGTTAGTAAAATCCACTTTTGTGTTCACAACTGTTCGTTGTGGCATCATCGTCTGAGGTGATTGCTAAAACACCTTTGCATTTCGTCTACAGGTTTATATAAAGAAAGGTGTGATTAGTGCATGGGTTGCTGCTCACATGACTTCTGTCTTATTGGAATGGAGCCACAATTCGTATTTTTCAGAACAAATTTGCAAACTGTTTAGTTAGTTTTGTATGTGGTTTTGCATTTCGAATATTCGCCTAAGTCGCTAATTGGCTCCCAGAGAATCTACCTGCTTGGAATGATATCTATACACGTTCGAAGTTCCATTGCTATTATAAATGTGCTTGGGGGAACTGAAGCGAAATTAGATACCCGAACAGGTAACAACAGAGTTCAAAAGCTCATCTCGATGCATCACTCTACACTGTAATGTCGTATACTGGGCCAGTAAGAGACAGACTAATTTGTATGGGACTCCTTTTTTTCGCAAATGTACTTACTCTAAATTCATCAAATTTTGTGCTGTATTGTACTCATTATGCTATTCATTCAATAATCAGTATGGAAGGCTCATTCTTAAGGATTCAGTATTCCATGTGTGTATCCTTTAGAACCAATAGAGGGTCAGAGTCAACCTCAACCTTTAGTTCACACTTTTCTCTTTAAATACACAGCCCTGCATGGGTTTTGCAAATAAGATGGCTCCAGGTGTTACAGATCTTTGTTCAGATTTAAAAAATTCAAAATGGCGAATCCAATATGGCGGTCGAGTTTTATAAAAATTAACCAGATTTACTTGACCGCCATATTGGATCCGCCATTTTGAATTTTTTAAATCTGAATTAAGATCTGTAATCAGCGACCCCAAAAACCTCTGAGTGACAATTTTCAAGTAAATCTGATTAATTTTTAAGGACCTCCGTAATGTGTTTCTTTTTCCCTTGCACCCCTTGACATAAACCCACCCCCTACTTTAAGGGTGCGTGCAAACAATTGGGCTCATTTCAAAGAGCAAAGATCAATTGTCAATTTCTGACAATAGCGATGATTCTAGCACATCAGTGTTTAGCTCTACAAGTTTTCTAAAATGGCCAAAAATGCAATTTTTCTCGAAAACCTGATGTAATGGAAAGTTTTTGAACCCAGATTCGTGTTCAGCGTGCAAAATGCCTTCGGAAACACCTGGAGCCATCTTTTTTGCACAAAAAAGTCAAAATTTGCAGAACTGTGTTATCTTTTCTCTGCTGTCCTTAGCAGTGGCGAAATCATTGGGTGAAGTCTGATTTTAATCTTCGGTCAGCGAGGTCACTGTAGTGAATGGAGTCCTAATGCTATTAGAGAAACTATGACTTTGTGCTCAAAAGCACTTATGAATTTTTACCCAAATTATGCTCATAATTAAGGAAAAATATTCCTCCATGGCTAATGTTTACTGGCTATAAGGAAGGTTCAATTCGATAGCTATTTATATTGACCCAGGGAGGACAAAACAGCTCATTTTTCTCTTCCGACTTGATATTTATCAAGTTATTTCTGTCCTGATACTGCCTAATAGGGAATCTAAATTTAGCAAAGGGGATATTGCCAAGTAAGTCTGGTTACTTAGGACTGGTGAAATCATCCCAAAACTTTATATTGTTACCTTTTAATTTAACAGAATATGCCTCCTGCCATCATCAACATCACCATCACCTGTTTTCCTGTTTCGTGGATCCATCTAAATTAATTTTCACAACAATTGAGTTGACCGACCATACATAAAATGTATTGCGAAAACTTTTTAATGAATTTTAAAAATCAATGATTATTTTTTATTTCATTGAAAATAGGAAAGCAGACAGAAAGAAATTTTCATAAAAAAAATATACCAGAACGTTTACTGCTTTAACTTTTGCCATAAACAGAGACCTGAAAAGATCAAAAACGAAAAATTTTGTTGAAGAGAGTAGAGAGAAGAAAACTTTTTAATATTTCAACTGAAATTCATTTCACATTTGTGTTTCCAATTTGTTGCCTTTCTTGCCTTTTGATTTGTCGTGTTCTCTACGTCTTAAATGCAAATACTTTTGTGCCAGTTTTTTTACCCTTTTCTTGCATTTTTTCTTCTTTTTTTTTTGTTATAAAATTTACAACTGATTAAAGCCAAGAATTGAAACGTATACTTTGTAAAGTAAAATGCTTATCGGCTAGAAATAAGTAAGAACAGGCAGGCAGGCAGAGTATTAAAAGTTTTCCATATTAAATGCAGCTCCGAAGAATAGTAGCACTAGACCATGGAGGATTTTAAAATTTTCTTTGGAATTTCCATTTTATGGCATTCTTTTCTTATTATTTTAGAAAGATTTTCATGTGATTTCTTTCTTTTTTGCACTTCATACAGTTTTCTGTTACCACTTGACTTAAGCCTGTAGCTGGCATAGGATGTCCTTAACATGAGTGTTAAGAATGTCGTGTTTTCCTTTGCTTTTTTCGTTTTGTGTCTTTTTTTTTTCCTTACTTTAAAGGTCTAAAAATTTTTGGTTAATTTTATTTAGTTTTTTCTTTTTTTTTCGTTTTTTGGTTGGTAATTTAAAAACATAATTTATGTTCTTGTTGTCAAGAGTGCCTTTGGTCATGCAATTTGTTGCAATCACACTTCCTGCAACTCATCCAGTATGTTTCCGTTAAAAATAAGTCTTTCCTTGCACATGGATTTCTTTTTTCTTTATTTCTTTTAAAAGTTAATCGAATAAAACTTTATGTAAACTTTTAAAATATTTGAGGATATATTTTATTAATATGGTTACAAGTTTAGAAGAATTTTTGTTTGAAATTTTTTACAAAATTTGGACAAAATAAACACAAGATTTTTTATTTGATTAGATTTTTTATAAGGAATTAGAATAGAATTTGTTTAAGGAGTCATTTCATTGTTAAATAACTTCTAAAATAATTGTTTTTTAACTATTATAGGAAAGTATGAAAAAAGGATATATGGCGGGCTTCTGTTATACTAAGGGAATTTGATAAATTTTTTCGTTGAAATATTACCAAGCCTTGGTCACATTCAACTACAAAGTTATAGGTTAATTGGTAAAGAGTTTAAGATTTTATAGACTTTTAAAATCAAATTATTTAAAAAAAATTTTTTTTTTCAATTTTCCAATTATTTGTCATAATTTATTGCTCTTAATTTCGAGTTTTATAGACATATTTAATCTTTATTTAATTTTAATTTAAAACCATTAAAACGAAATTTATTTTCCAACAATTTTTTAAAATTTTTTTCCTCATACTCTCTCTGTAGTTGGCCATTAAGGCTTTTGCCAACTTATCCTATCTATCAATTTATGGTATAACCACAAATATGTGAGTGAGATACCCAGAAAAACACAGCAAAAGAGATGTTGAGAGAGCAAGAGAGAGGAAGGAAACACAAGGGGGGGAGTGTTAGAGAAATTAATGATTTCAAATTTTGTAAGCCAGACTGGTTTACTAATTACCAATTGCATGATTGCCTGTGTGGGTTGTTCGCACAAAGGCAGATTATGATGAGGCGATAATGAGGTTGAGTGAGCCAATAAAGCCAAAATTGTGAAAAAGTATGAGGGAAGCAAAAAATAGTTGTTGTTAGGAAATGCATTTAAACGGATGCAATTCATTAAAATCATAAATTTCATGGCAACATATAATTTCCTGGCTTTTATAGCAACAAAAACGAAAAAAAAGAGAAAAACATTTTCATTAGAGAAGAAAATTTCAAAATGAAATGATTTTTATAACGAGTCATTTGGCAAATATTTCTGCCAAAGAAAGAGGAGAAGAGAGAGAGAGGCATTACACAGAGTTTTTCTCCTAAAAATATGCAACAAGTTTAATTTCACTTTTTTTCCTTTTTTACTGCTACAAATAACCATTAGTTTTATTTACAAACACTAATACAAATAACACACACACGCACACTCTGACGAGCACATGCAACATTGTATTTCCGTTTAGCGGGCGTTTTTTTTTTGTTTGTGGTATTTTGCTATAAAAATTTTTAAACAAATTTCTGTAGTTGTTGCATACCAAGGCATGATATATTGAAATGCCAACATTAGCACTATAAATTATTTTTCAACTTCACTCTCCGCTCTCCGCTCTCTCTCTCTCTCTCTCTCTCTCTCTCTCTCTGGTGCGTTTTACAAAAACAGTAAATTTACTGTTTAAGAAAAAAGCGAGTCATTTCAGCGACCGGGATTGCAAAAAAACACAGGACAGCGGAGGAGAAGAAAGAGAAATTTTTAAATTACATTTGTGGCATATTTGAAATTGTGTGCATGTATGTGTGTGTGTGTGTTGTATGTGTGTGCATGACAGTGCGACAGAGAGAAAAAGGTCATTTATAATTGAGTTGCAAGTATGCAAGTTATATGTGTCATACGTTTTAACAAAAACAACAAAATATTATATTAAACATGTACATTCTTCTTCTGTTCATGCTTCTGTACAAAAAAAAAAAAACCAAACACAAGAAAAACATGACGTACATACGGGGTCCACGCAGACAATGGCAGCCAAGCCAAGCGACCAGTTTTTTTGTAGTTTAGGTGGCTGCAACAGCAGCATCCATCCAGCACCTATATTATCTGCCTTGCACTCCCTCTGTGTGTGTGTATGTGTGTGAGTGTGTGTTTATTGTATAGATAGTGAAGCATATTAAACAATAGCAATGAAGTCCTTTGCCAATTGTTTTAACAAAAATGTAAATCGTACAATTGTAAATCAAAAACAATGGATGAATACAACAACTGGTGCCACAACAGCTGCTGCCACCTCAATAATAAAGTAAAGGGTTACAGTAAAAGAGATTATTTTACTCAAAGATAAGCTTTAGAGCCCTTCAGACCACTTTTTTACTAACCTAATAATATTGTGGGGGGTGCTACCACACATATGAGAAGTTAAGTATTTTTACCAAAAATGTTCCTCATAAATCGGATAAATTTCGTTAAAATATTAAACGGTGCGGCTTTCGGACCTAGTGGACTGGATAGCTATTGGATCAAGGATTCCAAAACAATTTTCGTTACGGTTGGGTAACCCTTGAGACCGGAGATATAGGCAACGAAACTAATTGCTTTCTTCAAATTAGAAAACAAAAGTATTCTATATAACTCGTTCAAAATCGGATTAAAAATGGACTAGTGGGTGAAAATCGAGCTAGTGGATTGGATAGCCATGTAACCATTGGGACCGGAAATATAGGCAACGATGCTAACTTTTAGCCAGAAAAAGAATATTAATGGGTCAAAATCGGATAAAAGTGGACTCGTGGGCGCAATGGACCTAGTGGGATGGATAGTCCTGATATCAAGCTTTCCAAAACAGTTTACCTTACGGTCGAGCCTGATTTTGGACCGAAGATATAGGCGACGAAGCTATCAAAATAGGATAAAAAATTAATTTGTGGGAAAATGAGTTTAAATTTTAATAATTCTCATTAAGTTAATATGCCTTTATATATAAATATACAACAAAATGTCGCATTTTTCGCAAGTTTCATTTCTTTGGTAGATGGGTTGCATGTTTTTGGTTGATGACTTGCACGTTTTTGGTTGGTGACTTGCTTTTTTGGTCGATGACTAGCATTTTTTGTCGATGAGTTGCAGATTTTTGGTCCATGACTTGCATGTTTCTCGTTGATGACTTGCATGTTTTTGTTTGGCGACTTGCATTTTTTTGGTTTATGACTTGCATTTTTTGGTCAATGACTTGCATTTTTTTTGTCGATGAGTTGCAGTTTTTTTTTGTCGATGACTTGCATATTTTGGTCAACGACATGCATTTTTTGGTTGATGACTTGTTTTTTTTTGAGTCAATGACTTGCATATTTTGTGGTTGATGACTTGAATTTTTTTGTTTGAATGACTTGCATTTTTTGTGTCAATGACTTGCATTTTTTGTCGATGACGGGCATTTTTCGGTCGATAACTTACAATTTGGATGGATGACTTGCAGTTTTTAGCTCGCTGACTTGCATTTTTTTTGGTTGAATGACTTGAATTTTTGGTCGAAGACCTACAGTTTTTAGTCGGTGACTTGAATTTTTTGGGCCGATAACATGCATGATTTGTACGATGTCCTGCCAAAAAAAAAATTCAAGTCATCGACCAAAACTTGCATTTTTTTGGTCAATGACATTAACTTTATACAGAGCACCAGTTTTGCTCATTTGAGGATAGCAATTAGCTGCGGCCCAAAATGACGCCCGGCCGTAAGGAAACCTGTTTTGGAAACTTTGATAGCATGGCTATCCAGCCCACTAGCTCCATTTCTCCCACAAGCCCGATTTATATAGAACAATTCAATTTTTTTTTTGCCCGATCATAACGAATCTGTTTTGGAATCCTTGGTCCAATAGCTATCCAGCTCACTAGGTCCGAAAACCGCACCTCCAGAGAGAAAAGGAATGTGGAAAAGGAAGAAGAGAATTGTCTTGTAGATTTCAAAGGAATTTTTTTTATTTCAGGCATTACCCTTTTGTTTTGGCCTTTCATATGCTGCTACTATTTGCCACTTACTACACTCGTTGCCGCTCTACTGGTTTATAGGACTACAATAACAATAAGGTCTACAAGTATTGTAATAACAATAACAACGATACTATTGTAAACATGAATTCTATTTTCATACATAACCATTTCAATTCTAACCTAAATGTCCTTTGTCAAGATAAACAGGCAAAATAACAAAATGAAATAGAGAGTGAACGAGTAGAGAGTGTGCGATTGTATATAAAATTAGAAAGAAAATATAAATATTCTAATGGGTACATTAGTGGCAAAAGGGAGATCACACATTATATTTTGGCAAATACATACATACATATATTATAACAAAATGTAAATCATCTAAATGAATATCCTTGAAATCTACAATACATGTTAACAATATTAAATACATAGAAATGCAGAAAAACGAAACGAGAAATCAAAAGAAATATTTCTATTCAATAAAATGTTATAGGCGATGACCTTTTAAAGTAGGCTTAATAAAATGAAACAAAAAAGAAAAAGAAAATGAAACGAATTCATAGAAAAAAGGACAACAACATAGAGAGAAAGAGAAAAAATGCAAAATTTATTGTTTTAATAAGGCCCCACAATCCGCCAAAAACAACCACAAAAAAAAAACAGAAAAATATTGTCACATGCAATGAAACTAAAATAATCGTTAGAATAATCACGAAAAACTATAATGAAAATAATAAAAATAAATTAAAAAGCATTTATTTAGATAATGTTATAGCCATTTTGTTGGCTTATTTGCTTGTTTGAAAACATTAAGCGTTATGATTTATTACGCGTAAATATAGTGCATTTGGTGGCTAAAATTTGGCACACATTTAAAACTCAACGGAAGATAGAAAAAAAACACTAAAAATTCAGAAATTTATTGAAATGCAGAAAAAGGATATATGGCCGACTCATGTATATTCTAGTGCAAATTCAATGAAATTTTATTTAATAGTAGATAACATAATGTGACATTCATCCGCAAAGTTTGAATGTAATAGCTTTAATATCAGCAAAGATATTATTTTATAAAAATTAAATAAATAATAAAACAAATTTTTCACAATATTTTAAATTCTTGTTCTAAAATTAATGTAATTTTAATGTAAACTTTAAAAAATGTTTAAGGATGTGGTAAACGTGAAGCAATTTAAATGAAAGTTAATTTTAATGTATACATATAACATAAGTGAACATTCAATTGCGAAGTTTGAATGTAATAGCTTTAATTATAAATTTATAAATAATTATAAAAAAGTTTTTCTTAAAAGAATTTAACTTTATGTTCTAAATTTAATGAAAAATAAACTAAAATTAGCAAAAAAAAATTAATTTTTAATACGTACAAAAAAGGATATATGGGTCGCTGCTGTATAACTAAAGCAAATTGAATGCAATTTAATTTGAATGTAGAAAACATAATAGCACATTCATTTGCCAATTTCGAATACAATAGCTGAAATAGAAATAAAGATAATATAAAAATTTAACAAAATTATTGAAAATTAAAAGGAAAATTGCGGAAAAAAGGATATATAGATAGTTTTTATAGTTGTAATGCAAATTCGATGAAGTTTAATTTGAAAATAGGTAATATCCTGGGGTATTCCTATGCAAAGCTTATGTACAATAGCTATAATACCAAAATGTTTAAAAAAATTGCTTCTGTTAGAGAAAATACGGCACATATTCAGAATTTGTTGACATCCCGGTTTTCTCAGTAACTGGGTGTTGCCTAAGCCTGCAGCTGGCATTGAACCATATTGTTTCAAAAATTACCCAAAAAAATTCTTATTATTACTACCCAGCGCTATAACTGTATAAGAACCGAATTTTTTTGACCTGTAATTGAAGATGCTTGACTAGGCGATATGTGGTTTACATAAAACGGTGTTAAATTTATTATGTTAGTTTGAAAGTAATAAAGAAAAGAAATCTATTTCGTTAAAAAGAAAACAATTAAGATTTAAGATGCAAAGAAAGGATATATGGCGGATATTTGCCTAAGTGGAAAGAAATTTATGAAATTTTATTTGTAGAAACACCACTCTTGAAGACATTCATTTACGAAGTTTGAAAGTAGTTGCGTGAACAGCCAGGATATTACAGGACATTCAAACAAAAAAATTTTTAGTTTAAAATTAATATTTTGGTAATAGAAAACCAATGTTTGCATTAATAAATAATAATTTTAAAGAAATAAAACTAGTGCAAGTGTAAACACATTTTGCCAGTGTATAAACACCACTCTTTGGGACTCTAGTATACTACGTTTAGCCATAATGGCACAAAAAGATAAAATCAAGTGAAAACTTAATTGCAACAATTCAAAATCAAAGTTTCTTTGAACAAAAGTTGTTTACTTAAAAAAAAAACATTGAAGTGAAAAAAAGGATACATGGAGAATGTTGTTATAGCGTTACCAAATTAATTAAATTTTTAACAGAATATAAACTATCCTTTGGGACATTTATAAACTTTAAACATTATAACGTATAATATTTTAGGATTTAATTAGTAAGAATTTAAATTAATTTAAATTAATTATTTATTTTCTTCATATTAATGAAATACATTGAAATGCATGAAAAGGATGTATAATAACTTTGGCATAAGAGTATAGAAGTTTGAATGCAAGTCATACTTGAGGGCATTCATATACTAACAATAATTTTAGAGCATATTCGAAAACGTTGTTAACTTATTAAAATTTGAAAATTATTCACAATCATTACTTAAGTACAACAAGCATTTTTTTTTAATTCTTTGTGGATAGTTCCATAGCACTTTGTAATAATGGCGCTTTAAAGTAATTTTTTTTTCTACAAAACTATCAAACATTAACTTGAAATATTTGTTTTTTTTTCTTTCTTCTACTTGCAGCCTGACTTGTAATGCGCCTTGGGGGTGGTGTACCATACGACGGCGACCCCCCGACAATGAGCGCTACTGGCAACGACTATGCCGAATTATGCGATCTTGGACCTACGCGATGGAGTTCGCGTGGCTACTATCATGTACCACCACCTGCTGCGCACAGTTCATCCTTGCATCCTAGCATACTGCAAACATCCACCCAATCGTCATCTAGTGCACCAACGGGTGGTTCAGTTGGACTTTCAGCCCATCATTTACGTGGGCAACCGCCACCAACGAGCAGTTACGAAGCCGAAGATATTGGCACCACATACGGTATGACAACACCACCGCCCGGTGTCAGTGGTCTGACCAGCAGTTATGCCGTCAATTCACGCATTGGCAATAGCACAAGTTCATTGCGTGCGGGTTCTGCGGCAGGAGTGGGTGGCGTAGCTGGTTCAGCTGCTGGTATGGGTGTTAGTGGAGGACGTCCGGGTCTTTATTATTCACCACCGGGTACCTCATATACGATCATAGAACGACCACATTCACCCCACTACTATTACAATTCGGCGGGTGTAGCAACGAAAGGTGGTTCACTACCGGGTCGTGGTTCGGCTTATCTATCATCGTCGCCTTCGAATTTCATAAGCGGCATGAGTGGGACACAGCCGACGTCGTCGGCGGCTAGACATGGTCTGTCGACGGGTGCCGGTGTTGCAGCCAATGGTAATAAAAAGCGACCGATTTCACCAGAACAGGTGTTGCGCATGTTTGGCGCTACGCAATCATCTTCAGTTCCTACTAGCAGTTATCATTATAGTAATGGTACCAGAGATCGCACTGGTCGTCGTAGTCCTGCCAGTAGTCCGCCATCAACAACGCATCAGGTGAGTTTGTTTTACGATTTACTCTCCAATTCCATTTGAAAACCTATTTTTCGAAATTTCTCTTCTAGATTTACCGCGAAAGAGAACGAGATCGTGGTATACCCAGTATGCATGATTTAACTACTAGAACTGTAAACATGTCTCGTGATCAGCAAATCGATCATGGCTTTGGTATATGTGTTAAAGGAGGTAAAGACTCAGGTGAGTTATTAAAAAATGTATGATTTTATATTTGTATGTATGCTCTAAGTCAGGATTATAGTTAGAACAAAGGACTTTACAAAATTTCTAAAGCTCTCGCTTTCTCCCTCCGTTCTTTATAATTGCATTTGCTTCGCTCCACATTTTGACTGCAAAACCTTCTAGTTCTGCGTTTAAAGTCCGACGTCTTGTTGTCTTTGGTTGTCCAGGTCTTTGATCTAATATCTTTTCGAGATAGTGTAACCGATTTAACTTCTATTTCTGACAATGAATTTACACTGACATTGACTTCATATCCGACCTACACAGAAGCCCTGAAGCTCTATGTCTAGTACTGTCATCGGGTACTATTAAAAATACTATTGAAAGGCAAACTTCCTGATCTCGTATGCTCAGCTATAAATTTCAGAATATCTGCCGTTATAAAAACGGTTCTGTTTGACGATCAACCAATTCTTACCCAGAGGAGTCAACCTTCTCCTGCCAGTTTCAGAAGAAGTGCTCTATATTCTCCAACTTGTCCTCATCTCCACATACTCTTCAATAGACGACTGGAATTCTTCCCATATTCTTGTTAGCGACCTAAACTCACAATGTCCCTAAAGAAATCTTATCGAGACTAAACACTATGGTCTTGAAAACAACTATGACAGATTCGATTTGGTTCTAGGCCTGCTATGGAGTCCTTACAGTCAGGGACTAGTTGTGATTTACACCAGATAGGCTCAATAGTTCTGTGGTGAGCAAAAGTATAAACATATTAAGCAGCTTAGTCCACTGTTGAGCAGTTGTGAGCAGTTGTCATCTAATCGAATGTGAAGCTTTGTTCGAGATCCCTATGCAACACCACAGCAGCAGGGACCTCCAGCCAATTTCTACACATTTGTGAAGAAACGTGTACTATTCCCTGTTGGGAGTTCTAGACAATTTCACCGGTATGCGAACCCTTAACCGAAATGGAAACTTCGCCAAGAAGATCTTTCACCGCTATTCGAGAGAAGATGTTCGGAATACCGAAGTTACCTTTCGAAAGCTGTATCCAGCAATCCGATACACTCAGGTGCCGTTTAACTTTTGATATAAGGCACAGAATGGTGTCAGGAACAGACATGTTTCCGGTGATATTCAAAGAGGCAATGCGTTAATCCTTACTTTAGACTCCCGCTGACAATCGCCGATAAGGACAAGGGCCTTAGGACTTTCAATATTATAACAAAGCATTCAGGCACTTCTTCATCCTCTTCTCCACATACCTCTTCCAGTTTCGTTTAGTGTCCCATATAACAGTTTTACTGAATGATAATCTCTTCCTTTTATTTTTTAATTTGATTTCTGCATTACATTGTCCTTAAAAGTTATGCAGGATTAAAATTGCTCTTTCTATTGCAAATTAAAATTACGAAAGAATATATGTTTTTGTAATTGTTGTTATTGAAAAACAAGAAAACATGATTTCTTCTTCCCTTTAATGAAAATATTTAAAGTGTTTCATTTCAATTTAATATCCAGGTTAAATTCCTGAAAAGGAAAATGATTGATAGTAAGGGTGACCCCGTACGATACATTTTTTTTTATTTATTTGAAAACAATTTTTCTCTCTTGGCTTTAATTAAAAATATTTGTTTAAAATATTATTTTTATTATTTTGTTATTAATAATAATAATTAAAATAATCTCTAGAAGGGAAACCCTATGAATGTACTCCATATTAATAATATTTTATACAATTACCCTAGAGTATGCAATAAATATAAAAATGAATGAATGTTTGCATGTATGCATGCAGTCAGGCATTCATGTGCGAGCAACAGCAAGAATAACCACAACAACAACTATTATGAATATGACTGATAGATAAGCATATCTCTTCTCATTGCAATATTTTCATAAATATTTCTCTGGAGTTTAAGGGATTGTATCCCAGGTAGTACACTTTCTATTGAATGGAAATAAATTTCTTTTCTTCTCTTAACTGCTAGAGATATTACTATTACTGACTACTAGCAATCGTGTTACGAGATTTGTTTTAATATAATCTTATGACTCTTTACTAACTGCCAAGAGACAGTCTTGTAACTAGTAACCAGAGGCATAAGTAATAGAATAACGGTCTTCACTTTTTAAATCGGTTCTACGTTGTAGATTCTCCTGGAAATTTTTCGACAATCAAGGTTTCAACATTACAAATAATTTTGCCCCATTTTCAGGAAAAGGGATAATGTCCCTTAATTTTCCTAACCCAATTATGCTTGCAGCACTGACAAAAAGATTTGCTCTATAATAATTCCAATAGATGGATGGCTTTAGTAATCCATATCTAGCCTTGAATTAGATCACTCTAGGTGGTGTTATAAAGATAAGGTTTCATACTTCATAGTCTTTTGGGAATATTAACTGATGAAGGAATTGTCGTGTTTATACATCTGAGGGGAACCAACTAGGCAGGAGAGGAAAACACACGAATAACTTAGCACATAGCGTGGAGCACAAGACTGAAATGTCTTTATTTCCAAGGAAAAAGTTCACTCATTATGATAGTCCACAGTCTCTTGAAAAGGAGGGTATTATCCTCGAAGTTGCGGTATTAAGTAATGTGTTGGCTTATTAGAACAATCGTATAAAACGAAATATGAAAACATATTTCTTTCGGCGACTTCCAAAAAAGCTGAGAGTAACTAAAATGGCCCTGAAAAGTTTGCTGAAGCTGTCGGGATAAGTGATAATTTGATATACTTGTCTTATAGGGATTTAAATATCTTCACCGATAGTCTAAAGACAATAATGGCAATAGAATTAAAGGATATGGGACCAAAGACACGCAGTAATCATCGAAAAGGTGAAAACGCTTATATAGTAGTATAGTACAGCCTATTTTATATGTATATAGTAGTATATCTGGATAATCCAATGCCTTTTAGTGAATTAGAAATCAGGCTACAAAATTGGGCGGGAAAATTGTATCGAGCGTCTTGGGACAATAATAGAGATTAAAACTATGGCATGTGATGAAAACATTGAAACTATGGAATATCTTTGACTAATGATTCCCTCAAACTAATTGTAGTATAGGGGGGTATCACATACTCAGGAGTGAACATTTCTAATTTAGTGCTTCTTTTTAATAGAATTTCTATGCAACCATGGCTCATGGATGTGTCGGTATGGAAATGTGTCGGTAAACGTTTCAATTTTATTTAAATCATTTTCTTTATTTTTTTTTTTTTCAATTTATTTCTTTTGTTTTTTTCTAACGTTTTTATTTATTTTTTAATGACAAAGTTCCAATAAACTTATTATTACATTAGGTTCTTAGAATAGATACACTTATCGATTTTGAGTGTATGGATGGGCTGATGGCACAGTGTAGAATTTCATATTTTAATACTCGTGTATGTTGTTGACTTAAAAATGCAATTCTTTTCATTCATTTGATTTTGTCAACAATGGCACGAGTATCGTGAAAAAAACGGAGTAAGAGAGAGAGAGAGAGAGAGAGGTGGAGTGGGGAATTGGTAATATTATGAACTAAATACATATTCAATAGTTGCAACAAAAAATGACGAAGAAGAAGAAGTAGAAAATATTGAACAAAAGGTTTCTATTAACGAGATATGTATTGTATATGGCACATCAGTTGAGGGCATACAAAAGAGAGAAATTATTAGAAATCATAATTTCTATTTGATTTAAAGCAAATTAAATTCACAACAGGAAATCAAATCGAATTATAATTTAATACAATTTAAAATAGGCGCACAGGGTGGCTGGATAAGAGCTTGAAGGATAATTGTATTAATTTAGTGGATTAGGATTGCCTGTTACTCTTATAAGCTAACCTAAATAAATTTATATTTAAAGTTTACATATAAAAAACGTTTTAAATTAATTTTTATAAACTTTAAGAGAACAAAAATAAAATTGGTAATTTTTTTTGTGGTATTTCAGGCCTTGGTGTTTATATTTCACGCATCGAGGAAAATTCTGTAGCTGAACGTGCTGGTTTGCGTCCCGGTGATACTATCCTAGAGGTGAATGGTACACCATTCACTTCAATTAATCACGAGGAGGCATTAAAAGTAAGTATTGTTAACCATTGATAATCACATTGAAATAATTTATAAATAACTATCAACAAAATAACAAATTTATTGAAATATATATACATAAACAAAATATATATATATATCTATAGACACATTACCACAAACACCCTACACACTTCCAATATTTTATATACATATACATTTACACACATTACACACATCCATCCACCATATTTTAATAATTCATACACTTTATTTTATCATTTAATTTTTTTAATTCACTTTACATTTATAATCGTGTCAGTAACTAAGAGTTTGGAGCTGTTATTCCATAACACAACATCTCTAGAAGCAGTTATCCGTTACTCACAATCATAAAATGCATGAAATTTTTATCCGTTTCCCAAAGAATGTTTGATTTTGAATAATTTATAAAAATATGGCCAATAAAATAAACAAAACATCAAACGAGCAACAGACATTTCTAGGAAGAAACTGAATGAATAACCGGCATTCATCAAAGTTTTGCCCCAAAAACTATTTCTGACCTAAATATGAGTACAATTTTAAATTGTATTTCATCCATCATATTTGAATTTATAAATGGGCGAAGAATAATGCATCCGCTCTATCCTCTGTAAAGTGCTCAAGAGTCCCCTCCTAGATACCACTGAAAAGGTATTGTGTTCCATAATTGCATTTGCTGACTCAGCATAAACTGATTTATCGGTTGTCATAACCTCAATAGCATTCAAAATATAATATACCTGTGGAGGTAGGATTAAAATCTGATCACTTGTATTCTTAAGAATAATAGGTGCGGTAGATTAGGATTAGACAAGAAAAAAAGCTCTTTGAATGAAAGTCATCCTACAGTAGGCGATCTTCTATCAGCAATTCTTTTATGAGGTTTTTGTTCCAATTAAACTCAGTTCCTCGAAAAGATTATCAGTTCATTATAGACCTGCTAGATATGCTTGACAGTGCTAAACTACAAACATCTTTGATGATCCGGCAGCGGATGATCTGCCAGATATGCAAGACATTACCACGCACCACACATCTTTGATGATCTTGCAACGGATGATGCATGACAGTGCCAAACTGCACAAATCTTTGTTTGTAAGCTCCGATGCGTCCGCCACACAGCCTGGTCATTGCACTTTCGGGTTGTTATTTGTTTTGATCGCTTTAAAATTCTTTCAGTGGTATAAATTTAAAGTTTTCAGAATCTTGAGCAACACGATAGGATCAGTTTTCCGCTAAGAAAAATCCAAAATACTCTTAAATGTTGAAAAGGGTTAACGATTAACCGGTACTCATTTTATTCTGCACAAGTACTTTATGGATTTTATATTTTCAGTAGCCAATGCTCATGACAATGAAGAATGAAAAATGAAATGTATGAATGAAAACCTTGTAATGAGAACCTAAATAGGTTTCAGACCATTTTTTTGTAACTCACAAAATCATGCCTCATTCCTACTCCTACACTGACAATTACTTTTTTTCGGTTTGTATGTTAAAACACTAATACACTGTGAGAAAAAATTGGCAATAGAAAATAAGTTTATTTTTCATTTTCTTAAACTTTCAATTAAATTGGTTTACGCTTCTTTTTTCATTTTCTTATTTTTATATATTTTCTCTAAGTTTTCTTTTAACTCTCTTTGGCATAAATCATTTGAACACTGAGAGAAAAACAACTAGTAAAAGCAATTAAAAAAATATATAAGAAAATGAATATTTTTTTATAATTAAAAAATGTTTTTTTTTTTTTTTTTAATAAATAAAATATTAAAATAATAATGAAAGGATTTTACAGATAATATAAAAATAATTCTTTTCAGTATGCAATGAATGTTTATGATGCTTAATAGATTATAAATTAAAGGTTCCTTATATGTATGACAATTAATTTCCCTAGCATTTGCTCAAATCAGCCCCAGTTATGTCCCATAGTATATTCTAACACTCGTGATAAAAGTGGGTCTGTTTGCTACATTCAATATTTCTAGATTGTAAGTTATTATTCGTATATTCCAGTATGTACTCATCTTTGTTATTAATACCCGCACAGGTCTACATGGTGCTGTAAGATATAGCATCGCATCTCATTAATTTTTCAGCCTTTGCCTGCCGCAGTACTCCATAAGGCGCCAAACATGCCACTGCGCTATGTCTAGAAGATATTAAACATATGTATGCCGCCAATGCATCAATTCCTTATGACACAAGCAATCTTGAGTTATACTGGAAAATGTGCAAAATTGGGTGGACAGCTTCCCTTAATTCTGCAAATGAAATCTGTCGTTCGGAGGCGACTTTAAACCACCACTCATGTATAAAATTAACACACACAACATTAGTGGTGTGAGAAACCAGGTCGCAATCCTGACTGAAGGGTTGTAATGACCAATTATGTATGTATGTATGTATGTCCATCGTGGTCATCTGATCACTTGTAGTAGAAGATTAGGTTCAGAGATTAGGGGAAATGTTAAACAGTCACATCTGTCTACCTGCCTACTTAAAATTAGTTTTTCTAGATAATGGTTGAGAGAACACCCTTCAATGTATTGTAAATCTGTCAGACGTGAAATTTTGTGGTTATTGTTCTGCCTATGTCCCGGTATTGCCTTCTGTCAATTTTCAATTATGTCCCATCATTCAATCATACTAATCCTCCAGTTATAGAAACATATATGACCTTTCTATCTTTAAGGCAGTTTCTTATGACATATTCTGAGTTGTAGGACTTTTCCAGTAATGATTTCCGTAATAACCCGATTTAAATATTTGATAAGTAAACGTTTTTTTTTTTTATAAAATAGTGATTTTAAATAAAAAAAAAGAAACTATAAATAATAATTTTGTGTTCTTAGTTTAAAAATGTAATTTAATTAATAATTAAAAAAATTAAATATTTTATAATTTTTTTTTAAATAAATTAATAAAGTTTTCATTGCTAATAAATTTTTATATAAAAATTTTAAATAAGCCAACAGTTAAATAAGCACTGCCCAAACAGAAAAAAATCTTTAAAAATACCTCATTACACTGCACCCTATAAATTAAGCACTACTCACTCACTCTCCGACTCACTCACCCACATACTTAAGCTTCTTTGTCAATTTCTACTGTATTAAGTTCTACTGCATTTGAATTTTTTTTTGTTTCCGTTTTATTTTTTTTTTTTTTATTTTTTTACGTTTTTTTTACGTTACGGTTTCCGTTACGTTTCGTTTTTGAGCTTTTTTTTTTTTTTGTTATTTTTCTTTCTTCCGTCTGTCTACCTTTTTCTTCTTCCTTTTTGTCTCTTCTATTGCCACATTTTTTCTTAACGCAGAGATGTGTGCAGATATTGAAATCATCACGTCAAATCAGTATGACGGTACGTTCACCACCTACGCTTAATTCAACGGCACCGTTGCACGGTTTTGGGCCACCTTCGCGTGATCCAATGTATGCATCGATGGCCCCCCTGCTGCCACAACAAACTGCACTGCCACCGGGTGCCAGTATAGGAACATCACCAACGGTTGGGCCATTGCCATATAGACAGACGTGTTCCTGGATGGATAGACATGGTAGACCCGCCTCACCGCCCATGGAATATGGGGGACGACGTAGCGATCGAAGGGATCGGTAAGTTTATTATTTAAATTTAGAAATATTTTACGTCATATATATTTTAGGTACAATAAATACATAAAGAAATGGTACTATTTGGGGAAACATTTTTGTAATATTGAAAACCTTTCTTTCTTCGAAATTTTTTAATATATTCAAAAAAATCTTTATTTATTTATTTTTATTTTTCTGGATTTTGGTACCAAAATTGTAAAAATAAATTATTTTTTTATAGAAATACAAGGCCCATTATAAAACTGGAACACAAAAGTATCTGTAGATGTGGAGAGTGTGTTTATTACACGTAATTATTGTCAATAATTTTTAAATTCCACTAGAAGTGTGAAATAATTTTAGTTTCATAGCTAAAATGAAAAATACTTTTTAAAATATGCAGCTTTTTCCCATTCTTTTAAAATTATTTACCACTTTTCCTTGTTAAACAATCGCTTCTTAGCTGTTAGAAGAATTATTTATAGAATCATAAAGCGAAATTAGTACCTCTTTAAATAGATACTCATTGGGAATTTCCATTAACTAAGTGTTCTTTTTCTATTATTAATTATTTAAAACATGATCCATTTATAATGTTTCCCTGATAGTACATAGTATTTAGTACTTATTTAATAATCACGTGAACACGTCTTATTATGTCGATATCGCCGGCGAAGTTTCTTTTTTTTTAAGTAGTGCTATTGAGATGGTCTTCCGTAGAACATTTTCCACATTGAAATTGAAAAAGTCGCTCTTTTGAAACATTGCACGGTATTAAAGCGTTAAAAAAGGTCGTTTTCTATCCTAACGGAGTTGCAAAACATCATACAGCACGTCTTACGGTCAAAAACAGTCTCTTATCATGCTCACCAGGTCTGAAGGTGTAGCTGAGTAGCTTCAGTCGTTTATACAATACGCTCGTACGAAAATTGTATGTGATAGGGAAAAGAATTAGCTTTTGAGCGGGCGATATCCCCTTTTTAGGACATGACAGATATTTCAATTTCAATCTTTGGGCATACATACTGTCTTCTAGCCTAGTTTCTTATCACCAAGCAATGTTGTACTTCTCCGTGAGATTTTTTTTTTCACTTAGTTCGGGCGATAGCGTCTGAGACGACCTAAAACTACTTCGAAAAACTCTTCAACAATAGGCCTTATTATTGTTGTGCTGATATGGGTACTTTTTAATTTTGAACAGTGCTTAAAATTTTATAGTTTTCAGTACCATATTTTTAATTGTATAGAATTTAAGAATTTTAAACTTATTTTCAGTTAAATACGATGAATATCATAAAGCTCTATTCTTCTTAAAAGAAATATTTATAGCCACCCATTAATAAGTACCATAATCGATGCTTTTTCTCAGTTATCAAGCCTTTAGATTTTTGTTTTTAGTACCTCTTCAAAAAAAGTACTTTTTAACTGTTCACTTTTCTTTACAGAATACGTCACGTTGAATTGCTGATAGAACCGGGCCAATCATTGGGCCTAATGATACGCGGCGGTGTTGAATATGGTCTGGGCATATTTGTAACCGGTGTAGATAAGGATAGTGTGGCCGATCGGGCCGGTTTAATGGTGGGTGATGAGATCTTAGAGGTAAATGGTCAATCATTTCAAGATGTCACACACGATGAGGCTGTTAGTCAGTTAAAATACCACAAACGTATGTCACTGGTAATACGTGATGTGGGTAAAGTGCCACATTCCTGTACCTCCATAGAAATGGAGCCATATGATGCCTATAGTCCCACGGGGACAAGGTAAGAGGAAATTTTATTTTGTTATAAATTGTTTTTAATGTTATTTCAAAAATGTAGAGCACGTCGAAAAGGTCAAATCACCGCCATGGTAGAGGAGAAGGCTCGCTCTCTTTTACCCCGCCATCATTTTGCAAGTCTTTCGTATTATATTGCCGAATATTGTGCGAAAGCAATGACCATAGATGCCTTTGTAGCCGTCTTATTAGAAATGTTAGATACATATGAAAAGGTATGTATGTGTTGTTGTAGTTATTAAAAACTTACATACACTGTGAAAAATTACGGACTCATAACACACAATGTTTTTCTTTTAATTTCTTTTTTGCAGCATACACTAGTAACGGAAATCCGTGAACTTATATTTCCTGAGGATCGTACCCGCTATGATGAATTAGTTTATCGTAGAGAACGCGACCCCTATAGTGGTGAAAGATTAAGGGTGAGTATTTAAATATTTTTATTTTTATTTATATTTATATTTGTTATTAGTAAATATAGGGTTTTAAATTTTGTGCTTCCTATCTTTAAATTGAAATAAAACAAAGTGTGTGTGGGATATTATTGAAATTTTTGTGAAATATAATTCGTTATTCTATTGATGCCATTAGCGGAACAGCACATGACATGCACTCAAGTATTTCTTCCTGGGACGCATTAACGCCACACAGGTTTCAATAACGTGTTCTGATGATTCTTTCCTATCATTTTATTACAAAATCTACCTACCAACTTCAGGATATTTCTGGTTTGTTTGATGCATGATGTCTTAGATCTTTTCTTACGCTAAATTCCCAACAAAATTTCTCAAATCAACATAGTTCGAGAAGAGTCTTTGCCACTTTTCATCTTCCCTTTCGTTGAATATACCCTCCTAAAAATCCGCTCCTACTACACAGAAAGGTTTTGGTTTCATCAGTGACGTGGAGCTCTTCTTCTATCAAGCTCGTCTGCTGACTTATTTCCTTAAGGGTAACCTTATTTTCATACCTAGCCGAATCAGCTTCTCCACCTAGTCCTATACTATCTTTGACCCCACAAGAGCCTGACTGTCAAATAGTATTGATATGTCCTGCTCTTTATACCTTAAATCCAATTTGAACTGAGCTCGAAAGATACCTGCTTAGCTTGGAATATTTCGTTCGGGGACCATCAGTATATCACAAATAGTCCCTCTTTTATAGAGGAGGCATTAATACGTAACTTTTTATGAGTTACACTATACAACAATATAATGCAAGACAGGCATTTCCTATATAAATATGCTTTGTGTCTGCATTTTTCCTGCAGTAGATTCTCCTCCAGTACACTCGGAGTGCATATATTGGTGCCTAAACTAGAGTTAGGTATGGAATTCATACTTATGCTGAATGAGTCCAAAGCCTACTACGAAGCTATCTAAAAAGATATTAATTTTCAAGATCCAAAATCTGTTTTTATCACATCAATGTACACCGTAGAATAATTTTACATCCAATTTAGAATCCAATTTTTGTATGTCTTGAGTCGTATTCGAAGATGCTAACAGTCCCAGATGCTTTATCTTTAATGTCATCTTACCATTCTGTGTATTGTGTGAACCCTTAGGTATTGGAAGCAAGTCCCTAATAGTCAGGTTTGGTCAGATATTATTGGGTGAACCCATAGGCATTGTTCCAGGGTTCGTTAGCCAGTCCCTAATAGTCAGATATTTATTCTATGTATTCTATTCTTCTTTAAGGAAGGTATAGAATATATTGTGAATGAAGAATTCTTTTTTAAATTTTTTTACGCAACTTTTTATTTTTATTTGTTCAAAATTTTAGAAAAGCTTTTTTTTTATTTTTTTTCAGCGTAAGGGAGAGAGTGCGCGTGATTTGCCGGTAAGCTTTTTAGAAGATTTGTTCTACGACACTGACACTTTTTATTAAAAAATAAAAATTTATAATAACATTATATTAACAAAACAGTTTCAATATTAAACTACTACTACTCTATATTATTATTACTATTATTAATAAATTATTCTAATACTCTACTAAACTCTATAACTCTACTAAACCTTATTAAACCTACAGAAAAAAATATTTAACAAAAAAAAAAACAAAATTAAAATGTATTTTTAATTTAAATAACAAGCATGTTAAATGTAAACCGTGTTAGTCTATTAATACTAAAACTAATTTTACTTGAATTTTCCTTTTTTCTGTGTTTTTTCGTTAAACTATAATTTTGTGGTACGAGATGTTGTTTAACTTAGTTTTTCTTTAAGTGTAAGCAGAGGTATTTGTTTGTGTTAAAAACCAAAAAACAAAAAATAAATGTTTAAAACCGTTGTTGTTGTTGTAATCTTGTTAAATTTATTAATTTTTAAATTTATTAAAACAAAACAAAAAACTCAATAGACAAAAAGAAAACAAATAAAACAATGAAAAACCCCTTAAGGATTAAAGACAATAATTTTTGAAATTTTCCAAATTTTTTTAATAAAAAAAAAGCAAAAGAAAAACTTTAAAAAATATAACTTTATTATTAAAAAATATTTAAACAATAAAATAATATTTAAATTCATTTAGTATTATAATTAAATAAAACAGAAAAAACCAATTTAAGAATTTGTATTAAATGTTAAAACCCTTTTGAACACTTTGCATGCTTTTTGTTGAAAATCATACACTATTACTCTACTCTACACTTTAAATAAATTTGTTTTTGAAATAAAAAATAAATTCCTTAATAAACTTATAAAAACAAAATGTTTAACATTTAAAACAGAATACCAAACAAAACCCCCCGTATCTATTGAGCTGTAATTTGTATTTTTGTGTTTGTTAATCTTGTTTTTCGTATTTTTATGTTTACCAAGTAGTCTTAATGTTATTTTTTTTTTTTTTTCTCAGTGTAGGCTGTTCATAAGTGCCGAATGTCAATTTTTATAGTTGAATTACAATTTTAACATTTTTATTTTAACACAAATTTTTTTTAATTGTTCGAAAGCAATAACCACACACACATATACTTTGTTTGAAAGCATAAACATGATTTTATGACATCTTTGGTTAAAGATTGAAACTAAAAGGAGCTATTAAAGAGTACCAAAAATTATTAAACAATAGTACTAAATAAAGTCACAAAAGTTCTTTACCAAAATTCCTAACTCAATACCCATACTTAGGCCGTAATACCCTGTAGACTCTATAATATCCCCTAATCGTATATATAGTAGATCTCTTCATTTAATTATACGATCGATTATACCAAAGAACTGTTTCAAGAGTGGACTAACTCACCGCTCCATTAGGTCTATGCACTTCGTTGTGCCACCTATTGCCTGGCCATTTGCAATCTCATTGTTTCATACGCCACAATTATCCGGAACATAGCACTGTACCACCCTATACGTGTCCAAAAGCCCTGTGAAGACCTTACTGTAAACTGAAACGAACCTTGAGGTGGCATAAAGTCTAGCTAGTACCTTTAAGACAGCCTGGCAATTAAATTTACAAACTTAACAAACAAGCTACGCTGCTTTGGTTTTGGCAAACGCCTGAAATATGCTACACTCATCAAGGCCTCAATAAACTTAGGCACCAGTGCCCATATTCATTTTCGAGCCAGATTTTCCCCTCCAGGTATGAGCAGATCATCCTCAATGGCGGCTACCATGTGAAATCCAATCTATTGCAGGGCAGATTTTATCCGCGTGTTTTTTGACAAACTACTGTAAAATTCGTCCTTCGTTGTCGAATCAGATTTTCCAATTGATGCTTACCGTTGCACAAATGTCGTGCGGTTTCCATTCTATAAGAGTATTTCTATAAGAGTATTTCCCCGGATATGTGATTATGTATCCATATTGATATGTTGATATGTATCCGTATTGATACATTTTAAATATACGAGAGGCCGTCAAACATTTTATCCTTAGTCCTACATATATATATAACCTATAAGCAAAATATCATCCAGTTTTAGTTTTAGTAGCATTAGCTAACAGCTCACCAACCAAGTTACTTCTTTTTCTTCTAATATCTTGTAGTTTTAGTGATAAATATAATTTATACATATGTATGTATAGAATTCTTAGAATTAATTTATAATTTCTTTTTTATTATTGTAGCAAATCGTTTGTTTGTTTTCGTTACAATTTTATTTTCAATTATTTAAAAATTAGCAAACAAAAGTAAAATATTTATAAACAAAGGAAACTTTGATTATTGTTTTTCGGGGCTGATTATTGATTAAAAGCTTTAAGTTAAGTTTAACTCTGTTGTTCGTATAACATTTTTAAATTGTTTGAATAATTTTTTTTTTAATTTTCTAATTGTAAAGAGAAATATAGGTTTCCATATTTCTATTTGAAAAAGTATTTTCAAGTTATTTTTGAATTAAAAAAATTGTTTGAAACTGAATATAAAAATTGGGAGAGAAATTGTATCAGGTAGACAATAAGGAATTTCTATTTTTAACGGAGAATAGCCGTTATTAGGCTTACGATTACAAATGAATCATAGGATCATAAAAACAGTTATTCCAGTTGTGTCTAGTAGATGTGCAGAGCCTCACTAATTAAGTTGTATTTACTTTTATCCGTGCAAGTGTCTTTAGCTCGTTCCATAATATATTTGTCTTTGATTTTCAGCAGTGGGTTTGGCGTTCACACTGACCACGACCTAAGTTCTGAGTAAAACATATTCGAATCTTTTTTGGATCTCAATCTTGCTCTTCAATATTTTTGCTACTTACGATAATATTATTAACGTCAATCATTAATTATTATTTTTTAATTTTAAATAGAACTTGTAAAACAACAACAAAAAACAACTGACATGAATTAATTCAACCACCACGTTTACTTTAAGATTCTTATTGCAATCGACAAGGTAGTCTGAGACTTGTCACTTTGACAAGCAGACAGTTAATCTAACTGTGACTGTGTGTGCATGTCAATCATACTTAATAAAACAAAAATATATTGTATTACTTGTCTATTCCTAAGCGCAAAACCAGTAGATGTCATGAAATCATATTGTTTTTGTTTTGCAAACTATAAAGTAAACAAATTCTACAAATTAAAGTGAAAACAAAAATTTGAAATAAAGAAATTTGTTAAACAAAGTTTTTATTTTTGAACAAAAATATTGGTGACGAATTAAAAACCACACCTTAGAAAAAAGTTTTAATTAAATCACGTTCAAAGCAATAGCATTTTAAACATCACTATCACCACCACCGCCATTACAATACCCAACTCACCACCAAACACTCAACGTACACTGTAAGAAATTAATTGATACGCTACAATATTTAATTAATTAACAAAAAATAATAACAAAGCACCCTTCTCTACTAAATATATTGTATATGATATGGATTGAATATTAACAAATTATTTTGAAATATTTATCATAATACAATAACAACACTTTGCCAGCACCTTCACCATTTAAAAGCCTTTTTTACAAGGCCCAATAATATTAAAATAACTTTTTTTTAATACACTTTAAGAAACAAAAACAAAATTTAAAAGAAAAAGACTAAACGTTTAAAAATTAATTGCTAAACTATATTATACCCATACCATTACGTGTAGGTAACCGAGGTGGATTTGGAAGTAAGTGCAGCTACTGGCAGAAGTCCTTCATCGGACTCAGGGCTGGGCATGACCGTGACGGATATGAAAAATCGGTACTCTTTCTTTATAAGAAATTAACACTGTCTTTAGCACATACATACACTTTTAAAAAGAAATCAAATCTGAAAAAAGAGAAATTTTTTAATGACATTTTTTTTTCTTTCCGTAACCAATATTTTGTTTTTCTCTCTCTTACTTTTGGTTTGAAAATAATCCGAAAACCTCAAAAAACCTTACAAATAATTTGTCAATAAAAAAAAAAACCAAAAAAAACGAAAAACCAATTCGAACAAAATCTTAAACAGACCCTTACAACGTATACCCTATCGACCCATGTCGGCTGAACCGATTTTGCATCGTACTCATTTTCATCCCACACCACAAAAATTGTCAACCAATAACACCACCACCACCAACATTAATACCACCGCCATACAGCAGCATCAGCATGAACAGCTAAAACAGCAGCTACTACAACAACAACAACCATTACCACCACCACTGCCACCAACCACATCATCAATATCATCATCATCGACGAATTTCTTGCATCCCCCCCATCATTTATCGCCCGTTGCATATCGTTTGAATAGTCATCATGCCTCACTGCGTCATATTGGTGGTGGCGGCAGTATGGGTTATGGTTTTGGTTTACGTTGGGCCGGTGGCCGGGGCTCATCATCATCGACTTCAAAAATAATGGGACCAACTCATAGCAGTACCACTCATAATACGCCACAAAAGCAGTTTTTGTATAAAACTAATGACAGCAACTGTGGTGGCTTGAATGCCTCTGACATGGCCAACATTCATCAGAAACATTTTGACCATCATCAGCATCAGGTGAAACATTAAAAAAAAATTAAAAACTTAAAATTAATAGCAATAATTTAATATAAAAAAGTGTTGCCATTGACTAAACCAAAAAAAAAAACCGAAATTAAAAAACTTAAATTAAGCCATGCAAGTAAGAGATTTTAAAAGAGAAACGCTTTTTATAACTCTCACTGTCACCTCTTTTTTGTATAAAAATTTTACTGTCTATATCACCACCACCACTTTTCTGCTCTTTTAACTCTTCCATTTTCTCTCTTTCTCGATCTCTACTTAAAACTCTTGCTACTTAATTTTTCAATTCTCTGGCAAAATTTCACCAATAATTCGCACTTTCTTTTTTGTTTAAAAATTTGAAATTTTGTTTGTAAAAAAATAACAAAAAATTGACATTCGAGGATTATATTGTATTTGCTGTAGGGCCTATAAATAACTCTTTTTTAATATCTCTTAGTGTAAAACTAACTCTCCTTATAACCTTTAAGCAGGCCTCTGAGGCTGAAGTAGGCATAATTTTTTCTAACCAGTAACTCTAACTGCAGTTTATTTGTATTGTATGTCTGTACTAAAATATTCTTTCCTTTAAATGTGTAAAATTTGCCGTCGTTTGTGTGTGTTGATTTCGTTTTTCTATAATTTTATTTTAAATTCTTTCTTAAATACTTTTTTCTTACAAAAAAAATTTGTTTTTGGTCTTGCAATTGGTATTTTTCTCAGTGTATTGCAAATAAAAATTTTAACAAAAACCTTCTACTTTAAAATCCAAAGTCAGTTCTTAAGTGTCTAAATATTACAATAATATTACAATATAAATTGTAAATTGTTTTTAGTATTAAAGATATTTTTCTTAATGGATGCTACATTGCTACAGCTTAATTGTAAATTAGCGCGTTAAAAAAATAAAACTGCATTAAAAACAAGTGATTTCGTGCTAAAAAAAAAAACAGTTGAAATATTTTTAAAACTAAAAACTTTTTATGCTTTAATATGAACGTACTTGTGACTTAGCCACCAAGATCGTTCGATGTGACTCCTTTAGACTTTATTGCAAGTCGCAGGTTTATGCGAATAAACCGCTATGCTTCCAATACTATCAACCAGGGTAAACACCATTTTTTAACAGTTTTTACTGCTCTTTTAAGCTCCATGAAATTTCTAACGAAATCAAGACTCTTATGAGCTGTAAGAATATCTAGTAATCTAGCACTAAAATTTTAATACTGAAATTAAATCCTGAGTGTTAAATTTAATTGTGTTCTATATTGTGTGTAATATTACGTTCAAAAATAAACATTTTAAGACAAATTGTATTTAACCAGGGTTTAAAATAAAGATTTAACGTTTAGTACATATTTTTAGTACAACTTTATTGCTATTTGAAGAAATTCTCAAAACGAATTTTTACTATCAGAGAATCATAAAAAAATCACTTAAAAACTGGACTTTGGCTTTTAAGTCTGTTCTTTAAACGTGTTTGTTTAAGTTTATATTTTATTTTAATTTTTTTAATTTTAAACCTAATTTTTTTCCATAAGAAAAGTGTCAAAAAAAATCTTGTATAATTTAGTATTATTTTTCAAATTATTTTCTTTTATTTAATTTATTTTTCTTTTTTTATTTCTGTGTAATAAATGGTTGATATTGAACAATAAACTGAAAAATGTGTTACAAAAACAAATAAATTCCAACGAAAATAAACCAAAAAATAAAAAACAAAACCGAAACAAACTAGGAATACGGCTGTGATGACCATAGGTCCCGAAGAATGAGTGAAACCCATGTACTGCCCCATGCGGATTATGAACAAGATGTGGTGAGTAAAGGTTTTCAAATTCATTACATTACTTTCATATCTCTTGCAAAATTCATTGATACACAATTTTATTATTTTAATTACATACCAATACTTTTTATAATTTTATTAAATTTATTACATTTAAAACATACAATAATTAATACATACATATGGGGTTTCCCTTTAATTATATTTTCATAAAATTAAACACTTAAACCGCTACTTATATTCTAAACATTTTTTTGTTTGTTTATATACTCTCTACTGTTAAAATGAAATTTTAAAAACAATTTACTCTTCTTCTTTTCTAATTAAAATTATCTGTTTACATTAATAATTATAACTAAAAAGAAAATTATTTAAATTTTTTGATGTAATGTTGGTCGAAAATCCTCACCACCCTCTTGATATGATTGCTGGTGATGGTGATTGGTTAAAATCGATTCATTTGCTGTCACTAGATAGTCACGTGGTGGTGTATAGGGTCTATCTAGAGGATAATAGCCGCTACGTGGTGGGCTATTACCGCTAGGTTCATATTTGGGTCGTGGTATACGTAATTGTTTAATTTCCGTTAAATATGATTCCATTTTGTCTAGTAAAGTTAACTGAAAATATAAGAGAAAAAGAGATCGAAAATATTATTTGAAGCTAAAATGAAAAGCAAAATTTTTTAATAAAATTAAAGAAAAATTCCTATGTATGAGGGTAGTCCGTGAGTTTGTACAAAAAGTAACTTTTTTTCAAGATTTTCTTCATTGATTTCCATACACGTTGTCCAGCGTTTCTTAAATATTTTTAGTCCCATTGTCGTGAAAAGGTGACTCAGTATTGCAGCCATACATTCTATTGTACTCCATCAAACTTTATAGGGTATACCTATAACGTATTCCCTAAGTCTATTGCATAATTCCCTGCCTAGCAACTGATACGCACACAAGTGTTTCTTCCTCGAATGCATAAAGCCTCTACCTACATTTTGCGATCGAGACAACCCCAAATCGAATGTACTATCTTCGATTTAACCTCATAAGAGCCGTGTGCTCTAATAGCCTCTTTTGTACCTCCTATCCAAGCTGAATTAAGCTCATCTTTCCATGGTATAGCATTCCGCTTGGAAGATACGTGCCAGTTTCCGCATGGGCACTGAATATTTAACGGAATAAACACCTAACCATCATGTATAATTTCTGTATTATTGCAACTCCAGCATTACCCTGCATGCCTTTTGTATATCAGTATAGCATGTCTGACCTTTACTGAGATGCTCTCTATATGAGACCTCTATTTACTATCCTAAGTTATTCCTGGGCATTGGACCTCCATTTTCAGTGATATTATCTCACCCAGGAGTCGAGCATTCTTCCAGTTCCGGATTTATACTCAGACCCATCGCCATGCACCAAAGACTAACCTCTCTGAATGATACCGTAGAGAATCTGTTCAAATTTTCTCTTAGCCATCAAGACTATATTGTTGCCACATTCTTTGCAGTCAATGCCCGCCTCAGATAGTTTTATTAGGAGTTCATCCACAATCAGACTTTTTATTAGTGGTGAAAGAGCACCATTCTGTGAGTATTCTTTTCCGCACATCGAGTGTAGCTTCGTCTTAGCTTAAGAACAGAACACCCATTTTATTCTTTGCATGTATTGTTGACTGCTATATCCGCCCGTGGCGATATAGCGTGGAAAACTGAAGGAATGACAACAAATTTGATAGATGCAGCTTCAACAAAATGGCTGTTATCAACTGTTCCTGTTGGAAGACCTGATACGTTAATTTTTTTTAAATAATTTTTATTTTTATCTAAGACTTGATTAAAAATTTATTTTAAAGAGGTTCATTGGCCACGCGCGTAAAAAATTTATTTCTAACAACAAAAGATTGTCATTTGAAACCTTTTGTCAATGATATGCCAACTAAATACTTGCACTCTTATTAAGAAAATATCACATGAAATAAACAGAAAATGAGCTACACGCTCTCCCACACTTGAAAGTGAAAATAGATACCTTTAGGAAATTTAATCTATTTTTTGTTTGCTAACCATACATACTTAACACATGTCATGTTTGTTTAGATTTCAATCTATTCGGTTTCCTAACAGAAATTTAAAATAAAATTTATTTCGCAATCCAAATCGAACATTGCGGAGCTTATAATTTTAATACAAGCTCTGTAAATACTCAATACATACATGTGTATATGGAAAGGTCATTGAATTAATTTTGTTGTATTTTTTTTTCTAATTAATAAGCCATAGCCTTTAGTAAATGGCATCATATTTCCAAACGGTTATTGACTGTAGGTTTTAAACCACAACAATTGTTTTAAAATAAGCAAAACAAAACAACAACATTCGGTTGACTAAGATCGATTATTTAATAGCCTGCACTACAAAAAGTATTTTGAAAAATTCAATTTTCAAATATATAAGTAAGACGAACTGTAGATCAACAAAATTCGTTGAAATGATTTAAAAGTAAGGCACCGTAACAAACTTTGTATGGCTACCACAACGATGATGTCCATGTATGAATGGTTATCTGGACAAACAAAATTTTTGAATTTTTGGACGATACCCGTCCACTTTAGATCCAATAGATTTCAATGCAATGTCAATGGTCCATATCTCTTGAGAACAATGTTGTCCAGGCCAATGCTGTTAACGGCGAACACTACATGTTGACGATTACCAATTGCTTCTGGTCTGAGTGTCGATTATTCAATGTCCAGCAATAACTCCCAAATCTATGCTAAACGACCTCTTTTATAGTTTGGACAGACTTTACGTTCGCCTTTATTCCAAACATGAACAGATTTGCTGCGCTGTATTGCACACATGAAGTCGCCGTAGTCTAGTAGGCTCATTAGACGCGAGTACGCGCTTTAAAGTCCAATTTAGATATTTCGAACAAAACGAAATATGAAAAAATATTTCTTCGGTGACTTCCTCTCTGCAGTCTACTGGTAAAACTCTAAGAATAAATACAAATTGTCATGAAAAATTTGTCAAAAATCTGTCGTTCCGTCCCATCACTCATGGATAAAATTAACACACACAACGTGGGTAGGATGAGAAGTTAGTTTGTAATCTTAACTGAAGGGTTGTAATGACCAATTAGTAGTCCACGCATCCTAAACTATCCATGTGGTGTTCACTGAATCTACTAATGCTTTGTCAATCATAAGTTTGAAGATTTTCAATGGTATTCTGAATGTAAAGAATTCACTCTGCAGTTTTCCGTTTCTCTCTGTTTTTCTATTGATTTGAATATTGCACCACTCTGTCATCTCATTGATAGACTGTTCTAAGGGTCATTATGTTGTAACTGAACCTAACATTTTGCAGGCTCTATCAGAATGTATGCTAATATCTTTCAATGAGATATTTTCATCATCATTTACGCCGAAACCATTTTACCACTTATTAATTAAACTTATTTAAAAATTATCCGGTTTAAGTTAATATTACTCTATTGAACTTCGCCTTCAAACACGACCTGATGGCAAACCTTCCAAAAAATTCCTTTTTCAAAACTTCATCTGATGAACATCAACATTTTTTGGAGATTTGTAAACTCTCTGTCATCAGGTTGCCGGTCTAGTTCACTAGTGCAATAGACGCTATACACAGCACTAGCACACTGTATTAAAGAAGTGCTTCTTTCATGCCTGGCTTTTATAAAATTAGTCGGTTTGTGCAAATAGTCAATCTGTTCTTAACTTTTGAATAAAGTTCTTTAATTTTGATGATAATATCGAATTTGTAAAATAAAAACCCATCAATTATACGCAATGACTGTATGGAATAGTCTTTTTGTGGATAATTGTTTAATGTTTTCAAATGTTTACAACATTTAAAATTAACTTTAAGTTCTGAATGATTTGTTGCATTTAAAAGAAAGAGAATTTCATTTTTGTTTTCTTTTTTTTGAAGTGATTTATAATAATTTCCCTTTTTTCTTTCTTTTAAATCCATTAAAATTTACAAGAAATCAAACAACAACAACAACAAAAAATACAAATGAACAACAACAAAAAACCACTTAAAAATTTTTCTGTGTATTTTGATTTAAAAATTGTTTTAAAGAAACATTTCGTTTCAATAAAAAGAAAGAAGAAAGAAAAGAAAGACAGAAAAATATGATTTTATTACCGTGTAGGAATAATAAAAATAACAACAACAAATAAAAATAATTACAAAATAATCAGTTGCCTGCCTGTTGTATTCCCAACATAAAAGTTAAATTACAACAAACATAACATGAAATATAACCCATTCCCTTATACCACTCTGTCACTCTCTCTATCTATCTCTCACCTTATTACCACATTTCATTCACTATCTTTAGATACGTATGTATAGCTGTAAACCACGGCAATTTATTCTGGACAAACTTTCTGGGAATATGAAAAGAAATGAAATGAAAAGACAACAAACAATAGCCCTCCCGTAAAACATTTCTACTTCAAGCGTATTTACCTGTACAACCAATCGCATACCATCCATACCATACCATACCATACCCCTGTAACTCTTTAGTCAGTAACTTCAAAGAATTCAAACATTTTCACGCAGGAAGAACCTTAACAGTGACACACAACTTCCATTTACGTTTTAAAACCTTTACAAAACTGTTGCTACAGCTGTTGCTGTTGCTGCTTCAGTTGTGTGATGTTCTTTCTTTTGCTTGTTGCAGTCTTTATTCTTTTCTTTTCTTTTTTTTTGGGTACTGGTTATTGGTACCTTTCCAGACTGTGGTTTACTGTGCGTGTGTGTGTGTAGTACTTTTTCTTTAAAGAATGCTGACCCACTTAAATTTTTGTGAGCCACCATATCTTACCATATGGGATACGATGGAGTGTATAAATCCAAAGCAGACAAAAACAACAACAAAACAGGTATTGTCTTGAAATGGAGTAGAGTAGAATGATGTCAAATAAGTCAAGACCATAAAATGAAAACGACCATAAAACAAAAGGTGAACAATTTATTGTGGATCCATATTGCGGCGGTATGGTATGGTAGCATAATGGAAGCAGCACCTGACGTCACCTAAGAATAAGTGAAATTTATTTTGGGCAAAAAAAGAAGAGGTTTTGTTCGTTCTACTTTAAAGTTTAAAAGTTTAATTTACATAAAAAATCTTTAAAATTCTCACCAAAAAAAAAGTACTTAACATATCCAAATTTTTTTTTCTATAATCAACTAAATTTATCTATAAATTATCTATAAAAACCTTAAGTCATGTGGCCAATCACCCTCGAAGGGAGGAGCTCCACTTTCTCTAGTATTTACGCCCATTCTGATACCTCTTGTCAATACTCAAGCCGTACATCAAACATTCCCTAGAGAAAACCAGTCCGATTAAAAAATAAATCTCACTATTGCAGCAATCTTTATATTTGGGAGCTAGGTTCAGGATGTCAAGAAATACTTCCGCATTTTTATCACAAGAGCAGGCCACTGAGAGATAAGCTGAATAATAGTCTCTTACCCCTTTTCAGACCTACAGATCCCGCAAATCTTTCGGCATGCCTACCAAAAAGTCTGTGGCCTGTGAGAGAATCACTATTGTGCGTTTAATGGCCATGCGATGTAAGGATAGAAGTGAGTTGGTCCTCTTCTTATTCAAATGTGTCCAGCAGAGTCTAGTAATATTGCTCGCATTCCACTGCCCCCACCGAAGTTGTGCCTCCCTATAAAAAGATTGACCAAAGCCACGTTAACCGATTATAGCCCTGTAACATGCAGCAGATTGCGAGCTCTGTACCGATCTTGGCTAGCTTGTCAGCAATGCAATTTTCAACAATATTCTTCTATTTCGGAACCCATATAAGAGTTTGCTTTGAATGATCAGAAATTTTCCTCAGAATTCTTTGGCGTTCGTGGAAAAGAAGGAACCTTGAAATTACGTTTGTTGGAGACTTAATCACTACCTGGTTGTCAGAGTAAATCAATAGATTTTCAGGAAAAAATCCCGCCAACCAATAACAATTGCGCCATTTTCAAAATACCAATGACTTTTGCTTGAAAAACACTACAGTGAGCAGGATGCCTGCAAAGAAGTTTAATGTCAGAACCCTTAATAAATTGCTACAGTCCACCCAAGCATCTTCGAGTATAAAACTCAAGGCTTCCACTGAGAATCCACTGATCTCTAGACCACAAGTCTCTTCTAAAATATAGTGTTCTATTCAGAAAGTTATAAAGCATTTGTTTGTGTCGTCCCAGGATAGCAGCAAGCATGTCTATAGTCCAGGTTGGGCTACCAATTGGAGGACATTAAGCCGTACCTATGTCACCAACTCACATCAGGATATGATTCTGTGCCAAAATTATAAAACATTGGCTTTCTGAAGAGGGTACAGCATTATTAAATGCTTTGTAATCAAATGGTATTCACATAGTCTGTGTAGAATTTCTTAATGGTACTTTCTTTATTTTTGATCTAATATAAGAGTTGGTACTATTTTGTTAACACTTCTAACAGTTTTCAAAACTCTTATTGGATTTCTATTTTAAATTAGGAAAAATTCCTTAAAAGGTACTATTTTGAAGAATTATTAAGTCGAAGGGTTAATGGAGAGGTTAAAAGGTTAAAGAAACCTTTTCAAAAACTGACCATAATAGCACCAGTCTTACTAGTCTTTGAAATTTTTAGGCTTTCTTTTTAAAATGCGTTGTTTTATTGTTATTTAATCAATAAATTGATAGTAACTTTTGTTTTCTATATACAATATATACATATAAATTTAATTTTTCTTTTTGTTTTATACAAAAACAAAACAAAACAAACTTTCCCGGTTAATTTAGAAAAAAAGAAACAAGAAATCTAAATTCAAATCTGGTTGCTTTTTTTTTACTGCCCCATAATGGCATTAAAGTTTATTGCGTATCTTAAGATTTTGTAATTTCGTCTTTCGTTTTTCATTTTTTTTTATTTTCTTTTTGTGTAGCTCTCCTCTAAATGCCACATAAATAATCTTTCGCAATATTACGTGAAGTAGTCCAAATATGGGTCAGAGTGGTTAGTTTATATGTATGTCTGTCTGCCTTTCTTTTTATTCTCAAACAAACCAAAGCCAAACAAATTTCATGAATTGAATACAAAACATAAAAAAAATGTACCAAATAAGTATTTTAAATACAAATTTGTTGTGACTTAATGGCCTTATTTGGCACATACAAAATAATTTTTGAGACATTATTGTTAGAGTGTGGTACTTTTAAAAAAGAATTATTTAACAATTCCGCTTATCTACTTATCATCAGGTGGTATTACTTAATTTCCTTTGCATTGCCTTTGAACTTAATGCAGGGAATTACGCAATTACTACCACCATTGTCACGTAGAAGTCATAAATTTCGAAATGTTGTAATTTTGAATTTATGTTTAGAAAAACCCTAATTGTGAAACTGTTTTAACCTATTCAGAAGTTATAAAGATCCACGTACATTAAAATTTAAGAGATCGCTGGTATTGCCACAATTTACCCCTAAAAAGTACTTGCCCAAGATTTCCTTTTTCCATAATTTCGATGTTATTCAGACATTAACTGATTTATCGACATTATTATTCAAGGGTTATTTAATAAATTTACTTACTTAGTTCCTATCCTATGCCTATCGTTTAGTCAAGTTTATAACCTAGCTTCTCACACCAACCAAATTGTGTGTGATTTTTCCCCGATATTCCCATGCTATTTTTGATTTAACCTCAATAGAGCCTTGATTGGTGGTCTAACAGCCATGTCCAATATTTTATACCACCTATTCAAATTGCATTGAGCACATCTTTCAATGGCATAGACTTCCGTTTGGAAGTTGAATACATTTTTCCAAGCATCTGTTCCTACTCCACAGATGCCTTTTGGCCCTTTAGCGGTCTGGTGGATACTCCATGCAAGCTCTTCTACTTGTTCATTAAGGAGGATAATTCCCACATGACTTAAGTCCCAACTGGTTCAGCTTCCCCAGACAGTACAATCTTCGATTCAATATCATAAAGTCGACAGCTCGAATGGAGGCCTGACTGTCTGATAGTATTGCAATGGCCTGTATTTTGTACCATCTATTCAATTGTTTAATTGAGCACTATACCATCTTTCGATGGCATAGATTTTCGCTTGAAAGATATCCGCGAGTTTTCCAATGAATTTTCATTTTGGGACCAAAAACTTCCGCTCCTGTTCCAATATCCGTTCAGAACCCATCTGTATACCAAAAAATAGTCCAAATTTTGAAAGTTTATATTGTTTCCAGATTACTTCATTCACTTTTGTTAAGAAATCCCGTTGCGAAGCAATGATTCCTTCTAAAATAGTACCTTTTACAAAAGTACCTTTCTAGAAAAGTACCTTCTCAAAAAAGTACCCTTCCGAAAAAGCACCTTTTCAAAAAATAATATTTTTATGTGGTGATTTTTATAATTTGCACATAGGTTTTCTTTCAAACGAATCTTTCCTTTCTTTTTTCTTTTTCTGTCCAAAAAGAGAAGTACCTTTTTTGCATGATTAAGAATATTTTGTACATCATAAAAATAAAAGTATGACATGAAAGTCGATTATACTTTCATTTTTGCAACAGCAATAAATTGCCTCATAATGAGTGTGCGAGAATTCTTTTCTTTTCTTTAATTTCTTTTTAATTCTAGTTTCGGAAAAAAAAACACCCAAAAGATGTACCCAATTCGGGTACAAAATTGTTATGCTTTTAAGCAAACGCAGTAAATAAAAGTGTTGAATTTTAATTACGATGGCTTACAAACAATTGTTTTATGGCTTTTATTTAATACTTTGCTGTTGTTGTTGGTGTTGTTGGTTTTTTTTTATATAAATTTTTCAAAACCAAGTCAAACGTGACTAAAATAATTAAAATTTTAATACAAATTTGGTGTATCAAAAAACATTTAAAACAACGACGCACACATTGAAAGTGACCATGTATGGTACCAGCATAGCACCACTATATGTGGATACGATGTAAATAAAGACAGACAGACAAATGATGATTGTTGGGCATACTAATAATGGCCAAAACAAAACAAACAAGTGCATAAACAAAGTTAAATTAAAAAAAATTTTATGAAGACAAAAAAACGGTTAAATGAGTGTAATTTTTTTCTTATTGCTGTTGTTGTTAATAAAATGGTAACAACTACAAAGTCTTACGCTTATTACTTGACTATCTACGTTTATTAGACGTTGTATAGACGTTTTACACTCGTACCATTAGCTTATTTGAAAAGTAAATTACCTAGAAAAAGTTTCAAATGTCTTTTAATCAAATTTTAACCAAATGAGGGGGGAAATAAAACATTTACTTGTAAAAAAAAAAAATAGAAAGAAAAACAAAATAAACGAAAAAAGAAAATAAAAGTGAAAGTCAATTTTCCAGCACAGCAACAAAAAAAAAAAATAGAAAAAATCATCAGCCGCAATTTGCTTAACCAATTTTTATATTGTAATAGACCGACCAGCACCATGATTATTAACATTTACAGCAAAAAACCATAAAAGAAATGTTTTTTTTTGCTTTTTTATTTAAACAAATCAATTGTTTTATTGCGTTTTTCTGCTATTGTTTGCATAGTGTAACAAATTCTCTGTTTGTGCAAAAAATAATCATTCAATCAATCATTGTGTGGTGCTTCATTCATTCCTACAAAACCAGCCTAGTCTCTGCCTCACTTACAAGACTTGTTAGCAACATTTTTGAATGGTAAATCCATAAAAGCCTTTAAATACTCTTCAAATGCTTTTAATCGAGCATAATTGAAACATTTAAGCTTAAATAATTGATTTAATGTGCGTGTATGCGTGCATGTTTGTGGCATAAACATGTCAAAACTAAAAACAATTTGAAATCATGTTCAAACCAAATTAAACACAAAACAATCCCTTAAATGAAGCAAACTAGCAAACTTTGTTAAGCACTAATTAGAGTGGCCAGATTGTTTGCGATTAAGTAAACCAGTTAAGTGAAATTTAACATTTAAGTTGTTATGTGGTGAAAAGAAATTTTTACATTGTGTAACAAAAAGAGAAAAAAACTGAGATGATTAATATAGGCTTACAAAGGCAATATCAAAAATGGATGTAACACATCTGCATTTTGCAAAGCATTTTGATTACCAGACCTTTGGGGCAGACCAATATAAATGTTTCCTATAAAAGACCGTACACATATGTACATAGTTCCTAAAATCTATGGGCTTCTTCAGATTAGTTCTCTTAAACAGCTAATAGTGGCCGGTTAATAACAAATTTTGCCCTGTTAAAGACAAATTCTAGTCTATTAAAGGCAAAAAGTGGCACAGCTAAAAGTGTGGGTTTGCGTCTTCACGCATTTATTTGGACATTTAAGGAGGCAGTTTTTCTAGCATGCTGTTTATAGGGCCAATCGTTTACTTATTCTTTTAAAGTCCACCGATCTGGCATTTTTTTTTTCTATAAACATTAGATTCCTTCGACCTCTATGGAGGGCCAGATTCTTTTCGTAATCGTGGGCTATACAAATTTTTTTTCTTATTTCTCAAAAATATATACCAATACCCGAGAAAATGAGCAATAAATTAAGCTCATAAGCCATTGTATCTTCTCAAATATGTATGTATGCCCTATTAAACAATTACATTGGCCACTATAATTACCAGGCATATGTACGTGGCCTCTTAGAATGCTGATCAAAGCAGATGATATCTTGTAATGCTTCTCGGAGAAGGAATAATGAGGCCTAGAGCATTCAAATTATTAACATTTAGAAAGAATACCATAATCTTTCAAACTGAACGGTAGGAATTCAATTCCAAAAGGATAGCGTAGGAATAAAAATGATCTTGGATAGTTAGTCTATCCTCAAAGCTCTGAGCAGTTAAATAATTGTCACCAAACAAACTGAGTAGACTACCACTGCATCCTCTATCTTCTAACTTCAACAGGAGTCTCCTTAAAGGGGAGATATCAAATTGGAAAAATGAAACCATAGGCCTCGCTACTCCAAAAAGATACTCATTTTCATAACTAGGACATTGGATTCTATTCTGTAGTTGCCAAAAAAAAACTTGAGAAAAAATTTCGTAGTCATTTATAGTTCACTATGACTACAATTAGTGCCCACACATAATGGGTATATCAGGTGCTAGTATCTGAAAGCTCTGTTTTGAGGAAGAGGAGTCACTGGAGCATTTTATTACATACTGTGCAGCAAGAAGGCATATTCTTATAGAGGATTCTACACGCATATATGCTGAGTGAATAGAATTTGCTTGTGGTACTCTTTTTAAAAGAGGTGTTTCATTCCCCTGGCGTACTAAGTACGGGTTTTACAGGGAGACCCTCGTTAGGCCAACAATGGTCTTGGTGTAATAAGCCTATGTGACTCTGAGTCCTAAGTATTATATTACATCTCTTGTGATTTTATAAAAGGACTAAAGCTGGCAACTCAATTGAAAGTTTTTTGCTATTAAGGAGCCTTTATTGTTGAATAAAAGTTTTCTTAAAATGTTTGTAAAAGTTTTTACCAAAAGGAAAGGGTACCAATTACCTTAAATTTCCGTTATTTCATTACAAGCAAATCGGCTTAGGAAAGGAAAAACATTCGTTTTTTCTTTTTTTGTTTTCCAACCATTAATAAGGGGGTATTAAAAAATTTGCTTTTACTTCGTCAATAGTTAAGGGGTAGGGAGCGTGTGGTGGGCAGAAATGGTGGTTGTGGTGGTGATATTGGTGATTGGAGTTATAAATTTTCGTTTTAATTTTTCCTGATGTTGTTGTTGTAATGTGGTTTTTTTTTCTTATTTTCTTTATTAAATTATAAGCCAAAGTTTTACCAAGTGTTGTAAGAGTGTAAGGCTTTCTTTCTCTCTCTTTCTTTCTGTATATAAATATGTATGGGTGTGTGTGTAAATGGCGTTGCAATTGTTGCGGAAAATGTGCTGTGTGTGCAACAATTTTCCGGTTTGCAGCGTTTACGTTTTATTTAAACAAAAGCCCATAAAAACAATAATAGTAACAGTAACAACAACAATAATTATAATAAAACCAAAATAAAAATTAAACACCATAAATTTTATATTTTCCTTCTTATGCATATTGTTTATACAGCACAGGCACAATATTGTTACAAACAAACAGTCAATAACAATAGAAAACAGAGAGGAGGGGATATTTATTATGTTGCTGCAGTACTTTTCAATCTATAAATTTTCTATAGTTTTTCCTTTCTTCTTTCATTTTCACTTATAAAATTTGTTGATTTTTTTGTTTTTTTTAGTAGCATTTTATTTTTATTATTTTTTATTTAAACTTTTATTTTTGTGGTAAAAAAAAAATTTTTTGCATGTTGATGTGTTTTCTGGCTTTAATTGTTTGGCTTTTTATAGTGAAAATATAAAAAATGTAATATAAACAGAAGTCTTTAGTGTTCATATACATTTTATATTGTAGACTCAACTTCTAGCAAAGCAAAGTGTAGTGAATGAATGAATAAATCATACACAAAATAAATATAAAATTTACACACGATCAAGTAAAACTTTAGCATACCCTATACCGCACTAAAATGATCTGAGGAAATTCTCTTCAGCTTTATTTAGGCAGCTTTACTTGATGGCCTTTTCTTGATACTCAACTAGAGGCTGTAGATTTGAAACTGCTTAGACTGTAAGACACACTCGAAACGAATAGTGTAGCTAAAGTGCAAATTCTCTCAATAATGCATTTGGCTTTCTGTAATAACAACAATGATTCCTTTCTTCTGAAACTATCTTTCAGGTATTCCAACATAATCCACTGCATGAATAGTGATCATCTCCCGAGTGTTAGAAAAAAAAAAGTCATAAAGGGTGATCTCTTTGAACAGTTTAAATGAATTTATTTGAGGCGATAAATGAATAACTTTCATTAACAATAACAAATCGTGAGATTTGATGTTTACCGAACTTGCCTTTCAATAGATTTATAGTCTGGCATTGTCGTGCAGCATGAGGCAATCTATTTTTAAAACAATTTGTCTAAAAATTCTTTGATCTTCGATGATCAAATTCAATGATTTCCAAGCGTTGTTCTTTCAAAGACGTGTGTGACAGGGTGAGCCACGGTATATTTATAAACAGCGGCTGATAATTAACTATCTTATTTGCTGTCTGACCACTGCAGTGTTTTCCATGCGGATGCAATGGTGGGATTTTCTTCTTAACTTGCTCAGATAGCCAAGCTTCGATTAAGTTCCTAACGAACATAAATTCAACGTCCGACCTTGTCCATGAATGCCGAGGATTTCTCAGGAATATTTCGAATTATTCAAAAGTAACTCTTATATGAGTTCCGAGAAATAGGGTTGCAGTTAGAAATTGTATTGTTGATGAATTGGCTGGGGTCTGCAAAAGAGTCAGGTTCTGAACCTCTCACTTTCTGACATCATATCAAAATTCATTTTGACTCGAGTTGGTTTCGTCTAGCGAATGTGGAGTATTGATTGTGGTATTACACAATGAGCCTAAATACATACAGGTCTAAGTGGTACCTCTTCCTTTATGGATAATCTAAGCGTTGTTCGTTTATTAATCTATTCATGGTAAAATACAGATGAAATGAAGTTCAGGTTGGTTATTAGATAAGATTAACTCAAATGCTTTACTATTGTCATATAATTTCTTTGTAATTTCCGGCTCTTATCGATTGTCTTGTACTAACTTAAGTTTTTCAAAATGCTTTCCACTAGAATGTGATTCTAACTCCTTCAATATAATTATCGTGTATTCAGCAATGAAGTCGCCGTAGTCTAGTAGGTAGTGTGTTGGCTTATTAGACGTAAAGCCATGGTTCGAGCCCCAGGCCGGACATCAAAATAAAATACAAAAAGTATTTCTTCGGCGACTTCCTCTCAGCAGATTTCTGGCAAAAACTCTGAGAGTAAATAAAATTGCCTTGAAAAGTTTTTCAAAAATCTGTTCGGAATCGACTTTAAACTGTAGGTCCCACCACTTTTGTAAAATTAACACACACAACATAAGTGGTGTGAGAAAGTTGGTCGTAATCCTGACTGAAGGGCTGTAATGATCAGTTATGTTATGTATGTATTCAGCAATGTTGCCAACAATTGTTGATAAGCCAAACAGTCTATTGCGATGTATAGAGTAGGGTACATAGATATGTACATATAAATAAATTAAAGGCACTACTAAAAGCAACACCAGACCACATCAATCAGGAAAAGTATAATAATAATAATAATAAAAATAAAAAAATAGTAAAACCATTAAAACTCCAGCTTAACATTGGTTATAAATTATTGTTTAATTTTTATTTCACACCAAAACCTATAAAAAAAAACGCAAATAAATCGCTTTCGCATACAAGACAAGTTCAATGATTTTTTACCAGCTTTTGTTTGGCCATACAATAGAAAACGGAAAAAACATTTTTCTGTTTGAATAATGTGATGGTCGGTCGGTCAGTCATTTCGGTATTAAATTTTAAAAATTATTTTCAAATGGAAATAAATTTTAAACGTTTCAGGAAAATACTGTCAGAATTAAAATCATTAACAGAAACCTTAATATTTTGCACAGAAAAAAAAAATTAAATTAAATCATTATTATTATATCTTCATCATCATCATCACCATCATCGTTATAACCATGTTCATTGAAATCAGAAAAAAACGAATAAAAAGCAACAATAAACTCAAAAGTGTAGAAAAAGCGCAGAGTGTTAATGAGCCATCATCAATTTAAAACAAATCGAAATAGTTTTTTTTTTTTGTTCAAACATTGAAAATAAATTTACAAACTTTTTCAATCAATTAAAATTCAATTTGCAAATAGAAGTGATAGAAAAAAGTATTTTTTTATTATTGACTTTAGCAAAAACGAGTCCATTTGAAAATTAAAAAAAAAATATTCACTCTCTTGATTTGCTTAAAGCGTTTCAGATAGTAGTCGACTTAGGGCATGTTATGGCAGACTCAATCAAGGAGCATTAAGTCGATTGTAATAACTTAAGAAAAATCAATCCCGTCCTATATTTGCAGTATTTTTGGCTTGATACCTACTATAACTTCTGGCACAATCACTGAGGCCTTTAAAAAACACGTTTGTAATCTTGAAAAAAAGGAACTTCAGTCTCATTCATCATTTAGACAGCAATCGTATAGAAAATGCTGTATAATTACCTCTTATGCCATGTCAAGGCAATTCGTTCACTCATTTCTTGGTAGCCAAATACATTAAACGTACCATTCAACCATACAGTGATCTGTAAGGACTCCAGCAAATAGTGTCATATCCCCCTTAACAACTGTTGCGGACTCAGATGTCCCTCATAGATCATATATAGATGTTGTCTTTACTAAAATTCGTAGATCATTCGTCAGCCTTAGAATTGTGATTAGACAGGCTTCCTTCCTGATGTTCCTTACGATTAAGCAGACTAATTAATGTAAGGCTAAGCACAAATAATTATTTTTCATATTCCATAAATAGAATGTGTAAAAGAGATGGCATCTCAACCAAACGTTTAATTATTATTTGAATATCTTCACTGATAGTAGTCGCCATAGTCTAGTAGGTAGTGTGTTGGTTTATTAGATGTGAGGGGTCAGACATCTCCAATAAAACGAAATATGAAGAATACTTCTTCGGCGACTTCCTCCCAGCAGATTTCTGGTAAAAACTCTCAGAATAAATAAAATTGCAGTTTCTCAAAAAATCTGCCGTTAGGCGTCGACGTTAAGCTGTAGGTCCCGCCACTTATGGATAAAATAAACACACACAACATTAGTGGTGTGACAAGCTAGGTCGTAATCCTGACTTGAAGGTTTGTAATGATTGATTATGTGTATTATGTACATATATCGAAACTGAATAAAGGCAAGTTGAGTGCATCCTCCGCCTTGCTCATATTTGAATCGATTAGTTACGGTGGATAAAAATGAAATGCAGAGCATGTAGAGAAGATATCGAATATTTGGAGCATTTTTTGTGTTAATTCATAGCTTTCGTAAGCCTGATATGCTTAGGTTTCCTCAGAGGTGTGAAGCAGAAGAAGCTAAAGAAGTCTAATTATACTGGCTTTCTATAGAATACAAACTTTCTGTAGAAAGTACGGTTCTGTACTCCGAATAGTGAGCACACAACAAGCTAAATTCTATGTCGATTAGAGTGAGACCATGAAGCCTTTGATATGTGTCCTCTCTTTCAATTCGTTGGTGAATAGTTTTTGAGTTTGTAGCTTAGATTTCACCAGTTTTGGATGTCAGTTTTGCAATTCATTCGCGCCATAAACTCATGTGAGTGTTTTCTTGTTGTACATAAAATTCGTTTAAAAAAATTGTTTTAACCTTTACTTGAGAAACTAACCCCCATGGTTTCATGATTTACTTCTTTTTTTTTTGTAACAAAAACGTTTTGCAACATTTATTTACGTTCTTGGGTTTCTGGGAAACTTTAGTTATTTTTTTATTTATTTTATTCTCCTCAGACAGTCATAATTAGCTAGCAATGGAAAAGTAAATTTTTTGTTTTTGTAAAATTTAGTTTATTTTTTTTTTACTTTTTCTTCAAAATGACTTTCTTTTTCTTCAAATACTTGAATTGTTATGACACATAAATTCGCACAAAGGCACATAAAAAAAATAGAAGCAAGAAATTTTCTGAAAGCAAATGAGGAAGAGGAGATGGTGTCTGGGAAGTGTAAAATAACCTCAATAATGTGCTAATTTTGTCGTTTTCTTATATGAAAAGAGAAATAAAATTAAAAAAAAAAGAATCAAAAAAAATTATTAAAAAAAATAATAAAAACAAAAACACTAAAGTGTGAAAAGAAACTGTAGAGAAAGAAGGAAATTGTTTTTGGCCAGCCAAGTGTTTTTAAATGAAAGTAAGGAATAGAAAAAATCTAGGCTCTACCCAGGGAGTCAGGGAATGTATAAGTAAGCAAGTGAGTGAATGTAGCAGCATAGTCACCCCATTATAAACTCTATAAAGCAACAACAATGCGCACACATACACACACAAAGATGAGGTTAATTAAATTCAAACAAAAACTAACATCACACATACACTGTGATGCAAGCAAATATTCCTCTTCTCTAACAAAGTAAAAGAAGCACATATACATACATACACACTCAGTGTTTGAGGAAAAATCCATTAATATACCAACCAAGTTAATATAACAGCCAGCAGCAGCAGCTTTACCAAAAATTCACACACAAAGTGTATTACAAGCCATCATCATCATCATACAGGCCTTTTGTTTTGAGAAGTTATTGCATAGTTAAGCGGATGGGCAGACAGATGTTTGGTCGACCGGTTGGTTGGTCGGTCGGTTGTTGGCTGGATAAATGGTTGGGTGGCTGGTTAGCGCTTCTATTTGTTTGGCCTATTCGTTTAGTTAGACAACCATATGGCCAAGTGTGTAAAAATTTGTATTGTTGTTACTTCTTCTTCTTCATCGTCTTTGGTTTTCCCAGTCTAGGCCAAGTTATGGGAAACCAAATTCGAGGTTTCGCATGATCTATGATTTCAGACACCAACCAACAATTGTTGTTTGTTGTTATTGTTGTTGTTGTTATTACGTTATACTCTTATATGGTTAATAATGTTACGGCTAAATCTAGCTACTGTTACAAATTTCAAATTTTTTTCGTCGTTGCTATTGCTATTGTAGTTGTAGTTGCCTTTTTTATATTGTTATCAAACTTACATATGAAACCATTAAAACAGTAATGCTAACATGTCAAACTATTTGAATTTTGATAAAAAAAAAAATTATTTTAATTAATTAAAAACGCTTAAAAAGGAACAGAAGTCTTAAAACCAGTCTTTTGTGAACCGATAAGACAAATTTAAGAATTTAACAAGACAGGCTAAATTGAAATACTTTTTAATTAAACAAACCTGTTTGCAAAACTTACGTCAGCCTATCGAAATACCTTCTTGCATATTTTATAACAGATTAAAGAGAATATTTTTGGTCTCTTAATCTTAGACAAAAATGTCGAAGTTACTAACGATGTTAAACTAGTTTAAGGACAAACTCATTAATGCAATATTTAAGCTTGCTCGCTAATTGCACAATTAAGAATCTCTAAATAGAAAATAGATCTATTTTAGTTAAGTTTCTGTTATACAGTGGGCATAAGCAAATTAAAAATTATTACTTTATAGCCCGCAAATAACAGAAGAAACATGGCTTCGTAGATCGTAGTAACGTATGTATGTAGGTATGTTAGTAGTCCCCAACTCGAGAGGATTGATACACTTCGGTGGTCACGTTTGGCTCATTGTGAGTTTCGAGTCTTCATTTTCCCTTGTTCTAGAACCATCCGTAGGTCGTAATGAAATCTTCTCCCATCACATAACGCTGGGCATATACCTAATAGCTAAAGAACAATTTTCTTCTTCATTTCTGAAGCGTCTACGGTAGTCATTTGTCATATACACACAGTTACTAAAGTATACATACGGTTAACAAATTTCAAAAATTTTGTAACCAATCCGTTTTCGATGAAAATCTTTATAATTTCCTCAATTTTAAGACGGTCTTTTGCATTTGTTAAAACAAATTTCACAAATTCCTGAACCAATGCAAAAGAACGTCCTAAAATCGAAGAAAGATGTCAGACAATTATAAAAATTTTCAACGAAAACGGATTGATTAAAAAATTTCTGAAATTTGTTAACCGTATGTATACTTTTGTGGCTGAGTGTACATACATAATTGGTCATTACAACCTTATGTTGTGAGTGTTCTTTTTTTATACACGAGTGCGACCTACAGTCTAAATTTGACTCCGAACTACAGATTCTTGAGAAACTATTTCATGGCAATTTTATTTACTCTCAGAGTGTTTGCCAGAAGACTGCTGAGAGGAAGTCTCCAAATAAATATTTTTTCAAATTTCGTTTTGTTGGAGATGTCTGACCAGGGAGCGACTTCATTGGCCACATAGCCAAGACAAATACATCTCACTGGTATACTCAGACTGCAGTGTCCGGTTATGATTCCGACATCTACGTTTAGCATTCTCCTATGGAATTTCAGTAGACTTATTGTGCGCACTTTATCCAGTCCTGGCCAGACTTGCTGCTTTATCTTGCTTTACACCGAAACTGCCTAATCTATTATTACAATATCAATCCTTAGCTTATATTCCTAAAGTCACTCTTCCGAAAGTTAGATGTTTATGTCATATCTGACCAATTCATTCGCTCTTAAATTTTCCACAATATCACTATGTCCTGGTACCCTAGGCAGCCGCCTGTCTAACAACAAAAATTCGCAGGATAAAATTAAACCTAGAAACCTAAAATAAACCTTTGCCTTCAGCTCTTACTTGCGAATTATAGTAAAACCTGAATATTGTAAGAAATTTCGTAAAACTTTCATGCGACAACAATAACGTGAATTGAAATAAAAACAACATTTAGTAGCCAAAATAAAACGGGCAAGTTTAAATAAAGCTCTTGAACCAATCTTCAATTAATTGTATTAATTTGAAAATAAAATAAAGCTCTCGAGTTGAAATAAAACTCTTTGATTAAAATAAAACTCTCGAGTTAAAATAAAACTCTCGAGTTAAAATAAAACTCTCGAGTTAAAATAAAACTTATACATTAAAATAAAACTCTTAATCTTAAGTAAATCTTTTGAATTGAAGTAATAAACGTGGATGCACCGATAGTCTAGGGAGTAGCGTGATAGCGTAATAAAGTGCGAGTATGGAGGATTATAGATTTGATTTCCACCAGAGTTTCTGGTCTGTAAAACTTTACCTAGGGAAGATTCACTGAGTGTTAGCCTCAGAAAAACAAAAACGAGTTTTAAATAAAAATTGGAAAATATAAAATAAAAATTCTAAATTTAAATAAATCTCGCTGGAATCAAGCTAAAATACACGTTTCTATTCTTCTCGTAATAAGAAATTTTTAGAAAAACTCTTTTAAACTATTTTAACAAAAAATGGATGGCAACAGAACTTCCTTCCATAAATTTCTCTCATTTTAGTGGCGGTTACCATCTGCATTTGCCAACTCGAATGAAATCTGACTGTCATCCCTAATCCTATGTTTCAATAAGGCTATTAGGCTATTAGACTTTAAGATTTTTAATCTTTCTTTAGACATCCTTTGAGAAAAAACGCTCAATTAGCATTATTGGAGTATCATTAGTTTGTTATTGTTGTCTGTCTGTATTATTGTTGCTTTTGTTGTGATTTTTGTTGTTGTTAACAACACTGTTAAATAATGAGAATAAATGATGTTTCTAACAATGATGTTTGATGGCTATGATGATGATGATGGGGTACTGGTTGTGGTACTGGTGATATGAAGATGATGATGATGATGATGAAATAAACCATAAAAAAAAGCGAAAATCTCAATGACACACTAACGTTTCGGTGGAACAATTTTTTGATGTAATTCAACAAAAAACAAAAACATAAAAAATTGAAAATTCATGAAAAAGAAAGAAAAACTATAACATGCTCGCTCTCATGGTTTATAATTTTTATTGAAGTGGTCTTTACAACAGAAAACGCTGCTTAATTTATAATCAACTGATGCAGTGTGTTGATTTTTATTTTCGTTTTTTTTGTTGTTGTTTTGAGTCTGTTTTGTAACACTTTAGGCAGGAAAAGAAAAGAAATGCACACACTTATGTGCTGCTGCATAATAATTTTAAATTTGCTTTGGCTACAAACAAATGTGCGTTATTTTGTTGTCGTTTACTCTATAATTTTTTGTTTATTAAGTTGTTATTTTTAGTATTTTTTTCCTTCTATTTTTTTCTATTTTTGTAATTTAACAATTTGCTGAACGCTTTGTGTAAAGTGTTAATAAATGTTTATTATTTAAAGATAATTTGAAATGATTATGCTTTAAATAAACGTCAAGTAAAAAGGTGAATATACTTTAATGGTTAAAATATAGTTAAAAAAAAACAATAAAAATAAAAACAATAATAATGGAAAAAAAATTATTAACAACTTAAACAGAGCGTATTACAATAATGATTATACACACAGAGTCTCTGTTTTCAAAAGACAGAACAATTTTAAAAACTTATTATATTAAAATAATTTTTCTTATTATTGTATTTTAAAAATAAATTAAATAATTTATTTTTATAATTTGATTATTAAAACCCACCTTTTTCTGTAATTTAAAATTGAATTTTTTTTTTATTAAAAAATTCTTTAATTTTATTTTGAATTTATTTTTATTACAATTTTTATTAACTTTACTTTTATTTCTACTACAAATACGTTTATTTTTTCTTAAAAAAAAATTAAATTTTTTTTTTATCAATTCTTTGTTTATACTACTTGAGAGTAATCGAACCGCACGCTTTAAACGCTAACGACTGACTATTTTTAAAGTTTGTGGCTAAAATCGTATGCCAAATGCCGCAAAACAAAAAGCAAAAAGCCAGCAACAAAGCAAAACACAAAACTCAACGTTTATAAGTTGATTTTATATTCTTTTTTGTTGTTGTTGTTTTTAAACTTATTTTTGATTTGTTATTGAAGTTGTATACAAAATACAAAAATCAAATGCATACCCTACACGAGATAAATAAACTGCTGGGCCAGCAAGAATAGAATTGTTTAAATCACGTAAAGCAAATTTTTCTCGCTATTTCCACTTGGTGCCAGGTCAGGCATCTCCAACTCAACGAAATATGAAAGAATATTTCTTCGGTGACTGCCTCTCAGCAGGTCTCTGGCAAAAACTCTGAGTAAATAAAATTGCCATGAAAAGTTTCTCAAAAATCTGTCGTTCGGAGTCGACGTTAAACTGTAGGTCCCGCCACTCGTGTATAGAAATTAACGCATACAACATAAGTGGTGTGAGAAGCTAAGTCGTAATCCTCACTGAAGAGTTGTAATGACCAATTATGTATGTATTTCCACTTGTACATAAAAACGTTTCTTTTGTTTCTATAAAAAGGCACTTTGGTTTCACTATCTGTATTGTTTTGAATAAACGGCGAATAGAGTTGAATAGGGCTGCTTCCCACCTATTACTCACTTAATTGATCATTACTACCCTTTAGTCAGGATGACAACCTAAAGCTTCTCACAGCCCCTTGCTGCGTGCATTAATTTTATCCATAAGTGGTGGAACCTAGAGTGTCTACTCCGAACGACAGATTCGACAAACTTTTCATGAGAATTTTATTTACTCCAGAGTTTTAGCCAGAAGACTGTTGAGAGAAAGTCGCCTAAAGAAATATTTTTTGATATTTCCCTTCGTTCGAGATGTCTCAGTCTACATAAATACATAGCGAAATGCCTGAGGCAAGTGCAAACGCCAGAAAAAAGCAGGTTTGGTGCTAATCTAGAGTCGCTATTTGCTGTTTTATTGGCGCCAAATGTACGCCATGTAAAGACAGTATTCAATAACACTCAGAATTTAAGTTAAGACCGGCCCAACTAGCTCTCTGGTTCCATATATTGGGTCTTTTTTGAAGTGCTTTCTATCTTTAAATAAAACAAAGTACGTGTGAGATATAATTTAAATTTATTATTCGTTTAAAATACTTACTAATGCCATAATAAGTGGAAGACATCGTTCAAATGTCTACCACACCACGTCTAGTCTGGGTACATCGCCTTCAAATCGTCCAATTTTTCATGGCTCTGGTACGTACATCAGGTTGAATATTACTGATGGCATGTGTTATATTGGCTGTTAACCGCTGTGGTTTGTGACTTATTCGCCTACACCCGCGACTTAAGAAAATCCCACAAGAAAATATCGAATAGCGTCCAAATCGCAAAATCTCGGCGGTCAGCTCACATCAGTTCTACGTGGGATGCACATGCCTTTAAATCACTCTTGCATATACCGAATACGGTATGAGCTGTGTGCCACGCAGCGCCGTCTTGTTGAATCCCCTTGTCGTTGGTGTCCCGATTATTTAATACAAGCTAAAAGGATCCGATCAAGCTTTTTTTGATTTGTGGTATTATGGGTTCCTCGCTAGTTATCCTCTGGGGGTCTCCATTTCTTTGCTTTCTTACATGCAATAGTTTTTACATGAATTAATTGACTTAAGCTATTAGAAATGCCGTTTTATGGCTTGATATTAAAAAATGTTTTCAACTAAAAAGTTGCATGATATATAATTTAATTTGTACATATTATAGCATGTGAGAGTTATCTTCTAAATAATTTACAAAAGACTGCGTTAGATGATGTTAGATTGTACAATGCTTGTTGGGAAAGCTTATTCCCAAAGCTAGTTTCCATCTGCTCAAATCGGTTCTATTGCTGTGTTTTTTTTTAACAGTTTTTTTGAGTAGGGTTTATAAAAGCCTCTTTCCACCACATTCTGAAAATATATAAAAAAAAAAGTTGATTAGTTTTCTTGTTGTTGTTGTAGTGAAAAAAAAAAAAGAGACAGAATGAAAGAAAAACTTTAATTTGTTTTAGCTCTGAGGCAATTGTTTGTTTTTGTTCCTGTATATGTATGTGTTTGTGCTCGTGTTTTTGTTTTCATTTAAGTTGAGTTGAGTTGAGTTTACAATTTTGTTGGCTGGCTAAGAGCAGCCACTGTGCCAGGTACAGCGTAATAGGCCTCTACTTTGCTCTGCTTTAAGCTTTGCTTTTGAGTTGTTGTTGTTGTTGTCTGGCTAAATGGCTTTCTCAAGATCTTTCTCTGTGTTTATGTCTTTTGGCCAAAGATGATAATGACGTTGACGATGTTGATGTTGATGATGGCGATGATAAAAAAGTTTTTTAGTTCAGTTTCGTTACGTTTAGTTCAGTTCAGTTCTCTTCTCTACAATTTCATTTCAGTTTAGTTTTTTTTGATATTACTTTGCTTATTTGCTCTTTTGTTTTGTTGTATCGACTTCTTCTGTTGTTAGTGTTTTTGTGGTTCAGTTGATTGTCCAAAGTTTATGGCCTTAACAAGTATTAAAGCATAAAAAGCTTAGAGCACAGCACATCAACATCATATGTTGGCTAAAGGCTGTGGCGGCTATAATCAATGTGCCACATATTCATAAATATGTTAGTTTAGTTTAGTTTAGTGTGTGTGTGTATGTATGTATGTATAAATTGCATGCTGAGATGAGGTTAACAAACACTCTTACTTATTTTCACGCACAGATACATACATACATGTGTTTACATACATACAAAATGATCTTAAACAAGTCAAAATAAAAAAAAGAACAGCACAAAGCAAGACAATATTGTTATACATGTTATTACAGTTTATAGACTGACTTGATAGCTTTTTAACTTGGCTTAAAGCAAAAACAAAAAAAAAACTCGCGTTTAATGGTTTGCATAGAACAGAACAGAATGAACCACACATGCCTGTTGCAGTAGACCAAACGCAGACGCACACGCATTAATGGCCTTCTAAATGCAAGAAAACAAATAAACAAACCAGCCAGAAAAATCTCGGCTTTTAGCCAGATTCTTGGCGGCTAATAAAGATAAAATGAAAGAAACCTCCAATAAAGCACAAAAAAGAAAAGAAAAAATAACAAAATTAATGAAAAGAAAACGACACAATTTTATTATTTAAACCAGGAGGAAAAACTCAAAAAAAAAGAGAACTAAACGTGGGTCAAGTCTGCTTTAAAAATTTTAACTTGTGGCATAGTCTGCTGGTGCGCCTGTATGGTTGTTGTTTGGTTTGTTGTTGGCCCGTCATAGCAAACTTGAAGCAGCGATAAAATAACACAGAAAATAATTGCTTGGTTACTTGACTGCCTGCCTGGTCTCATCCTCGAGCACCAAAAAAAAAAAAAAAAAAAAAAAAAAAAAAAAAAAAAAAAAAAAAAAAAAAAAAAAACAAGAACAAAATAAAAATTGAAAATGTGGCATTAAAGATCATTTTAAGATTCTCAGACATTCTTTTGGCCCGATCATTTTTATGATCTACAAACTTCTTTTTCTTTCTTTTTTTCTCTTGGCCAAATTCTTTAATGGAATTACAAAAAAAAATAAGAAACAATTTGAATTCCCTTGAGAGAAGTTTGTAACAAAGCAAAAAAAAAAATTAAATAAAAAATACCAGCAAAAATTACAAAAAAAAAATCTTCAAAAAAAGAAGACCGGTTAAAATATTCTGTACATAATGTTACACAAAAATATGAAATAAGAACTTTAAATATACAGTCAGTGATAAAAGTAAAGCAACTGTAAAGAAAAAATTAAAATTTTTATTATTTACAGTAAATACTTTAACATTAAGCAAATTGTACTTACTTTTGTTACTCATTATTATTTGTCCTCTTCCACTAAGAATAACTACCTAGTGATTGTTAGGTTGTAGCTTGCCGTTCACGTGTCAATTTCACTTTGTGGCCACCCCTTGTGTTGCCCCTGTCATAATCCGTCAGTGGTAGGTTTGAGCCACCCTGAAGCTCCGAATGAAACTGTCCTGCCCAGATTTTCAAACGTTCTGTCACCCAAAAACCGATGACTCATGTCCGTAATTCTTGTGGGGTAATCCAAACTTGTTATCGAAACTGCCAATAGCGAAGTGGCCGGTTAGAACTCCTGTTCCACCTAGCCTGCTACACTAGTCACCTAGCCAGCAATACTAGCTGTACTAGATGCCTAGCCAGCTATAGTAACCACCTAGCTATTTATGCTAGACACTTGGCCAGCTATTCTGGTCACGTTTGAGTGCCTTTGCATCATTCAAAATATTATCTTTGGAATGAAATAAAAGTTTTGAAATTTTGTCTTCTGAAACCAAAAGTTGTGTATCACTGTCTATTTTTTTTTACTTATTAACAACCAAATCATTTCATTGTTTCTCTAACGCAGGTAATTAAATGGCCACAAGATCTCTGAAATTATTAGAAACCAAAAGTAAAATTTTGTTTCGGATCCGAGCAAAAATTATATAAAACGATAAGAATATCGATCGAAAGAGCCACCTATCCAGCTATACTAGCCACCTGTCCAGCTATATTAGCCACCTGTCCAGCTATACTACCCACCTGTCCAGCTATACTAGCCACCTGTCCAGCTATACTAGCTGCCTATCCAGCTATACTAACTGCCTATCCAGCTATACTAGCTGCCTATCCAGCTATACTAGCTGCCTATCCAGCTATACTAGCTGCCTAGCCACCTGTCCAGCTATATTGGCCACCTGTCCAGCTATACTACCCACCTATCCAGCTATACTACCCACCTATCCAGCTATACTACCCACCTGTCCAGCTATACTAACTGCCTATCCAGCTATACTAGCTGCCTATCCAGCTATACTAGCTGCCTAACCAGCTATACTAGCCACCTGTCCAGCTATAATAGCTACCTAGCCAGCTATACTAGCCACCTGTCCAGCTATATTAGCCACTTGTCCAGCTATAATAGCTGCCTAACCAGCTATACTAGCCACCTGTCCAGCTATACTAGTCGCCTATCCAGCTATACTAACTGCCTATCCAGCTATACTAGCTGCCTAGCCAGCTATACTAGCTACCAGTCCAGCTATACTAGCCACCTGTCCAGCTATACTAGCCACCTATACTAGCCACCTGTCCAGCTATACTAGCCACCTGTCCAGATATACTAGCCACCTGTCCGCTACACTAACCACCTAGCCAGCTATACTAGCCACTTAGGCAACTATGCTAAACACCTATCGAGCTATACTAGCCACTCAGCCAGCTATACTAGACACCTAGTCAGCTATAACAACCACCTTACCTGCTATACTAGCCACCTATCCTGCTTTACTAGCCACCTCGCTTGCAATACCAGCTATACTAACATATCCATCTATACTATCCACCTAGCCTGCTATACCAGCAATACTAGCCTGCTATACTAGCCACCTAGCCTGCTATACCAGCAATACTAGCCACCTAGCCTGTTATACCAGCTCTACCAGCCACATATTGTGCTATACCAGCTTTACCAGCCACCTAGCCAGTTATACTAGCCACTTAGCCTGCTATACTAGCCCCCTAGCCAGTTATACTAGCCACTTAGCATGCTATACCAGCCACCTAGCCAGCTATACTAGCCACCTGCTCAGCTATACTAGCCACCTGTCCAGCTATACTAGCCACCTATCGAGCTATACTAGCCACCTAGCCAGCAATACTAGCCACGCAGCCTGCTATACTAGACACCTAGTCAGCAATAACAACCACCTTACCTGCTATACTAGCCACCTATCCTGCTTTACTAGCCACCTCGCTTGCAATACCAGCTATACTAACATATCCATCTATACTATCCACCTAGCCTGCTATACCAGCCACCTAGCCAGCTATACTAGCCACGTGTCCAGATATACTAGCCACCTGTTGTGTTATACTATTCACCTAGCCTGCTCTACTAGTCACCTATCCAGCTTTAATAGCCGCCTAGCCTGCTACACTAGCCACCTATCCAGCTTTAATAGCCGCCTAGCCTGCTACACTAGCCGCCTAGCCAGCTATATTAGCTGTACTAGCCAGCTATACTAGCCAGCTATACTAGCTGTACTAGCCAGCTATACTAGCCAGCCAGCTGTACTAGCCAGCCAGCTATACTAGCTGTACTAGCCAGCTATACTAGCTGTACTAGCCAGCTATACTAGCTGTACTAGCCAGCTATACTAGCTGTACTAGCCAGCCAGCTGTACTAGCCAGCCCAGCTGTACTAGCCAGCTATACTAGCTGTACTAGCCAGCCCAGCTGTACTAGCCAGCTATACTAGCTGTACTAGCCAGCTATACTAGCTGTACTAGCCAGCCCAGCTGTACTAGCCAGCTATACTAGCTGTACTAGCCAGCCCAGCTGTACTAGCCAGCTATACTAGCTGTACTAGCCAGCTATACTAGCTGTACTAGCCAGCCCAGCTATACTAGCTGTACTAGCCAGCCCAGCTGTACTAGCCAGCTATACTAGCTGTACTAGCCAGCCCAGCTGTACTAGCCAGCTATACTAGCTGTACTAGCCAGCTATACTAGCTGTACTAGCCAGCCCAGCTGTACTAGCCAGCCCAGCTGTACTAGCCAGCTATACTAGCTGTACTAGCCAGCTATACTAGCTGTACTAGCCAGCCCAGCTGTACTAGCCAGCCCAGCTGTACTAGCCAGCCCAGCTGTACTAGCCAGCTATACTAGCTGTACTAGCCAGCCCAGCTGTACTAGCCAGCCCAGCTGTACTAGCCAGCTATACTAGCTGTACTAGCCAGCTATACTAGCTGTACTAGCCAGCTATACTAGCTGTACTAGCCAGCCCAGCTGTACTAGCCAGCCCAGCTGTACTAGCCAGCTATACTAGCCAGCCCAGCTGTACTAGCCAGCCCAGCTGTACTAGCCAGCCCAGCTGTACTAGCCAGCTATACTAGCTGTACTAGCCAGCCCAGCTGTACTAGCCAGCTATACTAGCTGTACTAGCCAGCCCAGCTGTACTAGCCAGCTATACTAGCTGTACTAGTACTAGTACAGTAGAGCTGGCCAGCTAGTACAGCTGGCTAGTAGTGCTGGCCAGCTAGTACCAGCTGTACTAGCTGGCTGGCTAGTACAGCTAGTTTAGCTGGCTGGCTAGTACAGCTAGTTTAGCTGGCTGGCTAGTACAGCTAGTATAGCTGGCTGGCTAGTACAGTTAGTATAGCTGCCTGGCTAGTACAGCTAGTATAGCTGCCTGGCTAGTACAGCTGGCTGGCTAGTACAGCTAGTATAGCTGCCTGGCTAGTACAGCTAGTATAGCTGGCTGGCTAGTACAGCTAGTATAGCTGCCTGGGTAGTACAGCTAGTATAGCTGCCTGGCTAGTACAGCTGGCTAGTAGAGCTGGCCAGCTAGTACAGCTGGCTAGTAGTGCTGGCCAACTAGTACCAGCTGTACTAGCTGGCTGGCTAGTACAGCTAGTATAGCTGGCTGGCTAGTACAGCTAGTATAGCTGGCTAGTACAGCTAGTATAGCTGGCTAGTACAGCTGGCTGGCTAGTACAGCTAGTATAGCTGGCTGGCTAGTACAGCTAGTATAGCTGCCTGGCTAGTACAGCTAGTATAGCTGCCTGGCTAGTACAGCTAGTATAGCTGCCTGGCTAGTACAGCTAGTATAGCTGGCTGGCTAGTACAGCTAGTATAGCTGGCTGGCTAGTACAGCTAGTATAGCTGGCTGGCTAGTACAGCTAGTATAGCTGGCTGGCTAGTACAGCTAGTATAGCTGCCTGGCTAGTACAGCTAGTATAGCTGCCTGGCTAGTATAGCTAGTATAGCTGGCTTGTACAGCTAGTATATCTAGCTATGTGGCTAGTATAGCTGGCTGGCTAGTACAGCTAGTATAGCTGCCTGGCTAGTACAGCTAGTATAGCTGCCTGGCTAGTACAGCTAGTATAGCTGCCTGGCTAGTATAGCTAGTATAGCTGGCTTGTACAGCTAGTATATCTAGCTATGTGGCTAGTATAGCTGGCTGGCTAGTACAGCTAGTATAGCTGGCTAGTACAGCTAGTATAGCTGGCTAGTAGTATATCTAGCTATGTGGCTAGTATAGCTGGCTGGCTAGTACAGCTAGTATAGCTGGCTAGTATAGCTGGCTAGTAGTATAGCTGGCTGGCTAGTACAGCTAGTATAGCTGCCTGGCTAGTACAGCTGGCTGGTTAGTACAGCTAGTATAGCTGGCTAGTACAGCTAGTATAGCTGGCTAGTACAGCTATTATAGCTAGCTAGTACAGGTAGTATAGCTGGCTAGTACCAGCTGTACTATAGCTGGCTGGCTAGTACCAGCTGTACTATAGCTGGCTGGCTAGTACCAGCTGTACTATAGCTGGCTGGCTAGTACCAGCTGTACTAGCCAGCTATACTAGCTGTACTAGCCACCTAGCTAGATATACTAGCCATCCAGCTAGCTATACTAGCCACCTAGCCTGCTATACTAACCACATAGCAGGTTATGTGGCTAGTATAGCAGGCTGGGTGGCCAGTAGAGCAGGTTGGGTGACTAGTACTGCTAGTATAGCCAGCTGCGTGCCTAATATCACAGGTTAGGTGCCTAGTACAGCTGGTTAGGTGCCTAGTATAGCTGTGGTGCCTAGTATAGCTAGCTGTGGCGCCTAGTATAGGTAGCTAGGTGCCTGGTATAGCTAGCTAGGTGCCTAGTATAGCTGGTTAGGTGCCTAATATAGCTGGTTAGGTGCTTAATATAGCTGGTGTAGCAGGTAAGCTGGCTAGGTGGTTAGTATTCCTAGCATAGCATGCTAGGTGGCTAGTATAGTAGTCTAGGTGGCTGGTATAGTACACTAGGTGGCTAGTATATCAGGCTAGGTATCTAGTATAGCTAGCTAGGTGGCTAGTGTAGTTAGCTAGGTGGCTAGTATAGGAGGCTAATATAGCAGGTTAGGTATAGCTGGTTAGTTGGGTAGTATTGCTAGTATAGCAGGCTAGGTGACTAGCATAACAGACTAGGTAGCTGGCATTACAGGCTAGGTGGCTAGTATAGCCGTCTAGGTGGTCAGGTTGCTCTAGTATAGCAGGCTAGGTAGCTAGTATAGCAGGATAGGTGGCTAGTATAACAGGATAGGTGCCTAGTACAGGAGGTAAGGTGGCTAGTATAGCTAGTGTAGCAAGGTCATGGTTACATACATACATAATTGGCCATTACAACCCTTCAGTTAGGATTACGGCCTAGTTTCTCATAGCGGATTATTAATTATTATTAATTATTATTAATTATTATTAATTATTATTAATTATTATTAATTATTATTAATTATTATTAATTATTATTAATTATTATTAATTATTATTAATTATTATTAATTATTATTAATTATTATTAATTATTATTAATTATTATTAATTATTATTAATTATTATTAATTATTATTAATTATTATTAATTATTATTAATTATTATTAATTATTATTAATTATTATTAATTATTATTAATTATTATTAATTATTATTAATTATTATTAATTATTATTAATTATTATTAATTATTATTAATTATTATTAATTATTATTAATTATTATTAATTATTATTAATTATTATTAATTATTATTAATTATTATTAATTATTATTAATTATTATTAATTATTATTAATTATTATTAATTATTATTAATTATTATTAATTATTATTAATTATTATTAATTATTATTAATTATTATTAATTATTATTAATTATTATTAATTATTATTAATTATTATTAATTATTATTAATTATTATTAATTATTATTAATTATTATTAATTATTATTAATTATTATTAATTATTATTAATTATTATTAATTATTATTAATTATTATTAATTATTATTAATTATTATTAATTATTATTAATTATTATTAATTATTATTAATTATTATTAATTATTATTAATTATTATTAATTATTATTAATTATTATTAATTATTATTAATTATTATTAATTATTATTAATTATTATTAATTATTATTAATTATTATTAATTATTATTAATTATTATTAATTATTATTAATTATTATTAATTATTATTAATTATTATTAATTATTATTAATTATTATTAATTATTATTAATTATTATTAATTATTATTAATTATTATTAATTATTATTAATTATTATTAATTATTATTAATTATTATTAATTATTATTAATTATTATTAATTATTATTAATTATTATTAATTATTATTAATTATTATTAATTATTATTAATTATTATTAATTATTATTAATTATTATTAATTATTATTAATTATTATTAATTATTATTAATTATTATTAATTATTATTAATTATTATTAATTATTATTAATTATTATTAATTATTATTAATTATTATTAATTATTATTAATTATTATTAATTATTATTAATTATTATTAATTATTATTAATTATTATTAATTATTATTAATTATTATTAATTATTATTAATTATTATTAATTATTATTAATTATTATTAATTATTATTAATTATTATTAATTATTATTAATTATTATTAATTATTATTAATTATTATTAATTATTATTAATTATTATTAATTATTATTAATTATTATTAATTATTATTAATTATTATTAATTATTATTAATTATTATTAATTATTATTAATTATTATTAATTATTATTAATTATTATTAATTATTATTAATTATTATTAATTATTATTAATTATTATTAATTATTATTAATTATTATTAATTATTATTAATTATTATTAATTATTATTAATTATTATTAATTATTATTAATTATTATTAATTATTATTAATTATTATTAATTATTATTAATTATTATTAATTATTATTAATTATTATTAATTATTATTAATTATTATTAATTATTATTAATTATTATTAATTATTATTAATTATTATTAATTATTATTAATTATTATTAATTATTATTAATTATTATTAATTATTATTAATTATTATTAATTATTATTAATTATTATTAATTATTATTAATTATTATTAATTATTATTAATTATTATTAATTATTATTAATTATTATTAATTATTATTAATTATTATTAATTATTATTAATTATTATTAATTATTATTAATTATTATTAATTATTATTAATTATTATTAATTATTATTAATTATTATTAATTATTATTAATTATTATTAATTATTATTAATTATTATTAATTATTATTAATTATTATTAATTATTATTAATTATTATTAATTATTATTAATTATTATTAATTATTATTAATTATTATTAATTATTATTAATTATTATTAATTATTATTAATTATTATTAATTATTATTAATTATTATTAATTATTATTAATTATTATTAATTATTATTAATTATTATTAATTATTATTAATTATTATTAATTATTATTAATTATTATTAATTATTATTAATTATTATTAATTATTATTAATTATTATTAATTATTATTAATTATTATTAATTATTATTAATTATTATTAATTATTATTAATTATTATTAATTATTATTAATTATTATTAATTATTATTAATTATTATTAATTATTATTAATTATTATTAATTATTATTAATTATTATTAATTATTATTAATTATTATTAATTATTATTAATTATTATTAATTATTATTAATTATTATTAATTATTATTAATTATTATTAATTATTATTAATTATTATTAATTATTATTAATTATTATTAATTATTATTAATTATTATTAATTATTATTAATTATTATTAATTATTATTAATTATTATTAATTATTATTAATTATTATTAATTATTATTAATTATTATTAATTATTATTAATTATTATTAATTATTATTAATTATTATTAATTATTATTAATTATTATTAATTATTATTAATTATTATTAATTATTATTAATTATTATTAATTATTATTAATTATTATTAATTATTATTAATTATTATTAATTATTATTAATTATTATTAATTATTATTAATTATTATTAATTATTATTAATTATTATTAATTATTATTAATTATTATTAATTATTATTAATTATTATTAATTATTATTAATTATTATTAATTATTATTAATTATTATTAATTATTATTAATTATTATTAATTATTATTAATTATTATTAATTATTATTAATTATTATTAATTATTATTAATTATTATTAATTATTATTAATTATTATTAATTATTATTAATTATTATTAATTATTATTAATTATTATTAATTATTATTAATTATTATTAATTATTATTAATTATTATTAATTATTATTAATTATTATTAATTATTATTAATTATTATTAATTATTATTAATTATTATTAATTATTATTAATTATTATTAATTATTATTAATTATTATTAATTATTATTAATTATTATTAATTATTATTAATTATTATTAATTATTATTAATTATTATTAATTATTATTAATTATTATTAATTATTATTAATTATTATTAATTATTATTAATTATTATTAATTATTATTAATTATTATTAATTATTATTAATTATTATTAATTATTATTAATTATTATTAATTATTATTAATTATTATTAATTATTATTAATTATTATTAATTATTATTAATTATTATTAATTATTATTAATTATTATTAATTATTATTAATTATTATTAATTATTATTAATTATTATTAATTATTATTAATTATTATTAATTATTATTAATTATTATTAATTATTATTAATTATTATTAATTATTATTAATTATTATTAATTATTATTAATTATTATTAATTATTATTAATTATTATTAATTATTATTAATTATTATTAATTATTATTAATTATTATTAATTATTATTAATTATTATTAATTATTATTAATTATTATTAATTATTATTAATTATTATTAATTATTATTAATTATTATTAATTATTATTAATTATTATTAATTACACTGTGCTACAAAATACAAAAAACTAAATACACTAAACTGCCTAGTCTAAATTGTACTGTTAGTTGAGTAGTACTCAAAAATAAATTTTTTATTTTTCTCGAACCCTCCAAAGTTGTTTTATTTGACAAAAAAAACTGTTTTGTTGGACTTTACGCACAAATTTATTGATTACACAAACATTTCTGAACTCATGTCCAAGATGTAAACTTTATAAGAAAGGAGAGAGATGGGCCTTTAAAAAATATACAAAGGTATATTATTTGACTTTATATGGTATGGGTTTTGATGAGGTAAACTTGATAAATGTGAATTTTTTTAAGTTTGTCAGTTCATAGTAGCAAACTTTAATTAAAAAATATGAAATAAGTGATAACATTCTGAAATTCCATTATCTTGTGTAGAGATTGACACTTCGTTTGATCAAATCGGACAAAAATTATTTTAGTTTTATTTGAAGAGTCTAACAGTCGAGTTATATTTTTCATATATATATTTCTTCATATGAACTTTTAGTTCAGAAATTTTCAGAATTTTTGACGGATCTTGATTGTTTATCGCAAAATGTGTCAATTTCACGTTTCAACGACCACCAGAAGTTGAACAATGTTTGCGCAAAGCGTTTGTGTTGCAAAAAACACAAATATTAGACGACTTCTGGTAGTCGTAGAAACGTGAAATCGATACATTTTGCGATAAGCAATCAAGATCCATCAAAACTTTCGAAAATTTTTGAACTGAAAGTTCATTTGATAAGATTACATATATAAAAAATATAACACGACTGTTATACTATTTAAATAATAACTACGGTAATTTTTATCCGATTTGATCAAACGATATGTAAATCTCTTCACAAGGTAATGTCCTTTTGAATGTCATCACTTATTTTAATTAAATTTTACAATTATGAGAGCTAAACTTGTAAAACTGAGAAAAATAATCATATTTTACGAGTTTACCCGATCAAAACTCATAGCAAGTAAGTTTGAACCATACGTTTATCGATACCATTTTAAAGGCTCATCTGTTCCCGTTTCAAAAAACTTTGAGTTTTGAACATAGGTTGAAAAATATGTGGGTAATCAATAATTTTGTGTCAAAAGATAAAAAAAACCGTTTTTGTCAAATAAGACTCCAAACTTGGTCGAGAAATAAAAAAAAAAAATATTTTTGAGTTCTACTCACCAACTATACTAGATGTGTAGGCGTACACTAGATGAGAGTGGTGAAATTAAAGTTTCTAAAGTTGTTTCCTGGTGTTGCGTATGTGTATGGTGGTGTAATTGTTGCTTTTGTTGTTGTTGTTGAGTATTCGCTGGTGTAAATATAGCTGAGGATTTAGTTTGTTGTTGTTGTTTGCTAGTATTTGTTGGTGTTGTTGTATTACTTGCTGTTGTTGTTGTTTGTTGGTATTTGTTGGTGTTGTTGTATTAATTGTTGTTATCGTTGTTATTTATAATGTTATTGTGTAATGAGTGTGAATGTTGGCGTTGCTGTTGTTGTTAGTTGTTGTTTATTGGTAAACGGAATCATAAGTTTTTTTGGTGTGGACTTGATGATGATGGTGATGATGATGCTGATGCTGATGAAGATGTGTAGGCGTATTGTGTTCACTAGATGAGAGTGGTGAAATTAAAGTTTATAAAGTTGTTTCCTGGTGTTGCGTATGCGTATGGTGATGAGTTTTGTGTTGATGGTGTGTTGAGTTTTGTAATTGGTGGTGTAATTGTTGCATTTGTAGTTGTGTTGAGTATTCGATGGTGTAAATATACCTGAGGATTTTGTTTGTTGTTGTTGTTTGTTGGTATTAATTACTGTTGTTGTTGTATTAATTGCTGTTGTGTTGTATTAATTGCTGTTGTGTTGTATTAATTGCTGTTGTTGTTGTATTAATTGCTGTTGTTGTTGTTGTATTAATTGCTGTTGTTGTTGTATTAATTGTTATTATTTATAGTATTATTGTGCAATGAGTGTGAATGTTGGTGTTGCTATTGTTGTTGTAATAGTGTTGGCAGTGGCGGTGGATTTTTAGCTTTAGTTAGTGGTATTGGCGTTGGCATTGGTTTTGGCGTTGGCGTTGTCGTTAAATCGATACCCCATTCGTATAGAAACTCAAGTTTCTGCTGTTCCAATGGGTCATCAGTAGCCGGCAGGGCAAGCAAATGTTAGGCTTCTAAAAATATTAAAGCAGTTGGTTTAGGTTCCAAATTCGATTTTTTTTTTTGCTTCGGCAACTAAAAAGGATTAGCAAAACATTCGGCTATAAGACGGGCAACCTCCTGTAAAAAACAAAAACGAATTAAAAATATTTCTTTCCCAACAACATCTTTTTACCTGATGATGTAGGCCCTCAACTTTAGTGCCGTCTACTTCTAGTATAAGTTGACCCACCTCTAAGCCTCCCGCTTCAAATGCTGCACCATTTTCCTTAAATTGCAATAAAAAAAATATTTTTTTATTGATTGACATTAAAGCAGAGGTGTGGGGGTACTTGTACTCACATGTATATTTATTATTCGAGGAAGCGGATGTTTTGTATTAGCACCACCTTCGATAGCAATACCTAAAATTGGTTTGGTTTTCTTAACGGTTACATGTAAGTTGCCTCTATGATCAGGTACGATGTTTGGATTGTGTCCATGAGTTGTTTGTTCAGTCGTTGAACCATTTTGTTGTTGCTGTTCTGCCGATAATCTTTGCATAGACTGAAATTGTTTTATTTTATATTTTTAGTGGATATATTTTAGATTCAGATTAGATTTAGATAATTACGCAATTATTTATGTTTAATATAAAATTTTATAGATTTTCTACAGTAATTTCTAATTTTTGGATGTAAAATATAGTATATTTGTCATCTTCATTTAGAAATAGATACTAGATGTCTGAAAATAATGTGTTAAGTATGGTAACCAGTTGTGGGCAGTTCTATCTTGAATCCACTGAAAGTCCCTTTACAAAAACGTTGTAGCACCCCTTCGAAAGAAGTCTTTCGTCAAGTGGCAGTTAACCACTTAGGATGAATCAGCGATAAAACCTCTATACTGGTACAGGAGGAAATGCATATAACAATTGTTAACGCAAATCGAATGGAAAATCTATCACATGGCTCGACCAAATCCAATTGAAGACTTAATTACATTCGAACAACAACAGTTGAAGCTATAGGAGGAATTCTACAAAAACATATTTCGGTACCTGCTCCCATATAGCAGACAGTATGCGATTGAGAATCAAACTCAGGAAATACAAATATTCCCGCCAATTTTAGAGGAAAACTCACGTACCAAATTGGACTTTTTTTTGATAAGAAAAATATGTATTTGTATATAAAAAGTACCAATTTTTTTAACGAAAAAATAAGATGAGTTTTTATTATTAAAAAAGAGAGGGTGGGTGGGGATTTTAAAAGAATTCAAAAATAATTTGTATTCATAAACAATATCTTAGCAGGCATTTTATTACTCGTTAATAATTCAAAAATAAGAGGAAAAACTCAAAATAACCAGTTTTGTATTCAGGTATTTATTTGTATCTTCTTTTCTTTTCTGGTAAATATAAATGAAATGTGTGTGGTTCTTTTTTTAATTTTTAGATTCAAGAAAAAAAAAACGTAATTTTAGTGTGTTTGGTTTAAAAAATGGTGCGTTAAACTTTTAATAAGCCCATCATTCATTAGACCAAATGAAATGAAGCTTGATAACGCAAAAAAGAAAAAAAAAAAGATTTTTTTTTTCATTTGAACAGGATGTTGGAAATCAAAAGCATGTGGGGTAAAAAATAAATGAAGGAAAATGAACCTGATTTAATTGAAAATAGAACTGAACTGCATGCCGTAGGCTTTTCATCTAAAGAGGTGGAATCTTATATTTTTTTCAGCATTTTGGTTTTCTTCTCGCTCTCAAATGTGTTTAAATGATAATTATAGAAATATGTTTATAAGCTTAATAAAAAATGAGTCACATTTCCTGTACAGGTGCAATAGAAATGTTAAGAATAATCATCATTTAGTTTTTATATTCTGAGAATCTGTGATATTATGCTGCAAGTAATGCAATAAATGTTTGCAATAGTTTTTTTTGATCTTAATACGCAAGCATTTATTATAAGCATTTAAGCGTAATTATTGTTAACTCAGCGATAAAGTTTATTTGTATGCAAGAAGAGCAATATTTTTGAAGCAATAGAATCGAATTATTTTTATTGCACACTAGATTTTGTTACTTCAGTGCTGGAGGCTTTATAAAAGCAGGGACCAAATTGGAATTATTTGTCATATTTTTCATGAATGACGAATAGCTTTTACTTTCCCTGGCTGCCGTAGTCTAATAGGTAGTGTGTTGGCTTATTAGACGTAAAGTCATGGTTCAAACCCCAGGTCAGACATCAAAATGAAATATGAAAAAATTTGTGTTTATTCGGCAACTGCCTCTCAGCAGACTTCCGGCAGAAATTCTGCGAGTAAATAAAATTGCCTTGCAAAAGCTTGGAGTCGGCTTTAAACTGTAGGTCACTCCACTTATGGATAAAACTAACACATATAACATAAGTGGTTTCAGAAGCTAGGTCGTAATCCTAACTGAAGAGCGCCAGACAATGTTCTCAACAGTATTTCCGGCAAAAGGAAGAATGAAGGGAGGCGGACCGTCTTCTCAACTAGGACGGAATTTTGTTGGGTTATTCCAATGAGAAGTGATGAGTTCTGCATCAGACCATCAAGAAGTAGCCTAAGGATTGTAACCGACAATTCACCAGAATAGAATAGGGATCGACTAAAACCGAGCACATACTTGGAACCTATGAGAAATAGTACTTGTTGAGTACTTTTATTTTAGTAAAAAAGGGAACCTTTCATATACAATTTTTATTTTGGGTTTTAAAAAATGTTTGGGATGTGCTGCTAAGATAAAACTCATCTTTATGGTGGGAGTGGTGTTGGAAAATACTTTCTTTGATACTGTTGTAAAAAAGCGTTTTTGCAATCATTTTAAGTAAAATATTGTTACGTTATTAAAAAGTACTTTTTTGGGTACTTTCTCCACTCAATTGAAAAAATGTAATATCTAGAAACATATTTATATTTTTAATATTTTAAACAAAACACGTTTACGATGGATAGTTAAAATATAATTTTTTTTCAGTATTTTCTTAACTTTAAATATATTTATTATATATTTATTTATTTCACAAGTACCTTCAGTACATTTTTATTTATAATTTTTATGACGGGTCTTTCCTTAAAAAATTTTTGTAATGCATTGTATAAAAGAATACATGTTTATAGAATGGTATTGAAAGGTACTTTCCTTGGTACTTTTGTGACTTATTAAAGATATTTTTGCTTTAGTTTTTAAAGCCATTTGAAACAAAAGTACTTGTTTGGTACGTTCTCTAGTTAATTGAAGAAAAAAGTAATTTTTTGGCATACAATTTTTATTGTTGATTTTTTTTAACTAAAAAGCTTTATGGTGGGTTATTAAAAATGAATTTTTTTTAGCATAAACTTCTTCATGGGAATTCTCTTGAATCTTTTGTATTTTAATTCATACTTTTCTTAAGGTTTTTAAACTAAATTTATTTATTTGTTTGTGTTTTTGCTTTTTTCTCTTTTTATGTCTTCTATGGATACCATAACGAAATTTAATAATGTGGTACTAAAGGAACAGGTAAGCAAGAATTTAGATTTCAAATGTTTTCAAGTCATAAAAATAAATTCATAATCATGCATTCTAACAAAAGAAAACCTAATTTTTTTTTTTCAACCATGCAAATATAAGAGAATACAGAAAAATAAACAACAAAAAAAGTGTATAGGATTTTAGAAAATATTTAAACTTTGACACACGTTAACAACACTTATTACACACTTTGAGTTGAAAAATAACAAGAAACTCTTAAAAAAAATAAAAATTTAAGTAGAATAGGAGTTTAACTTAATATTGTATATTTAAAAATGTTGATAATTTTTAATAATTTTTTTGTTTTGTTTTGTTTCCATTAATAATAATTAATAGAAGAGTTGGTTAGTATTTTTAAATAAAACACTAGAGTTTTTCATTAAACATTTAGACGTCGTCTTTCTCCATATTCAAATCTATTATTTATTACTAGGTTAGGTTCTGTTTTTTTTTTTTTTTTTAGATGAATAATAATATTTTATAGTCCCTTGTATAAGAACATAAAAAGTTAATTTTTTTTTCTTCTGGGTAGTTTTTATATTAAACTCGTAATTATAATATTCAATTAATTTTTTAAAAATTATTTTTTTTAGTATTTAGTTTTTATCGTTTAAACATTTTCAATAAGGTATAGAATTTTTTTGTAATTTAAAAAAATTGTTTATTTTTAAGTTTATTTTTAAAATCATCATATCATATTTAACATTTACGAAATACAATATGTTTTTATAAGGTGTATTATAAATAAAAGATTATTTCGATTTTCATTTTACTGGTTTTTTATGTTCCCTGTGTTATTTGATTGTGTTGTAAATATTCTTGAAATATTTTTTATATCTTTTGTTAAAAAAAAATAAATAAAAATTTCCAAAAATAAAAACTAAATGTTACCCAAAAAAATCTTTTACAAAATCTTTTAATTTTTCGCTTTTGTGTTTCTTTTTCCCCCCATCATTATTTTGGCCACTTTGTTGGTTGCCCTCTCGCCCGATCTATTTTTGTCTATTCCCTATTTGTTTTTTTCTCTTTTTCGGTTTTTTTCTGGTTCTTTCTCTCGTTCATTGTACATTTCAGGGAGGCTACCTAGATGGACTACGTTCACATTTGGGTGGTTTAACACAACGTGTCAAATCATGGTATTGGGGACGACCTCTTGTAAGTGCAATTGTATTTTTCATTAAAATTTCAAAATTCTCTTCTTTTTTTTTGGTTATACTGTCTTTAAAAAAATTCTTAAAACAACAACAGAAATATTTGAAAAATACCACCAAAAACCAAAACAGATTCAAATTCAAAACAATTCAAACTAAAATAAAAACAACCAGATTTAAAGAAAAAAAATTAATAAAAAAAAAGCACATTTACTAACATTTTTTGTAAAACAAAAAAAACGAAATTTTTAATATTTTTCAAGCCAAAATCCCTGGTTTTGCAATTTTGTTTATCATTTTGAAAAGCCATTAAGTTTTTGTTTTTATTTCTTTCTTTAAAACATTTTCCTCTTGTCTACAATCACTTCTTTTTCTTATGTTTTGCTTATTTAGCGTAAATTTTAATTTTTTTGTCCAAATTTATAAAGCCTGCTTCTCTAAGAAATCTTACAAAATCCCTGTTAAATGTGTAAATTAGTTCGTATTATTTTCCTTAGTTTATATTAAATCCTTTTAGTTGTTCTCGTTGGTTTTTTTTTGTGCCTAATTTTTGAAATCCTTTTAGTAGTTGTTTTTTGAACAAAATCTATGTTGCACTCGATTCAAATCGTTCGTTTGTTCAGTAGTTTTTGAAACAATTTAGTAAACAAAAAAAAAAAAATAAAGCAAAAACCTAAAATTATTTTTTCAAACGTAGTCTTTTCTTTGTAAAGTTAAAAAAAATTAATCCATGTATTATGTAAGTACTAACTAGAATTGTATTTTACAGCCTTAATAACAACAACAACAACTTTCAATGAAAAGCTTGAAAAATATAATTGCACCATAACGCATGAGTCACCCTCTATATTTTTTTTTTAGTTTCAATTTAAGTTAGTATTTTAGTTAAAGATTCCTTTAATTAAATTGATTTTTATTTTTCTAATTTTTATTTGTAAAATCATGCACTTCATTCCACTTTTCTTAACTATTTTATTTTGGTTTTCCCTTTTCCTAACCCTTAACCTCAAACCCTAAACTATTTTTAATATTTCCTTAACCTCAAATAAAAATCAAAAAAAATATTTCACTATGAATAACACTTTAAAATCCAATAACTTTTAACAAAAAAAACTGATCAAACATTAAACGATTATAATGTATAAAAAGCTACCAAAAATAGCACTCTTGTTTAAATAAAAAAATGCTGACGAAAATATATTAAATGGAATTTGAAAAGTATTCAAAAAAGTACCAAATTGGTCAAACAATAAATGATTATAATGTTAGAAAAAAGTATCAAAAGTAGTACTTTTGTTTCAATTAAAAAAGGCTTGCCAAAAAAAAATATTAAATGGCATTTGAAAAGTATTCTAAAAAGGTACCAAGAATAGTAGCTTTATCATAAAACAACCACATTAAAAAAATAAAATAAATATCTGAAATTACATAAGTTATTGGCCATTAAAACCCTTGGCAGGACGTACACAGTTTAACGTCGAATCCGAGCGACAAATTAGAGAAGATTTTTAATGGCATTTTTTTAATGATCCACCAACACGCATGGTATGGCCCCTACTCATGCAGTACATTGTGTTGGATCTACGAAAAGAGACTGAGAGAGGGAAGAAAAAAGGGTGTTTCTGACGTTAGACTCAAATCTATTTATAATAACCGTAATTGACAGAAATATCTATAAGTCTATAAGGTAGAACGTTCCACATGCGAATAGTGCGGCTGAAGAACTAATTTGCGATATAATGCATAGTGCGACCATAAATGGATGTGCTCTGTGAGAAAGACGTATATGAACGAGCCTCTTCATTTCACTAGAGCAGTATCCCTTGTAGTAGTGTTGGAAGACAAGTCACATTGTGACGGTGCTCCAGTGAATCAAAAGAATTGGATAGAGTTACTCAATAATGAGTATTTGTGCAATAGTATAAGAGGGTCTTATTAGATCACAAATAACTTGAGGAAACAATAAGAAAGTTCAATAAGTTTAGTGATCAATCCGATATCTAGTAAAGATATCTTTAGTAGACCAAATGAAAGAAGTCTGCGTCATGCAAATATTGTTAAATAAAGTGTACAACACTCTCTTCCTTCTTAACTGATCCACCACAATCTTTGTAGAAATGATTTGCAAGTAAAGGAAATCTATCCTTATCCTTATTCACTACGTAATGGCCCGTAAGGCAAGATACACTAACAGATATCTAATTTAATTAGTGGATTAGTATGCTTTCTGTTTGGCAATTAAGATTTAATATTTTTCAGAGACCAATAAATATCTTTGCCTAATAGGCATCCTAAGAAATATAGCTATAGATTGGGAGACGGTATGAGTAGACCACACAATTACTCTAGATTTACCTGTGGTTTGGAACCAAATTAGATAGATGCAAAACTACATCGAGGATCGATCCAGGGAGATACGACATGAAGGTTGTACCAAAAAGAAATCTGATTGCATTACATACGGACTTAAAATGCAAGTAGTTGCAAATCTTTTCTTCCGGATTGTTTTCGCTGCATGATTTATAAGCACATTACCTCAGTTTGAAATACACTACAGCAGCAAGGCAGTGGGAGACATTTCCTAAGGTTAAGAATTTCTCAAATAATTTATTTGCTGGAGGGGCAATCAATGAATGAAGTGGAGATTGCTACAAGTTAGCGTTTTACAATATTAATGTAAATTTAATATATTTTTAGCTATTCAACTTATAAAAGTTTAAATTTAACCGAAATAAATGTTCCTTATTCGTGAACTTTTGTGGGATCCAAGGTATTACAAAAAAAATCGTTAAAACTCAATAATTTTTTGGAAATCGAATTATACATATTCCCATTTCTCCCCCAAATGATATTTGCAACAGTTGTACTTATTTTTGAGCACATTGTCCTTAATTGATTTTAGCTACTGCAGAAAGCTATGCCTAACATTCCTAAACTGTTTATTATTTCTTACACCCGAACTCTTTATTTAGTAATTTTGAATTGTGTTATTTTTCTTAATTTCTTTATAATTTTTTGCTAATTTAGATTTTCCAAATGTACTATATTATCACATATCTTTAATTTCTTTTTCTTTTTTTTTCTTTCTTTCTATTTTCAAAATTTCAAATGTTTTTGTACTTCAAACCACCAAGTAGTTTAGTGTGTTACTTAGTTGAGCTTGAACTTTTTTTACTTTCGTCTATACTTAACAAATACTTTAATACTTCTACCATAACAACAATAAAAACAAAATCAAAAATTTAATAAAAACACTAATTTAAACTGTAGTTCTAATATTTAAATTCTTTAATAGTTTGTAGTATTATTTATCACTCACTAGCGTTTTGGTATTGTAAAAGACTAAACAAACTTTTTGCATTCAATTACAACAATAACATGGTATTGATTGTATTACGTTTAGTAAACTTAACTTTATTAGATTTTATTTAATTATTCTTTCTATCAAATTCAGTCATAAAACACCGCATTCATATGTATTCAGAAAAACAATTTAAAAAAATAAATAAATAAATAAACAAGAATTATTAATTAATTTAAAAAAAAAATGTATTAAAAAGAAAAACAAAAAAAAAACATTTTAAAAATTATATTGAACCCCTTAGACTGAATCATACATACACAATAGAAAAACATGACACTTTCAACATTTCACTACACTTCAGCAGACAATCTTTAAAAAAAAAAAATGAAGGAAACAACAATAATAACAAGTTATAAATCAATACAATTAAAAATTTTATTAAATTAAAAACAATTCTTAAAAAAAGAAATAAATTAAAACAAGTACCACGATTCTTATCATTTCAAGTGAAAATAAAAACAAATTAAGACTGATATTCTGATATTTCCTTATCTAAAGAACTTTTAATGGCAATATTTTTAGGAGTATAAGTATCGATAAAAGACTACATGTTGATAACATTTAGGAGGGAGTATGTATTACTACGTTTTTATTTTAAAATTGATCTTAAGAAATTAATTATTATTATTCATTACAACTGATTAGGTTTTAGCACTTAATTGGTACTCAGTGAGTTTTAGTACTAAGAAACACGGACCACTTTAATAATGACGAATAAATTGCTGGATTAGAAAACAGTTTTTTTTTTTATTCAAATTGAATTTGTATTTCCTACTACACTTATTATATATAACCTGCTGTACTTAGTATTGCTCTTGTAATAATTCTGATAGTCGAATGAATGGCATCTGTAAGTCTGTCGAAAAAGCTATAGAAAGACTAACGCTACTGTTTGTAACATTTTAAACCTTTCTTCCTTTTTCTTTTCCCTTCCTTGTAATTGGCCATTACAAGCCCTTAGTCAGGATTACGACTTAGTTTCTCCCACCATCCATGTTGTGTGCATTAATTTCATGAGTGGCGGGACCTACAGTTTAACCCCGACTCCGAACGATAGATTTGAAAAGCTATTCATCTTAATTTTATTTATTTTTTACCACAAACCTGCTGAAAGAAAGAAATTCTTGCTCTAATTTCATTTTGCCAGAACTGGATCCAGAATGACACGTTCTGATAAACATTCGCATGGCTCTTATGTCGGAATTAGCAGCATTCCAAGTTTTACAATCATTGACTGCACTTTGGAATTTTCTTTCGTACAGAAAATACTGAAAACGTGACACGATCCCTTATGTCTGTAAAAGACTCATGTAGAAGAGAGTGTGCTGCAGTTGTCGTAATCTAGAAGGTAGTGTGTTGGCTTATTAGACGTGAGGCTACGGTTCAAACTTCAGATCACAACACATCACCACCAACAAAACGAAATATGAAAAATATTTGTTCAGCGACTGCCTCTCAGCAGATTTCTGGCAAAAATTCTGAGAGTAAATAAAATTGTCATGAAAAGTTTCTCAAAAATCTGTCACTCGGAATCGACTTTAAACTGTAGGTCCCGCCATTCATGTGTAAAATGAACACACACCACATTGGTGGTGTGAGAAGCTAGGTCGCAATCCTGACTGAAGAAAAATGTCAGACAATTATAAATATTTTCAACGAAAATGGATTGGTTAAAAAATTTCTGAAATTTGTTAACCGTATGTATACTTTTGTGGCTGAATGTACCTTAGATGTAAAAGTCTTGATTTCAAATATCATTACAAATTCGATAATTTAGTTTGTTCACGTAGCCATGCATTCAAGAATGGGCTACACTAAACTCATGGGCGTAGAAGGGGAGGTACTTTGCCAGAACAGAGCTACCATTTTAATATAAAAAGAATTCTATTTGCACGTATAAGCTACATACATCCAACCATGATCATTTCGCAAAACAGACTGAATAAATTACAAGTAATTTGACAGATGCAGCTTCAACAAAATGGCCGCTATTAACTGTCATAGCTCGGAAGATACGCTGGAAGAGCCGATACATACTTGCATATATTTAATATAAATATTTATAAATATAGTACTATGTTAGAAATCAGCACTAATTACGATTTTAGTTAAAAAAATACTTTAATAATTAATTGCCACAAAAGTTCTTTAGTTTAATGTTACCATTTCAAAAATTTCTTTCACAATCTCTAACTGGCCTGAAAATTAAATGTTTTTTCTATTCAAATTGTTATAAAAGCACCTTGAAATGTTAATTGTATTGTAAGAAAAAATAAATTCTAAGTGTACCTGTATAACACAAAAACTAAAAATCAAAAATTCTTTAAAAAAAATTTTTTTTTTTAAATCAACACTCTTTAGCAAAAAAATTTTCTTAAAATACAACAACAATTTTATTTTGTTTTTCTACAATTCTAAACATTTCTTTCAATTTTAACCATAAACTCTTAAATGGGCTCGCTCCTTCAAAAAACCACACTCCAAAAAAAATTTAAAATACAATTAAAAATAATTGAAAAACAAATTAAAATCGATAACAAAATCGATATTTTAAAAATCAAAACAAAAAAAAAATTTATGAAATAATATCGTAATCCAATGGGATTAGGAGTTGGCTACAAAACTCTCAAGAAGTTTCGATATGAAGGAAGATGGCGGTACGCTATTAGGCGATAAAGGTGTGCGTAGACATCAGGTAAGTAAATGAAAAACAAAACAAATTCAAGCCAACAACAAACAACATAAACAAATAATGTATAAACAATAAACAGCAAACGATTTTGAACAACAGACAAGAAAAATTCAAATATTCTATTACAATAACAACAACAAAAAACTGATATTCAGATTTCAAATGTTAAACAAAAAGGAATTAAAACTCAAACAGAAATCCATTACAAATCAAAACCAGACATACTCAAATTCAAATACAAACATTCTTCCATTCATTATACTATACAAAATCCAATCAAATCAAATCAATTTCAATCAATTCAATTCAAATCAAATCAATTTAAATAATAAAAGTTTTCCCTTAAATCGGTTGACTCTATATAGTTTTGGTCATTTAGTAATTGGCTTGTTGGTAAAAGTTTTTCTTTTTCATTTTTTTTTTGTATTTTTCTATTATTTTTTGAATTTATATTTGAAGCCATAATATTACTTTCGTTTAAGCGTAAAACTTAAAAAGAACCACACATTTCATTTATATTTACAAAAAAAAAATACAAATAAATACCTGAATACAAAACTGGTTATGTTGAATTTTTCCTCTTATTTTTGATTAATTAACGAGTAATAAAATGCCTGCTAGATATTGTTTATAAATACAAATTATTTTTGAATTCTTTTAAAACCCCCACCCACCCTCTCTTTTTTAATAATAAAAACACTTACACCTTAAATCTTTTCTTTTGTTTCTTTTTTTCGTTAAAAAAAAAACTGATACTTTTTAATAAATGTATAAATACACATTTTTTCTTACCAAAAAAAAGTCCTTTTTGAAAAATTTACAGGATTGAGTTCTTTTTTTCTATTTTTCTTTCTAATAAAAAATTCTATAGATTTATGAGAAGAAAATTAAAAGAAATTAAAAAGCAGTATTGGGTGTAAAATACAGGTTTCAATAAATCTTACAGTCAAAGAAAAAAGTCTACATACAGCACCATTCCGCTGATTTTATTTTTTTCCAAATTTAAAAATGTCTGAAGAAAAAGCGAATTTGAAACAAATATAACGTAGATTATTGGGAAAAAAAATTTTAAAAATTAATGAGAAAAAAGTCTACATACACCACTGTATGTAGACTTTTTTCTTTGACTGTATATATTTAGATACTTATTTGAGAGTATTTACAGTAATACAGTAGAGTTACTAGGGTTAGGTTTGGAAGGTATGCGAAGCATCTTCAATCGGAGACCAGAAATGAGAAGCGGTAAAATCATACAAAGAATAAAATTAGAATTATTTAAAAATAAAGAAGGAAAAAAATGAAAAGAGAAGAGAGAGAAACAGTCATCTTATAAGCCATTATCAGATATGAAAGGTGGAATGATACCCCGGTGAAGAGATAAGGCGGGTTTTTAGTCGGTATAGCCATTGGGAGAGTCCGACATACCATGTATGGTGACGACCTTCATGAATGCATAAAGCATTTTCCATCCTTCCCGCGAAAAAGAAAAATAAAAAGCCAAAAAATAATAGGAGGGACTAACACACCAAGCAAGAATCTTGAACTTCATTTGTGAATGCTAGGGTAGAAACACAGAATATGCTTTACACACTTCGTCACTCTCACATTACCACAAACTCTGTACAAAAAAGAGGTGCTTCTGGCACACATCTGACTCGGAAACAACACAATACCTCCTTGTTTTTCTTTCCAGAAGTATTGTGAGTGCCTTATCGCTGGTTGAGAACAATCTCAAGCCAACATAGTGTCCAAGTCAGAGCATCTAAAACAGCTTCACTTTCTACGAAGATCACCATCGTATTCCCTGATGATCGCACCCACTTTAGCCTAGCCATTCCAAGCCCTTTTGAATAATTATCAGCAAAACTTTTGACAGCAGAGTGCTTAAAAGGAGTTTATGGAGAGGAATATAGTACTCCTCTTCTTATCCATACAGTCTAGTAATATTGCATGTATCCTCCCTGGTTCCAACGAAGTTGAGTTTTCCTCTAAAACTAGAGAGAATATTTGCATTTCCTGAGTTTGATTCTCAATCGCATACTGTCTGCTATATGGGAGTAGGTGCCGAAATATTTTTTTGTATAATTCATCCTATAGCTTCAACTGTTGTTGTTCGAATGTAATTAAGTCTCCAATTGGATTTAGTCGAGCCATGTGATAAAGATTTTCCATTCGATGTGCGTTAGCAATTGTTATATTTCCTTCCGTACCAGTTTAGAGGTTTTATCGCTGATTCATCCTGTGTGGTTAACTGCCACTTGAAGAAAGACTTCTTTCGAAGGTGTGCTACAACGTTATTGTGAAGGGGTTATCGGTGGATTCAAGATAAAACTGCCTACAACTGGTTACAATGCTTAACAGACATTATTTTCAGACGCCTAGTCTTTATTTCTAAATGAAGACGACAAATATACCATATTTTACACCCAAAAATTAGAAATTACTGTAGAAAATCTATAAAATTTTTTTCGAAACATAAATAATTTGCGTAATTAAAGAATCTAAAAAATATCAACTAAAAATATAAAATAAAACAATTTCAGTCTATGCAAAGATTATCGGCAGAACAGCAACAACAAAATGGTTCAACGACTGAACAAACAACTCATGAACACAATCCAAACGTCGTACCTGATCATAGAGGCAACTTACATGTAACCGTTAAGAAAACCAAACCAATTTTAGGTATTGCTATCGAAGGTGGTGCTAATACAAAACATCCGCTTCCTAGAATAATAAATATACATGTGAGTACAAGTACCCCCCACCTCTGCTTTAATGTCAATCAATAAAAAAATATTTTGTTTATTTCAATTTAAGGAAAATGGTGCAGCATTTGAAGCGGGAGGCTTAGAGGTAGGTCAACTTATACTAGAAGTAGACGGCACTAAAGTTGAGGGTCTACATCATCAGGTAAAAGGATGTTGTATGGAAAGAAATTTTTTTAATTCGTTTTTGTTTTTCTTGGTTCGGAAATTTATTTTACAGGAGGTTGCCCGTCTTATAGCCGAATGTTTTGCTAATCGTGAAAAGGCTGATATAACCTTTCTAGTTGTCGAAGCAAAAAAATCGAATTTGGAACCTAAACCAACTGCTTTAATATTTTTAGAAGCCTAACATTTGCTTGCCCTGCCGGCTACTGATGACCCATTGGAACAGCAGAAACTTGAGTTTCTATACGAATGGGGTATCGATTTAACGACAACGCCAAAACCAATGCCAACGCCAATACCACTAACTAAAGCTAAAAATCCACCGCCACTGCCAACACTATTACAACAGCAACAACAACAACAGCAACACCAACATTCACACTCATTACACAATAACATTATAAATAATAACAATAACAACAACAACATTAACACCAACGCTAAAACAAACACCTATACAAATACAACAACAATTAATACAACAACAACACCAACAAATACCAGCAAACAACAACAACAAACAAAATCCTCAGGTATATTTACACCAGCGAACACTCAACAACAACAACAACAACAACAACAAAAGCAACAATTACACCACCAATTACAAAACTCAACACACCATCAACACAAAGGTCACCACCATACGCATACGCAACACCAGGAAACAACTTTAGAAACTTTAATTTCACCACTCTCATCTAGTGAACACAATACGCCTACACATCTTCATCAGCATCAGCATCAGCATCATCATCAAGTCTACACCAAAAAAACTTATGATTCCGTTTACCAATAAACTTTCGTAAAACAAACAAACAACAACAGCAACTAGAACAACAACAACAACTAACAACAACATTGTGAAAATTGTATGTATTGTATGTTTTGATTTTCCCTTTCACAAACATGAAAAAAACAAAAAAAAAATTAAAAGATTTATGTGCTAAATTATAAGCGTTAGCAGCCTAAAGAGAGAACAAGAAAAATCGCTAAAATGTAACACGCTTCTACGCTTATTATTGTATACTAACAATAACGGTCAATTGTGCTAAGCTTATTAAACAAAAAAATTCCCCCTCCTACCCTCCCCCATTTTATAATCAAAGCTTCAAAGCATCCTTAGAGAATGCAATACAGTCAGTAGAGCTAGCTTTAGTCTAAATGGTATAAGAATTGTTCGCTAAAAGAAAAGTTAAATTTTTATAAAAAGATTTGAAGCTTCTTTAATTGCTTTTGAGGATTTAAATTAAAAATCCAGCAGAAAAATCGAAACTTAAAATGGAACTAGACAAGTTAGATCTTCATAAAAAAGCCCTGATAACATAGAATGGACCCATATGGAACCGATAACACCGTAAGGAGGTGAAACCTTAGCTTAATTTCAACCAAAATGAAAAAAAAAATTTAAAAGACCCTTTGCATCCCATAAAGTCCTGTTTCTTAGAGATCGACGTTGACCAGACTATCACTGTCATGGGCGAGGGTTATAAGTAGATGCCCTGAATTGAATGATTTAGAGACCAAAGATGTGTGGGTTTAACACGCTGTCACAGCGTGTCACACAGTTCCTGCCATATTGGATATTCTGCTCGATGATGAATAACTAATTCATCAAAAAGAGAACACTTGATGTAATTTTCGAAACGGATTAATATTTCAAATGCATAACTATGTGTTTCAAAATAAGCGAACTTTCTGTTTGATTGAAACATTTCAAAATTAAGAACAGACGTAAAATAATTCTTAGACCATTATAATGACTGAAAATATTATCAACAGGTTTGTTATTTTAAAGTTTGCTACACTCTTAAGATAGTTTTAAACCATACAGTTACAAACCCTACAAGCTAAACATGTCCCGAACCCCAAACATACGTTAAATTTTTTAATATATTTCTTTTAATAACGCTAATTTTAAGGTATATATGTAATCAAATATCGTATAATTGTATACTAAGACGTAAAAGTTTAGCAAAACCTGTGTAAGTATGAAAAAAAAATATTTTTCGAATTGTGTGGTGAAATAAGTTTCGATGATAGAAATGTCTGCCTACGTGGAAGCCAACCGATATTCTCCTCAAAATTTACTAGAGTTGTAATTGCACATCCAACAGTCACAAATCAGATGTTTAACTGATTCCTCTATTCATTGTTCTTTCGAATTTAACGTTGAACTATAGGTCCCACTTTTCATGGATGGTGCGAGAAGCTAGGTTGTAATCCCCATTAAACAATTGTAATACACAATTAAAATTTTTTTAATTCAATTTACATAGAAATGGTTTTGTTAAACTTTCGTTACTGCTTGGCTTTAAAAACTTATTTGTCTATCAACTCAACTAGAAAACCATTATTTTTAAAATGCTTTAAACCCCCCCCCCCCATTGAATTAAATTTTAAAGAACTAATTCTTTATAAAATATGTATCAAAAAGTATATAAAAAAATAAACACTGCCAATATGAGGAGTCATTACAGCAAAGGAAGACTTAAATTTGAAATTTCTTTCAATTTCTTAATTTTAAACATTATAACCGAAGAATAAAAAAATATTTTCATACAGAATTTAATAATACCAGTACTATTTTTGCTGCTGTGGCTCCTTTATAAATACTATAAAACTCAAGTAGTTTCGCTAACGATATCTAAAACCCTTAATAAAATTTCTATGTTGTTATGATATGAATTGAGTTCATTTCCTTTAAACACTAACTATTACATGATGATAACTATGGCTTATTAGAGTAGTTAAGAAAAATATAATAAACTACACAGTGCTACAGTGGAAAGGTACTTGAAAAACGATTTAGTATGCACTATAGGTCAGGACGAGAATTGACGAATGAAATCTAAGTTAAACGTTCTTAAATACTTTCTTATAGGCAAAAGTCATCGTAGTCCAGTGGATAGTGTATTGGCTTTTTATAAGAGATGCGTGGTTGAAGAAGGACTGCTTTAAGTAATCTTCTGGAAAAAATCATTTTCATAAATAAAAATGCCATGAAAATTTTCTGAAATCTTTCGATTGGAATCGACGTTAAACTGTAGGTATTGCCACTTATGGACACAATTTAAAACACTTAACGTGGGTGGCGTGAGAAGCTAGTTGAGTTGTATAATGACCATTTTGCTAGGTTCAAGACTGGCCTATAGTGCCTATTATACGTATTTCTCAAAAAATTCTTTGTTGTAGCATTGTGTTAGCTAATAAAGATTTAATTTATTTTAGGATTTTGTTAATACAATTTTATTTATTTTAAATCAAACACTACACTTATTACACACTACAGCTGTTATTAAACAAAAAAAAAAATTTTTTTTTTTTTGAGGCAATATAGTTTTTTAAAAATTGTTTACTAAACTTTATTGTCAAGAAAAAAATATTTTTTCTTTAATAATGGTTGCAAATGATTACAAAATTAAAATATACTACTAAACTTAATTAAAAAACCCACCTAAAAAATACAACAACAACAAAATACCACAGTCGTTAAAACTAACTCAATACACTACAAATTAGTTGACATTTAGAAATACAAAACCAACAAAAAAAAAAAAAACATTTTTAACAAAAAAAAATCCTCAAAATACAAAACATGTAGTTTAGAATGAACCAACTGAGAATTATTATAAAATGCATAACACGATAAACAAATTAATAAAACTAGTAAACAAACACATAGGCAACATTTATATATACATACATATGTATATATATAAATACACTTACATTTTTACATACATAGATAACAAAAACAATAAAAAAAATAAATAAGAAATTAAAAAAAATTATAATTATTATGTAGAGAGCATCATTATTAATAATTATTATAAATGTTTAGCTTAAAAAAAAAACAACAAAACAAAAAAATTAACACCTTTTAACAACAAGAACAACAAAAAGCAAAATATTATTAAAACAAAACATATTACAAAAATAAAAACAACAAAGAATTTGAAAAATAAATAAAATAATATGTATTAGTACAATTATGCACCGAGCACTACTTTTTCCAATTAAAACAAAACAAAAAATAAATAAAACAACAACTAACTGTTAAATACACTGCAAACAATATCTAAGAAAAAAAAACAAAAAAAATTTACAAATTATTTTCCAAAAATATTGCAACATAAAAAATACAAAAAATAATTTCACTTGGTAAACGAGTTATAAAACAAAAAGCAAAAACTATTCTTAATAACAAATAAAATTATAACGTTCTTTTCAATTTTCCAATTTAAATAAAAATTCGCTTTAAGAACTTTCCAAACTTTCAATTCCATTAAGAATAGTTTCGTGAAAAAAAAAATTTAAAAAAAACACTTAAAAAACTTACAAAAATTTAAAAAGAAAGAGGAAAGAATTAAAAACTTACAAATAACGGTTGATTGGCATTCAAGTTTAAGAGAAAAATATAACAACATTAAATAAATTAAAACTCAAAAAAAAAACAAACAAAATGACGTTAAATATGGCCGACGGGGCGCGATATTTCAAAATAAGCAAAAAAAAAAGTAATATACAAATAAAACAACAACAAAACTTCTAAAATAAAAACGCTTTTACTTTTTTTACTTAAAAAAACCGCTAAACTATTGTAAAATTTACTTTCGTTCAACACTCTTGAAAATCTCTTTAATTCCAATTATATCTCCCTCTCTCTCTCTCTATCTGTGCTAATGTGCAGTTAAAATTGTAAAAATAAAAACAAAAGCTCAAATATGTTCATTAATTAATTGAATATAAACCAAAAACAAATGTCTCGTTATTATTTAATAACAACAACAACTACTATTGCAATATAAACAACAACAAAAACAAAATAGCTGAAGCTTTTATACTTATAAACAATAACAAAACAAAACAATATTGATTACAAATTAAAAAAAATTAAAAATGTTTTTTATATGTTTTAAATCCAAAAGAAAAATTTGTTTTCTGAAATATTTATTTATATTTTTTATTGACTTTGTCTTTTGTATTTAATTTTACTTTTAAATTAATTATATTTAATTAATTTATTTCATTGATTCCATTTTATTTTTTAATTAAAAAAAAAATATAAATTTATTTACATAAAACAAAAATAAAACATTTGAAAAAACGTTTCCAAATAAGATAGAGAAACTTAAATTTAAAAAACCTGGTTGTAGTTAAAAGAGAATAATAAAACCTTATAAAAAAATTAAATATCATTTTGTTTCTGTTGTTTTTGTTAAAACTATGCATTATCAAAAAAAAAAAACGTAAAATAATATTGAATTAAAAAAGTAACAGTTGGCCAAGTAAATAAAAATATTTAAAAATGTTCAAAAAAAAATAATTAATATTATATTATTAATTAAAAATCAATAATAATATTTTATTAATATTATATTTATTTTTTAATATTTAATAGTTATGTGTTTTACTTATTTTAATTGATATTTTATTTTTATTAATTTTTTTTAAACTATACAGTACTATAATTTAGTTTTTTTTAATTTTTAATTTATTATAGATTTATTTTTTTTTTTTCTACATTTTCTTAATTAGAAATTGTTCATTAACTTTACAAAATATTTATAACTATAAAATAACTTTATAAAATAATTTAAATTAAATTTATTTAATAACATGCTTTGAAATTATTCTCTACGATAATGGAATAAAAAAACCCATTAAGTTTAATCGTTATTAACAATTTTCTAAAAGCAAAAAAAAATACTTGGCCAGCTGTTGTTGAGTCGCTATGAGTGTGATAGGAAAGCTAAAAAATATTATGTTGGATATTGTTTTGTTCAAAAGAAAAATTAGAAATAAAATTGATTGAAAAAAACTTTGTTAAACTTTTTAAATTACAGCAAAACAAAAAATTAATTAAAAATACTATTAAAAATTAAAAAATAATAAAAACTTGTTGAATAATATGTAAAAAATATATTTAATAAATGTAATATAAAATTAATTAAAATTAAATATAAAATAAAACAATGCTAGTACCTTTCTTTTTTTGAGAATAAAAAAAAACAATAAAAAATAAATATAAATAAATTAAAAATAACTAAATCTATATATACATATAAAAATTTATATAAAAACAAAAGAAAAAATTGCAAATAAACCTATTGTTGAAATTAGTGGCTATTTTATAGTAAATGAATAAGAAAGAAAGAAAAAAAGTATATATCTATCGTTGTGAGTTAATCTTTTTTTATATTACAAACATTATTTCAAATTCAAAGCTAATTTAATACGGCAAACCAAGAAATAAATTTTAAAAGCTTAATGCGGCTTTCTTAAGCCACTGTGTTTAAACGAATATTTCATTCAAAGCCTAACTTTTCTGATACCTGACTAAGGAAATCATTAGCAATTCATGCCTAACTTTTAGTTCTTAATTTTAGTTAATTCTGCATTTGTATTATAAGTATTAAACTTCTGTTTTTTATTTACAATTCAAAATGTTAACTATAGCAACTGTTACCAGGCCTTTTTGCTTCTCAATCTGTTTTAAAACATTTTAACTGAAACAATTCTATTTTGCTATTGGCAGTTTCGTTGAAAGACTCGGTCTGCCCGACCAGAATTACTACAGAATTCAGTATCAATAACCTTTTATGTATTTGCCCTGCACTTCAAAACAGACTTCATCGGTTTTTGGGTGACAGAACGTTTGAAGATCTGGGCATGGTGGCGAATGTGCCACAAGGGAACTGACCGAAAATTTGGGTGGCAAGGGGCCTTACCTTACACTGGGTAACACAATGGGAAATATGAATCGCCAAGTGAACTTGCCTATGAACGGCAGGCTACCCGTGTATTTTTTATTAAATATTTCAGTCTGGAAATATTTTTAAAAACCTTAGACCAGTGGCGTATATTTATTTTTAATACAACTTTTTTCTTTTTGCCTAAAAGCTTTCATTACAAGATTTTACTATTATTAAAAATGCTCCTTTAAGTATTTAGAAACAAGAAGAACAACAATTGTAAAATAATTAAATTTATAAATAGAATTTATGAGTATTTTCATTAATTAAGAAAAACAAAATCATACACATTTTTCATTATTTTATAAACATTATTTAAAAAAAAAACATGGGTGTAAATTTCATAAAATAATAAAAATGCATTAAAAAAAATAATTCATTAAGAATATTTATTAAAATATTAAAAACGAATAAAAAAAATATATTGACATAAAAATTTAGTTTAGAAACCTTATTTTGAAAGTAATTTGGACTGTAATTAAAAAAAAAAAATTATAAAAAAAATTTAAAATGAAGCTGTTGTTTATATTTAAAAACTTAAAAAATCTATACATAAAGTAAAATATATAAATATATATATACTATAACTTTAATAAAAAATGGCATTTAAAAAGGCTTAAATTATAACAAAAAAATGCAATTACAGTTTAAACCTGTGTAAAATAGTTATTAAATACTATTAAACTATTATAGGCAAAATAATTAAATTTTCGTAGTTATATAACAAATCTAAAATCTTAAAAAAAAATATATAAAAAATATAAAAAAAAGACAGACAACATGTTGTAGATATTGTGTAAATTTGCTATAAAAAAGTATTTAAATTCTTAGAAACGAAAAGAAGAAAGCTTGCATTTTGATTTAATTTATAAAATTTAAATTAAAAAAAATATATTTTCAATTAAAAAGCAAATCCTAGGTTTTTTCCAGTCTCGCTTATTCCTTTTGCTTTATTATTTTATTATAATTTTTAATTTTACTTTTCTAAAAAGCCCTTTTTCTTTAATTTTTACCACCACCACAATGAAAAGCTTTTAATGCATTCGTAAAACTTCTGAAGAGAAAATAAAAAACCCTGGTTTATAAGAGGAAAGTCGTCTCCTGTAAGAGGTTGTGAACTTAATTGACAATCGTTTGTTTAAAAATAAAAATCAAACAAATTAAAACAACAAACAGGTCTATTATTAAATAAAATTTTAAACAAAATAATTGAAGAGCTTGAAATTACAATATTTTGCCAAAATATACGAAAAAAAAAAACAAATAATTTACCACAAAAACAACCAAAATGCACTGAAAATAAAAATTTACTATAAATTGTTAAATTAATCTGGGAGAGCTTTTTATATGTTATATGCAGAAAAAAAGATTATTCTTATTAAAAGCTTTTTAAGTGGCCAGGGTTTTCCAAAAATAACGTAAAAAATAAAAGCTTTAAAGCTTACTATTTCAAAATAAACCATATAGCTTGAAAGCTAATAAAATCTGGAAGAAGGTAATAATTTTTAAAAGCTTTAAATTTTTTAATTTCAAAGTTAGTGGGGCGTTAGCTAACTTTGGAGCTTTAACCCATGGTGTTAGCCAGAAAAACACTATACAAAAGTGCTCAAAACAAATAGTTTTTTAAATTTTAAAAGCTTCTCTTATTTTATGAAAGCTTTACATTTTTTAAAATAGTTTTTAAAAATTTTTTTAATTTTTCAATAGCCTTCAAATAGATATGAAGTTCATCTGACAAAATGTACTTAAGAATCACATTTTTAGATTCGCCTCGGAAAGACAACAACACAGAAAATGTTCAACTGCCTACTTCATCAATGTCTCGTAAACTTTATTTTTGGGAAACCCTACATATTATTAAAACCGAATTTATAATAATTTTTTCTGTTTTAAATTTGAAATCATTTACCGTTATTTTCCTCTATCTGCAACATACAATAAATACCACTAATTTCTCTCTCTGCCCAAAACATCACGTAGTTTAGATAGAATAACAGAAACATAGCAAAAACAACAAAAATCATACCACAAATAATAGTTTTAAAATTTAAACCAAAATTTACGTGCCACATTAAGATTTTAGAGCAAGAGTACTAGTAAAACAATAACAACAAAACCTAATTTAGATTTAAAAATAAATTTAGAATTAGTCTGTACAGTAGAATAAAGCAAGCACAGTGGGCAAAGAAAAATTTTAGTTAAGATTTCTGTTGGCGTAAACTCTACTCTCATTTACTATAAGAAACCTTGGTTCAGATGTGAATAGCTTCTGATTCATACTAAGACTTCAAAACATTCAAAATTTTAAACGTTTTAATAAGTCGGGGATCCTCCCTCTTATGCTAAAGGTTCGCTCCACGCTATTTACTGTTTGACTGCCACACAGTGCAGATATGCTAGTAATTAGAGATCCCTTATACAAGATTAGTTGCACAAGGTAAATTATGAATTTTGAATTCTTCAATAAAGGTCAGGTGAAGACGTGTTACAATAAATTCCACTCCGTGTCTAGGAAGCTTTAGGTAGGATAGAGGAATGTCCTGAGAGAACAATGTACCAACCAGAGTGAATGGCTATTGTTTTTCAAGTAACCTAATTAAGCATATAAAGCATGTATTTGTAGGGGTAATACACAGCACACTCGTAATCTTAACTTCTCACTTTGTTGAGGAGATTCAAACTGCAATTTTTATGGAGGGTAGGTCAACAGAAGACAACTCCACATAAGTTCAGCAAACAGCTGCAGGACGATGTTCACATCTTATACAAATGGCCCTACTTCAGCAGTATTTTACAATCTATTTTACGAGTCTTTTTAACTCGGTTGTCCCTCTAACTGGGGCACAACAGAGCTATGATCTCATTTAGCCCTATTCTTAAGGTATTTATAGATATTTTTAACCAAACGATATTCCACTGCAAATGTTTATACATATTTCCTACACCCTATAACTATCGGCTTTGATTTTTAAAGTAGAGAAGACATTTACTTCAATGTCTGTCGTGTATGAATTTTAAAAATTTCAGTTAAAAAAAATATTTTTTAATGGGTCGTAATTCTAGAAACTTTGCTGTACAAATGTTTTTTTCATGATGAAATATTTACTAGTCCACTGTGTTTGCAACATACTTTTAATATAAAACTATACTAGAATAATTATTTAATAAGGATAACTTTTAAATAGACATTTTCTTTTTATATTTAATCCTACACACACATTTATGTTTAAAATCATATTTTTACATGCACACACCAAATACTAAAAAATGTTTTTAATTTTTTAATTTCTTTTTTACAAACCTAAACTTCAATACACACAAGGCGAGACTCGTTTTTCTACACAACAGTAAACAGTATAAATATTAAAAAAATAATTAAATTTTTGTAAAAATAAATATATTTTTAGAATGAAATTTAAAGCAAGCTTTTTTTGGATTTGACAAAGTAAAAATAAATAAAAAAAAAACGTAAAAAACACCAGTGGAATTTAGGATTTATGCATTTTAGGTGATTTAAACAAAGGAGTAATATTTAGACAAAAAAATCAGCGAGCTATACATTTATTAAAGAAAAAACTAAAAAAAATTATAAAAGAAATCTTTTTTTTTTTTAAGAAAAAAAAAATTAAAATTTTTTTTATTAGTACTAAACAGCTGTGTAAATTAATTTTTAATAAATATTATTATTATTAAATTATTAAAAAAAAAACAAAAAAAAAACATTTAAGGTTAAACATTTAAAAAGCTAATTGAAAAAGAAATATTAAAATTTATATTAAAAAAAAATAAATATTCAAATATATTATTAAACAAAAAATTAAAAAAAAATATGCATTAGCATAGCAAATACATATATTATATAAATATAAAAAAGAAAATTATATAAGTATAAACCAACATGCTGATTTATTATTATGAAAATTATATATATTATATTAATTATAAAAATTATTTAATTATAAAAAAAATGTTTAATTTAAATTAACGGCTAAAAAAATAATATTGTCCTTAATATTTACATATACATTAAAATATATATAATATTAAAACAAAAAAAACAAAAAACAAAAACAAAAATAAATATATATTATAATTATATAAAAACAAAAAAAAAATATTTAAAAAAAAACCGAAAAAGAATGATATTATAAAAAAGACAAGAATTAAAAATAAGACAAAAAAAATAAACAAAAAATATTAATAAAATTGTTTTTAAAAAATAAACAAAAAAACTCCGAATTGTTTTTTTAGCACAAATAAAGCAGAAAGAGAAAGCCATACGTCAATTCAAACATTGCCTATTAATTTCCTTATCAGACTTAATCTCTACAAATCATAATAAACCTTTTCTTATTCGAACAAAGTCTTTAGCATACTTCATAGCGCCTTAATTTTAATTCTACACGTTTGAATATACTATGTGCCTTGACTAACATATAAGAAATTTTTTATCTCTATCTACTGCGTTCAATAAGAGATGATAAATTTACCTTCCCTTTTGGTCTTAACTAACAAAAGGAAATTTTGTTCATGATTATTCAAGACACAAACATCAATAAAAGATGGTATATTTATCTCTTCTTTTGGTCTTGACTAACAAAGGGAATTTTGTTTATTCTTATTTAAGACACAAACAATGTTGACTTTCATACGAAAAGGTATTTTACTACATTTCCTTTCCGGTGTTGATACAGCCAAGACACAAACAAATTCAAGTGGATAATTTACTATTTCCGACTTCAGGCGTTGCATTTAAAGTAGAGTATAAGGAAAAGAGGGATATTTTTCATTTGAACTCAAGCAGGAAACATTATTGATTTGATTGGAAAATTACTATCTCGGACACATCAATTAGTGCCTTTAAACATTGTAAACCGAAATTTTTACAATCAAGTCACGAGTTGTGTATAAAGGTACTACTGCATCCGACTATAGGAAATGTGTTTCACAAAGCCTTCTACTGGGAAATTTCTAAACAATGATTTATTTATTCCTTTAAAATCGTAGCAGAGACACAAACATTTCTACTCTATAAGTAAATTTCAATTGTTTTGATATTGTTACCCGAGTAAATAATTTGTGTTAATAACGAAGGTTTTAGTCGAGACAGAAGCTTTAGTAATCCTATTAAAAAATTTACCATTGCTGACTTCAAGGGATGATTTATTATGATAAGAGCAAAATGTACCAATACTTAGTCAAGGCAAAAACTTTATTAAGTTGTGTGAACAACAGACTTTAGGAGATGTCTTTCACGGCGACTATTATGGGAATTTCTACACGTTGCAAAATGTACATTAAGTGTCTTGGCTAATATTTGTTTTTATGTAGAATTTCCTTTTGTTTAAACTTGAACACTGAGCTACGAAACACATAAGTGCTGGAGTATTGAAACCATACCTGTTAAATCTCGATTACGATTAACAATCAATTACATTATTTAAAAACAAAATCGTAATGATTATATAATTCTATGAATATTTTTTTCTAATTACTAATTGATTAAGGTTACAAGTAATCCAAAAATAATCAGAATTACTGACGATTAATACAAAATAATCCATAATCCATAAATAATTATAACTACTTTCAATTCATTTTGAATATTTGAATATTTCTTAGCATTATAAAATCTAAATATAGCAGTATTGTTAAGGCCTTACGCTTCGTCTGGCACGACATCTCCTAACTCATATTGAAATTAAAATTAATTTTTAAAATGCCCCCCTTTATCAAAAGTTTTCTAACTACACTCATGCCTTTGAAAAAACGAACTCAAATGCTGTTAAACCATAATCTAAACTGAAATATAAGATTGTTTTTGTTATAATTATTTAATTTAAATTTTATTCACTTAAAGACACATGGACCAGTTTTTCACGTTCATTTGCATCTTAAGCTGTTCTAAAAACAGCAACAATAACACCTGTTAGAAGAGATTTTGCTCTACTAACATTCAGTTTGTTTTCGAAATTCTAAGTGATAACATTAAAAAGAAGAAAAAAAATTAATAAAAAAAATAAAAATGCCTTTAACAAAAGCATGTCTAAGTGAACATGATCAGCAAGTATTGGAATCCATATTCAATCCATTGGAATTGACTTCATCTTTGGAGGCCCAACTTATAAATCCTGATTTAGCAGAACCTTTACAAGACAATAATGATGAGGAACTAAATTATTCGACTGAAGTGTTAAAAGAATCCAAACTATTGGAAATAGAAGCGGTAAAGTTAGCTGAAGAACAAAAATTGGATGAGGCTTTAGAAAAATTCTCAAAATCTTTGGAATTAACACCGAACAGAGCCTCCATATACAATAATAGAGCGCAAGCACTACGTTTATCGGGAAGAGATGAGGGTGAGTCAGTAATTTAGAAAGAATTTGTTGTTGATTTAAAAAGACAAATGTCGCTTTGATTTTACTTCAATTAGGCCTTATTTTCAGCGGTAATATTTTAAACGCTGATAGGAAGAGTCAGGGTAGATCTCACGTTTAAAGAGAAAGAATGAATTTTTGTTCCAACGTGGATCACTGGCTACTTCCATGACAATTTGGCGGTTAAAAAGGTGTAGCAAGTAAACAAATATCAACGACGTAAACTAGATCTTTCTAGATCTTTTTCTATTCATAACCCTAGTAATGTTCCTTCTAACGCGGGTAGCCTGCCATATAATCGAGTCCAGAACGAAAAGCGGTGATAAATTGCATCTCTGACATGCTACAGTACTCACAGCTATAGTAACGGCTCTACAATCGCCCATGCAGGAATCGGTTTTTGGAGTTCTGATACAGAACTCTAATAGGTTAGATTAGCTTAGGTTAGGAAAAGTGTACGGTGTACGCTATTCTGTATTAGCAGTGGCAAGCCTTCACTGGAAGATCCATTGATTCATTGTTAAAACGCAATTTAAAAAAGAAAAGATAAAAAGAGCGAAAAACAGACTCATATGTTGACAGAGGAGGGAAGTGAAAAGGTAACGAAAGAAACAAAGAGAAGAATAATGAGGAAAAAGTAAGAAAAAAAATACAAATATTAAAGATTGGGGACACAATACAATAGATTCTTAAGGTCCCAGTGTCTTAATAATAAGCTGGCCTGTACAGCCTATATTTAATTGAACAGCGCTGTATAGCAGGCACTATTAAAGCTCTACTTATTTATAAAAAAAAATATGTGTCATATACTATGTGTTGATATAATAACAGAAACATTTTATTTCTATTTTTAGCTGCCTTCGAAGATCTAAATCAAGCCTTGGCGTACAGCATTAAACCATCCAAGACAGGATGTCATGCTTTGTGCCAACGCGGAGTACTGTTTAGGAAACAGGAGAAACTGGACGAGGCCAGAAAGGATTTTGAGGAGGCTGCCAAAATGGGCAGTAAATTTGCGAAACAACAATTGGTAGAAATCAATCCATTTGCAGCGCTTTGCAATCAAATGTTAAGACAAGCTTTTGAGCAATTAGAAAATAAAAATACGGAGGAGAAAAACTAGAAATATAAGTTAAAGTAATAAAGTAATGCAAGTTGAAAGGAAATAAATTAATGAGTATACTTGTCACCTTTTATTTTTGTTTGTTTTTTATTTCTGTTCTTTAAATATAACGGTTAATAAAAAGGACTTTTTTTCTAAAGGTAAATAAAATATATCATGTGAATTAGTCTCGCGTTGAAATTGATCATCATTGATTTGCAACTTGTTGCATATACTTGTGAAAACAACAAAAACAAAACAAAAAACAAGAACTTTTCATTAAACGATGAATGAAATGGAATTGGGAAACAAAAACAGGGGGAGAATGAAAAACATAATGAAACATTAAAAACCTGTCGATTTGTATGAAAATCCACTGCCAAACAATAAAACAGAGGGGGTTTGATGAACGATGAAGCATACGCTAAACCAAATGCAAGGTGCGTTTTTTCTTCGATGCTTTATGATGCAGTCGCAAAATAACAGTTGCATTTAAACTGATCTGTGTATATATGGTGGCACGTGGTTAAAACACACGATTTTGTGCCAATTTTACAAAACTACAGCAAAACAAAACGTAGCAAAATAAAACGGTCATAAAACACAATGAAAACTGACTGCAACTGTTGATATTTTTTGGCCAACCATTCAATTCATTACCTTGTTGACCTGGCCGACAATCGGTCAATGTCTTAAGGTAAGGCACGTAAAACAGAAGAGAGAGAAAAAGAGAGCCGGCCTACAAAAATTTAAGGGTTAAAATGCAAACAAGGTTAGCAAAACATATGAAAACCCCTTTTGGTTTTGAAACAAAAAAAAATCCACTTAATTTTGGAAATTTAAATTTATTTACAAACAAAGCCACGGAGCCACAACAAACGGTACTCGATCAATGTTTTAAATCTAAAAACAATCAAAAAAATAAACTTAACAACAAAATTAAGCCACAAGAACAAATGTTATTGCAATGAAAAAAGGAATTTTTTTTTTTGGTATACAAAAACACATACAATCATGTAAACTACAGGATCTTTCAAATTTCAATTCAATAGTGTTTTGGCTTTTGTACTCTGGGAAATCTCTTGACCAGACACCAAAGTGACCACTGAAGTATACCCCTATAAGGGAGTAGAATTATAATTTTATATTCCTGGGGGTCCAGTCTTTGTTCACTTTAGGAATTTTTACAGCATTTTTCTAGTGAAAAATCTCGTCATATTGCTTTGCTTGTGTTTAATTTACATTTGAAAAAGAAACTTGAACTTGAACGACACTGCTCCAGATTTAACATGATCTTCGCCTTAAAACAAAAGCAGAATAAAAAAAAAATGAAAGTGGTTTCCTTATCCTTTTCGCATTTAAATATTCGCAAGTATAAGTAATCCAATAAAGAGAGAGAGAAAAAAGTACCACAAATAAAAACGTTTCCATACACTTACAACAACATCATACTTAATTACAGAAAGGGTATGTTAATAGCACTTTTATTGCAGAAAACAACAAAAATGAAACAAAACAAAAAACAGGAGTTTTTGAACAAAAATCCCTATAACACGCATTCGAAACAAATCACCAGACACTACAACACATGCTGAAGTGTGTTGTATGCGGTTTTAGGGTCGAATTTAGATTTTTTGGTTTTCTTTTCGGTTAAAAAATTAAAACTGGCACGCTTTTGCAATAAACTTTTGCAACAGGTATTAATGTGATGGCAACAGGTTATAAACGAAATTACTTTGCCAAAACGCTACACTCAATCCATTCAATAAAAAAAATCTTATGCAGATTTTATAAATTAAATACGATGTGGAATAACCCCTACAATAAGATAAGGAAAGTTTAGCTAAAGGTTAACATTTTTAAAAATTAAAATTGATGGTAAACAATGCGGCTCGATAAGCACAAATAAGATGGACCGAGTTTTCATTCATTAGTCCCCACTGAATCCTAATAAAAACCTGAAGTGCATGGCATTTGGAGCTCACAAAGTGCAGAGGAAATGGTCGTGATCCAACTATCAGCAACTAAACTGTCTAGAAAAGTAGACCCAACTTAGGCCAATTTGAGAAGAATTTATGATAAGGTTACTTACATCGATTGTTATTCGCCTTAAGCCCCTAAATCTAGGTTTGCATCCTCGTTGTAGCCCGAAGTCAGCAGCAAATGATAAGGAACTGTTCTGAAAAAAATGTACTGGGAAGAAATTTGGAAAAATCGGTTGTGTCGCTCCATTAACAGAGGCAAATAGACATAATGGATCCAGTGTCTGACCGAAAGTTTCAAGCGGAGTATGATAAAATTCTCAAGGTTGCTAAGTCCCTTTCGCGTGCATTAACACTGACTTCATTGGCCACACAAAGTAGAATGTAAACGGAAAGATGGTTGTGGCAATAAATGAACACAAAACGAAGTATGTTGTTGACAAGCAGGAATAACCAGCATATCGGGTCCCAGATTATGGCCGAAAACTATACCTTCGCTGTAGTCAAGGAATTTATTTACCTACCATCGAAAATAATGTCAGTCTGGAGATCAGGCGAATAGTTAATACTATGATATCAATAGACAACTGAGGAATAGGAAGTTCAATCGGGCGAAGAAATTAATGCTGTGCAGGTCATTTGTTCTCCCTAAGCTTATCTATGACGCTTATCTATGTTTTTCTAGGCTCATCTATGAGTATTCAAAACTTCGATCTTGTAAGCGGTAGTTATGATTTATGCATATGAGACAACAATGAGTTGTACGAGATTTTCAACAACGACACGGACATTGTTCAGCTTTTTATTCTGTCTTGTATGTGGTGGAAAAAGCAAGTCATGAAAGAGTCCTACCATCGATTGGTTGGACAGTGTAATGAAGGGACGCACCGAGCAGGGAAATAAGCAGATTGGTTTTTCAAGTTCAAGTAATTAAGTATTTGGAAAATATAATCATTGACACCTTCATAATTTTGTTTGGTGTGAAACCAAAAAAGTAAAACCAATTAAGTAAACAAGTAAGTACATACTTGGAAAACGTAATCACTGAAATCTCAATAATTTTCGCATGTAGGAGTATTTAAAAATCGTCACTTTTAGATTATGGCCGCTTTAATAATAGGTCTTCGAATATAGCGTACTTTCACCAAAAAAAATAATTGTTTTACTTCCCTAAATCTGTACATAAAATTTAAAAATTCTTGCATCAACTGCGTACTCTCACTAACTAAAAACAGTTAAGCCAATTATGAACATAATTTTAACCCTTAAGAGTTTAATTTAATTTTTCGTACACAACAATAATATGGTGTTAGCACATCTAAATAAAATACTTCTTTGGTTAAAACTTTTAGTACCTAAGATCACCCTTCAAAAAAAAAAACTTCGTTGTGGTTAACGGTAGGCACAGTTTTAATTCACTTTTTTGCTTTTCATGTCTGTAGGGATTTTAAATCGTTTTTTAAGTTAAAAATAGCAGGTGTTTCTTTCTACTTTTTTTGTAGGAGACTGTATAAGAATATTGCATCACAACAAACACATTTTTAAAAAAGAAAAAAATGTTTTGAAAGAAAAGAAATAAAAGGAATATATCACACAGATCCTTTTGAAAAAAAATTTAAATAAAACAAAAGAACAAATTTTTAACATTCTTAACGCATTTCTAATGATTTTTAAATTATTTTTAATAAATAATAAGTTATATATATTTTTTAAATAGCATAAATAAAATAAATAATTATTTAAGCAAATTTTTTTTTCAATATTTTCGATAAAATTATCGATAATCCAAAATAATATAAAGTTATCGGAAATGTTATTGTTATCGGAAATGTTATTTATATCGTAAATGTTATTGTTTTCGGAAATATTATTATTATCGAAAATATTATTGTTATCGAAAATGTTGTTATCGAAAGTGCTACTTTAAGGGGTTAGTTCACTTCCTTATTTTCAAAAACTCGATTTCTTCCCGGTTTTAGTTACCTTAGAGCCATAGAATTAAGTTAGAAATCATCTTTTCCCTCAAACGATATAAAAAGGAGAAAGTACAACGCTTCCAGGAGCGCGCAACTTAAACGGGTTTTTTCGACTTGGCGACCACGATTTAGCAAAAACTAATTGACTAATTTCGCTGAAAAATAATGTTATTCAAATTCTAATATGGTTGTAAAATCTATCGATTATTGTTATCGAAAATCATTAGGGATATTCACATTTCTTTAAATTTCTAGAGGCCATCCTTGAACCTAAGCTCTCATCGAAGGACAACATTACTGAGAGGATAAAGAAAGCTACAATAAAGCTTTACACATGCCAAAGGACCGTAAGCAGTATCTGGTGTCTTAAAGCAATCATCACTCCTCTTGCTTTATAGTGCTTTATAGTGCCCACTATCCTTTTGGTAGGCATGGCGAAAAACTTGGCAAAAAAACTCCGACAAATGAAGTCGGCAGGAGGCTGTAGGCTTAAGGATTGTAAGCAGTATCTGGCGTCTTAAACCAATCATCACATATTGACTTTATTGGTACGCATATCCAGTTGGTAGGCATGTCGAAAAACTTGGTAAAAAAAAACTCCGATCATTGAAGTCTGCAGGAGGTTGTAGGTCTGAGGAGCACGAATGGATTCATGTGTCGACGGAGGTTTTCAATCTATCTAATGACATTCCTGACAGACTTTCCTAATATAAGGATAGCTGCAATAGCAACATTTATTTTGTACTCGGGTTGGTTTCCTCTAGAGATTGTTTGATCACAGGACCTAAATGCTGACCTAAATGGGCCTCTTCGTTCAAGAGAGATCCTGAGGTTAGTTTGAATGCTTAGGCATTAAAATTTTTAAAGAAACTAATTGAATTAGAGTGAATTTCGTTTACAATTGATTAATGGATCATCCTGTGTAGGATGTCCTAGGCTTTATTTACTTGACATGATCATAAGCATCATGAAAATGAAAAATTTTGATAAATGCGGCATGGTGCTAACTATAGAGGTCAATGCTGATTGGAGTTTTTAAGGATTTCTCTTACGAGGAACAAAATTAATTTTTTATGAAACTGTTCATAGCTCTGGTGCTTCGAGAAAAACATGTATTAATCCTGTAAATAAAATTCTATAATTTCAGTTCAAAATTCCATTGAAAACCAAAGCAAACGAAAACCACCTTAAGGGGGAAAAAATCCGTAATAATTGTAAGCGTCATATGTTTTGAAAATATCATGCCTTGCTAGTGTTGTTGTTGTTACTGTAGCTGTCGATGTTAAAAGTCAATGACAGTAAACAGGATAATAACCACTACGGCGACTGATATAAACACACTAGAAACTGTTACGTTATGAAATACGAAACGTAAGAAAGAGGGAGAGCATGAAATCATGTTCCCTTCGACTAAAAGGGAACAGCACGAAAAAAAGGGAATTATTTATTCTTTTTTTCCAGTATAAAAGAAACCCTAAATGACGACAGCCGGCACGCGCCCAGGTAAGAAGAAAGGACAGCAGGTACTGAATTTTAATACGAGAAAAGAAGAAAAACATTTTAGTTTTTATTAATCAAAGAGAAGAATCTTTAATTTATTAAAGCTTTAAAAATAATTTAAAAAAAATGTTAGAAAGTTTAAGAGTCTGTTTCAGGATTTCAGTTTAAAAAGGAAGGAAGAACTTCGGTTTTTTTCGTGGCTGAAATTTTAAAAAATCTGTTGAAATTCCCATTTAAAAAAATTTTATTTGCTTTTAATTGCTTTTCTTTAAACACAGTTGTGTTGTAGCGATCCTTAGTAAAAGCCAACGGAAGGAAGTCAAAAATTTTAGATAAAAATCTAATAATTTGGCCAGGAACGTAAAAGTTTTGCTTATTAGTTTACGTGTGGTAGAGATTGCTCAAATTTCAGTTCCGGTGTTCAGTTTGGCGAGAAGAGAACAGAAAAAAATACTTTTTTTTTATAATTATGCCCTTTTTGTTCATTTCAATGTGTACAACTGTTTACTTTTTATTATTATCGGGGCTCTTGAAATTTGTTATTGAGTGATTGAAAATGTATATTTAAAGCCATGCAGGCAAACCATATGTTACCAGGCTTATAAACTGGTCCTGGCAACAATGCATTCAATTCATATATTGACTCTTGGCACTTTTCGTTTATAAGGGATTTTTATTTTTGCTTTCATTATTGTTGACCAAACAACTGACGCACTTTTATTTGCCGTTTCTGGTTTTTATTATGCATTCAAAATCTATCGATGATGGACGGCATTCATAAGAGTTTTAATATAATTTATGGCTGCTATTAAGAATCACAATGATGTGCACGTATGTATGCACGTTTATATTGTTATAATAGGTACTCATTAGAGGGAGAATATTAGGGCCTTGGTTACACCACAAGAAAAAGTAATTTTTCCATGTTTTTGGAGCACGTAAAACGCGGAGCCAGTTACTGCTTTGAGAGTAACTAATAAGGGTATCCAATGAAGTCGGTGTAGTCCAGTAGGAAGTGTGTTGGCTTATTAGACGCGAGGCCACGGTTTAAACCCCAGGTGAGAAATTAGAAAATATTTCCTAGGCGACTTCCTCTCAGCAGATTTCTGGCAATAACACTGCGAGTAAAATGAAATAAAATCATAACAACAACCTCAAGCACAAGAAAACATATTAAAAGCGCAGGCAACGAGTAAAAACTATAACGAAGCCGAAAATCCATTTCGTCAAAGGCAATGCTATGTATCCGATGAAATCAGAAGGGTATGATCTATTATGAGCCGACAAAAGCAGGCCAGACAGGAGGCCTGTACGGACAACAAAAAAGTCGTTTAAAGCGAGCATTGGCCAAAAAATGCCCTGAAATGTAGCCAGACGTAAGACACGATACCGGTCAAAAAGTATTTGGAAAACAGTGGATGAGAAGTTTTATGTACCTCATCTATTGAATAGCCCAGCTCTTGCCCCTTCTGACTATAATTATTTTTTTTTTGATCAATGCAGAACGTTCTCACTGAAATACGATTCACTTTAGAACAAGATATAGAAAATAGGCTCGACTCATACTTGTCTTAAAAAGATGGGCGCTTTTCTAGGTACGAAATCCATGAATTGCCAAAAAGATTGGAATAAAATTAGCTTTCGATGGACAAGGACATGTTTTTCAAAAAACTTACATAATAAAGCATTGATTTCCAATATAATTGAGAAGTTTTTGCAGTTATACTACCAATATCTGACTCATACCTTAACTGTCAGCAACTGAATTGTATGTACGAAACAATGGTGAATTTTCACTAAAAGGACTCGTGTATCTCTAAGCCTCACACACATCGCTGGTGATAGGGTCCTAAGCTTCGTGAGCTTGGATGGAAGATTCTTATGAGTCCTGCTTGTAGTCTACAGCTGATATCAAGTGATTGCCATATTTGCTCTTGTTTATAGACAATAATTGAAACTTGTGTGAATTTCAATTGTTCAAGTATTTTGCCAACAGAAGTAATGGTTTCTGTGGGAAGGGTAACAAGTGTTCAAAAAACAAAAAATTGCATATTGGGTCTTGAAGGTAATTGCTTGTAACTCTTCAATTATGTTTACTTTTACACCTTATACTAGTAAGATTGTTGCAAAAATGATAGAGAATACGAATATTTTACTGGTGCTCAGTTGCTTCAACTGAAATATTTTCGCAACAGTTTTTTTTATATGAAAATTATGGCAACATATCCTGTTACAAAAAAGCCACAACAAACAAACAAACAAAAAATTCTTTACATGATTATGATTTTTATTATTAATTAACACAATCACATTGATTTAAAATCCCGTCAAATTGTTAATAAATGTTTGCGTTCGCGTTCTCTTATAATCGTTATGCATGTGTCAATGCCGCAGATAAAAGATTTCTTTCTTCTCTCTGTTACAGTGAATAATCATATGAAAAATTTATTATAGATTCTCTATAACTTCTATAGTCTAGTAAATAGTAGAGGGGGGTCTTACATGGATAAATGACTTGATGGTGGTGCTACAAGTAGCAAAATAAATTTATAACAAACAAAACCAACAACAATTTACAATAAATATAATAAAAATCTTGTTACAAAGTGAAAAAAAAAAGGAAAAGCTTCCATAATCTAAAGGTAAGACGGACAACAACTGTAACAACAACAGCGACACAAAGCCAAACCAAAAGTTTAAAACGTTGTAAAAAGTAAAAAAAAGAGAAAAAAAAATCAGACAAAAATCAGTAATAAATTTATTACAATTTAAGCTACTGGTTATGAGCGCTTGCAGGCAGGATGCCAAACCAAAACACACCAAAACAGAGAAAGAAAAAAAAGAAACAAACCAAGTCAGGCCAAGCCGTAGAGAGCCACAGAGCGCTTAGACCAGGCCAGGCCAGGCCTACATACTTACAGGAAAAAGAAAATATTCAATTCATTCAATTGCATGCCATAGAGAGACCAACAACAACAATCATCCAACCAAACAAACAGACAAATAAACAAGGTTCTCTTCATTACCAATGTGGTATGCAAAAAGGAGTGAAACGGTAACCAGAGTTTATGTTGGTTCGGTTTGGTTTAGTTTGGTTTTGTTTGTGTTTTTTTTTTTTACCAAAACCATGCTGCGTCTCATATATCGTGAAGATTGTTGGCAATTATTAAAATGATAATTGCACAAATCTGGCTATCAATTGACGACCATCAAAGGACCTTTTTTATATTAGCAAAACATACAACGAACGTACAACAACAACAACGGAAAAAACCCACAGAGTTAAAAACTAGTAGAAAAAAGAGAAAAAAAATTCTACAATTCAATAGGTTATCATAATAGTACACACAGTAAAACTAAAGCCAGAGATTCCCAAATTAGTTGTAGATTTAGAAAAAAAATATGAATTTAAAACCAAATAGAAACAAAATTGCAGCAGCAACGGAAGGGGTAGTAAGAGCTTTTGGTTATTCATTCAAAGGATAAGCAACAATGCAAGTTCGATTGTTAATATTATAATGAATGGCTAACCAACCATTCAGCTGAATTGTATACAAGAAATTTATACTTGCGACAAAGTAATCAATCTCTGCCAGAACTTGAATGTAACTATGGCAAGAGTGTGCTTTCGAGATTGCACAGTTAAAAAGGTTCTTATGGATCCCAACATATGCAAATCTTCTGGGACGTGTGGTACTCCAGCACTGGTCTTGATGCAGTGCTCTTCGACGCTTTGTGGATTAGTGCGTCGTTTTTGAGTGCGTCATACTTTGCCCGCATTATTTTATCTTTATGGAAAGTTGCTACAGTAATCCCCAAAAAGAATGAAAACGGAAGCGAAACAAACTGGCGTTCAATAGTAATATGTTACGCAGTTTTTCAAGCTGGACCATCAGCATGTGCAATATCTAGCCTAACTATCTGATTAGGGACAGAAAGATGGAAGCAGTATATCCAACGAATTGGTGAGACAATTCCGAAGCTTTTGACAGAGTGTGACACGGTGCACTTGTATCTAAACTTATAGCATTTTGCAGCGGTAGCTGCTTCTATAGAATTTGCTATAGATGGGATACCATTAGACGTCTTTGTCATTCAAATTCCTATGACAGTAAAACGCACTCTTTGAAGATAGAGTCGAAATGACTATCACTCTATTTATTAATAAGGAAACCGTCGCAATTTGGCTTGTGTTCCACTGTTCTATCGCTACTATAACGGATTGTGCTCTGACGAAATAAAGGGACTTCTTTCCGAAAATCATATATATTTATGTAGAACTCTTTTGTTCTCGCAAAACACAATTCTTAGTAGCCGATTGGCTAATGGTATGCACTTAACATTGGACGTTCAGCAGCTTTGTTCGTATGTGAAACGATTTTCCTGCAGAAGTTTTTTTGTCTCTTACTAAATACGTACATAGATTCATATCTAACATCCTTAAACTCTACTCCCTCTTTCCTTTTTTCTCAATCAATCAATCCTATATTCAACACAATGCAGTGCATGACTAGGACCCATCACGTGAGTCTTGGTTGCTAAAAAAAAAGATAGGTAGAAGTGGCAGTCTACTAAAAGAGTTTGGATAGACACACTTAGGCCACATAAGAATCATTGTGTTATCACAGTTGAAGCCTTAAGAGAACGTTTTGAAAAAAAAAATCTTTTTGATAGAAAATACTATCAATAGCAAGGAGAATCAATATGATTAACATATAGTGATATATAGTTTTCATTTAAAAAAAGTTTGGGAACCCCTCATAAACTTAAAATGTTGTTTAGGCAGCAGCCCAATTGTTTGACAATTTGTTTTTAATTTAGTGAAAAGATAAAATGCCAGTTTGTGTGTCTTGCCTCCTTAAATTTGTGGCTATTTTTATGTGCTGTGTCTTCAGTTTTCATTTATTTTCAATTTTTTTTATTTTCATTTTGTTGAAGCAATATTGCCGCTTAACGCTTAATGCTGGAATCGTAGTAGTAAATACGCCAAAACGACTTTAGACAGATATTCTGCGTAACACCACCCGCCAACCTTTAACTTTTTATTACAACTGTTGAAAACCTTCCAACATGTGTACCAACAATGCGCAACATTATATTGGCAATACAACAACAAAAATAATAAAAGCTACTGCTGTTGTCGTTGCTACCTTTTGGCCAATATTTCTTTGTCTCGTGTTTTTACCACACACAATTAAAATTTCTTTTTTCTTTTCTTGTGGCAAAAAAAATTCTTTTTTTCTACTTAAAAATGATAAAGAAAGACAAAAAAATTGAATTTCTTTTTTGGTTTGTAACCAAAAATTGTATTTTTTCTTAAGGTTTTTGATAGTTTTTGGTAAAAATTTTTTGACTTTGGCTAACCATAAGAATCCTGGTGTTGAGTTGTGAGTGAATGAGAGTGCCTTAGACCACATGTGGTCTAGAGAGCTGTAAAGAAATTTTTTGGTAACATTTGTTACTGCAAACGACAAACGCATGATTGATATCGATAACAGAGTAAATTCTCTGAAAAACAAAAGAGAACTGAAAGTTCACAGAGACAATGTTACAAATTGATTTAAATTTGAGACACACGTTTCCGTATCAACAAATTATCATCATTAATGGACATTTTGTCACAGATTAAGGCATTACTTTTGAATGTCCCCCTTGCGAGTGTGGCGGTAATATTTTATGAAAGTTTTGTTCTTAGCAAATTCTGAGTGAATACAATCGGGAACATGCTTTTATAACAAAATATATTCACACGTACATATACTTTTAAGGATATGAAAGCCTAGACCCCAATGTATTTTTTTAAAAAACAGTTGGTGCATTACAACTAAGCAACATACAGATCATTGGAGCAGTGATGATAGGTGCTTCTAACAATGCCTACAACGATTCAAGCTGGCAGATAGTCCTAATTGCGCGATATGGCCGAATGAAATCCAAACAGTAGAACAAGTATCATTCGCAGACGACGGATTCACAGAAGAATGTCACGCATTAGAAGACGTTTTTTTGGCAGCAACCATCTGACAACTAAAATACCGGGTAATTATTCGCCAAACGAATTTTGAGCAGACTCGGCATAATCCAGAGAGAATACAGAATGAAGCAGCAACTGAAGCTACAACAATATTCACAGCCGGTCGGGCAGACATTTCAGGAAAACGAGACAAAACAACTGTAACGAACATAACGATTGAGTATAGCGCTCTATGTAGAGGTCTAATGGATTCTGTGACTTTAGTAAATGAAAATCCCACACTAATTGAGGCTTTCAACTCCTTTACACTTAAAAAGAAGGTTTCTTAAGCAAAGTCTAAAGTTAGTTCACATCTTTTAAGTTTGCATTTTGAAACAAATTCTGAGCTGAACAGTGATTTTTATTTATTACGTCACTTTGGAGAGAAAACCTAAAACCAAGCACACCAGGTACGAATGCAGAGGAAGACAAGCAGCGGCATTTGTTCATATTTCTTTGAGAACGCTGTTGACCGGCCATCACTGCCAACGACAATACTATAAGTCGATGATTACTAACTTCTTTTGGTCTCTTTAGTTTCAACAATGTTTCATGCAACATTGGATATTCTGCATTTTGAGGGCTTGGTCAAGCTTTTTTCTTGTGGGCTTTTTAAGTCGCAGGTGTATGCGAATAAGCCACAAACCACAGTGGCCCTCAAAGCCAACACGACTCATGCCAAATTCAGACAGAAAAGCCGTGACGTACATTTGAATGATGTTATATTCCGCACATAATGGTTCGATTGTAAAAAAATAGGGGAATCAGATGTGCTTAATTCACATTGGACACGAAGTATAAAGGACGGGACGCAGTTTTATTAACTGATAGTCCGAGCACTTGAGAGTAGTACGGGACTAATAGGACAAGGTAGGAATCGGCGAGGGAGGAGAAATAGGGCCACTCAATTGCTGGGTCCTAGGTCATGTGGGAAACCACTACAGTGAGTTTGCAGATGATTATGTTCAACGGCGCTGATAGGCGAGAACTTTTTTGTGGAATGGGAAGATTTATTTGGAAGGGTATACTTGGCGAAATAGTCTAAGACAATCTTCGCTTTTATCGTGTCATTACAATAAGAAGAGATTTTAATCATGCATCAGACTGTCCAGAAGCTGTCAAAGAGCACTTGTTCAGAATAGAGATCACCTCAAGCCCAATATGCAGATTCTGTGATGAGGAGAATTAGCCTTGAGAACATACACTTGAAACACGTGCAGTGTTAAATAATGTCAAAAAGAAACAACTGGGTTCAAACCAAATATTAGGCAGTGACTTATCCTTATCAACAGCAAACAAATCCTAATGTTTGTCAGGGCAACATGATTGGTAGACAGACTATATTTTGTAACAATTTATGGCTTCTAGTATTTGTTTTCATTAGAAACATCGTTATTCAATAACTCAAAGTTCCATCTCAAAATATTTTACTACGTAGCACAGTGTTATTTATCTTCTTGGAAAGTATTGCTACTTTAGGTGAAAAGAAAAATGATTTGATTTCAAACAGACTTTAAAAATAAAAACGTTTTAGCCGCATCCACATATTTAGTTGGAGTATCTTAATAAGCCTTTTTATTAAAACTGTAATTAAAAGCTAATCACTAACGTTATCCTGTGTTGAGATTTGCTCTTTTATATGTCTTCCTGGCAGTCTACAATATGGCTTAAAAGATATTTCAAGCGATATGCAAAATTTAGAAGAAAAAAATCGAAAAAAGACGTACTTTAAATCGAATGTGAATCTTTGTTACAACAACAAGAATAACTACAACAACAACAACAAACAAATCGCCATAATTTGCATTTCAAAGTGAATTTATTTCAATTTTATTTGATATTAATTGCGCGTATATAGCCAACAAAATCAACCATTCAATTGACCAAACCAACTTTACAATCAGCCAACCAAATAGACGTTAGTAATGCACCAAACCAAAAACTATTGAAAGATTTTTAATAAAAAAAAAAAAAAATTTTTGGAAAAAACTACAGCCTTAAGAACAGAGCAAGATATGCCCAGTGGTGAAGATAAAAACCTTAAGGAACAAAGTCTATACATAAGAGTACATACACACGTAAGTTTTGTGTATTACAATATACTTGTAATGGTGTATTGTAATATAGCTGAAGTTGGAGTTGAAGCGTTTTCCAGTAGCCATCATCGAATATATTGTAAATTGTATTCAATGTGGCCTGCAGCTGTTAACAACAACTTTTAAGCCAACAGGAAGAAAAACAGAAGTTAAACTCTTGCTGTTATTGTTTGTTTTTGTTATTGTTGCTGCTACTTACAGTCGTAGTTATTGCTGCAATAAGAACAATATTTCTGGCCTTAAGGAATTTTAAAGCTGTAATAGACAATACAGGGTTTTTTAAAAAGTTAACGTGTGAAAAAGATTTTCATGATGCTTTCAGACAATAATTTTTTGTGCGGAATGGATGTCTACAATTTATGAATCATACGATAGTGAGTTAGTAAGTCAAAGACTTTTTGAATTTCCACTCTGAATAGATAATACTACTTCTGCGAACAGATTGTAAGTTGTTTGTACTTGAATCTGTTGAAAGCAGGCTACCGTGTGATTTGAACAAAGAATTGAACAAGCCCGGACTATTGTTCGGGGATAGATCCGAAAAAAACCAGTAAGACTTTTAAGATTATTGAATTCACCGTAGTCTAGTAGGTAGAGTGCTGGCTTCTTAGACGAAAGCTCGTGGTTCAAACGCCAGCTCAGACATCTCGCGCAAAACGAAATGTGAAAAAATATTTCTTTCGGCAACTTCCTGTTAGCAGCCTTCTGGCAAAAACCATGAGACTAATAAAATTGCCATAAAAAGCCGCTTAAATGTGTCATTCGGAATCAACTTTGAAAAAATTGGTCCCTCCACCCATTGATAAAATTAAAACACACAACATGGGTGGTGTGAAAAGCTAGGTTGCATTCCTGACTAAATGGTTGCAATAAGTAAGGGATTTGACTATAATGATGGCAAACAAATCTGTTTTGATAACATCGAGTTAAGAGTTTTAAAAAGGAGACAAAAACATAAAACAGACATTGCACAAAGTGTATTTGTGGAGCCTAGATTGAACAATAATTAATAATTCACCACAAATTTGGATAATAATTTTCAATTAGAAACTTGAAAAGAAGAATTAGAAAAAGAATAAAAGAAGTTCCAAAATAATATGAAAAACATCTTTCTTCTGTCGACAAAAGTTTTGATAGACCCGTCTACTCTCTTTACGATTAAGAATAACAAACATAATATGAGTTATGTATGAAGCCAGGCCATTATTTGGGGTAAAAGGTTGTAATGGCCAATAATGTATGTATAATATGTGTAAAAGGAATATATCTTATGACTTTGAAAGAAAAAAAATGTTGAATAATCAAAGAAATTTTGGCGGACTTATTGAAATGATTTGTATTAAATGATCCCACCCTTGTAATATTTTAGTAAAATAATACGCCAAACATTGGCTCAAGAGAAATGTAAATTTAAATGTAAATGTAAATGTAAATGTAAAGGTAAAGGTAAATGCAAATTTAAATGTAAATATAAATGTAAATATAAATGTAAATATAAATGTAAATATAAATGTAAATGAAAATTTAAATGTAAATGTGAATATAAATATAATGGAGAAAAATTGTTTGTGCACTTACCCCTTTAAATTGTTATCAGCTTCGATTAAGAAAATTCTCTTTTATTCCGGAAAACTATCTGCAACAGTTGAATATTATGTCGTTGATTCTATGTGTTGTATATAGTCAGTTTAGAACAATTCTCTTTTCTTCCGAAAAATAATCTGCAACAGTTGAAAATCTGCCGTCGATTTTATGTTATGCATACAGCCGGTATGAATTATTGGATAAGCTTTTCATATTCCAGTCTTTAGTTGAACGATACTTATTATTTGTTATTCATTAATTTCACTAATTTCACTATTTCGGTCATATCACAAACTCACTAATTTATTAATCAGCTGCTTTAATAGGCTCTAGGACGATATGGCGGCAAGCAGTCGTTGCCCAGGAGCAAGAAAGTCAAAAGGACTTCATTGTCCTTGTTCGCTTTCTATTGTATTCCCATCCGAAATGCTTGGATTTGCAGTCAAGCGGGTTTTCACGGGTTAGTAGGGGTTTTTATTATTCTTTTATGCATCGAGAGTAAGCTTTTTACATGACAGCTGCCAAACTGAAAAAAAAAGAAAAGAAAAATATGTATTAAAGTGCTCTGCATTTGGTAAGATATTGTTTTTCTTTTACAGATTAAAGCTCTATGGCCTATAGGACCCATTTAATGTTTTACTTAAATAAAAATGAGAATTCCATTAGATTTTTAGATTTAGATGAGAGTAAACATCAGAAAACATTCTTGGAAACCATGAGGTGTTAATGCATTATAGAAGAGAAACAGCTGGGTGCATATCAGGTGCTGGGCATGAAATTGCCATTGTTGACACCGAGCAACCTTCTGAGGTTTGTCAGGCCAACAAGCTTGGAGAAGGCATTTTGAAGATCAAGTTTAAGGAGATTATCATGGATCGTATGGTCGTACTTTCTAAACACCTCTTCACGACAATGATACTATAAATTAGAAGATAAAAATAGCACAAAATTTGTGCAACAATTTACACTCTTCACAAATAGACCCTGTTTCTTTCTTCTTTACAGAAATGTACACACATGTGAAATTGATGGCGCCTTTTTTATTACAAACATGCAACAGTACAAATAGCAATACAAACAGCAACTACAAACGCATTTGTAAAGCAAGACCCAAGCAGTTGTGTATACAATAGCAACAAAAATTGCAAACAACTCGAGTTAAACAAATAAAAAATGAAACAATAAAAACAATTACATGTGATATTACAATCAATTTGCAACAAATAAGGCACCGTTGCAATATTATTATTGCCATTGTTATTGTTGTTGTTATTGTTGTGTGTTATTATTATTGTTGTAAAGCAACATATACAATATAAAGACAAATCTGGCAGCACTGTTTTGTCACATACTAGACGTTTGTGTGTGTATGTACAACAACAACAGCAACAACATTGTTAATTTGTTACTCCACAATTTTTCCCTTTTTTTTCGGTTTCTATAAAATGAAGCTCAGCTTTAATACCGACTATCATTTACAAGCTTTGCTTCAACTCCAAAAATCTAACTTCCTTCCATGAGGTTGATAGTTTTTTCTGGGTTTTTTTATTTTTATTTTGAAGTTGAAATTAGTTTAAAATGCTGCCATGTTGTCTGTTTCAATTAAATTACGTTAGAAGCAGTGGCAAACAAAATTTCGTATCGATTCGACAAGAACGTGTCGTTTAAGCCATTTATGGTCAAATTGTTAACAATTCATTAAATGCTTTTGTTTTGTTTTCTTAATACGAGAATTTAAAGCAGTTTTTCACTACGAAAAAAAGAAAAAAAAACGAAATCATTTCAAATCGTATAAATAAATGGACGACAACGGAGAGACGTACACATACATACAGAAGTAACTGCAGTGATCGCAGTCGCAATGCTAAAGGTGTATAATTGTTAAAATATTTTAAATGTATTTACAACATTCTAAAGGTGACAATTAATACGACAATAGCTACTAAGCATACCCCAAACAACAGCGTACAGCATGGAATAGAGGTTAAATAAAGTATTTCTCTAAGATTAATTCCAACGAACAACACACTGCCAGTATTTGTTACCCATTTTGCTGTGTTGTTGCGTTGTCGTCGTTAGACGTTTTTGGAACATTTTAAAAATCTCTCAAGATTAGTTTTATATAGTAGTTGGTGTGTTTATTGTTTGAATTTTAAAATAAATATTTGAAATTCTTCTTTTGGTAAATTTCTTTACAACACTTGTTTGAAATGTTGCTTTAAATACTAGTTTTCAAATAAATTGTAATAAAAAGATTTAATTAAATACAAAAAATTAGTATTTGCATACGAAGGTTGATATAAAATAAAGGAAAAGCAATAGAGAGCAAGTCTCTCTATAATAATAATAATTTTCCAACAAAAACTTCCTAGGTTTGACAGTAGATAACGGCCTTCTTGTTATAGCTACATCTTCCATTTATTCAATCTATTATGCTTAATCACCATGAACGGATATAGCATTCAGCAATACGTGCAAATAATAAAATTGTTTTTAACAAGAAGGGTGTTCTGTTCGGGCATTTTACGTTCACCATAATCGTTCTACTGAGAGGGCTATTACAATGTGGTGAATAAATTCGAATTCACTGGTTCAGTAAACGAGCAACCAACACCCTTACCTTACCCTAAATATAAGATCTGCGAAAAACCCCGCCACTGTCCGCGAAAATGTGTAAAAGAATTTGATTCACTAGATTTTGCGTCGCTCACAAGAACTCGAGCTTTTGAGTGACCACAACTTGGAAAATTTTGCAGCGTGACCGAACAAAATTCAACTGAAGGTAAAGAACCATAGACAACGACGTGTGATCCTTGAATTAGCTCTGGAGCAGTTGGTAACTGACGCTAATTTTCATCGAAAAATCATCTTCAGCGATCAGGCCTATGATCAGGATGAACGGGTACGTGAACAAATAAAATTGTCGAATTTGGGACGGTACCACTCCACATGACATCCAAAAGCATTCCATACATCCTGAAATAGTAGTTTTAGGTTTGAATTGTGGGCTGGCGGCGTCATTGGTTTATATTTTTTTGAGAACTACGTTAGGTAGGCCACTATTTTCAACATCGGGCACTATAGATCGATGATGACCAATTTATTTGGGTAATATGTATTCCAACGACATGTGGTTTTTACAGGACGACGATACTGGCACACAACATTTTTCATATTGGGTATCCTGCACAACGATTTGGGTAAGTGCGTACTGGCCACCTGCTCATGCAATTTAACTTCGTAAGACTCTTTCTTGTGGGATTTCCTTAAGTTGCACGTGGAGGCGAATAAACCACAAAGCACAGCGATTCTCAAAGTCAACGGCATGGAACATAATTTATGCTCCAGAGTAATGATAAATAGAAAATTTTTAAATGCGCTCCATCCAAAGAAGCTGTAGCAGACATTTAAATGATGTTATATGCCACACATAATGCCATCGATAGATCTTTCAAACTAATTAAAAGTTTCGATAATATCTCACACACACTTAAGATGAGATGTTGCTTCTCCTAAGTGCATAAAAATAGATCAAAGTGAACTAGCTAAAGGCAAAATATCTATTGTAACCTAACTTAATCTACCACATTGCTTTTTTAATAACAATAATTGTATCAAAAAAAATTTCAGAAACCAATGAAGAAAGGAATATTTTCACGATTTTTCTTCTTTTTATACAAATTTTTGCTTCTCATGATTTCCATACAGCTGCTTAAATTTTTAAATAATTCAAATTTATTTCCTATATTTACATATATATCCTTATAAGTAATTTCCTACCACTTCACTAAAGAAAAAGGATATAAAAACTAATATGCATTATAAAAGCCGTTGAAACGTTTATTAACCTGAAGAATTTTCCCTCCAAAAATAGACAAAAAGAAACACCAGCTTAACTGAAACCAATAGATCAGGTGCATGTATCATTTTATACGTTTTTTTTTTTCATTCCAATATTTTCATTTATGTATTCCTTTTAGATGTCAGTGTTTTGCGGCCCTTAAACATGTGTTACATGACTTTTGCGTTTAACGATAGTCTACAATTTTTTTTCTTTTCCTTTTCCTTTATTGCTAAAGGAAAACATCTTTGAATTGCTTTTTCAGTTTTTCTACAATCGGTTGTTTGGAGTTGTTTGGGGTTGTTGTTGTTTTGGTAGTTTTATTTATGTGTGTGTTGAAAATTAATAAATTCTTTTAACATAACCAAATAATTGTTCTATGTAATGATGTCCTTTCAACCTGCTGTTGCACAGTACACAGACACACAGACACGGACACAGGCCTACACAATATATTCGATTTATTTATACCAAATAGCTTACCAAACATAAATTGTTCCTTAAATTAAGGATAGAAAAAAACAAAAACTAAACGATATATGTATAAACGACAGAGAGAGACAGAGGGAGAGGAATAAAACAGAGACAGAGGGGGGAAAAACGAAGACAGTCAATGTGGAAGTGTGGACAATTTACATTGCCACCTGCTAGATCGATTACAAGATACTAAAACTAAAGAAAAAAGAAATCGAATTGAAAAAAAAAGAAACAACCGCCCAGACAAAAGAAGTTGTATGGAGGAGCTCAACATCACATCGTAAGGACAACCAGAATTATATGATCGAACATAATCATGCATAGGCTGGCTGTAGACTTTGAACCAAAGGTTTATAAAAACACAAGAAAAACAAAAGAGAGCAAAAGAAATACAATAAAAATTGTAAAATTGTATGTAATATCTAGGCGTTATCGCTAAAGCACCTGTTTCTCTCTGCTTTTATTTTATTTTATATTCGAATAAAATTTAATGTCAAGAAAAACGAAAACAATAAAAACGAAAAATAATCAAACAAATAAACTTGCTAGAACACCAGAATCATAATCAAGTTGCTTCATTTCTAATTAAAACTCAAATGTTAAGTGAAAACCCTAACAAATATGTAGTTGGTCTTAAGCATTAAATATTTAAATTAAATTTTGTAAATTATTGTCCTTAGAAAAAGAAAAAAAAAAAACAAACCCAACCTATAAAGACATTTATTAATTGCTCTTTAACGCACTTTTTTATTTCTTGACAGTTCTAGTTTTTTGCGTTTTTGACCGTCTGTCGTCTGCCGTCTGGCGTTATTTGTATTGAAACTCCCCCACATTTTAATGTTCAACTGGTTGATTGTTATTCACACCTTCTGGGTTTTTTTTTTGTTTTCATTTTTTGTGTCTCCTTCTCTCTTTCTGTTCGGCGTTGTGTCATGCTAAATATTTGCTCATCTTGTGTCACTTGACAAAGTTCGTTTCGTAAGTCTTTTGTTTTGTATACACTTAACGGAAATATGCAGTGTATGCAGTATGTAACGGATTAATATTTGTCTATTTGGCACTATTTGTGACTTGTGACAGAGCCATTTACCATTTCAATACAAACACTTGCCAATCATTGAATTTTATTAAGAAAATTCGTATTGTTTGTGGAAATATCTTCAGGGACGAAACTCATTTTTAGGTCAATAAATAAGTCAACAGACAGCACTGCGGAATTCGGTGTGATGAGCAGATAGAGATTTTTCAAAAACCGCAAAGGCTTTATCACGGATGATTATATAAAATATTATAAAATATCTTCCGACCTTATTTCTTCAATAACTATTAAAATTCCACCATTGCCGTCAATTTGGCAAGATACCGCGGAATAGTTATTACGTTTTTTGCTCAAAATGGCAAATTTGGACTTGGGTTGACAATAAACGGATTTAATGAACTTATTGAGATTGAGTTTTAAAAGCAATTAATCACAAGTTTTGGCGCAGTCAATTGACCATAAAAATCATGAGATTTGAGAAAACTACTCGTTATGGGGACTCATAAATTCCATCGTGTGCAGGAACAAGTCAATCACAATTCGAACTCTGGAATACAACATCGCAGACTTTGGACAATCGCGGAAGACAGACAAAATTCACGTGAAATAACATGTAATACAAATTGCACCCAACTACTCTATTCAGAAAGAGTAAAAAATAAATTGTACACTAATACGCCCAATACAGCAACACAATTCACATAGCAAATGGCCTTAACCAGCATTGTGGCGTCTCTGGATTTATCAAAGGCGTTCGATGCAATCTAAAATCTTAACTCAGAATACATGTACCTGAGGGGGAGGTTCTTTTCATCCTTTACCTGACTAAATTTCATGATTCTCCCCAGTATATCAAATTGGTATCCTATGCGAACGACTAAACTGGATTTTCATCTGCAGTGAATACAGATAATGTCTGCCTTAGGATCACGCAATACCTAGCAACTGTTGCTGAATGTCATATGGAACGAAAACTCCACCTGTTTCCCTCAAAAACACTCTATTTTGGACTAAAGTGGTGAAAATTGAGCTTAACACCTCGATGGAAGGCCAACTGAATATATTATAGATGAACTGAAAATATTATAAGGTTCTGTACTTCTGTACTCGAATGCAATATTCATCAGTATTATACAGAGCAGGAACAAAGTCCATTAGTTCCTAATACGTAATGACGAAAGAAATCATAGCGACCACATATAAGGTAATTATTCACTCGATTCAGAGCTATACAGCGCCGGTTTGGGCTCCTTTCCTAAGTGACAGCAAATGGAAGCAGGAAGGTGAAGATAAGAAACAAAGTCCTTAAGGCGCCTGCTGGTTCCTCTGGCAGAATGATCAAGGAGATCATAACGATCTTATGTATGGCAATTAGTTGCTCGATACCGAACTATGCAGATCCGGTTTGGACTTCTTTTCTAAACGCCTGATCTCAGGATCGCGACTAGATCTGTCAAGATAATCAACATAAATGATCCACATGAGGAAAACAAAATACTTTCAGTCATAAAACCTTACTGACAAAGTAATTTCTATCTACATGCAAGGGATGCTTACTGACATTTACACCAACAGAGAAATAGATGCAAAGCATGGATGCCCGCTTAACGACCATCCAATAGCAAACTGCGGTCCTACCCAAGTGGAAAAGATCAACGCTGACTAAGACCTGGTTAAAGATCAATACTCAACTCCTACCGGGAGAGGTAGTATCAACACCTGATGATTTCCACCCTGTACGCCTATGGATATGATTGATTAAAACAGCAGGAAAAAAATATTTTTTACTAAAATTTTTCTCTCAGTGTTACATTTCACAAATTACTGAAGCTTTTATGTATGAATAGCCAGTTAAATCATGCAATTATGAGATCTTTTGTCATTGTAAACAAAAATTAAACAAAAAAAATAAAACAAAAAATACAAGAAAAATTAAAATAAAATACACTTTTATGCAAATCGTCGCCGTATGTCGGCAAACACAAAAATTAAAAAATAAAGCAAAACTGACTATTCAAAGTCACAGTGCTCCGTCTAAACGGGACTCAATAATAAACTGACTGTGCAGCAGTATTCATGTTGACATGAAATATACAACGATACATATACACTTACCAAAAACTTAAATCCCACATCTCGCGCTCTGTCTCTTCTCGTACAGCAATAAGAATGACTTTAAGGCTTTGGAGTTTTTCCCCTCTGCCTGCTCTGTTTTTTTTTTTTATAACTTCTTTACATAGTGGTGATGTGGTCTTTTGGCCTGAACTTGGCTACTTGGATGGCTGGCTACTGTTGTTTTTCAATTCTTCATTTCATTTCATGGCATTGTTTAGATCACTTCCGTAGGCAAATAAATGTTGGCTGCTATGCCGGCTTTTAGAAGAGAAGTAAAGGTAAACTTGGTTTGGTTTGGCTTTATACATCACGTCTCGTTAGCAACAAGTTGGTAGTAAATCTGTGTAAATATTTTCGTTTTGTTTTTGTTGGTTGTTCTTTACTTTAACACAGCCCAGTGAAAAAAGAAATCTTTACAGTAAAGAAAACTCTGGGCTTTTGAAAAATTTTTGTTTTATCTACTGCTGTTGAAACTTCCGATACCATTGATTGCACTATCGGAGTTGGCTTTGTTTACTCGTGTGTGTGATGGCATGTATTTATTATCGAACCAAAATTTGTTGGTCTTCTTGGTACGGGTGGCAGAGTTTAACTTTTAAGTTTATCATTTGCTTGCTGCTACTCGTTTATGGCTAAAAAGAAAAAAAGAAGAAGAAAAGAAAGAGTTCAGTAATAAGTGATCCATAGTTTTGAATTTATTTGTTATTGTATGTGTGTGTGCTCTATTTGGCGCCGTAAAAGAATTTTCGTATATTTTTGCCTACCTAACGCACCTTTACATCTCTTTTTTTCTTTCTTCTTTGCTTTTCTACGCTGATATGTGTGTATTGTTGTAGTATTTTTTAAGGGAAAAAACCAAACCTAACCTAGTCTTCTTGTTTGATACTTCAACAATATAAATGAAAATGATAAATGTTCTCTAGCGCCAATGGTACCCAACACAATTAAACGTTTAATTTCAAATAAATTCATAACCAAAGGCGGGAATATTTATTCAGAAAAAGTAAAAGGGGATCAAAAGGAAGACGGGAATTCACTGTTATGAAAACTGTTCAATGGCGTATGAATCTGAACTGATTCTCAGGATTGAATAGGTAATGGTATAGAGGGTTATATCTTGGTCCTCTCACAATCCTAATCTAAACCCGGTATATATGTATATGGTAGACAGTTTTAGAGAGATGGAAGGCATTTAATCTGACAATCGTCGTGTAGACTCAACTGGTGGCCATTAGGCGTGAGATCCCAGCTTTTACCTACAAAGTGACGGCATTGTTATAAAGCTTTCGGACCATCCTTTATTCTCTTCTCGATATTTTTCTTCAAAATCAGTTTACTATTCAGAATAAGATCGAGATAATTGGTTTAAGAGGAGAGTGAAAGCTCGATACTACCTAACTTCAATATCCTAATGGCCCAAATTTCGTCTTGCTGGAATTTAAGCACAGAGCTCCAAGGGTGGGTGAGAAACTAGGTCGTAATTCTGACTGAAGTGTTGTAATGACCAATTATGTATGTATGTATGCTCCAAGGGCGGGTCCTAAAATTCTCCAAAAATAACTGCAGCTGTTTTTGGAACGATATTTGTAGCCAGAAGTCGAAGAACGTGGAAAGGATTTAGATTCCCTTTATTTCCGACAAGGCTAAATTTTCCTAAGCAAGATGAGCACCGTACCGTTAATGTACGCATGTTGTGACCAATCCTTGTTTAACCTCAAATATAAGTAAATAAGTCTTTCCAGAACTTCAAATAGAAAGGAAGAAAGCAATAATGGTCTATAATTCTTAGTTCCCTATACAGTTAACAGCTACCACTCTGCACACATGGTGAAAAACCAGCCTATAAGTTTAATATGTTCTTAAGTTGGACACATTTATATCTATTCAAAATGGTCTTGTTTGGTAGATTGTTTTATTGCAATTGCGCTGATGTTGTCAACTCCCGAGGAGGTCTAACCCAAAACAGTGCGCGATACTATAACTCTCTTATTATATTTTGAATACTTTCTGGCCTGTATGCACCACCACCACCACCACCACCACCAAACCAAACAAATAGCCAGTGGCATCAAAATATTGTCGTTGTCGTTTACTATTAAATAGCCATCATGGCGCTTCCAAAAGCACTGCCACCAACACCACAACTTATGCCACATACATACTTGGCTACTCAGGCTCTTTAAAGGCTCTTGTCCAGGTTTTTTTTGCCTACGAACAGAGTTGAAAACTTTGTATTAAGAATTCTACTAACTTCTAAGCCAGTGACAACAACAGCAACAACAACAATAGCTGTAATATATACATACTTTGATTAAGCTTCCTTAATAGCAACAGCAACAACAACAACAACAAAAGGAAAAAAAACCAAAAGAAACTAGAGTTTAAAACTCACAATTGTACTGTGAATTTGTTTATGTCCATCCAAAACGTTTGTCTGTAAACCGAAAAAAGGAAAAGAGGAAGAAAAAATAAAAGAAACGTTTTGCGAGTAAATTTACTTTGAAGTTGACCATACAAATATACCGTTTAGAGCGGTGATTGTGTTATTATTGTTCTCTTGGCATCATTTAGTGACAGTTAGATTTGAGTTTCGTTTATTTTTACCTCCTAATTTTTGTTGTTGCTGTTGTTGTTGTTGCTGCTGCAATAGTAGAGTTTAAAAATTCTCTTTGCTAGCATGAAAGTATCTGTGTGTATGTGTATGTGTGTGGAGTATAATAAATGTTCTTGAGTAACATTAACAACAACAGTAATAGAATAGGAATACCTACTCATAATAATTTTTATTGGCAACGCGATTTATGAATGAATTGCAACGAATATTGTCAAATCCTTTGCAAATGCTGTCAAAAGTTGTTGCATCGCATTATAAAGTGCCTTTTGAGTGAACTATTTGCAGGTTTGTGCTTAAATTTTGATTTAAAATTCTGTTTTATTGTGATTTTAGTTCTGTGGCATTCATTGGACTATTTTGTTTAAGCGTACTTGCCAGAGAATGGATTCTAAATTATTGTCAGTAAACCAAAAAGCATGGAATTTAAAGGATTTATGCATACACAGGGATTTTCACAAATCATTTCAAAAGTTTTTAAAAAATTACATTCAGAAATTGTTGAACATGATATATGTATGTATGTATGTGTATATATGCAGTCTTCCAACAAGACCTTTCGAACTTTGACAGTAGACAACGGCCATCTTGCAGAAGCTGTATCTGTCAAAATAATTGTCATTTGTTCAGTCTGTTTTACCAAATCACCACGAACGGATATACACAGCATTCAACAACACGTACAAATAATAAAATTGTTTTATCAAGATGGGTGTTCTGTTTGGGCATGACATGCGCATGCTATACGCTTCCCCATTTTAAGATCAACATTATCAGCTTGAAAAGAGGACTATTCGCAATATAGTGGATAAACTTAAATCCACTGTTTCAGGAAACAATCGACCAAGACAATTACGTAAGATCTACAAAAAAACATCGCCTACGTCAGCGAGAGTTTGCAGGAGAACCTGAGAACCTGAGGTAGGAGAGTTTAGTTTGCTCACAACAAGTCGGCCTTTCGCAAACCGCAGTTTGGCGAATTTTACGTCGTATGTTGGACCCGCCCTCATAGAGAATGCAACTGACCGACGAAATGAAGGTTAACAATCATAGACAAGGATTTGTGTTCGCTGAATGGGTTCTAGAGCACTTGGCGAGTGGCTCTTATTTTCAGCGAAAAATCAGCTTCAGCGATGAGACCCATTTCTGGAATTTACCCATTTGGGCACGTGAACAAATAAGTTTTGTTAAATTTGGAACGTTAGAAATCCACGACCCTCTTTGGATGTCTAATGCATCTCGAAAAAGTCACTGTTTGGTGTGGATTTTTGATTGGCGTCTTCATGGGGCCATAATTCGTTGAGAACGACGTTGGTCAGGCCATCATTATCAACGATAAGCAGTATAGGTGGATGAATACCAACTTCTTTTGGCCTGTATTAGATGGTCTAGCATCAAAAAAACATGTTTATCTCAAGTGAAGGTGATGTGAAGTGGCCACCAAGATCGTGAGATTTGACCTAACTTGATTTTTTTATAGGGTTTCTGTAAGTCGCCTTATATCAAAGCGATCCTCAAAGACAACATGCCACGGTCAAATTCATCGGCAGAGTCATGGATAATTTGCCATTTCAGATACTTTGCACCCAGAAAAACCGTGGCGGACATTTGAACGAAGTTATATCTCACACGAAATGGCATCAATAGGTAAAATAAATAAAATATGTTAAAGATATCGCACAGACACTTTGTTTTATTTAAATTGAAAGATGGGAAGCGCTTAAGATGGCTCAACTCGGGAAGAAACCTTGATATCGACTAATTCTAATTAACATTCTCTAACGGAAGCAATATTTTCGAATGTGAATATGATGCACAGCGATGATGTGCAGTCCTGAAGCACATCTCTAACCCGTTCTAGTCTCGTCAAATTTCTTTATGTTTCAAATTTCTTACGCAGTATGTGGATTATGACACCACACAATACTAAAAAAGCAGCCACGTTTGAATCACCACTTCGGTTGTTATACGTTCCATATTCGGAAATGAAACTTCAGATTAATAATAATTTTTCAAACTGGCGGTTTTGAAATACTTCTTCAAGCTATTTTTATTATCAAGCAATTGGAATTTTAGCTCAATCAGGGCTATTTTATTGCCATGATTCAATGCAGTAAGCAAACTTAATTTCGTATTTTAGCAGAGAGAACTTTTTCACAAATAATAAATACATACATACATATTAATTTATTTAATTTCTTTAAATCCACGACTAAGAACCAGCCCTTGAAAACACAAAGAAAAAAATCCATCCAGTGTTAATAAAACATAAAAAATCCCTCCTAGAAAAAAGATATAAAAAAAAAACTGATGGCACACTACAACATCACCTGCCTTTCAGCCTATGGTTACATTTAAGCCTCTTTTAATCAAAATTTACATTTTACAAGACTTCAAGTTGATTTGAGCCCTCATTTAGATACATGCATACAAGATCAAACAACCATTTTCTACAAATTAGAGAGGGATAGTAAAACAGTTCACGTGCATAAGGCATACATAATAAATTAGCCTTAAACTTCAGCCCCTAAGCTAAATGAAGACGATGGCACCATAGGTATAACAACTTAAACCAACATTAACGGACAATTTTCCTATGAAAACATATACAGACTTACAACAACAAACAATTGGCGGGCAGCTATAATATAAAAATTGCAGTGACACGCGTCACATAGCACACGAAAAGCCCCCTATTTTTCTTCATTTCTTTTCTGTCTTTCCTTCTTTTTTTTTTTTTTTTTTTTTTTTTTGTAATAATGCGCAGGCGCGCGCTATTTTTTAAAACACTTTTTTATTATCGCTCCTGGTTTATTTGAAAATGAGGGCACGTGAGTAAATGTACAATTTTTTATTTTTTTGGTTTGTTGCTCACTTGACAGAGAGACAGACAGTTCAGCTATTATCAGTTGGCTTGTGTTGTCCTCAATTTAAGGTTCTTATTGTTTTTGTTGTTTTAAGAAATATCATGCTTGAAGGATCTTTCAAATGTAGGGGTTAAAAAAAAGCATTTCTCTTTCTCTACGCATACTCTTACACGCGCACATATGTACATACATATGTATGTACACTCTCCTACATTTACTGATGATTGTAACGGATTCACCGTATGCCGTCATCAAAAGCAGGCTTCAACATTTAAAGTTAAACATTCAGTTCGGTTTTGTATGTTTTTATTGCCAGCCAAGTTAACAGGTAAAAAAACAGACACATCAATACGATTTAATGGCAACTTAAATATACAATTTCAAATAAAAAACAATAACAACAAAAAATCATTAAAAAAAATAGTGGCGGTTATTTTAGTCACAACCCACAGCTACTTTTCATGTGTTAAACCTACAAGGAACACTCACTGTACACTCGCAATATTCTCTTTACAAAAGTATGTACTTTACTTGTGTATGTATTTACAACAATAAGATTGTTTACATTGTACAAATTTCCCTCTTTTTCCATTGTTTACAAAGTGTTAAAAGAAAAAAAAAAACAAACGTACACAATCAAATACCTCATATACTATTATACTAGCATTTACCATTAGTGGTGAGTATTTAGGTTTTGTTTATATACCTTATTCTCTTTGAAATACCTCTACATATAAACGTCTTTTTATGCGTTTGAGCGCATGTACGTTCTGTTGTTTTATTATTATCGTTGCGAGCAGCCATTGGCTGTTGGACCGTTCAAAAAGAGAAGGCGTTTACTTTGCTCTTACACACATGACTGTGTACACTTAACAATAAAAGCAAAAACAAGGTTAACAAACAGACTGAGTCATGTGGTAGGATTTGTTTTTATTCTACTGTGTGTGTAGGAATTTCATTCATAATTTCTAAGAATTTATGCATACATAGGGAAATTTTTGTCATTGTAGTATTTTTTCCCATTTTTAATGGGATTTGCGATTTATTATTAATTTTAAATAAGAATAAGAAAACACACTTTGTATTGAATAGGAATTTTAATTTAATTTAAGAAATTATATTAATTTAATTAAAATAAGGCTGCGAATAAGTCCCTAACGAACACGGTTTCAACGTACTTGAACGCAGAATATTTCTTGGGGAAATTTCGATTCATTCAAAAGTACTGCGACCATGCGAGCTGTAGTACTCTTCTCAAACTTTTTAGGGAATCCCTATAAGGTCTGGGCCAAGCCTATTGTGATGACAATTTTCATCATTATGTTCGATATCAACTAGGACATCTCCCCTTTCAAAATGTCTGCCTCCACTCCACAGAAATACTCTTCCCCAATTAGTGGCGCCACTTCTCGCATGTTCATATGCCTGCTCATTGCCATGAGTTCCTACATGACCTGGGACTCAGCCAAGCAGATCGATTCAGCTTCCCCAAATAATTCCACACTATGTTCGATTTAACCTTCATAGGAGGAGCCCAGTACTCGGAACACAGAGATGCCGTTGGAAATTGCATAGCTGATGTGCTGGCCAGAGTCGGTACGGAGCTTGCAGTGTCCCACATATTATAGGCTATTCGATTACATACCTACACATGTACGTAATTGGCCATTACAACCCTTCAGTTAGGATTACGGCCTAGCTTCTCACACCACTCATGATGTGTGCGTTAATTTTATACGTGAGTGGCGGGACCTACAGTTTAACGTCGACTCCGAACGACAGATTTTTGAGAAACTTTTCATGGCAATTTTATTTACTCTCAGAGTTTTTGCCAGAAATCTGCTGAGAGGAAGTCGCCGAAAAAATATCCTGGGATACGAACCCGGTCTTTACGTCTAATAAGCCAACACACTATCTGCTAGACTACGGTGACTTCAGATATTCGATTGCCTTAATTAAATTGGATATTATCCACTCATTTTTCAGGAAAGCTCAATCTTGTTAACAGCAAGTAGGTACATGCTATATTGCTAGACTCAGCTAGACACGTACATATGTTTAAGAAGAGAGCCTATTCACTTTTACACGCATGACCATCTTTCGCACAATACAGATTCTCTCAGGCCACTATGGTAGTTAAGACGAAAGACTTGGCATTACGACTTCTGCTATGGGTCTGAGGAGAAGTGGGAGCCACTGTGTATTGCCCGCTGTGCCAGTGCCCTTAGCTCTTGCCATAAGATACATTTGAATATTCTTAAACGAAGTCCCAAATATAAAGATTGCTGCAACGGGAGGATTTATTTTGGACTCGTGTTGGTTTCCTCAAGAGAATATTTGATCCCAGGGTTGAATATTGACTGTGGTATCTGAATGGGCATTTGAGCGGGGTCTGCCACCTAATCTAATCTAATCTAAGGATAGTAATGCCAAAGCATACTCTTTTTCGGCTTTATTATTATCGTCGTAGAGGCGTTTATTCCTATAATGCCTCCCGCAATCCTGTTGTCATGACAGACTTCAGAAAACTACATCTAGTATTTGAAATGCAGGTTCAAAGTATATGTTTTAGAGGTTCAATTTCCTCTTCACAGAATTTATTGAATTTTGCCCTCAAGCTACTTCTTCCCGAATTTTCGTCTGTCAAAACATTACCATAATTACAGACAAGATCTTGAATACAGCGGAGTACTACCTTATTCCACTATCTAGCTAATTCAACTTATCCAGGCAATCTTATACTAATTTCAAGTAAACTCTATTGACGCCGTAGATATGCTGATTATGTGCTAGAGGAACAGACTTTCAATGTCGACTTCAGCGATAAGCTCGTTTTTCACTCGGTATTTACGTTAAGGTGTCAGAGATGATTGTTGAAACGACATTGCGTCCAGAAAAGTAGCGCCTGGAGACGGCATTCCGCCGTAATATTTTTTTTTTTCGTTAATTATCCAGGAAAATCTATTACCGCCAAGTCAAATCGCTATAACCGACTTTGATAACCGATTTTTAGTACTGCGATTGTGCGAACCGGGCGTTACGTGATTTCAACAAGACTTTTCCACGAACCGATTTTGACTTTATTGTATGAGAAGTCTCAAGAAAGAATAAATACACATTTTGCCGGCATCAATTGCCATCCAATTACTCTCTTTTGTGTGGTTAACCCAAAGACAGTGTGTTCGCGGACAATACCCCAAAAGTTGAGCATTTGAAAGCCAATATTCCTCTAGTTTTCGTTAAGATACCGGCGGAAATGTGCGAAGAAGTGATGAAAAACTAACTCAAAAAGACATTGTATTTCGTACATATGAGAACGGGTCGGACATAAATGTCTTGAATTGCTGCTCGAAAACGACTTTGAATAAAACTTTAACCCATGGGACTTTAAAGCTAAGATAACATATTAAAAACACATTATTTACGGTTAAAACAAAAAGAAATATAACAAACAGAAATTGAATAAAATCTTTTTTCAAAGGTTTTTCCTTGTTAATCTCCCTATTTTAACGTTTGTATCAAAATGCAACTCAAACTGTTATTTTTCCCCAAAATAAGTGTCAGTTGCTGCAAGCAGAAGGAAAAAAACAAATCCAACAACAAGAAATAACGCCCGCCAAATGCACAAACAAAACCAATTAGTAAAAGAACGATGAACGCGTGCTGTCGCACAACTACAACGATTATAACGAGTACGAGGAGTACGATTACTTCTCGTATTTTGTATAAAAATAAACAAGAATTGTGATGATCATCATCAAAAAAGCAAAAATAAAAGCAAAGAAAAACTTAATCAGAGAGAGAGCGAGAGAGCATAAAAGCATACATATGTATGTATGTGAGTAAAGGATGAGAGTATTAAAGTAACTGTTTGTGTTTTGAAGTATTTGTTTTCAAAGGACCTTTACAGGAAAGAGCGTAGAATGCGGATCTTTCGCTCAATTTTTAAGGAGTTTAAGAGTAAAACTCTCTTCTGCTTTTATTTTATTTTTGTGTTTGTTGTTATTATTTTTTTTTTAATGAATGTATAGAAATTTCATAACATATGGGAACTGAGAATACTGATATTAAAAACAACACACTTTTGGTGTTTGATTGTTGGATTTTACGTATAAACAACAGTTTTTAAACCGTTTTGATTCGTTTCACCTTCGTTTTTACTCTCTTGCTGTTGTTAATATAATTTCTTAGTGTGGTAACCATACACTCGTTGGCCTATAGCAGCCAAACATTGGTTGATACTACACATGGTGGTTGATTATTTTTTTCGTTCCTTTTTTTTATTGTTTTTGTTTTTTTAATACAAATATTGGTAGTAGTGGTCATTGTTATTGTTGCTTTATATGCAGCTTTACTTTGGTTTTGGTTTAAGGCTACGATTTTTTTTACAAGTATTTTTTTGTTTTGTTTTGTATACGATTTTGGCCATCGTATTATGCTCTTAACTTAACTAACTACACCGTGCACCGCTTTAGAGTGTTTTGAGCATTGGGCCATTACCGAAAGATTCAGTCAGGTGCCAAGCACCAAACCGAACGGACGTGTTCTCTTATTGCCTATACACATGCATATTAAAAAAAATATAATTTTGTTTTTGGATATTTTATATGTAAAATTAGTGTTTTCTAATATAAAAAATTATATGTATAATAATGGACGTTATATTCAAATGCCTTATTTAACAAAGTTTATTTATAATTTTCAAAATAAATAAAATAATTCGAAAATTTATTGCAAATAAAATTTCTCAAAAAAATATAAAATTTGTTATTAAAATACAAATAAAAATAATTAAAAGAAGTCTATTATTACTAAAAAAAAAAATTATTTAGTGCCTGAAATTCAACAAAAAAAATCTCATGATTTTATATAAAAGTGTTTAAATTTGAAAGAAAAAATAATAATTTTTATAAAAAAAAAAAATTATAAAAAAATCATATAAAAATGAATCACTTGTCACCGCCACCTTCGCCTCAATCGAAACCCCCGTCATTAAATAATTTTAATAATCCAGCTTTGGATATGAATTTGACCAATTCGAAAAATTGGATACAAAGAGCCTCCACTTTTAATAACGTTATGGCAACAGCAGCAGCTCAAAAGTTTAATAATAGAGGTAAATTTTACAAAAGCTTAGAGGATAATTTTTTAAGCTTTGAATACTTGTGAATTTTTGTAACTTTTTTCAAAATATAAAACTTATAATTTCATAACGTTAAAAAATTGTGGAAACTTAATTAAAACTGTGAAGTTTTTGAAATGTTTATTTATAATTTTTTAATACAAATTAAAATCAAAATATTTATATCAACCGTTTCTAAAATCACAAAAGCTGAGTTTCTTAAATCAAAATTGTTACAAAAACCTGACTTGAAAATATAAATTTTTTTAAAGGATTTAATGTTCAGATCAGAAATAACTTCCTTGTCAGAGAAAGTGTTTTTAAAAGTCAATGCCATAAGCTTTTTAAGATAAACTAAAAATTAAAGTCAAAACTTTTAAGTTGTAAGGATTGATAATCTTATAAAAAGCAAAGTAAAGGCCAATTCTTTCAAATAAAAATATCCTAAAGCTTTAATATAGTAGTAGTAGTCGCCGTATTCTAGTAGGTAGAGTGTTGACTTATTAGACGTAAAGTCAGGATTCGAGACCCAGGTCAGTCATCAAAACAAAATACAAAAAGTATTTCTTCGGCGACTTCCTCTCAGCAGATTTCTGGCAAAAACTCTGAGAGTAAGTAAATAAATTGCCATGAAAAGTTTCTCAAAAATCTGTCGTTCGGAGTCGACTTTAAACTGTAGGTCCCACTACTCATGATAAAATTATAATTATAATAAAATCCTGACTGAAGGGTTGTAATGACCAATTATGTATGTATGTAAAGCTTTAATATTATTCTTATATGTGTGTTCAAGCTACATTTTCATAACGAATCTTTGACAAATATTACCCATATTCAAATTTTTCATATTTTATACAAATTATAGAAATTGCAATCTAAAAATCTTGCGTGTTCAAAAAAGTTAGGTTAGAAACTAAGTATGACCTGTTTTGATTCCTAACATTTTGCTAGTTTTGGATTAAAGCCGTGATTCCATCAGTGTAGAATTTTTGGGTTCTGCACAGATTGAAACTAATAAATATCGACGCCTCCGTTCTATAACATTCTAAGTCGATAATGTGTTTTGAGTTATGAGCTCTCAAAGTTTTCACGCGACATACGACTACATGTGTATTCTAAGTAGATTTTTCCCTATAACTTCGGAACGGATCGGCGTATCTTAACCAAATTTTGACAGTATTTAAGTTAGAGAATGTAGAATATAAAAATGCAAGAACATTAAAAACGTTCTAAGTACACTTAGAACGTTATAGAATGAAGGCGTCGATCTTTGAATGAGCAAGCACTGGGCTATGTGATGAATGTCTCAAAACTTTCTAGACAATCTCTCTTATCTTTCGATCACATCATCAAAGGTGTGTATAGTCTGGCGTTGTCATGATGGAGCACATCATGTTTTCTTAATTCAGACTATTTTAGTTGAATTGAAAAAAAAAGTTTCAAAGCTTTTCAATGTTTAGAGTTATCGAAAAAAGTTTTCAAAGGGTTTAATAAACTTTAAAACTATTAAAATTATTTTGTACTATTCCACTACTAAAAAAGTAGAGATCAAAGAATGTTTTTGACTTTTCAGAATAAAAACTTTAAGTTTTAAAACAATCTCAGAAAACTGAAGAGAAGTCTGATAGTTCATAGGCGGCGAAAGAGTAGAGAAAAAGAGGCGGTTGATTGGTTTGACGTAATATAAATTTTTGCTGGGTAATTAAAAATGGCAGAAGATTTGAGTTGTACAACAGACTATTGAGAAGTGTAATAAAAGGGTTTTGTAGACTCAAAGAACGCTGGCTCAAAATAGATATCGCCTCAACCCGAATATGTACATAGCTTCAGTGACTAGAACAATAAATCATTACAATACATATGTACGCGGAATATATGCAGAGTTAAAGGATGCACCTGGGAATGGAAACCCCAGTGGTGCTTATAAAATTCTACGCACAGAATTATCCTTACTCGCGTTGCACAACTAGATTAGTGACAGCATAATAGGTGTACCCCATATAGATATAGGCAGCACAGTAGATAAAAAGGTTGTATCTCTACACGGCAGTGATAGTAATATTAATAAAGAGCTGTATTATACATTTTCTGACTGAGAATGTATGCCGTGGTGTCAGTTATACATACATGGATGTTCCAATTCAAACTAAGTGCAAAACTAAAAAGGTTATGCTAACTTTCGTAGATAGTTCTTGATTGCCAGGTTCACCATTGTGATACCCCTAAAAAATAAAATAAATTCCTCTTTCTATATATTTATCGAACAATTTAATAAGATGAGATAAAGTTTGTAATTCAAGATCGTGTAACATTCACTGGCAAGTCCATTTTCTATATTTTCCGAAGCCAATTCAATTTTTGATTATGAATACGTTATGTTATACGTACGTAGCTAATTGCTCCTGTGACCGAATTTGTTTTTAGGACGAAAAAATTTAGAGATTTAATCTCTGCAATATCGCAGATCTGACATCTGTGAAAAAAACAGATGTAAGTTTTAACAGTTACCCTTTCCTAGATACTCACTGGGATGTGGCAGAGTTGGAAAGTTCTAAACAATATTTTCACAAGAGTTTTGAAAACGAAACTCAAAGGATATCGTATTGAGCCCAATTGGAGCGACGCTAGTGAAATCTAGCCGTATGCATTGCAGTGCGTAAGTCCACCCCAAGGTTATCAATTATTCTAAATAATCCGAATGATCCAAAGGCGATACGATTGGGCGGTATTAACAAGTCTTATTGCATTTCTATCTGCTAAGGATTTTAAGGCGATCTATTTCTTAGAAGATATTAGATTGAACGATTATGTTGCTGATATAAGAATATTTTCTTGACAAACTACTATGAAACGAAACCTTAAAATTAGTATGAACTTTTTAACCTTATAAACTTTAAAACTTTTACAGTTTTTCAAATTAATGTTTCTATTTGTTTTTTTTTTTCAGACTTATCTTCTATATTTTACAATCCCCTGCTTTATTCGAGTGCTCTCTTGTGGCCACAATTTCTGCTCTCCTCCGCCTCAACACTCGGTTCTCCACATACCCCCATTACACCGTCATCTCCGCTGACTATAACCAATAATCGGGATTATGCCCTAACGCCCGAAAAAGAAGATATTTCCGCCTGTTCACAAGATGAATGCCATAACCAAGATATGCCATTAAATTTATCCATTAAACGTGAAGACAATTCCATGGAATCCGCGTATACACCACCTTTAAAAGCGATAAGCCTTAAGTCTAGCCCGCGTACACCCGATAACGAGGAGGAGGAAGAGTATGAGCGTACAACAAAAAGAAGAACACATGGTGCACATATCTGGTCACCGGCTAGTATGTGTGAAAAATCTATGCGTTATCAAAATCCACAACAACAACACCAACACCATAATAGGGAGGAAGAATCAGATATGGATCCCATAGTGCGTAAATTCAAATACGAACGTCGTAATTCCTATAGTCGGCGGCAGCAACAATTACAGGATTCAGGACTTTTAACACCTTTGTCGTCAATGTCGGGACCTGCAACGTTTCCACGCACCACAACGAAAAGCAGCAACGATATGGAATTAGCCCAACAACAAATCTATGCACATCGTAATGCTTTTATGGCAGGTTTGGCGGGCAATAATTTGGAATTGTTAACACAACATTTAAAGGCACAAACCCAAAGAGATTTGGAATTATTGAGGCAGCAAAGAGTGGATATTTTCATACAACAAAACAGTGATAATGATGATAGTAATAATGGTGATTTGGCGAGCAATGATGACTATCAACAACAACAGCAACAACAACAACAACAACAACAATTTATTTCCCAGCAGCACCAGCAACAACAACAACAGCAACATCCTGATTCGACAGCCTTAATAGGCAGTCTAACAGATGTTCGTTTATCCTCGAGTACAGGATATCAGGATAGTGATGGTGGCGGCAGTAATGGCACCATAACAATTAAGGGTGAAAAAAGAACAGCCAGAAATTTCCAGGTAAGTGCGTTTCACTTTTTTATAACGTTTCTTTTTTTTTTGTACTATGTTGGAGGGGGTGGGTATGTTTAAAGGATTTTTAACATGATTTCTGTCTAATTTTTCGTATTTAAATCAAATGTTTATTTTAGCTAAACTAGGTTTATAATATATTTGATTGAAATCCTTTATTTCTGTACACATTCATTATTGATTTTAATTGCTTAATATCGTGCCATCAATAGATTTGACCAACAGCCATAAAAATAGAAAATTTTGCTTCATAAAACAGAACTCAAGTGAACTCCATTCAATTCAATTAATTGAAATAAAAACAACCAGTATCTTATACCCTCTTTCTCTCTCTTTCTGTTTAACAATTGTCCACAAATGAACCCCTTCTTTTAATATATAACAAAATATTATTAATTGAAAAAAGAACAACAAGAACAACAAAAAACATTACCAATGCGTGTTGGTTTTTGACCAACTTGTGTTAATTGTTTTGCCATTATTTACGATTTTATAACAAAAATTTAATTGCTAGACTCTTCATTCATTCACTCTACCTTCTACCCTCTGGCCGCGTGTGTTCTAAAAAAGAACGTCAACTTTATGGAAATGATCTAATTTTATAGATAAAAAGTTTCATAGAAATATTGTTTTTTTTTTATTTCATTATTATTATTACTGTTTACAAACAGAGACAAATAGAGCCACTATTACATTGAAATCTCATAACACGCAATTAGTTAATCAAATTAATTAAAATTTGATTGAAATATTTTTGTTTTTATATTCAAAGATTTTTATAGATTTTTTTCTATTCTAAGAAAAAATAGATTTTCTTAGTGTTTGAATCATAAATAGTTTCATGTTAACATTTGTTATTTAATCAAATTGTTAATCAAACTAATTAAATTTTGCTCACATTAAAGGTTAGACTCTCCGTCTTTCTCTTCCTACTCTAAAAAAAGGTGGAAAAGCTCAACGTGCTCATTACGGTAAATTCTCACATGATCTGAGTTCCAACAGAGCCTGATTATATTTCCCCTGATTTCGCTTGACCATACTACTCATATAGTGCTCAAACGCCAGCCTGACAGGGCCTGATAGCGAATGTACATCGCTGAAAAGGCACTTCAATTGCCAAATAGATATCAGTAGCCGAACTTTATTTATTTTCCGCAACTGTAGACTACAAAATGTTTTTATATTTAAAGTAGGCGTGGCACCTCCTAAAATTAATTAGTTATTACCCTGTGTCGAACAAAAACATTACGTGTGCTCTTCATATTGGAACAAAACAAGAATCATTGAAAAATGGTCATGGAATCAGATTCCACACAGTTAATGTTGATTATCGGATATCTCGGGATATAATGGTACATCTAATCGAAAACTACATACATACATAATTGGTCATTATTACAAGCCTTCAGTTAGTGTGTGTTAATTTATCCATGAGTGGCGGGACCTACAGTTTTAAATCGACTGCGAACGATAGATTTTTGAGAAGCTTTTCATTGGCAATTTAATTTACTTCCAGAGTTTTTGCCAAAAATCTGCTGAGAAGAAGTCGCCTAAGAAATAGTTTTTCATATTTCGTTTCGTTGGAGATATCTGACATGCGGTTAAGACCGTGGCCTCACGTCTAATAAGCCAACACACTACCTATTAGACTAGAGGCACCTCCTACACAAGGAGTATCCCACGTATATAAATTTATTTATATTCTGTTTTTAAATTATTTGTATATAAATTTAAAAACCAAAAATTCCTTAAAAACCTTTGAGAAATTTCTATTTTGAGATTTTTAAATCTCATTGAAAACCTGGCAACCTAGTATGTATCATCCTCGTAACAGTCGTGTGCTGCATTTTAAAGGTTTAATTATTATTTTTTTTTTTGATTCATTTTAATTATAATTAAAAACAATATAAGAGAGAGAATATCATTTTTCAATTTTTTCACACATTCATTCATGCTCGTTCTCTTTCTTATTATTCTTAAATAGCTGTATAATGTGTGGCACATGGTCTCCTGTAATGTTCTGAGAGCCAAAAAAGTTACTTTTACATACGAATATACGGTTGTATCTCACTCGTACAACATGCAACTTGATATGCCTGAAAGGTTTCTTAAGGGAAGACCAACAGAGGGAGCCGAGCGAACCTTTTGGCAGCCAGCCGGGTTTAACTGCTTAACAGCCTGTGTATAAATATATTTTCTCCTCCTTTTGGCCGTTTGGTTGTTCGATCAGTTTTTTTTTTAATATTGTGCGTGTGACTTCTTAAGAATAAAAACAGATGGCTTAAATGCTTATCGAAAGATTTTAACGATTACAAACTGTCTTCAAAAACAAAAATTCTGTATTTTTTTAAGAATTACTTTCGCTTTAAGGAAAAACAAAACGGTACTACATCTGTTACAGTTTTGAAAATTTTCAAGACAACAAAAATAATATTCATGAGAAATGGGTGGTCTTACACACAAAAAAAGAGATGAATAAAAAGGAGTCCTTGATAACATTATCAATTGAGTTTAAGGAAATTTTACACGAGATTCATAAATTTGTATTGCTGTATTTGAGGAGCAATATATTCAGTGGAAAAAGGAAGACATCCAGTGCTCTCTAACAATAAAATGTTAGAATAGGAAGGAATAATGGCTAATTCAGAAAAATCGAACTATGGATACTTGGTTTGGAAGGATTCCCTCGACAAAATATTGAATTTGATACAACGAATACAAAGATTGATTGGCTTTGGCGCTGGGAGCGTTAATTAATTAGTGAAAGTATCTCGAAACAGCTCATACGAATGCCTTTGAATCACAAATTCTACACCGAATTTTTTATTGAATGCTTAACCTAATTTTTAATTGATACAATGGCAGAGACCACTTCATTTAATGTCATATACTTCATGTCAATTGTCGTAAACAAGGACTTTGCTCTATAGCTCTGGTCTATAGCTTCTTAAACCAGTACTGGGCCTGCCACTTGCTAAAGACTCCATAGCTAATTATCGACAAACGCATTTTGACCTCGAAAACTTTCCAAGATAGCATTTTTAAAATGGACGTATACGCCCCCTCTGCCCTTCTATTAAAGCAGATAGCAATAGAAGCATAGGCGTATCGATTACGTCAGTTAAACTGGCTATTCTCCGGTGATTGTACAGGGAGACTAAACTTCGTTGGTCCCCCCAATCAACATAAGTGATTTCAGAAGCTAGGTCGAAATCCTAACAGCAGGGTTGTAATGCCCAATAATGTATGTATCACATAAATGTGGTTCTCACATGATATTTAACATGATTTCTGGCGGAGCTATGGATTTAAAAATGAGGAGGAGCTATCGTTCAACTAACGAGGAGAGTTCTACCTCTTACTACGAAATTGTTCTTGACCTTTCATTTTCTGTCATCTCTTTATAAGAATAATTACTGCAATAGAGAGATTTATCTTGGAGTCAGGGTGGGAGGATTCCAGTTGGGTCTTGATTTGTGTTATCACAATGAACCTATCATAACGTTACTGGCTTAAATGGGACCTTAATCTTCAAGGTGGGTTTCAAACAAACGTCCCCGGCCTAAGAGCGACCTTACCTTCAAAGTGGGTTTCAACAAAACCTAGATAATATAGCTAAAAAAAATTTACAGCAAGAAGAAAACACTGAGAAATATTTTGATTAATCAACAAATACTACACGTTACGTTTAAGCTAACTTTCTAGACAAAAATCTTAAAAAGAAGATATTCTAGGTAAAGAAAATATCATTCAGCAAATATTAATTTTTTTTTTGTTTTTTTTTTTTTGTTTTTACATGTTTCTTTTAAATACAGCTGAGCTAATTTATATTCTTTTTTTATTTTGTTTTTAATTTTTACGTATATAAAGAGAAATTAACTCCTTAATGACATCAATTTATTTTTATATTTTTTTATTTGGGAAAAAAATTAAAATCTTGAATGCATTCTATTTTATTTATTTGAAGTTTATTTCATTTAAATTTTTTTTTTATTATTATTTTTTATTTAATTTTCTCTATCAATATTTAAACAGTTTGATTATATGACTTGGTGGTGGCGTATGGATGGACTGTGACTGAATAGATGGATGGATGACAGACGACGACTACTGACTGTTTGTATTGAAAATGTAACAATTTTTGTTTCATACACTTTTTTTTTTCTAAATTCTAAATGTGTCACCATTAGTTAGTGGTCTTTTGTCTAATATTGTACGTGTTAATCATTAATAATTTTTCATTTATTATTGTAATGGTTTTATTCTCTGTATATTTTGTTGTTGTTATTGTTGTTGTTGTTGATTTTGTTTTCTGTTTTTATATTTTTTCTTAAAAATCAATAGTGACACAAGTGTTTTTCTGAAAATGACTCTGTGTTATTGGTTGGATTTTTCTATTTATTTTTCTTTGTTGTTGTTGCTGTTGTTGATATGCAAGTCAAAGATCTTATTTTTTATTTGTTTTGCATATGAGTTTTTAAAAAAATAAAGTCTGTAAAGCTTTGGTGATTTTTAAAATTCCAATCTTTTTCATTTTAACTGGTAACGGAGGAAACGGAAAAGTAAATTAAGGCCATATTTTAATAATAAATACTAGTTTTGGGGCAGCTTGACTGCTGCAACAGATTTCTCGCCCTACAATGGCAACATCTAACAAAACATACATACGTACATACATACATATTTGGTATTACAACCGTTTAATTTGGTATTCTGCGTGGCTTTTCACGCAATTTCTTTGCTCTCAGAAGTTTTCCCAGTACATTGCTTAGAAAAAGTCGTCGAAAGTAATATTTTTCAGACGACTGAACTGAAATTTTAAATCCCACTGACACGTTTAGAAGCCATCATACATAGTTTAGCCATTACTACCTAGTTTCTCCCGCCACTTATGTTGTGTGTGTTAAATTTATACATGAGTGGCGGAACCTACTACAGTTTAAAGTCTTCTCCGTACGACAGATTTTTTAAAAACTTCCCATGGCAATTTTACTTACTCTAAGTTTTTGCCAAAAATCTGCTGAGAGGAAGTCGCCTACGAAATATTTTTTCATATTTCGTTGTATTGGAAATGTCTGTCCTAGAGTTTGAACTGTGGCCTCATGCCTACCGCCAACACACTACTACCGACTAGACTATGGCGGCTTAATTCTTCTTCATTACTTCAGAAAAGTAAGCGAGCGGCCATGGAAGTAGGAATAAGACCTCTAACACCAAAAACATAGTGGGGAAATGATAGAAGAAGAGGACTGGATTATGTGTGGGAAATTTTTGTGAGAAGCTATTGCAAGGAGAATGTGAAAACAGCGAGATTGTCTACAAGCGGAATAAAGTCATGTGGCTAAATATGCAACCCGAGAGCCTCCATGCAGCAATTTGAAAACAGTTTTAATGTGGTCAAAAACCCTTAGAAGAAAGGAAGATTTAGAACTAACGATTATTACACCAGTTTTGTAGTCCTTTGTTTCTTCAAAGAATATAGCTTTGTCGCCAAGTATCTCCCTCGTTTTTTTTTTGTTAAATTTTTTACTTTTGTTTCATTTTCCATAAACATCTTTAACAAGGAATTGGATAAGCAGGCCTTAGGATAAGTTAGCCAATTAAAGCTGGCAAGGAAAACTAAGACATCTACGAATTTGACCTATTCTTTCGTAAAAGGTGGTTTTGCATGACCTTCTTTAAATGGTCGTTTATAGTTCCATTGAGGCAGAAATCAGGGACTTCGGACTTCTGGAAGGGATTATTTAAAGGAAATTGAAGTCTCTTTATTTTATAAATTCGAGGACCATAATAAAGAATTTTTGGCCTCCTTCGGATTCTCAACCTACATTAAATGGGTGTGAAGTCGAGCAGTTTGCTAAACACACCACACCTCCGCTCTATAGCGATCTTATTTCTAATTCTTCTGGCTAAAGCAAGTAGGAAGCTTTAGTCATTAGAAGAAGAGTTGTGTTGCCACAGGACATCGTCGAACCTAGAACTTCGAAAGTGACCTGCTATATTTCCCGGAAACTTTGTTTGCAGGAAGAAAAGATATAGTTTGGGCTAAGAATTTACCTGTTCCTGCCCGTGGTGAATAATTATGGCATCTTTTACAAATCTATTATCAAAGAATTAGGTTAGACCTGAGTAATACCACTCTGACTATCTAAATAATTCGTTTAAAATTAATGATTTTCTCCTTACTACACCGCTTTTTTAAATAAAGTTCTAAACATGAACATAAGCAGAACGTCTTCTGTATAAGATTTTTGTCCCAGAAAGCTTTTTGTTATTTATTTAGCTGTTTTAATTAAAAATTCAACCTGGTTTTTTTTATGACAACATTGTCAAATCTAAGAATTTTTAGACTTTGATTAGTTTTTTTTAATTTAAAATAACTCAGAAATCATGAAATATCCAACTGTTTAAACATTTATAAGAGAAATTTTCGTGATATTTAAAATTATTTTTATTGATTTTAAAATTAAAACTTCTATTGTATGTTGTACCAACATAGTATTAATGCAAACAATAAAAACAAATTTGTTTATTAATAAATAAATAAAATTTAAAAACTTTCCTATGTTTTTCAGTGCAAACAATGTGGCAAATCTTTTAAACGCTCCTCAACATTATCCACCCATTTGTTGATACACAGTGATACACGACCCTATCCATGTCAGTATTGTGGCAAACGTTTCCATCAAAAGTCGGATATGAAAAAGCACACTTACATACACACCGGTAAGTTGGAAACTAATTTAATTTATTAAAACAAATCTTTTAAATTTCAAAAAACCAGCAAAAAAAAAAGCAATAAATACATTAGGAAAATAACGACAAAAAGCTTAAACAACATTTGTTATCAGCATTAAAAAATCTCTACAAGTTGGCAATGTGGGAGACATAATCAATTGTTATTTACTTGTGATAGAGAGTTGGCAATAAAAATTATTACAATTAAGGGTGGCCGCCATAAGTTATTTTGTTACATTTCAAATTACTTAGTTTGGTAGATAGGTATATTGAAGGAGTGGATAACAACCAAGAGTCTCATGCCTATCGACATCATGTAGGCTTGTAGTGCCCTCACCATTACGAATACCGAATTACTTTCTATACTCTTCCAGTTCACTCCTCTGAGACCGAATTACGTCTGATAAGGCGTCATCATAAAAATATAGGCATCTCAAGCTTACGAAAGCTGGGCGATGACCTTTAGAGAGGATTACTTTGTAATCTTTCTTATCACACAACCTATCTTGCTAATGCTATCCATGAGTAGTGGGACCTACGTTCGACTCCGAACGACAGATTAGAGAAACTTCTCATGGCAATTTTATTTACTCTCCACAAGAACTGAAAGAGGAAGTCACTGAGGGAAATATTTTTTTCGCATTCTTGTTCAAGACCGGGCTCTCGTCTAATAAGACCACACTAACCAATCGATATAGTCGCTGTGTTTCATTATGTCTACGTGTATAATTTTGTGGATTTTAAGGAAATGATGATGGCCACCTGATAGCGATGGCAACCCTACGAGTGTTATATTATGGCCTTTGTTGCTTGAACACCATTAAATTAACACTTGTCATAACAATCACTCACATACACGCGAATACACACGCACTTATGCACACACATTCCAAAGAGTAGCAAGGAATGCATTGCTTGCAGGCCTTGGATGCATACATGTAAAGTTTGCAGGCAAAAAAAACTAAAGTTAACACGTCACGTGACTATAACACATTGTTTTTGTTAAACGTAACTATTTCCCCCTTTTTTAATATGGATGTACATACATACATGTATACACGTATAAGTGTAGTATTATCTGAGGGACAACTATAAACAATTTGTTGTTATTGTTGTAAACCACTTTATTTTAAATCACATGACCAACAATAATATCTGATTTAATTTCACTAATAGACGAGTGTATGAATAATTGAAATGTAATAAAAAAGGAAAGGGGTGAGGGGAAAAACAACTTAAAAGGATTTAATTTTTTTTTAATGAATTGATAATAAAATTTCAAATTTTATAATTTGATTTCCTTGTTTTCTTGTACATTTTTAGGTGAAAAACCGCACAAATGTACGGTGTGCTTGAAAGCTTTTAGCCAGAGTTCGAATTTAATTACCCACATGCGTAAACACACGGGTTATAAACCTTTCGGTTGTGGTCTTTGTGACCAAGCCTTCCAGCGTAAAGTCGACCTAAGAAGACATCGTGAGAGTCGCCATGAAGATCTAACTATAACACCCTCAAATAATAACAACAATACTACAACCAGCGGTGCTACTTTGCTGAAAATGGAGGTGACCAGCAGTTGTTGAAACTTGTAAGCTGCGTGTAAAAATGTTAAAAGATTTTATTTTTTTATATACAAAAACAAAACAAAAAAAAGAAGAAGAAGAAACACCACCAGTTAATTAAATTATAATATAAAGCTAAGTCTTGTTTTAAGCCAAAGTTTTTAAGCCCATTTTTTTTTATTTAAATAAGAAGAAAAATTAATGCCTTTTCTAAACAAACAAAACTAGAAATCCAAAATACTATTATAACATAAATTAATTAAGTCAAGTTAAAGTAAATTTTTATTTTTTAAGAATAACAAACAAAAAAATATTTATATTTTAATTTAAAATTTAAGTTTAAAAGCAAAACAAACAAATCATATTCCCTACTACCCTCTTTACCTTTCTATTTCCTAAATAAGAGAGAAATCCATTATTTTTCTAAAATATGTTGTAGTACATGGTGCAGCCAGGCGTCACCAATCCAATGAGCTGGTTAGAGAGTCACGCCACTACACGTGAGTACAATAGATGTGGTACTTATCAACACTGTGTCTCTCGACACTAATTGATGTGCCGAGCGGGCCAGGAACCAAAAAAAGCTCACCGACGAACGACTAAATTGTAGTACATCACAAAGTTCCACATAGATTTCATGGTATTTAAATGCCCTAACAATTGATTGTAAGTAATTTTTTTGGAGTGTACACAGCCTCACAACCATAATTAAACTACCCTCTCTCTTCAATGAATTGCTCCTCATAAGAGGTTTTTTATTCATAATAACAAAGGACAATAACTCTAACGCTGAAGGAGCTTACATTATTACAAAAAATGTTTGTTTAAAACAAAAAAAAAAAAAAAACGTTAACACCTTCTCTCTATAAAAGCTTCTATTGAGACGAATTGTACACTAACAAAATTATTTCCATTAAACAGAATCAAATGCTAATCATCTGATGCCAGATGCGGTCTATAGGCAATAAATTAATGCCTTCTTTGAATTGTCACCTTTTGCCTAAGAAAACTATAAAATAATCCTTCAAACGCTACCTAGCCTATACCCTTTATTAACATCACTTATTAGAAAAACAATGGATTTCTTTTTTTACTACACCTAATATTTAATTAATTTGTTAGTTTTAAAACTGTGTTTGCGTCTGCGTGTGTATAGACTTATTTTTGTTTAAACAAATAACTTGGAAGACTTAAACTTTAGTTCTTTAATTATTGTATAATTATTTAGTAAAATTATTTAGTTTCTTTTTTATTAATTAATTAATTAAAAACCATTTTATTTTGGCCTTCTTTAATATTTATTTTTCAATTTTTTTAAGAAAAAAAAAAGAGGAAAAAAAGGAATTCAATTGCAGCTAAATGTACCAAAGACAATATTTATTGTATTTATTTTTCATCATTATATTTTATTTTATTTTATTTTTCTCTTCTATTTTGTTTAAACAATTTATTTTATTAGTATATATTACTACTGGTTAACTAGAAACATAAATAAAAACTATTGTAATTTAATTTTTTATTTTTATTAATTTATTTTTAATTTTAAATTAATTAACTAATGTACCGTTCTTTATATAATTTTCTCTAAATTTAAGAAACAAATTATTGTGAAAATATTGAAAACAAAAAAAAATATAACATGGAAAATAATAAAGTTTTTATGATGAAAAAAAAACAAAGAAATTTATTAAATAATTTTAATTTAATGCAAAAAAAAAAACTGGAAAAAAGGACTTTCAAAAAGTATCAGGAGGAACAGAATGTGTTTTGGCAAAAACTCTGAGAATAAATAAAATTGCCGTGAAGTTTCTCAAAAATCTGTCGAGTTTAAACAGTAAGACCCGCCATTTATGGATAAAATTAATACATAAGTGGTGTGAGGCTAAGTGGTAATCCTGACTGAAGGATTACTGTATGTAAGCGACTTTGTTATCAGGGAAATGTTTAATTGGTTTATTTGTACTAAAGTACTGGATAGAAAACTACAGTTGTGCCCGACCTCCATTGACGATATAAAAGAAAAGAAAAAGATAAAAAAAAATCACCCTCAGCAACAGATGAACATCATTATTTTACAACATGATTATGATAGAGAAACCCCCTTTACGACGCTAATTACTGTTAATGAAGATGTGTAAAACAAAACAGAGATCAATAAACCTAGAGTACAAATAAAACAGAGTACATTTGCAAATGGCAATAGTGAGAGAGAGAAAGAGAAAAAAAAGAATTTTATGAATAAGAGAAATCGAAAGCAAAAGCTATTTAAAAATAGAGAGCCTAACAAAAGCATGAACAATCATGTTTATAGCAAACAGGGGAAAAAAATAATCTAATTGTTCTTGTTATAAAAAACTCACATACAGTGCTGAACAATTCAATGAAACTTTTCGTAAAATTTACTTTTTCTTTGTTAGAATTCGAAAAACAAAAACAATTTCTGAAGAAACTGAAAAATTATTTAGGAATTTTATTTTACACATTCTGTTTGATGTATTAAGAAACAAAAAAAATTGTACCTATAAAAATAACATTCTTCTAAAACTATAAAGAAAAGTAAAAGTATTCAATTTTGAGGTATTGATAAAACAATGGAAACTTTCTTTATAATTTTAGAATAATGTTATTTTTATGCAATTCTTTTTTGTTTGTTAATACATCAAACAGAATGTTTAAAATAAAACTCCTAAATAATTGTTTAATTTCTTCAGAAATTGTTGTTGTTCCATTGAATTGTCCAGCACTGTATATGCAAACGGTAATAGTGAGAGAGGGAGAGAGTTTATGAATGAGAGAGAAATTAAAAGAAAAAGTTATTTAAAAATAGAGAGTCTAACAAAAGCCTGAATAATCATGTTTAATATGATTATTGTTTTTGATTCTAAAAAAATTCATATAATTTGCGTGCCTTAACGGCGTTAAAATTTTATTATTGTTTTACCTGTTTTCTTATGCATTATTCATTTGCCTATGCTTTTCCTCCTTCAGATTTGAAGAAAAATTTTGGAACAATCCAGAGTGATGATACCGTTTAGCATACATTTTTCATACACTTTTATCATATATAAACACACGCACTTACACTTATAAACTACCCTCCCTCATGCACTTAGCATTTCTTTTATTATTTTAATTTTTTACTAAATAAATATTTAAAATAATTTACTTTTTTTTAACTTATTTTTTATTTTTAAATGAATATTGAAAATAATTTAAATTTTTTAACTTTTTATTTTATTTTAAATAAATATTGAAAATAATTTAATTTTTTTTAACTTATTTTTTATTTTTAAATAAATATTGAAAATAATTTAAGTTTTTTTAACCCAATTTTGCACACTCCCTATACACTATACACTTTACACTTTTTTTAAATTTATTTATTTCATTTAAACGATTTAAAATTATTTCACGATAGCTAATTATTTTAGAAGTCACTCTTCACACTCTGGATGCTAGTTATACTCTAAGTAAGCGGTTGACTAAGAAACAATCAAACAAAGTAAACTTTAGTATTGCCATCTTCGCATTTGTACAAAAAGGGATTATTTAATTTAAAAGTACAATCATAGTTTACATATGTAATTGACATATATCCACTACCCAAACATTAAAAAATGTACGAAAATTGCTGAGCATCTTAGTAAGTATGCTAAATCGGTAACACTGTTTACACACTCAATAGACATTGCAATTTGAGAATAGAGAGCCGTAAGTAAATCATAAAAATAAACAACAACAATGTAATTAAAAGAGCATGATATTGGTGAACTTGAACAAGTGTTTCTCCAATTTTATGAAAAGCAAGCACAACAAAAACAACTGCATTATGCAAAAATTTTTGTGTTGTGCTTTGTTATTGTGCGTAGTAACTGTTATCAATAAATATTTTTGTTTTTTGGTGAACTTAAAATGTACCACAGATGGGAGTTGGTTTACATTACATTACAGGTCTGGCACCCATCCATTAGTATTCTGTCTATGGAGTCTTATTTTGAAGGTGAAAAATGCTCCTGAATATAAGATTATAAAATTGACTTATTGGTGCGATTTTTTAGTTACTAATGAAGCGAATTGCTTCGAAAGAGGCATTATGGCAACAAAATATACAACATATTTGAAATAATGCTAATATTCGTTAAATTAATATTTCTTTTAATCTATTTATCTTAATTCTGAACTATTTTCTTTAATAAGAAGATCAATATGTTTATCTTAAGGACATAAGGAATTCAAAACATTTGACCTTGTAAGATCAAAGGCGGTTAACTGTTTGATTATGACCGCTGCTCTAAATGCTTGAAAATACCAATAAGAGTGGAAAATAATTGAAATTTTTCAATGAGTAATTTCTTAAAAAACAACAAAGAAAACAAATTATTAAACAAATTAAATACAACACAACAAAAGCAATTAAACGTGGAACAGAAGAAGTAACACTTTTTTCGTTTTAAAATATTTGTAATGAAAATGAGTGAATGAATGAAGATAATAAAGAATTATTAACAACATTTTAAATAAATTGTTTTGAAAAAATGTAAATAAAAACAAAAAAACAAAAGCAAATATTTACAAACTTGATTTGGTAAACCAAAATTTTTCCAAGCAAATATCGATCAATGAGTAGGACTGATTGAGGGACTTCAATGCTAGTAGGCCAGGTTTACAGAGCAATAAAAGAAAAGCGGCGGGCTTATTGAAAAAAAGAGAGGAGGAATTTACTTAAAAGTAGTTCGGCAATATTTATTTGATCTTTATTTATAATTTTTTTTTTAGAGTTGTTGGTGGGAATGTCAATAATTAAGCTTTTTGTAAAAAAGCCGCATGTTATACTACCAAACAACGGCTATTTAACAAATGCTTGTTTACAAAACCCCTATTAAAGGACTTGAATTACATGCGTTGCTGCAGTTGTATGTGTGTAAAATTATATTAAAAACTGCAACAACAATAAAACGAAATTATTGCACTTGATTCCTATACATCATCGTCATCATCAGCAGCATCATCACCAAAAACACTTTAAACTGTTGCACTAATCATGGCTTTAAAATAATCAATACCCTGTTTTAGTTCCTTTTTTTTTGTTTTTGGTATTCCATCGTATTGATAAGATGACAATTACCAAAAATTTCAGCTGCCTTCTGAGTTGATTGTTAAAAAAATCTCGTTCATAAAATCTGTGGCAAGTTCAACTTAACAATTGCTGCTCAAATTATCCCCAACCATTTATCTTCGTTAAAACAAAAACTTCAAAAAAAAGTTTAAAATCGAAAAGATGATGTGATCAATGGTGATCAATTTTGTTTTAATGTTTTGTGTTGTTGCTCAAGTGCGAATGGATTCATTTGGAGTACGTTTAACTACGTCAACTATTTAACAAATTGATCGTACCAAAATTAAAAAAGCCAACACATATGTACACACACTAACAATAACTCTTACGACAGTTCAGTTGTATTTTTTATTGTTTTCTTTAGAAGATCAAAAATTTTCACATGTAATTCAAGGACTTCGTTTTTCGTTTTCACTTTTCTTAAGTTGACAGTGAGCGCTGCCGAAAAGAAAATATTTTGAGTAGCCGACAAAGCTGTCGGTAAGCGTTTATTAGCGTATCGAAATTATCAGAAGAGCACGTGATAAAATGCCACATATTAGCTTAATGGCCAGCGTTTAGTGTACAACAAAAGCTCTAAAATCATATACACCTACTTTAAATATTTAGGTAAAGGTTTGTTCATAAAGAAAGGCTGGAAAAAATAAATAATGAAAGTAAACTTTGCTCTTAAATAGTTGATAAAGAAAACTCAGTTATTTTTAAACCTAGTGAAAGCATGAACAATTTGATTTCATACCTCTCTCTCTCTCTCTCTTTATCTAAACCTAGTCCTGATCGGAGATTTTACACTAGAATTCCATGCAGGATAAGGTGATGCTCTGATATGGTTAGCTCCGGAGATAGTGTGAAAGAGAATCCTAGAGAAAAAAGAAGGTGACATTTATTGTGAACGCCTTAACCTTAGGACATCTCTCCGCCTCCCTGACTATTGTAGGTTATTTCAGACTGAGGTAATGACCGAACTGATCCTGAGTAATAAGGGATGTGAAGCATTTCTATCATCTCTAACAGTCACAAGGTATTCAGATCTTATTCGAATGGAATATATAGATCTAAGCCGATTGGCATACGCTATATTACAAGTATGAAGGGAAAAACGATGAGTTTTGGTATCCGAATGGCGGGCGGGGTTACTTAAAACTTGCTTAATGATCTTCAAATCCTGTGATATATTTGAATATAGCAACGAATGGTTTGTTAAAGAAAATATTCGAAATAAATTCCGAGTATTGGTTAATCTCCGTCTCCAAAGAAGTCTTAAAATATTTTGATTCTTCACAATAGCCAATGAAAACCTATGGTTCGGAACATACATATGTATGTTGGAGACATTTACTTTGAACTTCGTAGTTGAAAACTTGGTTTGATAGACGAATCAAACAAGAAAAACTAAAACAAGACAATACGTTGAGGCATTCCTATGTGCTTAGTCATCTACATTAAGATAAATAATTCCATATCGCCGTCCTTCAGAACCATTGAAGAAACTAAAGTTATAATGGCAGCTAGAAAAAGATGGAGACACCTTATTAGAAACCTTCAAGTTATCTTTTTGAGGTACATCGAACTGAATACTTTATAGGAGTATAGATTCTACTTCGAAAGGTTAAACAAGGGTAAAGCTGGCAGAAAGGAAAAAAAGGCTTTATTAAAACAGTTTTCAACTGTTACGGCACCGGTAACAGTCTTTTAAAATCAGTGAAAATAATTTTAATGCAATTAAGAAGAGCCCTACAAACATTTTCTTAGCATTAATAGTAGAACATCAAAAACACCTTTTTGTTTCAAATTCAATCACTATATTACTGTCCTTTTTAAAAACAATTAACTTTAATTTTGAACACTATCCTCTCTAAATTTCTACACAAAATAATCAAAATCTCTTTGGAAAACCATTCAGTCTAGAAGTAAAAGACAATTGTTTTAGAAAAGAAAGACATAAATTTGTCATAAAATCGAAAAAACTTTTATTGTCAATGAATAAAACAGAGCAGAACAGAGCAGAACAAAACAAAACTCTCCATTTCAAATCATTTGTAATTCAACAAAGGCTCAATATGAGGCCAATGGTTTAAAACAAAATCACACAAGCAACCTGCAAAAGAATCAAAAAAGAGCGAACAAACGATGATCGTTAAATCCCAGACAATGAGCACAAAAAAATCGAGCTCACAAGTCAATTGAAGTACATGAAGAGGCATTAAAAATTGGGTCAATGCAAGGAAACTGTATATAAAAAAACAGAAAAAAAATAACTACAGAAAGAGAAGAAAGAGCACAAAGGAAGATTATTATTGAGCATGTATTGTGAAGAGTGTGTGACAGGTGCAGTGGTAACAGCAGCCAAAAAAAAACTGTAGAAGATTTTGGCCAAAAAAGAAAGACGAAAGAAACCAAAAAACTAAATCGAAATCGGCTTAAATGATTTTGTTTTTTTCTTTCTTTTCTTTTTTTTATTTTTTGTTCCTTCACTTTTTATCGGCTGTTATGTTGCATGTCTTGGAATACAATGTAAGAAACCTTTAATTTTCTACTCTACTGCTGGGGTTTTTTTGTTTCTGCTCACTCTCTGACTAAATGTCTGTAAACCGAAAAAAACTCTTGCACACACACACACAATTTGATTGTAGAGGCCTTAAAAAATTCCAAAGAAAAGCCAGCCTCCTTGAGTTCTGCGTATATGTATGTATATCCAGGCTTTGTAAGCAATTTAGTTTTGGTTAATTTTCGAACATTTTGGCCAAAATAACACTTCATTTGAACAGTGTTCGTAATGTTTCGGAAAATTCAATTGAGCATAACATTAGTACATCAATTGCAATCTTAGGTGTTACAAACAAGGATTTAAGGGATTTAAAAATCTGATTGTATGGTGTTGCTATCATAGGGATTAAATTGCAAAGAGTGTTTAAATCCTATTTTTTATTGTGGGTTAATATTGTTTTACAGGAGAATTATTGTTTTGTTGGTGGAAGTATATGTTTCACTTACAAGTTAGGCATACTTTTCAATGACGTTATTCACTTTTATTTTGTTTAAAGATTTGAGGTCTATTTACTATTTAAGGTACTTATTTGCGTATTAAAGTCCTTCAAAACCTACAAATCATCGGAGACAGACGACATGCTCCAAGCCTAGAAATTATCGTGCGGCCTTATCACATGTTTAAAATTAATTTCTTCATGGAGCCTAAAATCTGATTATGTGTTTAAGATATGTAAACCAGTTGCAGTGATCTTCATTACCAAGATAGAAAGGATCGATTACAAAATCATAAATCAGGTAAAATAGGAAAACGCACTGCGATTGATTGTAGCTAGAGGAGCTAAAAAATTTGGTGTTCGCTAAACAAGACAAAGAGAGACACAACCATATACGCTTATAATCAAACTTTATAGGGTACCTTCTTTATAGAGTACCTCCTCCAAACCTACTCCATACATGTGTACATATTTGGTCATTACAACTCAGGCAGGATTACGACCTAACTTCTCACACCACTTTTGTTGTGTGTGTTAAAATGTATACATTTAAGTGGCGGGAACTACAGTTTAAAGCAGAGTCGACAAATTTTTGAAAAACTTTTCATGGCAATTTGATTTACTCTGTTTGCCAGAAACCTGCATACTACCAACTAGATTACGACGACTTCAAGCCTATTGCCCTGACAAACTTCAGGATGCTGCTCGATGTCAACAAGGACAAGTCCCTGCCTACCACTTGATGGTATTTTTTGCGTAATGCATCAATGCTTTCCAGGTTCCAAAGATGTGTTTCAAAGATTGATTCTCATCGTCACAGAAGCTTCCTGTTGAAGTTGAGGCAACTAAAATGGTGTACTCTGAGTCTACAGTGCTACAGCCTCAGGTTTTTCCTAGGAACCCATACTACTGCGTTCATTTTTGTTACCAAATCTTATGGCGTAGCACTTCTCAAAGTCATAAAATCTACTGATTCTGTTCACACTCGTCGATTCATTAGGTTATGAAAGCCCTCAATGAATTTTGTGTTGGACTCTTCGCTTAATTCTATGTTCTTTCCAAAAAAGATTCATAAGAAATTTATATGTTCCACATTCCTTAATAATTCAAAATTTTGTATGCTGACCTATCTTAAAAAAAAAACTATGCAATGGTTTTAAAGAAATGTACTGTAAGAGAATCCTTTTAAAGTACCCAGTAAAGGATGCACAGTTGTTTAGTTCGCATTGCTTCAGTTTGTATAATTTATAGAGGATCCTTAGCCGTTTAAGTAGATCATTGGATGGTGTTGGTAATGTGTGTCTATATGGAGTATAAAAATGAAAAAGAACAACAGAAACTAAAAAAAAGCAAAAATCGCAAGCAAGCTGCTGTAATTTTCATTACAAAAGCCGCTATAAATACGAGTAATAGCATGTGTTTTATTAAACGTCTTGCAAAAGGATTGTGCCGTTTTTTATTTTTTCTTTTTTCTTTCTACTGTCTGTTTGCCATCCTCGTTTTTTTTTTATTTTTTTTTTATTCAAGAATACCTCAACTTAATGAAACCGGCTGCCGTTTAGTTTTTATTTTTTTTTGCATGGCTTTTGAGCCACTTTATTTTTAAAGGGCCAAGCTCATGGCTCAAGAAATACAATACAAACAAACAAATAAATCCAACGAAAAAAATGCAGTTAGTAGGGTTTAGTGAGCCAAAAAAATAAACGAAAAACAACGTTTAAAGGAAGCCTGCTGACGTTATTTCAATTTTTTTTTTCACTCTCTTTCATGCAGCATACTGGTTTACAGGATTCATTTAGGACAATGGCAAGAAAACAAAAAACTCTCTTACAGATACATAAGCATCAGTAGAAGAGGAGATGGAGAGCAAGGAAGAAAAATAAAAAACCAAAAACTACTATAGCAGGTGCTTATTTTTTTTAGCCAAGATTGCAGCAGGGTTCTGCTTTTTCTTGTTAATAAGAAAATCTTTACGTTTTTTTTCTCTTACGCTTATTGCTCCTTTTAAATGCGTCGTTGCTAAGGGATGCCTCAACAATAACAATAACAACACAAATACATGTTGTAGTAAAAAAAAAGGATATAAAATCGCTGTCTGCGCACGTATATTAAGTTTAGGGCTCATTGCCATTATTACAGCACCCGATTACATTTTTACAGGTGCCTTTAACTATAGACCTCTCCTGTAGTTTTGGTTTCTTTTCTTTTTTTTTTTTTTGCTTTTCGTAATTTTCGTTAAACAGTAACAGCATCCTTTTTTTTTGTTAAATGATCATTTTGTTTATCATTATGTTTGTAGTAATGATCATTAGCGTTAGTATTGTAAGAAATATTTAAAGGATTCTGTCCTATAAAGGGTATATTACTGAATGCAGTTATTTTCTATTTATAAACACAAGGCAAAGACTTGAGATTTGATTTCAGAATTGAATAGAAAACATTTGTTTATTCTTCAAAAATATCCGGAATAGAATCACTATCAGGGACTAAATTTTTCTCTTACAATCCTGTCGACGTAATAAAGATTTGTAGATCCTACTGGCAAAAAGAATCTGAAAACGGCTTAATTGAAGTGGGAGAAGATACAGAGGCTAGCAAGAGCAATTACAAGGTATTCTACAGCGGTGCTGGAAGCAATTCCACTGGACATGGTAGGAGAGATCAAAGCTTTGGAGATTGTGGCTAGGTTAATGGGAAACGAGCCTAATATGAAATTTATTGGAAATTTCATGACCTAAACTCTGTCGAATGAATATAAAATGGCTGACAGCTCCCTCCTTAACTGTCGCCTGTACAAAACCACTGGACATGGTAGTGAAGACAAAAACTTTAAGGACTATGATTAGGTTGATGGGAGGCAAGTCTAATAAGAAATTCACTAGAGGATTTTGTGATCTCTGACAGCTCCATCCCTCACTGTCCCCTGGACAAAACTAGTAAGCTCTATGATTTTCAGTAGAGCTTCGTAACGAGACTTAGTAACAAAAATGAACAAAGCAATCTAGAGACTACGTACTCTTTTAAAAGAAGGACTATTTTGTGATACACAGATGAATAAAGAACAGATTTGGAACAGGAGCAGAAGTTTTTAGTCTCAGAGTAAAATATTCCAAAAACCCATCGGGAAGCTCGTGGGTATCTTCCAAGCGGAAACCGATGCCAGGAGAAATATGTGCTTAAGTCAACATAGGTAGGCGGTACAAGAGGATAGGTGGCACATAGCAATATTATCTGACAGGCCGCCATTTAAGCACTCGGCTCTTATGAGGTTAAATCGAAGATAGCATGGAACTGTTAGGGGAAAGCTGAATCAGCTAAGTGGACTAACTACTGTTACACTCTGTTGGAGTCCCAGATCATATGGGGAATTCTCCACAATGAGCAAGCATACAAACTTCCAATTAGGAGGAGGAATTTCAAGCCGCTGATGAGACCATAACCCTTCTGTGGAGGAGGAGCCGTTGCTTGGATTATTATGCTCAACGAAAGAGAACTTCATTTCTTCTCAAATCAAGTAGGTTTAATGCAATCAAAAATTTTGTTGGAGAATAAGAGCAGATCTGAGAGAGATCATGCATCAGACTATTAAGAAATAACCTGAGGTTCGGAAACCGGTGTTTTTCAGGACACCTATTCAAAATGGAGGTTGTCTCGAGCCCAATATGTAGATTTTGTAACAAAATATTCAACAAAATTTTAAGTAGATCGCAATATTTCCTTACGTTTTAACACTACTTCGCCAATTACCCTGTTTTTCAACCAATTCACCTGCTTTGAGGACTGATTACCAACCAGATCTGCACGTCTGTCGGTCTGTCTATCAGTGTGATTCCTCTAGCAGTGTACATATATGAGGTTTTCTGTTACATATGCGTATTGGTACGTTTGTTCATATGATGCTACTCAATTTTATGACATACTGCTGCTGCTGCTGCTGATGACGCTTGCCACTGTCACTACCTACAAATGATCATAATGCTGACGATGATGATCTTGATCATGATGATGATGAGCACCATGATGATGATGATAATAATGATGGTAATGACAACAATAATGTTGTTGCAGCAAGTAGTTGCATGATATGCATGCGTATGTGTTCGATGTAAAAGGTGCGTCTGTTTACTTTAACTTTAATCAAACACTACCGAACGAAGGAGAGAAAAAAAATAATAAAATAAAGAAATAACAACAAGAACAACAAAAGGAGGCACAATTCCTGACCTAAGACATCTTTTTTTCCAATAGCCCTGTTTTATTGAAGATTCTGAGCATGTCTTTTTGACTTTCAGCTCAAAGAAAAAAACAAAAAAAAAAAACAAAAATTTTATAAAAAAAGTGTTGATGAACTGGTCGGTCTATATGGGGTTGGTTTCTGTTATTTGCAGGTTGTTGTAGTTGTTCGTATTTTTGTTTTCATTTATTATAATTCATTGGAAACTATTTCAATTTTTATTAATAGCTAAAGTCACAAACACTTAAAAAATCACCTGCATTTTCAATATACCGCCAGTTTAGTTTATTTTTTTCTTTTTTCTTTAATTTTTCAATTAACAATTTTGTAGAGAGTCTTTGCAAAGAAAATTAAAAGAAATGAAACCAAAAATGTAATCAAAAGAAGTATTTGCAGAATGTCAGCATATATTTAAGCTTACACAAATTATTTACAATTTACTTTGGAAAATTATAAAACTTCCAAGAGGGTGTGAAGAGACACACCCAGCTCTTTAGCAAACCTTAAGAAATTACGAAACAGCATTTATTTTATTAAATTTAATCTGGCACATAGTGTGATCTAATATTTCCATCACATTGTTATATTCTTTCGAAGATCTAAGAATTCCTGGGTTTACAACTTGTGCCATCAATTACAAAAGAGAAATTATTTTTAACGCTAGGCTAGTAATTGAAGAATGTATTTGAGGGCCTATGGAAATGTAAATCTATGAGCTGCAAATGATATCAAATAACATAACCTAGGTTAGCAATAATGAGAGTTTACACACTAGATTAGCTTAGGTAAGGTGCTTTACTAAGATGCGATTGGGCCAATTGTGATACCGTAGTCTAGTAGATAGTATGATGGCTTATTAGGCGTAAGGTGGAGGTTCAAACTACAGCCTAGACAAATCAAACAAAACGAAATATGAAAAAATATGTCTTTGCTGACTTCCCTGGCTTTCTTAGAGTAAATAAAGTTGCAATAAAAAGTTTTTCAAAAATCTGGCGTTCGGCGTCACCTTTAAACTACAGGTTCCGCCTCTCATGGATAAAATTATCACACACAAAATGGGAGGTGTGAGAAGCTAGGTTGTAATCCAGACTAAAGGAAGTAATTAAGTAAGTGACACAACTACAGAGTTCAAACCAGTTTTTTCGTATTTATAAAATAGCTGATATTCGAGATCGTGAAATGCTTTGTTTCTTTCGGTTTGTCTGCCGGAGGCGACATCACTGTTCCATATTTGTTTAAAAACAATGAAATTCTCAACACTACAGCTAATGGATCAAGGCACCGAGCGATAATGGCTGGTTTTTTGTTTTGGTCATAATGAAAGAATAGAACAAGACACTGTCACATGCAATTAGTACCACGTTTTAGAGCAGACCCCACCAGAATATTTTATGTGGGAATGCAAAAAATCTCTCATATACAGCGGCAAGACGGCTACAATTCCATCCCTGGAAGAAAATATTGCAGCTATCATTGGTGATAGACAGGTCGAAATACTGGATAGAGTATGCCACAATAAAGGCTCACGGATGAACCAACTAATGCTATACAGGGGCAATATTTATTTGACATGTAGTTTATGATTTTGGCAAGTGCTTTGTAATCAGACTTAGCAGCGAAAATTAAAGGAGAAATCTGAAAGCTGCATAGTCTCTTAAAAGGGATCCATTTTGTGGTACACAGACGGGCCGAAAACGAATCTTGGAACAGGATCGGAAGTTTTTGGTACCAGAGTGAAATATTCGCATAATTTTTTCTGTTGAAAACCTGAATATTCTGATATCTAATCTAGTGTTACTCTAATGGACTAATGGATCATTCAAATTTTCCTTAGATAGTTATTTAGTTTGGTTGCTAGAAAACCGCAGTTTAGACTACCTTTATTTGGATTTAATATATAATATTGCAGCAAAAAACTTTCAAGAAAATAATTACAAGCATTATGAGAAATTCCTAGTCAGAAAGTTTTTCGTTTAATAATAAAATACAAACAAAAATATACATAGGTTAGCACATATGTACATACATATGTACATCCATATGTATCAGCTATAAAATTAGATAAAAGTTAGCGACTGTTATCATATTAAAAGGTCTTTAACCGTTTTAAATTAGAATTAACCCCCTTTCTTCTTGGATAAATAATAATAAAAAGAAGAAAATTCAAAAAACCAAATCGAACACCTGAACCCACATAATTTGTCAAACAACTACAATTAAACAGACTTAAAAGAAATGAAAAAAAGAGGAAAAAACACAGAATGAATAAAGAGTAGAAAACATTTTTCAATGCATGACTAAGAGGTTGGTTGCTATAAAAGCCCCTATCTATTGAAGGCACCACCACAAACATTAGCGATTTATGAATAAGTTTTTTTTTTTTCAAAGAAATTTATTAGAAAGGAAAGGACGAAAAGAGAAAATATTCTAAGATAGAAATAAAATACATAAATATGTATGTATGTACACATGTAGTGTTAAAGTAAAGGGTTTTTAAAAAAGAGGAAATAAGAGAGTTTGAACTTGTACAAGACCCTCAGGTTTAATATCCATCGTTTGATACGATAATTTGCTACCAGTTTAGAGGTATCTCATACATATTTATTATGGTATAAGGACCTACAATCTAAATCCAATTTTGAACAACTCTCAGAGGCCAATTTATTTAAGTTCGAAAGAGTTGTGCATACTACAAGTATGGTTTTGTAGGCATAGTCCTACAGAAAATAGTCTAACAGCGTTTAATCGCATGACCTTATTGACCAATTACATACATACATAACATACATAATTGGCCATTACAACCCTTCAGTCAGAATTACAGCCTAGCTTCTCACTATTGGCCAATTAACGTCGTCAAAACGTGAAATTATATTTTCTGGAAATTTGTCATGCAATAAAGTTAAAATTTGTCGTGTTGTGTGGTTTTCGGGATCGTCTTGTTGAATCCACATACCGTCTACTTCATTACTTTTAGAAACAAAACAAAAAAAGTCTATTATAATACGGCCATATCGCTCTAAGTTGAAGATAACGGTTCACCAGAGGTTATGTTCAAAAAATACAGCGCAATGAAACCCCATTCTGGGTTCCCGAAGGTCTATATACGACAAATTTGATTGAAACTGCGAAGCTTCATAGAGAATTTTATTCGAAAAATAGATGGTAGTTATGAAGTACTTTAATTTGAAAAACAATTTATTCGAATCCTTTGCAGTAAAGCATTGTTTTCGCATTGAAAGTCTGTCGATCTAGTAGCACATCAGCATATCTATGGCGTTGTTAATCATAAGGCGGCATTAATTATTGAATTATTGCACGAATTGTACTTTATATAGAGAAGATGCAAATCCACGCCATTATCAACAAAAACTTCTTAAAAGCAATAAAATTTTTAAAACCGAAAATCTCTGAATTAAAATTAAATCTTTAAACATACAAGAAAATAAAATAAAAAACAACCATGCAACAGGATTTTTATAACAAAAAAAACTAAATGAAGAGACACTAACGAAATCATCACAAGAGCACCTTTTTTTCGATACACAATGGAAGCGAGTGGAATAAAAAAAATTTTTATATTTTTTAACATTTCTCGTTTTAGTTTCTAAAAAAAATAGCCGATGGCATATTCGTGTCCTTTCGTCATTTAAGGATTTATCCAAAGAGATTGAAGTGAACTCTCTCATACACACACATACACATACAGACTAAACTAAAGCTTAAAAGACAATAAAACAAGTATCCCTAAAGAACACAAAGTGGTCAAATTGGTTGCTTTATTCACATATAACTTTGTCAGACTGACTGACAGTCACTTGGTCGTGAATAAGTGCGCACGTTCAAGTCTGGCTTTGCGTTTCACAATACATACCGAAACTATGCTGTGCTGTGTGGTGGTGCAAAATTAATTTCTTGGCAATATATTAAAGCGGCAACAGATGACACGAGCCAAGCCACAAGCTTCTATAACTACTACTGCCCCTGCCACTTAAATATCTTCTATCTACAAACATTCTTCATCCATACATTCAATCTTCCTTCCATGCAAGCAATCGACCAACACAAAATGCATGTTAATGATGTGGATTGTGTGCATACTGCACTGGATTTCTACACAAACCTACAGACAGACATCGCATGGACAGACCCAGCACATGTCGTTTATTGTTTGTAAGGGTTTTCTATAGTTCTGCTTTACTGTTGTTTAGTTTATTCCTGTAGACGACGATCATCCTGATATTCTTCGTAAACAATATTCTCTGCAGTGGTGTTCGCTGCTTGAGCCTCACAAGTTGTTTACAGTATGGCCCACTGAACGTTTTTTAAACAAAACTTTTTATTTTATGGCAGAATTTTACAGTCGTGTGTTCACTTCTGTTAATGAAAGTGTGTAGATTCCAACAAATGCTCGCTCAGCTATTAGGCCTACCTTATGACTTATTATGTTGTATTTTGCCTCCAGACTGACTCCTTCATCCATATAAAGTCCATCTCACACAAAAAATTAATCCTTCCATTGAGTGCTGAAGCAGCATGCTTTCAATCCTAATTTTACGAACAATATTCCCAGGGATAAATCAATAAACAGAATTGTCGGGCTACGGAGAACTAAGATCACATTGTGAAAAAGTCATTCCATCTGGAAAAAGTGGCTTTTTTGGATGCGAAAATGCCCTTTGGCCGTAAGATATGCGATTTTTTAGCCTGTAAAAACATGACTGATGTTGGCCATATTGCATGAAAAAGAGGATATTTTTTCTATATTTTCTATACTCCTTCAAACACAGCCGCTAACTATATAAAGATTGCATTTAATTTAAGCGTATTTTCAAAATCGTTGTCGTCATCACTGGCTCACCGTATACAAACAGTTAAAAAAGGGAACCCTTTTTCGTTCGTGCCATAACATATTCTCTGGAACGATGGTATCCTTTTTTATTTATTACAACAAACCCTCTAACAAAATATCAACAAACAGCTCAGCAAAAAACAAAAACAATAAACACGAGCATGCCGAAATGTGCGAACAAAAGTCGCACAAAAGTAAGCCAAATACGTAGGATCCTTTGACAGTTTTGTCGTTCAAATTAGATGAAATGTTTTGCCATATTTTTTTTCGGGTTTTTGTCAAACGATTAGCTGTTCTTTATGTCCTCCTTCAAATATTTACGTTGTGTTTCATTGGTAGACTCACGAGCCACATATTTGAAATCAAAGGTTTATTGAACTTTTCTTGCCTTCTTGACGGTTTTCGGTATTTGTTTTTGCAATTTTGTAGAGTTAAGAGATGTCAAAGACCTGTTAGAGAGCACACTAAACAAAATAAAACAAAAATAGGGGTTTCAAATATTTTTAAAAACACCTTCTAGCTATGGCTAACAGAAACAACAACAAATAAATTTTATTTCAATTACCGTTGCTTTTCAATTCTAAGTTCAATAAACCTGTTAAAAAAAAATAGAGTTTGATCAGCTTTCTCTCTCTCTCAAAAAAAAGGATATTTATAGCTAAAGTGGCTTATAGTGGGGAGTAAAGGATCTAAATTTAAAAGTTTATTCAACCTTTAATGAAATGAAAACAAATTTAAACTACTCCATAAATATCTTAAAGATAAGAGCAAAGAAAACGGTTATTTACGATATTTTGATCGAATATAATTGAGAACAAAAAAAGGATCTCCGTATCGAACATTTACAAACAATTAAAAAAGTTCACTCAACTGTCTTTGTTAGAAGAATTTTTGAACTTTAGAGTTCTATAAAAAGGACAAAATTGTTTTCAGCAGGTTGAAAAGGACTTCATTTAAAACAAAATAAAGTTCGTTCAACTTTTATTGTGGAAACTTAAAGTGCGCAATTGTTCTGTATTTGTTTGTTAAAAATAAACGATCTTATTTATGTGCTATTTTTGGTGAATAATTGAGACAAGATATCAAAGGACATAAATATAAATAAGGATTCATTAAACCATGGAAATTATGGATAATGCTAACTCGTGCCATAAACAATTTTTCTTTTCTTTCTGGGTGAAACAATATCACCGAGAATGGAGGTAAAATATCTAAGAATATCAATGGAGAACAAATTAACATGAAGGGATCATAAACAGGTCATCTTAGAAAAGGTCAGACATGTCTTAATGATATGCACAATGCTTGCAGAGAAATTCTGGGGATGCAACCCAGGAATTACGTATGATGTACTTGATTGTCACAGAAGACTGAATGAGTTTCAAACCTGCTTAATTAGATACAGACTCTAGCATATGTCGGTATAATACTGGCAATGAGAATCTATCCTACAGTTGCACTGGATGCTTTGTTGCATTTAAGCCCGCTGCATATGGTAGTGCAAACCAAACAAGTCTAATATGAAATTCATTAGCGGATTTTGTAGCCTAAGGAATCGAATGGCTGGTAACTTTCCCTCCTTAATTGTCCCCTGGACAGAACCAGTAGACTCCATTACTTTGCGTAATGCTCCACATTGAAACTCAGTAACAAAAATTAATGGAGTCTGGAAGCAGCATACTCTCTCAAAAGAGGAAATATTTTATGGTATATAGATGGGTCAAGTACAAATTTTGGAACAAGAGCCTGGAGCTTTTGGTCCCAGCATGAAATACTTAAAACCCCTGGGGCAAGTCGAAGGTATCTTCCAAGCGGAGGTTTATGCCACCGAATGATGTGCCTAACTCAACTTGTATATGAAGTAAAAAAGGCATAACGTAGCGATATTATCCGACAGTCAGGCTGCAATTCGAGTACTCCACTCTTATGAGGTTAAATCGAAAATAGTATGGATTTATCTAGAGAAAGTGAATCGTCTATATAGGCAAAATAAGGTTACCCTCTGCTGGGTCCCAGCCCATTTAAATATTCTCTGCAATGCAGACGGGTTTGCAAGGAGGGGAGCTCCCACGCCGTTAATATGGCCAGATACCTTCTATGTAGTTGGGGCGGACGTTTCGGAAAGTATGTTTTAACTAAAATAAGTAGAGGCAGACTTATCTCAAAACAAGTGGGTTTATGGCAATCAAAACTAGAGAAATTACAGTAAAAGGAGATCTGAGTCATGCATCAAGCTATCCACGAATAACCTGAGGTGCAAAGAATGTTTTCTATCCATTCCTAACTCTCTTAGAAAATATATGGAAATACTCTGAATTTCCCAAAATCTCTTTATTGTGCTTACAAACCAAAAGAACAATGATCACACCCTAACCGCCATGATCTCTATGAGTACTGTTCAGTGCAGAGATCACTTGTGATCATAATGGTAAATTGGCAAATTTGCAGGTTCTTTGAACACTCTTTAAGTGAAGACAGAGAAGGCACAATGATATAATCGACATTTGCAACAATCAATCTGGTGCCTTTCTTTGCTAGCTTATCAGCGACTAGGTTAGGTGCGAAAACAAAGTCAGATTAAGATCCTTATTCACGAATATTATAAATCTTCAATCTTTACAGAAATCAAGATTTAAGAAGCCTAACTAAAAACAACACGCTATGTACTGTAGAATGTCACAAACATGCTTTTCTTTAAATTCAAATATATTTAAATGTATTTAAATAAATATGCCTTCATATATGTACAATACATTAACATATACATTCAAAAGGCTTCTTTTATATTTTGCCTTTAGATTTGTTTCTTTTTATAAATCCGTACTTGTAGAACTTTCTTATCGTTTAAACCATTTAAAATATTTTGCCATTTTAATTGAATAATGTTTCTTAACAGAAACATACATATATACCTATGTACATGCAAACATTTCAAAACCGTTTGCATATACTATTTAAGGGTTAGTTTATTCAATACTTTTTCTTCTTTTCTTTTTGCTTTTTGTATTTCTTCTATTGCCATTGATTTTTTTTTTAGAAATAAAATGGCATTTCCTAAGATTTCTTTCAACATGTTTGTTGGATTTGTTGACTTGGATTTGTCATGGCGGTCATTGTATTTTGCTAAATACGAAGAGCTTAATAGGCATTTAAAGAGGCAGCTTAAAGCACGGCACATTGCATTGTAAAGTTCGAGGAAAAGAAATGCAAACACTTTATTGGCCCACTATACAAAATAACTGTAATATGCAGTCTTGTTGGGCAAGACGAAGCACTTAAATGGTTTCAGATTTATCTGTACACAAGGGTTTTAGCATGGAATGCGTTTAATGGTAGTTAATGAAATAAAACAAAAATAGAAAAAGAGACCCTCCTCATAGTAAGATTTCTAAATGCAAAAGGGTTGTAAACACTTAAGTAGTGTACGCTAATAGGAATTTTCATATAATTTTTCTATTTTATTATCTTAAAAACGTAACCAATATTAACAAAGGTTAGACTTCTAATAAATTTTTAAACACAAAAACAATTTGAAAATTTAGGCTAGAATTTCAAAAAAAAAAAAGATTGACTAAATAAAGGACTCTATATAGATTGAGTCTTTGAATATTTCGTCTGTTTCTTGCATTCAATTTATGTATTTTGATTTGTTCTAAGAACTGTCAAATAAAAATTTTAGACTTGCAACCCCAGTGAAATTAAATATGGGCAACCAAATAAATGTTTAAAAGCACAAACAATTCTAAAAATATAACACAAAACAATATTAAATATAAAATAATTATAAGAAAATAATAATAATAAATAATATATAAAATAATAATAATAAATAATAGAGGTATAGAATAACAATATATAAATAATAAAAGTAATATAATAAAATCCTGATGTGTCACAAGAAAGAAATAACTGAATTACAAAATTTACTTAAATTTTTAACGAATAAATCTTCTATCTCCCACTTCACTCCTAAGTATTATTTTGTAGATGACAGCAACACAATACCCTCATCTAATAATAAAATTATCAACATAGGCCATCCTTTTCTTTTCAGGTTTCTACAACACTTTATTTTGTTTATACAACAATGGAATGTGATCCTTGGAATGTGGAATTGTCAAAAATTATTACAGACAACAACAGAAAATCAACGTTTAAGTGGTTAGCAAATGGCAAACTGAAGTTTGGATGCCATTCATAATATACATTGTTTAATATCGACTAGTCAAACAAGATATTGCAAACATAGTAGTAAACGCAATATTAACGACCCCGTTGTTAATTTCGTTTTGAAACTTTGGGCCAGAAGGGCCATTACTACCTCCATTGAGAAGTCTCATATGGCAAGAGCAGTAAATAGAAGTACAATACAAGACGGATATTCCGGCAGAGAAGATCTGACATGATATGATTTTAAGGTCTATGTTTATGCGGATAATTTAGCTGTTATATTATCGTGCTTTGATCCACACACCCTCTCTTTGAAATACAAGGTGTTAAAGCTTCTAACAGAATATGATTTAAGTGTCCAAATGGAATTGATGCTTTTCATCAGACTATACAAGATCCTGATCAATACTTAATAGAATTCAACTATCTCCAGCAGAGTTATTCTAGATCCCAAACTCTCGTGGAGGAATGATATAATTGAGCGAGTAAAAAATGCAACTTAGGTAAGATATGGTTGCTAAACCCCGCCGATATACTGGCTCTATGACGGTGTTAACATTTGGTGAACGGTATGCAAACACCAACGTCGAGTTCAATTTATTGAGAGAGTACGCTGACAGTCAGCCGATAAGGCGCAATGCAATTAACTCCAGGCCTAAACTCGACTATGAACATGAAAAACAAGTCCAGATTGATTATATAGTTCCTTACTATTTTGTATTGAATTTAGAATTATAACTAGGGACGTCTGGCCTAAAGATCTGTAGCAATTGGACCCTTGAGGTTTATACCGATGGCTCCAGGCTGTGGTATATTTATCATTTGTACAGCTATAATCGTAAAAGCTGCCTGCAGCTTTCCAGGTGGAGATCAAGATCATTTTGAAAGTGACGCAATGTTTGTTTATATTATAATATATTTTCCATGAAAATCTCTTGATTTACTCGGTGGAAAATCAGGCTACGATTAAGTCCCTAACGTGGGAGTGTAGGAAGCACTCCTTGAATTATTAATATTAAAGAGTGAGATGTAATTGATATTTATTACATAGGCACTTAACCCCAATTATTACAGTTTGTTTAAAATTTTTGTGGGGTTAGACATGACTTTAAAGGTTGAATTACAATATAATAACTTAGAAAACTTTTGTTTTTTCAAATTAAAAGCTCACTTACCAAGTAATGCTTCTTTATGTCATTGCAAACACGTGGTTTTTCATTATAAAACTTCTTTAATATCTTGAATATTTTTAGTATCTTGAATATCACTTACCCCGTCATACACTTCTGAAAGTAATCAAAATGCGTGTAACAAATCAGAAATTTAGTTAAAAAATTTATAAGAATTAGAAACATTTTATCTTTTTTTATAAAGTTATTTTAGTAATTGATGTACTACAATACTGTTTACAATACAATACCAAACTACGGAAATGGAACATAAACAATTATTTTATTTGCTACCTTCTATAAATAAATTCTTTGAATATTCTCTTCCTTAAATTATTGTATACTTTGTCACTAGAAAAAGAAACTTCGAGAGTATTAAACACAAAAAAGTTTCAATTTTTTTTTCTTAATGATAAAAAGAAACAGTAAATCTTATTAGAAATTGTTTATGCTTCCATTTGGACAGATTATCATCTAACTACTTGAAATTATTTCATTACCTTCTTCCAGCACTTGTCTTAAACATTCTTCGGTAATTTTCAATACCACCTCGCTGAGTTTCTCAGCACTGAAAGGCCTATCCAAAGGCGGTACATGCACAAACAAACTACGATTACAATCACGATCCAACGATTTTAAATAAATATAACCGCACAAATAATTACCCACTTCTTTAGATATTTTTACAATTTTATTATTTTGATCTCCCGAAACATAATCCGGCGTGCAATCACAATTTTCACTTATAACATCAATAACTTTTTTCAGATTGAGCTTACAGAAAATGGCGGATTTCTTAACGGGACAATTTTTTAAGCACGCTTTGCCATCTGTCAAATGCTTGCCGGCATAATCAGGTCTTTTAAAATTGTTGTTGTACGCCAATTTTTCTACGTTGACGCACGTTGCGTTGCCATGGTCACCACAATGTATTACTAAAGTTGGCCGTCGTGACCATATGTTTTCTATTGCATTATCAACTGCTTCGTATTCAACAGGTATTTCAATTTCGTTTAATTTGAAGGCGGTGTTTTTGTAAAAAATCTTATCGGGCAGTAAGCGAACCTGTAAAGGATTTTTAGTTGGATTTGGAAAAATTCTTATAAGATGTTTACTTACAGCTTCCCAACTAGCATTTACCGTTTCATGGCCAATAAAAGGCCCAAAACCCGTTACAATTACCAAATTTTCCAATTGTTCTTGTGGTGGTACTTGCATTTCATTAGTTTGCATTTTTCAAAGGTTCATAAACAACTGATTTAAATAATTTTTAATATCTTATCACAACACTTGTTAACTAAATTACTTTGTTTATTTCAATGTATACTTTGTCCCTATAAAAAGAAACTTTGAGAGTATTAAACACAAAAAAGTTGCAATTTTTTTTTTCTTAATTATAAAAAGAAACGGTAAATGTTATTAGAAATTGTTTATGCTTTTTTCAGCAACGAGCTCCACTTCAATTGGCTGAAATATAAAGACTAAATATGACATTATATAAAAGCTTTCTATTAGGGATGCCATATTCATTATAAGATATTTTAAAATTTGGTAGCACTTTTTTGGTTTAAAGAGTTGCTAAGAAAATATTATTTCGCAGTATCTAACTATAATGCAAGTTTATAACTTTATATTGATAAAAAAAAAATTACCGGGTTTTTAACAGTAAGGATTTTGAAAATTTAAATAAGCACAGGCGATTCAAATATGTAAAATTATTTAGAGCGTCGGAATGACGCATTAGATGGTCACACCGAATGTAACAATATATTATTAAATATTTTTTAGTATTTGTTTGTTTGTTTATTTAATGATATAATCTTTATTTTAATATAAAATATATTTAATTGGTAAAGGGATAAGGCGCGTTTGCTTTTAAAATAAATTATGGGTCACATTTAGCTTTTGTACTTTGTTATAAAATATATAAAGATAAAAATTATTTTATTTAATTTTACCTTAGTAGTGTATACCAAAATATTTTCTTTTCCCAAGAGTTTTCTTGACCTTTTTTGCACCTTATACCGGTTTCAAGCTGCTATTAGCTTTACAATCAATTCCAACTAGAATTAAGAAAGAACAATTTTAATATTAATCACAAGATAAAAAACAATATAGAATGAAATAAAAAAATAAAAATATATAAAATAATTACAAGGACAAGTAAATTAATAAAAAACAAAAATTAAACAAAATAAATTAAATAAATTACAAACTGAAGTGTCAAAGTGAATAGAAACAAAATTAACATTTATATTTTAACAATAATAGTTTTAAACAAAATAATATAAAGTATACCATAACCAAAATAAAATTTTATAAAAAAAATAAATTCTTCGTAATTTACCTGTATAGGAGTTTCAAAAATTGTTTACAAAACATGAAATTTGAATAAAAAGAAACTAAAATTTCTTTTTCTAATGGTTTTATTTAAGTTAATTAAAAGAACCGCTAAGTTTTTCTGACATTGAAATAAAAACATATATTTTCTTTTTCATACATAGATTCTTTTTTAATATATATTTGTTGTTTTTGTTTTGTTAGTTCATTTAAACGTACGTACGTAATGTAAGTATTTAATTTAATGTTTTTTTTATTATAATTGTCATAAAATATTTGTTTTTTTTTAATTTAACTTTTACTTTAATTATGTTATACGTTGTGATTTTTAAGTTACTGTTGCTTTATTTATTATTGGTTTTCATTTATTTAAATTTTTGTTTACCGTTTCTTTATAATTTGTACAAAGTTATTATATTTAGATATATGTTTTTAAATTAATATATTCCTTTCTTTTTTATTTAATTCATAAACAAATGTATAATTATTTTTATTATTTAATTAGAATAACTTAGATGTAAATTTATAGATTTGTATCTATTTTAAATGTAATATATTTATGTTTTCTTCTTTTTGTATTTTTCCTTTTTTTATTATAAATTAATTAATAAAAATAATTGTTTATTATTGTTATTTTTTATACAGTCTGAAGCAGCTTAAAAATGAAATTTCATTTATAATGAATTTCCTATATTTAGGTTAAAATGATTAAAAAATAATTAGTTCTATATAACAAAATAATTTACAAAACTAATATGAAATACATACATATGTATTATGTATGTTTGTCATATTTTAAAATAATTAGAAATACTTGTAACAGTGTTATAGAAAGATTTATACATAAATTCGTTACTTTAATTAACACAAAGTGAGTAATTATTATTTCGGGTTTTGTTTAGATTTTCTTTTTTATAAATTATAAAGGCAGTTCTAAAAACTTAAATAAATAATTGTTTTTTTTTCTTTTTTTTTTTGAACAAAATTATTAAATACTAAAAACACACGATTTTATTTTCAAAGCGTATACGGGCAGAGAGAGAAAGAAAGAGAGATCAGGAGAACAAAAACCGTTTAAATGGTTTTGAAAACAGAAAATGTACATTTTTTTCTAGCTTTAAACATTTATTATCACAAACTATTTTGTTGGGTAAGAAGAATTTAATTAAATTGTTTTTGTTATAACGTACCTCTCTTACTGTCTCCGCCTCGTATAGATTAGTAAAATAAATCTACTCAATCTTTAAATATTATTTTTATTATTATTATTTTTTTTTGTGATTTTTATTTATTTTTTTATTTATATTTGATTTTAATATTCTTGCTTTTAATAATTGAGCACCCTTCTCTTTTTCAATGGCATTCTGGCATTTTGCTGTGCTAACCAATCCTTCTTTATTGGCTACTTTGTTTTCAATTTTTTACGCACATGATTTGTAGATATTGTCACTGATGACGGTGACATCGATGCCGTTGACGATGTGCTAATTTGTGTTGTTAGGCCAGCCGCAGCCGAAGATGAGGACAAGGATGTTTGGGAGGTTGAGAGATTCGTTTTAGATTTGAGTACTTGTGTGGTAGCTGAGGAAGTAGAGCCGTTTGCTGTATCCTGCATTTTAGTTTTACTCGATTTACTTGAACTGTTGCTGTTGTTTTGTTTGCTATCGCTAGATGTCGCTACGATGGTTGAAGGCGAGAGTGTTAACGTGGTCATTGTATTTAAATTAGAGCTTGTGGTTTTCTGTGTAATGGATTTTAAAATATTATTTTGAGCCGTTAATGTTTTATCCATGCTTTTATGCTTTTCCTTATCTTTTTTACGATTTTTTTCTTTGCCTGCTGTCTTATTATGGTGTCGGCTTGTGGCACTAGTGCTGCTTGACTTGTTATGATTATCGTGTTTTTTCACTTCACTGTTTAGTTTATCTTTATCTTTATCTTTAGATTTTTCTTTATTCTCTTGTAACAGATGCTGGTGTTTCTCTTTAGTTTTTATTAAATCATACTTATCTCTTACAAACATTGAATTGTTGCTATTATTATTATTTTTATTTATACAGTCAGTGGTGATGGTGGTGGAAGTGGAGTTTGAATTGTTGTTAGTGGTGGGAGTAATGGTGATGGAGGCGGATAAATTATCTGTATTATGAGTTGTTTTATTTTTCCTTTTCGTGCGCAAAGTATTGTTAGTTATCTTCTCTTTATCGTTCGTAACTATACTTGTAATTGCATTAAGTACCACCTTTCCCTTTTCTGAATCAATCACAATATTCGGGGTATCAATGACACCTGATAGCAGTCCAGCAGAATTGCCACTGCAATTCACCTCACAATCAGAAGTTTCTATTTTCGTTGTACAATTATTGTGAACTGCTAAGGATTTGTCTTTGTCTTTAGCAATTTTGTCAGCGTTATTATTGTAAAATGAATTTGTATCCCCATCCTGTGAATCTTCATTTGGTGTTGGTGGTGTAGATGTGGGTGGCGGTCTTATTAATCTTGATTTTGGTATTGTAATCTTTAACGGATTATCCGGTACATGAGCTGCTAGTTTTGAAGCTTTTAACACAATCTTAGTGGATCTTTCACTGTGTTTGTTTTTCTCGGATTTTGAGGATTTCAACTTTTTTCGTTTCGATTTTGATGGTTTCTCTTCAATAATTGTGGTCGTAGTCGATGGTGAAGAACCTCCTTCTCCTCCTCCTCCAACCGTGCTCGTGTTACCCGCACATAACCCGCTGCTACCATCATTACATAATTCACTTTTATCTCTTTTACTTGACCCATCCTTTAAGAGTTTTTTGAATTTATCTTCTATTCTGCCCAGAGATCCATTGCTTTTTAAATCATCCAAATTGCTCGTTACCAATTTATTTTTCACAATATTGCCATTATCGCTGGTAGACTGAGCACAAAACATTGTTGCCTTTCGTTTGTTTTGTTGCAATGATTTTTGTTGGCTCTGTTGCTGTTGTTGTTGTGATTGAACTTGTTGTTGTTGCTGCTGTTGTTGTTGTTGCAATTCGTTAAATAGAATCTCATCGTGAGTGGAAGCTTTACGCATCTTGCGATTACTCGTCGTAGTTGTAGTAGTTGTCGTCGTTGAGCCTAATGTTAGCGAGCACATTTCAGGCGAGTGATTGGTGGTGTCTACTTGATTGTTCTGTAGTAGACCAGAGGAATATGAAGTTGGATGATCGTCTTTGTTTTGAAATGTTTTATCATCGTTTTTCATTTGATTGTTGTTAATGGCATTTAATGAACCTGATGATTTATCTTTATTTGCCATGGATTTGTCTCCAAATGCATCAATTTGCTTACTCTTGGTGGGTGTTTGATAAAATGTTTCTTGAGTTGAAGACACCTCATGCTCAGATGGTGATAGCATAGACTTCTCTAGATTGCCTATGGTCGACGTTGTTGTTGCCGATGCATTCGCTGCTCCATTTGCTGTTGATAGAGTATTTAAATACGATGACGAATCCACGACATTTGCATCACTGCTCTGTATAGGTTCGGGTGTAGCTAAATCACGGCTTTCATCATTAAACAAGTAAACGGGCACGGTGGCAGTTGCCTCGATGTTCATGTAATCATCCCTTATAACGGTGCCAGTGCCAATATGAGTGGGTGGTCTGCCACTAACGATTTCTTCCAGAATATGCTCATTTGCTGCTGGTATTGGCAACAATTCTTCAGCAAATACATCATCTTCATTATCCACAACAGCATCGGTATCATCGTCACCATTACATTCAGGCTGGTTACTAATATCATCGGTGCTAATATCGTCCACCGGTTCAGGACGTGCCAATGATTTTTTCGGTCTTTTAACTTTACGCCTTAAACTGCCAGTTGTTGTAGGCAAAATAAGCTCTGAATCGGCCACTGTGTCAACGTTATCAACATCATACTCGGGTAAGGTTTGATCTAAAGGAGAGGAGGTGTAAATTCTTGCTGTGGTTATATCATTAGTTATGTTTGATATGGAAGGTGTGGCAAGAGACGACACCAGTTGGTCTTTTAACTTGGATGACGTTATCTGGGTACGAGACTTTTCGGGGCAAACTTTCTTAGAAGATTGAGTGTCTAGTAAAGTTGACGCCAAAGGAGGACGAGGTGTTTCATCCTCTGCTATACATTTATTCTTAATAGGGCTTCGTTTTCTATTAAATTCAGATGGAGGAGGCGTGCGAGCGCAATCATTAATGGTATTCACAAATATTTGGAGCGTTTCAGCTGCTCTTAAAGTGTTATCGGGCAATTTTCTTGGGTGTCGAGTGTTCTTGTGATAATAGCCTAAGCCCCCAGCTGTAGGTGAACCCTTACTTTTTTGCTTGTGACTACAAGTGGTATCCTTAAGTTCATCATTCAAATTAGATAAATCGAATGTAACCGTTTTCGAATTTTTCGATTTGGATTTCGTTGATAAGCTCACATTATTGCTAAGCGCGACCCCATTATTAGATGTATTTGCAGTTAATAAATTTGTTGTTTCTTGTTGGCCTGGAGTTTGAGTTTGTATTGCATCCAGCGGTTTTTGTTCGACGATCTCAAGTTTTGGTTTTTTTCTTGCGGTTGGCTCTATTACTTCTATGAAATTTTCACTAAATTTACGTTCCAGTACATCCTCAACACGTTTGCTATTGTATTTTAAACAAGGCTTTTTTAACAAAGTCTTTGCATCGTTTTTACTATTATCACAGTTTGTTGGGTCATTTGATGCTATTTCAGACTTTTCTGGTTTGGTAATCGGTATAGCCATCCAAGTTTCTTTTTTATTACTCTTGCAATGCTTCGTTACATTAAGACGTTTAAGTCTTACGCGACATTTGATATTGAAGGTTTGCTTTACAGGAGATATTTTTAATTTGGCATTTGAGGTTTCACTATTCGGTGTAGTGGTGGAAATTAGTTCCGTGTTAATAGAAGTTGTTGTAGATTCTTTAAGAGAATTAACTTTTGGTGGGAAAATCTCAGGACTTTCTGGTATTAAAATATCTTTTTTCGGGGCTTGTTCTTGCTTTTCATTTCCTTCAACGGATGTTTTAGTATCCTTCTTAACAGATTCATCACCATGAATTGGCTTATCGAATTGCTGTTGGTTGGTTTCGAAATTTTCTTCAAAACCATTTTGGGAATCATCTTTCATTGAAAAATTTTTAGATTTGTTTTTACTCACTTTCTCATCTTTAGAAAATTTATCTTTATCAGCATCTAAAGATTTAATTTCTTCCACATGATTTTGTACTTTGTTTGTATTTTTATCTGCATCTGCAACTGCATCATCTTCAGTTGCATTAGAAGGGAGAGTTTTACTCCCTGCTTCATCATTATCATCTTTTTGTATATTTTCAACCGATTCCGTTGCTGAAGTATCTCCTGTTAGAGCATTAAGTTCCTTAATAATCTTATCCCTTGTCTCTGATTCCGCATCTGTTACAGTTTTATTTAAGATAAGATCAAGAAATTTCGTAACATTGTTATCATTTTCCGGTTCTAAAGTGCTCTTAAGCGGAGAGTTATCTGATTCTAAATCTGTTTGCAGAGCAAATTTTAATGGAGTAACTAAATCGCCTCTAGATTGTGCAGAACATACGTCTGCCGTAGGCAGCGACGGTTGCTTTATAGGCGTATTTAAAGACGTATCAAGGGGATTGTAATCGTTTTCTAATTGAGGCGTTGTCGATGAAGACATTGAAATCGAAGTCTGCTGTGATAGTGGTAGAGGAGGAGGTGGTGGTAGTATTGGAGGCATTATCAATGGTAAATCAGGCAATGATATTACTGGTATGTCGTTTGATTCCAATGCTCCAGATGTTGAATGATGCGCGCTATTGATTACAAAACTTTTCGATACATCAGACGCGTTAGAATTATCCGACATATCAGTCACAACGGGGGAAGGTTCAGCTATTTCTGGCAAATGTTTCGAAAGTTCGGATTCTAAGGAAATATCAGACAAGTCAGCAGGCAATAGAGCTGTTACCTGTGTATTATTTGTCATTTCCATTTCATTGGACATATTTGAAAGATCGCCACAAATTATTGAAGATTCAACTGCACTTATTAGCCTTGAGGTCGTATTATCACTTGCATTTTCTTCCGGGACATCTTTGGTTTCATTTGTTGATTTGTTCATAAAGAAAACGTTCTCACTATTAAATTCATTGCTTTTTCTTTCATTTAAGTTTTGTTTACTATTTTTAGCGTCATCACTATCACCATCGCTCTTTGACGTAATGTCACCTGTTAGTGTGTTATGCTGCAAATGATTTAATGACTCTACATTACTAATTAACAGAGGAATTTTAGATTCATTTTGTGGTTGTGGTTGTGGCTGTGTCGTTTTGGAAGCATTGCCCTCGTTATTGGAATTAAAGGGAATAGTTACAGATTTTATCGATTCTTCAAGAATTTGTTCCAACGAGGTGCTGTTGGTTTGATTGTTGGACGGATTTACATCGGCGTCCTTTACTGGAGTATTGTTCTGTTGTTTATTTTGATCTTTCAATAAACTTGCTGGACTAGAATTGAAAATAGCTGCTACATTGAGTTTTGGCTCATGGGCATAATCGTGAATGTCTGGTTGTTGTAGATTTTCTTTTGAATTTTCTTGCAATTGCTCTGGCTGTTGTTTTTCATTCGTATCTATTTGTTGTGATTTCTCTAAGAGATTGTCAAATGATTGTATAATTAGCTGCTCAGTAACGATAGCCTTACCTTTAGACTCTGCTGCATCTTTGTTTTCCGTTGAATTTTCTAGAGTGTTTATTGAAGGTTGTATTGGCGATGATGGTGTTTGTGTTTGTGTTGGTGGTGGTGATGGTGATGATGACGATGATTGAGGTGGTTTATTACATTCAGGTAAGTCTAATTGATATGGAGTTAAATGCTGTGCTATATCCGCTAAAAGATTAAGTTCTCTCATTTTTGTTTGACCTGTGTCAGTATTAATATCACATAATTGCTGCTTCTCGTTTTCAGCCACTTTGACCTCGACACTCGCATGAACATCATTATTTTTATCCTGTTGATTTGGTTCCTCTATTTTTTGATCTTTAGCAGGTTTATCCAAATAGGTATCGATTTCATTAAGCAACGATGCTAGCGGTTGTATTTCTTTAACATGCTGTTGCTTTTGCTTTCGAGTACGCACTTGAAAATTGGTTTCAATTTCTGATTCACTGCTCATGCATATGTCACTGTAGTTTCTTGAACAACTACGTCTCGCTTCACGTTTATCTGTAAGCATTGGCAAAACTTTCTCAGCTCCTTCGCTCAATATTTCGCTGTCTCCATTTTCTTCTCGCCTACTCTGCCATCTGCGTTCTTTTTCCCTTTGCTTCTCCAGAGCTCGCAATTCGAGCTTTCTTCTTTGTTTCTGTAAAATTTCATTGTACAATTCATCACGTTTACGTTCGTATTGTAAGAGTTCTTTTGTCGGCTTTATTACCACAGTACAACGGTTCCTAAGTTTTGCATCATTTTTTATAATATCGGCATCTGAAGTCGAACCATAATAGTCATCAGATGACTCCCCAAAACGGCTATCATCTTTTGCGGTAAAACTCGTTCTTTCCACCTGTCCTGAAGAATTGTAAAGGTCTTTTAAAGACTCGCAGCTTCTTATAATTGAATATTCCCCTTCGCTGTTTAGTTCGCCATCATTCTTTTTCATGTCTTCTAAAGCTCCCACGGTTGGCCTTCTCTTTTTAACTGATGTTTTTTGTGTTTTCGGAACTCTTGATTTTTTTCGCGTTTTAGTCGGTGTTACTGTTGTTGCCGGCGAGCTTACAGATCTAGATGACACTGATGACGATGATGGTGAAAATGGTGCAGAATAAGAGCAGCCTAGAATATTACGAAATAAAGTTGGTGCTGCTGCTAAGTGCTCTATAACGACGTATAGAACATAATGGAATTAGAGAAGAAAAAACGAAAAATATATTAATTTTATATACAAATACATCGGTTATAAAGTGTAAACATAATTAATTAAAACTCGTTTAAATTAATTCAGGAAATTATATGCAATAAATGTCATTCATTTAATTTTTTGTTTTTGTTTAAGGCACTTTAAAAAATGTGGTCTGTGCTGTGTTGACTAAATGGGATCAAATAACATAACACAAGTCACTTACTGCTCCGAGTAGCAAGACAAAGTGTCAACACATTCGGATAGTGAGATAGTGAAAATCCTAGTTTAAATATGAGGAAGCCGCCACTGCCTTAGCTACTGCGAGTTGAGAATAACTTATTAAAAGGCTCGACACATAGTTGTTAAAGAGTTATGTATGTATGTACGTTACCATCGGCAAACCCGATACCAGATACCCCAGTTTAACTTAAATTTTAAGGATAATGAAAACAAAAGTAAAAAGAAATCAAAATAATTCTCTTCTGATGACAAAATCAGACTTAAATCAATAAGACGATTCCCTAATTTAAGGAAGAACTTCCTTAAAGCTGTGAAATGTAGAACGCTATCTCTCTAGACATGCAGAAGAAATTTTCACAAGTTTTCTTGTGAATATTCTGGCTTTGAGAACAATCTAATTCAATGACTTATAAAATCGGAGATAACTGGTAGATGCCATGGAGTGGAACAATAGTTGTCTAAGGGAACGTTCGGTTTAAACGACGAGAAGAAGACAAATTGATAAAGAGCTAGCCGGTATGGGTAAAATATGAGGCAAAGTAAGATAATTCGCACAGGACAAGAGAATTCTCAGCAAATTTATTAAGGACCGCTGCTCCGTATAGGATCCATGGAGATATGTATACACTGTATATAGTACATGAGATAAGGTTGTCTGATAATAGTACAATACTAGACTTTATGAGAGATATAACACTGAATGAAGAAGATATAATGGAAAGAAGTGGAATAACACACAAGGTGTAGAATGAAGATTTCCATTTTCTTTGCCAAAGCTTTTGACGCATAAGATTTTCATGCTAAACTAAGCTGTAGAAATATTTGTCATCAAAAGACCATACATAACATCCATTCGTAGCTGAAACCGATTATAACTTAATGTAAGGTTTTGTTGTGAATCCTTCTTCCAGCGTGGAGTTATGGCATTTATATTTTTAATTGCAAGGATGAATCCTGTAACCTACCAAGTAACCAATTATTCAAGAAGAATGATGTTACTGTGAAACGTCAAATGCTAAAAATAAAATCCTAAACTTAACGATTTGCTGAGATAACATTTCAAAATCTGTTTATATAGAAATATAAAATGTATACATGTTGGTAAATTTCCGTTCTATTATTTAACAAAAAAAAATACTTTTGTTTGGATTCATAAACATTAGCTAGCTACGGTTCATGTAAAAAAAAAACTTTTAATAATTGCAAAAGACTGGTGGAAGAGATGTAATAATATTTAACAAAAAAAAAAAAACACGTAAAAAAGTTTTAATAAAAAAAAAAAAAAACATTTAGTAAAGAAGAAGGGGTGATTTGGTTAATGTCTGCGATGAAGAAATAATTTTAAGGTGTTAATTTATGGCAATTTGAACAGGGGGAGGGAACAATAATTAAGGCGTTATTATTAGTATTTCAGTATTTTCAGTTCAGAATATTATTTCTACTCACTGCCGAAAAAAATATATAATTTAAACTTAATTTTATTTAATTATTGGTAATTATTCAAATCAAATATATTCTGCTTTGCATTGAAAAGATATTTCATGAACCAATCAAGAAAAATTTTTTGGCCTAAGTACAAAAGAGTAATATTACCTTAAAAAAAGAAAAACAAATTCGAATGTAATGAAAGTGATTAGAAAGAGAAAACTTAAAGGCTAAATTTTTTAAAGAAATTTACGCTTCTCTATTTGTTGTTGTAAAATGTTATGGAACCAAACAAAAGCATTTTTTTCTTCTTTGTAACTATTATTAATATTAGGATAACTTAGCACAACACCATTTAATTACCTTATTAACAATTTTTTTTAATTATATATTTACCAATTATTTGTAGAAAAGTAAGATTTAATATTTTTTGTTAGACAAAAAAATATTATCGACTTTTTGGTTCCATGGATAGTGGAAAAGTTGAGTTGATAGTTTGTTTGTTTGTTTGTTTTTGAGTTACTTTAAAATTAACTTACGTACTAAATTACTATGTTTACGTATAAGTTACATACTTATGCCATATTTTTTGTTTTGGGATTAATGGTTTGTCAGTTTTTAAATATTAAAAGAATTTATACTTTTTGTGTGAAATAAGTATTGATATGAAAAGAAAAATTAGATTTTTTTGTAAGACTAGCTTCATGAAATTTAAATATATGTATGTTGATTGAAGATTTGATTGAATTTCCCCAATATTCATTAATGGTATGTTGATTGATGGCAATTCCATATTGCTTAAGTATGTTGATTGATGACTGATTAGAGTTCCATATGCCCAATAAAGTTGATAATGTTGGTATGTTGATTGTAGTTGTTTCCCATCGATTATAGTGTGTTGATTGTTGTTTGCTGTCATCAATTATGGTAAGTTGCTTGTGATGATCACTCCATATTGTTTTTTTATTATATATAAAAAATGTTGATTGCTGTTCATTATCAATCCCTTTAGCATAGTATGTTGATTGTTGTTCATCATCATCATTATTTTGTGCTCGTATGTTGATTGTTGTTCATCATCATCATTATTTTTTGCTTGTATGTTGATTGTTGTTCATCATCATCATTATTTTGTGCTTGTATGTTGATTGTTGTTATTTTACACTCATAAATTAATTAATAATACTAAATCCTATAATATACACTCAACATTTATAGGAATTTAAATGTTGATTGTTGTTTTGCTTTTTTTTTTTTTGTTTATATTTAGTTTTTTTTTTTTCGAATAAATAAAACTAATACAATGCATGAAGCCGAAGTGTTTAAAAGTGTGATGGTTCATAACATTTTATAACAATCTTTTGCAATTATTAAATGTATACGAATAAATTTGTTTACAAGGCTGACAACAGTATTTTGTTCAACAAATTTGAGAGAGAAGTCTTCTCATATAAACAAATTTTCATATATACTATGTATATAGATAAAAATCATGCATACATAAAATGTTTATAAATACAAATAAAACAAATCAAAACAATATTGTATAATTAAATAAAAAAAAAGTGAAGAGTTATCAAGAAATGTTATGCATGTTTTTAGAAAGAAAGCCTTTCGCCATCGTATAATTAATTTCTTTAGATTAAAAGAAACTAAAAACAAAACCACATACATACACTAGCATAGATTTAGTACCGAGCTTGTTTTTTAAGATTTCCGTTTTTCGAACATTTTTAAACTTTGTCTGCAATTCAACTTCCAAACAAACTGAAAAATGTTTATTGAAAACTATTATTGACTACGGCATTAATACGTTTTGCTGCTTCACGGGCGGAAGTGCGTTGTCGAAAGTAAGCATGGTCCACCGTAGTAGTGGAACCGCTTGGCAAATCGGTACTTACTTGTTTGCGCTTGTTGCGATTAACTGCATTAGTTTGGCGTTGTTTACCACCTTCTGGTGATGCAACAGAGTCCGCTGCCGTTGATAATCTCTTTTTAGGCCTACCGCGACGTTTAATATTTCCCCCCTCCTCCTTCTGTTGTTTTTCTAACAATTTTATTTGCACATTGTGCTTAAGCTGTGAGAATTCCATAATTTTACGTTTTAAATCCTCAGCCAATTTATCGTTTCTTTCTTGACATTTCCGTTTTACATAATTAAGTCTTTCGGCTTCCTGTATGAGTTGATCTTGTCTTTGTTCTTGTTGCTGATATTCTTGTTGTACGGCATTAAATTTATGTAATTTTTGTTTGTATACAATTTCGTCTCGTGATCCCACAAAATTAACATACTCTTTAGCAAAGCCTGGATTTAGAAATGTTGAAGATGTTTCTGCCAAATCTTTTTCTTGTTGTTGTTGTTGTTGTTGTTGGCAATCTGTTTGGCTTTGATCTATGAAAGATTGAACCACTTGTAAAGCTCCCGAATCTCTATTGGTTATATTAACAGTTTGATTTGGATTTCTTATTAATGATGGTAGTATACCGCTCATATTACTACGCTCACCTGGCATTAGATGAAAACCAGGCATATGATTTTGTTGGGGATTTCGTATTAAAGGCGGCAATATTTCATTGAATTGCTGCTGTTGTTGCACTGCTAAGTTATTTGTATTTATATTGGTGGTAGACGACGGCGGATTCGAATTCGATACTTCTTCGAAGACTTGTAGTAAATGTTTGGAGGTTTTTTCATGATCCTTTATTAAGTAGGTTATATAGGGTTGTAATATTTCTTTATAATTTGCTTCATTCACTTTAGTTTGACTATTTTGTAATTGTATTGCAGTTTGTTGTTGTTGTTGCTGTTGTTGCTGCTGCTGAGAATTAAAGTTGGAAGTATATCTTGTTGACATACGTGGTTGAGGCTTTTGCTGTGGTGTCAAAGCATTGAGTGCCCTAACGTTTTTATTCATATTTATGGGTAAATTGTGTGAAGACATGTTTCCTTGTTGTTGTTGTTGTTGAAACGATGTACTGGGCGGATTTGTTGTATTTAAAAGCTTGCTTGTCTGTGATTGTAATTGTTGTTGTTGTTGCGATTGTTGTTGTTGTTGTTGCTGCTGTTGTTGTTGTTGTTGTTGGAAATTTTGTTGCATTCGATAGGGATTTTGTAAATTAATTTCTTGACTACCAAACACTGTTATGATGTTATTTCGATTATTGGCATTATTGCTCAAACTATTTTGTATTAAAGAAGCTGCATTAGAGCTTCCCAAGTATTGTCTCGTACTGTACGATTGCGTTGCTGGTGACGTTGAGGATGGAGCAGGAATATGTTGTTCCCGTTCATCTAGTGTTCTTTGTTGCTGTTGTTGTTGTTGTTGCCTGGTATTGTACTTGTGTGTAGAGTCTGAGCTGCCACCAATCGTAGGACCTGACTCATCAGTTATTGATATGAATATATTCTGTTGATCTTGATAGTTTTGCGGCATTTCATGCAGCTGAACGCCATTGGTGTTAACAATAACTTCATTTTGGGGACTAGTTGCACAAGGCGGGTTAATATATAACTGATCATTAGTAAGTTCATCCCAAGTAGTTGTGCGCTTATCTTGTTGCAGCTGCTGTTGCTGCTGCTGCTGTTGTTGTTGTTCATTTTCAGTACTATTGGCATTAACGTGATGTGTGCCACTGCTGTTTGCCATCTGATCCGAACCATGACCAAATTGCACTATATTGTTCCAAGTTTGGCTGCTGCCTGTATTATTCGTGTGTTCTTGTGGCATTGAAACACTTTCCGTTTGCTGTTGTTGTGCGTTTGAATAATTGTTCGTTTGCAAATCTTGTGCAGTATCTATATTAGAATTGATATTAAAGTTTGTATTGAGGGCATCATTATTGGTAGCAATACGGAAATAGGATGTTGACGGCAAAGGTTGTGGAATGTTGTTGTTATTGTTGTTGATATTGACATCAGAGATCGTTCTGGAATAGACCTGCATACGTTGTTGCAACGAGCTGGTATTTGTATTAGACTTAAACTTCGAACTGCAAGACGTTTGTATTAAGAATGTCAACGCAATATTGATGCGTTGCCTAACGTCACTTACCTTATATTGTTGTTGCAGTATAGACAAAACAAAGGATAATTTCAATAATTGCTTGGCGGTAGATGGTGGCAATGCAATCCATTCATTGTCGTTATCGTTAAAAATAGATATGGTATCACCAGCACTTTTCTTCCAATATAAAGGCTTTGTTACTGAAGTGTTGCCTTTGGCGTTGGCAATGTTATAGTGTTCCAAAATGGCAATACGTTCCATTTCGTAAGCCTGGCCTTCAGCATAATAACCACAGGCATTGGCATTATCGATTATCGTCATGACATCTGGCGAGGCCAAGAGATCTTCTATGAAGCGATTTAAGTCCATTAGTTTTTCCACATTTGCTACACTTAACATAGGAGTTGCGGGATAGGATTCCGGCAATGGTTGTGTATTTGTAAGCATGCGTGGTGCATTTGGAACTTGAGCATCTGCAGTTCGGCAATCCAGAGACGGTGAAGGTGAATTGTCTTTTAATTGTGGTGTCACAATTTGTACTGGTGGTTGCCCTATTGGACGTATGGAATTTTTAACACGTCTCTTGAAAGCCGAAGAGGGATCATTCAGTTTTTTGAAACAAGCTGCACTTGTCGACGGCTTGTTGTCATCAAAATCGTTAAGCATAAACGCATTATCATCAATATTACTTACTTCTGGCGGTATGTTCTTCAAAGAAGTTTCAATATTTTCCCTATTACATTCTTCTTCATTTTCTGACAATATTTGTTCAATTTCTGAAGAATTATGCTCGAATATTTGTTTGTCTTTAGCAGAATTTTCTATCACAACTTCGGCCGCAATTTCTTCAGGTTGTTCCGAGTTTACCACATCAGTGGATTGAGAGTCTTCTGTTTCTGTCTCATCGTTTGGCTCTGATTGCGTGGGTCGTTTTTTCAACGGTAACGAACAAGCTGAATTGGAATCATGTGAAAACTTTTCAATTTCTATATTATCAGCTTCTGTTTCATCCTCTTCTTCCTCTTCCTCATAATCCTCATCCTCTTCTTCCAGATTATTTTCTGTAGTTTGTTCTTCTTCTGTCAATGGGTTTACTTTTTTAACATCAGTTGAATCTGAAGTTGAATTTTTTTTATCCTTACAGCTTAAATCTTCAGAAACAGTTTCGCCTAATGTGTCAACATTTTTGGACTCATTTACATTCAATTCTTGTTGTTTCGTCTTCCCTACTTCTTTAGATTGAGTGTCATCATTTCCCCTTTTTGAAATCTTAAAATATGTCTTGTTATTGGGTGTAGTACATATAGATATCGAAATAATAGGTATTTTGGGAAATGAAAATATAGCCGATACTCCACCCGATTCCGGGTTATTAGGCTTATTTTCATTTCGTGTATTTTGTTTCCAATTTCCCAACTCTAAAGTCATATGTTCGCTGTCATTAATTGACGCTTCCATTTGTTTTGAAATTTCTTTATCCGCAATTGTATTGTTTTCTAACTTCTCCGTACTACTACTGCAACTAACGCTTTCTGTAAGATCATTAGATTTTTTACAATCTTCTGAAGTTTTTCGTACAGGCGATTGAATCTTTGCTTCAGCATTTAGCTGCTGCTTCTGGGATTTTTTCATTTTTTTCAAAGAGGTCCCATGATAGTTTTCATGATTATGTTTTGATTTTCTATGGGATTTTAAGGATTTCTGAGTTTTGAATTCCATCTTATGTAAGCTGTCGTTGCTGGTATCCGTAAAAGTATCTAAATTATGTGGTATAACTTCAGATTGGTTATTTTCTAACTTTAAGCGTTTATTAGCTTGATTATCAGGCTTTGAATTTTCACGAATTTCTTGATCTGGTTGACAGCAGTTCGCAACAACCACCTGCTTATTACTACCTACCTGTTTATTTTCATGTTGCAAACACTTTTTGGTAACACATTCTGCTTCCTGTTTTTCAACTGCTTTTTCCATTTCTTGTGAACTCTCATTATGCGATATCGTTGTAATAAATTTTTTGTGTGTTTGTTCCCCTGTATTGTCCAAAATGTCTTCATTTTCATGTGATCGCTTCAATGACTCATGCGAATGTGTAGAAATTAAAGTATTCTGGTCGTTTTCTTCATTATGACAAACTCTTACTTCTGTTGAATTTGATTGATTCGTTTTCTTACTCAAAGCTGTATCGACTATGTCTTCACTTTTATGATTGAAATCCCCTAACAGCTTATCAGCTTCACATGCTTCGCTTGTTAACTTAGTACCAGACATTACAGTGGGTATATCAGAAGTATTTTCCGTCATAGAATCCAAATCGAAACGACACATTGTGGGTGTAGAACAGTTATTTTCGAATTCAAAGTCATTATCATTCCTGCTGGCGTCATTTTCAGTATTGCTAACATTTCTTAAATTCGAAGAGCGTTCATTTGGTAGGCCTGCCAAAAATTCTGCACAAAAATTCGTTACCAACGGGGGACTACTAGCAGTTTGGTTTTCTGGCTTTAAAGCATCAACTTCTTGTAGTTCATTGCAACTAAAGTCCTCAGTGTTATTTAAATCTGATGTAGAACTTGTATCATCTTTAGATTTATTTGTTATGTTATCCTGATCGGATATTTCCAAAGACTTTCCATCTTTCTTTTTTGGTGCAGAATTGAAATTAGATTTGTCGATGTCACAAATTTCTTTATTATTCACTAAAGTGTTTTCGTTTGAATTGTCAATGGATTGGCTTTTAGTAGTTGTTTTAGGCCTTTCAGCGCTATTTTCTTGCTGATCAGTTTCATTATGGACGAGTTCTTTTATATCTTCTTTTTTCTCATCATGGGATTGGATTTTTATAGTTGTTTTAGACTTTTCAGCTGTACTTTCTTGCTGATCAATTTTAACGGAAACCTCTTCTTTTTCTTCTAATTGGCTCTTTACAATTGTTTTAGACTTTTCAGCTGTACTTTCTTGTTGGCCAGTTTCAACAGAGGCCTCCTCGTCTTTCTCATGTTCTTTTTTGTTATCAAGGGATTGACTTTTAATTGCTCTCTTACTCTTCTCAGCTGTATTTTCTTGCTGAACAGTTTCAACAGAGACCTCCTCATCTTTTTCATGTTCTTTTTTATCATCAGGGGATTGGATTTTACTAGTTGTTTCAGTCTCCTCAACAGTATTTTCTCGCTGATCAGTTTCAACAGAGACCTCTTCTTTTTCATCTTCTTTTTTGCCATTCTGATTCTCAGAATCTCCTTGCTCTGGAGCTTGCCTTGTAATATTTTCAGCAGGTTCTTGTTCGTTATTATTTATAGAAGATGTCTCATCTGACTTCTGTGAATTCTCCATTACTAAGTCAGATTTCTGATTTATATCACTCGCTAAGCGTATTAATGATTTTTCAGGACTTGCATTATCTGCTTCACTGTCTACATCGTGAGATATTTTAGTTTCCATCATTTTATCGGGTTCTTCTTCTCTCATATTTTTCTCGTTAATGTCTTCAACGTGCCTCATTTCCATATTTGTTTTTTCTATATTAGTATTCTTATGCTCACTAGTAATATTGTTGATTTCATCAGTTAAAAATTTACTTATTTTCGACAAATCGTCCATTTCAGCTTCCTTTGATAATGGCTGCTCTGCACTTGCATCATTGACTTTGTTCTCGAAACTCAGTGATAATGACGGCTTAACTGTTTCCATTTTAACTTCTTCTTCTTCTAGCTTCTCTATATGGGTTACTAAAGGTATTTCCAAAATAAGTTCATCATCGCCTTTAGTACCACCATCTTTTTCTGATGATACAGCAGGAGTTTTTGTTTTAAAATAAAACGGCTGTGATCTTAACGAAACCACTTTATCAATTTTAATAGGTTTTGGTGATTTCACAAATTTCCTAGTCACTGGCAGAGGTTTCTTAAAAATAGCATCATCATCAATAGCATTCACATTGTTTTTCAAATTACAGACGGTGGCGGTGGTGATGGTGTCAATAAGTTTAGTTTTCAATTGAGATGTTACAGTTTGTTTGTAGTTAAGATATGTGGTATTATTATTAAGTAGATTTAGTGCTGTATGCAGTGGTGGTGGCTGTTCTTCTATACTAAAGCTACTTTTGGAATTGGTTAATGAAATATCGTTATTTAGTTTTAATTTTTTTAAATTTATTTTAACATTCTTAAAGGATTTCTGTTTAAATAAGTATTTTTGATTAAAAACTGACAAATTCTTTAAACACTTATTATTGCTGTTGTTATGATTTAATTTAAAAGATCTTTTAATTTCACGTTTCTTACTTTCGTTATTTTGATTTTCATTACAATTTTCACTTGTAAGTTCTGCAGTTTTTTGAGTAGAAACAATTATATTAGAAACTGTTGGTGGTTGATTTGAATATATATTTTTGTTTTGTTAAATTTATTATGCACCCATATGGTGTCTTTTTTTAATATCAAGCATTTCTTTTTAAAAAGGATTTTGAAAATAAAACATAAGTATTGTTAAAAAATTCCTACCTTGTTGTTCCTGTTGTTTGTTTAGGGATAATGTCGTAGATGCGGAACCACATGTAGATGTTGATCCGGTTGTACTGGGCGCACTGGTTGTTAAGCGCTCAAAACCACGTAAATGAAAATAGTCTGGAGCATCAGAAGCCTTATATTTAGATTGTTGAAGAGCTGGTTTAAGGGGTTTATTTTGTATTATAGTTGGCCCCAACGGACTGGTATTAAAATGTACTTTTTTCTTTTGCTTTTTAGGACTCTACAAAGAAATATAAATGAATACAACATATATAACAAAAATTGAATCGCCTTTATTCACTTTTTGATATCCAATTACTTACCTTTACTTCCGATTGCTGTGTTTGTTGGTGATTTTGCTGTTCCTTATCATATTGCGAACGTGTAATGGATTGTGAGAAAACGACTTTATTGTTTTGCATACTATTGTAAGTAGGATAGGGACCCCTCGGTCGTGGTTTCTGTAGCGTTATCGGTGGAAATGTTTCGGCCTCATCTTCTTCTTGATCGTGTTCATCTTGAACGTCAGTGCCTTCGTCGTCCTGATTATCGCTATATTCATCATCTAATCTATCAGGTGGTGTTGAAGATATATGAATGCTATCCCTACGATAAGCTGTCTCAGTATTAGCTTGAGATTCGATTTGATGCATTCTTTTGACTTGATAAGTACGTATAGTACCAGACAAGAAACGTGATGACAATTTTGTAGAATCATCGTCATCTTCTACATCGGAAGACTCCAAATCTGTGCTACAATTAATAGGTGTTACCGTGGGCGGATAATTGTCCACAAACAAATCTGCACTTGATTCTCTTGATTTATCTGCATTTTTTGTTATTTCTTTTGTTTTACTAGCGTTATTAGCGTTTGCAGCTGTTAGCTCTTCATCTTCATTCTCCGAATCACTGTCGAGGCATATGATTGCCGCCGTTTGATTGTTTGAGATCAATTGGCTATTTTGTTGCCGCTCCATTATTAGTTGAGACTCTCGAAATTGTTTGGCTAACTGTTGGAAATTATTCAACCATTTCTCATGTCTATCACAAATTGTATTGGGGGGATTTGTTGATTCATCTTCCTCCTCCGTTAGGTCCACTGTGTCAACTATAGTTTTTTCTTCTAGTTTTATGTTGGACATGCTATCACCTAAAGTTTCCAATTGTACGGCGGAAAATATTTCAGTAAAATCTGTTGAATTCGGTGAATCTAAAATAACTAAGTCAGCATCGTCTTCATCATCATCACATAAATCCTAAAATATGAGATAAGAAAACTTATTAAATATTTCCATTTGCATTCATTTTATAAAACACAATAAAAACTATTCATTCAGTTGAATATTTGTTGTCATTTTATTTCTAGATACTCATGGATATTTTTACTTAACACACAGTTACAGCGATTAACTGCTGAATTGTGCAGTAAAATATATCAATTTTTCTAAAAACATCAGACCTTTTACTAATACATCATATATTCTTTAAACTTAAAATTAGAAAAAAAATATTAGATATTCATGCAAACATACCACTATGGGACCAATTTTCTTCAAAGCATTGTCTATGATGGAAGCCTGTAGATAGAGAAAAAAAATAGTTTCTTATTAATAATGTTTGAAAATCCACAAACAACGTATACATACGTTTCTAATGTCTCGATAAAATTTCATGTTATTTAAAATCGTACGTGTGGCTGTACTATGTGTAGTGTATCTGGGCAAATGTGTGGCATATAATTGATTTGTACACAATGTTATTGATGGTTTCATAAAGCTCTCTGCAAAATTAACAATCAGCAATTTATCATCATCATCCTTTTGCATCATCATCCAACGATAGAATACAATGATGTATAACATGTATAGTTTATCGGGCAAGACATTGACATCCGATACAGGTTTCATGGGTATAAATTGACTGAAATATTTTTATGATTAAGAAGAAATGTTTGCATCAATTGCAAAAAAGTTTTAATTACACTCGTAGTAAAAAGAAATCCATAGCTTGACTAACAGGTAGCTTTAGTAGTCTGTAACTGTTATTATACTAAGCAGAACAAAAAAAAAATTCGCTGTAAATTTTGTTATTGCCTGCCTCAATATTTTTGAATTTGGGATTCTGATATCGTAACGAGAAAATTGTATATTTTCGTTCCGTGGCCTAAACTAACTAGGTTGTGAAAACGGCTAACCTAGTATGTTTAAATATTTTTATAAGAGAGGCTTAAAGGAATTACCTTCAACATAGCAATAATAAATTTCCGTCCTTATTTTCATAAAAAAAATATGAATTTCTTTTTACTACACGATACATAAATACACATAACTTACCCAAATATTGCACACATTATATCCCGGGCATTGAAAAGTCTTGGTAAATAGACCAAAGTCTTTAATATATTGTATCGAGTTTCCTCCTAAATGGTGGTGTAAATGAAAACTTAAATTTATTAACAACATTATCATTTAAACACAATCAACGCATACATACCTCTACCTCTTGTACTAAATGTCGACGCATTATAAAGACAATACGTTGGCCTATTAAAAGCTGATCTTGAATTGTACTATCAACACTCAACCTAAGCTCACATGCAATAAATATGGCCATTAACTCACATACTCTATGCTGGTATTCTTCCAACTGAAAATAATAAACGATTTATGAATAAAATTTCAACATTTTACAAACATTCTTTCGGCACTTACATCCGTTAATGATGTACATAATTCCTTGAAAATATCTATTGTTCGTACAATATTTTGCGCTAATTTCTTGCTCATGGCATGTGATTCCAGAACATCTTCAAAGATTTTATTACAACCGCTTGAATTGAAAGCAATATAAATGCAATACATTAGTAAATACTCAAAATTGTTTAAAGAAGAATTTAACATACTTTTTATATTTATTGATACTTTGCATCAATTGTGTATTGTAGACATCTTTGTGTAGACCAGAATGTATGCGTCTTATGTCGCGATAGGTATCATCAATGAAACCAAACAATTTGCCCATCTTCATACTTGTAGGCTCCTGATTTGATGATGTCGTTGATGATGTGGATGGCGTTGGTGACGACATTTTTGAACTTTCTTTGGCGGCGATATCTGTTGTTAAATGTTTTGATGTTGATGTTGTGGGTTGTTGCTGCAGTGGTCCGGCCACTTTAGATGTACTAAGTGATGCTTTAAATTCATTAAAGGACATCATGCTGAAAAATATAAAATAAATTAATTAGTTCCAGCAATAAAATAAAAAAATTTTAATTCGACTTAAGATTTTAATTTTAGAATAGAAGCACAAAAGTAAAACATGAATAACAACGTATGCTGTACAAAAATACCTAAGCAAAACGAAAAGTGAAAGCGCAAACAAATATGTTCAATGATATTAAAATAAGCAGTAAAGAAATTTGTGTTTTTTAAGCTAAATTAAGTAAGTAAATAAATGAGATGAATAAAACTATAAACCAATTGATAAGGACAATATATAACACCGCTTTAAATGAGGCAATTGGGACATAGCTCATGTGAGGAATATCTAAAACTTGCAATCTAATATATGGCTCTCTTAGTCCATCAAAAACTCGCTGATCTACAACGTCTGCATGCCGATTTATCTTTATTTTAGTAAGAAATGGCTAGAAATGGAAACCATTTAAATTTCAATAGGTCAATTTATACAAAACTTTCAAGCCAAATAGAACATGACCAATTAAATATCAAAGGTATTTGAAAACATATGTACGCTCTAGAAAATAAATAAAAAATAAAATTACGCCTTAAGAACAGACAGTATTGCTCGAAATTTGTTATATGAAAACTATAAATCTGTAAACACTTGGAAAATATAAGAATATTTCTACTGATTGGTTTATTTAGTGCCTTCAGTACAAACAAATAATCTTATCAACGCCAGAACAACAGCAACTGCCAACAACAATGTCCATCATATGGTTTGAGGGGCTATTTTATTAATTACATATCTTTTTATTAATAAGTTTTGTATTGTAAACATCTCATTCATAAGATATTTTTGCTGACACATCAAGCAAAAAATAAATTCAAAATAAGTTGCACAATGCAAATACATACATACATATAAATTTGTAGATTTGTGATAAAATTCATGACGCTACTGTCATTATATCAAGTACATGAAAGACAAATACAATATACAGTGTGAGTCAAAAGTAAAACCTATAACTATTAAAAAAAAAAAGAAAAACAAAATGAATTTTTAATTCGTTTATAAAATAGAAATAGAAGTACATATTTATTTACATATATAAAAGAAAAGAGCGTACCCACGGTTTACTCTGGCTTTTATGTACACCTGAACTGTATTGGCGTCTAAGAAAGACATGGAAACGATGGAACACTTATGCCATTGCCCAATTTCATAAGCTCCAGATTCCAATATGCTAGGGAAGAGGCTATACAAGACATAACTCGTCTCAGAAATGGCAACTAGAAGAACCTTAGGAAGCTTGTACAATATGCAGTTTTCCTATAGAAATCATGATTGGTATACCCTTGATTTTCAAACAATATTGTTTAAAATTAGGCCATATTTGTTCGAAATATTTGCTCCCAGTGTACCACATAAGTGTACAGTATGTATGCATATTTATAATATATTTATCAGTGCATTCGAACAACATTAATTTATATGGAGAGTGATAGTGAAGTGAGAGTGCGAAAAAAATCTTTAAGAACGCCATAATCAGAGTTCAAATACATACATACATTCAATTTCATTTGTGTTCAGTACAGTTTCAGAAATATTATCACAACTAGAGACATCAAGTGAATATTTTAATACACTTATCGCTGAAAAAGATTAAAGTTAAACTGGGCATATTTTCCAATGTGCTGTTTGTATAATAATTAAAATTTTTAATTGTAATCAACATAGGAAAATAAATGTTAAGTTGAAAAACTTCTACATTTAGTCTAGCGTTCCAATAGACTTAATAGGCTGATCACGTCACATTGAACAGTTGTTGCCGTTAATAGAGAGGAAAAAAGAAATATTCGAGCACTCTTGTCCCTTCGTGTTTTCATAAAAGAAAGCTTAATTGATGATAAAGTTGTAAATTAGGTTCATAGTTATTCTTATCAACATTGAAAAGTTTCATTCTAATAGAAGAATTGGGCATATCATGTTATTACCACCCCATCATTTTTTACTATGGAGTATATCTGTGGCAAGCTAACATGTAGTTGTTATTGAAACCAGTATAATACCCAGAAGTTATTCGTTTTAAGAGATAGAAAGACATAAAAAGAAGAGCGAAAGGAGAAAAGAAATGGAAAAAAAGTTAAATACAAGTTGGGAAATAAGGTGGAAACAGACAAGGCAGTAAATTGGTTAAGACTCTACAAGTATTCAATACAATATGACTAATTTATGTTCATATCATTTAAAAGAAGACAAACTTACAAAGTAATAAAAAAATGGAATATTTCTTTACAACTTTAATGTTACCGTTATGTATGATACGAAATGATTAAAATAAATTACATGTTAACCAAATCACATCACGCATAACCCCTAACAATAGCATTATAATTATTAAAAAACGGAAATACTTAAACAAACTGATTTAGAAATAAAAATATAACTACATTACATACATATGTACACATATTTTAATATAATTTATCTGAAACTAAATTTGTAAAATACTTTTACATTCCATGGTGGTAAACAACAGACAGTATAACACGAAAAATTACAATAAGAAGTGTGATTTATATTGAATTCATTATCATTTAAAAATAAAATTACTTTAAAATGTTTTAAATTTAATCACCAGGCTTAAAAAAGCTTTATAGTGTATGTATTAAAAATTAATTTTCACACTGTAAGTAAAAAATAAAAAAAAAATGAAGCCAGAGCCGCTTGGTCTGTCGTTTTTTCAAGCTAATGTTATGGCTTAAGCAAATAAGCGAAGAAAAAGAAAAGAAAATTTGCATCATACGCAGCAGTCTAGACTTTAAATGCCTGTTTCTTAATAATTTATTGTTTTGATTAGTTTTGGGTACAGTATTGCCATAAAAATTGTAATGGATGATACCGGTATTAAATGTTTATTGTAAGTGAAGTGTACAAACTATTGTAGTACGTAAGTAAGTAAGAAATCGTTAGTATGATTTGATAGTTTTCTTAAATCTGGTTTACACGCATATATGGATGTATGTATGTATGTAATAATGTTTTGTCTATTAAATAGGCATCATAAATTAATACTTTTTCAAATTTAACTGTAATAAATAAGCAATAACAAGTTTCATTTCTCATAGAAAAAGGAAGAAAAATAAAATTGTAATATGGTTGAGAATTTTTCTACACTTAAGAGTTTAGAAATACTTCAATCCAAACAGCAGGCTGGTTTTGTATTAAGATAGCTGTACAGTATACATGATGATCCAATTAAGAAGGATATAAGCATTTTTGAAAAATTACATTTATTGTCTAGAGTGTGCAATTATAAACCTTAGCCTGGCCTGCTTGTTTAATATGTAGCGCGCGTAAGGTACCAAATAATAAAAATAAAATTTTCCTAAGAAATTTTATCAAGTGATATTTAAAAATAAAGAATAGAAAAAAGATATAAACACGGCCAAATAAAAAAATACGAAAAGAACAGGTTTCAACAACATTAAGCAGCAATGCAAATTGTAAATAAACAGGAATTACAAACGAAAATGCAAAATACATACAGTGGTGATCGCAAAAATGGGGAGACACTCTTTAAGGAATTGTCAAATTAGCGAAAATTGCTGCCAAAAGAAAAATAAAACAAACGAAATCTAATTAAACAAACGAAAGACACAAATAGTATGTAAGAGTTAATTTTTCGTTTTTTTTTAGACTTGTTGTCCGTCCCCTGTCACTTCATTTGCAAGTATTTCTTCACACTATCTTGTGAAACCACAATCATCGACATACACTTATCATATCGCTATTCGTGAAAGTAAGTGCATGGTATAGGCTTAAAGAAAAATAGACTAGTGACATCAATAAACCAAAATAGTCATTAATTAGTAATAATAGAGAAATAATGGAAAGTTATACGTGGACTGAAATATCTAGGCGGTCAATTTATTGACAAACTGGTGGCACTAAAGGACTGTATACTTTAGGATTTAATAAGGTTCGTAAACGGAATTGACTGGTGAGAAGGATATCATTAAAAGGATACTTATCCATGGTATATTATGTCACCTTGGACATGATGATTATTGAATGTCTTACATTTCTTTCAATGCCCCTCTTTACATCTTCGGCTTTTTCTATTGGACGCACAATCAGCTGGAGTAATATAGACTGTTCGTTCTTGCCAGCTCACTGAATTTTTGTGATAACATCTCCAGCACTATCTCAACGGCGATTGCCAGTAGTTAGGAAATCTAGTGTTCGCATACCTATTTATTTTTTTATTCTCTTCAACTAGCTCCTCATTGCAAAATATCCTGTAAAAATCCGGCTCGTATCTATCCCGACTCTTGTCCCAGATGTTTAGCAAAGGCCCGTACGAAAACCAGTAGCCAGTCTTACACTGGATTTAGTTACAGTAGATAATAGATTCGTGAACAAATAACAAACCGATCTATCCTATCCATCTTCCGATAAAACCACAATGGTAACAAATTGGAGATTTTGAGTCAATCATCAAGTCGCCCTCAGAAAGTGAAGCAATTCAGCAGAAACAGATCCGATCTGATCTGATCTAAAGGCTTTTATGGATTCTATACAATCAGAAACTAGTTGAATGGATTTTACACAAAATCACCATAAGAGGCCTAAAACCAGCTTGACCGCCAACAAAGATTACATAAGTTTCTGCATTTGAGGCAGTTTCGTTCAGGTCGAACGGCTTTTATGGATTCCATACAATCAGGAATCATTCGAGGTTTACACTAAAATCGACCCAATAGACCTCAGGGCACCCTGAATGTCAACAAAGATCATATTGTTACAGCTTTGTTGTTGCTGTCGAAAAATTACTCCTGAAATTGATGGAATATAATATATTGTGGATGTATGTTTAGGAATTATTAGTTGGTGTTATGCATTTTGATGTGGGCAGCGCTAGGAAACAATGGCTCTTAGGCACATGTCAATTGACCAGAGATAAGTGGGCTTTCTACGACATTGGTACAACGACGATGGGTTTTACATGGGTACCTGTTCTAGTGGACCTAATCCCATTGTGCTCTTCGCACAGGGTGAAATACAATGCGTCTACCAACGCCCTCAAATGTAGCACACTGCTACACCTGAGTACCAATTCGAAACCATGTATTTGGACATGATTTTCCCCTTGGTTAGGAGCGGAGCCTATCTAAAACTCCTTCAGATCTTTGGGTTACGGCAACCGGTTGAAAATGCAACTCCACACCGAGCTTACTGACTAGACTCTTCCCGCGATTAGGGTCCAAACCACAGTCACCACGATGCTCCCGAAAGGGGCCATGTTAGATGTTAAGATGTTTAGACTGCAAGTCGCGACTAGTTACACTGTTTTGCTTGACTTTCATTTGAAAATATGGCCAGCTATCTGCATGAGCAAACTAATCACAATTTGTTACTACTCTTTTAAACAATACTGTAAACTAAAAAAGAGCAACAACAATCGCAATAACAATAAAACGATCGCTTTACAACAAAACAGGTACATTTCTAGACATTTTCACGTATTGCTTATATTGAAAGTTTTTTATTGTTATTTTGTTCTTTTGTAAACCAACAGGCAGATAGATAGACTTTCAGACAACATTTTAGAAGAATAACTTAAAAAACATAAAATGTTACTTCTCTATACAACTATATACATATGTATATGTATGCATGTATGTGTGTATGAACGTATACTTCGACTGCAGCGTCATGGCATTTGGCGTCTCCACAGAGTTTCTTCTTATTGTGGGGTATAATAATGCAATACAAAAATGATGCATATTATCGTTTGGCTTGTTACCGCGCCGTTTTAGGCAAATGACAATAATAAGATTTAAAAAGTAAAGAAAAACGGAAATCTATTCATTTTGTATATTAAATTAGCAGACATGAATTTCTTTTTTCACGCATTTTTTAACACATTATTATGTTTTTTTTTTATCACTATTTTCCTTTTTATTTTTTTATTTTGTGTTTTTCTTATCTTAAAAAATGCATTTTTTTATCTTTTACACACACTATGCATACTTTTCTTTTTGTTTTTAGGCTAAGCCAAATTTTGAAAAGGAAATAAGCAACAAAACAACAACAATATCTATAAACGAAACTAAATAAAAACAAAGCAGCCTTCGCAATATCAACTCTGACAGTGTGTTGTTTATTTGCAGCGCACATACAAAGTTGGTCTACAGGAAAAATTACTGTATAACAAAAGCAAAGCCATGATGATGATGGCAAAGAAGAAAAAAAGCACCACACCACCACTTAGAAAGTTATGCAAAAAAAAGGTTAAAAAATACAGAAAAAAAAACAACTTAGGCACACAACTTAACTTACCAACTTACTTTTCTTATTTTGTCAATTTATTTATTTACAATTTTTTATTGTGAAACACTTTATTTAATTATTTAACACTTTTATTATATGATGTTATATGATGTGTTGTGTTTAAAATTATTTAAAAATTTCTTTATGTATAAAACTATTTTCTTTAGAAATTTTCTTCTTTTTTTTCATGCTTTTTCTTTGAGGTAATTTAATACACAAAAATTAAAAATGGCGACCCCAGTGAAAAAGAGTAATTTTCATTTTTCAATCGGCATTTTTCCATGCACAAATACATTTTCTTATTGAACTTTCATATAATTTAGATGCACAAGCACTTTTTGAACTTTTTTATTAAATGATTATAATTATTTAAACTATTTTAATATTACAATTTTATATTTTTTATGTGAGTATAAAATTTTTTCCTTTCTGGTTCTATTTTTTCTATACACAGTTGTTTGTTAACGTACTCGTGGAAAAGAAGCGTTGCACTATGTGGTATTAAACCCTTGTTGCTGTAGGCATGCCATATATTTATTAAATTTGCTTAGGGTGTAGTAGAGACATACTTCTTGCGGTAGAGGGTAATTTAAGCAGTAATAATAAGCATAAATGGTTGGCAATGTAAAATTTAAACTTTTTAGCGGTTTAATAAAGTAAACATTTTTAGATGCGTAGTAAATAGATTTATTGATACATGGCAACACTACGTTCGTCGCGTGTACTTCTTTTATTATGTTTGTGACTCCACTAATTAATTATAATTAGTCCAGACAAATACTCCACAGCTGATAATGTAGTGGCAATAGCAGTAACGGTACAGAGGTGAATTTAATTTTTTTCACCACAACAAAAAAAACTTACCTCGCTTAAGTTCCCAACATGATGGATCCGCTATATGCCTATATGGCTGTGTGGACTAGAATGCGGAATCGATTACAGTCATCTCATGGTTGAAGGTTATAATAGAACTCTGTAAGTGGAAGGGGCAGCGGTTTAAATAACTCTTGTAAATTTTTTTTGTTATTCAAAATGAAAACATTTGAAAGTACGTTTCTTTCCAATATTTATCAGTTTTTTATTATACATTTTAAAATATCTTTTCATTACAAAAATTACTCTCACTTTAAATGGAAGATTTAAATAAAGTTATATGTGTGGTATAAGTATCGTAAAAAAGGAAAATTGTTTGCTTAAGATTAGCTGGAATTCTTCTTAAAAAAGGAAGTAGTGAGGTATGCATCTTAACGCATTCCTAAACATCAAGGCTTTAGCTTTATGCGTTAAACAGAACACCCAACGTAATTAAAGCAATAAAAAGTCATATTAACATATAAATTTAATATTGTTTTGTTTGTTTAATTTAATTACATATAAAAAATAGAATTAATTAAAACTTGTTTACAACTTATTACAAAAAAAAAAAAACGGAAAGCAAGAATTTATTTCTTAATGATTACAAAAATAACCGGCAGATGTTATTTTCTTTTTATTATTATTTAATTAAATTAGCAGGACTAACCAGTATTCCCACTAATATGTTGTTGTTCATTTAAGATGAAAACAAAAAATGCAAATCTTTGAAACTTAAAAAAAACCAGTTAAATAAACATACAGAATGTTCTTCTTATGGTATTTTCTTTTTGATGATGTATTTTTGTTTCGTTGGAATTAAATTAAATGAATTAAAAAAAAAAATACAATGGTGGGCGGAGGAAAGAAAGTTATAGAGAGGAGTTATACAAAGGAAAGGGTGGTGTGTGGCATGGTATTTTTAAAAAATTTACAATTCATCCTTCTTGTGCTCTTCCTCTTCTTCAACCTTTTCTTCTTCATCGGCCTTCAATTAAGAAAAAAAAAAAAAAACAAATCATTAAAGATTCATGGGATAGGTTATGTTAGGACTTACGGATTTGATATCACCACCGGCGTCTAAGAATTTAACAAAGTCATCCAAAGTTCTGTCCAAGTTGTAGTCAATGACTTTGTTGTCACCCTTGCGGTACAATTTGATGGTGGGGAATGATGAGATCTTAGTGTGTTCCAATTCGTTGCCAGTTGAGTCAATCTTGGCAATGACAATGCTTTCATGATCCTTGTATTTCTCACCCAATTGGTCATAGATGGGAGCCAATTGTTTGCAATGACCGCACCAGGGAGCATAGAATTCAACCAAAACATCCTTGCTCTTGTCCATGGCAACATCATCAAAGTTGGTGGCAACCAAAACCTTAACGGGGTTCTTGTCCCAGTCTTCGGGCAATTCTTGTGATAACAAGTGTTGCTTCAGTTTGCCATCCATGAATTTCTGCAAGAAATCTTTAATGGTATCAGCGGACAAGTCACTGGTTTCGGGCTTGTATTTAGCCATATCTTCTTCCAATTTAATCAAACGAATAGTGGGTACTTCTTCCTTGGTCATGCCGAAGAATTCAAAGATGCGAGCATGATCTTCTTCATCGGAGGAGATGGTAACGAAGAGAATTTCATCACGGTATTGTTTAGCGAGATCCTTCAAAGGTTCAACGTATTTCTCAATATGGCCGGCTTCTTTGGAAACAAAGAACAACAAGTGGGATTTGATTTGACCACCAAAGATTTTGGAAGCAGATTCATGATTGAATTCAACAATCAAAGGCAAGGATTCAACTTGAGCGAATTTCTTAAGGTTATCCAAATTGAGTTCACCATCGAAAACGGATTTCTTGTCATCGAAAGGCTTGAACATGACAACAGCGCCATCCTTAACTTCGTATTTGGCAACGACATCATCGCTGTTGGTAAGACCGAAAGCGAAAGAGTCCAAAGCGTTAGCAGCAGAAATGAAAGTCTTGGCAGCTTCGGATTCTTGATCCTTGAAGAAACCAATAATGGCGATCTAAAAAGGATAATTTCATTAATTAATAAAGGGTACTACAGGATTTCATTTGAGTTTGAAAACCAACTTCATTGTCCTTCAAGAATTTCTCGGCTTCTTCAACGTTGGTCAAATCCTTGGCGGGAGGACCAGTCTTCTTGTTTACCCAGCTAACAATATCGGCAGCTTGACGACCACCACTATATTCGACGGGAGCACCGTTGCGGAAGAATTTCAATGTGGGATAGCCACGTACTTGATATTCTTCAGCCAAAGGACCTTCAACAGTAGCATCAACTTTAGCCAACTTAATGTTGGATTCTTTTTCAGCCAATGTTTGGGCAGCTTTAGCATATTCAGGAGCCAAAGATTTGCAGTGACCGCACCATGGAGCATCTAAAATAATAATTAGTATTATTTCATTAAAATTTAAAAAGTAATGCGGGAGGAAATAATTAAATAAAGTTTATTTAATTATCAACATATTTTGCAAGTATTTTACTTTTTATTTAAATATTTATAATGCATGCAATACACGCTACAATTGTTGCAAAATTATTCAGTGTCAATTATTCTATTTTGCAGCCAATTGAACACAGCGTAATATACATAATTATGAAATTAAAATTTAAATAAAACATAGTAACAAGTGTTGGGCAGACTGGGCTATGTACGTATACAAGCCACGTACATACAAAATAGATTCTTTGTCGTCAAACAGTTAAAAAGCTTTATAGTAGAGTAGGTAGTAGTAGGAGTGAATTTGCGATTATGTTTTCCATGCGATGTGTTAATAGAATGACGTATTATTTAACGTAACAGTGTGCGTTATAGAAAAGTATAAAAACAAAGAAAGAAAAAGGGTAAGAGAGAAAGGAAGCATAAGAAACGTACGTGGCGTTTGCTGCTGTATGAAATCTAACAATATGCAAAGACCATTCATATTTCCTCTTCTTTAAATCCCAAATTTGTGTCGATTTTTAAAGAATTTGCGGTTTACTTTTTAAAGAATTCTAGATAAGGTGAAGCAATAAAATAAAACTTATCGTAAAGAAATTGTAGAACACATAAAAACTAAATGAATTGTTAAAATCCCAAATTAAGTTAACGTTAAAGATAAGCATTAAATAATTTACTTCATTTACAAAATGTGTAGGCACATGTGTGTCAAAATAATTGTTTTTTAAATAAAGTTTGTGTCAAAAAAAAAAAAAAAGACACGTACGTTAATCTTAACAGTCATTGGCAATTAAGGATAAGAACAATGTGTTTGTGTCAACACAAGTGTTTTAATTACATTTTTGTAATGAATTTTTACTTTTATTTGCTTTTCCTATCTAGAAAACACTTGTAAGAAATACAATAAATAAAATTTTGTTAAAAATAAACATTGTCTTGGAAGTCTGAATGCATTTTTCAATATTTGACTATCCACATATGCAAGGTTTTATTGAGATCAATAACCCTTCTTAACAGAGTAGGCTATAAATAAACCATTTGTTTACAATGTATTTTTTATTGGTTTTGTGGTATATTATTATGCAATGATAAAAACAAAGGAAACATATGTTTTAAAATAAAAATAAAAAAGAAATCATTAACCTAAACACGTGTCCCATACGAGTGTAGTGAGTTGGCATACGTAATTACCTTGTGTTTATATTGGGGAAATCAATTTGTTAAACTTAATAAGTTGAAACAAATCTATCTCAAGTGCTTTATTTCCTTTTTAACAGATTGTTAGTTAGAAGGTATGGAATTCCACGTAATATGAAAAATTTTGGTTCCCTTTTGTGTGTTAGTTTATGAAAATAAAACAAAATAAACAAAACCTTGAAATTACAAGATGAGTGTTATAATATTCCACCCAAATAAAAGGCATTACAGATATTATTTGTCATAGATTGTAATAGATAACATGGCTAACATCTATTATGCCTAAGTCGAGCTTACAAAAGCTAGGTAAAGACACAAAAAGATTTCCATAGTTTCAATTTCTTCAACACCTGCTCTATATTCATTATTATCTTCCGTAACATCAGTCTACTCAAGTCGATTTTATTCCGCAAATACAAAAATTCAAGAGATTTTACATCTTATTTCCATACCACACTACTCTTAAACATAATACAACCGGCATAAAGCGAATCAACAGTAAACAGCAAAACAAACAAACGTGTAACAAGTTTTATATACTCTTCACCTCTATTTCTTTTTATAAAGAGACGAAAAGCTTGGCACACATGCAGAGAAGTGTGATTTCGGCTATAAGTTTATTGAACTCAACAGAGAATAACGGCTTTTGACAGCGTAAGCCTAATAATAACGCATAAAAAATGTTGGCACATAAGAAACAACATAAGAAAATAAAAATAAATAAAAAAATATGTTAATGAAGCGAAAAAAAAGAAATAATTTATGGAGTTTCTATTGATAATATTAAGAAAAAAAAAATTAAAGAAAGAAAGATTTGACCCAATTAAACGATTTGATTTTAATAATCACACGTAATTTGATCTCTTTTTTATTTTAATTTTAAGCTTGAGTTCAATCAACAGATGACTTTAATTTCTAATAAAACTTCTTAAAATTCTAATCAGTTTTTTATATTTGTTATAAACTTTTATTTAAAACAAATAAATTTAAAAATTTGTATAAAAAACAAAAACATTTCCTTGATACAAAATTAAGAAATCATTTTGAAAATAATGTGCATGTTTTCCTTAAAAAAAAATATCTTATCAATGTGCCTTTACGGATGTTAATTATTTGGCAATTATTGTCGTCAACACGCAGCATCATATCTCTATAATTAAAGCTGCAATTTACCTATCTGTTTAGCACTCAAAAGATCTTGACCTCATACAATTTAAATTGTGTCTTGTACCTTATAAACAAAACTGTTTATCAATTATAATAGTGCATAAGTGCACTCATACACTATAAAATTGATGAGTTGTTATCTAACCTGGTGATAAGGTCTCAAGATTTCTTTTCTTAGGACGTGGTTTTCAACACCACAAAAGTAAAGAAAAATAAAAAATAACTGCCGGCTGATAAGCAATCAAACTTTAATTTTATTTGACATTAGAAACGCAATGATGTGATAAATAAAATATAGCTTTATGAAAAGCAAACGTGTATAATGGCAGGAAAGTGTACAAAAGAAAATATAAAGAAAAATGAGACACGTTATCTGTCTTTTAACAATAATTTATGAACAAGTTTTATAATTAAAAAAAGTATCGATAAGAATTAATTTTTGTTTTGGTTTAGTAAAAAGTAAATGATGATAAAAAAAAGCAATTTTTAGATTCGAAATACAAGAAAAAACCAAAATTAATTGTATTTAAATTTCTTCATGTTCTGTATAAGCCTTATAAACCTAAGTTCCTCCATATGTTCCTTAGTTTCCTTGCGTTTCTAAGTGGTTTCCTTTGAAACTCTAGATCTTCTAGCAAGATTTCTATTATCTTGCAAACCCATAAAGATTCCCTACTTGATTCGACAGAAGACGAATTGGTTTTTAAAATATAAAAAAAAAATCACAGGCGACAAAATGCAAAATCTTGGAATATCTTGTCTAAATTCGAATGAATTCATTAATTTTTAATTCAGATCAAATTTATTTAAATTATGAATCAAGGTGAATAATGTTACCAAAAATTAGTATGAATCATTGATTTTTTTTAAATCGGCTTCGATTCGATTACTAATAGAAATAAGCACGCCTGAATTACGTCTTGTCTATCTACATATACTTGGTTAACCGCAAACACCAAGCGCCTTATTTTGAATTTGCTATAAAAAGTTTTTAAATTTATAATTGTTAAGAATAAATTATTGAAATATGAAACATCTGATCATGCCAAACTGAAAAAACTGAGTGTGACCACTGTTAAATGTCAAGGTATTAAGAAAAATTCCAAACTGTTTTCAACACTATATTTGCAAAAACAAAAAAATTGCAAAAACGGTATTGTAAAACAACAAACACGTCAGGTCAGTAAGTTAACAAAAAGCGTGACAGACTTAATGCACTTTAAAGTTTATAATTGTTATAAATATATAATGATAATTATATTATAATTTCAATAAAGAAAATAAATAACATCTTAATACAAAATTGACACGTCAACATTACTAAATGTATACCCTTACTCTCTCACTCACATTGCTATCCTAACTTTCTCAACAAAAAATAAAAAGATTAACTGACTGTTTGTTTTCTATTAAACAAAACACTAAGAGCGAAAGAGAGAAAAGAAAGAATGAACAGCGGAAAATGCCGGCAAAAGCAACAAGAAGAATGAATATAATAAAGGTTATGTATTGTATGTGAACAGAAAAATTTAATTAAAAAAGAAGAAATGAAAGAAAAAAAAAATGAAAAAGGCACGACTGGAAACGAGTTGACAAACAATTTGTACATACACACACAATGGGAAGAATAAAAGATAATGAAAACAGCTACACAAATAAAACTTGTACACGCAGACAATTTTTTTAACTTCAAAAGCATAGTTCTTACTTAAATTATTTATGGTTAAATAAATATTTAGATTTACTTACAGAATTCAACTAAAATGTATTCGTTATCTTCGATGGCTTTCTTGAAGTTGTCCACAGTCAGTACTAAAACACCATCTTCGGTTTTGATTTCATCGGCGTAGACACCCAATGTGGCGGTCGCCACCAATAAGAGCGAACACAATAAGAATTTCATATTTATTTTTTCTTTTTTCCGAATTTAATGTTTTCCAATTTGTATATTCTTTTAAATTAAAAAAATATACCAAATAAAAAACCTACACAAAATTACTTAAAGCGCGTTAAAATATTATTGACTTTGGCCCAACAACGATGTTCACGCGTCGATATTTAATTGTAAAATGAATATATTCTCCCAGTTGTGAGAAAAATGTTATTTTGAGTGTAGAGAATTGCAGTGAAAATGACACGTCATTTTTATTGAAAACAAACTACAACTCACTAGAAGAAAGTAAACTGCAAAAAGAAATGTCAAACACAAATGCAACGTTGTCTGTTAGAACAGAGACGTTTTTTGTTAGCTGTTTTGTATTAATATATAATCAGTGTTGAAAAATTTTAAATACGAAAAGCAATGAAAACGCTTGTAATGTAATTTAGATAAGCATTTTTTCATTGCTCTTTAAATGTTACATATATACATATTACATTCCATCGACGTGGCTAAATGGGGTTTTTTTATCATCAAAAAAACCAAATATGAAAAAATATTTCTCCAGGGGTTTTTGGCAAAAACTCTATGTAACTACTATTTGATGCAAAAAAGTACTTTTTCAGTTATAATGCAAGTACCATTTCAAAATTTCAGCTTTAGTGAGTTTTTATAATATTTCCTGGCAACACTGAACACCAAAGTTTTTTCTTCTTGGCAACACGTAAAAATTCGTTTTTGTGCTTTAAAAAAATTCGCACACTTTTTCCGTTTCCGATAAGTTTCTGAGTTTAGTACCTCTTTGTTTATGAACCCTAGATGTCATCAAAATAAATAAAAATAATAAAATTGGTGTGTGTGGGTGTTGTGGGGGGACGTGTTTATTGTTGGATGTGGTTGTGTTGTTGCTCTCTGCTGTTGTTGGAACAAACAACTTGCTGAGTAGTGATAAATAATATTTAATTTTTTTGAAGTGTGGTGAATTTTGTTGTGGTGAGTATCCAATGTGGTGAATAAAATCGAAACTCACCAACGTGCCGTTATTCGAAATAGTACGGTATTACCATAAACCAATGTATTGTATATTATGAAATGGGCGGTGCATGTCTACAATAAGTACTTTTCACCTCCGTTACCGGAGGCATTCACCGACATGTCAGGCTAGCATGAGCATAAACGTACTTTTTCTTTCCGACGACAACACTGTATTTTTATTGCAACTCTACTCACAACTGTTTTTGTGTAAACCCAGAAAATAATACAAGTCATGTATTCCAATACATCTGCTGAATTTTTTGTTGTGATTGATAACAACAATAATTGCAGAAATAAATAATTGAAGAATAAATAAGGAATACAAAATGTTGGATAAAGTTAAACATGTTATCTTAGTGCTATCGGGCAAAGGCGGTGTTGGAAAATCAACAGTCAGTACACAATTGGCATTGGCCTTAAGAGAAAGCGGCCTAAAAGTGAGTTTGTTTCTTGGACGGCACATTCACAACACTAATAATAACCATATTCCATCTATTTCTAGGTAGGATTACTGGATATTGATTTATGCGGCCCCTCTGTACCCTACCTATTAGGCTTAGAAGGACGCGACATCTATCAGTGCGATGAGGGCTGGGTGCCCATTTATACAGACGACAGCAAATCGTTGGCTGTAATGTCCATAGGCTTTTTATTAAAATCCCGTAATGATCCCGTAATTTGGCGTGGCCCCAAAAAGACCATGATGATTAAGCAGTTTCTTAATGATGTTAAATGGGAGGATTTAGATTATTTAATCATAGACACACCACCCGGTACATCCGATGAACACATTACCGTAATGGAATGTATGCGTGAGGTGCATTGTGATGGTGCCATCATTGTAACTACTCCACAGGGTGTAGCTTTAGATGATGTACGCAAAGAAATAACGTTTTGCAAAAAGACTGGCATACATATTTTGGGTATTGTAGAGAATATGAGTGGATTTGTGTGTCCACACTGTGCAAATTGTACAAATATCTTCTCATCGGAGGGTGGTGCAGAACTGGCAAAATTAGCAGGTGTACCACATTTGGGTACTGTACCCATAGATCCACGTGTAAGCGTTTTGAATGGTACAACTCGATCTGTTCTGACGGAATTGCCTGAATCTGGCACAGCGGCAACGTTTAAGGAATTGGTAAAGAAAATAACTGCATAATTGTTAGTTAAATAGGCATTTTTAAAACAGTTTTGTAAATAAAGATTTAAGCATATTTTGTCAGAGAAAACAAGATTCAAAATATAAAAAGAAAATTAGTTCTATTATTTCTCTAGAGAATATTTTGATCTAATAATATAATAATAATAATGATTTTTTTTACTTACTGCGGAAATAGCTCAATAACTCAATCACAGCTGCAAGTTTTAGTTAAGGCCAAATCCAGCCTCTGGCACCTAATCAATAAACAAAATTTAGTTACATAATTATAATTTTTTGATACACTTACCACACAATGGTGAGCTGTGGTCTCATGGGTGGGAATATTTAATTTTGTCTATGTTAGCCTACAAACTTATGAGCCCAACTATTAATGTAGCGATTACCTCTCGTGGGTAAAATGCCTCCCCTTTCCTAAGTTTCCTTACCTTACGCTGCTCGCGTCTGTGCCGGCGTCACTGCTCAAATCGTGCCATGGAAAATTGTCATTTCGTGATGAATATTTGAACGATTTTATATTCCGCATATAATGGCATCAATAGGTCTTTTAAACGAATAAACAATTTCAATGTTATCTCATACACACTTTTTTTAATTGAAATTTAGAGATAGGATGCAGTTAATAAATTATCGATCGATATAAGCACTTAGCGAAAGCTATTCTCCTAGCCAGTCACATTACCTTTTATGAACACTACTAACTAGATCCACAAGTTTTCAGTCACACTAATTGAATTTTTTTTAAATAAAACAGAATTTTTTTTTTATAATATTTTTAAAAGTTTATTTTTTTATAACTTTATTCATCATTTTTGTTGAGTCACATTACCTTTTATGAACACTACTTGATCCACAAGTTTCCAGTCACATTAATGAATTCTTTTAAATAAAACACAGAATGTTTTTTTTTATAATATTTTTAAAAGTTTATTTTTTTATAACTTTATTTATCATTTTTGTTGAGTCACATTACCTTTTATGAACACTACCAGATATCCACAAGTTTTCAGTCACACTAATTGAATTTTTTTTAAATAAAACACAGAATGTTTTTTTTATAATATTTTTAAAAGTTTATTTTTTTATAACTTTATTCATCATTTTTGTTTGTTTTTCATTTTTATTATTTTGGTTTTAAATTTCTATAAAGTATATAATATATAATCTGCATTTTTTAATTAATATTTTTTATTTTATTTATTTTTATTTATTTTTTTTTGCATTTTTATGGGTTTTTATTTATTTTCTTGTTGTATATAATAGTATAATTAATATTTTTGTTTATTATTATTTTCATGTGTTTGTTTATTATTATTATTATATTGTTATTATTATTTTGTTTAATAATAATGTATTTATTTAATAAAGTGAAATTTTGTATTTGTTAATGCTTTTTAAAAATAATATTTTAATAAATTAAATGTTTTTTTTTATAAAAAAAATTAAATTAAGAAAACTTTATTATATTATTATTATTATTGTTGTTGTTAAATTAAAAAATAAAATGAAATTGTATTTAGGTTTGACTATATATAATATATAGAATTTAATGGAATAATTTTTGGTTGTTTTATTTATTTTTAATTTTTTCTTTTTGTTTTTTTTGGTTTAATAATAATGATTCATAATGGTATTTAATATATATTGTTTGTTTATTTTTGAAATTTATTTATTTATTTTATTTACTTTTGTTTGTTGTTCTTGTGGTTTCAAATTGTTTCAACTTTTTGGATTCCATTGAATTTTATAATTCCCTATCATTAATTAATTCTTTTTTAATACATGATGTCCTTTTGTTCTTTCTCTTATCCTTTATATTTTCTTGTTATTGTTTTTGTTATTTATTATAGTTTTGTAATTAATAAAAAATAATTATTAATTTATGTGTGTTATGTTTTTATGGTTAATGGTTAAAAATTCATTTTGTTAATGATAATAATATAATAATCGTAATAATAATTAATAATTTTTGTAATTGAATTTATAAGTTTAATAATAATGATAATCATATTTAATTTATAATTTATATAAATGTTATTTTGACCAACTTTTCTACCTTGATTTTTTTGTTTTATTTTATATTTTTTTAATATTTGTTTTTTCTATTTACAAGTAGAAAATATTTGACCAATATTTTATTTTTAAATACTTGTATTATTCGGTGTTTGCTTTCATCCATTTTTTGTTTTTTGCTTTTTGAATGCTGCCTATACACACATGCATTCGTATGCAGTTTTTATTTATTTAATTATTTTTCATTTGTTTTTATAACATTATTTTGTTTGTTTTTTTTTTTGGTTTTTGGTTCAACTATTTTTTGTTTAAATTAATAATAATATAACTTGTAATTATTATTTTTTAGTTTAATAAATTTATTTTTTCTTTCCGACTTTATTTTATTTATTTTTTAATGTTTATTTAATTATTTATTAGTTTTTATGAGGGTGTAATTTTATTTTGTTTTTTAGTCTATTATTTAAGTTATTTTTGTAATACGATATTTTTCTTTATATCTTTAGATTTTAAATACTATTTTCCCTAAGGACATGTTTTTATTATAATAGTAATAAAAAACTGTGGTAAAATGTAAGATTTCTTTTTTTTCTTCTTCTTTAAATAATGTTTGTTCAGTTTTGTTTTGTTTTGGTTTTTTTTTGTTTGTTTGTTTGTTTGTTTGTTTGTGTTTATTTACCCAAAATGAATATCATGCTATGTTGACAATCTTATGTAAAATTTTACTGTTCATTTGACAATGACAACGATAACGAGGAGCTGCACTTGTGAAGGTTTTAGGTTATACACAATGGTTGGTTACAATTATTTTTTTAAAAAATATTAAAAACATATAATTATGTTTTCTGTTATAAAATAATTCATATAATATTAAAATTGAATTATTTTATATAATAAAAATACACGAAAAAAATAAATAAAGTAAAAAACAACAAAGATAAATGATATATTTTTAAAGAAATTTTTAGAAGAACATTACCAATGAAATGTTTTGGAAAACACCAGTTATCGATAAATTTTCTTTAAAGGCTTTTAGTCAATGAAACATTTCCTTAAAAATTGTTACTGACTAAATCTGCATAGGAATCTATAATTTTCTTTTTAAAATTTGCAGTTATCGATAAAATTTTCTAAAAGAAATTGTAGTTATCGATAAATTTTTTCAAAGAAAAATTGTTTAAAAAATGAATTACAGAAAATAATAGAATGAATGAATGAATATAAAAATATAATTTAATCAAATATAGTAAGTTTTAGTCCTGGTGGTAACTGTATTCGTTTGTATTTGAATGCTTTTAAATTTTGTTGAAAAATAATTGAAAATACTTAAATTTATAAAAATTAAATTAGAATTTTAATAAATATTTAATTTTATAGAATTTTAAATATTAAATATTTAAATATTTAATAGAATTTTAATAAATATTTAATTTAATTTCAGTAAATATTTAAATTTGAGTGTAACCTTTTAAAATTGTTTTGTATTAATTCAGTTGTGAAAAATTGATAAAAATATAACTTAAAAGAATTTCTTAAATGTTTTGCGATAAATTAAAAAAATTAAATAAAAATATTATTAATTTAATAGTCATAAAATTATTGGTTTTAAAATAATTGAATTGAAATAAAAAAAAATTATAAAAAATATTTTATTTCTAATAAAAATTTTCCTTTACCATAATAATTTATTTTAAAAGTTTAATTGTTTTTATTATCTTTAATAATGAGTTTTGACACTTTTTGTTCTCTTTTTATTTATTAATAATTTAATTTTTATTTTTATGGGAGGGGGGCTGTATTTCATTTATTTTCTACTAAATCTCATCTCCATACTAGAATGCTAACCAAATATTCAAATTTTATTGGAAAAAACAAATTCAGTTTAATTATTTCATAATACATAAGTTTATTCAGTATGTAATTTATGCATGTATGTATGTATGTATGTATGTATATTATTAAAATTTAAGTTGTTTTTATATTTAATTTTTTGTTGTTGTTTATTTTATTTTATTTTACTTTACTTGTTTTTTTTTTATAAAATGTTAAAGATTTAAACTCCTAGACTTTTACTTTCTATATAAGTATGTATAGTATGTATGTATATATAAATCTTACACATAAAAATTTTAATTGCAAATATCCCTTGCCTTCTTTTTGTTTAATTATTATTATAAACTTTTAATTTAAATAATAATATTTGTTATGTTTGAGTGTTTGTGTTTATGCATGTGTTTGTATGTTTGAATGGAATTCTGTATTTGTTTCAAATATGTTTTATTTTTTTGATAATTATTTTATAATTATTTTGCTTCATTTTTTAAATTTAAATTAAGTTAGATTATGTTTTCTTTTTTATACTATTAAATAATTAATAAATAATTTCTAATAAAAAACTAATTGTCATACATACGTTGTTAATTAATTTTCTTTTATGCATTTGACTATAAGACTTTTTTAACTTTTTATTTAAGTTTAAAAAAAATAAAAACAATATTTTACTAAAAAGAAAAACTAAATGAGGATTAGAGAAGAAATTCAATCGATTATCTTTAAATAATATGGGAATTTATAAATTAATTTTTTAATGCCCTTCCTATTTAATAAATTATATTGAAATTATAAATTTTAGAATAATGTGGAGAAACTGAGTTCAATTCTGAACTCAATTTATATTTCTCCTCCTTTTAAATCCACACCTTAATATCAGTACGGAGACGGTTTGCTGTCTCACTTTAACTATGGCCTTATTTGTTATACTCAACTGAATCCCCTTTGATTTTCTGTCAAAGTAGAGGTCTGAGATTATGGGCAGATTGGTCAAATGGAGTTAACCCCTGCTTCAACTGGACTGTGGATATACTTTAATACTTGCTAGTCATTGATACATTAAAATTGAGGTTAAGGTCTCCTTTAATTTTATTTGATAAATTATTTTCTTTTATTAAAGGTCACAATGGACTAACGGACCCCTCTAGGTGAATGCGTGGAACTGTGGATGCGATACTCTAAAATTTACCTAACCTATATTGATGGGTCCAAAATGCTGGAGTGAGTTATTATGATTATGGTATTTTCTCCTACTTCTCAGGTAAATTTTGAACCGTGCATGGAATATCGTTAGGAATTGCGTTCCTGAGCAACTGGCAAAAGCGTGTACAGAACCCGCAAGTTCCAGACTACTACCAAACAATGTTGTTTCGATTATTCATACCACTACTCGAGTTTTAAGAGTTGATTGCGCTATGAAAACGTATGCCGAGATAATCGAAACTCCCTCTCATGACTTCTGAAGAAGCTGGGAATCTGAAGAGGAAGAGAAGACCGCCTACCTTTCGACTAAAGCTTCGGCCTCTTATTTGCTGTTTTTTTTATTGGAATCATTAAATCAGCCTTAGGTTCTCCCCTACGTTCTGCAGAAAACAATGCAGTAGCAATGCTCAGTCAGAAACCAATGCGTTCCAACCAGGCCCACTCAATGACTACATTTGACAAACTTGCCACACAGACTGCGTCAGCCGATAAACATTTACTCACAAGACTGGTTTCCTCTGTATTCTCAACAGTACTCGTACAATGTCTTTAATTGACAAACAAGCCACACAGAGACTACAGACGCTGTTTAATCCCTGGGTTGGATATTGGCTTATGGTACTAGAATGGTATTCGAAGAGAATAAATTGTGGAATATATGTATGGAAACTTCAGGACATGGTTATTTTTCGTTAGACTTGAGTATTCCTTTAGGAAGTTTCAGATCTGAATTCATCAGAAAGAATAGCAGAAACTAAACGGATGTTATTTGTTTAAATAATTAACTTTTTATATAACAAATTTGCCATTTAAATGAAGAATAAACGGAAAGCTGGATAAATAGCTTCTCAAAACTAAACTAAATTGTCCGTGTTTTGCATGGTTCACACTATATTGAGAAACAAATTTAAATGTCAACAAAATACAAGTAATTTTAAAAACAGAAGAAAGCTTTTAAGAGAGGTTTAAGAGTTAAATGGAGTTGGTCTAGATTTAAAGTGGTCTACAATGTATTGAAAAACATTTTTTTGTTTTAAACAAATACAAGTAAATTAATAGGAAGAGCATTCTGTTCACATGTTTAACATTTTAATTAGTGTTTTTAATGAAAATTAATTAAAATTTTTAAACAAAAAATAATAATTTTCTAATTGTTGTTGTTGTTTTTTTTGTTTGTTTGTTTTACAAGCGTATAATTTTGCTTAGTTGTATGAATTATATTTTTATAAAATACTAAAATTTTGTTACGTTTAATAATTTAAGTTTTTAATAAACAAAATATGTTTGTTTGTTTTTTGTTTTCATATTTTAACGCTGAAGAAACTCTAAAAGTTTTTTTTTATTATTTTTATAATCATAATAATTTATTTATTTTTTTTTATTTGTTTAATACAGTTTAGTGAAGTGTTTTATTGTGGTATTTGATTTCTTTTTTTTTAAATATTTTTTTTCAAATATTTTTTTCTTTTTAAATTTAAGATTTTCTTTTTTGTTTTTAATTTTTTATTTTTTCATTTTTTTTTGTATATAAGCTGATATGGTTTTATAAAAGCCGCAGTATTTTGTTTTAAAGAAGTGTATTTTATTTTCTTATGAAAATTTCTTATTTGTTTTCTTTGTTTTGTTTAAAATAATTAAAGAAAAAGAGAAATAGAAAAGAGAGAAACTAAACTTTAATGAAATATTTTTGTTATGTTTTGAATTGTAATTAATAATAAGAGTTTATTTTTGTTTTATTTTGCGTCCCTGTGTCTTTATTTTATATAATTTTATTTTTAATATTTATTTCTTGTCTTTGTTTTTAATTAATAATCGTTATTATATAAACTATTTGTTTTTTAATTTGTTTTTTGTTGGTTTAATATTCCGCTTTTTTTGTTTTGTTTTTATCGAAAACTACTGGTTTTGTTTATCTATTTTTTTTGTTTTGTTTTGTTTTGTTTAAATATTTATTTTGAAACCATTTTACTAATATTTTCTCCTTTTTTTATTTTTAGTTTTATTTTAATTTTATTTTTTATTTTTTATTTGTTTATTTGTTTAAAAATATTATTGTTTTGTCTCAAAAAGTGCAAATATTTTAAATTTGTTTTGTTTGTCAATATTTAATTAATTTTAGCTTTTTATTTGTTATTAATTTTAAGTTTGTTTTCAGTGTTATTCTGATGGTTTTGTGAATGAAATTAGTTTTTTTTAAAAGGAAGAAAAAATAAATTATTTTTATGTTTTATGGTTGTAGAGTGCATATATTATGATCTTTTAGTAGGTGGGTTATAGTTTAGAGGATTTATATACTTTTTTTCAATTCATCTTTAATTTACGGTTATTGTTAACAGTTAGCAAACTTAATTATAAATTTGAAAAAGGACATCAAGAAAATATTTTATAAGAATTTATTGTAATACATACTAGTTTTGGTAACTGGGCTCAAATTTAAAGCATCGGATTCGAATATGAATCTCTTTGGAACAGTTGTCTCTTGCTCTAACCATATTACTGTAGTACTATTCAGACCGAAATAATAGTTACAAAGACTGCCGTTATGTAAATCTTGATATCAGATAGGGTATCCTGGACAAGGGGTCATTACAGATAACAGCAATGCTGATGCACTTACTAAGTCTGATACAACAAGGCAAATCGTATGAATCGATACGTGAGATTGGCATTCTTCTACAATGAAACCCGATGAAATTAATGACAAGATAAACTGTCGCCATAATCTAGTATTTTTCACTAAAAAATTTATAATTTCAGGCTTACCAGCTTGACTGTGATATATTAACTGACTTGGATCAGAAAATCCAAGAGATGTATACAAAACTTACAACGCAACCTATGACTAGAGCAATGATATCCCCTAGGGCAGTCTTTCAAAACCGTTGTTAGGAGATACTGCTGAGTTCAGTTTGGTTTCTTGTTACTAATGGTCTTGGGATTACTTCAGAGAAGGTGCCATTCGTGATTGACTACTAGAATGTAACCATAGCCCCATACTGGCTTATATACGATATGTTTATTGCTGCCTTCCAACTCCCCACGCTTGTGACTGTACAGACACTTTTATGAAACAAATTACTGTCTATACACACGGCATATCTTCTCTGTCCGATAGATGGACAACTGAGACGAAATATTTTTGGGGATCTAGAATACTGACCAGCTGGCAAGTGCATCAATTTGTCTACATTCTAGACTAGGACTATAAATAATGGTTGAAAAAGCGTTGTATACATATAGTATTTCATGCCAAAGCAGAATATCCAATAGACGTCCAGCTCCTCTATTATGGGAACAGTTCTTATGCTATTATTAGCATTTAGAGAAGCATAACATTAGGGAAATGCACAACAATTACATTCGTTATAATCACTTAAAAAGTGGTTTTAAGGACACAAATGTTACAATGGTGAACGGAAAAATCACTCGTCTCCTCTGCTGTTATTTGCAATTGTGTTTGAGCCAGTGTTTCGGCCAGGTTAATTTATGTACTTTAATTCCTTATAAAATATTTTCTTTTATAATAAGTTGTAAAAAATCTTAAAAAATTATTGAAAATTAAAAAATAAATTGGTTTTTCATTAAAAAGAAGGAAATTAATAAATAAGTTTAAAACGTATTTAATTTTTGTTTAAAATATATTTTGTTTTCTTGTAGTATATTTTTCTTTTTCCATTATGATTTTGGTTTCAAGTTTGGGTTTTTGATTTCAATTTCTAGATTTTATTGTTCATTTAAAGGTGCTCTTTAAATATTTATTAACTCCCTTTCGTTTCTATATGGTTATTAATAATTTTAATTATAATAAAATAATACAAATTAAAAATAATTAAAAGAAATATTGTATCTTAGAACACGGACGGAATTTTATAAAATCAATACACCAATTAAACCATATCAAGGTTAGAGGATTTGTAAATGAATATAATTTAAAAAAAATTAGAAAAATATTGTTTATAAACCTGCTTTGCTTTGTTTTCATTTAATAACTGCTTGATTTTATAATTCAATTTTTTTTTGTTTTTTTTTTTTAATAACTGTTTATAATATTAATAATAATTAATATTTTATTTTAATTTAATTTTATTTTTGTTTTCTATTTTTTTTTTAATAATAAATATATTTTTTATTTTTGTTTTTATTTTCTTTATTTACAGTATAAATTCGTTTACTGTTTCTTGTTTTTTTTTTCTTTTATACTTAATTTTTAAAAAACTACTTTATTTTTGTGGGGATCTCCTTTTATTTGTTTAAATTTTTTTTAATATTTACAAATAATAGTAATAATAATAAAAGAAATTATTTAGTGTTGTTGGTTGTTTTTTGTAATAACTTATGCTGTCATATCTAGTAGAGATTTTATTTAATTTTTAAAACAAAAGAATATTTAAATATTTTTTAATGAAATGTTTGTTTTTTTTGTTATTATTATTTATAATATTTTAACATTTGTTTTTAATTTTTATTTAATTATTTATTAATTTTTAATAAATGCACTTTCTTAGCTTGTTTTTATTTTTTTATAATATGTTTTTTATTATTTATTTATAACTTCAATACAAGCACTACCAATTATTGTTCAATGTATTTTTTCTAAATAAAATAATTATTATTTTATTATTATTAATAGTTTATTTAATTTTCTTTTTTTTAAATACAATATTAATTGCTTTAAAGATAAAATTATTAAGCAAAACTAGGCAACATATTTTAAATTCTTTTACTTTTCAATACTTTCATAATAGGAAATTAAAATTAAATTTATTTAGAGTTTTAAATTTAAATGAAGATTTAATAAGGATTCTATGGATTTAATGGTTAAACAGTAAAAACTTCTTCCGTTTTGTGTCATTTGAATTTACACTAACACGGCCCATGTCACCATAGATATTTTTAAATACTACTGAGCGTGTTATTCTATTCTAATAAAATACGATTCCTATATAGACGAAGATCAATAGTAAGTACAATATAAATTCTCCTAAATCTTAGAGTACAGAAAAATACATTTCAGTCATGGAATTAGGAGCTTATTATTCTCAATTATTGCATCGTAAAGTTGATTTCAAACTCAGTGTATATTACGGACTAGGATATTAGAAAACTCCCGGATCACTGCTGTATCTTGAAGGCAAAAGTCAAGGCTGCCCTAATGTCGATTAAATATATGTCCAATAGCAGAATCTTTCAAGCGAACCTTTCTATGGCAGGCTGTCATAAAGTTCCATCCAAGTTCCACTTTTGTCCACTCTTGTCTACGATTTTCGCCTATTTCTCCTACGAATGATCTTCGTTATTTAGGACTTTTTGCATAAGAACATTCCCAGAAACTCGGCTGCGAATATACTGACCAGAACGGCTAAAAGATTGGAAATGATCAGCGGATGGGATTGTGTTTCACGTTTGACTAAATTTAGGCTGGAAATTAGAGACAGAACCCACTTCCTTCCTACCACTTTTAAGGTGAAAAAGGGAATCTTACACATCTACGACTGGATATTTATTATGTGGCTTCGCTCCTTACGGGATATTGCATCATAGAGACGGACCCCTCACATGAAATCTGCAGAATTTGCAAAGGAAGAATTCGTCTCTTAATGCGTAACTATACAGCACTAAAGTGGATGCGTGCGCCATGTCTTACGGAATTGTTTGTTAGTCTTAGAAGCTTTGGTTAGAAGGTTCTTCTTCCTAATGTATGAGAACGCCAACTAATCAATGCGATTTTTGTATTCTATCAACTTAAAAATGTCCGGATTTTAAGGGATTATTGAAAAGGAAAACAAAGCATCATTACTACGTGACTTATGATTACTAACATTACAGAGTCCGGAATGAACTCATTGCACAGATTTGTGATTACACATTTCTTAGGAGCTGTACCGACGAGAAAGAGGAAGAAACTGGGCTGTGTATTTTCTTTGTACTTCTCGCCTCTAGTAGAAGGACAGTAGCTGTACATTTATAGCGGCTTTTCGAGCTTAAGCTTTGGAATTCTCACATCTGAGTTCTGAAAAGCAAATAATTATTGCGATTACTTATTTCTACATACATGAACTATTCTTTTGATTCTATGATGTGTTCTATGAGCGCCTAGGCAAACACAGTTAAAGCGATTTAAGGGTCTAGGCTTAAAGTACCAAGTGATGATTTTAGTGACAGAAGTCTCTATAATAGTATAGAAGAAGAATGTTAGTCAGGCCGAGATTGTAAAGACGACCGTAGTCTGCTCGAGAAAAAGCTGTCAAAAGATGTATCCATGATGTGTGACAATAATGGTAGCCAGGAAAACAATTCATTTTTTCAAAATTTTTTTCCCTAAAATCTTCAAATAATTTTAAAACTTTGACTTGCAAAAAAGTTTATAAGAGAAATGAAATGTTTTAGTTTTTTTTTAATTTTATAAAAGGCTTAATTTTTTGTTTTAAAAAATATGTTTTTGTTTTAATTATAATGTTTTATTATTTGTTTTTTTTTATTAATTAATTAAGAGTAGGCATGTATATGTAATAATTGCATTTAGTACCCTGTATCCTATGTGATTTTTCTTGTGTTGAATTTTATTTTTTTCTCGTTTTTTTGTTTTTCTTGTTTAATTATAATATTTTATATAATTATATAATATAATATAATAAAATAAAATTGTTTTATATATTTTTTTTGATATATTTCTCCAAGTAGCTAGCTGTCTATGATTTTTTTAATATTCTTGTTTTTTTTTTAATTCAAAAGCCTTGTTAGTATGTGTGGTGATTTTCTTTAACTGCTTAATAAAAAAAGGCAAAAATCTCTGACTATTTTAATGCATTATTTTTGTTTTTTTTTGTTGTTGTTGTTAAATTGATGCAAAAAATATTTGTTGTTGTTGTCGTTTTAAGAATTTAAATTTGTTTTGTATTTTGTTTTAAGAGTAATTATGTACTTTTTAATTGTTAATTAATATCTTTATTATATAAAGTGCAAAATAGTTTGTAAACCTTATAATTCAGAGGCTTTCATATTGTATTTCATTATTTAATAATTTTTTTTTATTTTTTGTTTTATTTATTTTTGTGTTATTTGTTGTTGTTCCTATTTTCTAAAAAAATGCTAATTTAGTACTAGGATTTGTTGTTTATTATTATTTTTAATAATAATTTTTAATAGTTTATATACAAATTAAATCTTAAATTTTAAAATGGACTAGTTTGCTGATTTTTCTTTAATATTTTTTCAATATTTTTTTTCAATAATTTTTTGTTTGTTTTAACATTCTATAAGAATGTTAATTTAAATTTTAAACTAAGTTTTTTTTTGTTTAATATTGTATTATAATTATTTAAATAACATTGAAATTATTTTATTTTGTTTACTTATTTATTTAATTATTTTCTTTATTATTAATTTTAATTTTAATAAAATTTATGTGTACATTAACAGTGTTGAAGTATATCGCGTTTTTAAAAGATTATTAAACTTGCTCCATATGCACTAAGGATACTTAGAAATTCTGTAAAACATTTTATTTCTATTAAACCAAATCTTAAAGTCTTTTAAAGCAGTTTTACTTTTTCTTTCTCTTTTTCACCTCAAAATACAAATTCTTAGTTTCCTTAGCCATATGACGTTGAGTTCAATGTAATCTAAGATCATCGTCAACACTGTTTTCAAGGAACGTCAAAGATAACTGTATTGTTTATTATTTATTTACAAACTTACAAATAGATTTATATATTAAATAATTTTGTTTTTCTTTTATAAAAAAAATTTAATAAAAAAAAATCAAATTTTTTATATAAAAATCTTTATAAAGTACGAAAAAAAATCGGTAGTCTATATAGAAACCCTAAAGGTTTTAGCTGTTATTTTGCTTAGAATTGAATCTAAAATTTTCAAATCAGATGTCAAATGCTGTAGATTTTGCTGAGACATCGACACAAAATGCCAATTATTAAAAATGATTATAATAAATAAAGAATGTTCCATTTAAATCGTTTATAGTTTAGGCATTAGGCCTCAAAATTTATAAGAAGATTAAAAAGGTATTTTAACAAAATTTATTAATATCCAGTTCACTAACCCCTTTCCAGACAATGTTTGGCAAAAGAATTATACGTTCTTTGTACCGTTTTCGGCTTAGCCGGGATCAGAAGCAATGAAATTACAAGATTTCAATGCTTACACTGTATGGAATTAGCAACGTATTTCAACGCCTTGGAGATGCATAAGATCAACAGCACTTCCTATTGGGATTTTAAACTGAGCGCGACAGTCTGAATCATTGATCTTCACTTTAATAATGTACTTTATTTGATTTGACCGAACAGTGGCATATTCTTCGCAACAAAATAACATTTTCTATTGCTTTTCTTTCTAATGGGTTCGATTGTTTATTTTATGACAGCTTAATTCAGATCTTGGGGTTCTTTTATGACAGCCAGTATCGCTGAAAAGTCTATTGAGCGGGTGGTGTAAACTTCCCTTACCTAGTTCTGTTTGAATCGTCGGGAGCCTTCCGTTAGCCGATTCACCTTAAGATCTGACAATTTCATTTTACTGTTTATTGCAGTCCTACTTCTAACACTAATAGTTAATTGCAGAACTTTGATAGTATTTAGGTCTTATCAGATTTTTTAGAAGTATTGATAGGTTTCAAGTGAAACGATGAGTAAACCGCTATTAGCAAATCTGAGAGAGGTTTGCAATATATGTATGTTTATATTCTGTCAAATCTAGTATATACTGCATATGTATAGAGAATTAAACCCGTCTGTACTTCTCATATAAGATATCTGATTACGATATTCACGGTCCAGCTTGAAATATATTGGAGATCATGAAAAATTTGATCTGCCAAGCTTTTCAATTTATTTTTTTTTAAACGTAGACATCATATACGAGTATAGAGAGAGGATTTAATTTGATCTTCTGAGTGAAAATATCTGATTACGCTAAGAAATGACAGTTGGACATACATATACTGCTGATATAAGATATCTGATGATTCTTAGAATATTTATAAGCTTACAAAGCAACTAAAATTCAAATAATTCGGTATATGTTCTCTCAGAGCTAGACAGTAGCGAATTTGTTAACACTTAGAATGAGATTTTTTTGATGAATGAAACAGCCACACAAATACGAAATAGTTCGCCTGTTTGCTACTCACTACATCCTCTTTACCTGTGGATTTGTATGTACTTAGAATGAGATTTTTTTGTTTAATGAAGCAGCCACACAATTTCGCAAAAGGTCGCCTGTTTGCTACTCCCTACTGTCTCTTTCTCTACTCCTACAACCTTTTTTCGAATTATAATTCAATCAACAGTATGGGTTAAGGTCATCCTCGAAGTATACGCCTTAAAAAGTTTGTTTCCCGTTCAATCTATAATCTAGTCAGGAATCCACAAAATTTATAAATATAAGTATATTTCCTGGTAGTGTCACCAAATCTGGAAACTTTTAAAAACTTGCAACTTTGTAAGCTTAACAGATGAAGTAAAGAGTTTTTCAAAGTCAATGCTTGAGCTGGCGATCTTGAGCCTTCGATCATGGCGTCGTGCATAGGATATAGAAGTCAGAGTGACTGTGGATACATTGCTTCTTTTTTAAGATCTCAATAGCAAATGTTGATGCTTCAATGTCAATTGGAAAATCTTTACGGAGGAACGTGTCACTGTGAGTTTACTTTACTAACCTAATTAAGGTTTCTTTTTAAGTGAAACATTCTTTATTTATTTAAACAAAATGAAAGGAAAAATTTTGCTTTAAATTAAAAACAAAAAGAGGACAAGTTTTGAAGTGAAGAATAAAATTTAACAAATTTTTTTTTGTAATAAAAATATAATAAAAATTAATAAAAATAATTTAGAAAACAGTACAAAACAATATAATTTTCTCTAATATTTGTTTAATTTTTGATATGATATAATTTTATTATTATTTTGTTTTTATTTTCCTTTGGCTTTACAAATGAAAGTTCAAAGTTTTGTTTAAATACTTAATAAGTTTGAAAGAACAACTGAATTTGGCAATTAGTTGAGAGAAAAAGAATTTTATTAAAAAAAAAAACAAGAAGAAAAAATACATTTTTAATAAAGTTTTCATTTCATATTTTGTCCAATTTTAAGGTACTTTTTTATATCATTTTATATAGTTTTATTCTCTTTAGTTTTCTAATTTAATCACATATTTTTCCTTTTTTATTATTATTTTTTTTGTTTTTTTTTTTAGTTGTTTAAATCTTTTTTGAGCTTAACAACATTTATGGCAAAAATTTTCATAGTTTTTAATGTTTTCCATATTTTTAAATTTTTTTTCTTTCATTTTTGAAATTTTGATTATAAAGTTTTGTGTGTGTGCAAAGTTAAAGTTAACGAAGGGAGGAGGAGCTAGTGTGTCTAGGTGAAAGTGAAAGCTAAGAAGAGTGTTGAAATTAACCAGATTTTTAACAAATGTTGTGTGTGTTTTGAATATATTTAAATTTTTCTTTTAATTTAATTTTTATTATTTAATTAAAACAAAATTATATTAATTAATCCTTAAGGATTTCAAATGAAATTTTGTTTAATTTTCTTTTTAATAGCTTTTGAATGTTATGTTTTAATTTGATTTTGTTTTTAAGTTGGTTTTTTATTTTTTGTTTGGGGTAAATTTTTTCATTTGTTAATTATTTTTTCTTTTAATATTTTTATAATATTCAAATCACAGCCCATTTGTTTAGGTGTTTTTTCTTTTTAAATTTTGTTTTCCCATTTTAATTTTAGAAAATTAAATGCAAGAAAATCATTAATTAAAAATTAAATATACAAACCAATTGTTTCTATATAAAAGTATAGTTCAAGTGTTCCCATATTTTCTTTTTCTTTTTTACAGTAGAATGTGTTTCAAAATAAAAAATAAATAAAAAAAATAAAAAAAAAATAAAAAAATAAAAAAAAAATAAAAAAAAATAAAAAATAAATGAAAAAAATAAAAAAATAAAAAAAACCGTTCTTTTTAATTTTTTTTTATTAAAGCCAAATTCGTTAGAGAAAAAATAAAACAAAATTTTGTTATTTTTTTATTTTTAAAATTTTATTTTTATTTTGTTTTGTTTTTGTTTGTAAGTTTTAATAATTTTCTTTTCAATATAAATAAAATAATTATAACGTTTTTTGGTTTTGTTTTTTCTATTTGTTATTAAAAATTAATATTTATAAATTATTTTTCTTGCCAAAATCAGTTATTCTTTGAAAATTCTTTTCTTTCAGTATTTAAAATACAAAGAGAAATATAATATTTTTTTATTATTTTTTTATAATTTTAATAAATTTTTTTAATATAATTTTTTAATTTTTTTTCTTATTTTTTTTATCGTGTTTTTATAATAATTAACTTGAATTTGACTAGAGTGTATAACTTTTAGTTGATTTTGTTTTGTGTAAGTGTCTGTAAAGTGTTAGTTTTTTTTATTTTATTTTTTTTTAATAATATTTTGTTTATAATTGGGCCTTTAATATGTTTGTTTATATTTTATTTTATTTTTTTTGTGAAAAAATTCTTAATTTTTCTGTTATTTAGGCCTGTCTAAAAAACTACTGTTTCTTTTTTATTTGTTTGTTTTGGTTTTCTATAATAATTTTAAATAATTTTCTTAAATAATTTTATACTTTTTGTTTTTCTTTTAAGTAAGTGTATATATATTTGTTGTTGTTGTTTTTTTGTTGTAATTTATAATCTATTATTTTATATAAAATTGTATAATAATATAATAATATATAGTTTTTGTTTTGCCGTTTGTGTAGAGTTTTCTTAAATAAAAAAAATTTACAACATATTGAATGCTGTTGCTCTTAATTTTTTTCTTTAAAGAGTTTACTGCTACTTATGGGTGGTTTTTAGGGGGGACTTTCGTCCGCCTTTCAGTTTTTTTCTTTTGTTTAAATATATTTACAAATTTATAAATAATTATTATATTTACTAAAACTCAACCATATAGAAAGAAAAAAAAAAATATTAAATTTCAAAAAAAATTCTTAAAAAAAAAAAATTTATTAAAAAAGTTCTCAAAATGATAAAGAAATGTTTTAAAAGTTTTTTAAATTGAAGGAATAAAAAACTATTAATAAGCTCATTAGTCGTAACCAAGGAGCTGTAGGAGCTGTGTTAAAATTTTTATAAAAATTCGAACTTTATTTCAATTTAGCTAAGAAAGCGAAACATTTTGAAATTTGTTTGTTAGATTGCACAACTTTAGATGGACCTAGGGTAGTACAGAAATTGTATTTCAATTATTCGAGCTTTGCTCTCATGACCCCTTCTATTCTTTTTTCTATGGTAACTCTCTATTCATTACTTAGGTTTTTTTTATGCCGTCTGTATTCGTTTTGTTCGCTACTTCGGCTTCTCTAATGGCAGCCAATATCGCTCAAAAGGTCTAAATTGTTCGTCATATCTTTTCCTATTGCTATGCGAACTAGTAAGTAAAATTTTCTATAACTCGTTAATGGAAATTCTTCATGAATCTTCTATTCATTTGACTTCTTGTATGGCCTGGAACTGTATACAGTTTAGAAAACCAGCTGTTTTGCAAGCTGTATCCTAAGATTATTTTATTGCAATCCCACTTCTAAGACGAATTACTTATTGCAGGACTGCGACAGTCTTATTTTAAGCTTTGCTTGGTTCCATGTTTCAAGTGCAGGCAAAGAAATAGACGAGTAAACCATTACAGGTTTGCATGAAAGACACTTCAATAAAACAACCTAAGCTGGAACCAGCATGTACTTCCAGCTTAAAAGATCAGTTTACAGTATCCAAGATCCAGTTTGCAACACATTGGTGCTGATGAGAAGCAAAGTGATCAGTCAAATATTTTTGTCTATGTTCCATAGATCTGGATAGCTGTACATACAAACATATATAGAGGGTAGAACCAGTTTGCAATTCTGACAGAAGATGATGACACTATTTACAGCTTTTTAAAGCACAATTTCTATACGATTTGAATTCTTTTTTAAAAGTATTTTAAAATTCAAAAACGCAAAAATATTGTCAGAATACTTATTACGAATTCCAACAATCTCTTAATGCCGAAAAATTAAAAGTTGAGGAAAAGATGAATAAAATATGGATCAAAGGTAGACTTACATAGCCTTAGTAAGACTCTAGATTTAAAATGTCTTCTAATAGAATATTTTTTTACACTTAAAGTATAATTATATAAGCTCGGCTATTAACTTCAATAGTGAGATTATGTCTGCTTTGGAAGCTTGTACAGATATTTGCCAGATATTTAAAGCAGATTACAGAAATAGTATTTTAAAAATGTTATCTTTTGAGAACTCTTAAATAATTTTTTTTAAATTATTTTTTTTAACAAGCTAACCAAAACAAAAAAAACCTTGTGTTTTTTATATTCGTAAAGCTTTATTTAAAAAATTTGTTTTCAAACAGAACTCAAATCAATTTATTTTTCTTTTATTTTTAATCATTTACCCAAATCATAAATTTCTTTAACGGACGGAAACCTTTGCTTAAAGGTTTTTTATTTTTGATTTGCTTTAATTTTTGTTTTCTTTTTTAAGAAATATGAAACAAAAACCAATTTTTTTTAATAATTATTGCACTTTAACAAAATATTACAAGCTGTTAACGCTCCAAAAAAAAAAATAAAAAACTAACAACGGTTTAACAAAAAAAAAAATTATTTAAAAACAATTTTGTTGATTATTTTAAATATTTAATAATAATTTATTTTTTGTTTTTATAATTAATAATCTAAAATATTTTTTGTGTATGTTTTAAGTACTAATCATAAATTATTTTTTATTTATTTATATTATTCATAAATAGTAGTTGAATTATTATTATTTTGTTATATTTTTTTCATTATATTTTTGTTTAATTATATTTGGCTTATTTAGCTGTAGATTTGTTTTTTGTTTTATTAAATAAAAAAAAAAGTTTTTTTTTAATTTTTTTTGTACATTATTTATAATTTTACTTTTCGAAGTATTAATGAAAGGAAAACAAAAGTAAAAAAATAAAAAAAAAAATTTTCTTCTCAAAAGAAGGGTGTGTAAACGTTCTACATTTCTAAAATTTCTTCTTCTATTTAAATATTTTCTCAAAAACTGTGCCATTTTAAGGATATTCTAACAGCAGCTCCTATTTGAAATAATCAATGAACCTTTCAATCTACTATATGCCCCATTTGTAATGAAATTATAAAAGGAAACTACCCTCTACGAAACGCTACGTGGCAAGGAAAATTGGAAATACATACATACATATACATACATAATTGGTCATTACAAGGAAATTTGAAAAAAAACGACAAAAAACGGCCAGAGATTGTATCTACGCCGCGAGTACCATGTAGAAATATTAGTTTGTTGGGAACAAATTCCCTTGATACAACAAATTTCGTAGTAATTATAATAAATAAGAAAAAATAAGTCACTTACCCACATATAAATTGCATACGCCACCACCAATTTTTCATTTAAATGTGTCTTCAATATCCATTTTGAAACTCATATGGATGATGTATATGTATAGTTAAGAGGAATTTGAAGTGATTTTCATGCATCTTTTTTAACAGTAAAAATTCAATATGATTGACTACTCTCAAGAGGCACTTATTAAGAACGTATTGTTATCTCAGCAAAGTTTATATAAACTCATGTAATGGAATTCTACTCCTTAAGAAAGCATTCTAAAAAGCATTGAATATTCGACATAAGCGTGCAGAAGCATATCCTGAGCAATAACTTCATTCAAATAACATTATTTGTTGCTATGATCTTGTGGTAGAACAATGAAAATATCAGATGAAGCAGATTAAGCAGATTGCTGGACTCTTAGACATAAATCCAAGAAGGTCAGCCATACTTTATATCATTTCAGAAATTGTATAATCTTCTATCATGTTAAAAACATTACTGTCTTCGCTTGTAGAATTTCAAGTTATATTTGCAATACCCAACATGAAAAGAGAAATAAATTAAAAATAAAAAAATTAAAAAAAATAAAAAATTAAAAAAATAAAAAATTAAAAAAAATAAAAAATTAAATAAATAAAAAGTTAAAAATAAGAAAAATTAAAAAATAAATATAAAAAAAAATAATAAAAGTAACAATAATTATTTTAAGTCGTCTCAATGCGCAAATATAATTATTGTTTTAATTTTCTTTTTGCTTTTGGTTTTGTTATTTTTGAAGAGTTTAATTTAATAATTTAATTATTATTTATTATAATTTATTTATTTTATATTAAATTAATTTTATTTTTATTAGCAAATACCTGTATTTATTATTTTTTAATATTTATTTTTGTAAGCAGCTATATCTAAGTGTTTTACTTTGTTTTTAGTTTAATATTATAATATAAAGATTTCATTCTTTTAGTTTTAATTTATAATTTTTTTTTTGGTAACAAAATGAAAACTAAGCAAAAAAAATATTGGAATATTATTTAACAAAATACTGTTTTTGTAATTTAATAAACAAAGTGTTTTATAAATAAAAAGAAAACCTATTTTTAAAGGTTTTATTTATTTTATAATAATAAAAAAAACCTTCTTTTATGTTGAAAATAATTTTTTTTAATATAAATAAAAAACTAAATAAAAATATTAAATAATATAAAATAAATAAATCTACCAGAAATAAGTAAATATGAAGGGTAAAATTAACCATTTGGTATATGCCACTAATTGGATTGTATTTGGATGCTTCCACCACATTCTAATCTTTTACAATTATCCAGCATCTTCTCGAGAGTACTAGTAATTATTCTCACAAGCATTGTAGTAATGCAATAAAACACTATCACAATATATTTGAGTTGAACCCTACTAGAGTTCAATTAGTGAACACTACAAGTTGTCACTACCTCCCACCCTCCAAACATAATATTGTTTACTTATTTTTAAATAGCAAAGAACTAAATGAGAATTACTTTTGATTTTCATTAGGGGTTTTTGTTATTTGTCCGAAAGAACGAACAAACTACAATATAATTACGTACACAAACGATTGTAGCTTTTGTTGATCGTCACACTTAAATAGAATTCTACGTGTGCGAATGTGTGTGAAGATAAATTTGACAAAACATTCAATGTTAATATTAACATTGAATAGAGCAATGTTATATGTTATTTAACAGAAGACACGGTATACATGTGATCACATGATATGATCAAAAATTCACTATTTAGATTCTATTAGGCTTCCTTTGGACAACAATTTCAATATAGTGCGATGATGGTTAATAGGAGGATTATGATTTAAGTTTTGGACATTACAAAAGTTTTAAGTAATATTTGTTTTCACTAATAATGGCATGGATATTACAAGAAAATATTTTACTTATCGTTGTGAAAATTCACGGCAAATGGGAAAGGGTGGACAGAGAGAGATGTAGTTCTTCTTCCCAAACCAAATGGATTTGAGGCAATCTAAAATTCATTGGATTATCCAGGAATAATATGAGGTTTTTATCTGCCTTGGATACTTGTTCAGTATGGGGATCTTTTCGACAAGATGTCTTTTCTATGGTGATGAAATTGAATTACAAGAATATATCTCAGGAAGGAATTGCCTGGCGGCATATTATGTGCTGGGCTGGGAGTTTTCCTTGTTGACATAGAGCACAATTTTAAAGTTTATCAGGGCAATAGGCTTGGTAGGGATAACCTATATGGATTGACCTCTTGTTCTGTCGAGTTTAGTTGTCTTACAGTTATGATAATACAGAATAAGAGGTGATATCAAATGAAGCGATATCTCACAGCTCTCTGGTATGACCTCTCATTACATGCAACCCAATACTACAAAATATAAATTTTTTTAACAATAAATATATATAAGGAATGAAATAAAATATAATAACAATAAATACAAGAATATAAAATAAAAAATATAAAATAAAAAATTTCTTTTTGAATAAATTACATAAAAAAAAATAAATAAAAATTTAATTTAACTTATTAAAGAAGGTTTTTATATTACAAAATGTGAAAACAAAATTATTATTATATTATTATTATTATAAAATATATAAAATAAACAAAACATAGCTTTTTTTACATTTTTTTTTAAATCAATGAATTAAAAATTATAATTTTAAAATTTACTTTTATATGCATTCAAAGAGTTTTGTTTAATATAACAAAATAGTTTTTAATAACAGTTTTCTTTTCCTTTTTTTTGGTTAATTTTTTTTTAATTTAATAAGTGTTTTTTTAGAGTTATCTATATATTGTTAATAATATTTTAGTTTTAATAATAATAGAAAAATGATATATTGTTTGTTAAACCTTAATTATTGCGGTTTCACGTTTTCTTTTTAAATTTATGTTTAATAAAAAGGGGTTTGTTTAAAAAATGATTTTTTTATATCAATTTTTTTTACTATAATTAATAAATAATATATATATGTATATATATATTTTTCCTATTATTAATATTTAATAATATTGTTGTTGTTGTTGTGTTTTTCATTTTTAAATTTAAATTTATATAATTATTTTGTTTTTGGTTTGTTTGCCTACATGCTATATAATAATAGTAATAATATATAATATATATTTTTTGTTATTTTGTTTAATAATATTTTTGTTTTTGACTTAATCATTAATTAAATTCGAAATTTTTGTTAATATTTTTTTTCTTTTCATTCATCATTTTTAATTATTTATATATAGTAAATTTAAATTTAATTTTTTATTTTTGTTTTTATTTTTATATTGTATTTATTTGTTTTTATTTACTTTATTTAATTACTAAGCTAAAATGCTAAAAAGTTTTACTCCTGCTGCTTAATAACGGCTTTTCAATTCTATAATATTTTTATTTACTGCATTTAGTAATAATTTTTTGTTTTGTTTTGTTTGTTTTTAAACTTTACTTTTGGTTTTGGTAGCATCCTCAGCTTGTTTTCTTTAGTTTTCTTTAATTTAAATCAACAATTTGTTTTTATTTTCCAGTAATTTAGGTTCTTTTTTGATAAGATTTTCTGTTCTTTCCTTAATATTGTGTTTTGTAATAATAATTTTTAAGAAATTATTATTATTATTTTAGTTAAATTTCAGTTGAATTTTTATCTTTATTTTCTACGTGTTTTATTTGTTTTATAAATTCCCATTATAATTTCTTGTTGTTTGTATAAAAATTATTTTTTTGTTTTTGTAATATTTTTCTTAAATATTTTTTTGTTTTTGAAAACCCAGATCGTTTTTGGTCACTTGCCAGTCATATTTTCTTTTATTTCATATATATATAAATATTTTTGTTTTATTTATTTAAATAAAAATGTTTTAAAGTTTTAATATATTTTTGAGATTTGTTTTTCTTGTTTTTGGTTTAATCATTATCATTATCATTATTATTCATTTATTTATTTTTTATTTTCAATAATCTCTAACAAAACTAAGTTGTAATATTTTTTTATTTTTATTTTTATTAGTAAATAAATATACTTTTACGATACTTTGGCAAAAACATTTTAGTTTTTCATTTTTCATCTTTAAGTTCAGTGTTTTTCCATCTTTTTTCAATTATTTTTTAAAGATTTTACTTCATTTTAAAGTTGTATAATCGGAATAAATATAAGTTTATATAATTTGTTTGTTTTTTTTTGTAATTTTTTTTTAGTTTTTTTCTATAAATTTTATCTGTTAATTATTGTGTGTAAAATACTTGTTTGTAGTTTAAATAAGTGTGTTAAATTTTCGGTATGTGTAGAAAAAATTATGTCAGGAATTATAATTATATGCTGGAGTCTCATCTGGAAAAGAAAAAAATAAAAATATTATTAAAATATAATTTTAAATTCTATTTACTTTCGCTATTTCAATTATTTATGGATAAAGCCTGAACCACTTAAAATCAAGACTCTTAGAAGAGCAATTCAATTATAACAATATAACATTTATATATGTATGCACGCATCCATACATACATTATTGGCTATTATTGGACTCATATATTTCCCTGTACGTATGTATCAAATAGGTTGTCAAATAATGTGTTAAAGAGACATCTTGTTCTGTGTTGCCTTTAAGTCTCCTGTAATACTTTCAAGTTGCAAGTGAAACAACTACTATCTCTTAATGCTATGAAATCAGCGAATCTTGATCCAGAATTGAGGCCATAATCGGGAATATCGGGGATATATTTCCGACAGGATCCAACAATCTAGACCTATATATATCAGTGCTGGGGGATTTATATCCTTAAAAGATCAGAAAACATTGTCTCTATCCATTATTGCATTGCTAAGTAATCGCGGTTGTGCTACGACTGATCACTTCCTCCGCTTCGCAGTTTCTTGAAATGCCAATATTTTACGGCAGTCATCAGTAAACCGTAAATCGTCTTAGAGCTGGTCACTTCAGAACTTAATGCTCTAATAACTAGGCGGCTAATAATATCCTTCATAGAGATATTTTTGTTCTTAGTAATGCTTATTGTAGCTTGTATGACCGACACCTGCAAGCCGCTGTAATAGTCCGGTGCCCTTATCGAGTGAACCAACCTGTTCTGAATCATCCGTGAAAATATAAACGAAGTCGTTCATAAGGTATGTTACACTATTTTTCCACTCCCCATCTCTTTCTCCGGAATGGATGGTATACTGTAGTAGATACTTTAGAAAGTTTCAAATTCCCTTAGGATTCTCAAGTGATCAGTATTTCGTTGGCGTCATTTTCCAATTGCCAGGAGAAACCGCTTAGTTTAGAGTTAGTTACAGTAGACCTAAGAGGTCGACAGAAGTGTTCTGGTTCATCAAATCCAACGGAGCAAAAGAACAACTCTGAACTGTGCTCAAGTCGCTTTATCGCAGAATCACAATTCTGCCCAATCTATCACCTTTGCGACGAAATGGACATTGACATGATGGTAATTAATTTGAACAGCCGATATATATTTATTGATACACATGCTATGATGCTTTTTGAACGTCTAGATTTTAAGTGATTCCTACTTTACCATTAAGAAGGAAAAAACAACTCACCTATTTTGTGTTTATATTGATGAAATTTTCTTGTGGTTGTTGTTGTTGTTTTTCTTTATATTTTTTGTTTGTTTTTAATAATCATAATTAAGAATAAAAATTTATGATGACTTCCCCTCTTCAATATTTGAGAAATTTAATTTTTCGAATTTTTTTTGTATTTTTTTTTTGTATTTTTTTATAATTTTTTTTAATTTTTTTTGTCATCTTTTTTTTTTTTTTTTTGATACTTTTTTGTTGTTGTTGTTTTGTTTAACTAACGTTGCCAGGGAAGCAAATTATTGTGATGATAAAGGCGGGGTTGTTGTTGTTGTTGTTGTTGAATAATAGGACTAGAAGAGGAGGCATAAGAGGAATCAATTTGTAAAACATAGAATTGCATCAATAATTTAGTGAATGTTTGTAGATTCAAAGAATTGTGAACATAATGTAACATTTTAAGGAACTCCGATTGTTAATAGGGTCGACTGGCATCTTTTGGTCGTTTCAATTGTACCTTCAGTCTTTTCATGCCAATCTGAAAACCATTCATGGCCTGAATGGCAGCTTGAGCGCTGGCAGGATTATCAAATGAAACGAAACCTTTACGGAAAAAGAAAAATATTTATTAATTTTATTATATTTCGAATTGTTTAATGATAACCTACCAAAACATTTGCTTTGATTTGTAGCACGATCAATAAATACTTTAGAACTGATCACATTGCCAAATGGCAGGAACATTTGCATGAGCTCAGCATCACCAAATTCTTGTGGCAAATGATATATAAATAGATTACAGCCCTCGGGACCCGAAATCGAACATCCTGGGAACATCAGAAAATCTTTAAAGGTGGGGGACAGACAGAGAGACACATGGCATATAAAAATAGAAAAAAGAAAAAAACAAACAAACGAAATTCGTTTTCATATAATAATGATGAGAAAATCATAAATGATACCAAAATCAAGTCTTTATGTGAAATGATTAATAATATGGGGGGGCGGGCTTTGATTGGATTGATCGATCAGGGGGTTGTTTTTTTTAGATTTTTAGATATGATAAAATTTTTTTCTTGTGGCAAATAAATCATAATTAAATAATTAATAATAATAATAATAATAATATATTTCTCTGGTTTTTCTTTTAATAAGATTTAAACTTAAAATAAATTATAAAATAAAATACGCGATTGTTTTTTTTTTTTGTATTCTAAACCTATAACTTACGACATGCGGAAACATGCTTAAAAAAGATTAATTTTTGTTTTGTTTTTAGTTTTTATATAAGAAGTATATATGTAAACAAAATGAAACATTTACGTTGTTTTTTACAATATTTTATTAAAATAAAAAGGGTGCGCTGCTTGAAATGTTGACACTTTTTTTATCACTGAAGCAAGCTAATGACTATCGTCTGTTATAATATTCACAAGCTTCAAGCAAATTACGCAGCAAGTTATTTCAGTCTCACCAACCTCAAACACTAATGACCTGCTCCAAGCGTAGAAAAGTGTTTCTCTACTTCTATTATCTTAAGGGTTCTTTTTGCAAGACGTATCTATTGGAAATTACATTTGACTAGGAAATTAATTAAAAGCTGTGGTTAAAAACTGCTTTTAGTAAATGTAGACTCTGCAAATAGTCATAGAGAATGAAGTGTGTACGCTGAATGGGGTAATTTTCACCGAGAAATTATCTTCAGCAATGAGGCCCATTTCTGAATGAAAGGATACGGGAAGAAACAAAATTGTCGAACTCAGGGAGATACCAATCCATGTGAGATCCAAAAGCGTTCAATATATTCCTAATAAGTTACTATTTGGTGTGAATGTTTCTTTGAGAACGTCGTTTTATGTGTGGGTGATTACAAACATCTTTTGGCCTGAATTGAATGATCTGGACACCAATGACATGTGGTTTACACACGACGATGTTACGTGTCTCATAACTCATGCCACGTTGGACATTCCGCACATACGATGTGAGGGCATAGTTATCTTACATACGGCTGATCTGAACTGGCTACCGAGATTGTGTGTTTTGGTTGCGTTAGAATGTTTCTTGAGGGGTTTTCTTAAATAGCAGGGGAGTGCGAACAAGCCATAAACCACAGTGATATTGATTTTTTGTGTGCTATAGTCATGGAAAATTTGACATTTCAGAGAAGACATAACGAACATTTAAACGATGTTACATTCCACGTATATATGTGGAGTAGTCGCTGTAGTCTAGTAGTTAGTGTGTTAGCTTAGTAGACGTGAGGCCACGATTTAACCCCCGATGATATCTCACACACAATTTAAAGATTTAAAGGTCTTAAGAAAGACTCTGTATTTTGATAAAAATTTATACTGAGTTCATAAAGAATCTGAACAACTGTTGACACTTGTGTAGATTCAATGTTGGATTTTAATCCAATGAGAAGCAGCGCTAACACAACACAATAAATTCTATTCTTTTGCTATTTGAGCACACTTGAGCGGTAAATTTACAATTTAGAGGAGAATGCTCTCACTAGACATGTATTTTATTGTATATTTTACAGATGGCTGTAGATATCTTCTCCATCCCTGTAGTCTAAAACTATCGTGTTGACTTAATAACAACAAAAAGTGATTGGAGACATACTTCTTTCATATCATGCTGGAGGAGAAATTATCGCCTAAAGAAGGGGAAACGTTTAAGGTACCGTTAGGTTGTATTGGTTGGATTCGATGACGCCATCTGACCCTATATTTTCTAATGTTTTGTTAATAATTTTTTTTTTATAAATTTTAGCATTTCATTAATTGAAAATTCAAGCAACGCATCCTGTATTTAGAAAAAAAATTATTTTTGTTTTAGTAAATAAATAAAAATAAGAAAAAAACACTCATACATTAAAATGTCTACACACACATTTAACAATACATACAAGCTTACATTAAATAAAATTGTTAATGTTGATTTCGATTTGTTTTGTTGCTTTTTTTAATGAAAAATATCAAAAAAAAAAACGTCATATAATGTTTGCTTTCAATAAAATACCTTTTTACATATTTGTTAATACTACCATACATTTATGGCACAAAATGAAATGTTTATTAAGTTGTGCCTCATAAAGTTGCACAAAACATTTAAATAATGAGTTATTTTTTTTATTATTATGCCCAACTCGACAACTCTACTCCGCTGTTAAGCATTTTTTTCTTCTTTAGTGTCCTTGCATGGTACGACAATTTGAAAAATTTTTACTCAAAAATTAATGACCATTAAAGCATAGGTTTTATTTCCAATTCAATAAACAAATGTTATATTTTTTTTATTACAAAAACAAAAAACAACAAAATAAATAAATATTTATAAAACGCATTATTTTTTATTACAATTGAAAAAAATTTTTTTTGTAGATTTTTTTATGCATTTTATGCAAAGGAACTTAAATAGCTTTAGAAAATTTATTATGCATAATATTTATGTAAAAGGAAATTGAAACATTTAATAATTTAAATGTAAAATGTTTTCATTTTGTAATATTTTCCTTCAAAAAAAAAAAAAATTATTGTAGAAAAAATTATTACAAATATTTGCAATTATATGACATTTTTTTTGAAACCACTTTCATATTTTTTATTTCTTTTCATATTAAAAAAATGATTTGGAATTTAAATTGAATTTTGAATCGCTTACGAGTATTATGTTTATGTTAAATCAAGCATTATAAGGTGATTATGCAAGGAATTGGCAAGAGATTAAAGAAAGAAAGAGGAGAAATAAACAGTTGTAAACAGTTATCGCTTTCTACGCAATGTCAATAAGTAACGCTTCGTGTACAAAGAACCTGGCGAAGAATACGATTTTTTTCGTTTCTTCGTCTTTCTCGCAATTGAGCCTTTCATACTTTGCATTCAAAAATGCATTGCTATCCAAAACACGCAACAATTGATGCGGTTGGGCAATGAAGCTGATTTCTCAGTCGTTTGTTCGTCAACAAGTGAACTGGTCGCATATGGGGAGCAAAAAAATGTCAAAATTGTAGGCGATTAAGCTTTTCTTGTGGCTCATATCGTATTTTGCATTTGGAAATGCACTATCACTCATATAAAGTCCAAGACACTCGCTAGTTAAAGCCGGGTGGACCATTCACAACTTCATACATATGCTGTTTGGATGCCAGCACAAAAGGCTTTCCATGCTGATTTTTCAAACAAAATTTGCTTCAGCAAAGAAGTTGATTTCTTAGTCCGTGGTTACATCAGCAAGTGAACTGGTCATATATGGAGTACGAAGGGTAAAAAGCAAATTTTTTAAAATATTGTGACCTGGAGGTGTCAATGGCCCGTAATTTTTCGGCAAAGTCATCAACATGAATTCAAATTCAGGATGCTAAGGTATGATAATCTTATGATAGCCGCCTGCAATTTAAGATAAGATTCTGACCTGCATTGCAATCGTCGTATTCTAGTAGGTAGTGATTTGGTTTGGTTGAGTGGTTCAAATCCGATCTCAGACACCACATCCCAATCCTCTACAATTATCCATTATCCTCTCTAGAGTCCCAGTAATCATTTTCAAAAGCATTGTATAATAATTTTACAGAATCTATCTAAACACTGCAATGTGTTTGGAGAAGACATTTTTTGTAGTGGGACACATATTCCCGATTTCTAATATTTGGGTAATGTAAGTACCATGATCATATATGTAAACTGAGTATTCTATTAAACTGTATAACATTCCTTTGTTAATATTCTCATTGGATGTTTTGATGAACTTATTTTTACACACACACGCACACATAGAATTCTATTTAAGTGTTACGATCAACAAGAGTGTGAGAGGTTTGTCGACTACAATCGTTTGTGTACTTAATTATATAGTCATTCGTTCGGACAAATAACAAAGCTTACTAAAGAAATGTAAAAGTAATTCTCATTTAGTTCATTACTATTTAAGCACAAGTAAAATATATTGTATTTGGAGGGTGGGTGGTGGCGGCAACTTGAAACCTAGATTACCACAATAAGAGTGTAACTAAACGATTGTAATGACCACTTACAGAAGCAAGTAAGCAACCGCCTGGTATTTGACTTCAATAAGACGATTCAGAGAGCCACACAACCCGACCGCTTTTAACTATATTGTATGAAAAATTTCCATAAAAAGCAATTTTGGTGAAGCAATTGCTCACTAGGATATGAGATATGACGCCTTTATAAATTTTTTATGTAGCGACGTTAAATATCGTGTTTATGTATGTAATCCACTAGAATTGGACCATTTAAAAATCAACATTCTTCAAATTATTACCGAGATATTGCGTGAAAACTAATTAAAAAATATTCACTGCCAGGTTATATCCCTTAGCATGCATAAGATGCGCTGTAACACACAGTCGAGAATAATGTCGAAATATGGTGAGGGGAGAAAAATAAGCATTGGTTTTGACAATATCAATATTTTCCCTTGGAAGCAAACGCTGTTGAAATTACCAAGTGTGCTACAGCTGCTGCAAATCTACAGCTGCAACGAGTTAAATACAGCAAAGGAACGATTATTAATAATTTTAACAATTAATTGGTCTTTGAACTTGATGAGTGCTATTTCCCATTGTTTATAATTCATTCTAGAGCTCTTTTGCCTACTAGAACTTCTGTATGCTTGTGACTAATCAAGCTGGCGCTGGTCTTCGTTTATAAGTTGTCCAACTCTGGAGCTTCTTTATTGTTAAGCTAGTTAATGATCTTAGGTACATTAAGAATATAGGAAAAATTTGTCGACATACCATATCTTGAATAGTTGTGTGGGTTGAGAGAGAGAGATATTTTTGAAGAGATTTTCGTGAACAGAACCTTCTCTTGCCCATTCTAGTTCTAGACAAATTGCACCAATTTAGTGGAATCTTTTCTCATAAAATGTTTAGAATTTCGTGTTGTTTTTCTATTTTTTCTTCTCACTTCCAAATCATTTTTTGTTTTCTATTACTAACAAATATTCTTGTTAAAAATAATTTTTACTTAATTTAATGAAAAAAATCTTTATAAGAAAACAATTAAAAAACAATACAATATACATTTAAAACTTATTAATATTTATATATCGAAAAACAAGAACAAAAAAAAAATTATTCCAAAAAAAGAGAGAAAAAATTTGGTTTAAAAAAAGTATCAAAAGTTAGAAGCTTACCTTCACGTGGAGCGGGTGCAACCGCCGCTATTGGTGGTGGTAAAGCTTGTGGAATATGTCCATAAACGGCGGGAAAGGCTGCATTATAAATAATTTTGTTTGGTTTTACACAAAAATCGAAACATTTAAAAGACAACACAACAATTAAAATATATAAAATATTTATAATAATTTATATATAAAATATATATGTATGTATGTATACTATATATACATATATAAATATAATTAATTAAAAAAAGATGTGTTATATTGTATATATATATATATAGAAACAATAACAATATTTATTATTAAGTTTAATAATAACAAAAATAAAACAATTAATATGTAAAAAAAAGAGAAATTAAAACAACAAATCATAGAATTTTATTAATTTTTTTAATACACTGGTTAACAGTAGTTATGGCACAGGAACTATGAACTTTGTTTTGGCATTTACTTTCATTTTTTAAACTGCAGTAAATTGATTTAAATTGTCATCAGGAGCAAAAACTCGTACTGATGTAATAGACTTACGTACTTATTAGCCTTTTTAATACTACGGGAATTGTCTTAAGAAACCAATATAATAAGTAACAGAGGTATAGGAAAGGTAAAGGCTATAATTGTGCCATCCTGTCCTTCATGAATGCAATCAGAAGAATTAAAAGGGGATGCTAAAGACAGAAAATATTGTGCTAGGACTAGCTGGGACATAGCAAATGTTTTTAACAAGACGTGATGCCTGCATATCTAAGCAATATTGTGAAAGATAAGCGAATCTGTCTAATTTTTGAAATCCGACTCCAGATTACATATGTATGCCTCGTGGGAAATTGTAATGAGTAACACGTCCTGATTTTCGTTTTGGTTTGTAATATGTTGGCTTAATGGACAGAGGCCAGTAGCTCAAACCGTTCCGTCTGGAACGAATCAATTATTATGTAAAGTATGTTGGGTCTGCGAAAACATAGATTATTTATTTTATTTATTCTCAGAGTTTTTTCCGGAGAGGAAGTCGCCGAAGAAATATTTTTTCATATTTCATTTTGTTGGAAACGTTTGTCCTGGGGTTTGAATCGTGGGCTAACGTCTAATAAGGCAACACACTGCCTACTAGACATTGGCGACATACCTCTAGTACATCTGTTATGGAATATTATGTGTGAATGTATGTTGAAGTTGCCGTTCGCTTGCTAGATCAGAACCAGTAGTTCAAGTTCCAGCTCAGACATCTCGAATAAATCAATTGTGTAAAGTAAGTTGGGTCTGCAAAACATTTCCAAACAAACACAAAGCAATTAAGCAATTACGTTGACGAAACTCTGGTTGACGTGTAAGAGTTATGATCTGGCAAAAGATTGAAGCTGTCCTCATAAGCCAAAAATATAAGACGGTATTTCTTTGAAGTAAAAATATTATGTGAGATGCAATGAAAGAAGCATTAAAGCTTACTACTGGTTACAAGGACATTATTATTGTATTAGGCCGTTGTTTGAGAAACAACCGTGCAACCGTACGTGGCCGATAGGCTAGTGCACACTGTAAGTGGAATTTTATTAATGGAGACGTTTTCTTCTTTTGCTTACAACAAAAATGAATTCAAACCAATTATTAATAAGTTCTACATTCTCTTTCTAGGTTATAAATTTTCTTAGTTCCACTGCATGAGTACAGGCCAAAAAAAAATGGTTAAAAATGAAAAAAATGAACGTGTGCCATGGCTAAAATAAAATAATAAATATTTATAAAAATTAAGTAATTATTTTTTAGAAAAAAGAAAGTACATAATTAAACAAATAACATTTAAATTTTATTTGTCAATTAAAATATGTATGTAGTTCTATTTTTTTAGGGGAATAATTTTAAAAACATTTAAAAACATAAATTATTAAATAAATTATTTTAACAAATGTTTTTTTAGTTAAAAACAATAACAAGTGGTTAAAAGTATAAAAAAAATTAAATAAAAAAACTTAAAGCAGTAAAACAAAGAAAAATCTAAAACAGAAAAAACAAAACAAAACTTATTTGTTTAAAATATATTACTTTTAAACAATAAAAGCAATAATTATTTTTAATTTATTTTTTTTTGTTTGTTATAATATGTGAATGTTTTGTTTTGTTTTTTGTTTTTATTTTTTTTTTTTTGGTAACAAATTTACTAACAATTAATATTTATGGCATGACACAACAATTATAATAATAATAATAATTTAAAAAATATAAACATAAACGTAATAGTATAATAAATAGTTATAATTAAAACAAAAGACATAAATTCTATTAAATGGTTCGTATGGATGACTTTCTTTTTTTTTTGTTTTTTGTTAAATTATTTATTAATCATAAATGTTTCTTTATAATTTATTAATAATAATAATAATAATAAAAAAAACAAATCTCATGAAAACTTAAATCATAATTCATTATGTTTATAAAACCAAAAACAAAAAAGAAAATTAAAACTGATTGTAAAAAGTAGGAACAAAAAAATAATATAGTTCTCTAAAAGCTATTAATTTTAGTTTCGTGTTTTTCTTTATAATTTTTCTTTTAAAGAAATAAATAAGTTTTTTAAAAATTATCTTTTTTTCACTTACCAACTCCAGGGAATGGTGGCATGCCAGTGGCAAAGGCATGTTGTAAAGCAGCTGCTTCACCATTTGGCAGGCCTTGTGGTGGTATAGTTAAATGTAGAGGTGCTGCAAGTGTGATTAAAACTTTATCATATTAATTAAATTGTTATCAATCTAACGCACTGAATAATTGTTAATTATTTAATAAATAAAGGATTAGGATTTATGGAGACATTATAAAATATTGAAAGTTTTCCTTGTTGGGTAAATATTTTTAGGAATCAAATAGGAATACACGGTACAGAACCACAAAGATGGCAACCTATTGCTGTACGACTCTGTAATGAAATCATTCCTATTCAAAAAAGCTATGGCTTTGGAGAAAAGGAAACATTAATCCCGGTTTGAGCATGTCATGAAAATGATAGCCATCGTGATATTAGATGCCTGTAATTCTAACATGCATAATTAGTCATTACAACCCTTTAGTCAGGATTACGACCTAGCTTCTCACACCACTTTTGTTGTGAGTGTTAATTTTTTACATGAGGAAACTACAGTTTAAAATCGACTCCGAACGAAAGATTTTTGATAAACCTTTTTCATGGCTCTCAGAGTTTTTGCCTGAAATCTACTACGAAGCAATGTTTTTTCATTTTTCGTTTTATTGGAGATGTCTGACCGTGGCTCCACGTCCAATAAGCCAACACTCTACCTACTAGACTACGGCGGTTTGAGCATATAATGCAAATGGTAGCCATTCTGATATTAAATGCTTGCAATTCTAAGAGCCATTGTGAGCATTTATGTATTTCTACCACAACTTATATTTGGAAGGCAAACCATCAAATATCATTATAATACCATATAAGTCCTTTAAATCCTTTATTTATTTTTATTTTTTCTGGAAAATTTTATAAATACTTACGTCCTGGGAATGGTGTCTGTGGTGGCATACCATTTGTAAAGACACCATCAGCAGCCGCAGCTGCAGCAGCGGCAGCAGCAGCACTGCCGGGTTGTCCATTTGGTGTCTGGGCACCCATTTGAAAATTGGGCATAGTCGGTGAAGGTAATGATGGTTGACCAGCACCATTTATGCCAGGAGGTATTTGAGTGGCCAATGCAGTCATTGGATTCATATATGAACCAGGGGCTGTAGCAGCGGCAGCCATTAAAGCAGCTTGTTGTTGCTACAAAAAAACAAAAGAAAACAAAGATTACATAAAGAAAGAAAAATAAAAGTTGATAGAGTAAATAATTTATTTACCTGCGCATAAGCTCCGTATGGACCAAATTGATTAAAGACAAATGGATTAAGCAGATTCATATGACCAGCCATTTGTTGCATACGCCGTATTTGCCTTTCTTTTTCGGTATCAGCAAATTTAACTACTAGACTAGAGGAAGCACCCTGGAAAATAAATAAAAAAAATATTTCAAATTTAATTAATTGAGTGAATGAAAATGATTGGTATTGCATAAGAAAGAAAAACTATTTTTATTATGATGTGAAGCATGAAAAGCTTAATTTCTTGTGTACAAAAAAAAACATACTCGTACATTTTAATTTATTTCATTGTTTTTTAAGCCTGCTTATATAAAAGAAATTTAATTATACACTTAATTTTCTATTTATAATTTTCGTATAATTTATTGTCTTGTTTTTATTTTAATTTTTTTGGGGCATTAAATAAATGATTGAATTAGTTGTGCTATTAAATCGTTTACTTTTTTTTACAACAGCCATGTGGTATATAAATTGTAAAACAGTATGGATGGGTGTAATAAATAATTTATTCTATGTTTATGAATGTATATACAGACATACTATATGTACTCGTATATGCATACATTATTATAATGCTAATTAAATTTTTTATTTATAATAGAATTTATGCATTTATTTATAAGATACTAAAGAAAAACCCGGCTAGCTTCGATTTGTATATGTAATTGGTTATTTTCTAATCGTTTGGGTTTTTAAAATTGAAAAAAGGGTACTGAAGATTAGGAAAAGTGAATGAAATACTTAGTCGTGGCAGTGAATATCCTCCATGTGTTTTTAAAAGATTTTTTTATGTAAAGCTTGCACACAGTTATCCCACAGATTTTCAATCAGTTGCTTCTAATTTTTGAATAATTTTCTCAGCATTTCAGCCGGTATCTCATTTAATTGGTGATTACAACTCCTTTAAACAGGATTACAACTTAGCTCTCACACCACACATGTAGTGTGCTTTAACACGTTCATCGCCACGATAATATTAGAACAATTTTCACATGGACCATGGTAACTTTATTAGATAATTCAGTTAAAAATGTAACACGGAAACTTAATGTATCATGGAATTTTTTTTGCCAAAATTCCCGGAAAAATACTATTTTTTATGTCACACATATATGACTGACATGGCCCTGTATTAAAACTTTTATCTCAACAAGCCGTGTCAGTCTTATATGTCTGAAGCATCCAAACAAGATACAACAAGTATTAACCTGTTGTTTTGAACACAGCATCGTTTGCGTCGGACATCTATGGTTTACCAAATTGCGTACGTCAGACACATATAACTGACATGGCTCATGTAGAACTTCTTAGCGTCAAGACACATATGACTGACATGGCGATGAACGTGTTAATTTTATCCATTATCAGCGGGACATACAGTTAAAATGGCGACTTCGAGCGGCAGATTTTTGATAAACTTTTCATGGCAATTGTATTTAAACTCTAAGATTTTACCAGAAGCTTGCTGGAGGTAAGTCACCGATTTGATCGTTCATGTTTTGTTTTACTCGAGTTCAGTGTTAGAGCTGTGGATCGAAAAATCGTCAGGCGGTTATAGTTAAATTGAATGACTTTGACGGCCAATAGACTGTTTCAAAACATGAGGTTAATTGGTCACAAAATTTGACTCTTAATAGGTTAATGGTATCGCCTGACGTATGGCAAAAGGCAGCGGCTTACATACATGTGTAATCAGTCATTACAACCCTTCCGTCAGGATGACGACCTGGCTCTCACACCACTTGAGAGTGTTCGAGAGAAAAGTACTACGCAAGATCTTCGGTCCAGTGCGAGTTGGCGATGATTTCCGTATCTGATACAACAGTGAGCTGTATGAGCTCCTCAACGACATAGACTTTATACAGCGTATTAATATCCAGCGGCTGCGCTGGCTCGGCCATGTCGTTCGAATGGAGGAGGATGCTCCGGCGAGACAAGTATTTGATGCGGAAATCTGCGGAAGCCGGCGAAGAGGACGACCTTGCATTCGTTTTAAGGATTAAATCGAGGAAGCCCTGTCATCGATTGGTGTGACCAACTGGCGTAGGCGTGCACGAAGCAGAGGCGCCTGGAAGGATGTGTTGCGGCAGGCCGAAATCCGTTAAACGGGTTGTTATGGCCAATTAAGTAAGTTAGTAAGTCTCACACCACTTATGTTGTGAGTGTTAAATTTACACATGAGTGGCGTGATCTTCAGTTTAAAGTCGACTCCGAACGACTGATTTTTTTGTCAGAAACTTTTCATGGCAGTTTTTATTTACTCTCAGAGTTTTGAATATTAGCAAATTCGGTAACAATGGTATGCCAAAATGCCGAAATATTTGACATCAATGTCACAGGCTTTTATTGATGATTAACTTTATTTTCAAAAGTAGCAGAGCCGTTTAAAGTACCGGTTTATGTTAATATTTTAAGTCGGATATGCTGAGATATGCTGTTGCATACCAATCAAAACTTATTAAGCGTGTTAAGCATCGTTACATTTGATCCTTATTCACAACGCTATCAATATATGAAAATTAGTCTTTATCGTGTATTGTAGCTTGAGTTCCATTATCTTCGCATTATTATGGATTTTTTTTTGGGCTGCTAACGATTGATCACCTTGAAGCCTATATTGGAAAATAAAATGATGCTTTGTCTGCTATTACAGCACACTTTAAATCTATTGTTACGATATCTTCTGCTTAATTAAATGGCAACCATTTTAATTATTATCCTATACAGATGCTCATGCATAGCGATAAAGCGCACTCAAGTAGACTTTATTAAAAGTAAAATATAATCGGATTACAATTAGAAATTTTCTAATAACATGAAATACAATACATAACAATACAAAAAAGAACAATAGAGAGAGGCAATAATAAAAACAAAAATAAAACCTACTAATTAATTTTGATAAATGATATGTATGTATACATAAACCTTTTCAATGGGCACATTTCAACAAGGTAAACTAATATCACTTCAAATAGGACATGGCATGAAATGGAAATGTTTTGGCATTTTAGCAAAAACTTGTAAAAGGTTTTAAATATCAAAGCAATAGGAATTTGAAGAATTGGAATTTGAGAACTTAATAAAACATATTTAAAGGCTGCCATTTCTTTTATTAAAAAAATAAAGCTTGCTTTAAGGTATTAAGGTTTTAAATTTTTGTTTAATTTTTAATATTTAACCCTGAAATATTCCATTTTTATTTTGGCACAGAATATAAGCTTTTATTGCTGTAAATAACCGGGGTTTTTTCCATAATTTCTTTTTTCTTTTTGCTAATTTTACACAATTTAAATTATAGTGCTTTATGGCAACACCTAAAAGTATGCAACAGTTTTTAATGCCACAACAAAGTAGTCCTTTGGTAATATAAATACACCGTACTGCCAGCCAATACGGTTTTTTTCTCTTCTATTTCTGTAGTCCCGTTTTCAATATATGTATGAAATATACAGTAAAGAGTGAAAGAATTGTTTTCTACTATTTAAACATAGAAGGAAGTTCTTTTAGAAACTCCATGTTTCAGTTATACGTAAATGCTACTGTTGTAGCGTAGCAGTAGTGGTGGTGGCAACGAATAAAAACCACTGTCATGTACAACATGCGAATAATAATTCTGGCACGAAAGCCATGTTAACATGTCCCCCGTGTATAAAAATGGCAACAACTTTATAGACATATAAATACAGCCATGCTCGTAGATCGGTAAATATCTACTGCATATATATAGTATATATATATATTTACATACACACATTATTAAAACAGTCATTTGTAGCAGCAACACTGTTGCTCTGATAAATTCATACCGTGCCTTACCAAAAAAGCAAAAAAAAAGGAACGTATAATGCAACGAAAAGGCGGCAAAATGTAGCGTTACATCCGTACGCAAATATAGTATGCATGATATGTGGCAAAGTCTATACTCGTATATGTATGTATTTGGAGTCCTTGTCTCTACAGGCTCTTTTAAGTTCGCGGATATTTGTGTAATAGAATTTTATTTTAATATTTGCTTTGCCTGGTCCTGTTTATTGTGAGAAATTTTTGAACTCCAACAAGCACTTCCTTGTTTTCCTTTTTCGATTCATTAAGAGGACATAGGGCTATCACAAGGTACTGCTGCCCATTTCTTTTTATTATTTTGTTGCATTGTTTCAGTTCCATTAATCCTGCTAACAACAACAACATTTTGAGAATAACTTCTTTGTAGTGGAACACATTCATTTCATTCCATTGATCGATTTCTAATATTTGATTAATGTAAGTATACCATGATCATATGTATTACTGTGTATTCTGTTAAATACATAACATTCCTCTGCTCATATTAACATTTGAAATTTTTACAAATTTTGCTTCACACGCATTCGCTTCACACACATAGAATTCTATTTAAGTGTTACGATCAACAACAGTGTAAGAGGTTTATCAGTTACAATCGTTTGTGTACTTAATTATATAGTCGTTCGTTCGTTCGTTCGTTCAGACAAATAATAAAGTCCCCTAAAGAAATCTACAAGCAATTCTCATTTAGTTCATTACTATTTAAGCATAACTAAATTATATTGTATTTGGAGGGCGGGCGGTGTTGGCAACCTAAAATTTCACTGAATCTTCGTTCTGAGTCGATGTTAAACTCTAAGCCTTGCTTTTTATGCATAAAAATTAACACAACAAGAAGAATGTGACTAAACGATTGCAATGACCACTTAAGTAGGCAAGCAACTCCATAGTATTTGGCTTCAATAAGACGATTCAGAGAGCCACACAATACGGTCGTATTTGGCTATATTGTATAGAACTTTTTTGCACCCGCCCCACATGTAGTTAAGCTTTTCTTAAACAAAATTTTTACTCTCTTCTTTCGGAATAATTCTTTTCGTTCTTGTTTTTCAATATAAATATTAATAAAGTTTTAACTGTGTATTGTACTGTTTTTAAATTGTTTTTTTTATAAGACTTTTTTCCTTTAAATGAAGTAAAAATTATATTTATGAAAAATATTTGAATTATTTGGAATTGAGAAACAAAACGATATTAATTTTTAAACATTTCAGTGCAATTGACAAACAGCGTTTAAATTTGTCTAGAACTAGAAAACGCAGATAAGGCTCCATGAGCAATATTGTACAAAAATTTCTTTCTCTCTCTTTCTCTACAAACCTTTCCTCTATTGTTAAAGTAACAAAGATCACTAAATACCTCAAGAATAAAAAAGCACCCGTATTGGACTTATAACAAGGATTTTTGAAATACCACTAAAAACCACTCGGACCGGTTAGTTAACAGCATACAGGAGTTCTAGCAGGCAAAGGAGTCCACAAATGAATTACAAACTATTGGGAAATAACACTCATAAACATCAAGGACCAATTCACCTTTATAATTATTTATAATCGTTGTTTTGCTGTATTTAACCCGTTATAGCACAACAGACAAGATCATGCATGACTTGCAGTCCTAGAGTGCAAAAGTTGTCTCCGTAATTTTAAAAATGTTTGCTTACTAGCGAAAATATTTTTTTCCCCTCTCCACCATATTTAGACGTTGTTCTCGACTGTGTGTTACAGCGCTTCTTATGCATGCTGAGGTATATAACCTAGCAGTGGATATTTTTGAGTTAGATTTCACGCAATTTTTCGCTTATATCAGGCAATATATCGGGCAATGATAACTTGAAGAATGTTGCTTTTTAAATGATTTTTTATTTTGTTGCTTTGTTTCAGTTCCATTAATCAAGTTTTTCAACCAAATCAGGTGATTTATCCACACTGTAGCAGATAATAGAATGATAGACGTACCGTCTGTTGTTGCCTGCAAGCAACGATATCTGTGGAAATGTATTGTATTATTGAATGGTGTTGAGTAAAAGTTTGCTTATCGAGAGCTAGAATTGTAAAGTGAGGTTAGAGACGAAATTCTGTTTATAATTCAGACAAGACAAGGAATATGTATGTATGCATTTACTGTCTTTACAGTACTTTTTATCCCATTAAGGTAGCAGTGAAATTATGAGTCTCAAGTATCATTGCATCATAACAATATTGTTGTATTCATGTATTGTTATGTCGAGGTTTCGAATTGTTGTGCCTCCCTCAATCCTGTTGCATTGACAAACTTCAAAATAATCATTAGTTTTAGCCAGAACAACTTCCCGCCACGAACTTGATAAGCTTCCGGGATATTTCCTTTTGAAATGCATTAAAGCATCAGGGGTTCCAAGTATTTGTTCTGGAAATTTGTTTTCCTCATCATAGACTATACATATTAGGCTTGAAGTGATTCCTATTCTGTACAAATGTACCTTGAGTCCATAATGTCGGCTCAGAAGACCGATTACTCTTCCCAGGCTGTTGTGGAATCGACTTAAGCAATCAGGAATCAGGACAATACAGTTACTAAACATCAGTTTTAATTCGTCCTGTATAATGGCATGAGGGCTCAAAACAGACAAGGAGGCACAGTCCCTTACGTGAAAGTTGTATTTTATCCTTAAAAAGCATTTTAATTGAAAAACAAACTCGAACTTGAATAACTCCTTACTATGGTAAACACTTTTTTCCCTATACCTATAACTAGTGTTGCTTTTTGTTGTTGTAATTTTCCTGGAATTGATAGGGACTCTTTAGGTTTTTATTATAACTAAGTGCGACTCTCTACCTCTCTCTAACCAATCTCTTTCTTACTCTCCTTCTCCATCTACCCATGTGCGTTTCTATATTAAGCCAAGTCAGTGGCACTTTTTTGTGTGCAATCAGTTTATTATGTAGCCTGGTTATGTTCATACATACAGGCATACATACACATATAATTTGGTTTTTTTCTTGCTATTATTGTTGTTGTCATCGTCATCATGTTAACATTTATGTCTACATATAGATTTGGCCATAACCAACCATATACCATAGCGCGTTATAAGCTAAGTTTATGCATAAGGCTTTCAGGAATAACAAACACCCATACTTAATGTTCTCTGCTGTTCATGGTTGCAACAGCACAATGGTGGCAAGAACTAAAATGCAGCTACCACTTCGGCTACTACAGCAGCAACAACTAGAGCTGTGCAACAAAAAAAAAAAAGAGTAAACAATGTTATAATGCCGGATATACTTGCGGCTTGTTCAACCATTAGTGAACATGTAATGTGAACATAGCCTCGCGTAATCACAGTGAATGTGTTGCTGAGAAATCCTTTATATGCATAGCAACAGTGTGTAGCCAAAGAAATAAGTATGCCCATAATTATTGGAGCAACTGCTTTAGGGGAAGTGTTTCAAGTGCTCCAAATGCAAACCCAAGTAATTCAGGTTCAAATTCCGAAGAACGAAATAAAACTTTCGTAATGGTATTCAAAGTTGTAAAATAAAATTCTTTCAAGATCCATTTACAAAGCTCCTTGACCCCCCGCAAGACTGTAACGTCAACCACTATTGGGAGATTAGGGGCAGTGCGCACAGATAAAGGTAACGAATGAAACTGGGTACTGGGAACTGGTGCTCACATAATAATGTCACAAAAGATTCCTCCGAGAACATCATGCATAGCGGGCGGTTCTTCAATTATAATGACATTGACAGTTGGTCGGGTGGACATTTCAGGTAGACGATAAATATACAGCGACAACTGAATAGTAGCGAACATGACCTTTGAGCATATATTTCAGGGCAATCTCCTGACGTAATAATTAATCGCAGGTCTCAACGTCGGAAACCGGAGTTATTTGAGTGGGTGGGAGTACCACACTGCTTTACATCTCAGTCAGCACCATCCCTTGAGATAAAGAAAGTACCTCACTACTATACCCAACGAATGCTCACCCAAGACATTGTTTCTAGGCAATGAAAGATAGATTTGCTACCATCCAAGGACCAGCTATAGTAGACCTATCGCTTGCTTAACTAGAAAATAATTCGATGAAGAAAATTTAAAATTGTTTTATTTCAAACAATTGTTTTTGCCTAAAAGTATGCAATACTTGTTGCAATTCTTATAATGTAAGCCACTGCCTGTAGTTATGCTTTAGCCAGAAACCAACAGGTTTATTTGTTAGCTGTTCACGTATATTATAGTCTCATATCTGTTTTACTGTGTTCCTTATTTAAATCATGGATATATGCTCATGTACGTTTACCTACAAATATTCTATAGATTTTATGCAAAAATGTTTGCATATTCCCTTTACACAAAAATCACACATTCATACAATAACATATACTCGTATAAGCCCAAGTACGTGTTTGTACATTTATGTCATACATACATACATATATATTTACATCGGTGTTGGCAACATTTTAAATAAATTCGTGCGGATTTTATTTTTGGCGGTCTCAGACAAATTACTTTTTAAATGCATTTTTAGTATGTACATTTAATATGTGTTCATAAGTATGTATGTATGTTTGTTGCATATACATACAAGTGTTTTAAATATTGTAAATGTGTTGAGATAGCATTCAATTTATTTATCACACACATACACAGACACATATACTATTTCATTTCAATATTGTATGAAAAGAAAGAGAGGCAGGTAGATAGAGACACAGAAAAAACCAAACTAGAGTATCGAGTGTAAATGCCTGAGTATATGTTATAATAACTACCGGTTTTAGTTTGTGCAACAATATTTGTTGTTGCAACAAGACAAATTGTACGGTTTGGTACACAAATTTTTATCAAATAAATTCCCGTCTATTTTTTTTTTCGAGGTACATTGTACGAGGTTGTACGATTTGTACGTACATATACGGGTGTAAATGTGTAATTGTGTTATGGTATGGATTTTACAACAATGAATAAAAGATTTGTGGTCTTTAAAATATTGTTAAAAAATAATTTGGCACACAAATTAATAGCCAGGCGAAATGATAACATAAAAGAGTCATTCTTATTCACACACACACACACACACGCGCGCATGTATACATAGTAATTGGCTATGCTTCAGAGTTTGATTTAAATTTTAAATTTAACGTTTATTTTTGTGTTAAACAGATTGAGCGATCTAATGGAATCCTTATTACCGGAACTTCTGTACCATATACAGGCAAATGGCTGTAAATGGTAAAACCAAAGACTATAAATATATATATATATAAAATTTTTTATAAAGACCATCAGCAAAAGCGAAGCTGACACCTCCAGACAACTGTATAGTCAACTGAGAAAACCTCTAAAGAGTTGCCTATCGGATGGTAAAAACGCTCTTAAAGAATGAGTAGGTTCTTATTGAGAAGAAATTGAAAACCTTAATTCCGTTTAAGAATCTTTACGCAGATACTAACAAATCAACTTAAAACATTCGTAGCTTATTGAGCTAACTAAGCTTCCAATTTCGAATTGCCTTTCTTTTTCTCCTGAATGGAAATAATACAAAAGCAGGGATAATGTTTTTACTTCAATCGACCTATTTATCAGTTTGATGCTGAAGTTAAGCGCTTTGTGAGAGGACAATGTACAACAAACTGCTCACTGCTGCTTTGAAGAGGCCGATGATCGGGGGGAAAAATACTAGAAAATATTGTACTATTATAATACCCTTTACATCAAAAATGCTTTATAATGCAGACTACTGCAATAAAGAGGCCGATTAAACAAAGGCATGTTAAACAATCAAGCCTCTTAGAACATTGCCAGTAAGGTAATCGAGAAAAAGGAAATGCCAGAGAATAATGTGCTATTAGGTGGCAGATCTTCTAACGCCATTACATACTCTAACAATGTGATTCGAATAGTTAAGAGCTATTACTGAAACAGTATTATATACTATGAGTCCGGTAACGATAAGGAATCGGATGTCATTACGCAATGAGTTTCCTTGGGTATTGTAGAATAGAAACCAACCATCATAGATGCAGTGGCAATTGTATACGCAAGTGACCGGATTGGGAGTGAACACTGAAAGATATATAATCAGAATAAGCATTCTATGCATTTTTATAAGATGGGAATGTTGTGAAGTATTTTTGGAGTTAATAAAGATCTTTTTCAGTTATACTATCCGGTAAAGAAAAGTCGTTCCAAATCGAACTATGTTCACAGAGGTGGTTTTTCAAAAACTTGTGATTTCTGTGGAAGTTTTTTTTCTTACAAAAACATATTGTTTTCTGCAAAAGTAGCAACATTTTTAAAGGAACCACCGGAGGCCGGTGCCATTTATTGGTGTTTCTTTGCTACTTTTGCTCGGGATTAATAAAATATAGAATATTTTGTTTAAAGATGTAAATATTTCGTGTTATTATTATTGAATTTATTGAAATTTTGAATTTTATCGAGAAAATTTGTTTTCTTAGAAAACAACTTTTATGTTAAATTTTTCGCATCCCAAAATACTTGGAAAAAAGGGAAAACTTGGCAAATGAAACGCTGGAGGTGGGTGAAACTATTTGCATACTAGAAGCCTAAATGCTTTCTTCCCACCTACAGCATAGCTCTTGGTATGTACACAAGATCTAAAGAAAAGTTTTCACACCTTGTTCATCGCGCGCTAAGGATCGGGTCTTGCACTTCAGAACGAGATTTGTATCCTCTTGCAATAAATTTCAAATACATATCAGAGGTAGTTGAATATGGAAAAATACAGTATGTTCTGTGACTGTTCGCTTCTAAAAAGGAAAGATTTTAGGAGATTACTTCTTTCAGTGACTCATTGGTAGTGAGGAGATATAATTTTAGACAGTCTTGTTAATTATCACAGAAGATCTGGCTGGTTTCAAAATACATGCAGTTTATGAATTGTGGTAAGTGGGTTGCTTAAGAGCACTTTGTTAAATGTTAACACATTACACTCTACTGCTAATGCGAAAACATATTTAATGAGAGTCAATCTATGTATGAAAAAAATCCTTTTTCATTTGTATTGTATTTTAAATGTAATTAAAAAGGCCGGAAAATATTTTTTATAGTTAAAATAAAGTGTTTTTAAGCCTTAAAATATGCCACAAAAGTTTTTAAATGCTTTTAGAAAAGTTCTCTTTAATAAAAAGAAACCTAAAATTATAGTGTTTCCCTTTTTTAAAATACAATCCTAAATATTGTACATTTTCAAAATTTATTTCTATTTTTGTTTTCTTTTTGTTTTTTTTTTTTTGGTGAGACATATTGTTTTAATTGTTGCATATAAAAATTTATATGAAATTTTAATAATAAAACGAAAAATTCTAAAATTTTACTATTTCAATTATAAAAAAAGTATGGAGGGTAAATACAAGGCTTTACACCTACTGCCGCCGCCGCCACCGCCCAGCAATAGAATACCATTTCAAAACGCCCAGTTTATTTTCAACAATATTTCGGATGGTTGGAAAGAAGTAAAGGAAGGGTACGGTCTGGTCCGTATGTTGTAAACAAATAACAGAAAAATACTGACAGTTTAATGGGCTTTTAAGCGGCTTTAGGCTAAAAGGCATTTTTTGATAAAATATTTAATTGATGGTTTTTATGTAGTCGTCGGTCCACTCTGTTTTTTATATTTATTTTATATTTATTTTGTATTTATTTATTTATTTTTGTCATGTGTGTATTTGTATACTATACATATATGTATGTGTGTATATGTGTGTGTGAGAGAGAATGTATGTGTACGGTTGTATAGTTTTTATTTGTTATTTATGTTGTATAGTTTTAGGCTGGGCTATATAGCCCATCCATATAAATTTATGTTGGGTTGATTTGTGATTTTTAATTGAAAGTTTTTGTAGTTTAAAATTTATGTTTTATTTTTCTCCTTATATCCTTGCATATTGAAATAAAAATAATAAAAACGAAAAATTGTTTTTATATTTATTTAACATTTTATATAATGGAAATCAATAAATTTTTATATTTTTTCACAGAATATATTACACAAAAAGCAAAACAGAAAGAAAAAACAACAAAAAAAATATAACAAAAATGTAAATATGCTTTAAAATGTTATGCCATGAGAAAAACAAAAAGGAATTAATAGGCGTTGACAATTTTTCATAGCATAAATAACGAAATTTAATTTATTTTATAAAAATGATTAGAATTTGTAAAATATGAAAACTAATGTAAAGTGTGCTTTTAGGTTGGCAAAACATGTTAGCATACTTTTAGGCAAATTACAAATTTTAGCACTTGAGTAAACAAATATTTGTTTATAAATAATTTGGTTAGAACTGACATATATGCCAGGATGAACTTATACCCAGAAATATATGTACATATATACCAAGACCCAGTGCAAGGCCAGGTGGTAGACCAATTTTAAAAACAGCTTAGGGGGAGTTGAAAAATATATGAAAACATAAAATAATACACAAAATATTCAAAGTGTGGCTAGTATATTCAGAGATCAAGGAGAATCGTGACCTGAGAAATCTAGTGACTGACAATTCCTACCCTCATTTCTGAACTGAACTGGTAAACTCTATGATTCGAGAAATGTAGGTGAACTTATAATAGAGAACGACGAAATTCGAAAGCTACGTACTCCAATACTATCCATACTATCATGTAGCATAGGTCAAAGAGAAACAAAGTAGTTTCTATTTTCCTAGCGGAACTTTACTCCACTGAAAGATGTGCTCAAATTTAACTTGTACAGGAAGTACTTAAAACGAGACATAGTGATACTATCAGATCGATACTAGGCCATATTCTTAGATTCTATAAGGTTATCTGCAGGTTTGTAGCTAATTCAGCTAGATAAGGGAATAAGGCCATCCTTTCCTAGATCCAAGAACCTGTGGGAATTCAGGAACATGATTAAGCAGACGAGCTTAGAAGGATAAGAGCTTTAATACCACGGAAGAGGGAAGAGAAATGTGATTTCGTCTGTACCGCAGATGTGGCTTTGGAAGGATTCCAAATTCTATCAGACGCTCTATATGTCTGTGATTTTACGAACACTTAATAATCCTGGCAAAAACATGAGAATATTCCAAGAAAAAATATATAAAACTGCAAGCCTGTGTGTGCGAGAAGGAGATAATTTACATTACTTACTTAACTTACTTAATTGATTATTACAAGTCTTTACTCAGGATTACAACCTAGTTTATCACACCACTCTGGTTTTGTGTATGTGTGTGTGTGTAAATTTTATCCACGAGTGACGATATCTACAGTTTAAGGTCGATTGGGAACGATGGATCTGAGAAACTTTTCAAGGCAATTTTGTTTATTCATGGAGTGTTTGCCAGAAGATCGATGAGAGGAAACCACTGGGAGAAGAATTTTTTCAATTTCGTTTTGTTTTAGATGTCAGGGCGGCAATTTCAACCACTCTATCTTCTCGAATATGAAGACTGCACAGAGAAGAAGATAAGTTTCCAAGGAAATCAATGACTTTTAATCCCCCTTTTTAGGTAGCACGCTCTATGTGCGTAAGAGGGAAATATCCATGATCCCCGTTAAAAGAGCTTAGAAGGATAAGAGCTTTCATATCGATTCGGAAGGATGGATAAACTTTTCGGGGCAATTTTATTTACTCATAGGGTTTTTGTTACAAGAACGATGAGCGGAAGCCACCGGGAGAACAATATTTTTGTCAGAGCGCGGATTGATCCACTCTATCTTCATAAAAAAGAAGATAAGACCTCCGAGGAAACCAATGACTTTTACTTGCCTCTTTTAAAGTTTTGTTAGCAGTTCTGCTTCAACGGAAAGCTCTATGGGTTTGGAAGGATGCAATTCATATTTCCAAGGGGTTTTTAGAAAAAAATGAAAGAAGATAGTGTTTAGAAGCAGGACTGCATAGATTTTTGTGCTAATGGGAGTGAAATGAGATTTTATGGAGCCTATGTAGAGAAACTTTTAAATTAATATCATCTCAAACTGGTGTTAATTAAATATTCCAAGGCTTTAAATGTGCTTTAAACAGTATTGTTGAATAAATGGATCCTTATTAAGCAGAGTTATTGAACTTGATTTTTATTGTTGTTGAAAAAAAAGGACTTTTTATATTTTATTTTATTTTGCAAAAGATTTCAAACTTTTCCAATTTGAAATAATAGTTTTACGTTGTTCTCTTATTTTTTTTTTTATAAAAAAATTCCTTATTTCGCAGCAAATAATCATCAACCCTTTTAGCTCGAACTTTTACTTTTCTCGTGTCTCTTGAAATTCAATTTATTTTCATTAGCATTAAAAGCTCTTTTATGTAAAATTTACCACAATTTTATACCTACTCTTTACCATACTTCATTTGTCATCAACTCTTCTTAAAACTAGCAAGCAAGCAAGCTATCCTGCTAAAGAACAACAAACAAATTTCGTTTATATTTAAATCAACATACAAAAACCTACTCCTCTCCTCTTTTTCCCTCTCTCTCTCTCTGTGTCGGCACTGTGTTAAAGAAATCAAAAGCGAAACATTTAACAGAAAACCGGCAACATTTTACATATAAAAGTAATACAATACGATGTTGTAACAAGAGTTTTACTTCTGCTTTTTTTCTTTCTTTCCTTCTTTCTTTTTGGAGTCCTTTTTTTAGTCGTTTTTATATTTCTTTTCTTCTCGTATATTTAAAATCTGATAGTCAGAGAAATAACGTGATGAAAGGGTGGCGAAGAGGAGAGAAAAAAAATTGTGTGTGAGAAAAAAAGAAAAGAGAAAAAAAGACGAAACTTTTTTAATGTAATTGAATTAAATACGGGAAAAAACGAAGTGAATTAAATAAGTTTTCGCCATTTGGCAAGTTCTGTTGAACATACAATAACGACATCGTTCAACACACACACAAAGCCAACAAACTCGAGCCTTATAGCTAGGCCATGTAGCCAAACAGTTAGCGAATAATATGAGATAAGGTGTAGTAAAAAGGAAAATCACTATTTTTTCAATGGATAACTTTAGAAAAGTGTAACTTTTCGACGTAGGTTATGTCTCCAACAAAACGAAATATGAAAAGAATACTCACATGTCTTTAGGGTAAATAAAAATTGCCATGCTTCTGTCAAAGTTTCTCAAATCTATCGTTCGGAGTCGAAGTAAAATTGTAGGTCCCGCCACTCATGAATAAATTGACTAAGTAAGTGAGTTTTAGAAAGCTGAAGCAAAGAACTTTTTGTATTGCTTTTCAACCATAAATTACATTTCATTTTAAATCAAACTAATGTCATGCATGGTATAGAAACTATACCTATCGAGTGATTGTCCCAGCATTGAGACTCAACTTTTCTTTCTTTCTTTTTAGTAGCATAGAACCTTAACAAATTGGTTGATTGTGTTTCTATATTCGGGCAATTATTTCGTGTTTAATTATGGAGGCTATTTCTGTGTCAGAAGTCGCCGTAGTTTGGTAGGTAGTGTATTGGCTTATTAAACGTGAGGCCACGGTTCAAAACCCAGGTCAGACATCACCCACAAAACGAAAAGTGAAAAAATATTTCTTCGGCGACTTCCTCTCAGCAGATTTTAGGCAAAAACACTGAGAGTGAAATAAAATAGCCATCATACATACATACATAATTGGTCATTACAACCCTTCAGTCAGGATTACAAACTAGTTTCTCACACCACTTATCTTGTGTGTGTTAATTTTATACATGAGTGGTGGGACCTACAGTTTAAAGTCGAATCCGAACGACATCATAAGCTTCTCTAAAAAATCTGTCGTTCGGAGTCGACTTTAAACTGAAGGTTTTGTCACTCATGAATTTAATTAAGCCACACAACAAGGGTGCTGTGAGAAGCCAGTCTGTAATCCTGTATAAAGAATATTGTGGCTAATAAGGCAGGTATGTACATTTGTATGGAAAAAAGACGACGAATGACGATGAAACATAGCCATCTGCAGGTTTGTCAAGATACAATACTACAATACTAAACTTCAAAGAAGTAGAAGAAGAAGTAATAAAGCGTAATAAAACCTTCAATGTTACAAAAGAAAAGTAGGATTTCTTTTTACTACAACTCGTATATCAATTTATAAAAATAGTATAAAAAAATTACTGTCTCATCCTTTATTTGTATTACACAGTGAAGTATACAATGAATAGTGTAGTGAACACAGAAACTCTTTTTCTACTTCATGGATTTTGCATAAAAAAACCCCAAGCCTTTCTGCTTCTTCTTTTATTTTTCAAAAATTTATTTTTTATTTTTATTTTTTACTATTGAAAGCAAAGTTGTAAGTATTTAAACATTTTATCATATAACGTTCAAAAGATGAAGGTAGTAGTAGTTGAAGAGTTTTTAAATAAAAGGAGTAGAGTTTCTAGTGGTAAGGGGCAGCTGGAGGAAAAATATCACAAAGTAGAGGGAAATAACTCATAAAAAAGTTTTTTTTTCTCCCCAGCTACTAAGGTTTTCTTGATGTGGTAACACACAAAGTGGCTTTAAATTGTATAAAAATGAAATGAAAAGAAAAAAAACCTTGGCATTCACTGAAATCCAAAGAGGCATAGTTGGCTGGGAGTTAACGTTGGTTGGTTTGCAATAAGTCTCTACAAGCAAATGCTGTTAAGTTTGAGACATTGTTCGCTAATTTTATCAAAAGATTTCCACAGTGTGCAGAGCCACCACCTCTCCTTGATTTTCTACATTTAATATTAGAAAAATTAGTTTTCCAAAAAAAAAAGGGAAAACGGAAAAGTTAAATTTCAATTCAATTCAATTCAATTTAATTTTGTTCGTTCGCTCGTTCGTTCGTTTTGCTTTTCTGCAGCTGTTTTCTACTTCAATGACTGATTTATTTGGCGTAAAAGATTTTGAACATTAAGTTTTCTTTTTTTTTCAATATAAAAAAAATAAGAAAACCCAAATGAAAATAAGAAAATGAAATTGTTTTTTAATTCTTCTACCACAGTTCAAGAATATTTTTTTCCAATATTTCTGTATACAGTCGTCGTTGTATACATTTGGCGCGTTGATTACAATGAATGTTGACAACAAAATTAAAATGTTTTTCACTTGCAATACATTTTTAATTAATTTTAAGTTTTGTTGTTGGCTTTTTTATTTTTTTTTTGTTTCAGCATTTAGTTTGTGTATGACATTTCTCTCTTTCTCTGTGTGTGTGTATGTGTGCAAAATTAATTGAAAATGTCATTTGCCGCAAATTACTAAAAAATAACCAGGTTTAAAGCTAAGGTATTAAGAGCAGCGCGAGTGAGAAAAAAAAATACAAACAAAACCAGGCAATTGTTTTATAAAAATGCAAAAATAATTGCAGTAAAATGTTCATGGTATTATAAATTTAAAAGAGAAAAAAAAAAAACAAAACTATTATAATACAATTTATAACAAAAATAAAACATAATTCTACTAGAATTAAAAAAAATATAAGACCTAAAAGTATGCTATGCAGAAATAAAACAGATACATTTAAACATATTATTTAATTTTAAATTGTTTTAAAAAAGATCACAAAAAAATTATAGAAAAAATGAAAATTAAGATATTCCGCATTTTATATTTCAAAATTGAAAAATAAATATTCAAAACAATTTCCCATTTTATATTTCAAAATTGAAAAATAAATATTCAAAACAAAACTAAAAGTAGGCAATAATATATTATACTTTTAGAGCTCTTAAAATCATTAATTTAAAAATCATTGAAAAAAATCATTAAAAATCATTGAAATGATTTATAAATTTCCTAAAGGAATGTCAAAATCTACAAGAATATGCAGTTAGACAAGTTTAAACTAAAATTTAATACTTGCAGTAAATAAATATATGAAATTAATGCCTGCAAGTATGCAATATATTGCAGAGAATGCAGAATAAATATTGAATGTTTTTTGAAAAACAAACAAGACAACTAGCAATTAGAAATAAATAAAATAACGGTTACAGAGAGTATAATAAGCAACAAATTTAGTAAACAAAATAGTTACAATAACAAAACAACAATTAAAATTCTAGAAGTTGTCAAACAAATAATAGCTGAAGTGTGAATAGGGCGTTCCCCGGGGAGTTGTAGTAAAAAACTGGCCGTTTGTACACTGTTGTATTATCAGTTAAATAAATAAAGGATATAAAATTGTCAGTTGTCGTAGTATATTAGGTAGAGTGTTGGCTTATTAGAGTGAAGCCAGGTCAGACATCTCCAACAAAACCAAATATGAAAAAATATTTCCTCAAAGACTTCCTCTCACCAGATTTCTGGCAAAAACTCTGACAGTAAATAAAATTGCCTTAAAAAGTTTCTCAAAAATCTGTTTTTGGGTGTCGGCTTTAAACTGTAGGTCTCGCCACTCATGTATATGTACATAAGTGGCATGAGAAACTAGGTCGTAATCCTGACTAAAGGGTTGTAATGCCCAATTATGTATGTAGGTATGAATGTATACGCTCCTGTTAGAAATTAATGTAATGTTATTAACACTCTCTACACCTTTAAACAAAGCTACAGCCATGATTATTTTGCCATAAATCATAAAATAATATTATCTTCGAATCTAAATGTCACAAATAAGATAGTTTTGTATAGTAGACATGATAATATTAACTTTGCTACTTCCTTTTCTCTCATTTCTAACTGCCCTAATAAAGTTTTAGTTTTTCAATTATCCTTTTAGTAACAAGAAAAAAATGAACAGTACTTATCTCTCTCTCACTCTCTCTTTCTCTCTCCAATATTTTTATTTCTTTTCCTAATAAGTGTTGAAATTATAAATGTTTTCAGCCGAAATTTAACACTTCAACAATAATGACTTCCCGCAGTATTTTAAAGGATTTTGAAACTTTGCCAAACACTTACACAGGGGCTCTATTGCTAGTTGAACACAAGCTATAATAATAGTTGAACCACAGCAATAATAAAAGCAAACAGAAATGGCAACAAAAGCTTGCCACAAAAATCTCTGTAAAGCAGGCCAAAAACAGCAGAAAGCAGCATAGTATAGTATAGTATGGAGTATTAAAAAACAATAAAAATAAAAATGACGACAAGGCTTTTGCCACCCGAAAAAAAACAGAGAGAGAAAGAGATATAGATGGAGAAAAAAATATGTTGCAACAATTTAGCCAGGCAATTGCCAAAAAAAGAAACTAGAGAGAGAGAGAGAAAAAAAATAAAATAAAAGATGAAAAACTAAAAGGAAAAACTTCTGCTTACAGCAACAACATTAAACGGAAGTTAAACTGAAAATTGTTTTAATAGCGTCACGTTTGGCCTTTTTGTTAGTACTAAACGAGCTAAAAGTATGTTGCATGCAACATGCTATTTTGTAATATGATGCCAAGAAAAATACACAAATTTATTTGTGCCCCAAAAACCAAAAATAAAAAAACCGACAAGAAATACAAAAACAACAGAAAAAAAAACAATCTAAAACACAAATTTGCCTGGCTATGCATCATTTCAATAAGACGGCCTGGCCTGCCTGTTGCATATTTGCACAATGGGCACATGTAAGCATTATATGCGAAGGAAACTTTTCATTTACTTTAGTTAACATGACATTAAAAAAAGAAAGAAAAAAACATTTTTTTCTTTTTTTTTTTATTAAAATATCATGTTTGTCAGTCGTCAAACAGCCTAAGGAAAATTGTCATAAAAAAAAGAAAAGAAATTGTGTATGTGTGTTAATAAATTAGAGGAAACAGGAAACCGGATGTTTTAAAACATGTTTTCCAAAGGAAATTGAACTGAATATGAGAAGATTGTGAAAATAGGCAACCAAATAAAAAAACGATTTGTTTGGTTAAGTGTTATAAAAAAAATACGACAAAAAGAAAAAACAAATTGTAAATATATACATCATGTAAAACGTAAAGTATAATAGCCTGCTTTAAGGCATTCATTTAACAAACAGTTTAAAAAACAGGTTTTTTAACATTTTTGATTAATGGGAAAATAGCCTGCATGTTAAAAGAAGGCTTAAAATGCTATAAAAAAGTAAAAAGTAAATTTTAAATTTTAAAAATTTATAAAAAAAATCAACAAGTTTTAAGTATACTTTTAGGAAGCAGTCACCAGCAAAATCATAGCATACTTTTAGCGTGCATACAAAATTAATTGATTAAAATGTAATATACAAGAAATTATAGCATACTCGTCGTCAATATTTATGCGCAATTTATAAATAAAAACGTAATGAATTGCTTTAACCGCACTACACATAATACCTACATTTTATTGCCTGTACCTCAACTTCCGATTCACAAGAGGGTAAAGTAATAGAGACTTGTAATGTGTAGTCGTCGCAGTCAAGTAGGTAGCGTGTTGGCTTATTAGACGTGAGGCCACGGTTCAAACCACAGGGCAGACATCTCTAACTAAAGAAAATATATAAAAAATATTTCTTCAGCTACTTCCTCTTAGCAGATTTCTCCCAAAAACTCTGATGGCAAATAAAATTGCCTCGGTAAAGTGACAAGAAAAATGTTGGCAGGAAGAGCGTCGTCCACAGATTGATTGTGCGACTGAAGAATAAATTCTCTTTATAATCCGGAATGCATTCCAAGAGTCAAAACGTTAAAACAAGGACGTACATAGTGTTCTGCGAGAAAGCTGAAAAGTACCTAAAAATAATTGTTTTTTCGTTTTTTTTTGCTCAGGACAAATTTAAGAATGAATTTTCTGTGTAATGCATAATGTGACTTTATCAAATAAGTCCCTTTTATTTCGCTAGTGTACAATCCATTTGAGTAGCCAGAGGATATTGAAATACAAGCCGCATGTCATTGAATCACTACCCTATACCCTAACGTTATAAATGCGCCCCATCACCATTTCCTATGTGCGGCCAAGAAGCTTCAAAAGACTCAAGGCACTGGTTCAAACAAGATAGTAGTACTCCATTTTCAGATGGATAGAGATGGTAAAAAGAGTGAATTATTCGTTTTATCGTTTTCGGGAACGGAGACTCTTGAAAAGTTCTCGCGATACCTGCAAAGTATACAGGTCGTAGCGTACAATACATTGTAACCAGAGCATAACAGATTACCTAACCAGACGGAGAATTTTGCTACTGAGTAAGCTGCACGCATGATTGAAACCGGAGTCCTACTTCCTCCGAATTTGATCATATGTGTGGACGCAGTCAAGCACCAATCAAAGCGCTTGGATACCATCTCGTCAAATCAAAAGGTGCCAGGAGTTGTATGGACTCTCTACTCTCTCTGTGGGATAAAGGGAAATGAAAAGGTGGATGAACAGGCATGAAAGTGTTCGGAGATGTCTGAGGAGGAGACTATATAGAGGGGATATATGTGTCTCTACAGGATTACTTTTCTGGAACAAACTGGAAAAAGCAGCATTGAATTCAACAAATCGTGGGTGGTCCAACATACCTTTTTGCCGAATTTCAAAACTATTGTATCCAACAGTGGACAGCAGGAAAATCTGGGAACTACTTGTGTTCGACAAGAGAACGGTTCGCACTTTAATAGGAATTCTAACGGGATTCTGTCCCACCAGGATTACTGCAGTACCATGCCATAATGTATCATGGAAACATATCGATGCACCGCTTTTTTATACGAGCATCCAGACGCCATCGGTTTTAAGGTGATAAAACGTTTGAAGATATGGTCTTGGCTGGTTTCATCCGAACCTAGGGGTGCTACAAACACACTACTAACGGATAATGACAAGGGGGCTTACCGCATACCGAGTAAGGTAATGGGATATATGGCCACTGAGTGACCTTGCCTGTGAACGTCAAGCTCCCCCAGCTAACCTAACCTAACTTTACCAGAACATAAAGAGCTTCTCACATCCCAATATTTACTGATGGCTTAGTATAATTGTTAATAAAAAAATATTGAATCTTTTTCTCAATAAATTTCACACCACACCCAAATCACGTTCAATTCCATTAAGAGATTGGCTGTAGATTGAATGGGAGTGAGTCAATGTCCAAAGAGTTCTGTTTACGATCTTAAGAATATGATTTCAGGAATATGAATTACAAATACTAATGTTATCTATCTGATGTTATCTATCTAATGTTATGTTATCTGAAGAGAGCACATTATTAAAAAAATCAAACAAATTTTAGTCAACTGTCCCTGCTTTCATATTTAAATGCACTACATAAGTACGGGTAAACCCGTCATTACAATTGCATCATTTTGTCCAACAAGCATAAATTTCTTTAATTAATAAGTTGACTAATACTAATTTATTAATTTTACTAATACAGCTTCATAATTAATGACTAAAAACAAAGGCTAAAGGAGCCTTACAGGTATGCAATGAAGACCATTTGTCTTGCAGTCCAGCTTAAGTTGGATTTTTAATTGTTTTCTCAAATATGTTGCAAGTTTTTTGAACTCTAAACTGTTTGTGTTATTTATTACCTGACATTAAATAACTTTTAACAATTGTTTTTAAAGAAATATTTTTTTCAGAAAAACTTTTGTTATTGTTTTAAATATTTTTCTTTTCTTTCGTTGTGTTGTGCTAAATGTCTGGTAAATTCTATGAATTTTGTTTTAAAATAAAATCTATATACGAATGGTATATATGTATGTATGTATACATAACTTGTTGTTATTGGTGCTGTATAGAGAGCTAGCTAGGTTGCCTAGGTTTTAAATCCCCTACAGCTTTAGTGTAATTAAATTCAAGTCCCTTTTCTTAAGTACTCTTAACACTGCTGCACACACATATACTCATCAATTTTCCAATCAAATTAAACTCTTCCTGCTGCCGCCATCACCACCATCAACCTCTTTCTTGAAAAACACCAAAACCAATACAAAATACAAATAAAGCAACAGCATGAGAACAGCAAGCATTTGATCTAAACACATATTTATACATGCGTATATACATACATACATACATACAATAAATGTAAGTGGTTTGGTTTCACATGTAATGGTAAGTGTCCACCTCCCATAACGCCCCGATTACACTGCAAAATTATTGTAAAATATGTGGGATTTTCTATATTTTTTTATTTTATTCTTTAAAAGGAGAGAAGTAGAGAAAGAGAGAGAGAAAAACGTAAAGTACCAAAGAGCCTTCCTTATGCAATATCTTAAGTGTAGTATGTGTAGACAAAGATATGCTCTCTCTCTCACTATCTGTTTTCATTTTCCTTAAGAGTTACGGAACTTACTGTCTTGTTGCATTTGAACACAGCTTATTGTCCTTTTTTTTCTTTTTTGCTGCTTGTGTTGAACAATACCAAGAGTGCATGTGTGTAATCCTTACAAGAGTGGTAAGGGTGTGTGTGTGGGTTTGTTATTTCGAGCATAGACCATTTACTTAAGTAAACCTTTGGCAAAAGCAACAGGAGGGATTCCAGCAAATTTCTATAAAACTTCTGGCCTGTCTTGGCCTGGCCTCTTGCTAAGCCATAAAGGACTCCAACTTGTTGTTGACGTATTGTTGCTGCTGCTGCTGTTAGTCAATGTGGCATAAAAGCCATTTAGAATTTTTCTCTTTCTCTCTCTCTCTTTCGAATATATATTTCTTTTATTATATAAAAATATTTTGTGCAAATAGTATAAAATCTACACGGCCCACTTACTTGCTCACTTACTAAGAGTTTCGTAAAGGTCTCAAAAAGCATTAAAGGTCCTGCTGATGCAGTAAAGTATTGGCAGCATTGGCATGGCATAGTATTTTATTTTTTGCTTTTCAAAATATTTCAGTGTTGTTGTATTTTTTGTTGTGCTACAAAAGCCTTAAAGTAAAGTGAACTTTGTCAAATCATACTGGTTTTCAAAGAACTCAGAACACACACCTTTTATATAGTTTCGTACTGTTTTCAACAATTGTTAATGCAAACAAACAACCAACCAACCAATAAAATCAACAGCAAGCAACAACATAAAAAGGATTCTTAAGTTGTATGAGAATTTTTCCAAGTGCTGGGTGGGTAAAGTCTTTGCTCATCATCATTTGTCTGATTTTATTTTACAAGCCTCGGTTTCGATTGCTGCTTTTACTTTAAGGACAATAGAAATTTTTTTAGGAGTCGATATAAAGGTTGGCAATAGAAAACAATGTTTCCTGGTGAGATTGCTTAAGGAAGGTAGAGGAAAATTATTGTATAAATCGCTTCAAATTCAATCAGGTTTATTGCATTCAAAGCTTTGCTAAGCGACAGATTTTTTCAGCAACTTTTCATGGGAATTTTATTTACTCTCAGAGTTTTTGCCAGAAATCTGCAGAGGGAGGGTCGCCGAAGTAATATTTGTTCATATTGTTTTATGTTTGTGATGTCTGACCTGGGGTTTGAACCTTGGCCTCACACATTTTAACAACACACTACCTACTAGACTGCCTTGCTCCTAAATCGCCTAAATCGGGGATGCTTTATTAGCTTTTTCGACCGCGCATAGAAAAGAACGAAAGTGCTCCTGAATAAAGTCAGGGCGTCCAATTCTAATGACTGGTTATGATGCAACAGCTTAAGCTGTTAAAATAAAAGTACTTGTTACTCGCACATATTCTACTCGTCTTCTTGTAGGGAACTTCCGTTCATGATCGATTGGCCATTGGATCTTCAAATACGTTGCAAAGAGAATCTGCAGATTATCTAACACGTTGACTGCCGTGGCAATTTTCAGAAAACTGGCCACGCAAGCCAACATTGACTTTTTGTTCTTTTCCAAGAAGCCACTTATAGATACTAGCACTGATATAATACGATTTTATTCGTATCTATAAAAAATGGCAGGTTTAGTGAGTACGAGATAATTCGTATTTGGCTCCCTAGAAGGGAACGTAATCTACGAATTATCTCGCAGTCGGCAGTCAACGTGTTAAAAACCCAAGGTTTAAACCATAAAAATCACGGCCTCTTCCTGTCTCTCTCTTTCTCTATCATTCTTTTCCTACTTCTAACACAGTATCCTGCTTGGTTATGGACCATCTTCTGAGTGTTTAGCAATTGGGTTCAGAAGCTATCAAATAGATAAAGAACAGCCTACCAATTCAAAATATCATATTGAGAATTGCAGCCTGCTGTAAGTGAATGAAAAAGCAGATGACCTGCTACAGATTGGTAAAAGAGTTGTTTCCTCTACAAGACAAAGACATTTCATCAGATCCACACTTGTTCGTCTTATCCTGTCTTCTTCTGAATCAGGTACGATTATGAGAAAATTTGTAAATAAAAAGAAAAGCTAAGTGAGAGAAAATAAAGAAAGAGAGAGGTACTTCAGAGAGGCATCTACATGTGGAGAGGCATCTACATGTGTAACTCCTAGAGTGCAAAGCAAAGTGCCAGAGGAAAGGGCATATTATGACCTGCAAGTAAAACGTGTTTTAGAAAAATAAAATAATCAGAGACGAAGATGAGAAAAATTAAAAAGCCAAAGAGCCAGTGAGAAGGAGAGAGAGAAAGGGAGAGTGGTACAAGGTTTCAGCATAGATCCTATTCTTAAAAAAAAATTCATCTCATATAACAGGTATTTTAGAGAGGATACTTCTTAGAAGATCATGGTGTCCGTAGTGCTTCCACATGCACGAAACCGTATGAGTGTAAAGTTCAAGTGAGTAAGGAACTCAGACACAAAAACGTTTCCCTCAACAGGGAGAAAGTGAATCACTACAGTCTCCTTTCTTTTTAGGCCCACAATTTTAATGCGCTGGAATATTGGGTTAATTCGGATGATTTTTAATAATGTAAAGCGGATTGTAGTTGGCGGTGTAATGAATTAAGTACCCCAGTCCATAAGGTACTGAGTTGGTTTATTAGACGTAAAACCACGGTTCAAACCACAGGTCAAAATGCTGAGAGTAAATAAAATTGCCCTGAAAAATGTTCGAAAAATCTGTCGTTCGGAGTCGACTTTAAACTGTTAGCCCCACTCTCTCATATATGAAATTACCAAACACACAACATAAGTGGTGAGCGAAGCTAGGTCGTAATCCAGATTGAAGGGTTGTAATAACCAATTATGTATGGATTTGTAATTATGATCAGTTGTTTGATTTCTTTCTTAAATTTATTTTATTTCTACTATGTAAGTATTTCTCTTGGAAACAGTGTATATTTGTGTTTATTTTCAACATGACTTTATTGTCTCTTTTTTTCTCCCTTTCATGTTTAAAAAATATTTCATGTTTGTTGCTTTTGTCAATGTTGTTTGTTATTGTTGTTGCAGTTTACAACCTGTATGTCTGCAGGTATTTTCTATTGTTCTGACTTGCTGCCTGTTGGCCTGGCTGACTGTTTTATGTTGCCATTGCCTGTTGCATAAATATTGTAAATGTCATCATTATTGTTAAAAAGGAAAATGATTTCTGGAAGATACTTAAAATTTGTGTGTATTTTTAAACATTTCTTAGGAAATTTAAGATGAAAGAAATATTTTTTCCAGGATTTGCGAGTTACTGATATAGAGTTCCATTCGAGCCTCTAGTGACTTTTCTCCATTTAATTATAGTTTTTTGCAGGGTCTACGCTTTATGAGTTGTTTGTGGTGACATGGTTTCAGAAGAAACTTCATTTCGAAGCTTCAATACCTGTTTAGATGACGGACATAAGCTAGAGTTTATATTGAATGCCTACGGTATTGACTATTCCTACAATTTCCCTAAGAGAGTATAGTTTCAAGAAAGAATACCGTAGGAACGACAGACAGCAACAATTCTTGAGAAATAAAGTTCGGCAAGGGTGCACGTGTGGTAGGTAAGTCACAGAGGACGTTGTTTCTAGATAGGGGCAGTCTAAAAACCTATGGACAAAGTGAAAGGAAGATGCTCTGCAACAGATCTAAAAAAAATCATAATAGAACTGCGTCATTTGTCGAACAGCGTAAGTCCACTTGGGTGTAGGAAACACCAAGTTTTTTCCCTCTAAGAACAATATTTAGGCCCATTGTGATACTGCAATCAATATTTATTCCGGTGAAAACAACCTGAGTCTACGATAAATTTAGCTATTGCAGCTGTATTTATATACGAGATTTTGGTCACGAAGCATCCTGCCTAATTGAGTAATTCAAGAGATTTTCAGGGAAAATCGCACCACCCAACAGTCATTGTTCTGCTTTCAAAATGCCCATGATCTCCGTCTGGAATACACTGCAGTGGTCATGAATACAAAACCTCAAGGACCCCACTGGGAACAGATCAGAAGTTCGTAATTGGAATGTTCTATTCACCAAGTCATAAGAAATCTGGATGTGCCTATGCCTTCCCCAAATTAAAGGTATGGATAATCATGCGGATTGGGCAAGGATTTTACTGTTCTGAGTTTTACTTCATCAGGCGAAAATATCGAATAAGATTTTGATTGATTGAATAATGAATGTAAATAGTGGCAGTTTCCCAAAAATTTGTGCTATAGATGGGCTAAGAAAAGGGTAATGGAAGCGAATAACTGAATTGGAGTTAGTAAGCAGTGTGCCTAGCTGTCACATGCATGAACTGGCTTGACAGCAAAAAGGAGAATGCAATTAAGTTTTATATTCTTTTAACATAGAGGGTTGTTCTGGTGGTTCTAGAAAGTATTGCAAATGTGATATGGGCTGGTCTTGATAGATATTTTAGAAGCTCTATACCGTATCACACTAGTTATGATAAGCAGACATGCAAAGACATTTGGTTGGTCCTTCTAAGGATACTAAAAGGATATTTTCTATTTTTAATAAACAATGTATAATTGATTTTAAATCTTTAATTCTTAAGTTTTTGATTTAATTAATTGAATTGAATGAGGAGCCTAAAACTATGCTTTATTTTTAATTTCGAATTATGAATTTTTCATTTTCAAATTATTTTTTTCTTTCGATTAAATTAAAATAAATCTTAATTCATTTAAAACAACAACAACAACAACAACAAAAATTTAATATAAATATCAATTTTTATTAAATCAACAAAACCATTGTGCTTTCTATTTTTGAATTATTTTTCTCGCTCTGTCTGCACCAAATAAATATGCAACAAAATATTTCAATTTAAAAGTTGTTGTTGCTGTTTGGTAAATCGAAAAAATCTATACAAAATGAAATAAATTTTATTTCTAATAATTAAATTTTTCAAATACATGTACAACAACCAATACAAATAAATGGAGACAAACAAGCAAACAAACAAATAAACAATCATATGATTATTGTATCATCGTTTGTTCATGTTTTTGTTGTTGTTGTTGTTTGGCTCAACACAATTTTGTGGCCATGGACCCCTAAAATGCAATATTTATAATTTGATTAACAACATAAAATAGAAATGAACAGAATCAACCAGAACAACAAATAAAAAAAAATGGAGAAAAAAAATATTAAAAAATAAATGAAATACAATACAATACAATACAATACAATACAATCAGAAATAAATAAATCAAATAAAAGTATACAAAATTAAAATCCTGATTCCATACCACTGCCACCTAACCTCCCCCTCTTTGTATTGAAATTGACCATTGTGTTCAGTACTGATGCTGATGATGATGATGGCTATGATGACGACTGTGACTATGATGATGACGATGATAATATTGTTATAAAATATTCATAAACCTATTGCCAACTCTCTTTATAAAACATACATATAATTTTTACTTTACTATACAGTACATACACTCCACTATAAATGTTAGACACTATAAAATTGTTTGTTCGAAATTAAATTTTTAACAAAATCTTATTTGCCTTGCCTTCCCTTTAAAAGCAAAAACACAAGAAAAAGAGCAGCAGCAAAATATCATTTTATGTTGAAACTATTACCACTACTACTACTACCACTACACAGAGCAACACAAAAACACATTTAACTTAAATCAAGATCTAAATAAAAGGAAATCAACCGTTCATAGACATTGTTAAGTATACTGTTGTACTGTCCTGTATCCTGCCTAAACCTTATAAACTCTAAAAGTCCTTCTTAAGCAGCAAAGCAAAAAAAGTTACCAAAAAAACAAATACAAACATAGACATAAAACTGAAAATGAAATTGCAGCTTTTTTCCTTATTTTATGAGAGTAGTTACTATTGTTGTAAGCAGAAAGAAAAAAGAGCAACTTTAACAACTACCATCATAGTAAAATGCTTTAGACATTTTACTTAAAGACCCAGGGTAAATAAAATGACTTTCTGCAATTTCCTACAACTTGAAATGTACTCTACAATTGGTTTTCATAAGCTATAAACCGAAAATTATTCCGTAGCCTTAATTTTTAAACTCAAAACCTGAAAGTAGGCAACAATTTTTTCATAAAATTTTAAACTCAACTCCTGAAAGTAGGTAATCATTTTTAACAACTAAACGTGGTTAAATAAGATTGCTTTCTATAATTTAACACAACTCGAAAATTGCTTTTTATTAGCTAAAATCAAAAGCTACTTCAAAATTAATGAATTTTTAATATTAACGCCTAAGAGTAGGCACGTCTTTTTTAAGGATTCTCAGTAAATAAAAATACTATACAAAATAATACATCTCGTAAAATAATGTATAAACGTCTTTATAAGCTACAATTCAAAAATGTGTTAAACAATGTAAATTTGGGAAATAAAAACCTTAAAGTATGCAATAATTTTTAAAACACCTTGGGAAAATAAAAGAACGTCCTACAATTATGCACAACTCCAAAAGGACTCTACAAATGCTATTTCTAAGCAACAATCAAAAAATTTCTTAAGCAAAGGGAATTTTTAAAATAAAAACCTAAAAGCAGGCAACAATTTTTTAAGGTCCTTGATAAATTAAAGGAATTTCTGCAGTTTGCAATTACAAAACGGGAAATTTACTCTATAAATTGGTTTATATGTATAAGTTCTTAGCAAGAAATGTCCTTAAAAACCTGAATTTTAGAATTGAAAAGCTAGACTTCTATTTTTAATATTTAAATTCCTTACGACAATACCATTGTATAAACTTATTTAAGTCTTTAGATATCTAATGGCCGTGGATTTTTTGCAAGTGAATTATTCTCTCATAACATATACACAATCATTGTATAAATATGTAGTATAATTTTAGGTGTATTTATTTATTTAAATGAATTATTTCTATAATTTTATTCTAACAAATGTGATCCCTTAGATAGGTGTTAGCATTAATTGGAGGCTATACCAACTCCTGAAAAATTTATAGGTTTTTAATTTGAAAATTTTCTATCCGTAATGCCTATACATATGCCACAGTTTTTGAAATTTTTTTTATATGTATGTGTTCTGTTTTTGAAGTATTTTCTTATCTTTCTTTTCTAATAAAATTTAAACATTACAAATCTCTTGAATGATCCTTAAATGCCTGATAAATCTACACTTTAGGTCAGTTTAAAACATAAGCTTAAACATAATCAGCAACATCTATTCCTCTATATAAGATATGTATGTATATAAACATGCCCGGGCTTTGTCTCAAATGCATTAGTGTTCACTAATGTTTATTTTTTGCTTGTTTTTTTGTTCATTTTCAGTTCAGTTCAACAGTTTTTGTGTTATCCTTAGAAGCAGCAGCTAAAACTAAGGATATTTAAAAAAAAACATAAAAACAAAAGAAACAACTTTAAAGAAAAACATTATTATCCCAGACATTGATTTAACAACATTAGAGGCAGTTGTAAACATGTTTAGGGAGCTTTGTGTGTGCACAGTGAGTGTACAGTGTTCAAATTCTCTTAACACCCCATGAATGGTCATTTGTTTTCAGAATCATCATCACTTGAAGGGGAAGATGTTTTGGAAGATTTCAAATTAAGCGTAAACGTTTGGCTTTAAATATGGCATGAGAAAGAAATTTAAAGTGACAGACAGGTTTTTTTCTTCTGATGGCGTATGATTAATAAAGATTTTCATGAAATAATTTTCTTATACCAAGGCGTATGAGTAATAATTAATTGCAATATTAATTATAGGTTAGTAGTTATTATTATTGGTAACCATTTAATATTAATTCAACTTTATTAATTCATAATTATTCCTTTTATTGTTTGTTTGAAACCAGGAGGAAGAGGTCTATCTTAAGGCATAAAATCATTTGTGGTTTTTCGTTTGGAATAATTAATAAATCATACAACATTATTAGCTTATAATTGATTATTATTATTCATAGATTATGGCTCATTGCTTTTTGGCAAAAATAAATCAGTTATAATTCATATTTCCTGTTCCTTTAGCGTACAAACACACACACATACTTTTAAGCATTTTTTCTTGCAGTAGTTTTAATCTTTTTAAATTATAGTTTTCATTCCTTCTTTGCCATTCTCTTACTGCTTCAACTTCCGTCTATCATTTCCTTTAGCAATTTAATACACTTGAATGCTAAAAAAAAGACAAAATTCTTCCTTCTGTTTTTTTTGTGTTTTGGAAAAATTGAAAATCTTTTTAACATGCCACATTACATTTTTCAAATGCATATCAATAGCACACGACTGCTACATGCTGCCTTGCCTTAGTAACATAGACGGCAACAGTTACTGGATTTCTCAATATTATTTTTCATTCAATTTTTTTCTCCTCCTACTAATTCAGTTCTTCTTTTTCTTTTTCTTTTTGTTTTTTTTGTATTCAAACAAACTACTAACTTGCACAACTATCGGTCCTATACTTACTATATCATTTCTCTATATATCATTATACTTCCTTTAGTCAAGCGTATACAGTTGAGTAGTAGACTCAATGTATGCTTAACTAAGCCTGCAAGTATTTCGTATGCAAACTATGCATAAATCTAATGGCAACAACTACAAAAGCAACAGCAACAGCAACAAACAGCATTGAATAAAAATTTGTAGGGAATATACATATGTATGCAAAACAAAAAAATTGGAGAAGAAATTTGTAGTTGTAAAACTAGTTTTCGAAAATGTTTCTACACTGAAAGAAAATTTTCTTTTGAAAGGCATAAACATAATATAGGCCGGCTTTATGGCATTAAAGTCTTTAGAAGATTGTAAAATCCTAGAGATACCTGAAGTGCTGTTCAAAGGTGAAAAAAAAAGAAATCCTACCAAGACCTTAATAGTAGTCTGGAGATAAAAGCTGTACCTAAAATCTCGAATTGGAAATGGATCCGTAAAGCCTCTTCTCTGTGCTGACAAACAGTAGGAATGTAGATTAAGGCTTTCCTATTCTGTTTTCTACCATCTTCTGTCTTTTAATTCATTCCTTTACCCTTTCTGGAGTGAACGCAGGACTATTAGGTGTTTTTGAAATTTCCACTATGCCTATACCCTTTTCAGACTACAATTGGTTTTCATAGGCTACAAAGCCGAAACTATTAAGTAGCCTACATTTTTAAACTCAAAACCTGAAAGTAGGCAATCATTTTTTCACAAAATTTTAAACGCAACTCCTGAAAGTAGGCAATCATTTTTAATAACTCAACGTGATTAAATAAGATTGCTTTATATAACTTAACACAACCCGAAAATTGGTTTTTATTAGCTACAATCAAAAACTACTTCAAACTGAAGGAATTTTTTTAATATCAACGCCTAAGGGTAGGCACGTCTTTTTTTTAAAGATTCTCCGTAAATAAAAAGACTATAGAAAATAATACATCTGTGAAATAATGTATAAACGTCTTTATAAGCTACAATTCAAAAATGTATTAAAGAATGTAAATTTATGAAAAAAAAACCTTAAAGTATGCAATAATTTTTTAAACACCCTGGGAAAATAAAACGACGTTCTACAATTATCTACTATCAGGTGTTTTTGAAATTGCCACTATGGCTATACACTTTTCAGACCTTCTTTTGAGCCTCTTGATTACAGATATCAAATTCAGTTCCACAATGAGCTTCTGTTACTTGGTGCAGTATAGATAAATCGAATTCACAGTTCCTTACGCTTTCCTGTTCCATCAGGTTTTTTGCAAACAACCAGGAGCAGATGGAAAAAAACTTTACCTATCACTAGGTGAGAACAAGACAGGAAGCCTTATAAGCCAAACCACGAGAATAATCTAAAACATTGCTACAGTTTACCTTGCGTACTTGAGTTTTGCTAAGCACGCTAATTTTATCGGTGTAGGCTATAGCAATCCCTCTTGCAGAAATTGTGGAGTGGAAAACTTTAAGAGGCTATAGTTTTTGGTCTCTACCCTAAAGACTATCGTAGACATTATACTTCAAAAAATCACTGGCTTTGTATGTATATGCCCCTCGTTGGTTTTAGTGGTTTCAAACGAAGAGAAATTAAGGTACGAATGCTAAAACCACGAGTTGCGATAATTGTACACCCAAGTAAAGAACATTTGCAGTAGCTTGTAAACTGACTCAAGTGAGTTGGAAGCTAAGAATCCTTCGTATAGTCTATGATATATTCTTCCTTATAAAAAAACCTTTGCTGGTAGAATACAGGGATTCTCTGTAAGTGTGAAAACGAATTGAGGGACTTAGTCAAAAACTCTAAGAGGAATTCCTGTCTGAGTATATGCTAAGGATGCAAAGATTCTACTCAATAGTCAGGAAGATTTTAGGGTCTTTAGAAAATTTTCTGGGACAATCCTTTTAGTAAAAGAATCTCTGGACCATTAGTTATGAGACGTTCTGATTATGCTTGTTTAAACATATAAGCTACAAAAATTCAGATATCTTCACTTGATTGGATTAAAATTAATGTGTAATATGCAATCCGAGAGGGATACTGCAGGCTTGTTGGGTCCTTCTCAAAAGGAAACATATTCTTCAGGCAAAAATAATGGATTGATTTCTACTACACCTTATTGAAACCAGTTTAAAAAGCAAATTAATTTCTTTCTCTCAGTGTTTTAATAGTGGTGGTTTAGTTTTTTATTGCGTTTGAGTTTTCTATTCTCTTTTTTGCTGTTAAAGGCTGTTGAACAAATATATTCATTGCAACATTTGTCGTCTATACACTCAGAGAAAAAAAACGGAGCACAAATTCAGAATTCAGCCAAGAAAAAAAGGCCATTTCCACATACAATACACATTCACATTCGCTTACATTTCATTTCTGCTTGAATGGCAAATAGTTACCAAAAGATTTTCTTGTTTGGTCTTTATTTCCTCTTTTAGCAGTAGATTCTCTCTTCTACAAAATTTCTTACTGTTGCTCTATTTTTCTTCTTCTATTTAATTTTTTTTTGGTATCAAGTCATTTGTTAGAAATTTTTAAAAGTTTTTTTATTTTTCTTAAAAAAAAAAAAAACGAATAAAACTGAAGCAGGATGAGAGAAAATATGTCTTGTATGCAAAAGATTTCTGTTATAGATTTGTAGCAGCAACAACACGAAATGAAATGAAGCATATGCAGTCCAATGGAAGATGCTTTTAAATTTCTTTAAATATATGTACGTATGCTTTGAAAAAGATTTGTAGTAACAAAAATAGTTTAAGTGTGTTGAGAGAATATTTTAAATAAATGATAACCTAAAAGTATGCTTTAAATTTTGTGATAAAACTGTAATAAACTTTAATCGAAAAGAAAGCGAGAAAAAATATGCCAAAGTGTTGAGCAATAATCAAAAGAAAAATTGTTTTTAGGCTAAAATATGAAATAATAACAAGAAAGGCCTAAAAGTATGCAACAAAAATATTTTTTAAGACCTTATATAAAACTGTTTGCTACATATTTCAGATGCTGTGGCAAACCATTGGAAAAAATTGTAAATATGCCTTTGAAGCAACAACAGTTTGAAATTTGAGATCAAACACTTAAAAGTATGCTTTTTATTTTTTCTATTCTGCTTCTGTGTATTACCTAAAAGTATGCAAACGTTTTTTGATATTTAGAGGATTTATTTCTTCGGTTTAAAATTGTCTTTAATATTCATATTTGGTGGATTGGCGGCCAATTGCCGCGGAGTTAAAGGCACTATCCTTAAATTTCAAGATAACTTAAAATATCACTTACATAAGTGCTTATATGCCTTAAAGTAACTCCAGAGCAGAGGTGAAGCTGATCTAATCTTGTTATTTCCTGTTTCCAGATGCAAGTTTATGCAATTTTACAGACTATTAAGGCTGGTCAACAGCCAGCTGCTAAGAGGTCAAATTTATAGTTGCAGTGGCGGTGAGGTGAACACTACTTTGGGTTTAAGGCCGTTGTCGTTGTGTAATGGGGGACAAGTTTAACCCGATATCCATGCGAGGGACATCTTCAATTGGCAGCACCGGGCAGCACCGGTGAACTCTATAATACTGGAAAATGCTTAGCCACGGGATTGAGTAATAAGAGGGAGTGGAGGCAACATATCCTCTTGAGAGGGAAACTATTCGGTGTATACGGATGGGTAACAACGGGAAACTGGGGCTACTATTCTGACACGAGAATAATATGGGAGTAAAATGAATCTGCTGAACATGACAAATAGATTCACTCTCTGTTAGATCCTTTGTATGCGAATCAATAGACAATCTAGCTTGTGAGCAGAGGATGGATCTTCCTTATTGTTGATAGGACGACCTGGAACTGTAGATTGGTTGGGAGTATACTTGGAAGGGAAGATGTAGATAAACTTCAAAGACTATAAACTTTGCGTAGGTAATTACAAAAGGAAAAGGATTGCATTATGCATCCAATTAAGCTGCTTTAAGGCTAAAAGCTAAAATTTCATGTTTAATATTGAATTTTCTATGAATTTTACTTTCTTGAAATTTGTTAAAGATAAATTTCCATATTTTCCGGAAAGAAAAATCTTTTTATAACGGATTTATTTCATTCTTCTTTTTTTTATTATTTTTTTTGTTCTCTTCTATTATATTTTTCTATTTAAGCAGTGATTTTTCTTTAACAGCAATTTGAGAGGAAAACTTTTTGATTTTTTATTTCATTTTAATTTTTTTTTCTTGCCTTGCCATGCTTTTAGGTCCTGTGCTGTGTTTAAATTGCTGTTTAAATCAATTTGCCTTTCAAGTTTTCTTTCATTTTTCTAGTTTTTTTTCTTTGCTTAAATAACCTAACCCCCACTTTATTTTTAAATCATTGTTGAGGACTCGGTGTTAACCCTATTGTTAGGTATTGTAAAAGAGAGAGTAGATGGTGGTAGTGGGGGGGGGGGGGGGGGATGTAAATGAGGATGTGAAATAATAAGAATAATAGTATGATGGAAAGGAAAAAAAAAACTGGAAAGCTTTTCAATTTTCACAAAAATATACTTATGACAGACCATTCAAATTTCCTGCAGTTTTTTCTCCTGTGTTTCTCTCTTGTGCTCTGGCTTGTTGTCGTAGTGTTTTGTTTTTCAACCCAGAAATATGATTCTTAAGATTCTTTTCTTTTCTCTTCTCGTTTTTTTGCCATTGCGTTTAAACAGCTTTCCCTGTTACATGAGATGTCCTTTTTTTTAAACACAATTCATGAATCTCACTTAAATATTATTTTTTTTTGTTTTGTTGTGCAGAGAAAAAAAAGAAAACGAAATTTTAAAAGATGATGACGATGATGATCAGAGAAAACTTGAGAAATTGAAAAATGGGGACGTTGCTAGTAAACGAAGCGTAAACTTAAGAGGCTGGAAATCATGCTATACTTAAAATCTCATCTCTCTACGAACATTTTTCTACTTTTTTTTCTCTTTACTTTGAATTTTTTTTCTACTTTTTATTTTTGTATTTTTCTTAATATTTGAATGGTTGTATATGGTTGGCTGGTTGACTGGCTGGCTGGCTTTTCTTCAACTACAATTGTTTTGTTTGCATATTTCTCTCTCCCTCTCTCTCTTGTCTTTATATTTTGTAGCCTGCTTTTGGGCGGAATATTTTTTTCATATTTTTCTTAATATTGGTTTCAAGTATTTTACGGAATTCATCTTTTTTTTCTTCTTGTATTTTAAAAATAGGAAAAATAAGAAAGAACATAAGAAAATAAGGACCTTTTGTTATGGCAACCGGCTAAGAAGTAAGAGTAAGAGAATTCTTTCTTAAAATAATAATGGGAAGGGTTTAAGAAAAATGTGTTCCGCACACAAGAGGACGGTTCAAAGATACTTATCCTTGGCAACCGTAGAACCATTATTATTTTTATTACTTATTTGCTTTTAATATATCAAACTTACTACTACATTGACATCGTTTGTGATGTGATGTGATGAGATGAGTAAGTGCCAGCGTAAATGCTGCTGCCTACGTTACCAGCAGGACCGAATAACCATGTTTAAACAATCTGCCATTACTGTTGTTTTAAAGATTGTAAAAAAAGACTACACAGTCTCTCAAGTTCGAAATTCTTTTTCAACAGAGTTTTATTGTAGCTGTAAACAGATTTTTCTTTAATTGTTTTCTTTTACTGATGTTGAGCACACAGGCCAAATCGTCTTTCGCTCCATGTGCAGGCCTTTCTCTGCAACTTTGCACTTCACCAGGATCTTCTTTCAAAAGACTTTTTAGTCCGTTGGACTTTTCAGTCCTTTGAAAGTAGAGTCGAAAAGCCTTAATATATATGGCTGACTGCAAGAAATTTTACCCTTGTATTCTAGGCAACTGTAGAGTGAATGAACTGGCCAGGCTTGGTACATTCAGCGAATTCTCCCATATGTTCTTTGCAGTGAGAACTCCTTTGCAAACATATGAGCTTGTAATTGACAATGCAGTAATGGAATCTGTCACTGTTGTGTAGGCAGCTTTGGATATGGGCTAGATAGCCCTACAATTCTGACGAAACCTGAATAGCTTGCTTAAATTACAAAGTAGCACGCTCAGTGCAGATGTTGGCGTCATTAATGGGCACTCATGCGAGACGCATTGGTCTTGGACACACAGCAAACTACTTCTGCAGGAGCTGTAGCGACAAGGAAAATGCGGAAATTGTTTTTCACCTATTGGGCACAGCGTTAGGTCGGAGAAGGACAAACCTACTTGATGTCAACTGGATAAACGATCTGAATGATAACACGGTAATAGATACTAGAAGCTTAAGGCACCTCACCAGAGGCTATGGAAGGTTCCAGGATTATTGGAAATGGACATATGTGGTACCACAATGGGCGATATATATAGCCTAAGTAAGTCTGCTCGAACACATACGATTCTAAGAATTTAGTGGAAAGTGTGTAAAAGCCATAGTCGTGTAGGGTGTCAGAGAACCAATAGCTGATTGCGAAGAAGCCATAGAACCTGAAAAAGTGACTCTTTGGAACGTATTATGCTCTGAAGGTGTCCATAAGGGCAGTAATTTAATCGAATAGGATTGTAAAAGAACCATTGCCATCAACTTAAAGGGCTATGACCATAAGATACCCGAAATTTTTAAGCCTGCAATTGAACATTATTAACTACATACATATGTGATATGTGCTTTCAACAACACGACCGGATAAGCTTTATTGGAGATGAAGTTTTCAGAAAAAAGAATTTCACTTTTTGGTGACCCCAATTGACTATCCAGATCAGCCGATTGTGGGGGTTACGTGAAAGGCCACTTTACGCTAACAATTTCCTAACGTTGAAGCTTTTGTAAAACAAAATTCTAAAACTTTTCATTGCATATTTATAAACAAGAGATATTTTCATTCAGTGTATGTGTTTAATTTGAGTTTTTGCAAAGAAAGACTCAAACGTGAAAGAACTTGTATAAAAACAAAATTGGAAAAAAAGTAAAATTATAATAAAGAAAACGGATGTCGTTTTCTTTTGCATATTTTTAACTTGGCCAAGATATTTGAATATCAATAATTTTTCTTGAAGAAAATTCCAATCCTTATTGAAACTCCTCCTGTACCAAAAGTATACAAAAATTTCTCCTTTTTTTCTTCCTTTTGATCCTTGTTGATATTGAAAATTGGTTGAGAAATTGTTGGAAGTATTTTTGTTGTTGTCCTTATAATAATAATGCTCGCCAGCGCCGTAGAATATGCTTCATTTTTTTCCTGGTTGATATTTAAGCAGTTTTAGTGTTTTAAGTTTTAAATCGTTTTTTTTTTTTGGTGTTTCTTGTTTAAGATTTGTGTAGCCAGGGTAATCACTGTCAGGGGTTTTTTTTTGTATAAGCAGACAAATTTTAACTGCAGCAGTTTCGTTTCGTTCAACCACTCTTACTTTAAGTGGTTGTGATTTTCTACTTCTTTTTTTCTCTGTGTGTGTACTTGTTGTGTTGTATTTATATTTCTTGAACAGAATTTATGATCCTTATTCAATGTCCTTACATTGTTATTAATAATAAGCTATGCAAAGTTTTACTTTTTTTTTTTGCTTTACCCTCCCCCTTAGTTTTTATTGCAATTCTCAAGAAACAAAGCCAGTTAAATGTAAAACATAAAAAACAAATATCTTTTACTGGCTTGTTTTTATTGTTTTCTGTCTCGCAGGATGTTAAGCTTCCTTTAAGCAAAACAATTAGTTTTTTATGACTTATAATAATAACTAAGAAAAATGCAGATTTCTTGTTGGATATTTTTCTCTTTTTTTTTTATTTAAAAAGGACATTACAATAATGAAAAATGAAGAAATATAAGGAGGAAGTAAAAAATGAAAGCAAAAAATCAATATATTCCAACTTTTTTAAAAAGAAAATTATGCGTGGCGTTGATTATACAAAGAGCGCCTTAAAATATGCTTTTAAATAAAAACATTTTCTTTCTCAAGGCCTTAAAATATGCTTTAATTTCTCATTCAAACTGTTGAAATTTACCTTAAAAACATGGCCTTTACAATGTTAAACAATTTGTTGTTGACCTCCCTTTAAACCCTAAATGTATGCAATTGAATTTTGGTTTTTTAGTTTTTTTTCTCTCTGATTGTCTATATCTCTCTGCCAACCACAATTTAAATATATAATCTACAGCAATTTCAAAAACATTCAATTGTGTGTGTTGTTTTTTTTTTCGTTCTCTCTCCTGGAAACTATTCTATAAAATGAAATCACCAAAATTGCTAGCCAAGAAGCCCATAGAAAAAAAAAGAAAAAATGAACGTAATACCCCAAAATTGTATAACAAATTTTGTGTTGAACCACAAAATTGTCATATTTGCCACAAAATGTCCAATTACGCGTAATAACAACACCACAATTTTTGATAGTATTAATGTTTTTGGGTACCAATAATATAAAATTTCTTGTTGTTGTTGTTGCTGCTGTTATTGCATTGCATTAAAAATAAATGTAGCATGTGTTTGTTATATAAATAAATTTCAATTGTGCATGTGCATCATATAAACAATTTTTTTAATGTCACATAAAATATTTATTAAAAAAAATGGGAAAAAAATTTGCCAAAACCTAATGGTAAGCAGTGTTGTAATTGCTATAGAAAATTTTACAAAACGTGTATGCAATGGACAAAAACTGTGGCTTGCAAATGATTTGTAAAAAAAAGCGCATGTAAATAGGAAAAAATTAATTTTTAACTTATTTTACAAATGAAGTCTACTTATAGGGGTTGATAAGAATAACTATAATAGTGTATAATTTAGGGTGTTGTTTTTTTTTTTTGCTATTGATAGCAATGACTATGGTTTAATCTGATCAGATTGCCGCCTGGATTTAAGAAATTATGTATAGAAATGTTAGTATTGAGACTTGCAGCAACTGAGTTGAGTTTGACAGTTGATAACGACCATCTTGTTGAAGCTACATCTATCAAATTAGGTGTTATTTATTCAGTTTGCTTTTCCAAATCACTATGGATTAATAAAGCATTCGACAACAAGTGCAGATAACAAAATTGTTTTAATTGTTTAGTGCTCTAAACAGACTACGTACCTACTGCGTATTTCGTTTAATTTGACGATCGCCATAATCTTAACACTGAGAAGGAATATTCGCAATGTGGTGGATAAATTCGAGGTCCACTGGTGTAGTAAACGATCAACCAACACCCGGACGTCGACGAAATTCAAGATCTGTCGAAAAACTCGCCGTTGTACCTGGGAGTATGCAGGAAAATCTGAGGCTTAAAAAAGCTCAGCTTTTTGCAGACCACAAGTTGGCGAATTTTGCGTCTTGACTTGGACCTGCAGCTGTATAAATTACAATTAACCCAGGAATTGAAGATAAATGACTACAGACTGCGATGTATTTTCACTAAACGGGATTTAAAGAAGTTGGCATGTGAACTTAATTTTCATCGAAAAATTGTCTTTAGCGATGAGGCTCATTTCTGAATGAATGCATGCATTAACACACAATATTGTCGAAGTTAGGACAATATCAATCTACATGGGATCCTAGAGCGTACAATGGATCCCGAAAAAGTATCACATTGGTGTGGATTTTGGCTTGGCAGTGTCATCATTCCATATTCCTTTGAAAACGACATTGGCGAGGTTGTCACTGTCAACGGTGAGCTCTATTGATCAATGACTACTAACTTCTTTTGGATGATCTGAGCATCAACGACATACATATGGTTTCAAAAGGATGGCGCTGCGTGTCACAGAGCTCGAGCTACGTAGGATATTCTGCACGAGCGATTTAAGGGCATGATCATCTCAGGTGGAGGTGATGTGAACTAGCTCTGCTCTGAGCGATTTTTTCTTGTGGAGTTTTCTTTCTCAGATGTATGCGAATCTTAAGAACCATATAGCACTTTCAATGGAATCCTGGTCGTCCCTGGTGGGCTTAGAAAGAAAGGGAGAACTACGCTGCGTATGCTCAGTCATTGTCCGCTAATAAGGAAATTGAGACGAAAAATTTTTGAGCGCCTTGAATTTATTGACAGAGCCAAAGCGGATTTAGAAAAAATCTCCAAATCGATACCATTATAAAATTATCAGGATAGCTGAGAAATGACAGACAGGAGTTATTGTTGATGACTGAATAGCTACTGTTGGTAATATTTTGACGCCTTATAAGGCCTAAGTATGATATTAGCTTAGAGGCCAGTTTAACGTAAGTTAAATTAAATTTAGGGGCTTTGTAGCTTCTTGTAAAAATTCAAATTCGTTGCATCGACTGAAACAATCCTCAGTGGAAAGTTGAAGTCATGGGATTGTGTTTGTGGACATATACCCGAAAGCTTGATAGAGATGTTGTCAGCATAAGCAACGATTCAAGCTGGGTAAGAAGTGAGTTAACCACAAGGTTTGAAAGAGCCTGTTCTCCTATTTATTAAACTTTGACAGCAGATGAGGAAGAGTTTAATAAACCCATTTAGACCTATTTGACATTCACACACTCTAGTCCATTTTTATGTTTTAAGGAGGAGGCTTTAAAAGCCTGTCAGACATTAAATGTGAAATTTATTAAATAAATACAATTTTAAGCTTAATTAATTTGGATACCTTAAAGCATGTTTTATTTGTAAATAAATAAATACCAACAAATTCGTTTTTACAACAAACGCTATGTGGTTTTTTCTGAAAGAAACAAAAAAAATTTTTTTTTGCATTGACACAGCCAGTGATTATATTCGAAATGAAATCAAACGCCAAACACAACATATCACTCTAACCTCTTCTATTATAATAGCATCATGTGGCAAACAAAATACCTATTATTGTATTATTATTATTTTTTTTGTATTTTCAATATTATTATTGTTGTTGTTGTTGTTGCTTATTTACTTTATTAAAAATTAATAAATTTTATAAAATACAGAGATTGTGATTAAAATTCATGCCTAAGGCATTATTTGCACGGATGCAATTGAATTTATACGCTGGTGAAAAATTAAAACAAAAAAATGCAAAAAAAATTATTATTAATAGAATGGTTGGCTGGTAATATTGTATTTGAAAATAAAGTTCATAAAATCACGTATTCAAACAGGTATTTATAAAATGAAATGCGTGAGTGTCTATCTACTTATGTGTTTGAGTGTACAGCTTTCATATGCAACTCGGTTGCGTATACATACATATGTACATATATGGTTTGTTTGTGTACATTTTTCCCCCTTTTTTTCCATTTTTATATATTAATTTTCCTTCATATTTTTTTTTAATACAATATTTTGTTGATGTTTTACCTTCAAATGTAAACAACACATATTGAAAAATTGATATATTTGTATGTTTATCATCCACACAACCACACATGCATACTATGTATACAAATAGTAGAGTAGTGTATACTTATGAGAGCAAAAAGTACATGCGTCTGTGCGTGTGTGTGTGTGTGCGTACGCGCCTGAATGCATTATGTAAATATTTAATTATTTGAAACATTTTTTCCCCCATAACCTATGCGAGTTTAATAATACTTTTATAAAATGTTTAAGCTAAATGTTAATATAATATATATACGCACGTATGCATGCATCCGTGTATATATTAATTAAAATTAAGTAAATTAATTTTTGTTGGCGCATAAAAGTATGCTTTAAAATATTTCAAACATAAAGTGACATGGCAGGTTTTTAAATGCTTGTGAATGCGAAAATGAAAAAAAATTTCAAAATAGTTTTATGTAATTAAAACCAACATACATATTTAGAGCATACTTTAAGGTAAACAAAATTTTCGGTTTTTAAAGAAAACTGTATTTAATTTTTATTGCAGCATGTAATTGCGCTTTATATTGAATGTTTAAAACACAGAATAAAAGTCATGATCCTATTTATTACAAGCACTACTTCAAATAAAGTTAAGAATATTTAACAACTATAAAGCATACTTTAAGGCAAATCAAACCTTGGTTTTCAAGAATAAAAAACATGTACATATTTCTTATTTTAAAAACTGTTAATGTTTCAAACCAAATTAAAAAAGCAACGCGAAAAAATATCCAAAATGGGTCGATACCACTGCAAGAGCCTTCAATGCATCCAGAAAAAGTCAATTTTTGATGTGGATTTTGGACTGGCGACCTAATTAGTTCAAATATCATGACAGCTCATTACTGTCAACGGCGAGCAATGTAGTTCGATGATTTCATCATGGTTCAAACACCAAGGACATGTGGTTTCATTACTAAAGCGGTACGCGCCACACAGCTCTATGGGAAAACTCATCTAATGTTTAGGAGATTCTAATCCCTAATATAGGTTAGGTTAGGTTGGAGGACGTGTACTTGTCAATTAAGACAAGTACAGTACCCGGAGGCCGAATTGAGCCATTGTATAACGTCCTAGTTTCTCACACCACTTATGTTGTGAGTGTTAATTTTATACATGAGTGGTGGGACCTACAGTTTAAAGTCGACTCCGAATGACAGATTTTTGAGAAACTTTTTTTAATGCCAATTTTATTTACTCTGAGTTTTTGCCGAAGAAATACTTTTTGTATTTTGTCTTGATGTCTGGCCTGGGGCTCGAACCCTGACTTTACGTCTAATAAGCCAACACACTACCTACTAGACTACGGCGACTTGAATCCCTAATATATGTATACAGGCAATTGGGCGAACACTTGAAATCGCTTAAACACATAAATTATTGTGCATTAGGGAAATTTAATCAGGATTACTGAATAGCTTCTCAAACCATCATTTGTTATTATCGTGTAGGAAAGATTGGGCCTATTTTATGGCAATTAGTTACCTCTGATTTTTCTACCTGCTTTTCCAGAAGACTGCAGAGTATTAGTGCTGAGGTTTGAATTCTATGCTGAGAATAAAACAAGAATGAGAACAAGACAAAGACCGAAAATATAAGAACAATACTACATACTCGTAGGAAGACGGAAAGATTGCCAGACTGGAAATTTGGTTGTATAAATTGATCCAAAGGCAATGTTGCCAGTTTGTCTTTTAGTAACTAAGCGAAAGTTGTATTAAAAAGTGCAACGTTTAGCAGAGTGAGATTGAACTCTGAATGTTTGATCTTTGTTAATAATGATAGAAGTATTGTAGAAATGTTTATGCTTATTTGCTTTTTTTATTATTAAAAATCTGGTAGTTTACCATACTACATTTAAACATTTTATAATTATTATTTTTAATTACCCTGCTTTGTATTAAAGTTTTATTAAAACGTAAAGTTCTTTTTTTATTGCCAACATATAAACTGATTTTTAATCAGCCATTTGAAATAAAAAAAGGAAAAAATTTAAAAAACTATTGCATAGCATGTGGCGTTTTCATTTAAATATAAATTTTGCGATAAAAGCTCAAGTAATTAATAAATGATTTTTATAGTTTATTTATGTGGGTTTTTAATTTTTATTTTTTTTAAATTTTTTTCTTTAAAACTTATTTATGCAATTTATTTAAAACTGAACCAACAAATCTTTAATTATTAAATGTATATTATATTTCAAAAAAATATATTCATGCATGTATTTAATCATATACTCGTATAAACCGTTATATATTTATTATTATTTTTTATAATAAGTTATTATTAATTACAATAAGCTCATGATGACTTTTTTAAATTTTAATAGCGCATAAAAATATGCAAGGTTTTTTAATTTTTATTTATAAAAAATATTAAATTCAATTTTAGCTGATGTATACTATAGAAAAAACTATTAAAAAATTGCATTAATAAACTTTATAGGTAAACTGAATTTAATTAAAACACGCTGCAAAAACAAATCTCTATTAAAATAAAATTTTTTTTTTTAAATTATCAAATAGATTTACAAAAATATAGAGCCTTAAAAGAAAGAAAATTTAAAGAGTTTAAAATTCCTTTAATTTATTATTTTCTTCCTTCACTTGTTCTTATTTTTGTCATTTTATTTTTGTTATTTTCGATGACAATGATTGTTCTCAAGATTTTCTTGTTATCTCATAACTTCAATTTTAATGACAGTTTTTTTTCTTTTTCCTTCTTTGTTTTTTTTTATCTTTCTAAAGTTTTCATTTCTTCTATTATGATTATTTTCTTATACTTATTCTTTTGCTTTGGCTGAGTGTCTATTTCCACTTGACTTTGTCTTGATGCCTTAAGCTGATGAGTAAGAAGTGGTGACTGAAAACATATCTATCATCAAGTTGCCGTCAAGTCTTTATAACATACTTCAAGGAGTATCATAGAAATGGAATGACATGCAACAAAGAAAAAGAGCATTAAGCCTAGTTAAATAATGCAATAGTTTTTGTTTGCAAACTATCAAATAGAGAGATTTCTTTTTAATAATTTAGTTTTTGAATTAAAAATTTAATTAATAAAAAAATACATCTAAAAGTATGCTTCAAGTATCGTATGCATCTTAAAAGTATGCTTTAAATTTTTTTGGAAAAAATTGAAAATGTTACGTTATCCATAACAGAAAGAAATCGTAAGTATTACGAGGTTAGAGAGCTAGACTAGAATTTGCAAGTTCAAGAAGACTCGATCAAAGAAAACATTGAAGTGCACATTACATACTGAGGACTAGGACAGTGCGATCTTACATGGGAGGTGCGCAATTAACAACACCAACTTGCGTAAGATGGATATACTGTGTGGAGACAATGACTCACTTTTTGATTGCAAAATTATGAGCAAAAAAGGATTTATTATTTGCTGCCTGAAGAAAATCGATAGGCAATATGGAAAAGATATTTAGAATGTCTGTAGCTACGACATTTTTTTTGCTAATCGACGCCATGTGATTTATAGTCGTGGTTATCCTCTTCTATTTTGTGGACTCCATGCATAACTGTCCTCCACGTAGGCGAAATATTCAAATATGGACAATGAAAACTCACAGAAATAAGTGTTGACGCGAAGGTCACCATTTATTTTCAGTTCAATCTTAATTACCTCCCTCCTTAGCAGCGAAATCTGTGATTTCAATTCCTGGAATTTAAAAAATAAAAGGATAACACAGTAGTTTTGAGGTGGTTTACACAATTTGCCATTTCGAATACCTACTGAGAACAAAGAGCACTCAGTTTGACATCAAGATACATCGCTTGGAAAAGGCTAATGATTTTGAATGGAACCCCATTACTTGCAATGGCACTCCATATTGCGTTTTGATCTACTGTGTGAATAGCTTTCTTAAAGTCGGTGAATGATGAATGTGACCTCAAATGTAATTTGATCCAGATATTAATTGAAGTATATTTTGTTTTTAAATATTTAATCGACCTATTTCCTTTTCTAGCTTATAAACACCTAGAAGTATGCTTCAATTTTTTAAAGCCAGAAAGGTGAAAAGTATAACCTCAAATGAAATAACTAAGATTTATTGCATACTAAGGGAAAAGAAAAAACTGGCAAGAAAAATAGTGAAATATTCATGTAACACCTAGAAGAAAAAAAGTATGCTTCACATGATAATTAAACCAACAAGAACAACCCCTAAATGTATGCTATTTATAATTGTTATAACTTAAACGTGCTGTAGAGAGTAACACTTGGTTTAGACTTTTCCTAATAACAATTCATTTTCAAGGCAATTGTAATTGTGACTGCCTAGAAAAGCAGTCACGCACACACTTACACCCTATACCGACACTCATTCACTCATTCATTCACTCACTTACGTACGTACGGACTAACTCACATGCAGAAAACACAAAACTCAGCCGCAGACATGTTAATTTTTGAACTGTTAACACTCTAATGCCAACATAATTACGCTGACATGCAGTGCAATTTCTAACGTGTGAACACCAGAGAGAGAGAAAGAGAGAGAGCGAGAGTGAGAGTGAGAGAGAAAAAACACTGAAAAACATTCACACATAAGACTAATGACAATGACACAACACCAACAGCAATAGCAATACTAACATGAGCACGAACATGAACATGCAGGCTTTCAGCCTAATGTTATGCTATAGAAAAACGGTTATATTTTGATTTACAGTTTTTTCTGTAGGTTTTTGTTGGTTTTGTTGGTTTTCATTTTTTTTGCCAAGTTATATAAACTCTTTGGAAAATTTATGAAAGTCACAAGAGAAATACCACAAAAACCATTTATTTATGTTTGCTGTGCTGTACTGTGCTGTGCAATGCTAAGCTGTAGTGTTCTCTGTGCTTAGCTGTACTTATGCGTGAATTGTTGTATATTTGTTTAGCATACCATTAGGCATATATTTGACTTAACACTTTGAAGTGTTAGTATTTAATTGTTAACTCTACTCAACTACACTCTTTAAGTGCATGTGTGTCTAAAACAAGACTTTACTTGACTTTGCTCACACTCTTCCTACCGTTCACCCTTAAACTAGACAAAGTTTCTTGGCAATATTCTTACAATATTTACTTAAAATTAATGCAATAATTGTCTGAACTTTGAAAATAGTTTTACATTTAAGCTTTTCACACATAGTAAGTAAAGGAAAAGTGTAAACCAAGTAAGAAAATGGAGAAAGTAAAAATTCTTAAGTATTTTAAATATGTTATGTAATGTAATGCCATGCCAAAAAGCCAGATACGTTTCCGTACAAAAATTTTCTAATGACAATTACTATTAATGACATTTTCATTGCCTACTGAAAGGGGAGAACAGGGGCATGTGCTTAATTTAACAACGTCTCTGTGGCGTTTTAAAATGTAAGCATTATTAATGTATGCCTGTGTTTTTGTGGTTCATGTCATTAGCATAAACGTTAACATGATAAAGTTATTATTACGTTTAAGTAAGTGATATTTAAACACCTCATTTATGTCTATGAAATTATATATTGTTGTCGTTATTATATTTGCCTAAAAGTATGCTTAATTTATAAATATTTATTTAAGCAAATGTTAAGCTTTAAGTGAAAACAAATATTAGATTACAAACACAATTGTTTGAAAAATATATGCCAGATTATTTTGGGTTTAAATGCCAAGTATGTGGCATACGGCGTTAGGAAGTTTAGCAAGCCTTTAAGCCTTAAAGTATGCAAATTAAGTGATATTATTAAAATTTATAAGAAAAATATTTTGTAAAAATTTTCCAATTTTGAATTTATTATCACTCTCCTGATATTGTATTCCATTCAAAGCAGAGTTTGGCAACATTTCAGCCTTTAAAGCAAAGTAAGAACAACGAATTACATAAGAATACATTGCAGGCGGCTATATGGCTCTCTTAGGTTAGATTAGTGAAGGAAGGTGCTGTACATTGCTTGAAGGGTAAGGTGCCATTTAGACTAGGAATTAGATCCATTGTGACATGAAAAATCGATATTCAACCTGAGTATTCTCATATTTTCTATAGGAAACCATCTCGATTCTTGGCATTGTTAAATTTCTTTAAATTTTTTTTCATAAAAGTCATGAATTATACTTATGAAGGAAAGGCTTATAAAGATCGTTAAATATGTAAGTTAGGCCTGTCTAAAAGATTTTGAAATGTGATTTTAAGCTTTATTGACGAAATTTTTTCATATTGCAAAAAAAGGATATGTGAGTAACTTTCTCCAAAATTGTGATAGACTAATGAAATTTTGCGTAAAGATAGATTTAAGATAGTTACGTACTGTGGCATTTAAAAAAAATAATTTAAAAACATTTGCAACTAAAAACAAAAAAAATTTAACTGTTTTATAGTTTTATTTCTTTAGAGAATATTGCCTAAAACGGTATAGCCCAGCTTATTAGTAGTTTTCACAAAATTTTTGTAATGTAAGAAAAAAGGATATATGGCAAAATTTTTCTGTGGTTAACACAAAGTAATGAAATTTTGTATACCGATAAGGCGTAGGAAGCCACAAATTGTGGTGTACAAACTTGTGAAAAATACTTATAATTTGCAAATTTTTTACAGAATTAAAATTTTGTTAAAAGGAAAAAGCTCTGATAAAGCCGTAAATAGAGTCTTTAAAGTAATTTTATTATATTTTTTGTAAATTAGAAAAAAGGATATATCAGGAACTTTTTATAGGATCATCATAAAGTAATGAAATTTTGTTTATAAATAAAGCTAAACGAACCACAAGTTGTGGTTTAAATAGTTTTTTAAAATAGGTTATTTTATGGAAAATATTTAGTGGTGGAACTTTTTTGTATAAGAAAAGCATATTAATAACCAAACTAGAGCCAAAACATTTGAATGAGGAAAGCTCAAGTCTATTGAAATCAACACACTTTTGACAAGAGATCCTTTCTTCCACCCAGACGTGTTTGATATGAAGGCATAGAAGTACGGCTATAGTTTTGAGAACTTCTTCGACTGCTTTTAATTCTGACTTTATATTTTATTGGCTCTATTTTAGTTAAATTTAAATATTTAAGCAAACCAATTATTTTTCAATTATTTTCTATAAATTATTTAAAGCCTACATTTAGGTGCCATTTATATTTTTTGTGTTAGAAAAAAACCAACCAAAATCTAATGGAATTTTTAGATTTTAAATTGAATTTTAATTTTAATTTAATATTAATTAACAGTGAATATTTTTAAAAAAGGTTTGGGAATTTCAATTTTTATTGTACGGAAGGAAGGTCCTTTTTATTTACATGCCACTGTTAGCTCATTATATATGATATTCAACATATTTTTGTTGATAGTCTCTAACTTATCTATGTGTAAATAATATTTATGGCCTTTTGAGCATAAACTGATAATGAATTGCAGGAAAAAAATTTGGAAAAATCCATAGAATTTTAAATAAAACATATTTTTTTGGTTTTTTATTCTAAATTAAAAGTTTACATTATAATTTATTTTGTAAAACTCTATGTTAATATGTTAATTAACAGCAAATTCAACAAAATTATAAAAACAATTGTAGAAAAAAATAGAATAAAATAATCTCATATATTTTAAAACTTTATTGTTATTTTATTATAAAATTTTGTGCAAAATACGCAAAAAGTTTTAATTTAATACACAGTTATTTAGCAATTATTTTGCAAAATGAAATGGATTTCTCTATGCTCACATACTATTTAATTTTGAAGTTTGAGTTTCAATTGAAACTACATATGAAAGGGCATGGGCATGGGTATGGGCATGCTTATATGGGTATTTATAATTGTTGTTTTTATTGTAGAATTGTAATAATATTTGTTAAATATTACCATATATAAACATATTAAAAATGGTTGAAAAATAATGCTGGTAGTATTCATTGGTTTGTTGTGTTTACTTTCTCTCTCTCTACTCTCTACTCTCTATTGTTATTGTTTATATTTTTGTTGATTCTAAAACAAATGCAATGAAAACAACAAATGAAAAACTTGAAAGCCAGATAAAATTATTTTGTTGTATGTATGTGTGGAAAAAAAACTTCACAAATAAGCCAAGCGTACTAAAATACAAAAAATATGTAAATTTTCTACGAACCATATTATGAAACAAAAACTACATTTTATATGTTCATTATATTGTTTTTGTTGTTTTCGTTTTTTGTTTTGTTTTGAAGCTTTTAATGGTTTTTGTTGCATTTCCAATGTATTTCTTGTTTATTTTTACACATATAAACACTAATACATTAAAACATTTTTCAAAAACATTTGCATAAAATAAACGCGTTGTTTTCAATTTTCAAAGAAGCGTGAAGGGGGATGCACACCCTTGGAAAATTGTATTAATAATTATGGGGGTTATTTTGTAATAAATAGCGTTTATCGAAATTATCGTTATTCTATCAAAAATTTATCGATATCGAAATCCACAGAAATCCATAGTATTGCCATAGAATTGATCGACATAGATTCCACTTTCAGCGCTTCATTTCTAATGTTCATCATGAACTTGTGGAATCCAAGTGAATTCCTTTCTGAGCTTAAAGAGGAACTAATAATCAATACAGGGTGCGCCCTGGTAGTCTAGTGGGTAGTATGATAGACTATTAGCGAGAGGGTCGTGGCTTCGATTCCAACCAGAGACGACTCTGGTCTGTGACACTACATCGAGTATATGGTCAAAGTTACTCAGCTCGTATATAATAAGAATATAATTCGTAATTGTATTGTAATTAATAAATAAATAAATAATCAATACAACAAGCTTTACAATTGTGCTCTCAACGAACTCAGAAGCTGGCTTATTTATTGGAGGACCATATAAGGATGTGTTTTGCTCCCACTTCTTTTCAATCTTGTGTTGAACATGATGGCTCCCTTTTCGGCCTTTAACACTGTTTCTTGGGGCTTCAATATCCTATCCATCTAGAGGATCTTAACTATCCTCTTGACATAATTCTTTCCAAGTCATTAGACAAAAATCTGTATTGCTTTAAGGATGTCAGCATAATCAAGAGTAAACGTACAAACTAACATAAGTAATTGATTATTAGAACCCTTTAGTCTGGATTACATCCTAGCTTCTCACACCACACATATTGTGTGTATAAATTTGATACAGGGTAATAGAAGCTACAGTTTAACGTCCCCTTCCAACGACTGATTAGAAATAATTTTCATGACAATTTTATTTATTCTCAGAGTTTTTACAAGTAGAATGCTGGGAGGAAATCGTCAAAAGAAATATTTTTTCCGAGCTGGGGTTTGAACCGGGGCGGGGGGGGGGGGTGGTCTTGTCTAATAAGCCAGCATCCCAGTGCTTTACAATGAGAGAGAAAGTGAGCAATAGTCTCATCTTATTCCACATAACTGCAACCCATGAAAGAAGCACGTTATGGAATACTTAGACTTCTCAACAAAGTCAGAGGTAGAATATTTTCAGGACTACTGAACATTAGATCGCTCCTTGCACTAACAGATTATTTTAGGGCTTTACACGCTGGAATAATGTTTACTGCCGCCATGAGAATTTGGTAATACATGTATGGAGTTATACGCATACATAAACTGCAGTAAAGCGGCCATTAGGTCCCTCGAAATGTGTACACCACATCTAAGATTGTTTAAGAATGCCTGGTGTCTCTGTTGCAGATTGCAAGACATTCGACTGTTACCCTCAATTGGGTTCCTGGACACAAGGACATCGACAACTCCTTCGGACTTGCTAAAGCTGGCACCACCGCAAATTTAAATAAATTCCTACATGAGATATTCGCTTCTCTACAGAGAAGCAAACAAACGGTCTGAGAAGGACTTTATTCCTAGGCAAAGGTGATATGGTATAATGAACTCACTTGTAGAATCACCAGACACACATAGCCCTGTATGGATACAGGAAGAAAAGAATTTGCATTGAAACTATCAGGAAACCTCATAGCACTGGCCTCTGGATGCTTATGGCAGGTGACTGGGAATATCTTATACTGACTTCTGCAGAAGCTGAAACGACGAGGAAAAAGAGGAGACCACTTCATAAGACTCTCAGTATGGTGGGTTGGTATACCAGAAGCTATAAATATTAAAGCACCAAACTAAGCTGTTACCAGTGAGGCAGCAGCCAGTTTAACCTAACCTAACACTTAAACTCACATGAGCACCAATGAGGTAGTGATCAGTAGACCTCATAGCCACCATGCAGTGACCGCATTTGGAAATTGTGGTCAAAGCATAAAAAATCCTAATTATGATCAAAGCCAACTTACGTAGAACGTAATCTATCACAGTTTTTAGGATAAAAGGACACTGATGATATATGGTTAATGCCGTAGTTGGTAACCTCAAGCGGTCTTCTGCTAGTCTGCCAGCGACTAGGTTTCCAGAACTGTCTCTTTTCGAGAAAATTAAGAATTTGCTACTACCTTAATACCTTTAAATGGAATGACTCAATTGTATAGACTAAAGTTTACCCTCTTTGTTTATTTGTTTGTTTGCATGTGCATGTGTTCAATAACATGCGAATAGAATAGCAGAGTTAAGTCCTTTTTTCAGCACTTGTTTTGTACAAACACAGTAATAATAAGTAAGCTTAACGTGTATGTGTATTTAAGTTAATTGTAAAAATCTCGCTTTTAAGCAAATAATAATTGTTTTAATGTTTACACATACGCATAGACTTACGCAGTTAAACATTAATGTATACATTCATTACATAATTTGTTTTATATATAAACACATACATACATATGTACGTAGACAAACACAATCGCACACACACAATTATTATAATGAAATACATGTAAATGTATAATTACGCAATTGGTATTTTAGGGGTTGGCTTATTTGATTTGGAAGCCAAATTTGTGGAACGCTAATGAAAATTGTTCGGGTTTTTGTTTACGTTATAAGTACTGGTAGTTAATTAAAATTATTTGTGATTAGCATATACTAAATAAAAACCTTTGCACCTACACAGCCATACGCACGCTTATCAGAAAATAGATTTTAAAGTGGTAAATTTATTTAAATTTTTTTAGTATAAGCCATAAATTATACTTAAGGAAAAGGCTTTTTAGCCTTGCTAAAGAGATAAATTGGTTTTTAGGTCGGCTTAAAAGACTTTAAAACATGATTTTAAACTTTTTCGTTCAACATTTTTTCTTATTACAGAAAAAGGATATATGGGAAGCTTTTTCCAGAATTATGATAGACTAAAGAAACTTTGTTTAAAGATAGGGTTCAGAAACATACGTGTTGTGGCATATTTACTTTTTCAAAAAAATTACTTTTAAAGTAATTTTTGCAATTGAGAACGAAAAAAAACTAATTCTAAAATAATTTCAGAGTTGTATTCCTATAGAGAAGCTTACAAAAAAAATCGTTTACTAAGACTTATTAGTAGTTTTTGCAAAATTTTCATTAGAGAAGAAAAAAAAGGATATTCGGTCAACTTTTTCCATGGTTAACATAAAGTAATGAAATTTTGTATATCCATAAGGGGTATGAAGCAACAAATTGTGGTGTAGAAATTGTAGAAAAATACTTATAGTTTGCAAGATTTTTATAGAATAAAAATTTTGTTTTTGATAAAACTGTTAATATAGGCTTAAAAGTAATTTTGCAAAATTTTTTGGTAATTTGCAAAAAAAGGATATATGGGGAACTTTTCTATGGAATCATTTTAAAGTAATGAAATTATGTTTATAAATAAAGCTAAACGAACCTTTAGTTGTGGTTTAAATAGTTTTCCAAAAAATTTCATTTTATGGAAAATATTTAGTGGTAGAACTTCTTTTTATGAGAATACCATATCAACATCGAATTCTTTTGTTGTCTTTAAACCTCAGAATTCTTTGGTCTTAATCACCAATAATTGCTGCTTACACTTAATTTAACTTGAATTTATAGAACTTTATCGCAGAATATTTTGTATTTTTCTGGCTCATAACGTTAGTAAAAGTAAAATAAACTTATCTTTTGAAACATTTAACTCCAAAGCCTCCCATAAGTAGGCAAAGGTATGAAAACAAAAAAATAAAAGCAGAAAAGTTTTGTCATAAGTGCCTAAGTGTATGCCAATAATATTTTTTGTGTGTACTTTTCTTGATTTTCGGTAGAGAGAATTTGGGTTTTACTTTCTAGATGTGGTTGTTGTTTTTGTTTTAGATTTTCTTTTACCTTCAACTGTTTACTACATGTCTTATCTTACTCAGGTGTAATAAATTATATTTTTTGAAGTTTTCATACAACTTTTTGGGCAGGTATGAGCATTATAAAATGCTCTAAGAAAGAGACAAAAACAAAAAAAAAACACAACATTTCAGCAAAACTTTTGCGTATTGGTTTTTACATTTAAAACAACGTAGAAGAGGAAAAAAACGAGGCGCTGCCATAAAGAGTACAAGAAAATAAAAACAGTTTAAGTCTAAGCAACCAGACCTGGTTTTATACACGTTATTGTCTGGTATTTTGTTTACTTGTTTGGAAAAGTAAAAACTTTGGCGTTTAAAACAGAAAAAAATAGACAAAGACAGTAAGGAAACTTTGAGACCAATATAAAGAAAAAAACAAGGCATACTTTTAGATGGTGGGGAAAAAAATTGAAGTAAATGGCGCGGTAAGCGTTAGGCGAAAAAAAAGCGAGGAATCTTTATGCAACCTTTAATTATTTTGTGATAAATGATGACATTTTTGTTGCACTAACGATAAAGTTTTTTGTTTTTAAGGTTTATTTATAATAAAAGGCTTTTTTGTTTCATTTGAAACAAATTTTTTTTTTCTATTTTCGATAAAGGATAGCACACAGAGTTTTGTTTTCAAATAGAAACTGAAAGTTTTATAAAACTTATAAAAGAAAAAAAAAATAAAACTTTATAATTGCATTTTCCTAGAAAATTACTTGACATTACTACGTTATATACATACAATCTGGTATAGTTTTCTTTAAAACACATACATAAGCACCTAAACTTATGCTTTAAACATTAATCTTGTTACAATTTCTTAAAATTTACATGATGACATTTACAAAATAAACACTTCATTAACACCTGTCTACAACAAAATATTTGTGTTTTCATAACAATAAAAATATAAAAAATAAAAAACAAAAACTAGACCTTAATAGTTTAAACAATAAAGAAAAAGATCTACAACAACTCTAATCAATCATGTTATAAAAAAAGCAAACAAAATAACAAACAAAATCCATTCTAAATTAATATTTTTAAAATGACATGTTTTGCCTTCAAGTTCTCATATTTTTTCTTTTCTTTTTTTAATATTTTTGAAAAAACTGTTGCTTGTCCTTGTTTGCAGAGCTTACACAGAAAAGGATTGTTAAGCAGTCCATCATGTAACTTGTCATTGTTTAACAAGATGCTTGTCTCCTGCTTAAGCAACAACCCTTTTTTCTCTCTCTCTTTGTATCTCTCGTTAATCTTAATGGTATTATTTTTCATTTTAATAAGTTTTGTGCTCAAAATTTTTCATTTTTATTAGCCTAAAAGTATGCCATGATTTATGATATTATCCAACAATATAAATTGTATATTGTACGGTGCTTAAAACAATTACTCAATTTGTTCCAAAAAATATAAAATTAATGTTAGGTAATGTAACAAATGTTTTATTGGCCAGATAAAACTTAAGCATTCTTTTTGGCTATGATTAATGACTGCAAATAATGACTAAGAAAACAATTGTAAAGTGTATTAATTTCTAGTTTTTTTGTTTTAATTAGCCATAAAGCAGTTTACATTAATATTTAATACAATAATTAATGCTTAACCATGCTAAGAGCCATGGTGTTTAATTCACCTAAAAATAGGCAACAGTTTTCTTTTGATTAAAAGAATTGAAAATAATAGGAATTTTAGGCGAATTAAATTCGATACAGTTAAATTAATGAAACAGCTTCGCTAACAACAACTAAAACAATCATTCCTTAAAGAAAATTTTTATTATATAAAAAGGATATATGGCCAACTTTTTGAAAACATATAATAAACAGCCGAAATTCTATACATAAGTATAGGACTATGTGTCTTAAATTGTGGTGTATAATTTACAGACAGCCTATACGAAATATATGTATAATACATAAATAATTTCACCTGCCGTTGTGCAAATAATGTTTTAAAAATTAACAAAACTATTTATTTTACTAAGAATTTTGTAATGAATTAAAATTTAAAAATTATTAAAATTGTGATAAAAAAATTCAAGAATGTCCTTTAAAAGCAATACGATTTTTTGAAATATTTTAATGCTACAATTTGTGCCCTTTAGTTTTCTAAACGTGATTCAAATTTGTTCCAGATTAGAACTGTAGTTTTTAAGTATGCTGCATATCCTTTTTTTGAACCAATATGGTTTATAAATTTTTATAACTGCAAATTTTGCTTTTAAAAGCTTAACAAATCTTTAATAATTTAACAAATATTTTTTTAGCGTATTCCTGTAGGAATGAGATAAAATTATTTAGTTTTGTAAACGAAAATTAAAGAAAATCTGTTTTTATTTCTATTCAAATAAAGACAGATTTCGCAGAAGTGTGCCAATTATGTAAATAAGTATTGCAACATAGCTTTAGGCTTGGTGCATTAATAAAAAAAAAATAATTATTAAGTATGCTTGGGCAGCAAAAGGCATAAAATTTTTTAGAATTAAATTCCTTATTTTAATTTTATTTTCTATGCCTTAAGGCTTATTTTATTTATGCAAATTTTTGTTAAATTGTAAAGCATAATTTTAGGTGTTTTAAATGTTAATTATTTCTGTATTGACAGTAGTTTCTGTTCAATAATAAAGCATGATTTTGGGTGGTTTTTCTATTTAATGTTTCTTCTAATATGTATGTCTCACAGTTTTGTTTTTAAATTTTCTTAATTTTTTTTGTTTTTAGTTGCCCGTATTGTTGCTACAAAGGATCCTTTTGGTAGCCGTCTAGTCTAGCATAAACACCTAATATGCTTACTATGCTTTTTTATATGTTGTTGATGTAATGGTTGCAATGTTGCACATTACAAAACTTTGAAATATTTCTTCTTACGTTTTTTGTGTAACACACACACACATATATTCTCTTTTTACTAACAACTCCTTATTCTACTGCTGATATTGTTGTTTGCCGGTATTTCTGCAAGCAAGAGATGTGGGGAGTGGAGTGAGAGGGAAAGGAAAAATAAGACAACGTTCTAGAAAATTGTGCTCCAAACAGAAATGTGAAAAGTTTGCATGTTTTTCATATTTTGACGCGCAAAACAAAAATTTTTTGTCTTCTGCTATTCACTACACACACACAAAAAAAGGATACCAAGAGGAAAACATTGTAATGGATACAAATATATTTATACACATATTTTACAAAAGGTGAGTTCTAGGCACGTAAAGAATGTACTACACTAGACACCTACATGCATTACATTCCTTCGTATAACACAAGACAGTGAGTCAAAAATCCAGCCATACATACATATTAATGTGTTTGAGGGAGGGAAGGACAAAAAACATTAAAAAATTGGGTATTACTTGCACAAGGTCTAGGCGACACTGTTTCAGTAGAATGTTAGCATCATGGAATGGGGGTTATTAAACATAAAAGTGCGAAGGAAATTATTTAGCAAGTGTTAGAATTTTTTTTCTTTGCATTTTAGTCTGTATACATCATATACACAGCAAATATGTATCGCTTTTTATATTTTTTTCTTGTTTTTTGTTTCACTCATTGAAGTAAAATGTAATTTTTTTTGCATTGTTGTCGTAATAGACATGCCGTGTGGTGTGGGTGTGTAGGTGCCGGTATGTGCCGTTGTTTGTATTAAAATGAAAACTTTATTTATGACGTTGTTTTTCTTTTAAGTTGTTGCAATATGCTAAGGTGTCAGGAAGGAAACAATGTAGCAAATACTTTGTAAACATATTTTCATTCTTCTTGTGAAATTTGCTTCTTTTATTATTATTTTTCGTTTTCTTTTCTTTTTATTTTTTGTTATGCTGCCAAGTAAAGGTGAAAGAATTCTGATAATGTAACATTTTTTTTGTTTTGCTTTGCTTTTTTACTTAAAGGAAAATATAATAAAAATGTCTATAAAGTAAAAAGGGTTGCAATACGAGAAAAAAATGATCTTGAAAGATTTTTTTGCCCCATAGAAAAATATTTAACAACGTCAGATTTTGCATAATAAAATTTAAAATTTCAATTTTTGAAAAAAAAAATTCTTTGTTCAAAAAATGTTTATATCCTTAAACAGGATAATAATTTTAAGGAAATTTTTATGTCACAACTTGGCGTAAAATATAAATTAACTGTGTGCAAAATTTTATTAAAATACAATGAAAAAATAAAGATCACTCCATATATCCTTTATATGAACTAAATAAAAAAAATATGTTTCTTTGGGTAGTTGCGAAACCAGAATGAATAAAAGGGATTTGATATGCAAATATCTCAAAGAAGCATATGCTGCAGGCAATATTCGAGGTAACTAAAAGGCTATTACAACAGTAAATTCGAAATAAACATTTAACCGCTAATTATTGATGGAACAATGCATGAATTAAATGGAAAGAGTTTATTGCTACAGAATCGACCAGCTATACTAATGAATACAAGGAATTTCAGGAAAATTGCAAAATGCAGTAATCGAGAACAATAAATACATATGTATGTAATTGGTCATTACAACCCTTCATTCAAGGCCAATGGTGGGACTTGTGAAGTCTTTGATGCCCACGAACTGCCAGTAGTAGAATTCTCATGGTATGAAGAAATAAGAACAGCTGACTTTTACAATTTATTGACATGATATCTTTAAAAAGAATAATATTTTTACGATAATTTTAATGCCACAATTCGTATTAATATGTTGTCTGAATATGTGTTCAGTTTCATCCAATTACAATGAAAATCTTAGGAGCAGTTCATATATCCTTTTTCACATATTTTTAAAAAATTTAGTAAAGTTGTATGAACAATTTTCATATTAAATATACTTAAAGATTTTTAAACTAAATTTGATTAAATTTAACATTTTTAAAACAAAAATATTTATATAAATGTCTACTACAGTTATTTCGACAAAAACAAAAAGAAGGGAAAAATGTTGCAAATTTCATTTTGTCTCAAACCTTTTTTCATTTTTCTCAATTTTTTTTTTGAACGTCAACAGCAAAAAAATCTCTTTCATTTTAAACTGTCAAATCACTGTCTGTGCATTTGCTGTTGCAGAAAATGAAAAAAAAAATACAAAATTATCCTGGAAGAAAAAATCTTTTGCTATTTTTCCTCACAGTAACGTTAAACAAACGAAAACCAGAAAGAAAGGAATGAAAAAAAATGAGAAATCGCCCACATAAAAATTGAATGGAATTAAAATATCTATCTGCACATGTTGTTCATAGTCATGAAATGATGCATACTTTCAGGGTTTACCACAGTAAAGCATTATATACAGCGAGAGTAGGAGAACAAACTTGCTGGTAAAAAACAGAGAAAAAAAAACAAATAATGTTCGCAAAATTAAGTGACACTTGTAGACGACAAAAATATAACCCATGCATATATCAAAAACCTACAGCTACCACGCTACCACATCTATTTTTACTTGAGTATTTTTGCTTCATTCTCTAGTATTTTTTTCGATTTTTTGTTTTTTTTTCTGAAATTATTTTCAAACAGGAAAATATGTGGTAGAAATTTTTGAGGTTTAAACCTCTGATAGTATGTAATATATAGAACGGAAATCTGGAAAAAATAAATATAGTTTTCGGTCTGGATGATTTAATTTGCAAACAGAGTGTGGAAAGGAACAAAAAAAAATGTGAAAAGATAAAAAATAATTGAATTTAAAGTTAAATTGTATATTTAAAATTTTTTTAATGCTAAAGGTTGTCTTTTGAAGTCCTTTTTATGTAAGTAAGCTTTGGCATTAATTGACGGGATAATGTCCTTTTTTCCACAAATAATTTTTGTTAAGAAAAAATTCTCCTCGTAAGAATTTTTGCAAACATATTTTAAAATAGGCTTCAGATAATAGTTCAGTACTGAGAGGAGTTGAAAAATTTAAATTTTTTTTAAATAAGTTACGGTTAAATTAAAAAAAATCAGTTTCAAAACTGATTTAATATTAAATTCTATTCAAAACAATTGTTTTTGATCATTTAGATTAGAAAAATATTTAAATTTTTTTCAAAATTGCATTACATCCTTGAAAAGGATAATTATTTTCGAAAAATTTTGTAGCCACAACTTGAGCTTTAAATTGTTTTAAATATTTGTAAAAATTACTGCAAATTGCTTATATGGTTTACAAGCCAGCCTAATATCCTTTTTTTATGAAAATAATTTTTTCGTTGTATAATTTTATTTTAAGCAATAATTTTTTCTAATAAAAACATGTTAGAGTATATTTTGAAGGATGTTACAAAATATTTGCATATTCTTAACAAGAATATGTTTTAAAAAAATTGTTTACGTCACGATATGTGTTGTAACAAACTACTAAGTGGTTGAAAAACTGGCCAAATATCATTTTTCGTGAAAAAGAATGTATGTATATTGTTAAAAAAAAATTTTTGTATTTAAAAATAATTTGTTTTAATGTTGGAAAAATTTTATGAAATAAGTTGTAAAAATTGTTTTTGTCGTTGCAGGTATTTTAATACCTTTTAGATTTAAAATAAAATCTTAAAACAATGCATCCAATTGCTTAAAAGCTGTTCTAATATGGTCTTTTTATAACTTTGCTTTACTATTTTGATTTATTAAATCAAATTTGTACATTATTTTTTAATTAAAGATAAAATTGACAAAAATTGTTAATCACAAGTTGGACTTTAGTGCCTTTTAAGTATATGTAAAGTTTTACGTTAATTGATCAAGCAGTTTAAAAGCTGTTCGAATATCCTTTTTTTTTAAAATAGGTTTTTATTTTGTATATTTATTTATATTTATATATTAAATTATTTGTTTTAATTTAAATATTCTTACAAAAATATTTAGGACAATTTCCTAAATTTTCGTTTATCTTTGAAAAGGATACTCGAAATGAAAACTTTCTATACAACAACTTGTGCTTTAATTTCTTCTACATATATGTGAAATTTCATCACAATACACCTGGTGGTTTCAGAGCTGTTTTAATATCCTTTTTTAAACGAAAACGTTTTTTTATACTATTTTGATTATTTCATATTAAAATGCATTTAAATAAACATTTTTGGTACATTTAAGCTAAATATTTTCAACAAATCAAAATATAAGCGACATGTAACAAATAAATTTCAAAAATTTTACAAACATTTCATTGTAAAAGAAATTTTCTGTAAATATTTTTATGCCAGTATTCAGCATATAAAACGAAATGTTAAACAATATTTTCAAAAACTACTTACATGATGTTGTAAATAGCAGCTAGAGTTTGGTTTTTATTTCGCTTTCTATACAAAATATAATTTATGGCGCTCTATATGTATAAAATATTAGAAAAAAAGTATAAAGAATTGTTTCGAAAAGTTTTGTAATACTCGTACATATTTTTCAAGTACTAAAATAACAATATTCTACACGAAATACCATAAAAGAATACAAAAAAAAACGAGAATATTTTTCACATGCCACATAACATCACGAGAGCCAGCCAGAGCTGATGCAGGCAGGCTTTAGGGGTGGCAGCAACAATTTAAATTGGGGGTGTAAAATCGTTTTACAACAACAGCGGGTGTAATATATAGAAACAAACAAACAAACATACAAACGGAATAAAAAGGACATCAATGATGTTTAGAAATATGACCAAAAATGCAATTGTTTTGCAGGATTCATTTTTTTTTGTTTTCTGTATGCCATTTGCCAAAGCTCCCCTTAGAAATTGTGGTAAAAAAATGTCATAAACAGCTTTTGTTTTATACATGAGAAGGAAAAACTATTTGTTTTTCATTTCATTTCGTTTTTGTTTTTTTTTTCAAATCTATTTCGTTAATATTTTTTGTTTGTTTTGTTTGTTTTTGTACTTGTTCTTCTCGTTCGGTTATTTTCTGTGTCGTTCAGAACATTTTTGATGAAATAGACAAATTTGCGTTTTGTGTGAAAATGTCATAACCTCAAACAAATGGCAAGAAGTTTATACATTGTTGCTGTTGCAACAACAATTTCCAAAATTTTGCAAATTGTGTTGATGGGAATGTTCTTGTTTTTCCATTTTTCCTCTTCCTCTTCTTTTTCTCATTCTCATTTTTTTTGCCAAAGTCATAAATCATATGCATAGACATAAACAAAAACCAGCCGTTAAAAAATATGAAAGGAAAAAAATAGAAAACTTTGTTGCCAGAGATTTTTGTTGGTAATTTTTGTTGTAGAAAGTGTTGCATTACACACATGAGAGTAGGAAAAGAAGATATTCAAGTGTTGGTCTTAAGTGTAAATGCTGTTGGCACACACAAAATATATGTGACACACTGTAACTTGTTTTCGTTTGTAGTCCTTGATTTAAAGAAAAATTTGCTACAAATTTTTTTTGCTCTCTCTCACTCCATTTATACATTTTTTTCTGTGTTATTCTTTTGTATATTTTTATGAAATTTTCATACTTCCGTTTTGTTGATGATTGCTGAGCTGTGTTTGGCTGTGTTTTATGCTGTTTTTGTTGGTCTTTCATTTATATCCTGTTGTTTGTAGTTTAGGTAACAGTTTTGACGTGTGAAAACCCATAAATCATGTAAAAATATTATTTGTTCTACGAAAAAAAACCCAACTGCAATACAAAACATAAACAAACACAAAAAAAAAAATAAAAGATTTAAATTTTTAAACAATTTTAAAGCTTTACAGTTAATAGTATAATATATTACGAAAATTTATATATATTAGAACAAGCAATTACGCCACAACTAAGCCTATAATGTAAACTTTTGCATTTAAAAAACTATATACCATGATCTGCTATATTAAAGGAGCTGGCCTAATATCCTTTTTTTGTCCAAAATTTTTATTTAATATTTGTAGACAAATAATCTTTCAAACTAAATAATAACTCTACTAAATATCAAAAATTTCAAAAATATACAGTGTTTTATTTTATATTAAAAAAAGGATATATGGACAGCTTTAAAAACATGCTATTGATCATAATGAAATTTGGTATACAAATAAAGGAACCGTAACTAAAAGTTGTAATAAAGTAAAGTTTCGTAATTCTCATATCCTTTCAAGGTAAATTAGGTAAAAATTTTTTCCCAAAGTAAAAATACAAAACATTTGCTTTGCTTAAAATTGGAAGCATGATGATTTAAATTTCTAATCCTTTTTACTTATAAATTTATAAAAATTTCGTAGAAGTTACCTCAAATCCTTATAGGTTTTCATCTGCTTTATTTGCAAATTTTTATTTTGAATGTTGGCAATCATTGCAGTTGATTATGATTCTCGTTTCATATGGTTTTTATTTTCACCAATAACAGGAGATATAAAAAAAAATTTTAAAATCAATTTTTTTTTCAAAGAAGGATATATAAGCAGCTTTTGAAATATGTTACCATTGGCTTTGAAATTTGGTAGACATTTTAATGAGCCATAACTTCGAGTTGTGGTGTAATAATACCATAAAATTTTTTTATTCCTTAAGGATAAGTGGAAAAGTGGGAACCACATTTTCTGTTTTATTGATTTAAATTTCTAAATATTTTGAATTGCTGTTGTTGTTGTTGTTTTGCTTTTAGCCCTTAGGAAATTCTTGTTAATAAATTGTTAATGTTTACAACATTAAAATTCCTTTTGCTAACAAAAATTCCTAATTAAAATTGTTCTAACGAATGAACGGGGAATGAAGACAAAAAACCAACAACAACTTTAAAGAAATATTTAACATTTTTATTGCTTTTGTCTTGATGTGTCTAATGTAGTCGGTAATTATAAAAATTTTCTTTTGAAGCCTGCACTACTGTATCTCTTTTAATGTTTTATTGTTTAGTTAACAAACAGAGAGGGAGAGAGAGAAAGAAAACAAAAATACCGTATTTACAGAATATCCTTAACAAACAAACATCTGTGTGTATACTCACTTTAAACCAAAACTTGTTATCCTTTTTATAAGCCTGATATAAACCTACACTTGCACTTATGTACATATCCCTGCACATTGCTATGTTTGTGTTAATGAGTGGAAATATTTTTATAAATACGAGTAAATGTTTTTCTAAAAAAAAGAAAACAAAAAAACAAATACCAGAAACAATTTCCCAGCTTTTCTTTTGCTTTTCTTTTTTGTAGTAATAATTGCTGATTTTTAACACAATTGCTTTAAGGATGAGCAGCATTATAAAAAGAAAAGTTAAAAATAAAAAGAATTGAGATAGACGTTTGAACAGTTACAAGCAAAAGAAAGAAAAATAAAAGAGCACATTGATATCCTGTTTCAATCTTGTGTTACCCCTTTTCTAACCACCCATAACGCCCCTAAGCTAGCATGTTGTCTTATGAAGCTATGCTGCCTTCTTTTGTAGTTGTTTTTATTTTGGTTTCGCTTAAATTAGTCTAGAAATCATTCTTTTTTTTGTTGAGTTTTCCTTTGTTTTTCATTTCCTTTTTGTTTTGTTTTTATATATTCTTGGAAAATTTTTCTTATTAAGTTCAGTTTTTTCTTGCTGTTTTTTTTCTTCTTTGCCTTGTAGAGGTAATATCCTGTCTTGATATTATTTTCCTTTTCTTTATTTGTTTTTATATTTTTTTTCCGTTACTGGGTTAAAAAAGAATTCTTAATTGAAAGAGTTAAACGAGTTGTGTATTTCTCTTGTTTGTTTTTCATTTCTACTCATTTCATTACGGGTGTGTATTGATGTAAAAGAAAGCAAGCAAAATATTATCCTTACAAAGTGTTTATTTTGTTGCCAAATGTTTGTTTTAATTTCATACTTTGTTTAAGAAAAATTGCTTAATTTCTAATAAAAATTCAGCCATATAAAGAGTCGTAAAAATAACGCTCGCTTATCTAGAGGACTTAAAAACTGAATTCAGAAATTTTATTTTATGGCTTAAAACCTATAAAAATTGATTTTAAACTACAAATTAGTGTATAAAAATTACAATTTAAGCAACTACGGATAACATGAACACAGTTTAAAAAGTAGAAACCTTATTAAACTATTGAAAATTTTGTACTGCAGAAAAAGGATATATGAACCAATCCGAAACTGCTTGATATATCAGTTTGAAACTTGGAATAGCTGTTACGCACAGTGAAAACCAAATTGTAACCAAAAAATTTTTCTAAAATAAACTATCAATATCCTTTAAAAGGACCAGAAATATTAAAAAAAAATTTTTTTTCATAAAATACAAATCTAAACAACTGAACTAGCGAAACTTAAATAAACTTAACTTAATAAAATTATAAAATAAAAGTTTAAAGCAATGTAAATAAAGGATATATGGCGAGGTTGGCGGTTTTATTATCCAAGACTTTGTAATTAAGCTTGATCATTATTTACATAGTAATACAAGTTGTAGATAAGAAAGTAACTAATAACGTCCTTTTACAGGATCTTAAAATATTTAATTTTTGTTTAGATGTTTAAGAAATGTTTTTATTTTTGAAAATTAACACAAAATTATTACAAATAAATAAGGGATATATGGCGAAGTTTGTAAGTATAAAAGCTAAGAATATGAAACTTGCTGGCATTGTTAGATATATTGAAATACAAATTGTAGTAAAGGAAGTTTTTTTAAAAAAAGCAATTTTTGGGAGTTTAGAATTTTTTGCTTTACTTCGAATTATTTTGTTTTATAAAGGATACATGGCAGAGTTTACAGTATGTGAAGTTCAAATTTCTTGAAATTGTTTAAATTTCTTTAAATTAATTCTATATAAATATAAAATCTAGTAAAGAATGTAGTGAAGCTAATGTCCTTTTGCAGGACTCTGCTATTTTTTATTTCAAATTTGTTTCTTTTACTAGAACTGTAAACATATTTTTTTAGTTTTTTTCAAAACAAAAATCTAAAATTTCTTTTCAAACACAGTTTGGTGCTAATAAAGGATATATGCAGAAGTTTGTAAGTATTGAACTTTTAACTCTGAATTTTGGTTAAATTATTAGACTGAACCGGACACAAATTGTAGTGAAGACAATTCTTTTTTCCCCGGACTGATTATTTTTTAATATCACTTTTAAAATAAAAAAATATTTTATTGAAATATATTTCAGTTTAAATAAAGAATATTTTAGATTGTTTGTAAGTATACAACTTAAAGCTTTGAATTTTCATTTAATTTTGTTAAACTGAAGAGAAGAAATTTCTTAAAAATACGTGTTAATGTCCTTTAACATTACTTTGATATTCCCTTCCTTTCTTAATTTAAAAATTATTTAATTTCAATTTTTTAAATACATTTTTTTTCTTCACGAACAATTCTTTCAACAATAAGACAAATTACGAAAGAATATTGCTTAAGGACATTATAAGTTTTTCTTTCTGTTTTTTTCCTACCACTTCGTTTGAACTACGGACTTTTGGAATTGATTGTTTGGTAATTAATTATCAATTGAGAGCTATAGCATAACAGAGAGTAAGAGAAAGAAAAAAGAATACTTCAACAAGTCTAGCCAATTACAGAGAATCATTAAAAACAAAGAAAAAAACGAAAACGTAAAGGAGAGAAGGTAATTAAATACTGATCCAACTTACGGCTCTTAAAAACACAATATTGGCAAAGAATGAAGACTTACCTAGAAAGAAAGGAAAGAAGAAACTTCAATTAATGAAAATTATTAAAAATATATAAAATACAAGGAGTACATGTATTAATGCTAAAAAGTATGCTTTAATTTATATAAAAACAAGAGGTTTAACAATATTTTCAGATTTAAAATTTTAACGTCTTATAATGAAGACTTAGTAAACCAGCTTAAAACTTTTTACAAATATTTGCTGGTTTTAATTAATAAACAAAAGTTTTAAAATTGTTTAATATATTGCCTAAAAGTATACTTTATATAAAATCTAAAGCCAAATCCAAAGTACTAATAATAATGGTGCTCACACGGTATGTTTCCAACTTTGTAAAACACAATATATTCATAAAGTATGAAATTTTATAAAATTGGAAAGAAATAGCTTTAAATCCTGCAAGTATGCTACATATTTTTGAAAATTATTTAAACAATTTCATTTATAACTCAATTTAAATTAAATTTTTAAGTCTCTAAACGTTCCTTTTATGCCTTTAAAAACTGTCAACATTATAATTCCTTGTCTTGTATGTTTTCCCAGTTTTCTTTGATTCCCTTGCCTACCTTAGGGCCTTTCAAAACCAGCAACCATTTAATCTTTTGTTTTTAATTTTTTAAATAAATATTTAAACAATATTTTTCCCTGTTGCCTGTTTTTTCATTCCTTTCTTTCCTTTGGAATGCATTCATGGCAATAGCTCACTGGAAAAAAAATAAAATTAAGTATAAACAGTAAAATATCTCTTGTCCATGTTTACAAACCTGAAATGAGCATTACGTCATTTGAAAGAAAATAATGACTAGATCCCTGTTGTATATGCAACAGTTTTGTTTTTTTTTCTTCGCTGTTCTATTAAAAAAGACAGCCGTTTTTTCTCCCGTTGCTGTTATTGTTGTTTGTTGATGCAGTCAAGTATAATTTTGTTGTTTGGCCTTTTCTTTTCTTCAGTTCACTTCAGTTCAGTTTATTTTCTGCTTTTGTTTCGTTTTATTTTGAATAAAAAGAATTAGATTCCTACTATTATAAAAACGCTATCAAGCTAAAATGCAGGTACTACAAAGTATACTTTTGAGGGTTTTGTCTATAGACAAAAGGAAATTAAGAAAAGAAAACACAGTAAAAATAAAAGAAAGGTGGGCGTAAACAGAGAAAACATAAAATGATCAAGATGAAGAAGTCATATTTGTACCATAAAATGAGCAAGAACGTCAACAGATATTTAAGAGGTTTTGTAGCATATTTTTAGTTGTCGAAAAATATTTGATGTGAGGATATCAGAAATTTCTTCACAAGAAGTCTGATTTACGGTACAATTGCAAATCTTAGGAATACTATGCCATATACTATGGCCAAGTAAGATTTCCAATGGGAGGAAAATCAAATAAACGTGTATCGCAACTCAATTTAGAAACGAAACAAATAGAAACAAATTAGATATATCCTTCGGAAGTGAATCTAAAGCATTTCAGGAGCTGGTACAGCACTCAGAGTACCAGAAAACAAACCCATTTCTGAGAGGCTTCGTAAAGGAGCATTGATTGATAGTCTGCCTCGCGAATTCAGTGAAATTCGTTTACCTGCAAGTAATTTCTGCAGCGGCTGTTCACTTTAGTTGCCTGTGTTGGTTTAGTGACTGCTGGCAGACTTCGCTCATTTGGTTTACTCGTTAGTTTAATGGACCTTGTACAATTTGATACTTGGTCGATGGCTTTCAGATTGGTTTCCAGCTTAATGCTAAGGGGAGACCTTAAGAACTTTACTACCAATGAAGCTACGGGCATTAACAGTTATGAAGTACGAATAAAAATTGTGAATGATTTTACAAACAAGGGTTTAACTTGGGAAAAATAATTAACCACAGTTAAACAAATTTAAGAATATTATGAAGCATATTTTTAGGCATGTACAAAATATAATTTTTAATTATTTCCATATTTTTTGATTATGAATTAGCAAACATGTTCAATTAAAAAGCTTTAAAAATCTTAAAAATACTGAAGCCTATTTATTTCCAACAAAAAGATTTCCATTTTTAGCATACTTTTAGGGCTTTAGGAAAAATCTTTTTAAATTAACATATTTATAATACCATTATTCAGTTTTTTTTATGCTGCAACACAATTGTTTACTGTTTATTAAAAAGGAATACAAAGAAAAACAAGGCAGAAAAATAAAATTCTGTAAACAAATTTCAGTATTGCTACCCTAGTTCTGACGATAACTAACTAAGGCTGCTGGGGGAGAGACTACATACGTACAAGTGCCCTTTTTTCGGCAGTGTTGCTGGCTGTTGCTATTGCCGTTGTTGTTTACTTTTTTATTTAATGTATCAATTAAAAATTATTAAGTTTGCTAATATGTACAGGCACGTTTCGAGGCTTTTTGTTTTTCCCATTTCGTTCACTCTCTCTCTCTCTCTCCCTGTCATAATTTTTCATTTTGCGTTGGTTTACATGAATCTTTTTTTTTTTTTAATATGTCCACGGGTAGTATGTACATTCATTCTACTGTTGTTGTCTGTTTGTTTTGGACTTCCTGTACTCCTTGAATGATAACGGAAAACCATAGAAAAAAAATCATGCTACCAAAGCGTAGCATATTTATTAAATCGTATTTTAAAGGTCTTTATTAAAATGAAATATTTGTAGCCCCGGTATTTGAATGGTTGAGCTTAAGTAAACCTTGAATGGTTTTTGTTTAAATAGGATATATTGTATGGCTGTTTGTACGTGTATATGTATATGTATCTGTGGGTAAGTACACGTATAAATCAGTATAACAACGAATGAAATAAGGATTTCTGTTAAATGGACTCTATATATACGTATGTACATATATGAGAGTTATTGGAGAGTTTTGGTATTGTGTTTAATGCAATACAAAGAACAAAAGATTTTGGCTGTACACATTAGAGTCTTACATACATTCAATATATGTATGTATGGTGCGCTATACTTAAGATTAATTTGAATTTATTTCAGAGTTAATATACTACATATAATACGTACATTCATATGTACATTTGTAATGGGTTATCCATTTATCGGTTTCAAAAGTAAAGTTAAATAAAACACATATTAAACTATGATTTCAATGAATCTTATTTCTTCAGGATACTTGATCTCGATCAATATGTTAATAATTTCACTTAAAGGAGCGCCTCTCGGTTGGTGGTAGGAAAGGATATTTTTGGTACAATTTTCGACATTTTTTTCCATATTTTGTATGGCGATAGTTTGCCATAATAATGGCTGACGTAGTTCTGCAATAGTGACGGTTTGTATTAAGCTCCCTGAGGACGTCCTCCAAGCACTGACGAATCTAGATCACGCGATAATGATGATTCGGATGTAGTTACCTATTCGATCCCTAGAGGGAGACAGAAACACGTTCGATATGGGTTTTTGCTTATGGGCACATAGATGTTATAATAAAGTCGACGTACTTGCACAGCTACATCAGAAAATGCCATTGAGTTCATGCACGAAATTGGCATTCCCCTACAAGAGGACAAAAAATGTTCTCTCACGAACTTTTCCTATTTACGACAGAATGATGGGATATAATGAACTCACTGGTATAAAGAACAGACAGATCTGACCCGATATGAACATATGCAAAACAAAATTTGCATTATATCTGACTTGAGTACATTTATGAACCTAATAGCTGTTATAGTGGGGCACATCCTCTAAGTGCACGCAGCCAGAGGCTGGGAATACCTCACAATGCATTTTGTTTCAGCCGTAGTGACGAGAAAAAAGAGGAAAATTCAGAAGATCTTTTTTGGCATTGTAAGCACTTGAGAACCTGAAAAGAATGGTTCTGTGGCACCCAGAGTTCACTGAGAATGCACAACTTCATAAAACTGTAGCAATTGCAGAGATATGGCAACCAGAAGTTGTAATTGCACGATCGAATTGGTTATATCAGTATAATCTATACCTTAACTAACTACCAATTAAACCTAACCTCACATATACTTTTTGGAATTTTTTAATGTAAAGAAATCAAAAACGCTCGTGCTGTGTGGTTCATGGAGTCGTCTGGTTGAAACCACGTGCCGTCCAGTTCATAATTATCAGTAGCAGACCTAATTTTCATACGGCTGTAACACTCTCAATAGATGGTAAGAGTTCTTCAAGGCTCAGTAGCACCTTTAGACCATATGTGCACCACAAAGCCATTTTAAACGCCAATGTGATAATTTTGATTTTCTCTTAACTACTGAGTAAGAAATGAGCTTTAATGTTGAAGGAAATCTTCTTCGAAAAATCAGCATTAAGCCTGTTGACCTAGCACCCAATCAGCATACCTACGGTAAATGACCGGCTGGCTTTAATTCCTGCGAGAGATGGTATTTTTAATATGAGTGGATGTGCAAATTGAAATGAAAAATATGTCATAATGAGTTGCTAGAGAGACCCAATTGCTGAGGACACTGCAGAATTAGGAAATTTGGACAATCCGATGCACTTTTTCTTACGGAAGCAATATTTTCGATCGTGTATACATTGTGATAATGTATAGAACAACCACATCTTTTCTTTATGGTCTTGACAATTTTTTGCCCAGTATGTCGATTATTACAACCATAAGGCAATGAAAACTAGCCATTTTTGAATCACCGCTTTTATTGCATGCTTTCAACATTTTTCTTCAGCTGTTCTACTATTCGTATTGTGAGAAAAGCCAACCTTGCCATACCGACAGTTTTGAATGCACTAAATTCATAACCCGATATAATATAAACAGCATACTTTTAGGTGTTCATACAATATGATGTTTGTATTGTATTTTCGTATATAAATTAAGCTATTGTATGAGATAGCTTTAGTGGTTTTTGTGGTAATATGTTTTTGAATTATATACGTAAGACATCCTTACATATGTACATATATTCAAATAACTACAAAGATTTTTATATATGTACGTATAAATATATGTAGATATGGTATATGTATGTATATTGTAAATGCCTACATACATATATTAAATGAGGTATTATCTAAACAATTCCTTATGCAAAAGCCAAAGTATAAGGACTGCATTTTAATGAATATCTTTGAAAATATACATATGTGTGTACATGTATGTATATTCATATCAAGTGAGATTTCCTTATAAAGATATATTCATTCAATGGCAATTAACATAAGCAAATATTCACTGTTAAAGTACCCACCCACACATACTCACTTACTATTATTTAGACTTAAAACAAGAAGTAGAAGTCGAAAAAAAGAGAAAAACCAAAACCTAAGACTTGACCATATTATATTCTATTCATTTACCACACACATACAGCTTTTGCTACTTATTCATAGACTTTATGCAACATTGGTTTGAGACAAACACATTGTTATTGTTGTTGCTGAAGCTGCCATTGCCATTGCCATTGCCGTTGCTATTGCTGCCATTCCTGTTCTTGTTGTCATTGTTATGTTACCTTTTAATGGTTCTTATCTTTAGCAATAGGTGTATAACGGTTTCCTATGCAGCTTTATGTGAGTGTACAAATGGTCAGTCAAATAGTCTAGGATTTGTGCCTCTCTCTTATATTATTTAAAATGCCATGCCCGGACTTTATTGTTTCCCAAAGACAAACAATATTTTTGTTAAAACAGATAAGACTCTTACCACTGCCAACGTCATTATTATTCCCATCATTATCATGTACATGCACATCACACATTATTATATAAATATATGTGTATATGGTATATACATACATACATACATACATACATACATATATATTTTTAAAGAGATTTATATTGTTTGTATGTGTGTGTGCATAAATAAATGTTTGCATATGCATACAAGAAAAATGGGTTTTTTAATTTAAATGCAAACACATTTGTGCTGTATTAAAAAAAAGGAAAGAATAAAATAAAAACATAAAATATAAGGACCTCATATATATGGTAAGGGAAGAAGTACTTTCTCAAAACGGAATTTGAAAATAATTGAACTTTTACGCTCAGATCAAAAAAATTTAGAAGCGGAAACGCAAGTAAGTTGTATAAAATATTCTATAAAAATAAAACTCCCAATATTTTACTAGATCTGAGGCTCTATATACATATATAAGTGTATACGTATGTATGTATATACATACATAGGCTCCAATAGTTCCTATGAGAAGGAAAGGACTTCAAAAATTTGTTCAATTTCCAGATTATCCTGGACAGGTCCATTCCCTTACGGGAGGAGGCTCTCTTTTACGAGTGATTTGGAAATTCATTTTGGTGCTGTTTATGTTATACCGTAAGGGCCCTTTCTGGCAGTATGAGATTATTCCATTTTCTACATCGTAGTTACAGCCATGGATGGCTCACAAGCCTTCAACCTGAGATCTGTTGCAGCTGCCAAAGTAACTACATACGTACGTATGTATATAATTGGTCATTACAACCCTTCAGCCGGGATTATGACCTGGTTTCTCACACCACTTATGTTGTATGTGTTAATTTTATACATGAGCGGGATCTACAGTTTAAATTCGATTTCGAACGACAGAACTTTTTGAGAAAATTTCATGCAAATTTTTTATTTACTCTCAGAGTTTTTGCCAGGTATCTGCTAAGAGGAAATCGACGAAGCAATATGTTTTTCGTATTTCATTTTGTCGGAGTTCTTTGAGCTGGGGTTTGAACTGTGGTCTCTTGTCTAATAAGCTAATATACTACCTACTACACTACGGCGACTTCTACTACATTTACGAAATTACATGACAATAAGCATACGCTTTTCGGATATATTTATGCCCTTTAGTTGTTTCTACGTACCCCATGTGATATCCGCATCGTACATAATATCACTCCATCGCAATATTAAGGAGGCGTCACTACACAACAATAATGTTCACCGGAATTTTACGGTTTAAATGGTAGACTATATTACTCGAAAAAAGGACAAAAAACACACAAGTTTTCTCAAATACTTAATCAAAACCTAGTAATAATAGAAAAAAAATCCATAAAATTTCAAAGTATACTTTTAGGTAAACTACTAAACGAAATATAGAAGCCTACTTTTAGGCTAAATCTTAATAAAATAAATAATATTTTATAATTAATCTCTTATAAAAGAGCGAAACTACTTTATTCACATGGAAGTTAAGTGTGATGAAAACTTACAAGAAGTATACATACATTATTGGCAATTACAATAGTGTAGTCAGAACTATGGCCTGGTTTATATATGTAAGTGTAAGTGTAGTTTTTTTTAAGCAAGAGGATAATGTGATGGCGTAAATTATTATGATCACCTAGAAAATATTAGTCTGTAGGGAATATTGCACCGAATCTTTGAAATAAGATTTACCAATGAAATCGAGGTAGTCTAATAGGTACACAATAGCACATGAATTAAATTCTAGCTCAGATATCTCAAACAAAACGAATAATACACCTTGCCAATCCTTTGGAATATATGACTTTAATATCAAAACATTTTTCAAAAAAGGATTAAAAAATTTTTCTACCCAACCAATATTTTATATGATATTTTTTATAATACATTACAGAGACACTTTTCTTCCACATGTTGCTGATGTAAACGTAATGGTAATGGTAAGTAATGAGTGTGCGTGTGTGTGTGTGTATGGATAAATGTAAAGTGTAAGCTGTATGGGATTTATATGATAATCGTTTAAGTGAAAATTTAATTGCATACTTTATGGATGGGTTTTTTAAAGGACAACAACAACAACAACAGCAAAGCAAAAAGAAAAAACCTAAGCTTAATAATTGCAAGAAGATATTTGTAAGAGAGAGAGAGAGAGGGAGAGAGAGAGAGAGAGAGAGAGAGAGAGCGAGTGTGTTTTGTTTATGTGTTAAGTTTAAGTAATATTAAGAAAATTTATGTTTATTTTAAATAAAATTATAAGACACACACACACTCTTTTTTAATTCTTCTCCTTTTTTATCACCTCTTCTGTGTCTATATTAAAGCTTAAATTGAAAAAAAAGTGTAAGAAATTACTGTTATATGTGTTCTTTTAATGTTTAAAACTAAGTGATGAGAGGTCATAAGATACGTATGTATGTATGTGTAAGTAACATTTGAACACCTGAAAATAGGCTATAAATACTTGCACTTAAAACAAAGATTATTACGGAAATCATAAAAACGAAACATAAATTCTTTTTAATTCATTAAACACATGCGTCTTTTTATTTTTATTGTATTCCAGGCATACTTTGTTGTAATTATTAGGTATTAACACAAAAAAAAGATAAATATTAAACGCCTTAAGGTATGCTTTATATTACATTTTTTATATTAAAAATAAAGAATATTTATTGAGCATCACTTTGATAGTAAATAGTTTGAGAACGCACACTCCTCTTTTTGTTTCTTTTGTTCTTTTCCTTTTTAAAGCATTGTCTTATACTTTTCCTGCTCAATTCTGTTCCTTTTTTGTTTTTTTTTTAGAAAATTATAATTTATTACTTAAAGAGCAAAACGAAGAAAATAAAGGGTTTAGGGGTCAAGTGCTTTTTGTTTTTAGCTTCTTGCAAGAGCAATAGAGAGGAGCCAAAGGATGAAAAAAAAATATGCAAAGATGTAAATAAAAGAGAATTTTTTAATTAAAAATTATATGAAAAGCATAAAATTGTAATATTAGCACTTTTTTCTCTGTATGTGTTTGTGCATACATATTATATGAAATAAATTTAATTATTTTTCCTTTGCTTCAATGATTAGAGTTTAATTAAAAAATGTTTTCTATTATTAAACGAAAAGGCTTTGATTATATGCTTTATAATGTAATTAAATACAAAGGATTTCTTTAATATTGAGGGTGAAAAATATAAGAGTAAACAAAAGAAAAATCAAGGATTTTCTTAAGAAATATTTTTAGAAAATTTATTTACTAGAAACGATACAAACAAAGAGAGAGGAAAGAAATGAAAGTAAAACATTATTTTGTTACACTTCAACGAAAGAAGTAAAATTTTAGATTGCCTTTAAGCAAAAGATGTCAGTGAACCAGTTGTTTTCGGTCGAATTAATATGCTAATTGTAAAGGGTGATTTTTTTGATATTTTGTTTTTAATATATGCTTTTTAAGTAGAAATATAGATTCGTGACATGTGACAATGATAAAAAGGCTTTGTAAGGTTGGCCATTTCACTATGAATAGGCTAATAAACGAACGCTTGCAAATCCTTGAATTTTATAAACAAAATTTATGCTGTTTGGAAATATATGCTGCAATTGAAATGTAAAATATATCCTGAAGGTTTTACTATATGGCGTGCCGAACATTCTACTAGAACGATGCAAATTTTAACGTTGTGGCAAAATATCATTAATGATTTTCAATTCTTTTTTCATCATTGTGTAGAGGTTCTAGACTATTGCCCCTATTGTACCGACCCTAATATCCACATAATGTTGGTACTAATCCTACTATACACACCTCAGAGTATTATTCGTTGTCAGTAAGGATAGCTTCCAGTCCAGAACGTGGCTTGCACACAGGTGCTTTCTTCTGAAATCCATTGCCGCATTGCTCCTCAGTGTATGTTCTACATATTAGACTTGAGAAGATTCCTATTCTGAACAAATATTCTGTGAGGATAGCCTGAAGCATGATGAAAATTTCATTTCAATGTAATTACACAACCAAAGTTTAGATTGATAGCATCTATCCCTCGAAGTCGCCGTGGTCTAGTAGGCAGTGTGTTGGCTTATTAGACACAAAGCCCGAGTTCAAACACCAGGTCAGACATCAAAATGAAATATGAAAAAAATATATCTTTGGCGACTTCCTCCTCTCAGCAGATTTTTGGCAAAAACTCTGAGAGTAAATAAAATTACCTTGAGGAGCTTCTCAAAAATTTGTCGTTCTGAATCGACCTTAAACTGTATGTTCCACCACTCATGTATAAAATTAACGCACACAACATAAGTGGTGTCAGAAGCTAGGTCGTAATCCTGACTAAAGGGTTGTAATAACCAATTACGTACGTACATCTATCCCTCCATCTTTCCTTTCGCCAAGTTTATGTTTCTAAACATCCTTTACCACTCTGCAAAGAGGTTCCGACTCCCCACCATCGTCATAGTAGTTCAAATCCTTGCATCTGCATTATCAGGTGAATTCCTGCGTGACCTGGAATCCAGTAAGAGCTTAATTCTATTGGCTTTGGCAACATAACTCAGCTTGCTCAGCCAGTGTCATACTATTCTTAAGTCAAGTTAATATCAGCCAAATGATAAGAAGGCGATTTGACTACTGTTGCACCAACATGTCTAAGTTAAAATGAACACTGCCTGGAAGATTCCAGCGATTTTCTTTATGAGGTATCGAATATTTTACGCGCCGCTACTGCTCCTACTCGGCCTGTCTGTCCTATTTCCAAACTGTGGCCTTTTTCACAATTCTCTATTGTTGCTCTGACATCTCGATCGAAAAGAATTATTTCCTTCGGCGACTTCCTCTTAGAAGTCTAGTGGTAAAAGCTCCGAAATTTCCAAAATTTCCATGAAAAGTTTTTCAGATCTGTGGTTCCGTTAATTAAATGTGGTTAAATGTGCTTAAATTAATATGTGGTGTGGGAAGCTTGGTCGAAATCTTGACTGAAAAGTTGCAATAACCAATTAAGTAAATAAGAGATATTGGTGGTGTGGCAAGTTAGATTGTAATCCTGACTAAATGGTTGTTTGGGGCCAATAAATTAAGTAAGACTTTACAGTTTGTTTCTAACCGAATATACATTTTCTTAGTTTTCCGTATTCGTCAAATTCAGCTTAGCTGTATAAATAATAATATATAGGACAACCTTTCGATATAAATTAGGAATTAATCTAATATTTATAACATACCGTTTTCAACTGCATATTGACTTAAAGATCTTTTTATTCAGGAATATAATTTTGTTTATTATTTTTTAATTTTTTAATTATTGTTTTACGAAAATTTTTTAATGCTTAGTACAGCTTAGTTTGATTTATTTTTTATTTTTAATTGATTTTAATTCATTTTTTTTTGCACAATTCTACTTCAAATTTAACGCAGCTGCACTCTGCTAATTTATTTTTTTATCACGCTTTTAATTTGAATTTTTTTATATTTAAATTTTAAGTTTTATTTTCTATTTTTATTGTAATTCAGCTAAACTGAATGTGTTAATTTGTTCACTTTTACCTAGTTTGCTTACAAAAAAATTATTTTCTTAATTTTTTTGCTGAATATTAACAATTTATATTTTCTTAAATTTTATTGCAATTCAGCTAAGCTGAATTAAATTCATTTGTTTGTTTTTACTTGTTTCCTTACAAAAAATATTTTTTTGAATTTTGGTGTAATTCAGCTAAGCTGAATGTGTTAATTTGTTCACTTTTACCTGGTTTACTTATAAAAAATTTATTTTCTTAATTTTTTTTGCAATTCAGCTGTGCTGAATATTAACAATTTGTATTTTCTTAAATTTTTTGCAATTCAGCGGAGCTGAATTATATGAATGTTTGTTTTTTGCTTGCGTTCTTACCAAAAAATTATATTTTGGAATTTTAATGTAATTAAACTAAGCTGTAATAATTAAATTCCTTGTTTTCTCACATTCAGCTTTTAATTATTTTATTTTTCCGAAGTTTGCTCTAATTCAGCTAAGCTGAATTGTGTTAATTTTCTCTTTTGATTCTAAAAATTTTGCTTTCTCGTTTGCTTATTATAATGTAGTAGAGCTGAATTTAATTAATTTGTTTTGTTTTTTTTTATTTGTTTTGACACTTTTAAGTTTTAATTATTTTTATTTTTCTTAAATTTTATTATTATTCAGCTAAGCTGAATTACTTTATTTTGTTACACATGCTTAATTTTTTTGTATTTTGTAATTTCATTTATACATCCACTAATACTTTAGACTTGTGCGGTTTGATTTTGTTGCATAAACTGAGTATTTCAGAATCTTTTTTTGTTTCTTGTTACTTTTCGGTAAATCCGGCTAAAGCTACTTGGAATTGTTTTTCACTTCTCGTCGTGTTTTTTTTCCAATTGGCGAAATTTTGTTTTGTTGTAGTTGTTGTTGTTGCTTTTTATACGTTTGCCATAGTAAAACTTATAATAGTTGGTAAAAGGTTCAAGTGCATTGTTGTGAGCTGAGCCATAAGAGTAGAATTTACAGGCATTGGCATGACGTTGGTGTAACATAAGCAGAGACTGACTGACTGAATGGTACATACGTACAATAAACGAAACACACGAAAACAACAATTTTCGTTACGTCTGACTAAACGACTGACTGACTGACTGACTCTGGCTGTAAAGTAAAGAAAACACCCCCAAAAACCGAAAAGTGTAGAGAGGAGAGAAGAGCTTAGAGCCGGAGAGAGAGAGAGTTTGGTGCTAGAAGTAAGTGTAGCTAGTAAATAAGAGAAGATGTGGCAGACATTTAATCGACAAGGGATTAGTTAAAAAGGACACTTTTACTACCACACTATGTGAAAAACAGCTCAAATACTTACTCACACCAAACCATATATACACGCTCTATACCACTCTCTCTCTCTCTCTCTCTCTCTAACACACACTTACATGTACATATGTACGAATGTATTGCAAGTAAACAAGCTTGAAAGTAAGTTTGTTTAATTCCTCTCTTTATACGTCTACAATTTAAATTGAGAATTATGGCCTGTTGTGTGATGTCTATGTGTGTGTGCGAGTGAGTGAGTGTATGTATGTTGTTCATATACATTGATAGACTCAAATATCACACACTTTCATTGTTGCCATCAAAAAAGAAAAAAAGGACCTTTAATAGCAATAACAACAAAACGGAGTGATAAGGATTTAATGTCTTGGTTTTATTATTTTTTTCAAGTTTCTTTTTTTTCGGATGCCAGTATGAGTATGAGTATGAGCCCGAACCCGAGCCAGAGTAGTTAAATTCGTAGTTGTGACAGTAATGGTAAGGGTATGGTTAGTGGTGGTCTCGGTGGTGTTCTTAATGCTTTTAGTCTTTATATTTGTATTACTGTTATTGCTGCTGTTGTCGTTGCTTTTTTTTATTTTTTCTCATTGTTTTGTTTTTATATACATATTTTGTTACTCCAACACTGTACGTGCTTAAATTGTTTGGTTTTGTCATTTGCTAGGATTTCAGCTTTTATTCTCTTTCTCCCGGTTTTCGAATCATACACACACACACACATAGAAATAAATTTGTATTTTTTTTTGTTTGTTTTACATTTCATTTGTTATTTTACACGCCTGCAGTTAGGCTTTAAAATAAAATAAAAACCATCAAAATAAAAAAATAAAAATAAATTTTATTAAAACACAACAGTTACAACAGTAACAGTAACAATGATAACAAAAAAAAATTAGGTGCAACGAATTGGGAATACACTTTAGAAATACACTTTAAAGCCATCATAGTTTCAGGCGAACTATTGAAATTTTCTATGTAGCGTAAGGCAGAAAATTATGAGAGGGGCGACTGGCAAAGAATTATTTTTTGACAATTGAGTTAGAATAATCAAGTTACATAGTCTGTATTTATTGATTTAAAAAATTTCAGAAAGCAGAAATATTATTTCTTTAGTGGAAGGTTTGGATGTACGACCCTGAACCATTTAAGAAATGATGGACGCGTTAAAGTAGTCATAAATTTCTATGAAATTGGTAATTCCAACGTTACCACTAATCGAGTCCGTGGTTCATATCCTAGCTTAGATATCTCGTACAAAACGAAAAAATATTTATTTCGGCGACTGACTTTCTCTCAGCAGTCTTCTGGCAAAAATTGCCAGAATACATCTGTCGTTCGGACTTCACGTGGTTCAAATCCTAGCTTAGATATCTTGCACAAGGTTAGGTTAGGTTAGGTTAGAGGACGTGTACTTGTGCAGTACCCGGAGGACGAATTGACCCATTATACAAAGTCCTAGTTTCTCACACCACTTATGTTGTGTGTTAATTTTATACATGAGTGGTGGGACCTACAGTTTAAAGTCGACTCCGAACGACAAATTTTTTGCGAAAGTTTTTCATGGCAATTTTATTTACTCTCAGAGTTTTCGCCAGAAATCTGCTGAGAGGAAGTCGCCGAAGAAATACTTTTTGTATTTTATTTTGATGTCTGGCCTGGGCTTTACGTCTAATAAGCCAACACACTACCTACTAGACTACGGCGACTACTAAAATCTTGTAAAGAACGGAACAATATTTCCTTCGGCGAATCTGCCTCCGTAGTCTTCTAAAACATAACGCCAAAACAAATCTTTCCTTCGAACTTGACATATACGTGCCGCCACTAATGGGGAACACATGAAACAGGTGGTGTTAGAAACTAGGTTGTAATCCCGACTAAATAGTTGTAAAAAGCAATAGTAAGTACAGACCATAAGTAACGTGTCAAGCCGCCTTTTTTTGCCAGATCTACTCTGTGATTAAAAAAAATCTTATAGCATTTGCTATCGCCATGCATCGTGCCGATAGGTTAGAGGTCCTACTTCTTCACCGCGAAAAATTTTTTTTTTTTTTTTTTTGTAAGGCAAGACCTGAAATGCAATCTCATAGGCTAACCTGAAAACAAATCCTTTTTTGGCCTTTACAGATATCAGCAATACGTACATATGTCTCAGTTTAAATTTTACTAGGACGTATATATAATCGATCGAGACATGACATACTGGATCAACGGTATGAAAAAGTTCTCAAAATATTAAATAAACCGTTAGGAATAATGCTACATATATACATAATTGATCACTATAACCATTTACGTTCTGTGTGTTTTATCAATAAGGGGAGGTACCTACAGTTTAAAGCCGAATCCGAACGACAGATTTTATCGAGAAACTTTTCATGGCAATTTTTTGATCATTCTCAGAGTTTTTGCCAAAAATCTGTCAATCGATGAAAAGTTAGGGTCGTCATCAAGTTTCTTTCATTCTAGGATGCAATATTCTTTATCTACACGTGGTCAGAGTGACCTCTTCATATATTACGTGGTCATCTGTTGCCTTGGAAATTATATTCCACTGCTTGTCAGGTACTCATTGTGAGTCTGAGTACATTCAGGTACTTTTTCTACATGGTACTTTAACAGTTTTGGTTACCGTACCAAGTTTTTAAAAATTTATTTCTAAGTGTTACATTTTGACCAATACCTAGTGTAGCTCAACGGAAATCGCCATCAAATAAGCTTAATGTCCATAAAATATGCGTTGTACTCCTCTCTCTCTCTCTGTCGTTCTCTCTGTATATTGTTTAAATGAGTGAGTGAGTGAGTGAGTGCGGGTTTAGTTATAGGTGGGGATATTTGAGTGCTCTGCATGAATAGAATGAATGAATGAATGAATAACTGAACGAGTAGATGAATGAATGAATATAGGCGAGTGTGTGTGTGTGTGTATAACGGTTTTTTTTAAGGATTACCGCTGATTGAAATTGTAAATGAAAATTTATTTTTACAACGTGTTTTTATTTTTGTTACATGTTGTTTTACTCGTTTTGCTCTTTGATGTTGTTGTTACTGTTGTTGCTGTTACTGTTGTTGCTGTTGTTGTTATTGTTATTATTTAAAAGTGACTTGCACAGTTCGTGCCGGTTTATTTTGTTTTTGTTTCAGTCAATTTTTTTTAAATACCCTTAAAGACCCCCGCTTGTGCGCGTTCTCTGTATTTGTCTTTCAATATTTTAATGCTCTTGCTTCTCCCCTTGGCTTTCGTGAACTGCTACTACTACTACTACTACTGCTGCTCCTGCTGCTGTTGGTAGGAATTTAAGTAACATCATGATGTTGTTGTCAACACTATGGTAGCCATAGAGCTTTACAGGACATTTTCTAAAAATCCCTAAATAATGTTTTAATTTTTTTTTGTCCCCTTACAGTTGTGTTATTGTAGATGATGCTTACATGTTGGTTTTATTTTTTCTCTCGTATTTTTTTCTGTGCTGCTGAATTTATTTTATTGTAAAGCAATGTTTTATTTGTTGCCATAGCTGTTGTTGTTGTTGTTGTTGTTGTTGTGCTGCTGTTGTTGCAACAGCAAATGTATTAAAAATTAATTGAGTTACTGACATTTTATTTTAGTATAATTAAATTAAGCATGGATTAGCATTTGATTTTAATTTAGTTGTTGTTTTATTTTTTTCTTCTCTCTCTCTATTTGCTCACTTTTGTTTTTATTAAATAAACACCCACACTTATGCAATATATTTGCTGTTTATAGAAATTGCGTAGCATACTTTTAGTTGGCGTCCGTTGTTAGCCTTTAGCAGGCTTTAGACCAGTTTTTTCTTTTTTTGTTAATTTTCTTTCTCGCTGTGTATAGCTCATTATTTTTCCAATTTTAATGTTTACTATTAGCACTGGCAAGTGGATTAAATAAGCCAGCCAGGTGATGTTGTGTTATTTATTTGAAAAAATTACAAAAAAATTGGAAAAAAATAAAATAAAATACAGAAAAATATTTTTATTTAAATCTCCCATTAATATGCAACACATTTGTTAAATTTATTTTTTTTATTTGCTTATTTGTTGGTTGTATGGTATATGGATAGCATATTATTGCCTAGTGTCTGCTGCTATATAGCTTTCAATATAAATTAATGTTGTTGGATTAACATTAAAATGATAGTAATTATTTGTAATTAGGTACCCTAGCAACATATGTATGTACGTTTATAGGAAGGTAGGGGCAGCAATATTGTTTTTATCCATACTTTATACAGTTTTTTTTACAAAATAATCCTTTGCAACTTAGTATTGGCAGACATACAGTTGTAGGGAATTTAAATGAATATTTTATACGAATAAATTTAAGTTAAATTAAATAAAACATAAAGTTTAATATGAATGTTCGATTTTTAAAAGACAGCGTGGCTCCAACGATTACGGTTAGCTCTACCTTTATCGTCTTCTGAACAAAAACAGACGAAACTCAACAAGAGGTCTAAGCACATGACTTTAAATTTGATAAATTGCAGCACAACAGCCATTTTTAAAACTGTTTATGCTCTGGATAACTAAACCCCGAACGTGAACGCATAAAAATAGTTAAATCTGACTACAAAGTGGTGAGTAGAACGTATCCACTTTTTAAGCACTGCGGAGTGGTTATGGTATGGTAAGATGATAAAGCCATCTCAAAGGATTTGAAGCGTTCCATATGTGCTCAGACGCTGTCGATAACATCGCTTCTGTTAGAGAAAGTGTGGCGAATAATTCGGCTTTGTTGCTTCTCCACAGTTAACACTATTCTACGGCTCAGTATGATGTATTTAAATTTGTATCTCCATCCAGCTCATGCAACGACTTTGCCAGTAGATTGGCTAATTAAGCAACAGGCCCTCAAAGCTGATTTTTGGAAAAAACTTTCTTCAGCGTTGGTCGGTGGTTATGTTGTTCGCTATAACTGAGCTATAACTGCGCCGTATTGTCTCGAAAATTACTCTAGAATAACCAGCAATGTAGAAAAATTTCAATTGGAGATCAAGCGCAGGATCACTCTTGCCAACAGGTGCTACTATGGTGTCAATAGACAATTTAGTAGCAGAGACCTCTTCTCGTACGACGAAACTAACACACTACAAGACACTCATCCTACCCGTGCTTCTTCTGGACCCTACCAAGCACTGATGCAGCAGCTTTGAGAGTGTTCGAGAGAAAAGTCCTACGTAAAATCTTCGGTCCAGTGCGAGTTGGCGACGATTTTCGTATCCGATCCAACAGTGAGCTGTATGAGCTCCTCAACCACATGGACGTTGTGTAGCGTATTAACATCAAGCGGCTGCGCTGGCTCAGCCAGTTCGTTTAAATGGAGGACGATGCTCCGCGAGACGGGTAATTGATGCGGGAATCTGCGGAAGTCGGCGAAGAGGACGACCTTGTATCCGTTGGAAGCACCAAATCGACGAAGCCCTGTCATCGATTGTTGTGACCAACTGGCGTAGAGGCGCTAGAAGCAGAGGCGCCTGGAAGGATGTGTTGAGGCAGGCCAAAATCGGTTAAACGGGTTGTTATGGCCAATTAAGTAAGTAAGTAACCTGCAATTGCGGATTTTATCTGAAAGGTTTCAAACGAGATAATAGCCGAACCACGGAACTCGACCTATTTAGACTTTTTTTGCAAGAGAAGTTTCCAGAAAAAGTAATTGCATGTTGTAGTCAAATCAATTGGAGTATTAAAAATCAAACATTCGCCAAAGTATTGCTGTAACACCACGTGAAATTTGCGAAAAAGTAGAGGGAAACTTAAAACCAGGGCATGGAAATACGATCACAGAAGATCAAAAACACTTTTGAATTTGAAAAGTGTACAAGAATTCGTCGTAATTTTGCCAGGGAATATGTGAAAAGGATTCCCCAATAATGGAAAAGAATATGGCCAGACGAGGGTAATTACAACTTCGAAATAGATGAGTTGGTACATACATATGTATGAATGTGGTTGTAAATGTTTTCACCATAATTGTATATCAAGACTTAAGCCTAAGTAAAGTTGTCGTTGTCTAGTAGGTAATGAGCTGATTTATTAGACCAGAGTACGTAGTTCAAGCAAAAGCATACATATTTCAAACAAAACAAAATTAAATTTCTCAAATCTTTTATTCGGAGTTGATGTTAAACTAATCAGGAATAAAATTAGATTAAATATGGGTGGCTTAAGAAGCCAGGTTGTAATCTTGACTAAGTACTTTTAGAGTACTTTTGAGACTGTATACCTTTGTATAAAATAAGGTTCTTTGGACAAAGTATTTTAAAATTTAAAAATTTCTAGTTACAATTTAATTTATTTACCTTTAGTTGTTTGTATTTGCCCAATTCTATCTCAACTATTTATCATTTTCGCAGATGTGTTCCTTAAAGTATACTTTATTTTTTTTCTCTTAATGAAATTTTCTTTTTCAAAAAGGTAAAGTCATCTCATGTATACTTAAGTAAATTTTTTTTTGCTTTATGAAAAATTAAAAATATTTTAAGAAAAATGTTGGTTTTTTCTCTGTTATTATTATTAAACTTTACAAATGTTGATATAGTAACAAAAAAAGGAAACCCGTAATGCTTTATCTAGCAAACTTATTTATTAAAAAGTGTAGCCTACCTAAGGGCTACAATTTTTTCCGTTCTTTTTTATTTTTTGCTAAATTATTTATTAATAAGAAGAAAATAAACCCACATACGTTTACTACAGAGAAATAAACAAGTAAGGGAAATATATTTTATAAAAGCAAATATGTTTTCTTTTCTATTTTCTAAATTCTTTTTTATTTTATTTTTTCTTTTAAAAATATATTGAAAATATAAACAGGATAGCTGTATATGTGTTCAGAGAAAAAAGCAAATATACGAAAAGTTAAAAAAAAAAAATAAATTGCAAAAGAAAAGAAAGGTTAGAGAAAGGAAGAATTTGTGCTGTTTAGACCCTTAAAACTTTTTTCTCTTTTATTTTTTTGTAATTTTAGAATGTTTTTTTTATACCATATATTTGATATTTAGAAAAATAGACAAGGAAAATAGGATTAGTTATCTTACTTATAGATGACTAGCATGTTTATAAAAACTTTAACGTCAACCAAAGTTTTCCTAGATGCTCTGTGGCTCGTTTAGTTTTCTATACCATACCATACCATACCATACCATAGATATCATATGGTAAACGTATCATATAACAAAAATGGCCTTAAGCTAAATGAAAGATTTTTGCAACATTTGATGCAAAACTTTTTCTACGTTTTCTCTTTTCTTTTACCCCCTTTCTTTAATTTCTTTTTTTCTGTTTTTGGAATGTATGCATGGGTTTTGCTTAAACTATAATATAGAAAATAATCTAAGTCATATCTTGGGCAACAGAAAAATAACAAGATTTTTTACAGCATACATTAAGGCTAAAAGGCTTAAATATTATATGGATTTCTCAAATTTTTTCACTTTTGCCTGCATACAAATATTTATTTAATGAAAATTAAAGTGAACCTTAAAGTATGCTTTGAAATTTAAAAAAATATAAATTTTTTTGAAATATATTTATTATTATTATTATTATTTATAATAATAAATAAAAAATATTGGTTCAATGTGTATATCGGTTTACAGTTTAGCTGGCTGCTGCCATCATCATCATCATCGCCATCATAATCGGTAACATCATAAAGCCGTACACATATGTTTATTTTAAAATTATTGTTAACATAGCTGACAGCTGTCAAAATAATATGTAAATGTTGTTAAAACCCCATATCAAATAATAACAGTTATTTCGCAGCGCATAATATATGTTAAATTATTCAAATTTAAAAAGTATAACAGCAACAGCCACACCAATACAGCAACAGTACAAAATAAATAACAACAACAGTTTTTTTCTCTCTCTCTTGAACAGTAAATTGTAACAAAAACAACAACAACTAAATTTTTTTAATTTAAAGTATTTCCTAAAAACAAAACAATTTTTGAAAAACATGTAGAGATGGCAAGGCAGAAACGTATGCAAATATTAATTTTGTTTAGCAAAAGCATACAATATTGTAACAAAAACAAGAAAAATGCAAAGCTTTAGGCGTTTACATACATATAACAAAAAATTAAATAAAAAGTAAAGTATATTCTAAGGGATTTGAAAGCTTGTTTTAGGATTTGCTATACAACAATTTTTAATTATTTTTTCCTTTTTATTTTGTTTAATTTTCCTATACAGTATTACCTAAAGCTTAAGTAAATTAAATTATATTTTTTATTAATAAGCAAAAAGATAGCGTAAAAAATAAAATTTGTAACATAACTTAGGGCATATTTGCCAAGTAAAAAACTCTGTAAAACAGAAATTGAACTGTCTGTATATTCAAGAAAATGATTGTAAAATAGTTTTTCTAAAAATAGTATTTTATAAAAATTTTGTAGCATATTTTTAGGTGATTTGAATTTTTTAAATTATTCATTTTAATCCCTTGACCATCTTAGTTTCTTTAATTTTTTTTATTTTGATAATATTTGTTATTTGTTTTCTGTCTATTGACCCGTGTGTTGTGTTTCATTACAGATTGTATTTAAATGAGAAATAAAGGGATACAGAACATAGGGTTTCAAAGAAAATATATCCTACACAAATATTTTAATTAGAAAACTACAAAATAATATATACACAATGCTGTAGATAATCGAATACTAGACCCTTTATTATGTACTCAATGTTCCTTCAAGAGAAGGCCATTGGATAAAAAGTAGATTCTCATCATATTGAAAAATGTTTAAAGGTTTGATTGTCATTTCATAATGGAAACGTAGTAATTTTAAATGAATTAGAAACGTCAGTGAAACAAAAACTTATTGCTAACATCATTGGTTATAACAGATGAAAATATTGATCCCAAGATTGCTGCTGGTAAGAAGTGCTTATTCCTATTCATTTTCAGAATGCCTCTTATTTCTTGGTGGCTTTGAATCTTAAGCTGTTCAACCCACTACTTTTAGAAGAACAATACAACTTCCTCTATTTTCTTCGTAATTTAGTGCCTAAACTGTTGGAATACAGTTAGAATACAATTCTCTTTATCCTCGAGAGATAAGCAACCTCAACATACTCACTTAATTTTAAGCATTACAATCTAGCTTCTTGCGCCCTTCATGTCGAGTATGTTAATTTTATCCACTAACGGGGCCCTGAAAGTTTTAGCGTGAAGACGTCAGGCCAGGCAGCTTTAATCTGCTGTTTTTATTCTTAATGTACTGAAGAGGTGCATTAGTCCTGCGATCATACGATCTATTGAACTCCATTTAAACTTTATAGGGTATTTCAATAATGCGTGCAAATGTAGTATCTAGCTTTTAACAAGGTTTAGCGTCTCTCTAGACTCTGTGCGTCTTGGCCAAATTTGTAATTTTTCAAGGTGAGGGTTGCGGGTTCAATTCCTACCCTATCGTCTAGCTAGTTATACCTATACACTAAATATATGGTTGTAGCCCACTAGCTAGTAATGAGTAGTATTTAGGAAATTAAAAATAATTATGAAAAATAAATAATTAAATGCCTTTTACTGATGTAATGCTCCTAGAAGAATGCAACATTAATTAAAAATGTTGTACATTTATTCATATTTGGATTCAATATTTTCACATAAACCCTGTATTTATATTTAAATTAATAACATGAATAACATATGTATTTACATAGAGCTTCGTATTACAAATGGCTTAACTTTTGTTTAGTTTACTATAACTATTTACGTAATGTAGGCATTCAAAGGATTCAGACTCTAATCGCAGGAATATCTTTCCTGTTAGAAATTTTCGCGTTAACTTTAAAATTCACTGCCTTTCGAAAATCAAAATTTATTTGCATTTTCTGTTTACTTATTTTTATAGCTTCTTCAATGCCTTAAAGTATGCTTTAGAATTTTTTTATCTTTATTGAATTAAAGAAATAAAAATTGAATTTAAAATTCCTGTCAGTAGTTTAATCAATTATTTTTCCGTTTTTTATGTGATAGTTTTTATGACCTGTTCAATGCCTTTAGGTATGCAATGAATTTTATCAAGGAAATATTTAAAACAATAAGAATGGTTGCACGTTGAATTGCGATTTGAATTAACATTAGTACTTTTCATTTAAATCGAAAGTAAATTTCTTTCAAGCAAAACTATTTCTTTTATTTTCATTTTAACCCCAAAAAATAGGCAATATAATTTTTCTTACGTTTAGTAAAATTAAAAGTTTTTAATGGTAATTTTTAAGTATTTGAACAGAAAAGCCTTGAATATATTCTACATTAATTATTTTTCCTGTTTTTAATGGATAAATTAAATTTCAATTTACCTAAACGCCTAAATTATAGGCAATATATTTCGCTTTTTGTAGTATTTTCTTTAGAAATGTCGTTCTCTTTTTCTAGTTTTTCTGTTTTATTATTGATAGTATACTGGCAGCACTTTATAGAGTCTCATAAAAGGCATAACCTTGTGTAAGCTCATACGTGGACTAGTACGGTATATGCAAGTGTTCCCGTTATGGTCTCTCATGCATATATCCTTAACTCTCTATACACTTGAGTATAATAATAAAATGAACGCCAATGTGTGTGTGTAGTATTGTGTGTAAATATGTGTGTCTGTGGTAAAGCAGTTTTTATATTTTTACATTAAAATTGCTTACTTAACGCTTCATATTCTCGCTTGTTTTTATTATAGCTTGAGAATATAAGTTTTCATTTCATGCGTTTTTTCTTTTCATTTGACTCTACTAATACTATGCCACTATAATTTTATGACTATTTGTGTTGTCTTACAGATAAAAGTGGCAGCAAAAAAATTGAGGAAAAACGAATTGAAGAAGCAAATATTGTGAAAATTTTTGTTGTTGTAGACATGCAATTTTGAAGCTTTTAGTGTTTTTATGACATCATAGAAATGCATCGTAAAATTGTAGGAAGAGAGAAAAAAGAAACTAAAACAGTAAAATAAAAACATTATTTTTCGTTGTGAAAAATTCACAGTCCTTCATGTACGGGTTTTTCCTTTGGAAAGCTCTATAAATATAATTCAAATCCTGAACTAAACCAAGAATGTTAATGATAATGAAATTCCTAATTTACTCTGCACTCTTCACTCCTGTAAGATAAATATCACTGGGTATATTAAAACATATCCCGTGACTCAAGCCGCAGCTTAGATGGTGCATGACCTAGAATTTCACAATTCAGAAAATTTCTTGTCCATATGGTCGTTTGCAAATGATATGGGCGGACTTGAAGCTCTTTGTCCACAAATTTCTTAATATCCGTTGTATTACGGTATTTACGGTCAAATGGGAGCCGTAGTCTAGTAGACAGTGTGTTGGTTACAGCCCATGTGTCAATCTCTAGCTCAGATATTTCGAGCAAAACTAAATATGAAAAAATACTTCTTGCGGCGAATTCCTGTTGGTAGTCCTTTGACAAAACTCAGAGTGTGACTAAAATTGCCTTGAAAACCTTCTGAAACATTCGTTTTTGTGAATCGACATTAAACTGTAGGTCCCTCAAATCATGAATAAAGAGAACACAATGGCTTATAGTCGCCGTAGTCTAGTAGGTAGCATGTTGGCTCATTAGACGTCAGGTCACGTGGCTAAGACAGTAAGAGGAAGAGATGACAAGCTCCAAATGATTCTAGGCTGATCAAATGTCTGATGGGCTTTATGTTCTCTCAATACAATGGAGTCTATGCAGCGTAAGACATTCAGTACAGTGCAAGTTAGTAATGATTTCTGCATCCAATCCAGCAATGAGCTTTGAGAGCTTCTCGGTGGCTCGGTCAGGTCGTTCGGTTAGTAGAAGCTGTTCCGATGAAATGGGTTTTTTATGCGGGAGATCCACTAGAGTATCTAAGTTGTCTGCTTTGGTTGGTGAACACGCTTGGAAGGCAGTGTTTAAGCAGGCAAAAATCCCATGAACGGGTTGTTGAGGTTAATTAAGTAAGTAAGTGCAATGGAGACTATACGTCAAATTTTAAGTTATTTTACTTTGACGACCAAATACATTCTGTTCTAGAATTTTTATAACTCAACAAATGCTAATACAGGCTCGACTTAAAACGTTTCCAATGCTTTTGGCCCTGTCAAAAATATCTCAACCTGTTAAAGTCTTTCAACACAATATTCGCTGTGAAGATGAGAATCTCTACATAGTATGTGAGCACGTTTCGGGAGACCCTGTATATTTATTTTTTACGTTCCCTTTTAAGGCATTAAAAATATCTCTAATCACGGTTCTATTAAATCAGCACCAGCAAAAAGGTCATTAAATATTATGCACAGAATATCAAACAAATATAGTAGAAAGGATAAGGAAAATTAATGAGCATTAAAAAAAAAAATTAAATGTTAATGAAAGATCCTAAAAAGAATCTTTTTTTAAAAAAAAAAGAAGAAAAATAAAATCAAAATAAATTACATTTTCCCACCAATTTTTTGGCCCTCAAAAAATATTGTTAAAACGTGACTTAAACTGCAATGGTAACATGGCTTACAAACCAACGTCTGCTGCTCTAATAATGATATATACCTGCCAATTTCACTGTCAATGTATTAAAGAAAATTAGTTTACCAGAGATTTAAGATTACGGGCATTATTGAAAATGGCGTTTCTATTATTTGCTTAGCATCAATACCTTCCCTTAGCAAAAAAAAAAAAAGTCGAAAGAATCCCAACTACTGTTAACATTCCCATACGAAATTTTCCAAGAGGAAAATTGAAATTTGTGTTCTTTTCGAGTTTGTTTTTTTTTTGCTTCAAAGATTTATATTCTCACAGCATACTTTTAGGCGAAAGTTTTTTTTTCTTTTTTTTTTGTCAATGGAGTGAGTGTATAAATACTAATGTATGAATAAATTTATTTTACACATGTGTTTTTCCATTTTGTTTGGTTTCCTTTTCTCCAATTCTTTTTTTCTCTTTTTTTAGGGTTAAAAAGAAATCTAAAAAAATATATTGAATTTGTATTAAAGCTTTTGAACGAACTAAAAAAAAAGGACAAGACACAGAGAATCGATTTTTCTCTTTGAAAACAGCTTAAGGTATTAATCGTTGCAGAATGAAAAAAGGAAGGTAAATGAACTAAAGCATACTTCTAGGGGGCGTACAAAAGAAAATTGGAAAAATGTTAAGTTTAAAAAAAAAAATATTTGCTTTAAATTTTAAAATTTAAAAATATTTTCAAATCTAAGCTTTAAAATTTAGTCATTAGAGCATTCGTTGTCTACAGGAAGATGTAGAAAAATTAACTCCAAAATGGGCTCAATGTGATCAGATTTTTATCAAAAAATATTTTTGCAATTTAAAGTGAAAAAAAAACAAAAAAAAAACATACGAGAATAGTTATAAATAAGGATCAAGGAACGGAATTTCGAAAGGTGGAAAAGAAAAATTGACAACAATATAACGACAGTAAGGTTCTAGAAGTTGCCAGACCAAAAACATTAGCGAAACCTAAAAGAAATTATGAGATTAGAGACTAAAAAGATGAAATTATAATCACAAATAGAAGACCATAAAAACTATAAAAGAAAATAACAACAACAAATCAACAGTAATGTTCTAGAAGTTGTCAGGTCAAAAATAAATGAAGTCTAAATACAGCAAAAGGTAATATTACTAATCAATTGTATTAGTATACTTATTAGACTCGACTTCTTATTTTTCAACATGCTTTAAATATCATTCAAATTTTTGTATAAAATTTTCGCTATATAATCGATTTGCTTCATAAAACTGAAGTCTATTTTAGGGGAGTTTTAATGTTCTTTTTAAATGTTAAACAAAATGATGACTATAATTAGCCATTAATAACAAAAATACCCAAGAATAGAAGGTAAATTAAGTACAAATTAAACTTACAGCTTTTAAAAACAGAATTTTGCCAAGGAATGAAAACTTACCTGGAAAGAAAAGAAAAAATAGAAAATTAATTAGAATTACTAAAAATAATTAAAACATAAGAATTATCTATAAAAATTTATTAAAGTATACTTTAAGGAGGACTTAAAACAATATGTTTGAAGTAATTCAATTTTATATTAAAGTCTACTTTAAGGCGAATTAAAAATAGTTCGGTTATGCAGTTTATTTAAAAATTTTGCCATAAATTTCTTTCACAAAAACTTTATTGCCTACTTCTGGGATCTATTTACCTGTTTTTTTGGTTAAACTTTATAATTAAAGTATACTTTAAGGAGGACTTAACACAATATGTCTGAAGTAATTCAATTCAAAACATTAAAGCCTACTTTAAGGCGATTTAAAAATTGTTCGGTTATGCAGTTTATTTAAAATTTTTGCCATAAATTTCTTTCACAAAAACTTTATTGCCTACTTCTGGGAGCTATTTACCCGGTTTTTTTGTTAAACTTTATAATTAAAATGTTCATTTCATACACATCATTTCCATTTAATCGAAAGCCATAAACTGAAAATCATATTTTGTGTTTTTTTACTTGATAGTTTATTAACCTTTTTGACAAAAAAAAAAACGAGGAGAAAGATAAGAATGTTTTAGTATAATATTGCTATTTCACCTTTACGATTTGAAGCAGCAGGAAAGACCTGCCTCGTGTTTGGTATTTAAAAGAAGGTGGGGGAAACTTTTTAAGACTTCTATTTTTTTATGGCTGCACATAATATTTTACATTTTTGCCATAGATATGTATGTATTCACATAAAATACAAGTTGGCTCATCATTTGCTAAGACTGAACGTGCTCATACATTTTTCATTTAATAAAACTCAACTCTGCGCTGCTCAGCTCAGCTCAGCACAACTCAGCTCGTCTTCAGTTTCAAGGCAATACCCAATGATAGATAGAGTGCATTTAACAAACAAATGATGCAGTTTATAAAACTTTTAGTCGTTTTTTCCTTTTCATTTTTGTGATATTTTTTAAAAGTAAAGCAATACACAACAACAACAACAACAACAACAACAACAACAACAACAACAACAACGCCAACAATAATTTAAGAACAAAAAATAACCTGAAGAAAATTCAAATGATGTTGACTGGTATCCATACCATACTGCTGGTATACAACAATGCAACATACTATTGGTCTTCATGATGATAATGTTGATGATGATGATGATGTGAATGAGAATCCTTGTTGTTTTGTTTTCTTCCTTACGTACTGAAAATAACGTATGCAAACACTTTTGCAAAATCTTAAGAACGAAGTCCATAAAAATTTAAAGAGTTTATGTGAGTTTCCGTTCATTTCCATTTTATCTTTCGTTGCGCTGCTGTTTGTTGCATTTCAGTTCTTGTTTTTTTTTTGGGATTTTCTTCATTTCGAAATTTACTACTTTTCATCAGTTGATTTTACTATAAAAGCAGCGCACAGCAGCAGCAAGCACCACATTGATGTTTAAACGTGCCTTAAATTAAAAGGTATCAAAAACAAAAAGAGCTTCTCTTAGGCATTCGTCGTTTGTGTTGAGGGTGGGGCCGGCCCTGGTTTAAAAATTGAAAAATCCTAACAAACATCACAAACTCAAATAAAGTAGCTGGGAAAAGTATACAAACTTACTAAATGAAATAAATTTGTTTTCATTCAGAGTTTTTATTCTGTTTTTTTTTTTTTGCTTTTTATAGAAAATTTTAAGCACGTCCAATATGAAAACGAATGATGTGCCATCAACGTGCTTAAGTATGGCAGTGTAGAATATTTTCATCATTTTCAATATTATCATGATGATAATAATGATCATCATTCTACTCTATTTTACAAGTATTGGCAGTACTGTGGTATGAAAAAAAAAAATAAAACCAAAGTAAGTTTAGAAAAAAGGTGTAATAAAAAGTAATCTATCGCGTTGTAAAAATATTCTTCCTTTAAAAATTAAATTTTTTTTTTTTAATTAAATTTATTTTTGATTTCTATTTGAATTTTTTCAAGATTTTTCAAATTACATAAAAAAATATATACATCACAACTCGCGTCCTATAGTCCTTTATATGTGTACAAAGTTACAGTTTCTTAGCTGCTCCCGTTAAAAAGTTCGCCATATATCCTTTTTTCAGAATTGCATAAAAAAATTTTTATTTTTGCAAATTATGGTTTCAATGGTCTTTATGTAGCGTGTTTCTAAGAATTGATTAAACTTGCTGCAAAAATAAGTAATAGCTAAGGAAAAAATGTGCCTTGTTATACAATTTTTATGCGATATAGGATAGAATGCAAGCAATCATTTCAGTAAAATAGTCAAAATCATCATGTTGATACTGTAGCCTTTGGTTTGTAGGTTTGTAACCTTTTGACTAAGGCTGGTTGAATAAAGATGTATGCCCCGGTAGCTTTGTGATGTGAATGTCAAACCGCCTCACAATTTCATTAAGAGATTCGCAATAAACTGTTTAAAAGTCGCTGGGTTAAAATACAGCTTAAGGAAATACGATAACCTTTCAAAAAGTGGTAGAAGTACTTCTCTGTAGTGTAATTGGGTTAAAGGCTTAGCTGTTTTTGCCTTTAGTGGATCGTTTTAATTTTTAATGATAAAATATTGTACTTCTGTTTACTACACCTTCCTGTATTCATTATTTACTGTACTAGCATCACGATAATGATGATGATGTTATTGGTAAGTTTGTTTTGTTAAAAAATTATTTTTTTTTATATTTTTTTCAATTTTAAGTTCCCCAGTGACTAACAACAAATAAGCCTTGACAATTTGTCTACTGCTATTGACCACCAACACCACCACACTGTTTTGAGCTCCATTTATATCGAAGAATATTTGCCAATATCATCATTAAAGAGAAACGTAAGATAATAAATAAACTCATCCTTAAATGCTGTTACCAGCTTGTTGTTATCTGTGTTTGCTTTCCTTGCTGTTTACTAGCTTTTTTAAAATACAATTGACATAAATCCTCTGAAGAAATCTCCTGCTTCAGGTAAAATAAAGAAATATGTCTACTTTGATAGAGAAATAAATATTGGGCAACTTAAAGTGCAGTTTTTTGATTGTCAAATACTTTGAAGTTTATTAAAATCTTATGTTTGATAGCAAGATTTTTGGGTGATTTATCTGCCACAGTCCTTGCTACTTTACCATGCCATTCCTTCAAACAACTTGGTGGCTGGCTATAAAGCAAGTTTACGTTGATACGTATTTTTATGCCTGATGTTCTTTCGTACGCTCGTTTATTCGTTCGTTTTACTATCTTTTGATGACACTCTTAAAACTTGGTAAAAAGGAAAAATATAAAAATTGTTAACAGCAAAACCAGAAGGAAAGATAACCAAAACAAAGGCATTTACGAAACGCATTTTTATTTTCGGACCTGCCGATACAAAGATCCTGGTTTTTATGGAACCTTCATAGCTGCCATATAACAGGCATAGGCAATACAGGACTTCACCAAGTATCAGATTCTCTTTAGTTTAAAAATAGAACGCTTTTGAAATTTCCCTTTAGCGCTGGTCAATGCAAACCCATTCAAAGTCATCTGCTCTTTCAATGAAATTGGAGTTGTTATGGCTTTTCCACCATTTCCGTTTACTTGTTTGCCTGTAAGTATGCACCATATACGCGTAACAGCATTTTTTCTTGTTTTTTATTTTTATTGTCTTCGTTTTTATGGACTTCCTTGTAAATGGAGTGCATTGCGTGGTATTTGTTAACATTTTAATGACCCTTTTTCGTTGACTGCGTACAGGCATTATTGGTAAAGTAATGGAAAACATGAGCTTTAAGACGTGGTAACATAACAATAATGGCTTTAATTACGTTTTAAATTTTTTCCATCAGGAAATAGCCTTTTTTTCCATTAAAAAAATTCCATTTCTTAAGTTCATAAAATTGAAACATACTTTAAGGGATTTATTTAAAAAATTTTAGATTTAGGAAGCACGCCATAAATTGTAGCATATTTTTAGGTCGGTTGTAAACATAATTTATAAAATAGAAGTTATTTAAGAATAAAATAATATTTTTTACAATTTTAATAAAAAAATCACACACTGAAGAATTTATTTTCAATCCCATTGTCCCTTATTTTAACATATTTTTTGGAGTTTTTTCGAAACAGCATATTTTTAGGCTGCCTAAAAAATTTTTTTTTGAATTTACTTTTATTCAACTCAATTTTTTTTTTTCAAAGAAAGGCGGTAAGTGCCATCCAGGTCCAGCTGCATTGTATATTTGAGAGCATGATCATCTCTGGTGGTGGTGATATAAACTGGACACAAATTTAAAGATAGGAAGGCTTAAGAAAACAGGCTACATGAGGTGAACTAACATTACAATTACGCATATGGAATTTTGTCTAAAAATTCGTGATTAACCCGGATAACCAGACTGCGATCATTTCCGGGGATTTGTCAAGGAAATATCCTTTAATTCACATGTCAAGCTTATACATTGCAGGTTGTTAGTAATAACGTTGGAATTAGAATTGCTAATGAACTAGATAGGATAAATGCTTCGCTTAGTCTCAAGAGTTCTCTGGTCTGCTTTGTCTGAAAAAGATCACTTGCACTCTTTGTAAGCTGTGCTGGATCTGGAACTCATCTCATGCTTAGCTACTTTTTTAACGTATTTTCTTCCACTGCATTATTAAATTTCTACCAGACCACTTGCCTATTGGAAGGTATGCTAGACCTTTCCTTGAATGATTTGCGCTTGTGAAGAAAAAAACTAATGTTTCCTCCAAGTGTTAGTGTGCCCAGCTCTAGTTATGAAGGCAGAAGTTCTTGAACATGACTGACAAATTCATTCTCATGTTAGACTTTGATCGTGGTGTATTAGTGGTAACTCAAACTTCAAGAAGGGACAATTAAACTAAGCTTACAATTTATCAAAGGTATACTTTTGGGAACCTTTTAATAATTATTTTAAAGCCTACTTTCAGGACACATGCTGTATTAAACATTTTTTTTATTAAATTTCTTCTTTTGCTTTAAATTTTTCCAATATTTTTTCTCTCACTCTCTCTTCTAATATTATTTCTAGCAATTTCATTACGTTCCATTTCTGTATATATTTTTTCTTTTTTGTCAACAACTTGTCATATTTTGTTGAAGCATAAGCAAAAGAAAAAAATGTTTATAAGCAAAAAATATCAAATGAGAATTCCAAACATTTTTGCCTTTACTTGGCACCAGAAAAAAAACGAAACAAAACTAAGAAAAAGAAAATTCTTTTGGGGTTTTTCTTATTACACTGGTCTTTGAACGCATAAAAAGAAACGAAGAAAAGGAAAACAAAAAAATTTGAAAGAAAAGCAAAAAAAAACCTTAAGAGAAAAGGCAGCAGCATACAACAGTATGTGTGAGTATAGGAGCTGTTGCCTGCTATAGTTGTCTACAATTTCAATAAAATTTTATTAACGAATTCCGTTTCGGTATTTTGCGATATTCAATCGATATTATTACAACAATGACACCAATGAACAACAAGAAAGAAAAAAAAAGAAAACCATTGCCAAGCAGCAACAGCATTTGCTACAGCCTTAACAATCAACAGAAGAAAATGAAAAAAATTGTTTTCGTATAAAGAAGTCAATGGCTTGACTAGGAAAATATTTGAGAAAAAAAAATTTGGAATTTTTTTCGTGAGCAAGACGAAAATTGCTTAGATGTGTGTGTGTTGCTAATGTTAGCAGCAATTGCTGTCAGTTGTTATCGTTAAAGCTAAATATTGTTGTTCTACAAAGTATTTGTTTGCCTTAAGAAGGCATTTTTTTTCTTCCAAGATTTTCCTTACAAATGCTTAATATTTGTTTGTCATTACTAGCAATTTAACTTGGCTGCACTGATAGAAAAAATAGAACAAATCTTCCTCCTGCAGCTATCAGAAATTCACAAATTTAGAAAGAGAAAAAAATTTTAAATTTGACAAGAATAATTTCAGTTTAAAGACCCAAAACATCAAACCCTTGTTATTTTGATTTTGAAAATGTTTTTATGTGTTTGATTTCCTCAAAAACATTTCTTGTTCTTATTGTTTTCTAGCTCTTTAGGAAACTGCCATCAATAATCGTATTTCTGTCAAATTTTCAGCAAATGTGTTTGTTTCTGGCTAAATAAGCACAAGTCTCCTCACTTCAACAATATAACTCAAGGCAGAGCACATCTATTAAGGACTAACGGCAACAGTGTTGATGGTGGCATGGTGGTGATAATGTGCAATGAGTATCATTATCAATAATTCATTTGTTTTAAAAAGAAATTGAAATTCTCTATAGGGATTCTCCAACGTTCTCCAACACAACCCAACCCAATCCAATCCAACCAACAACATCTTACTCAGCAGCTTTTTCTAAACGACAACAGAAACTTTTGTTGAAAGTATACACATATTAGGCAAAAAACAAAACGAAAACAATGAGAATAACAAAAAATCTTTTTTTTTTTGTTGTCGACTTTCTAAACGGAAATGCCAAGAGAGAAAAGTAGAAAAAATAAAATTTATTTTGATAATTTCAAAGTTTTGAATTACCCCATATAGCATATTAGGGGCGCCTAAATGTATGCAGCAGTTATTTGTTTGTTTTTACGCCGAAAAACATTGCTTGTTTGTTTGAATTAAGATGCTGGTCGGCGTTATTTGAAAAAAAAAAATAATTGCATACTTATAGGATTTTTAAATATTATATCTTATAATAGATATATTGAAGGACACTTAATTGCTGTAGATTTTTGTGACTCTGTAATTGAAATTCATTAGACATCCTTGTAGTCGTGCAATTACGTATATTACTACCTTAAAATATCTGTTTAAAAACATATATAAAGCATACTTTAAGGATTTTTAAGTCAAAAAGGAAGGTTTTAGGCTTATCTATAAGCATAATAAAAAAATTTAAAGGGTCTTCGTTTCTTAATGCGTGCTAAGAAGATTTGTAAAAGGCAACTTCTTTTTCTTTTTCCTGTGAAATATCGTTGTGATGAAATTGAAATGATATGGCTTTAAAGTTTTTGCTTAGGCGGATTTTTTGGCCATAGTGATAGGTCGTAGGACTTAAAGCAATACGGAATCAATGTTTTTCAATAGACGGTGTATCTTCTAAATGTCAACCCTCAATGGTGACTGCAGTCTAGCAGACAGAGCGCCCAGAGCGTAATAAGCTACACTTAATTGGTTTCCTTCTGGCCTTCTATTGCAGTAGAGATCCACGATGGTCAACATCGATTTGTCAACCCTCGATGGTGACTGCAGTCTAGCAGACAGAGCGCCCAGAGCTTAATAAGCTACACTTAATTCGTTTCCTTCTGGCCTCCTACTGCAGTAGAGATTCACGGTGGTGCCTGTAAGGTGTCTGCAGTTAAATACTGTTCCAACCTGGACTATGGACATTCTGCAATTCTGGGAGGATACATCCGCATCGACTACATGGTTCGTTATAATTTTCTCGCTGTCAAACGCATAAACAATGCCAGGAATTCTCGGCAAAGAGCAGAGCGAGGAGGGGCGAGGAGTGTCCATAGCATTGATGGCGCCAGAAGAAATTTTGTGGAGTGGGGACAAATATTTGGAAAGGTATGTATGCTCTACAAAAGAGAAAGGATATAGAAAGACAAAGACTCTTCCCAAACCAACCAACTATAAAACGAGTTGTGACTCAGGCACCATGCTATCCAGGAATAGCCTAAGGTTGATAGCCGGTCTTTTGACAAGGCACTGTACTTAATCAGAATTGGGGCCATGTCGATCTCAACATTTCGATTCTGTGACGATGAGAATGAAACATCGGGGCGTATTCTTGGAGCCTGTGAGGTATTAATGCATTCCTGAAGGAAACACCTCGGTGAATACCAGGTAAGAAATTGGCATTGTTAAAACTGTGATTTGTCGGGACAATAGGCTTGAAGGAGACGTCCTAGGCACACCTTATAAAGTATAAGGGGAGTACAAAAGATTGTATGGCCTTTTCACCATAATAATGAGCTAAGTGAGGGCCGAGTGTTTAATTAGAAAATAAATATAGCGCTTGATTGGTCCTACTTCTTGGAGATATTAACTAAAACCAATATATTGCTTTGTAATAAAGCAGCTGAGCTGAAAATTGCGGCAATAAATTAGAAATAAAGTTACGTGGGAATCTTTAATTATCATTACACATTTTTATTATTCGTTTATTATTCCATTCATAAATATTGCATACTTTTAGGTTATTTTGTTGGTTTCATAAATTAAAACATATTTTTAAGCACTTGGAAATTAAATTTCTTTTGACACGCAATTTTTTTTCTCCTTTTTAGAAACTTTTTTTAATTAAATATTAAAATCTTTAAAAGTTTGTTAGAAAAAAAAAAAGAAATCTGCCAATATTTTTTTTGCTGGCCTTGTAAGTTTTTTAAAGAACTCATTAAAAAAGTTTCATTACAAAATTTTTTTTTGCTTGCGCCTTACCAGCTTAAGACTAAAATGAAACTTTCTTATTAGTTTTAGCCATATTTTGTTTTTTTCTTATTTTTTATTTTCTACCATAATATAAAATTCAATACACAACAACTTGCTAACAAGTTTAACAAGGCAAACCAATTGCAACAGGCTTTAAGCCTAAATGTATACGATACTTTTTTCATTTTGATCGAACTAAATAAAAAAAGAAAAGTAGAATAAAAAGGAATTGCTACAGCTTCATCTTGACGCCAAAAGAAAATGAGAAAATAATGACTAAGTAAATTGAGTGACACTACGCCAACACCGCCAACATTGAACACTTTTTAAGCATTAAAGAAAATTGAAAAAAAAAAGCAGAAAGGAACTCAAGCAAGACAAGCAGACTTTTGGGGGATTTCTTTTTTACTTCTTCCCTTACTTTGTAACATTCTCTGTAATAAAGTAACACCACAATCAATATGACATCTTTGTTGTCTTATGTCTTTGCCAAATTGAATAAGGCACGGGTGGAAAAAAACCAAAGTTTTGAATTAAGAGTTTTGGCAAGGAATAGCGTGTTGCCAACTAACATTGTCATTGTTAACTGGGTATGATTTTTACACAGTCATCATAAAGCTATTGTAAGCACCTGGTGTCACAAACCTTTTTCTTTCACTTCACATAATGCCAGCAGCCTTAGTTACGATGGCATTGGCAGCAGCAGCGCCAGCATTACCATTGGTATTCTCCTCTTCTTGATGGCTTTTCTTTGTCGATACAAAAAAAAAAAAAAGGAAAAGCAAAACAATCTAAGGATACCACATTTCACACACCACAAAAATAACAATGGTGTGAAGGTTTCTTTATATTTTTATTTGTTTTTCTTATTATTGTTGTTGTTGTATTTAATATAAAACTGTGGAGACATTAAAATGAAGAGTGACAATTATAATTGGCACACAAGAATTTTCAATGGACCCTACTTTAAGGGCATAAGAACAGGATGAAGAAGTATTAAGGAATTTTGTTGCCTAAAAATATGCAATAAATTGCTAAGAAATGATGAAAATTGGCAGAGAATTTCTAATATTTGTATTCTATTTCTTATATTTGAAACGATTTTGATATCAAAAGTTTTTAAATTGGTTTTAAAATGATGGCACTTAATTTTGCAGTATCTCATTTCCTAAAAGTAGGCAATTGAATTCTTAATGTCTAGTAGTTTATTTTGTAGAGATATAGTCCCTAAAAGCTTTTAAAAAAGACAAGTTCTACAACAATTTTTAATCGTTTTAGATTTAATGATACTTAATAGCACACTATACTGGTCATTTGGGCGCCTAAAAGTAGTCAATTTTGTTGTTAAATTTCTAAACTCAATTTATTTCAATTTGTGCTTTAAGGCAGTAAAGCTTACTTCATGTTTATCGTTTTAGAATTTCTTGGCATCAGTAAAATATGGTAGGATACCTAATGGCATAGCGGTTCCTAAAAATATGCAACAATTTTGATTTTGCACTCTATTACAGATTTTAAGTGTTACGTAGTGATTTCGAATTAAGTTACTGAGTAAAATGATAGGATTAACCTACAATAGCAAGTATACAGCGACCTATAATAACAACAGACCCAAGTTTTGGGGTGGAAAATCCATTTAAAAGTCGTCTGAGGAAAAATTAAAATCAGGATTACAGTTTATATTCTTAAAATTTCATTCATTTATTGTACAGCCTACTTTTAGGCGTTACCAAAGTCATGACAATTATATCACAGCAACATGTCTGTTTTAAGGCGAAATTATAAAATAAAAAACCAACAACAAAACAAAGTCGTTAACACAATAACTTTGATGTTAAAATGAAAACAAAAAAAAAAAAAAAGTTAAAAAGAAAAACATTTTAAAGAAAAGGTGACTAGACTAACAACAATCTGCCATACATTGTCGAAAGAAAAACTTAAAGAACCAACACCTACGTACTGTACACATCTACACGCACCGAAAACAAAAGCTGAACAATAAAAAAGGAAAAAAAATTAGAAAAGATTGAAATGAAAATATAAAAAAATCGTTTTTATAAAAAGTTTACGAAGCGTTAAGTTTTATACTAAACACAAGACGCACATATAAACACACACACATACACTTACACACACTCACTCTATACATATTTAGATTATTATTTATACCTTTTGCCCATGTCTTGAATGCCTTACTAAACAATCATTTGACGCCATCTTGGGCGCCATTTTTGTCAAGTCATATTAAGCGAATTTTTGACGAAAATTGACGTATACAGCTCTTATACACACACACACTTAGGCACTCGCAATGTGTGAGTAAAAATAAGTCTTGAAGAAAATTGTATTATACCAACAACAACAAATCAACAACAGCAACAACAACAATATCCCTACATTTGAAGACTCATCTAAAAGCAGTATGGTAGAGCAACTACAACAACAATTTTTTTTTCGAAGTATAACTACAGGCGCACCGATATTTACATTATTTTGCAAAAAGTTTAATTCTCCTCTTTTTTTTTCTTCTTGAAACATTTTTTATTTTTATTTCTCTTTGTTTTGTTGTTGTTTTTTTTTGATATAAAAAATTAAAATAAAAAAAGCGTTGAAGAATAATTGATGCAGCATGTGGTTTTGCAAAAGAAAAACATTTGCTTACCCAAGAATTTATAAAACTCAAAAATTGTTTTGCATATTTTCAGGGAACAGCGTATACACACACACATATTGGATAGGGGTAGAATTTAAAATATACAATGTATAGATTTTAGAAATTGTTTTCAATAAAAAAAAAATATACAAAAAACTTTAAGAAAGGGAGACCTCACAGTATGGTTTATGGTTGAATTATGCAGGAAATTCTGAAATTAAAAACCTACCAAATCCAAATTAATAGCACCGTGAGTATGTTCTTGTGTCTAATGTTTTACTATAAAAAAAAAACATGATTGAAAACCATTTCTATTGATTTCTATTCCATTCATCTCGTAATGAAGTCAGCTCTTAGATCTGAAGGTACAAAAGAAGAAGTAAGGCAGTAATTTCCAATGCTAGAAATGGGTTCACGATATGCCAGAGTACGGACGTGACCATGTGATGTGCTGGTCTACATTCAATATACATGCAATACCCCACCCTTAAAGCCAAGATCTATAGCCACTGTAAAATCATCCGAAGTAGGACTAGATCTGAACTTAATGCAGATAGGAAGGTGATGAAGATGTAATGCTTAAAATGCAAAGCAATGATGCTGACTGGTGCGAGACCAATTATTCCGTAATTGTCGTTTAGCTTTAGCGGATGTTGCTTCGTATGGTATCATAACGAGCTATGTGCGCTCGAGTAGGCCTTGATTTAACTAAGCTGCCAATCGCCCTTATTCTATCCTAAATCTACAAAAAAAACCTTGCTTTTCACACTCCATCAAACTATTTCGATATGAACGTTTCCTTTAATACCAGAGTATATTCAAAGGCTCACACACACGACTTCTTAAGACTCAATATTATTTTTGTTAAACCAGCAAGATTTTAGCTTTTTGCATCAACGAATGAATAGCCCTTAGCTAATAATATCAAAAACCAAAGAGCGTTGAAAAAACTTTCGCCCCCTTTTAGAAAAATATCTGGAGCACATATAATTTTCGACATGTTTGCTCTTTTTAAAATTCTTGAATAACAAAAATTATTTTTTCTTTTTATTTTATTTTTTATTTTTATTATACGAGAGTACACATGCTCAGCCACTACCACACTACCACTACCTTTTAAAAATCGTGATTTTTATTTGTGTATATATTTTTCCAACAAAAAAAAAAAAAAAACGAAAACAAAACTAAAAAACAAAAAAGCAACGGCGAAAAAAAGCAAAAATAACGCAGCTTTAACACAGTCAGTCAATTCGTTATAATTTCACAGTGTGTTAAAAAATCGTTTGTTGGTATAAAAAAAAACAAAAAACTGAATAAAATTTGAAATTTAAATTTCCGTTACGTTACGTTAGTAAAAATTGTATATATTGGTGTTGGTGTTTCTCTTTCTCTCTCTGTCTCTTTATTTGTTATGCTGTCCCTATAACATTAATGGTATAGTTATGCCATAGTATTGGTGTAGTGAGTGTAACATATGTTTTTGTTTTATATATCGTTATTGTTGTTGTTGTTGCTGGCATTGTTATTATTGTCTATATCATTATTGTTGATTTTCTTGCTGTTGTTGTTGTTGTGCCTTGTTCTTCATGCTTGCATAATCAAGGTGCTTTAAAATATAACAGCAACAACAACAACAACAACAACAATGATAATATTATCCAACAGTTATAACAACAATAGAGAGAGGAAAAATGTTAAATACCAACATATGGTGGCAGATAAATAGTTAAAGATGATGACGTTGATGGAATTATTTCGAAATTATAAAGCATACTTTAAGGAAATAGGCGTGTTTCAAATTAAACAGGGAAATCATTTCAAATATTTCATTCTATGCGAGAATGTTAATGTGCATGGATTGTTATCTTTAATAAATACGGAGATTTTTCCGTGTTGATTTTAATGTTAAGTCATCAAGAAGAGCATTTCATTAAATTTGAATTTTAAAGCATACTTTTAGGTATATAAACATGGAAATTATATAGAAAAGAGGGAAATTGATAATTGCAGAATATTTGAATGAAAAATTTAAGCTTATGGCTTAACATCAACTAAGTGTAAAATGTTCTACTTAAGTTTGAAAACAACCTTCAGAGAGGAATATGAGTTCATGTATTTACCCTTTTGCAGAGGAATGACAGTCTCACGTACGAATTCATTTGCATTTTCTGTTGTAACAGCCTTAGTACCAGCATTGTTGAGAATAACCGTCCAATGTATCCTTCGGAGACAAAGAGTATTATTGAATTATTATAGATGTGGTGCACACACTTCTCTAGGGACTAAATGACCACTTTTATTTGAGCAAACTTTCGTATATCTTTCCCCGATGTATTCTACTACTGAATTCGCACAATGGGAGTCCTTATAGCCATTATTTCAGCTTACTATTATAATCGGGTTGTGCAAAGAACACTCCAATATCAAAGAGTTTCAAAAAGATTTCTCAGCCAAATTCTTCGCGTAATTTGGATTCGACAGTGAATACTTGTATGAATGAGTTCTGGTGGTGTTAATCATTATCATAATACGGTCTATCCGGTATCAGCAAACTAAGGCTTCTTTAAAGTATCGTCAAATGGTGAGCCAGATATAGAAGTTCACGAAAAACCAGAGACAGTTACTCCTTCTTAAGAGATGTACAACTTTTGCAGTTATCAGCCGGTAAGCAAAGTCTCACCGTGTGTCAACCCATTCTACAAGACCTATGAAAGTAGATACAGTAACAGAAATATCCCTATGAGGCAGTTCAAGTAGCTGATTGGTACACTTTAGCTTCCATTTAGGCCAGATGACTCTGACAACAAAGTAAGATTTTTTCTCTTCCCCGGATTTATCAGCAGCAGTCAATATTCATCTTTTTCTGATAGATGCCTATTAGAAGCAAAAAGTATACTAAAATACGACCTTTCCTAGGAAAAAAGAACTTTGTTCTCTTCAAAATTTTTTTCATCAAAGATTCATACTCCATGAGCCTCAATTGTGAAATAAGGACAGCTGGATAATAAAATAAATCTCTTAAACATTTTCGAACACAGAATTATTCAAATTTCTTTAGACCAAGACAAATTAAGTAGCAAAAAACTAAGCTTAGCAATTAATTTTCTTGAGCAATTCTCCTTTTCTTATTTTTTTATTATTCCGCCATTAAAACAAACCTTATTTAAGGCACACAAGAAATGAAAAAAATAGTTCTGGTCTTAACATTTATAATGCACATTATGTACACTCAGAAAAACACAATCCTTATGCACACACACAAAGGTGAAAACCTACAATTTTTACTATAAAACAAATCCTAGAGAAAAAAGGAGCAATGAACGCAAAATGAGTTTAGCATACAATATACAAAAAAGAGGAGAGGGAGAGAGAGGGGCAGTGAAAAAACGTAGAAAATTATGACGGTAAAAAATTACTCAGGGGAGTATTTTAATTTAAACTAAGCATTACACAGTTATCAGGAAAAGCAACGCAGAAAAAAATGCCTGGAATGTAAATATAGGATATGGAAGGTAAAAAAATCTGGCACGTTTTTTAATTTAACCATATATATTAAAAAAAATAATATAAAATAACAATGTTTAGACGGAGTAATTAATAAAAGTACAAAAAAATTTGTATTTCCACAGTCAAATTAATATAAAAAGTAAATAATATAAGAACACCAAGCATGTTATTTCAAATTTATTGCAAATGTAAGCAAAAATTCAAAAATTCATAATTAGTATAAAAAAGGATATGTGGTGAGCTCCGTTAGTTGAAAGGATTTTGAATTTAATTTTGGCTAATTTTGGTAACGGATATTTTTCTGCGTTCGCACTAAAAAAATTGTGGTCTTAAATTGAAGTTTAAGAATTTTAAAAACGATTTTTTGCGTTAAATATTATAATTTTTTTTTTCCAAAATTACCTTTCTTAAAGCCACATAATGTTTAAAAAAAAATTGCAATAACATTTAAAATTTTAAAGTAACAAAACTTAAAAAAGGATATATGGAGAGCTCAGTTAGTTTAAGGCATATTGAATAAATATTTTGCTAACACATTGAGCACAGTTTTAGGCGTTCATGTTGAAAAAATTATTCCGTTCGGGTGAGTTTTAGCAAGTTTAAAAAGGAGTTTTTCAGGAAAAAATTTTAGTTTTCTTCAAAAATTACGTTCATATGTCATTGCTCTAAAATTTAAATAAATTAAACCTTAAATCAATATCCTTTTAATTGAATTGATTTTGGCTGATATTCGAAGAGTGTACATCAAAAAAATTATAAAAAATTTTTGTATTCTTAGTTTATCGTTAAAGAATTATAAATACACAAAAAAGGATATATGCAAGGATGCTATAATTTTAGCGTTATGGTAGTGAATTTTTGTTGACGTATAAATGATATTTAAGTACGTTCGAAAAATTAAAATAAAATTTAAAGATTAAACTATGATTTTTAAGAGTTTAAAGTATGTTTTAATTTTTAGACTTTTGTTTCGAGACTTTTAACACGTTTTGTAAATACTATAAGCTCCAGAATATTTTTGGAAATTAAAACAAAAAAAGGTTGCAATAGTTTTGTAAACTATAAAAAAAGGATATATGCAGAGGTCCTAGAATATGAGAGATTTTGAAGTGAATTTTAAGGGATACATTAAAGACATATTTAGACATTTATATTCGAAAAATTGTGAAATTTTGACAATATTTTCAATTGCAAAGAAAATGAAATATTGAAGAAAAATTATAAACATCGTAAAATTATTCCTTTTTATTTTCTAAACATAGTAATATTTCACCACTTGTTACTAACTCATGGACTAACCAATTTAATTTCCACTTGGAAATGTAGCTTTTAATTTAAGCACAGAATAAAAAAATTTTGAATAATTTTTACATGCTTGTACTTGTCAAGTATTGTGTGTTGAGTTAGTAGAGAAAATGCACTGGAATCCGTATTATTTCATCTACACAATTTTCATTTTTTTTCTGTTGTTGCTCTTTCCGCTTGTGCTTAGCTGCAAGAGTTTATGCTTTTATACAAAGTGTAAGCAGCAGCAGCTACACTAATTACCCCAAAGTGTTACAGCTATACCAATGTTTTCTCTCTCTCTCTCTCCTGCTGCAAATGCGAATTTTTTCTACGTTTGTTTAATACCAGAAACGGAAAAAAAGAGTGGCAAACGCAAAAAAAACCTACAGAATATAACGAGTTTCTTATGTTTCTAGTATAAAACATGAGCCAATGTTTGTATTAAAATTGTTAATTTTCTACCCGGTATTAAAAATTTAGCCAGAGCAGCAGAATGAACAAAAATGGTAAGAAAAAATAAAGAAAAAAAACAGTGAAAAACAAAAGAAAAAAAAGGAAAATAGAATTCCTTGTTAGTTACTTAATAGCTCATCTTGAAGCAATGAATGAATGAATGGTTCAGGTGAAAAATTGCAGCTGTTGCCAGAAGCTATATACACACATACACAGATACACCGTACACACTTTTATTAGAGTAGTAGAATTACAGCCCCTTCATGGATTTATAGAGCATGTCGAGCATAAATTTGTAGCCTGTTTTTTTCCGTCTTCTTTCTATTCTGCTACATGTTTTGTTGTATCCAGCGGGCTTGTTGAATGCTTTTTTTTGTTGTTTTATATTTAAGAGAGCGAGAGAGAGATAGTAGGAGTGAGAGCTGAGGCAATAAGCATTAAGATGGCAGGACTTTGGTGTTATTTAAGTTTTTGTGTCATCATAATCATCATTATGCTGTGTTTAAATTAAAAAAATTCCTTTTTTTGTCTCGTTTGCCATTCTACAGAGTGTTTTGGTTTTTTAATGAATTATCCTGAAGAAAAATTAAATTTTTTTCTTTTAAAAATTTTTTTTACGTAAATTACGAAAAGGTATGTACGTACACATTAGTTCCCATATCCTTTAACCATCAAAGTAATAGAATTATAAAATTTTTAGTTACATATACGATTAAAGGACAATTTTTTCAATATTTTCTACGTACGAATAAATTAAGAAAAAAAAACTAGAAACTATTCTGGAATCATGAAAAAGGATGTTTGAGAACATGTATTATTTTTCAAAGTTTTGATTTAAAATTTGGTCATTAAATAAAACACATGTTAGTATATTCCTTTTTATAAAAGAAAAGAAAATTTATATAGTTTTTAAAGGATTTGGCCAAAGGTTTACTTTGAAGCAAAAGAAATTAAATGAAATCGCCACGGTGATGATACTAACAGAAGAATTATTGGAAATAACTTCTCATTATACCTACTTTGACAGTGTTTACGAAAGCGTCAAACGAGCTGAAGGACATTACAACTAGGAAGCGCTTAATACCATAGATATCCTTTGTGGAATAGTACCCAATTTACATAAGGGGTAGGAAAGGATAATACCTAGTAAAGTAATCCGTAATGATCAATAGTCAGAATTTTATTTGTAGAGGTGGTATGAACACAAATGGAGTCGTGAAGTCAAGTCACATGATCTAGGCGGACAAAGGGCTGCTCCAAAATGTAAGTTAATTCCTTACAAGACTTGTGACTCAATTTGTTCATGGCATTGAGTGCCGCTTGGCAGGTATGACTGTCACACATACACACATAAATTAAAAAATAGAGAAAAACTGATACGCAGGCCTAGAATTGATAACTTTCTGCAGGCTTGTTCCGATTTTTTTCGAGAAATTTTCACGAAGATCTACAGTCAAAGCAAAAAGTTTACATACACCATTCTATGAAATCTTTTTCCCGCTAATTTGCATATGTTTATTTCCCCATAATTTTTATGTTATATTTTTGTCATTTTCGCTTTTGCTTCAGGCATTCTTAATTGTAAATACCTTTAACAACGCTATAACATCTTTTTTAATGTAATAAAAATCATATACCACTGTATGTATACTTTTTTCTTTGACTGTATATTGAAATACTAAAACCAATCCCATATAGTGGCAGCATACATCGTGCACAGGGCACTGGGCATATAAGAAATCAATTGAATAAGGAACAACAATGTCTTCTATAGCAATATAGAGGAAAAATGCCAGAGAGGAATCGGTTGTGAACCCATTTTGACATGGAAGCATAGGTATTTTTCGCAAAATTTGCTTGGTATCTCGGCAATAATTTGACGAATGTTAGTTTTCGAAAGCTTCTACTTTTGGAGTTTATCTAAGTAGGTCCTCAAAACGGTCAAACAGAATCAGATTGTATGATGGGCAATTGGCCATGGAATTTCTTTTGAAAACTTGTCATGCAGTGCGTCCAAAATCATACATACATACATAACTGGTCATTACAACCCTTAAGTCAGAATTACGACCTAGCTTCTCACACCACTTATGTTGGTTGTGTTAATCTTATACAGGAGTGGCGGTGCCCACAGTTTAAAGTCGACTCCGAATGACAGTTTTTTTTGAGAAGTTTTTCATGGCAATTTTATTTCATTCTCAGAGTTAATGCCAGAAATCTGCTGCGAGGAAATCACCGAAGAAATATTTTTGTTTTACAGTAATCCCTCGATTTACGTCGCAGTTGGTTCTAAAAAAAGGCGACGTAAATCGAAACGACGTAATTCGAATTTCATATTGCTCATACGACAAAATAGTATGTTTTTAACAGTAATCCCTCGATTTACGCCGCAGTTGGTTCCAAAAAAATTCGAATGACGACGCAAATTGAAGTTAGAGGGAACAAAAAATTTGACGACGTAAATCGAAACAACGTTAATCGAGGCGACGTAAATCGAAGGATTACTGTATATTTCGTTTTGTTGGAGATGTCTGACCTGCGGTATGAACCGTGGCCTTACGTCTAATAAACCAACACACAAGAAAATATATGGCCGCAGTGCTCTATACGCGAATGATTCTTACAGGGTTATTTTAGAAAAACTTCGAAAAATGAACAGACAACCGGTGTTTTTGAAGTCACGATATAAAAATCCCTTAGGTTAGGTTAGGTCAGAAGACGTGTACTTGTCAATTAAGACATGTACAGTACCCGGAGGTCGAATTGACCCATTGTACAACGTCCTAGTTTCTCACACCACTTATGTTGTGTGTGTTAATTTTATACATGAGTGGTGGGACGGACTTACAGTTTAAAGTCGACTCCGAACGACAGATTTTTATTTATTGAGAAACTTTTCATGGCATTTTTTTTTTACTCTCAGAGTTTTTGCCAGAAATCTACTGAGAGGAAGTCGCCGAAAAAATACTTTTTGTATTTTGTCTTTGATGCCTGGCCTGGGGCTCGAACCCAGGCTTTTGTGTCTAATAAGCCAACACACTACCTAGTAAACTACAGCGACTTCAAAAATCCCTTTATTTGTGATAAATTCTAGTCAAAAAACTATAATAATAGTCAAGTAAATTTCAACGCAAATAGTGTTTTCCATATGACGTTGGCCATTATAATTATCTGGGTAGGATTCGGAACTACCTTGCCCCATATAAAATTATATTCATTGAAATTTTTTTACCTAAGCTTCTTAAAAACGGGTTTATGTCAACTTTAATGCCAAACATTAAGTTTCCATTTTTAAAATTTTCATAAATCTCTTGCTTCATTATTTTTAGATTTTATGTCGAAATCCTGCTGCTATAAAAATCGATCTCATAAAAATTCGTCTCATTAAATTTTATACCTCTATTTTGATGTTAACGGGGGGAAAAAAACTTGCTGAAAAAGGACGAAAGAAAAGAAAGCAAGCAAAAAAAATATTTTACTTTGCAAATCTTAACAACAAGATTGTTAAACAAGAAAACACATGTTTATCAACGAAATAAAAGTTCTGTTGCTTTTTTTTTTTGCTTCCCAAATAAAAAAGAAGAAATTAGAAAAAAAAAGTAGTAAACACAATCACGAAAAAATTGAAAAACTGCTAGAAAAAGCGGAAATAAACTCACAACGAAAGAAAACAAAACATAGGGAAAAAAACAAGGATCCTGAAATTCAAACAACTATAGAAAACAAACAAATTGAAGTTGCTCTGGTACAAAACAATAACAAAGAACGGATACCAATTGCTTTGGCGAAAAATAAGAAAAAGCTACTGCTGCTGGTGCTGATCAAAAAAAAAAAAAAAAAAAAAAAAAAAAAAAAAAAAAAAAAAGAAACGAAGCATTTGAAAGTAGAAATAAATGTTTGATTTCTTTTACAGCCTAAAGCACATCCGCCATTGAAGAGTTAAATAGAGAAAGAGTGCCGGAAATCACTGGAACAAAAACAGTGAATTGTATTTGATTGGTTAAAAGAGTAAGACAGGAAGGCAGGAAGAAAACTCAGCACAGTATGAACTGACATTTACGAATGTGAACTGAGAAATGAAAAATTAAATTTCATTAAAATAAATTTTAATATTTAAGAGAAAAAGGAAGGACTTGAAGGATCAAGGATGGTAAAAAACACCTGGTTGGTCTCCCCAAATTACCAGAGCATCTTTGTTGAAAAAAACTAGTAGCAAAAATAATCTAAAAAGCAAAAAAAAAGGATATATGCGGAGATCCTGGGAAAATGAAAGATTTCGAAGTAAATTTTAAGGTACACATTAAGGACATTACCACTCATGTTGTGTGTTTTTATTTCAAACATGAGTGGCGGTGGCTACAGTCTAAAGTCGACTCCGAACGACAGATTTTTGAGAAACTTTTTCATGGCAATTTTATTTACTCTCAAATTTTTTGCCAGATATCTGCCGAGAGGAAGTCGCCGAAAAAATACTTTTTGTATTTTGTCTTGATGTCTGGACTGGGGCTCGAACCTTGGCTTTGCTTCTAATAAGCCAACACCCTACCTACTAGACTACGGGGACGACTTCATATGTGAACTTCAATGTGAACTGAGAAAGAAAATGAACAGATATTTACGAATGTGAACTGAGAAGGTTAGGTTAGGTTAGAGGACGTGTACTTGTCAATTAAGACAAGTACAGTACCCGGAGGTCGAATTGACCTATTGTAACGTTTTAGTTTCTCACACCACTTATGTTGTGTGTGTGTTAATTTTATACATGAGTGGCGATGCTTACAGTCTAAAGTCGATTCCAAACGAAAGGTTTTTGAGAACGTTTTCAATGAACTTTTCTTTACTCTCAGAATTTTTGCCGGAAGACTGCTGAGGACGTCGCCGAAAAAATATTTTTTCAAATTTCATTTTGTTCGTGACGTCTGGTCTGGGCTGTGAAAGCCTCAAGTCTAATAAGCCAACAAACTACTTACTAGACTATGGCGACTTCTGCCTATAAAGAATCTATTAATATACCCAAGAAATACTGGCAAACAAGTGATTGCAAACCCTTATTAATAACACAATGGAAAAATCCTGATTGTAAATTTGTCTAAGTCACCCGGCATTGTTGATGAGTCTTACTTGACCCAACAAACCTACTTATTAATAAAGCGACAAAGTTTCTGAAAGTTTAACAAAATTAGCTTTGAAGTGAATGCTTTAGTAAAAGTCTTCTTTGGTTTAATTTTAAAATTATCCTGTAAGTATGCCCCATTTTATAATTTATAAGTTATGATTGGAATTGATGGGAGTATTATTTCATTTCATGTTTTTTATTCTTTTATTTTAAAAATTATTAAAATGATGTTTTTAAAGTTAAACTTTTAAAGTTAATTAAAAATTTTTAATCCTTAAAAAATATTGTAAAACACCTTAAGATATACTTTGTTTTTTTCTATTGCCTTCTTAGTCCTAAATTCGTAATATATATTAATTATTTTTTTTTTTTATTAAAAAACAAAACAATGCTTAAAGTTATAAACTTTTAATTAATTAAAATATTAAATTTAGTTTTTTCTTCTGTACAGGCAGAGAAAAAAAATTACTGCAGACTTTAAGGCTTAATTGTTAATACTTTATAATTCATATTCTCGGTTTTTTTACAATTCGTTTCCATTATTTTTATTCTACCTTGCGTAATTTACATTTTTTTAATTCTCTTTTGTGGGGTGTTAAGAGATTAACACGGTATTTTTTAATTTATTAACATAAAAAGTGTTGCTGCTGATTTCTCCCCTGAGCTTCAAAGGTTAATAGCAAAAAACTATGCTTTAGAATTTTTTTTCATTTGTATTTTATTTTTTTTCTGTTTGTTTGTTGTTGTTGTATGTTACTTTAGTGTTGGTAAATTATTTACGAACAAAAAAAGCACAGAAATTCCTTTTTAATGAGTGGTTTTTTGCCAAGTTAGAAATTAAAAACTGAAAAACTTATTTAATTTTTTTTTGCTCTCCTGCTCTTTTACTCACTCTCTCGCTCTCTCTCTCTCTCTCGGTTTAAAACAACAATATTTGCTTAAGCTGCTTATGGTTTTTACGAACAAAGGCATTAAAATATGAGAAAAAGGAAATGAAAGAACTTTTATAAATTGGCAGAAGTTCGTTTTTTTCTTTTTTTTTTGTAAATTAAAAAAGAACTAAAAAATAAACAGAGTGCCAATGAATTTCGGTTTAAAGTTTAGGTTAAAATATTTCCAGATTATGCCTTTCACACATATTTCTAGAGGGATAAATTATAATAAAAAAAAAAAACTAACTTTTTACCAATGCCTGTAAATGTGGTTGGTAATGCCAAAATAACAACAGGATTATACAAGTTTTTTAAGCATAAGTTCAAGGCATACAGATTTACAAACAAATTTCTGGGATTATTTAAATTGTACAGCATATTTTTAGGCATTTCCAAATATAACAGCAATTGGCCACTTAACTTTTTTGAATAAGTTAGCTGGGGAAAGCTTGAAATCATTACAAAACAAAGCCAATAAAAAAAGTCGTTCAAAATCTGATCAGTTTTATAGACATGTAGGCATGAATAGATAATTTTTTTGAAACACAATTGCAAACTTATTTCGTTTGGTTTAAACAGCCAGACACTAGAAGGAAAAATTTATCCAATGCAGCAGTATATACCGGGTGAGAAACTTTGGGAATTTAATCTAACTGCAGTGGCATAAGGAATAATTCTCTCAGAGATAACACAAAAGGGTAATCGGTCTCACATATGTTGGGTGAGCGGCTGGAATGGCTTGGAATAGGCTGAAACGCTTTCACATACGAAATCCAGAGTTCTGAGTCTGATAATTCCGAAAACATCAAAACAACAAAAAAATGACACATGACTACGGAAAGGAGACTTCCATAACAACTTCAACGCCTGAATTAACATACTTGGCTATAAGAACGTATAATTAAGTCACAGTGTTAGTGCTACATGTTAGGTTAGGTTAGGTTAGAGGACGTGTACTTGTCAATTAAGACAAGTACAGTACCCGGAGGTCGAATTGACCCATTGTACAAAGTCCTAGTTTCTCACATCACTTATGTTGTGTGTGTTAATTTTATACATGAGTGGTGGGACCTACAGTTTAAAGTCGACTCCGAACGACAGATTTTTATTTATTGAGAAACTTTTCATGGCAATTTTATTTACTCTTAGTGTTTTTGCCAGAAATCTGATGAGAGGAAGTCGCCGAAAAATACTTTTTTGGTATTTTGTCTTTGATGTCTGGCCTGGCGCTCTAACCCTGGATTTGCGTCTAATAAGCCAACACACTACCTACTAGACTACGGCGACTTCAGTGCTACATGTTAAAAAGTTAATGGATTTTTGATTATACCTGTTAGAAAGGTAATCACGAAAGTTTTGATCCTTCCGTGAACAGAGATATGGATTTTGGATGTCCTGTAGGTAGCAATATTAGTCGACTTGAGTTTCAATTTCTTCATCATCCATTCAACTATCCAGTTAAACAAGACAGGCATATTTTCCCCTGAGCTAGAGTCACAGTAAGGGATGGCACTTAAGAAGTAAACTCGCTAGTAATATCATACCCAAGGCTTGGGACCCAAACGCAGTGAGTATAGTAGGAAAATGCAGCTGAAAAAACATTCTTGATTGTTTGATGCCCTACTGACCGACAGATCGAAAGAGTTATGAAACTCAGTATTGCCTGAGTTAAGTAGTTAGTGTTTAACCTCTACCAGAATAGTACAGCTTCTTTAAATAGGAATATGGTAACTTTTATCTACGATTTCTACATTTAACAGATGCCTCTACATATTTTCTTGGCTTTCCTCTTCTGTTGCTTCACTGTGGGTTCCATTTTATGGCTGCCTGAGAGTATGCCAGTCCACTACCATTTGCGACGTCGAACCTCCAGGATTGTAGGCTTTTGGTTTAAGGTTGTCTCTAGGTTTTCAGTGAATATTCTATTTGACCAAAAAACATGCTAATTATTCTTCTAAAACAACGGTATGTGCTGTAGAGGCTAAAATTGATTTTCAATACAAAAAATTCTTGTTCAAAAGATTCCTAGAATTTTTGTTTGTTTCTTATGTAATGTAAACAATAGCCCTCGTATTTATTTATCTCAATGTTTTAGTAATTAAGTGTAGGCAAATACTACTACTTCGTTTAATTAAAAACAAATTAATTTTTATTTATCAATGTGTGGTGTATGAATGCCTGTATTTATACTTCTAAAATTGTATTTGTTTATATTTTCTTGAACAATTTTAATTAATTTTTGTTTAAACATTTGCCTAAGCATTGCTAAGACTCAACCATTCAACGTTTTGTTAAACGATATTTATTTATTTGAGAAAAAATCAAATATTTTTTTGTTTTGCTCCACTTTAACAATTTAAATCAATTTATTTTCATTTATTTTAAGTGTTTCAACAAATAAACACAAAAATAAATGATGAAAAAGGAAAAATTCAAAAATAACAACAAAATAAGATTTCTTTTCCTCTTTTCTATTTTTTTTTTTTTTGGTAGAAGAAGTCTATTCCTATACAGCTTTTGTAAACAGCAATCAAATTGAGTAGATTCGGTTCGTTTTCTTTTTCGGCTAAAAATCCAAGCAAAACAGAAAAAACATAAGACAACATGGCAGAAGAACTTCATACAATTATTTTTTCTATTTTCATTCCTTTTTTTCATTTTTTTTCTTTGGTTAAGACGAAAAGAAAACAGAATTTCGTACCTTCGTTCTTTCTTGTTGCCAGCAATACACTCTCGTTTGAATAACAAAAATAACAATGACAAAAGGATACGCAGAAGATTGAAAATAAATTGTATACCCTCTGTCATGTTGTATATGATGACGTGAACGAGACGTTGAGTAGTATATGAAAACAAGGCTGTGCTGGCTGGGTGGGCGTCTGCTTTATGGGGGGGCAGAGAAAGATGGCGAAAACCAATTTACGTGCAAAATAACTTGAGTGTCATGCAAATTTTACGTTAAACGAAATAAGTATTCTTTCAATTTCTTTTCTTTTCTTTCTTCTTATTTTAGTTGCTTTTTTGCAAATTTTCATTTTTTTCGTTTTCTTTTGCGAAATTTGGTTGGCCTCATTTTAATGCCTTGAACAAGCATAAGAGAGAGAGAAAAAGAAAACTAAAAATTAACACAACAGTTGTTGGTTGTATTCTGTTTTTTCTCCTTTTCTGTTTTCATTATTAAAAGACATTTAAGCATCATGTCCATGTCCATGCTATTGGCTTTCTTTTAATTCCTTTTTAATTTTAATAAGGCATTCATTCTTATTATTTTTCTCTTATTAATTCACTTAAATTCTGATTATAATTGAAAATGATTTTTTTTCAACTTATTTTCAGAGAAGGCTACATAAACAAAAGGCCAACCAGTTTGCTACAATACTAAAACTAAACCAAAACCTGGTCTTAAAGATCTAGACTGCTAGCTCAGCTCATGCCTTTTCCTTAGCCACCACAATGGTTTAAGTATACTGCAGAGCATCTGATGTTCGTCTGCATATTAGCAAGACTAGGTTGGCTAGGGATAGGAGGTACATACTCCTTGAACGTTAGGGTCCTATTTAGGCCATTGTTGGTTGGTCTGCATATTAGCATGAGCAAGACTAGATTGGCTAGGGATACCTCCTTGAACGTTAGAGTCCTATTTAGGCCATAGTTGGTTGGTCTGCATATTAACATGAGCAAGACTAGATTGGCTAGGGATAACCTCCTTGAACGTTAGGGTCATATTTAGGCCCATTCAACAATCCCCATCCAAAGTGGGAATCAAAGCTTCCATATAGAAAACCATCTCTACTTCAAAATAAATCTCGCTGTTGCACTAATCCTTGCTAGATTCGGCCAAAGATGGCCTATATGAGAAGTCAAGAGCAATATTTATAATTAGAGATTGGCACTGATATTTGAGTTGGAAGATCTAAAGTTTCTGCAGAAACGATACAAAGGAATTGTAAATATATCGACATGGATTTTAATAAGGCAATGAACTTGTGTGGGCCACATAGTTTAATGAATGAAATAATTGCGTATTGGATGTGACACAATCAATCCCTGTCTAATCCATATGGATTTGGCAAAGCCTGCTAATCTTCTTTCGTGTCCTCATTCAAGGAAAACACCCAGTTTAACTGAGCCAATTGGTTTAACATATGCCCTGTGATATGTCGGAGATTGCGAGCTGTACACCAGCAGCTTTACACCAGATCAGTACCAATATAATTTCAGATCATATTCCCATATCCTGGAGTCTACATGAATCAACTGAAATTTTCCTGAGAAATTCTAGGCATTCGTGATCATAGCCTGAGAAATTTTCAACAAAAATTCCAACTGACCAACAAGCATGCATTTCCACCTCCAAATCAATGCAGTGGTCAGACAACCTGTCCATCTATCCTTAATTGGTCATTACAACCCTTTAGTCAGGATTACAACCTAGCTTCTCACACCACCCATGTTGTGCGTGCGTTAATTTTATCCATGAGTGGGCGAGACCTACAGTTTAAAGTCGTCTCCGAACGACAGATTTTTGAGGCACTTTTTCATGGCAATTTTATTTACTCTCAGAGTTCTTTCCAGAAGACTGCTAACAGTCACCGAAGTCACCGAAGAAATATTTCATTTTTGTTCGAGATGTTTAAGCCATGAATTTAATCACGAACTCTTGTCTAATAAGCCAACACACTAGCTATTAGACTATGGCGACTTCAATCATCTCGTTGACAGGAATATCGTTATGATTCGAACCTAAGAGAAACTGGCACGAATCTATCAAAGGTCCTTAGAGATTCCTTAAAGTAGAGAACAATTCGCTTAGACTAACACAGGCCGTATATGTTGCCTTTAGGGTCAACGAAATTCAAGAAGAATTCGCTTTAGAAAAAGCGAAAAGACTTCAAAACATTTAGTCGATAGTAAGTTTACTCCAGCAGGTGCTCACAGAAGTCTGCTGCAACAGAGACGCATATTGACGAACTATGTTGGCAGTTTCCACAGATTCGTTAAGGCCCTAACCTGCTAATCTAAAGCACAGTAACAAATGCTGTCTCAAAGCTACGACGACGACTACATGAAGAATATTTGATTATATGTATTTCACTGAATAGTATTGCATTCCTAACCATATATGCCACATTAGTTAACACGTAACTATTGAAACAAAGTAACTGACAAAGCAGTGGAAGATTGAAAGAATTATGCTCAAAGAAGGTGAATGCTTATTCATCTGGAGGCCAAGTCATGGCCATGTCTGGAATTATAAAATATAATTCTTTTGAATTAATTCCTTTCGTACTTTGTTGCAAAGATATCCTGCACTTCTATGCTTTGTTAAGTGAAACAGTATGAAATTGTAATTTTGTCTTGGTAAAGTACAACGACGCGGCAGTACAAGCTATATGAGATGAATACCATCATAAACCCAGTTGGACTTAGGCAGAATTTGAAGAATAGAATGGAAAAATGTATCGCAATAGTTACATAATGAATGAAGAAGATATATAATTAGAAAGGAGACAATATTATTAAATTTTATAAAAGTTTTAGAAAAGAAATTTTTTCATAAAAAATATTTTTATTTTCTATGTTCGCAAGAACAGATTTACTTTTTTTTCACTTCAAATGTTTATTTTTATAGGCGTTATGTTTAATAAATTATTAATATATTATTAAATATTTAATGAAATTTATTTTTAAAACTTACCGGCATAGTTTGACTGCCGTGTAGATTAGTAATGGCTGATTGCGCCTCTTGCTGCGAACTAAATTTCACAAACGCACAACCTGTAATGACAGAAGAAAGCATTGAAAATATTAAATATTTTTTAAAAATTATGGTTTAATTAAGCTTAACTATATAATCTCCTTCTCTTGCACTCTATCGCTAACGCAATGTAATTAAACACCAAAATCAGTGAAGCTTAAAAACTGATTTCATTATCGTTTCAATAATTCCCAACTAAAAACACAGAATTATACACAGGCAGTAGCAGGCACAAGGAATTAAATTTCAATTAGTCGTTGTTATTTTGATGTCTTTTTAATATGTTAATACATATTAAAAAAAAACAAATTTTTTTCAATGTAAATACCTATGTATGCATACCATTATAAATACATGCAAGTAGGAGTATAAATATTTCGAGTATTCAAATACCATTTCATTACATTTAGATTTTCAATTTCTACTATACTTTTTTTGAAGCCTTCAGAAAATAGAAAAACAAATTTTTTTTTTGTTGGCTCAACTCATTTGTAATACAAATAGCAATTGTAGCCGAAAAAAAATACAATTTTTATATATTTTTTTTTTAAACTTTTTTATACACATAGTGAAAATGAAAAACTCAAATGAAACAAATTATACAACAGTTTTAAGTACTTTAACACTTGAATAAGTTGTATTTTTGTTTTATTTTCACTTCGTTTTTATTTTCTTTTTTTTATCATTTCATTCAGTTTTTTTTTGTATATTTTATACTCATGATACATTGTGTTGATTTTGAAATGATTGTTTTCAGTGTTTATTTTCTTTTATTAAAAAACAAAAAATGAAATAAAAGAAAAAATGTTGCTTTTGTTGTTTTTTCCCAAGCGTTTTTTTTCTATTTATAATGTTTTCAAGTGTTTTTTGTTATCCAAACAGCTTAAAAGGAATAAAATGCTGCTTAAAATAAAAGCAACAGGATGGTAATGCCAACTTGTAGCCAAAAAAAATAAAAAATATTAAAAATGTTTTAAAACTAAAACTTCAAGTGTAAAGCTTCCATTTTAGGGTATTAGAAACTGTTCCTTCACTAAGAGCTTCATATCTTTAAATTTGTATCGTCCTCCCAACTGTTTGTTCACACACTTATTTATCCAGAAATACACCCCCCATCGCTGAAGATGATATTTCGATGAAAATTGCGGTCATTTGCCAACTGCTCCAGTGCCTATTCTGAGAAAATACCTACGGTCTCTTACCTTCAACGCCTGGGTCAGTATACGAAATTTGCCAAGTTGTGGTCTACCATATGCCAAGTTCTTTCAGATACTGGACAGCTTTAGTATCAAGGATTCATAAGCAGTTTTGTTACTGTCGGGCATTACCTAAATCGGTGACGAAGCTTATATAGGCGCTGAAGCTAATTTCTTTGTCATCGCCCAAAAAAATTTAAGTTATCGATCCCAAAAATTGCAAGTTATCGATCCAAAAATTGCAAGTCATTGTCCAAAGTCATCATTTATGCAATTCATCTATCTAAAAAATGCAAGTCAAAAACTATAAAAGAAAATGGAAGTCATTGACCTAAAAATGCAAGTAATCGCACAAAAAATGTCAGTCATTAACCAAAAAATGCAATTCATCGGTCTAAAAAGTGCAAGTCATAGACCAAAAAAAAAAATGCAAGTTTTCTACCAAAAATACTTGCACAAAATACTACGTACGTTTTGTTGGATCTATAATATATAAATGAATATTAACTCAATGAGAATTATTAACATTTTTAAGTTCTTTTAAAAAACACAAGAAACCAAAAAAAATTTTTTTTTGGCTCTTGAAGAAAACTAGTAGCTTCGTGACCTATGTCTCCGGTCCCAAGCAACGCCCGACTGCAAGGAAAATCGTTTTGGAATCTTGCGACTATGACTATCCACTTGGTCCACTTCCCCCACTAGGTCCATTTTAAACAGATTTTGCCCGATTGCTTGATATAAGCACTATTGTTAGCTTCGACGCCTATATCCAGTCTTAAGTTACACTAGATTGTAAGAAAACCTGATATTTAATCCTTGGTCCAATAGCTATCCAGTTCAGAAGGTCCGAAAACCAAAACTTTTGACAGTTTACCGAATTTGGCCCGATTTATGGAAGGCATATTTGGTAAAAAATACTTCATTTTTAAACTTTATTACCTCCACAATAAGCAAACTGTGCAATGTGATTCGTTAAGGGTTTAAGGATCCTTTTCGTTTATTTTTACTTTGTTAAATAGGCCTTCATTCCCAAAAAATACTACGAAAAAACTCTTGCCATATGTAGTATCGACAACAAATCAAATGTTTGCAGTAACATTTCATTTAAATTATTTGAACCCCTTAAGTCTTTTAACCTTAACCAGCCATCATCTGCTTAATCATAATTTAGTTCATAACTTTATTGCAAATTTTTCTTCATCTTCTTCTCATTCTTCTCTTTTCTTTTCTTCACTTCACTTTATTTTCTTTTTTGTTTTTTTTTTTTGCCAGAAATTAACCATAAATTTACATTTATTTTCTGGATTTTATTAACTTTATTTCTTGCCATATTTTCTTTTGCTTTATGGCTTTTTCTTCTCTTTTTTTGCTTTTCTTTTAAGTTAAAAGCCTACAATTTAAATCAAGAATTATTATCCTTAAGGGGAATATCAACATGCATTAATACAATACGAGTATGTTAAGTTCTCTTTTAGTTTCTCTTTTTGTTGGTTTATTAAAGAAGGAAAGTTTATTTCAGTTGTTTTTTCTTTTTAAAGAAAAGTTTTAAAACACAGGGTTTTTTTTCGAAAATTTTTAAAAAAAAGGATTACGACATGACTTCTATCATCCACTATCCATATTATGGGCGCTAACTTTGAAAGAAATTTGAAAAGCGCTAACCAAGGAGCAAAGAAATCCATGCCTATTTTTCTAACAACGTTTAAACTTTTCCCAGAAGTGCTCTAGAGTAGCTATGCAATTTTAGCTACTGTGTCGCTACTTTATAATGTCTCATGTGGAATTTTAATACACTCCTATAACTGAGTTTTCAGTGCTAATTCTAGATACCCGAATAATATATACCGTGCCACACCTGAAATAATCGTAAATCGCCTCATTACAATAGCCGTAGACCTTGTATCCTCCTAGCAGACCCTTCCTCTAATTAGAAAATATAAGCTGGGCCGGCTGTGTATGTCCGCACATACGTACACTTGGAAAACCATATTTTGGTAAGATAGGCGGAAGCATAGTTTCTGGATAGGTTGTCTAGACCGGTCCTATTCTCACATTTAGAGCCGCCTGGGCAATAACTAGACCAAAGAAGTAGTTGCGACAGGGCATGGTTGACATGACATGACAATGGGGGTCGATACATGACTTAATTTGTAGAAATACATGGAGCGACTAAAGTATGAAAAGAGCTGTTGAGGCATCTGTTGGGATTCGAATCGCACTCATATATGGCCTTCTATGATCAATAAGAAGGAGGATATTTTCAGCGGAATTATGAGCTGGTGTTACTCATGGCATTGGGTGCTCACTTAAGACCAATTTTAATCTGCCGCATGATGACTGAGCGGTACAACATTTACATGATTTTGCTGCCACCGAATTTACATGCAAACTTTCAATACTGGGAACTTAGTTTACAATGCAGTAATAGATTCCATAATAGATTCCTAGTGAAAAAAAATATCAGCAAGATTTCCCACAACTACACCAAATACTCGGAGGGCGTTGTTTCTAGGCAACGGTAGATGGCAGCCCCATTATCCTCGGATTTGCTACAGCAGCCCAATCACCTGCTTTAGCTGGAACAACAAAAATATATTACAGAAACGGAAACAAGGCGGCAATGCTTTGTGGAAGCCATATGCTCCCATGAGGGGTACTGGGGAGTTTCGGCAGCTGACAAGATAGCGCAAGGCTACACAACTGGAAACTCGAATCAATCTATTCACATTGTTGTTAAAGTTCTTTATGTAAGCAGCATTCTGATCAATCATGTGAGTCATATTAGCCTTGGCCAAATGTCTAACGACTTGTACATGAATTTCATAGGCGAGGAGGAGGAGGTGGAAACAGCTCTTTATGCCTTGGATTTAGTACAACCCTACCATCTTGTTTTCATGTCTGATAAGCTAGCATTTTGTGTACATTCTTTTAAGTTACATGTATGCTTGGACATCCCCATAGCATAGTATGTCACGGTTCGAACACCAGGTCAGACATCTCTAATAAAACGAAGAATTAAAAAATTTTTCTGTAGGCAACTTCACATTACGGAAGTTTTCAGGCATATCAAGTCATAGAGCATAAATAAAATTGCCATGAAAAAGTTTTTTAAAAAATCTTTCGTTCAGAGTCGACTTTAAATGTAGGCCTCGACACTCATGTATGAAATTAATACACACAATACAAGTGGCATGAGAAACTATGTCCTAATCCTGACTTAAGGGTTGTAATGTATGTACGTGTATACTTGTGGCATATTTTACGAAGCCAGTTAGCCAATCCAATCCCTTAGTTTAGTTCCAACAAGCTGTAGAAGCTACACTCTATCACTCAAGCCTATCAAAGTGGCATCATTTCGAATACGTGGTGTTTGAAGGAGGGACACTTAAGGCTTTATTTTTGTGTATCGTAGATAACAATCTTAAATTCTAAATCCTTTTTAAAAATCCTGTTTTATACAACAAAAAGAAGAATAAAATACAAGAAGAAAAAAAGATTCTTGTTCTGTTAATTGTAATTTCCAGAGTTTTAACTTTATTTCTCAGTTTCCTTTCATTTTTATTAAAACAAACAAAAGAGAAAAAGAAACCATTCTTTAAATTAAAAATGGAAGAAAAAAAAGATAAAGAAAAAACAACCCGGTATTGAAACGGAACGTTTCTATAAAAATGAAACAAAACTTTGGTCTTTATTTTCTTAACTGTATCTCATCATAAAAATGTCATCAACATGGTATTATTGTTGTTTTTAACCTTTTTCTTTCTCTCTCTCTCTCTCTCCCTCTCTCTAGATCTCTTTATGAGTATGGGTTCTACTCCTACTCCTTTTTTTTGTTTTGTTTTGTTTGTTGCTTTACATAAAATTGTATGTAAATTTTTGTGCTTTTCATAGGGCTAAAAAGGTTGGTTGAAAAATATTTGTATAGTTTGGTTGGTTATATGTATGTTTGTTACACTCATCTTTCGTTATAGCCAGTAAATACAAATATGGCCTCAAACGTTTTGACCAAAATCTCTGTTGGAACAGAGAAACACAATCACAAAAAAAAAAACCAGAAAAAAAATCAAGAAAACAAGAAACAAACGCAATAAAAGAAGTGAAATTGTTAAAAATGAACAACAACATGATGTCCAGGCAAAGTGTAGAACACAACACAATCGAAAGGAGAAAAAAAAATCAGGCTTTCACATGCTTCAGTGTACAATAAGGACACATCCATACGCACACATTTACTCACTCTGTGTGTGTTTAATAAAAGCATTGAAAAAGAAAAAAAAAACAGAATCGCGGCAACAAAAACCGTTAAAATGAGTATGGAAATGTAATTTCCAACGTTGTTTCGCGTTAAACAACCGACAACCAACTCCAGTATTGGTCTTCACAAAAATTATGCAATTTTTTTGCTTCTTCTTGCTCTCCAGCAACAGCTACAGCAGCATTGGTTTTTATGCTATTCTTGCTGTTTGTTTGCCATTCTAGCCTTTGGGTTTACAATGACAATACAGTACCTCCCTCCATCATCACCACTACCACTACCCTCCTTTAACATTTACCCCTTCCCCCTAATGTTAACTCCAAAGTTACCACACTCTCTCCCCGATCGCCTTCCATAGTCTTCTTCATTTTGCATACATTACTGTTGTATAACCAGTATTCATAAACTTAATGCTGAGCAAAATTGGAAAGAAAAAAAAAAAAAAGTGGAAAAAATCGAGAAAAAATCGAAATTGTTTGTTAGCAGTTTAAAGTTGAAATAAGTTGCGAACATTTTTGTTGTTGTTGTTGTTGTTGTTTTTTGTTTTGTTTCGTTCTCATTGCCTGCTTGAAGGCGTATTGTTTCGTTTTGCCTTCTCTTTTTTTGTTTGTAGTCCATAAATGGTTATTTAAGTAAGGGTCAGTTCCCGTTAGCATATATGTATGTATAGAAACAGTGGAAATTTTTTCCTTCTTTCGTATTCCATTTATGTTTGAAAATCGTTTTCGAATTGCAAGTAAATTGTTTATGAAATTGTAACAATTTTTTTTTCTTTTCAAGCTTTTTTCCATACAGTTTAACAAGTATGACAGAGGGGCGCAAACAAATCAAATTTTAAATAAAAATTTTTGTTGAGTTCATATAAAAAAAATTCATAATTTTTGTTTTAATTAGGAATTAAACCCTTAGCACCCAACTGTATTCCACGACCTCAATGACTACCAATACAAAAGTAATCCAGAATATCTGAAAGTTAAACGGACCAATAACAATTTGACTAAATGTAGCCGTAGAGTATGGCTCATATCTCGTTTTATATGCATTTGGCACAGGGAGATGTGACTGAAGTGATCACGGCTTAAGTTATTTTACGCTGGACATGAAAATCACATTCAATAGCCTTAGGTAGAGGTATCTATTGAAAGCTTTGGATAATAACTTCTTAGGACTCAGTTATATGAGTAATAGGCGGCTTACATAATGTAACATAAGCTGGGGATCGAGAATAAAGAAAATAACATAACGAATACCAATGGAACGTCAGCTATATTTACGAAATATCATGTTGCAGTGCACTGCTTAAGCAACATTTATTATTTTTATACTTGTTATATACTCATTGAATAACTTTTAAACTTCATTTCTTAATATGATAAGACTTATACTCCGTTCAAAATTTCTTGCGAAATGTTGTCACTTTAAGCCTGGTACTCTATTCCAAATTTCGTCACATTACGCCTCGTACTATATTCAAAATATCGTGCAGTGTTGTCACACTACATATAAAAATGTTTCCTATAAAATGTTTACGAAAAAAATGTTGTGAAGAAAACAAATGTAAAACATTATCAACAATTATGCAATTGCAACAAGAGTCTGGCAACATTTAAATTCGTTCGAAGTAAAAACAGCCTGACTTGTTTCGCAGGCAATTCTATCAAACAAAAAATGTTGTGAAGAAAACAAATGTAAAACATTATCAACAATTATGCAATTGCAACAAGAGTCTGGCAACATTTAAATTCGTTCGAAGTAAAAACAGCCTGACTTGTTTCGCAGGCAATTCTATCAAACATATGATGTATACATGTATAACAAACCCATAAATAATCATGTTTAATCTGAATGTTGTTGTTGATTCTTAAAAAAAAAATTCACATAATTTGCGTGCCTTAATGGCGTTAACACTTCTTTTATTATTTTATTTTTATTATCAAATAATCCGTGAACACCACATTGCCATTTCTTTTGAAATCGTTTAAATCTAAGATATAGACAGAAGAAACCATTTTTAAAAATTTTGGTTTCATTTTTTTTTCAAACAAATTCCTGTCATAGAAAATATTGCTAAGCAAAGTACGCATTCAGTACAAACAATAAAGACGCAAAAAGATTTAAAAAAACCCACAATAACAGTTAAACATCATTATTACGATCTTACAACATGATTATGCTAGAGAAAGCCGTTACGATAATTATTATTAATGAAGATGCGTAATACAACAACAGATATCAATACGCCCACAGAGTACATATAGAGAGAGTTTATGAATGAGAGAAATTAAAAGCAGAAATTATTTAAAAATAGAGAGTCTAACAAAAGCATGCATAATCATGTCTACAGAAGACAGTGGAAAAATAATCTGATTGTTGTTGTTAATCATAAAAAAAAATTCAGATAGTTTAAGTTCACAGTTATTAAGAAAAAATATTTACAAAATTTTTTTTCTAATTAGAACCTGATTTATAAGCATATTTTTAAAAACTTCAAACTTGCAATGTACAAATTTATTTACGTTTTTATTTATAAATTAAAAAAAGAATTATTTTTCAAAATATTTGAAAAGAAATTTTTTTTCAAACAAATTCCAGTGACGTAGAAAACGTAGTTGTTAAGCAAAATACGCATCCATAATCAGCACAGGCAATAAATAGACAATGTTTTGCAAAAGAAAACAAAAAAATCAAAAAAAAACCCACAGTAACAGTTTAACATCATTATTTCGATCTTACAACGTGATCATGATAGAGAAACCCGTTACAAAACGATAATTATTATTAATGAAGATGCATAATACAACAATAGAAATCAAAAGAGCACATATGCACATACATATATGCAAACGGCAATAGTGAGAGAATTTATGAATGAGAAAGACATAAAAAGCAAAAGTTATTTAAAAATATAGACTAAGCATGAATAATCATGTTTAATCTGATTGTTGTTATTGATTCTAAAAAAAAATTCACATAATTTGCGTAACTTAACGGCGTTAAAATTTTGTTATTACCTTTTTTCTTTTCTCTGCTTCTTCTCCTTCATTTTAATGAAAAATTTTGGAACAATCCAGAGTGTGATGATATCGTTTAGCAAACATTTTTCATACACTTTTATCATATATAAACACACGCACTTACACTTAAACTATACCCTCCCTCATGCATTTAGCACTTCTTTTATTAATTTAATTTTTTTACTAAATAAATATTTAAAATAATTTACTTTTTTAACTTATTTTTTATTTTTAAATAAATATTGAAAATAATTTAATTTTTTTTAACTTATTTTTTATTTTGAAATAAATATTGAAAATAATTTAATATTTTTAACTTATTTTTTATTTTTAAATTAATATTGAAAATAATTTAATTTTTTTTAACCCAATTTTGCACACTCCCTATACACTATACACTTCACACTTTAGAAGTTTCTTAAATTTATTTATTTCATTTAAACGATTTAAAATTATTTCGCGATAACTAATTATTTTAGAAGTCACTCTTCACACTCTGGATGCCAGTTATACTCTAAGTAAGCGGTTGACTAAGAAACAATCAAACAAAGTAAACTTCAGTCTTGCCATTTTCGGATTTGTCTCGGAGGTACTCATATAATACAAAAGGACTTTCTAATTTAAAAGTACGTTACAGTTGTTTACATATGTAACTGACCTCAACCTTAAAAAGTAAATGAAAATTGCTGAGGATCTTAATATCAAGAAAAAAAGAGTATTAAGTACTTTCTCTCTCTCCTCCACACTAAATATTTTAACTACTTATGTTCGTAAGTTTAGGAAATCGGTAACACTGTTTACTTTACACACTTAATAGGCATAGCGAATAGAGAGCCGTGAGTGAATCAAAAGAATAAACAACAACAATACCATTATATTTACAATACGTCATCGTCATTAAAACGAGAATGAGATGTTGGTGAACTTGAATTTGAGTGTTTCTCCAATTTTAAGAAATGCAACAACAACAACTGCATTACGCAAATTTTTTTGTATTGTACTTTGTTATTGTACGTAGTAACTGTTTATCAGTAAAATATTTTTGTTTTCTTACATGTTTATGCTGCTTTAAGTGACCACAAAATGTATCAAAGATGGGAGTTGTTTTTTAAGAATTAAATTTAAGAATTAATTCATATATATTTTAAAGAATTTCAATTCATTATAAATTTAAACCAACGAAATTAGATGTGGAATAGAGTAATAGAAAGGCTAAGGCTCTTAGACTATAATACTCTACGTATATATGCATGTAAAATTAAAGGCAAAATTATTATGAAATTTTTTTCGTAAAAACGAAAGTAAATATGTTTGAAAAAGCTTTTATAGGCTTTCTCAAGGAGTTTTTGGATGAAAAATATCAAAAATTTGCAAAAAGTACTAAGTACTTTAAAAACGTTCAAAATTAAACATCATATCACTATTAACATCTCTGGCCTTAGTTTATTAGGGAACTAAGAGTGTGCTCTCTTTAAATGTACTCTCTTTCTCCAATAACACATATTGATATACCATATGCATGGTATACATCATATCGTTTATGTTTACACAAGTAAAACAATGTTGCACACCTTGAGGTAACAAAAGCTACATTTGTTGCTTTTAGAAGTTTTCGTACGGAAAATTGAAATGTTGATCAACAATATTTCGCAACATATATTCGGTTGAGTAAAATCACATATCATTTAGTTATATAAACATTGTCTTGAGACTTTTTCTTATCAACATGTTGGGAATGTGTATAAACATGCAACTTGAAAATAGTTTAGTATGTAATAACAATATTTCTCAACGCATTTTAACTTTAGTTAGATCCAGTGTTGCAAAACTGAAATTTCGAAATGACACTGAACTATAATTGAAAGAGTAACATTTTGCACCAAATGGTCATTGGTCATTACAATCCTTTAGTCAAGATTACGACCAAGTTGCTAACACCCCTTATTTTGTGTGTGTTAATTTTATACATGAGTGGCGGGACCTACAGTTTAAAGTCGAGTCCGAACGACAGATTTTTTGAGAAACTTTTTTATGGCAATTTTATTTACTCTCAGACTTTTTGCCAGAAATCTGCTGAGAGGAAGTCGCCGAAGAAATACTTTTTGTATTTTATTTTGATGTCTGGCCTGGAGCTCGAACCCTGGCTTTTACGTCTAATAAGCCAACACACTACCTACTAGACTACAGCGACTACCTGAAGTGTTGCCACTCAACATATAAAAATATATCCTACAAAATGTTTATAAAAAAAATGTTGAAAACGTAATACATACTCAGTTCTTGTGTAGAAAACAAATGTAAAACATTATAAACAATTATGCAATTGCAACAAGAGTCTGGCAACATTTAAATTCGTTCAAAGTAACATCAGCCTGACTTGTTTCGCAGGCAATTCTAACAAACAATACATGTATGGTATACATATCGCTTATGTTATGACAATGCTTATGTTTAAACAATGTTGCACACTTCAAGGTAACAAAGTCTACAAACTTTGCTTATTCCTAGTCTTGGCTACATTTGTTGCTTGTCGAAGTTTTCGTACGGAAAATAGAAATGTTGATCAACAATATTTCGCAACATATTTTCGCTTTAGTAAGATCACATATCATTTAGTTTAATAAACATTGTATTGATACTTTTTAATATCAACATGTTGAGAATGTATATAAACATGCAACCTGAAAATAGTTTAGTATGTAATAACAACAATATTTCTGAATACATTTTCACTTTAGTTAAGTCACACACCATTCGGTAAGTTATTACAAACATTGTTTTGATACTTATTATTATCAACATGTTGGGAATGTATACATGTATAAGCACATAGACCGAAAATATGTTTGTATGAGAGAAGCTTATTGAAATTACATTTCATTACATTATTGAATAACTATTGCTTTCACGCCCCTACATATTGTTTAGTAGCACTGAGTATCTTCTGTTTAAAGCCTTATAAACTCCTTTTTTCTACTTCGATTTTCAAATTTATTTTTATGAAAAATAAAAAGAGTGAAAAGTATTCATCGAACTCAATAAATTATATTGCTTATGAACTCTTAATAAAACCCAATAAATAAATTGTCATTGTAACAACTTGATTTCTTTGCCAAACGACATTTGTTTTCTCCATATTTACACAAAAATTTACAAGGATCTACAAAATATTAGAAAATGTATGGGAATACCATAGAAAAACTAAAGTATTTATTTTAGAAAAACTTGTTGTTGTTGTTGTTGCTGCTGTTGGTGTCATTTGTTAAAGAGGCTTGTCAACATAACATTTTACTTAACAAACAAACATTTACACAAAAGACAAGCCGAAAAAAGGAAAAGGAAATAGTGAGAACTAGAGAGACACAGAGAGAGAGAGTAAACTAAAATAACAACTGAATTTATATAAATTTTACCACTTATACTTTTTGGCAATACATATAACAATACAATAACACAAACACAAATACAAATACAAACACCAGCACCAACATAAACAAAACTTAACTTAAAAACTTTCAAAAATCAAATAAAAATTGTTGAACAGAAACGGCAAAAATCAAAAGCCAAAAATCTACAGAAGAAGAATCAAAAAATACTGTTTCTGGTAAAGTATTTATACAATATTGTAACATATTTTATTTTATGGGGGGTAGTAAAGAGAAAACCATCAGAAGGAAATTAAAGTTAATATTTAGAGGACGTACATACGCCTCTTATAGATTCTTGGCACTTAGAAGATCTTATTTACGTTCTTGGAAGATAATCTCATTTAGGTTCTCTCATTGAAATCCTCCTTGAATGGGAAAATAATATGTGTTGTGTATATCAAAAGTCATACAGCCTCTAGGACCAAAATAGGGTCTTCTAGACGGAAGTCACGACTATTATGATGCAAATTAATTGACTGTTCAAGTAGCAGAATATTCCTTGAAAATAATCCAGTGTAACTCGACACTGTCGGGGCTACCATAAAGTCCAAGTTTGTCCATGAATGTCCTCAATTTAAAAAAAATATGTTGGAATATTAAGTCGATGCATAGACGTTACTTGTGTGGCAAATGTGGTGGCCAGAAACCAAACTGAAATACCTCCTATGAAATCCACAAGTTGGCTTCCCTTTCCCTTGAAACTGATGGACAAATTGCCCATAACTAACGCTTCTTGGATAGAGCAGATAAGCTGATCAACCAACACTCGGAGGACAAAGCAGCTTCATTTTCTCTATCGACTGAACATTTAATTGACACTGAACCACACTAACTAATCGCAACCTCTGCAGAGACTGAATCCTTCTGTTATTTAATACGCTATTGCACATCAATCTTCTGGACTCTTGAAAGAATACTGAGAATGTCATTCTTGACCTTAATCTAACGGAAGTATTTGACTTAAATTAGGATAAAGGTATTGCTTGGTATAGGTCGGAGTGGTAGCTCTGTTATCACAAAGCTCACTTGAGCACGCATAGCGGCCCGTTGTGATGCCACGGGTGAACGCAGTCCCTGTACTAACCAAGTTCCACCAAAATCAGGGAAAAGGAAGAAGTTGGTCAGCGCAAGGGCTGCACAACAAGAGCACGGCTACCCCGCACTGAAAAACCAGCCAGAAAGTTGGATGAACGAAGCTATATCCTTGATGTCAATAGATGATAGCTCCGTCAAGCTGACAAGAAATGGAGAGCCAAATAACCTATATCTACACCTAGCAAGAGACGGGCACTGGCAAAGAAAGTGAACAACAGTCTCCTCTTCCTCAGTGGACCTGCATCCACGGCAGAAGTCGTCGAAAGGGAGCCTCATTCTTTCCGCATGTCTACCCATGACGCAATGAATTGCTTGGTATATAGGAGTCAGAATGGCTTAGGCTAGAAAGTCTATATCAATACCGGTTTAAATGGTAGTGCAGAAGACCTAAGAGATAATCCAAAGCGGTAACTATGTGTGATCATGTGTGGTGACTGTATTTAACGTAACCTAAAGTCTTAAAATTTTACAAAATGTAAGAGCTCTTCAACTGCATCATCGTATCTCTTTCAGTCGATTCTATTGGAGACGTCAGTGAGGCTCAATAGCAGTTGAAGGAGCCAATTTGTCTATCCTTTTACCATATTTTTATAGAAACCAAGCGTTAGTTTAGTCAGGGAAAAGAGACTGAAGGAAATCCAATATATTCTTATGCACTCTTACACAACGAGGAGTATTGTTACAGTGGTGGCCTTATAATTAGAAACGGCTTAGCAACATTTATGTTTGTTAATTTGTTTAACAGTTCTCACTGTGTACCTGGGATCAAAGGCTTTGTTTGGAGGACGTCTTACATACGTTTTTCCATCAGATTGGAACAAATTAAACTTAGATTCGTCACTCCAGAGAACTCTTTTCCAGAAACATCATTTCTAATTATAAGGCCACCACTGTATATACAATCAACAGAAGGTCAAGAATAGCCACTTACCCCTGAAGGTAAGTAATGAAGTGTCCACTTTAAAAGGAAGCGAATACTGTTGGCGCTGCTATATGGTGAAGGAGTATGGAACTGAAGGAGTTCAGTGGCGAAGAATAACCACTTACCCTTCAACGTAAATAAGTAAGTGCCCACTGTAGAAGACGCTAATAAAATAGGTGCTGCTATATGGCTATGAATTATGGAAATTTTTGTACGTGTTTTCTAGAGAAAGTTATTTCGAATAGTGTGTGTTGGCGGTCAGAGCAAATATTGAATGAATAACGATGAACAATACTTGAATTTTGCCTTCCAAACGACAGAAAGGTGCAGCCTTCCGATGCCATCTGACCTAATCCATCTACCCTAATCTAAAATTCACTTCTACAATAAGAGATAAACATTAATAAGGGAATCTAGTTTGCTACAAGAAAGGATCGCTTTTTACTCTCCCTTATACAATATTTGGTTTGGCATTGTGTAACATGTTTTATTTTATTTCATTTTATTTGTTTTTAGGAAATATTCATCTAACATAACCATGCATACATACATATAGATGGATGGATGATAGCCTAGTCGACAAAAACTTTCTATACAGTGGCCCTTCTCTTCTTTGTATTTCCTGTCTTTGTAAAATACAGTTTATTTTAGTACGACTAATGAAGCCATAAACTGTAGTTAGAAGAACGCACATCCCAAAGAGTCCTTGAAATGTATGTGACAACATATTGGTTTTTGCTTATTTTATTTTTATTTTTATTTGTATTTATATTTGTGTTGTTAGTAAAATATTGTGTATGTATCACATGTACACATGTATTGTTGGCCACAAAAAAGAGAAAAACTCTTGATATTTGTCTTTTCAATCTTTTCTCTTTTTCTCTCTCTCAATATTTGTTTATTATGTTTAGGACATTTCTTAATTGATGTTTTTCTACAAAAGATTTATAAAGACCGTACGTAAAATAACAACAAGAACAACAAGAGCAGGATGATAGAAACTCCCCTCCCCATCCCCCTTCCTCCATAAAAGCAAATATTCATGGTAAATATCACCAACAACGATTTGAAGAAAAGACCAAGGAGGCGCAAAAGGAATTGTTTGTTTTATTTTCAAATAAATTTATTTATTTTTGTTTTGCTGGCTGTTTTGTTGTGTTGTTTTCTTATTTTTATTTTTATTCTACGAAAACTCAATTCAATTAAATTTAATTTAAATTTATTTAAGATTTCCTGGTATAAGACAATAAATGCACTTTCTATCCAAAATAATTTCTCAAGGCCTATCCTATATGATTTGAACTTTTCTTTTTTGCTTTTATCGTCTTTAATTAATTGTTACTTGAATCAAGACAAAAGAAAAAGTTTTTTTCTTAAGTTTTTCAATAAAATTTTCAATAAAATTATTGAAAATAGCACATGTGTTGCTTGGAAAACACCTTCAAGTGTTTGGATTTAGAAAGCAATTTGAAGCATATTAGTTTAAGACTTAAAAGGATTTCTTTTTTTATCAAGTGTTTGTTAAATAAAATTCATTTAATTTGTCTTTCAACTAAACAGGACATTAAAAGACTTTTTCTAGCACAATATATTTATGTATTGTTTCAAGGCTTTTGTAATACCGTAAAAGAGTTTCATTTTGTTAAGATTATCAGTTTCACCACAAGGCTATATTAGAAAAACTGATGATCAAATTCTGTAGTTCCTGTTCACACTATCGGCGGTAAGAAACATTGGGAATGGAAGAATACGGATTAGAATAATCAAAGGTTGCTTAGAGGCTGTATTTTTTTTACTATTAACGTGGAGTTTGATTGTAAATAAAGTTGTCTGAAGTAGTCTAGAGATTGTAAGTCGGTATCATATATAAGAAGGAGAAAACTAACTAAATGAAAGGATATTTGACTCTGGGGTGACCTAGTATCACAGAAAATATAGAAAAATTATCTGGAAATAGTATTGATACGAAAGTGAAGCTATTCAAGGAGGACCAAGTACCCCAATAAGAAATTCCAAGAAGCAACCTTGCTTGGAGCTGCAACCCATTAATAAAGCAGTGTATGTATACCCGTGATTGTCAATCTAATTGTGATGTGTAGGGCAATGCAGAAGGAATTTTAAAACACCACACAAGGTGTTGGATAAGATATAGAAACTGACGCGTATATTGACATGCAGAAGGAATTTAAAATAACTCAGAAGGCGTTGCATAAAGTATAGAAACTGGCACGTCTTGTTATAACCGAGACAATGAAAACACTGGAGAATGCCAGCGGCTTGGAGCCACACAAATCTTGGGGGATGACTGCGAAAACTATGACCACATATGCAATTTGCAGATGCTCATAATCATTCAAATCATTTTGTTTTATTTTCCCTTCTAATTTCTTTCCCATTTCTACTGTATTAAACGTGGAGAACAAAGAATCAGAAAAAAGTTTTAATGTAACACGATCCTCCGGTTTCTTTTGAAAGTCAGGCAAACTGCGCTGTGATCCTAATGACGACCTGATAATTAATCCTTAATGTTCAGGTATTGATTCTAAATTGCGTTGTTTTCAAAACTTGGGTATATTAAGCTTGGTTTTAACTGAACCAATTGCGTGTGGATCTTATAAACAGACTTTGGAATTATAATAAAATAATTGATAGCAATGATCTTAGAAACAAATATAAAATCTGTATCTGTCGACTTATTAATATTGGGTTGAAAACAATTATGATTGCAGCTACTCGTTACGATAATTCCTGAGTCTGTAATAACCAAATGATTAACTTTATTACGCTCATGGCATATACACTCAGCCACAAAAGTATACATACGGATAACAAATTTCAGAAATTTTTTAACTAATCCGTTTTCGTTGAAAATCTTTGTAATTATCTGACAACTTTATTCGATTTTAAGATGGTCTTTTGCATTGGTTCAGAAATTTGTGAAATTTGTTAATCGGATTTACTTTTGTAGGCCTGTGCAGTTCCACAATTCAGTTCAATTTCAGAAATTTTTTAACCAATGCAAAAGACCATCTTAACATCAAGGAAACTATAAAGATTTTCAACGAAAACGGATTAGTTAAAAAATTTAGTAACTATGTGTATTCTAGCTTAACAGTCTAGCGTGCAACACAAACCCTACCAAGTCCATGAGCACACGAAAAGAGCTAGTCTGGAATAAATTCCAAAATCAAATCCATTTGCATAAATGCTAGAAATACAACACCTCTAATCTTAGACAGTGAACCATTGGAAAAAATAGTGGAATTTAACTATTGCGGTAGCATATTGACATTAATCGAAGCCTTCGAGATAATTAATTGCAAAAGCAGCTCACAGGCATTTAGAGCTTTAAAGCTATGTATGTCTGGAAATCATCTCAGATTAATGGTGTGAATTGCACTTTAACGTAAAAACTGTCTCGTCCTATTGATGGCATATAGACGTTCGTAAACAGAATACTTCAAATTATTTGCCAAACATAATTTCAAACAACCATAATTTGAAACAAAAAAAGAAAATGGCAGTGGTTTGACCATAAAATGAGAAAATCAGAAGAAAATAACCCAAAGAAGCCCTTGGTGGCCGCCATAGAGGCAGTTCCGTCAAACATGTAGACGACTGGTATGATTTATTCAACTATTTGGATGAAAACAGCGATAACGAAGCCATTGTCATAGCATATATGAGGATTGATACCTTATTAACTTCCATTTTCAATAAAGCAAAAACACTACAAATACTTTTTATACGACCATGTAATTACTGCAATTATTTGAAGTAAAAATTTTAAATATTAAGGGCAATTATATTTGAATTAATGGTCGATTGATTATTTAGATTAAACAAATGGATTTCTGAAATGACTGAAAAATACTTGCACTTTGGAAGTGATTTTGTTTTTTTAAAAACCCATTAACTTGAATACAATTTTTTGATTATTTTTAAATGGTTAAGCAACCAACATACATTAACTACTTTAAATGGATAGAAAAAAAAGAAACAAAGAAAATAGCTTTTGTTGAAGGCTTTCCGTAGGGTGAGGGAAAGCAAAAATAATGCCTAAAATCACCCACTTAATCTCTTTCATTAAGTGCATATTTTAGTTATGCAACTGCAACTGCATTCATACGCTCTGCTGTATATTGTATTGTTCTTTGATTTCATGGCAGTTTTGGCGATTAGAGTTACGACAACAACTTCACTGAAAATCGCCAATATACAGTGAAATGTTAATGCCCTAAACAATATACAACTAATCCTATGCCATATACACATACACGTACATATATACATACATATACACACTCTCTATTGCATTTGCTAATGTTGGAGAACGTTATTTAAAAATTGTGAAAGAATTTAGTGGTGGTGGTGGGTGTTATTGTTAAAACCACATCTCCTATACAGGCTTTGCAGGCAGCAATGAAGGCAACATAGTATTCATAAAACAATGCCAGGCAGGCAGAATCATGTTTCGTTTATATTTTTCAGGGACGCTACGAATTTTTATTCTTGTTCTCTTTTTGTTTTTTTTTTGTTTTTGAGATTCCAATTCCTTGGCCGTTTTCCCATTGATTATTAGAGCAGCAGCGATTTAAACTCCCTTGAGGAATGGGGTACATGGGATTGGAAAGTGCTTGGTGGTGAGGTGATGTTTTTAATTGGATTTTAAAATACTCATACTGCGACAACAACATTTAACATGGCTAAAAGGAGAGAAGCATAAAATTTGAAAACATTGTTGTTTTTTAGTTAACGATGATGTAGCTGCTGATGATGATGATGATGACAATAATGTTGCCGCTACTGCTCCTACTTCAATTGCTCTAGCTCTTGTAGCTAGATGCCTGAATGCTGATGCTGATGATGCATCGCTTGTATAAACATGGCCGAACCAAACCAAACCAAACCAAACAGAGCGTTCAATTTAACTCTTCTTCTAACAGCCTGCTATTCCTGCCTGTTAGCTTGCCTCTCTAATGTTCGTTTACGTATGTAGATCTCAGTTATTCTCTCCAGCTTTCACCATTGCTTTGCTTTCATTCTGTTGCTGTTGTTGTCCATTTTTTTTTTTGTTTTCTACTACAATTTATGCCGAAGGCTTAGTTAGTTAGTGTACGACGTTTATATTGTATTTTGAAATGCAAAAATTGTCTCAGTATATGGACAACAACAACAAAATTGTGTACGAAAACAAAAAAAAAAAAGAAGAGAAAAAAATTCGAAAATTGATGCAAGGATTTCTCATATAATTGCCATTTGCATAGAAAGGTTAAAAATTGTTCATTGGAAAACCAAATTTTTTTTTGCTTTTGCTGTTGTTATATAACAAGGGTGCTATGCTTTATTTTGGTTTTGGATTCAGGTTACTATTGTCTATGCCTCTGACACAGACACATGGTCATAATGAGGAGTTAACTATTGAGTTTAAGGCTAAAAAATTTTATTCAAAATAAGAGCACGTGTACATGCATACAAACGTAAACGTCTAGTCCTAGCTAGGTGGCTTGGCACAGTTAATTAAAATTTGTATTTAAGCTACTTTCGGTTAATTAACAATGTTAAGTTAGTTATTGGAACGTTTTTAAAGAGCAGGCTAGTGCTCAAAAAAAATTATATCAGTTACTCTATAATAAAAGCTTTGAATTTAAATTTTTTCTCCATATTTGCAACCAACATTCAGAGAATAGCATTTACTCATGAAGTGCATTATGCTAAAACTAGAAATATAGCTTATGGGAGCTAAGAAAAAGGGAGTGACAGAAAAAACTTCTAAAAGGAAAGAATTCAATTCAATACACGAATTATACGGCTAATATGGTGTTCAGATATGAACTTTTATTGCGTAAGTCGCAATAAACGCCATTATTGAGCTCAATATTTCATATAAAATTTCAACTAATTATTGCGAAATAAATACGCAAATTGTTATAATATTGAGTAAAACTTAAGTATGTTCAGTGCGCATATTACAATTATCCGAACATTTTCTGTTGATATTTGAGAACTCAAATGTCAACAACGAGAAACAAAAAACAAAATAAAAAAATGCTGTTGAAACAACCAGCTGTCAAGTGAATATTGAATAAGCAGCTGTTATTATGTCTGAACACTTAAAATATTGTACTCAATAAATCGAATATTGACTCAATAAAAGTGCATATCTGAACATAGTATAAAGGGTAGATTCTTTCTACAATGCATTGATCAAGCTACTGATCAAATGACCATGAACATTTATTTTGGTAGACGTGTACTCTTTAAAAAAATTACAATTTTTTTGAGCAGGTCCAGTAGCAAAAAAACAACATACAAATATTGAAACACAAGCCACAATGCGAAGGTACTTAAAATAAATAAAATAATCAATAGAATTAGGTGTCCTGCAGGTGCATTAATAAACATCTTTCGCCCTCTGCTGTATGTGGTTGAGGATGATCGAAATGAAGTTTGAGCACTAACCGTGCTTTACATAGGTTAGTTTAGGTTAGAGGACGTGTACTTGTCAATTAAGACAAGTGCAGTAGCCGGAGGTCAAATTGACTCATTGTACAATGTCCTGGTTTCTCACACCACTTATGTTGTGTGTGTTATTTTCATATTTCATAATTTACATACAGACCTACAGTTTAAAGTCGACTCCGAACGACAGATTTTTTTGAGAAACTTTTTCATGACAATTTTAATTACTCTCAGAGTTTTTGCCAGAAATCTGTTGAGAGGAAGTTGCCGAAGAAATACTTATTTTGTATTCGTGCTTTACATAAGAGTTGTACTTTATTTTTGACCTAAGATATGTAGTATAGATAGTATAGCACACCGTAGTCTAGTACTGTGTTGGCTTATTAGACACAAGGTCAGACATCTCCAACAAAACGAAAATTAAAAAAAAAAAATTCTAAGGCGACTTGCTCTCACAGCAGTCTTCTGGCAAAAACTCAGAAAGTAAGTAAAATTGCAATGAAAAGTTTCGCAAAAATCTATCGTTTGGAGTCGACACAACATAAGTGTTGTGAGAAACTAGATTGAAATCCTGATCAAAAGGATTATAATGACCAATTAAGTATGTTGAAGACAAAGAAATCGTGGAATCAGCAGAAGCCTCCTCTACAGTGGATGCATGGAAATGAAGCCGAATTGTTGATACAATCATAATATTCCTTTGCAAAAAAGTGTTCGTAGATATTTTCAACAATTTCTCTATTTCTCCTTAATTTCTATACAACTTATACGCCAATTTCATTTACCAGAATTCCTTTACTTTCCCATGTTTTCTTTATGGGAGCTTAGCTAAAGACCTTAAATCAATTTGGCAGGATTTAGCAGCATCAAAAGCAATTTACCTTTTATGTTTTTATTGCTTTCTTTTTTGCTGGTGGTAAAAAAGGTATATCCTTCCTTGTATATATTTTCTTCATGGATGTTATTTATTTCCTATATTTTTTCTGGGCTTTGCTTTATTTTATTTGTACTTGATTTTTTATTGGTTAAAGCCAGTTAAATACCCCTTTGGACTAATTTAAAGCCTAAGCAAAAATAACAAATTGCCAAAGAGCAAGACAGCAAGGATATCTATGTAGTAGCCAGAGATTTATGTAAGAGAGTTATAGGTAGAGGAGAGCATTTAATATAAAAAGCCACTGGAATCCTTTAACTTTTTTTTTTGCAATTGGTAATTGTCGAGGAATTGTAAGTTATTTATTGGCTTGAATGGGGGGTTGCAACTAGAAATAGGATTTTAATTATTTAAATCGTTTTAATAACTCTCTTTAATAGTCAGTAGCCAGCAGCAAATGAAAACCTTTTCTAAGCTGTTATTTTATTCGTCTTCGTAAGTAACCATAAAATCCTAGGTTTTATTTGAAGCTTAAATTTTTTGGCTTTGAGTCTTTTTTTGTATTACCTGCTGCACTTTATAATTATTTAAGTAACTGCACATGCAACCATAAAACCTGCGGACCTACACACAACAAAATATGCTCCTCCTTGTCTTGTCTTGCCTTACATCCACTAGTGGCTTAAAGTTGTTTTTGTTTCTGGTATAAAAAGCTGCACCAATGTTGTTGGTATCATTAAAAATCAAGACATTTTGGCTACATTGTATCCTGTGTTCGTTTTCTGCACTAACACAAACATACATACACACAAGTGAAGTGTATGAGTGTATGTATTCATAACAAAGTTGTTTGAGGTTTTAGCCGGAAAAACACCTGCTGCATTTAGTTCGCGTGTGTTGGTGTTGGTGGTTCTTAGTCCTGGCAAAAAGTCTTTAGCATTATGTGGTAGTTAATTTATCCCTAAGCGGTAGTTGTGTTTCTTTCTCTGTGTGTGTGTTTGTATAAAATAATGCCGTACAGCTCCTCTATTTTCTTAACATGACCAAAATGCTTAAGCACTTGACTGCCTTTTGGGTGCAATTTCATAAAATAAGACAGCAGCAACCATAAACTGGCATAGAGTACTTAAACAACTGATACCAATTAAGGAGAGCCAGGAAATAGTATATAAGAAACCAGAAAACGAAGGAAAAGGGATTCTTGTTCAAGTAGTAAAAAACGTACAGGAAGAAATTAGAAACTAAAGAAAGTTTTAAGACTTAAACAAGTTGTTCGAAACGAAAACATGGAAAATAAAATTGGCAATAAAAAAAAAAAATTTTTTTCGTCGTCCCAAATCCATGGCTTTAATTGACAGGTTAATTGCCTTCTTTAGATCCAAATCTTAAAAACCTTTAAATATTGAATTGCAGGGAAATTATAATTAATATTACTCACACGATATGAGGGATTTGCATAAGTAGGAAAAGGTTTTTCAAAAGAAAAGACAAATGAAAGACACGATCATAAATGATGCAATATGATGCGATTTAAATGGCCAACCCTAGATTAATTGCAAAATTCGTGTCCCTTGCTTTCATATTCTTTCAATGAATGATCAAAAAAGCTGATACTTTTTCCAGAACGTAAAAGGGTTTTAAAATGAAGGCACAACAATTTTAGTCCTGTTTCATGAATTGCGTTCACATGTAAATAGTTTGCATTAGATCGTGTCACTTCTACACCTAACAGAGAACAGCAATGAATCGCTTTTTCGCTACTCATAAGTACTCATGAAATTTTGAGTATAAGTGAGTCAACAGTATTGAAATCCATCTACTCGGATTCATTTGTACTCAGTGCAACATTGATTTATAAGTACAAGTTGCAATGAGCATGAGCACAACGTTGACATCAAACTCATAACATTCGAAATATGTTTGATTCATACGCCTACTCATTCAGATTCATAAATTTAGAAAAATACTTATAATAGGTACTTAGAAATGATTCGAGTGATTCGAATCATTCGTCAAAATGTATAACTAAGACTTGTTGCATTTACAAAGAAAGACGAAAGACACATAAACAAAAAAGACGAAGACAGCAAGCAGAGCAAACACACAACCTTCATGTGAGTATTGTACTGTTCGTACGCGAATCATATTTATTTTGTGATTCGTGTATACGATGAGTCATGGAGAGTCGAAATTAATAACATCATGTGTGTTGTTAAGTACGAGTACCATGAGTATTTCAAACTTTGAGTATGAGTAGTATGAGTATGACATTAAAATAAGTATGAATACGTATAAATAGCAGAAATTATAAGTATGATTCGAAAATATTTATCGTTTTGAATACTCATTGCTGACCTCTGATACCTAATTGCCTACGTGGATTGTTATTATTGTTGTAAAAAGATTACATTACACTATGACCATACGATCTATTGTACCGCCCTAAGACTAATACGTTTATCCCTATTATAATGATTTCTCTAAACCTATTGTCCTGACAACCTTCAGAATGCTTCCCAGTGTCAGCAAGAATTCAATGCTTACCATCTGATATCTGATATGTTTCTTTCTGTGATGCATTAAGGCTTCTAAGAATCCAAGAATATGTTTCCATGGCTTGTTAACATTATCACAGAATCGTTATGTTGGGTACGAGACGATTCCCTTTTAGAGCAAGTGTACCTTGAGTCTAGAGAATCCTCACGCTTTACGTGGTGGTTTTTTAAACAAAATAATCCTCAGCAATGAAGTGCATTTCTCACTCTGTGGTTGCATCTACAAGCAAAAATTGTTGCATGTGAAGATTGAAAACATGTGGAACAGCCAATGCATTGGGAAAAATTAGAAATGGTTGGAGAAATTATGCTCAAGAGGTGTCATTGGGATTTATTTTTAAGAAAATGACTCCAGAAGAAGCGTTCCTGTACATTTAGAGCGCTTTGGGCAAATGATAAGCAACATTTTTGGCTTTAGTGGTGTGAAGTTGCTAGAAAGCATAAGGCGACGTAAATTTAAGATTAAGATAGGATGCCACAAGCCTCAAAACACTGCCGATTTTGGCTTTATTAGGTTTGAAGTTTCCAGAAAGCATACGTCGAACTAAATTGCCCATCAATATCTTGTAATTAAACGCCATTAATTTTTTTTGTGGAGCTATTTCAAGGACCATGTATGCGAGGATAACATTTGTCAAGTTATTGCCCATATACTAATCGAATTGTACGAAAAAATGTTTGAAAACTATTTCAAAAGGATTGAGATCTGCAACAATTCTAGAAGCGGTTATTTAAATGATAGGTTAGGTTAGGTTAGAGGACGTGTACTTGTCAATTAAGACAAGTACAGTACCCGGAGGTCAAATTGACCCATTGTACAACGTCCTAGTTTCTCACACCACTTATGTTGTGTGTGTGTACACATGAATGGTGGGACCTACAGTTTAAAGTCGACTCCGAACGACAGATTTTTGAGAAACCTTTTTCATTGCAATTTTTTATTTACTCTCAGAGTTTTTGCCAGAAATCTGCTGAGGGGAAGTTGCCTAGGAAATTCTTTTTGAATTTGGTTTGATGTCTGGCCTGGGGTTTAAACCCTGGCTTTACCTCTAATAAACCTACACTACATACTAGACAACGGCGACTGCAACTATACCCCAGGCCTAGCCAAACTGCTGATATTCTCTATTAAATGTGAAGCATTCAGAAAGAGTATAATCATGTTTAGTCGACCTAGAGTGGTCACGAAGAGCTTATTTTGAGAGAATAATTCCCTAACGGTTTAGCATTTAATCACCAATATTTGTCAAGTTATTGCCGATATACTAACCAAATTGTAGGAAAAGTATTTGAAAACCATTTCAAAAGGATTGAGAGAGCTGCAACCATTCTAGGAGCGGTTATTTAAATGAAGCGGTTATGAATTCGTGCATAATGGCAAGGCTGTGGCATTATAGTGAAAGAAAATTTTCGTAGAAATCGTACTTTGGATCATCCTTTATTTACTAATGTCGGAGAGCTCAAACATAAATTACCGATGCGTTGGATTCCAGTGTTTAGAAACGAAATTTTTTGTTCTGGTACCTTCCCCAAACCTAATCTTTGTTGAAACAAAAAGGTTAATCAGACCTTTTGGGTTCTATAGAAATTGTTACCGAAACGTTTATCTTTAATGAGTAAAAACTTTAAATAAGTTGCTGCAATAACTACTTCCTTAAAATGAATTTTCAATACGAAGGGTAACAGATTTAAGAAATCTTTCTTAAACTCTTCTTCTATTGTTTGAACAACCGGTTTAAAGAGAGCAAAAAGAGAGAGGGGGAGAGCGAGCAAAAGAAATTAAGTTTCCTACATCCTCTTCTTGTTGATGCAGGCAACCATTTATTTTTCTTGTATTTTTTTTTCTACACTTACGCTTCAGTGAAAGAAGAAAACGCGAAACTACATGCAACGCTATTCTTAAACAAACAAAAGCTGAAAAGAATGAACTCACACATATGCACACATACGCTTTCTTTTAAAAGCATGTTGATGTTTGTAAATGTTAATGTTTGTTTATTTCTAGTGTAGTTGCTCTGTTTTCTCTCTCCAAGAGATGCTGCTGTTTCCAAGAGATGCTCTGTTGTGCTCTTAGTGTGCAGGTGACTTTATTATTATTATTGCTGTTGTTGTTGTTGTTGTTGTTTTTGACGCAAAGTAAATATGATGTGTGTGTGTTTTGTGTACATTCAGTGCTGAGAAACGAACCAGAGTGTCGATTGTTTAAGTGTGTGTGAGTTCATCATATGTTGTGTTTGTATATGGTTGCGTGTGGTTTTTATGCATTTGACTTTGTGGTTGTGCGGTGTTTACACGTATGCATAGAGTGGAAAAAAAAGAAGAATAAAAACACACATTTGCAGTTAAGGGTAAAGGTTGCCTTTATATTTTTTTCACTTACTCTCTCTCTCTCTCTCTCTCTCTTTATTTTACCCTTTTGTTGTGTATTTGCCTTACATTTGTAATTTTTTTTTTTGAATTTTTTTGTTTTTTCCTGGCCGTTGTTAAACACAAACATTAAGCCTGCTGTTAAACCAAGCCTAAATATGTATATGCACGTGTGTGTGCGCGTCAAAAAAAGCCTTTTTGTTCACACTTGCGCTTGAAAAAACACATTTAACCACAGTTTTTAGCAGGCAGCAAAAGAAAAACGAAAAAAATTTATATAAACGGGGTAAAAATAAAAATTTCTAAAAAAAAGAAATATACGAACATATGAAAACATTACAATAAGGTATGGCGGTTAAGTTTTGTGGCAAAAACTTGATGACACATTATGAAAATAATGAACAAGGAATTTGTAAAAACAAAAAACCAAGAATAAAAAAATGATTAAAAAATTAATTTAAAGCTTTAAAAATTATTAAAATTTTAATTATTTAGTAAAGTTGTACTGTTAAGCAACTAATTATTGTAAAGTTCTTGGGATTATTTGGCAACTGAATGTCATAAAAATCTAAACGAATTTTATTGTTCAGAAAATTTTTTTTTACACTTTTCAACACTTAAATATTTATTTCAAGACAACAATTGTGCTGCAACCGATGTATTATGCACTGGATGTTCACCATAATGGTCAGACCAATAGACCATCTGAGAGGCGATTGTCGGGATAGGTGGAATAAATTTGAATGCAGATCAAATGGAACTGGACAATATACATAGACTAGAGTATGTAGGTATAACAGGGGCAATCAGAACCTGTCCTACAGAGGCGCTAGAAGCACTGTTGGATTTAAGTCCGCTATACATGGTAATGAAGACCAACTATTTGGTTGGGTTAATGGGAGACAAGTCTAATATGAAATTCATTTAAGGATATCGTGATCTACGGAATCGAATAACGGGCCGCTAACTCCTTAACTATTCTCTGGATAGAACCAGTAGACTCTAAGGTTTAAAAAGGGCTTTGCAACAAAACGTAGAAGTGAAATTGAATGAGAGAGACTATTTTGTGATATACAGGCAGGTCAAAGACGGATCTCGAAGTACTGGTAACAGTAATATGCCGAACCCATGGGAAAACTCGCGATAGTCGCCGTAGTCTAGTAGGTAGTGTGTCAGCTTATTAGACGTAAAACCAGGGTTCGAGCCCCAGGCCAGACATCAAAACAAAATACAAAAAGTATTTCTTCGGCGACTTCCTCTCAGCAGATTTCTGGTAAAAACTCTTAGAGTAAATAAAATTGCCATGAAGAGTTTCTCAAAAATCTGTCGTTCGTAGTCGACTTTAAACTGTAGGTCCCACCACTCATGTATACAATTAACACACACAACATAAGTGGTGTGAGAAACCAGGTCGTAATCCTGACTGAAGGGTTGTAATGACCAATAATGTATGTATGTATGTAACCTGAAAGCTGTATACTGTCTTAAGAGAGAGACTATTTTGTGATATACAGGCGAGTCAAGGACGGATCTCGGGACAGGAGCGAAAGTACTGGTAACAGAATGAAATATGTCGAACCCATGGGAGAATTCGCGGGTATCTTCCAAGTGGAAGTTTATGCCACCGAAAGATGTGCATTGAGCACAACTTGCATAGGAGATACAAAGGACGGGACATTGCAATTCGATTACTAGGCTCAAATGGGGTTAACTCGAAGATAGCATGCGACTGTCTAAGGCAGCTCAATCAGAAAGGTAGGAAGAATACGGTTAACCTCTGCAGGGTGCCACGTCATGAGGGAGTTCGCTATAATTAGCAGGCAGATAAGTTTGCAAGCAGGGCAGTTTTTGCGCGCGTTGGTGGAACTAGAATTCTTCTGTGGTGGGTGTATAGATGATTGAAAAAGTATGCTCAACGAAAAGGAAAATAAAGAGAAGCAAAGGCTCTTCTCAAACCAAGTAAGTTTGAGGCAATCACAATTTTTGTAGAGAAATTCCAATAAAAGGAGATCTGAGTCAAACAATAGGCTGCCAACATATAACTTATGATAGATAACCGGTCTTTTGACAGAGCACCGAAGACTCAGAGTACACTTATTCTAAATAAGGATTGTTTTGCCTGTGGCTATGAGAATGAATCATTAGAATATGTTCTTGGAACCTGAGAGATATTATTAATGCATCTCAGAGGACTGAACGAAACATAGGTACACTCTGTAAAGTACGAGAGGATTTAAATATGTAGATCATTTAGTCGTAGTACTGACGCACTTCTTCGCCATAATTATGATAATAATACTATCTTTTAGACAGATTTACGATCAAGCTTGTCACACCATACCTACATATTTGTTGATTTTATCTACGAATGGTGAGATTTGAAAAATTTTTTTAAGTCTGCTATCTGCTAATATCTTTCAGGATATGCTAATATCTTAGAGAATATTAGTTCTTATATAGGTTTGAACTTTTCAGCTCTGGTTTAGTAAGTCAACTCACTGGACTAGGTGAAGTTCCAGAGGCCGAAAAAAATCATTGGAAGCGCTTCAAAATACTGGAAAATATTTCAAAGGTTGTTCACATATAACTGTAGGTCCTTAATTAATTCTCTCTTATAACCCTTTATTCGCGACTAAAACCTAACTTCACTCACCACCCACCCATGTGGTTTTTGTGAATTTATCCATTTTCAATGTTGACTCCGAAAGACAGATGTCTGAGAAACTTTTCATTGCAATTTTATTTACTCTCACAGTTTTTGTGAGAAGACTGCTGAGAGAAAATCGCTGGAAGAATTACTGACTTACTAGGCATGAGTCCCAGCTCAGATATCTTGACATTCTCTCACCAGTTTTCTGAGTGTTATATCGAATTCTTTACGTTATAGAAATGACCACAAGAATGTATACTTTCATGCATAAAAATACTGACAAAATCTTTTATTTCAGGATACAGCAGTGATGCAGAGTGTCCACGTTATACTGCCAAAGAGTGGAATTAAAGCTGAGGCATAAAATTTTTATGTTTAAAGCCTTATAAGCTACTTTTAATCTGTCAAAAATTCTTCTCTAACAAAATTGATAACAATTTAAGACAAACTCGCCCTTTCCTCTCTCTCTCTCTCTCTGCTACTCCCTTTGTGGTTCTCACCTTTATTTTAAAACCTTTAAATTAAACTTTACTTTGGCTAACGTTACGTTACAATCGTATATGATTTTAAATCCATTTTATATTACAAATACCCAGGCAACTAATATTATTGGTTAAATCAGCACGTACATATAAGTTTAATTTACAAACACATATATGTAGGCATACGCACACCTTCTCTTTTACCTATGCATGCATACAACAGCAAAGAAAAAAAAAAAAAAGAAAAACCGACTACCAAATGCCATGTAATACATAGAAAATATATCCAATACAACACAGCAATCATTTTATGCAAATTATATTTGTACACCAAATAGATAGCAATGGAGAGAGAGAGAGAAAGAGAGAGTGAGCGGTTGTAGGACTTGAAAGGCAGGGAAGCTGTGGCAAAAAAGGATACAATACGTATTTTTCTTTATTGTATATCACATGAGTGTGTGTGTGTGTGTTGTAAGCATATAAATGGACAAGACTGGCAAAGGTTATCATGTTACCAAATACATTCACACATTACCGAGAGCAGAAAGACAGAAAAAACACCGAAAAAAAAAATACAACAGAACAAAGCAAAACGTACGGGTAGAAAATTTGTGTGGGAGAGATAGAGAGATAGAGAGCATCAGGAGCTTTCGACCAACAATGCATTTGGTTACAGACCTTAACACAGTAAAGCAGTCAGGCAGTCATCTAGCCAGCCAGCCAACCAGCTAGCCATTGTTGATTTATTTGCAAAACTAAATTGAATGCAATATAATCACCCTGTATGGTTGAACTGTAAATAAGGACTACACATGAAATGTTTATGAGCCTGATGCCTGATGCCTGCTGCCCTGCTTGTTTTAAATGTTCGAGTTTTTGATGCCATAATATATTTATAATAACCGTAATGCATACATACATATGTACACACTCGTATAGACACAATAGAACTGCTCATGTGTACTTAAAATTTATATGCTGCTGCTGCATGTAAATAAGAATTTCGTTTTTGATTTGGTAGTTGAATGCAAAAAAAAAATACAGAAAAAATATGAAAATTTGATCGAAATTATTTTGTAATAAAGGATGTACAAATTCTAATTTGAAAAACAAAAATGCATTCATATACAGAGTCCTGTACCTGCAAAGGTACATCTTCCTTGTGTTATTTTTTCATGTTATTATAGAGAGGCTTGCTTACATTTAAATGGCTTAAGGGGGGCATTTGTGTTGCCCTTTGTATTGAAAACAATATTTAAAGATAGTTTTCGTATAGCCTTATAAAGTATTTCACAGGATTTAAATTTATATCACATTAGCAGTATGCAAATACGAAAAGGTGGTATGATGTCTACAAAGAGTACTTGGCTATCTCTTCAGCACCTTAATTTCCTCTGGAACGTCTTATTAACATTACAAGCTTGTCAATGAATTCGCCGTAAGTTCCTTAAATTCCTCTGGAACGTCTTATCAACATTATAAGCTTGTCAATGAATTATTCTGGAAATGGTGCAATTTCTCCTGTAAATGGTGGATTGTCCTTTTCTGTCTAATTTGGATTTTTTGGAAATTGTACTGGCTATGTCATGTCACTGGTCATGATTAGGTGAAAAGTTGCACACTTGACTAACATTTCCTAGTTCGAAGAGAGTACCTGTTCAGCAGCTTAGTTAAGCTGGCCGAATCTTAAACCAGAAGGGACGTAATAGTTAGAATTGACGCAACATTATTTGATCTTTGTTCTCACATTGTTAGGCACATTGCCTAATAGGAAGGCATGATCGTCGACTAGCTAACCCATTGAGTAACTTCTACAGAAGATACTACTGTGAGGAGAAGAAAAAAGCGTTCGACGCTTAATGTATTACTACCTAGTGATCACACAAACACACGAGGGCATACAGTATTGACATTCATCTGTGATAGGCCGATTTGTAAGAAATCTGATGCTCAATGAAGACCAAGGAATGAATCAATGAAGGTTTGGTTAGTTACATACATACATACATACATAATTGGTCATTACAACCCTTCAGTCAGGATTACGACCTAGTTTGGTTAGTTACGGTAGCTTAAATACCTGGCTCGGCGATATGATTATAATCGGCATATGAAAGATTAGGTTCAAAAAGGTGACCTTAAAGGAAGTCCCAGGTGCCAGTTAGGGCAGCAATTACGCCCTTTATATTCATCCCGGGGACCAAACATCGCTTCAGAAAGTGCGAGGTCAGAAACGCCCATCTCTTTATGACAAGAGTAAGGCCCTTACACTTGAGGTGAAAGACACTCTGCTCCTCATCCTCCTCAGACTCACAGCTACTGCAGAAGTTATTTGCCGGCGTCTCTACCAAAAGGACAGTGGCTCATGAGAATCGAGACTATTGTGCGATGGATGGCCATCCTCTTTAAGGATAGAAGTGAGTCTGTCGTCTTCTTATACATACCAATATTAACAATATTGGACGTACCCTGTTTCTACGAATGAATTATGTCTTCTTGTGAAACTAGTAGATAATAACCCTCTTCAGAAATGCAATTTCCCTATGTCCTGCAATTTCCCTCATATAAGAGTTAACTTTGAATGATTCAAAATTTCCCTGACAAACAATATCCACAGCATGATGTAGAAGGCTCTGCAGCATATTCAAATAATCACTCTTCCTTATAATGCCTCGGGTAAATAATATCAAATTTAATTGAGACAATCCCTGTAGCAGGTCAGAGATGATATCGAGTTCTGTGCCGGCTCTGGCCAGCTTATCAGCAATGCAGTTCCCAACGAAATCCGTATGTTCTGGGAGAGTTAACTTTGAATGATTCGAAATTGCTCTTAGCAATCCTAAGGACAGGGACGGACGTTGAAAATATTTTCTTTAGGAACTTAATTCAGCCAGAAGTCGCCGTAGTCTAGTAGGTAGTGTGTTGGCTTATTAGACGTAGAGCCAGGGTTCGAGCCCCAGGCCAGACATCAAGACAAAATACAAAAAGTATTTCTTTGGCGACTTCCTCTCAGCAGATTTCTGGCAAAAACTCTGAGAGCAAATAAAATTGCCATGAAAAAAGTTTCTCAAAAATCTGTCGTTCGGACACGACTCATGTGTAAAATTAACACACACAACATAAGTGGTGCGAGAAACTAGGACGTTGCACAATGGGTCAATTCGAACTCCGGGTACTGTACTTGTCTTAATTGACAAGTACACGTCCCCTAACCTAACCTACATTGCGTCGCTTTCAAAATGGCTATGATCTTTGCCTAAGAAACACGACAGTGATAAGGCATACGTGTAAGAAATTTTAATATCAGAACCGTTAATGAATGTACTTCAGCTGACACAATCACACATTAATATAACGACCATAAAATAAACGAATTTTACGAAATTCTAAGGCATTTTGATTTCGGAGTCGATTTTAAACTGTAGGTCGCGCCAAGCATGTTTAAAATTAACACACACAATATAAATGGGTTGTAATGACCAACTATGTGAAGGCATTTTAAAAATAAAACTCAATGTTTTGCAAGCCTTGTTTATTTTGTCAGTATGTTTATGGCAAACCCTGTCGGGTACTTTTGCTGCAAAGGAAAAAATTTTGTGGACTTAAACAAATTTTTAATACATTTTATGCGGTTTTTATACCGTCATGTTTAAATATTAAAGAATTCGATTAAAGTTTTGAACAATTTTAATTTTTTTCTATCCGTAGGCGTATGATTAATATTAATTACTGAATAATTTTGTAAATAACTTTTGATCTATGAAATGAAAGTATTTATATTTACTAAAAGACTTACTACATTTTGTTTTTCAATTAAAAATTTTAGCTTATAGGCTTACCACTTAATTTACTTAAACTTTTTAAGCTAAAAAAGTATTCTGATGTAAGAAAAACAAAAAAAAACAACATTTTACATTCCCTTATTGGCCGGCCGCCTTTCTTTTGGGCTGAAAGCTGAAAGTATAACTTTCTTGTTTAATAACTAAAAATCAACTTGAATTTTTAATTACCTCTAATGGCTAGTTAAGCTCTCCTCTAAATAGTTATTAAATACATTGGAAAGCATTAAGAGAGATAGAAAGAGAGAGAAAGAGACCAACAACAAAATAAACTCTTAGTAAGCCGAACTCAAAGTTGTTAGAAGAGAGTACTTTTTACAAAATTTGTTTAAAATAATGTCCTCTTTCACCGTGTTTTTGTTTTTTTTTTTTGCTTAACAATCTTTAACTTTTCCTTTAATCTTAATTAAAAAGCAACTCTTGACTATTTCTGTGAACGTACTTTAAATCCTGGCAGAAGTAGTAGTAGAGTCTTCAGTCTTTTGCCATTGTCCAGGACAACGCGCGGGCAACATCAACACCGTCGTCATCATCATCATCATCATCATTAGTTTGTTAAGTTAATTAAATTGCTATCAAGTTGAAATGTTAAACAAAAGATATACCCTCTCTACCACTACCTTACCCCAGCCCAGCCCTCCTCTCCCTCCCTTCAATATCTTGCTCTGTCATAAAATAAAAAAGAGTTAATATTGAAAAAAGCCAACGATAAAGTATGCAAGAAAAAAAAATGGGAAAAAGGATTTTGATTTGTATGCAAATTGAAAGGCAAACTACAGGGGGAAATAAAGAATAAAAAGAATACGAAAGATTGTATTTAAGAAAATTGTCTTGACTGCTCTTTGGTCTCATTGTCTTCAAATAATTTGCTTTTAATTAAACTGAAAGCTTGGAGTTTCTTTTTTTTCTTCATTCTTTTGCTTTTGCTCCTTTTTTAGTTTCATTATCATTATACTCATCATTCTGGCGTATACATTTAATGACACCTTTTGGCCTCTAATGCTAATGACATGGAAAGCCAATGGAAATTTTTGTTGTCAATATTTTAAGTAATCAAATGGAATATCTTCCAACGCAATGACAATGACAATGGCAATGGCAATGGCAATAGCAATAGTAATTAATAGCCATTAGAAACATTTTATATTAATTAGAAAGGACTCTATTTAGAGTGAAGTTACTAATTAAAGTTTCCAAAGAAGCACAATAAAAAAAGAATAAAATTCTACAGCAAAATATCATTTTTTTAAATTTGAAACCCACGACTAGACTAGCAAATGTTTATAATAATTTTCAAAATGTTTAAAATATTGTTTAAAAGGCTTCAAGCCTCTCCAAGTAAACCATCCATTCAAAGGGATCCCTAATTTCTGACTTCCAAGAGAGTGGAACATAGGCAGCTAACATAGAAGCAAGATCAGGAAAGTGCAACATCTTGTCAAAGAATATGAGTGACTTCAAACAAATATAAGAACTTGGCAAACAAAATGTTTTCAAGCTGAACGTCTATAATTTGGAAGCATTGCTTTGGCATTAGACACTTTATGTTGACCTGAAATGCTATTCTAATTTGAGATTTTTAGCTGTCCAACAATGATAATATATAGCGACAGTTGTCAATCAACTAAAAGAAACCTGACTCAAGCCTTATATAAATATAATATGCCTTCCAAAGCAAGGTTAGGTTAGGTTAGGTTAGAGGACGTGTACTTGTCAATTAAGACAAGTACAGTACCCGGAGGTCGAATTGACCCATATTGTACAACGTCCTAGTTTCTCACACCACTTATGTTGTGTGTGTTAATTTTATAAAAGAGTGGTGGGACCTACAGTTTAAAGTCGACTCCGAACGACAGATTTTTTGAGAAAGTTTTTCCTGACAATTTTATTTACTCTGAGTTTTTGCCAGAAATCTGCTGAGAGGAAGTCGCCGAAGAAATACTTTTTGTATTTTGTCTTGATGTCTGGCCTGGGGCTCGAACCCTGGCTTTACGTCTAATAAGCCAACACTCTACCGACTAGACTATGGCGACTTACAAGAATTCATAATGACTTGTCATACCTTTCTGACCTGAAATGCTATTCTAGTTTGAGATTTTCCGCTGTCCAACCACAGTAATAGGTAGCGATAGTTGTCAGTCAACTGAAAGAAACTTGACTCAAGCCTTATTATATGCTTTCCAAAGCAAACTAACACAACTTCTCAAATTCTCAAATTATATTTGCTACGGAGTCTCCTTGTAATCCTCATTTAAAAACTTCTGCTGAAGCTTTAATAACTATTTAGAAGGGCTACTCAAGTAATCATGTAGTGCCCATCAAATGCAAGAGCATACGGCTCTTTATACGGCTGATTTAGTCCTAATTTTAGAGAGCAACGAGACCACAAAAACTTAAAATCTTACTGCAGCTGGATGTTTGACATAAAGTTGCACTACAAATAAGCCATCTGACCATCTATTAACCCTTTGACGGCCACCAAAATTTTAGGAGGCCTTCCTGTTGGACACTTGGTTTATAATGATTTTATGAAAGAAACAATTTATGACGTATATACACGTCATGTCCCCCCAGAAACCCTTGTTATGACGACTATAGACGTCAGTGTCCGTCAAAGGGTTAAACATACCTACATACATACATAATTGGCCCCTTGAACGCTGTCGTTAGGATTAGGACCTAACTCCTCACACCCCACTCCTATTGTACATGTTAATTTTATCCATGAGTTGCAGACTTACAAGTTTAATATCGAGCCCGAACCGCAGGTTTTGAAGAAACATTTCATGGCAATTTTATTTACTTTTCTACACAGCGTTCGAACAAACAGTTAATTGAAGTTTGTAAGCGACCTCCACCATCTTACGGAAAGCTTTCCGTCACTCAATTGATCAAACAATTGAAACCAAAGAACCATGTGAGACGCGTGCAGCCCTTTCTCTGACCAACTTCTTCCTTTCCCCTGATTTTGGTGGAACTTGGTTAGTACAGGGACTGCGTTCACCCGTGGCATCACAAAGGGCCGCTATGCGTGCTCAAGTGAGCTTTGCGAGCATGTGAGATGCACGCCTATGGCTTGCACAGTCTCTTGTATTTTCAATTTCTGCTCGATGTAAAGGCTCGACGTAACTAGTTATTCAGAAAGTTTCACAATCTTTGGTGTTCGTACGGCAGCAATGAATTTCATTTTTGACGCACAGTTATACGGACTTTTCAAGTGACAGTATTGTTCAAGCGACAGCTATTTCTAAGTATTAACAAGCAAGCTAAGCAAAAGAGAGATATCCAGGAATTTTTCAAATCGCAAATACTACTGCAGAGAAAATAGATAAGTTTTGCCATAAGGCTAGAAATATAACGAAATCAAATGACTCTCCGATGAATACAAGAAATCATCAAGACTGCAAAGCAAGTAAATGGACAAGTAAAAGTAACTGTTAAGCGAATCAACGTATGCAACTGAAGCGTTCAGGTCAAAAGTTTTGTATGGTTAAGGGAATTGGATCTGTTCGATATATTTTAAATGATACACAATGAGGCAAACATACTCATTAAATCTTTGTGGCGATCCAAACTGCAGTAGATTTTAAACCACAAGATAATCGACAAACAGTATGGCTTGCTCAAACCTGTAGTGATATGAGGCCAAAATGAAGAGGGCAAATATATATGTACCTACAGACTTGGATTTCATTCCATATTTCTTCTATATAAAGGAGAAATTATTTATACTTTGAAATAAATTCATTAAAATATGAATAAAGTAATGAAAAGAAATGCAAAACAATATGAAATGCTTGTCAAACTTCATAGAGTCTAAACAAAATAGATTTGCTATGCAATAGCCCCAGCATATTTTTTAAGTAAAGCATTGTTGGGTAATCATATGCAGGAGACAGACAGACCCTTACATTTCAAGCCTTTCGTTCGTTACCTTTCTTTTATGCCTGCTGTTTTTGTTTACCAAAGATATGTTTTGTTCAGTTCAGTTCAGTTCAATTCGGTTCTGTTTTTATTTTTTAATTAAAAATAAATCCATAAAAATCTATTGGCAATACAATGACAACAACAACAATAATAAATTGAGAAAAACAAGAATAACAAACAAACAAACAAACCAAATACAGAAAAAATTCAATCAAACTTATATTAACCATAATAACCTTTATCAATATACTTGAAATCTACAAAATATATTCAATTTTATGCCAAAACAAAACTGTCATTCAAAATCCCATTTTTGCAATTCTTTTTTTTCTTTCTCTCTTTACTCTACTCGCTTGAGCCATACAATGCTGTTGTTATTGTTGATGCTGTTGTTGATGTTGATGTCCTTTCAATACAGGCACGTATGGGGTAACAAGCAAATTCAATATGATTTAATTCTCCACAGGACTTTTTATATCGAATTGTTTTGGACACAAAATAAAAGTATACATATATGTACATACATACATACAGACAAAGGCTAACCTACAGGATATCATGTTTTTAAAAAGCAAAGAAGAAAAAAAAGAACACATTGTATGCGTGTGTGCAAAGATTTCATAGAATATCCATGTCACATTATTATGCACTGTCAATATGGTTTTAGTTTATTTAGAAACAAGTGATATAGAAAATGCCATCACAGGACAGGATTTATAAATAAAAGTAGAAAAAAATGTAATAAACAAACCATATATGGGTGATTGCACGTTGTATAGGGGAGATAAATCCAAAGGTATCCTATTCATAAAAAAACATTTCTTGGCAAAATTAAATAACAAACAAACAAATGAAGATGTTACGTTTTTGTAGCGGTAGAGGTCATATTATGCAAACATACACAGACAATACTGTGAAAACTGTTATAGGACTGGAACCCAGAGAAACAAAAATTGGAAGGCCAGATCACACTAGAAGAGCGGAAAGAGGGAGAGAAAATGCTTCACACAAAATAAACTGAAGTCATAAGAAAAAGCTAGATAAGGATAGATTGTTATGGATTGAAACAACAACCCATTAATACACATACATATGTGATCGCTTTGAATTCCCAGGAACACAATCAAGAAACTGGTCTTTGAATCTAGATGATTCTGGTGTAAGATAAAAGTACTGAATCCGCACGGATTGGAGTAAAGGAATTGCCTTTGTTCCAGATAAAAAAAATTAATCAAAATTATAATATTAAAAAAAAAACAAGAAAAAAATGTTGCATACTTTTAGGTAAAATTTTGTTAAAAATTTGTCTACGTTATAAAATTCTTTTTAAATATATCTGCGCTATATAAATAAATATATTTTCAGCACCTTTAAGTAAAATCCATCATGCAAAAACCACAAATGTTGCATACTTTTACGCTCTAAAATTCGAAATAGTTTAACAAAATACAAGTTATTTAAAAAAATTAATCAGGATGATAAACAAGTCAAACTAGATGATAAAACTCCAAAATTTCAATTGAAATTAAAAAACCAGTGCATATTTTTAGGCGCTTAATATGATAAGTATGTTGGGAACCTTACAATATGAAATATAATTCAATTATATATATAGTTATATAAGTGAATATATTTTGATCACCTTTAAGTAAAATTCATCATGTAAAAACCACAAATGTTGCATACTTTTAGGCTCTAAATTTCGAAATAGTTTAACAAAATCCAAGTTATTGAAAAAAAATTAAACAGGAGGATACATACAAGTCAAACTAAATCATAAATCTACCAAATTTCAATTGAAATTAAAAAACCAGTGCATATTTTTAGGCGCTTAATATGATAAGTTTTTCAATTATTATGAAAACACCCATATATTTACGCATATATGGCTTAAAACAGACTTTGTATCACATTTACATTTTGTTACAGGTTATGGGCACAAGAGTGGGGCAAAAAACCACCATTAAAATGTATACAGAAATATTTTTCCACATGACCATAGTGTTGACTTCAACGTCAAAGTCAAAGTCATCAACATCACCATCAACACAATGAACATATCGGTTCATTATAATGGTTTTTAATAAAAACAAGAAAATCGAAAGAAAAAAACTAAAGTATAGTTTTAGGGTGTCAATATTGAAGGGAGCAGACCAGGAGGCTATATCTACATACGCGTATGTGTGCGTACACAATACATATTACTTAGTATACAACAATTTTCTTACAAACAAATTGAATTAATTTACATTTTTATATGATATATGGATTGTATATGGTTTATAAGCCTAGATGTATGCTACAATATTTCTTAATTTGGTTTATTTCTGATATACTTTGAAGGTAAGGGTTGCTTGGCAGACATTGATTTTTCTTGAAAATTATAAACAAAAATATTTCTTTCAAATTATATGTGTAGGGGGGTTGGGAAATGCAAAGGAACAGACTTTAATTTTGTTTTGAGCACTAAGGACTTGCTTGAAAGGTGTCAAAAAAAATTTTCCCAGCATTTGCTCATAACTTTTCTTTCTGCTCAATGATGTGCCTGATTACATATGGTAATACTATTATGGAATATTTTAATGCTAAGAGGCCACACCACACAGATTTATTTGAATATGAATAGAAAAATAGAAAAACCATGTATATACATATGTACATATGTGTGTGTGCGTGTGTTTTAATAATGAAAAGGAATTTTATATTTTCCATGCGTATGTATGTGAATGTGGAGAGAAAGTAGAATTTAAATCTAAATCAGTTGATTCTTTTGATTTGAATCTGGTTTTTCCTTTCTTTCTTATTCTGTAGAAATAAAATGTCAATTCATATGCAAATTAGATTTGTAAGTAAAATGAAATTCAAGCTTTTTTCCTCTTTCTTATTCTTATATTTTATATTCTATTTTAGATTTGATTTTGAGCAAAAATTATAAGCCTAGACGTAGGCTATAATTATTGACAAGTAAATGAACCTCAAGGATTATCCTGAATTTTTTTTTTTAATTTTTGCTTTTTGAAAGAGAAGAAAATATAATTGATGTGTTGAAATATGCAAATGAATTGTAATGGAAATCAGCATAGAAAAATAAATTAAAAAAATATTTCAATAATAATAACAGTCCTGAGGTCCTTTTTGATTTAATAAATTGAAAGATTTTTTAAATCATTCGGTTTTTTAATACAAATAACCACAGGTGGTGGTTCGTTTGTTGATTGTCGAAAAACAGATGAAAGAAAAATCAACGCAGTGTACTGGATTGGAAGAATTACGGTTAAGGGAGGCAGGTTGAATTAGTTTTCATTAAAACAAGAAAAAGGCAAATATCGGCCAAACGTAATGCCGTATTAAAAGGATACGTAGTAATTGAAATGAGTGGTTTCATCTGAAAGCAATGTCGGATTCAAACTAGAGGACAAAGTTTCAGCTATTTTAGAACCTGTGTGGCCTCGACATGTGCGAAGCAGGACAATCAAATTTTCTAAGATACACCAACGCCCTACTTTTAAATACTTAGCTATCTACACGTATTATTGGATAATTTTTACTCAGAATACATGCGAAAAATATGGCTTATTTGCTGCACATTCTGCAGGAATACTTCTAAGAGGGTGGCGATCTTTAATCTTCTCTGTATATGTCTAGAACTAGCTTTCTTTGGGGCACTTTTCTTCACTCTACCTTCTCCCAATGCACAGAAATAACACTCTATACATAGCCTGCTGTGTACGGTGCTATAACGGCAGATGATTTTACCCGGCAATCTGCTCACCGCCGTAGTTTTTAGCACAAAATCAAGCTCACGTAGAAGCCAGAACATTTAAGTAGCGATCATGTGAATCCATGTCCATAACAGGCAATCTAGTGACTTTTTTGCAAAACCTATCCCCATGTGAAGTCGCCGTAGTCTAGTAGGTAGTGTGTTGGCTTATGAGACGTAAAGCCAGGGTTCGAACCCCAGGCCAGACATCAAAACAAAATACAAAAAGTATTTCTTCAGCAGATTTCTGGCAAAAACTCTGAGAATAAATAAAATTGCCATGAAGTTTCTCAAAAATCTGTCGTTCGCATTCGACTTTAAACTGTAGGGTGGGACCTCATGGGAACTAATATATAAAATTAACACTCACAACATATGTGGTGCGAGAAACTAGGTCGTAATCCTGACTGCAGGATTGTAATGACCAATTATGTATCCCCATGTGAGTAAATTAGCTTTAATGTCTCTTTAAAAAAAGGGAATCAAAATAGATGAGAATCAGAATCTTCATCAAAGTCATCAAATCTGTTTCTCAATATGTACGGCTACTGTTAGTCAGCTTTAGGCCCCAATTCGGAACAGATATTTGAGCCGGAAGGTTATTCAACAAGTAGGGGATTCCATTTCTTACTATGAATTAGTGGAAGTCTCCATCCAATAGAGTAACATATTTAACAGAATCAAATAATTCAGTTCGCAAAATAAATGAAGAATAGCTTTTGGCAATAGGAGCTACTGAGAGTTTAATAAGCAACTGAGAAATAAAGCCCTGTTTCCAAAGGACAGAAATTTATTGCTAAAACATGCCCTAAGCATGGACGTGCTGGCAGTTTACCAGAAATAAAGGCATATGTTCTGTGTGTGAGCACAACAAAGTGGTTGAAATATTGAAAAATTTGGGGAATGAATAAAAGACACTACAACACTTGGTGCAACAAACGAACACTAGTGTTCGAACAAAGAAAGTAGAGCTCCGGTTATATTTTACAATTAAGGCAATTGTTTGTAGTACTGATTCACAATACATGTTAAGTTAATGCCATTTGGCTTACCTGATTGCATACAGAAACTGTACTTACTGCAGAAAATATGTCACAAAGTGAATGAATGTTTGCTTTAAATTCTTGTCAACTTACCTGTAATGAGATAAAGAAGAGGAAATAATAAATTTTATTGAATTTCTTTAATAAAAACATAAAAAAACTACATACATAAATACATATACTTTCTTAAGGAATAATTTAAAACGGTATCCTGCCTACTAAAATCGCAATTTATTGGAAAAATAAAAAGAAATCCAACGACTATCAAACATCTCGGTCTGGCATGTTTAACAAGTGCTACACTTTCAATAATATCCGGTTTCCTTTTATTATAACAACACGCTCTAACAAGGATGACGACAATATAAACAACAACTACAACAACAGCAATAGCGATGGCAATAGCAACAGCTATGGCAAGGCAAATGGCAGCCAGGATATTTGCTGTCGTTAGGTTTTGTTGCCGCTATTGTTGTTGTGTTCTTCACAACACAGCCAAAAATCTTTAAGAGTAATCAGCTTGAATTGCCTGCTAAACTGCATGCCATGCCATGCCATGCCATGCTATTTCATTCCATACCAGGCCTTTATAATAAAATCGTTTATAAAAGGCCAACTGAAAATTCATTTATGCTGAAATATGTTATTGTATTTATTGTTGTTGTTGTTGTTACTTCCTTGTAGTCTTCAAATTCAATACCTTTTCTGTTTGATCTTCAGCCGCTGATGTTATTGTTGTTGTTATTGGTATTTGAATTTTCAAAACCATTACCATAACAAGGCAAGGCAATCATCAGCAGCGTTATTTTTGGACAAATACATGGATATACAAGATTTAAGAATATAAAGGCGTGGGGAAAAACACTAAAGGGGGGAGGCAGGGGTTGTCTGTAAATAAATGAAGAGATTTTATAACTATGTGTACGAAAATTGAGCTGTGGATCGATCGTTGATTTTTCTTCTGTTTTTTTTTTTGAGACCAATACTCAAGAGATAATCCCTATTCATTGTTTTGTAATACAAAAAATATAGTTTATGGGAGAACGAAAAGAGGGGGTAGTGTGCATTCGTTAATGACCAGAGTCGATATACAGTGAACGCCATAAGTGAGTCAACACTTTTGTTCTTAAGTATAAAACAGTTTTGTTTTTAAGTATAAAAAAAATTCCTTTATCATGAATTGTTGTTTTTGTTTTAACATTTTATAAGTAGTAAACAAATGTTTTTATTTATCGAAATTTATTCGATTACTCTCATTTACTTTTTTCGCTATCCTAAAAAAATTAATTATTTCAGTGGTGTTTACTCACTTTTGGCGCTCAGTGTACCTTGAAGTTCTCGAGCCGTATCACAGAATTTAAATTTTTTCGGCCTATTTATCGATTTTTAATTACAAAAAAATTTTCAATCTAATCCCTATACAAAATATTATTATCACTACGTCCCTGCTTTTTAACTAAACATTCAATTTGCTTGCGCCTAAAACTATGTTAAGAAATACAAATTTACACGCACTCATACACACATACATGCAACACACAATTTTAAACATTGGCAAATAGAAGAGATTGAAGAGAATGTAATAAAATCTCGTTAAAGTGTTAACATCTTTATATTAAGACATGCTACATACAATATTTGCACAAAAACACATACATTTAACACTCACTTATATACATAGACATTCACTTAAAATTAATTTCTTTACTTTTCTCACACTCCACCTCGATATCTCTTTCTCTCTTTCTTTAATAGATTTCTTAAACCAAAACAAATACAGTTTCTTTCTCTCGCTCTCTCTCTCTCTCTCATTCTCTCTGCTCAACCTGTTTTGTAATATTAAATTTCAAAGGAGAGCCACTATTCCTATGTGTTAGTGTGTGTATGTGTGTGTGTGTGTGTGTGCTGGAATATTGTTTTCATTATTAAAAATCCTTGACTCACTCCTCCTTCTCAAGGATTTGTTTGTTTACTCTGCAGAGAACATCAAAAATAATAATAAAGTTTACAGGTTTCATAGCTATTCGGGGCTACGTTTCTCTGCTTAAACAAATAAAAGGGTTTTCCTTTAAAGCTTTTATTGTTGTAAAGGAATAATGTTTCAATTTTAAGATTTCTCAAACGTGTTTAGGCGTTTATTTTTAGGCTTAATGAGGAAATAAAAAGGATTGCCTTTGTGCAATTTTCTGTTCTTTCGAAAATTTTCTTGTTGCCATTAATTTGTTTTTGTTTCTTTTTATAAGAAAAAAAAAACAAACACCAGATTGTTGTTTATTTATAATTTATTTTCCTACTTCTCTTAGTTTTTTTCTTTTTTTTTTTTTTTGATTTATTCTTCACAATTTTGCCGTTAAGCTGTAAATTAATTTAACGCACGACTTTAGCTCCAATGCTGTGGAAAATTTGTAACAGATTTCATATCCTTTTTGCCAGGGCTAGGAAGCAAAAACAGGAATTGTTTTTATTGTTAAACACTAAACAAAGTTATATTTTGTCTAGTCTTAAGTATACTTAAGCATTCTATTTACTATGCTATTATATACAGAGAAGAGAGAGAGAGAGAGAGAAGGAACCTGTAATAGAGAGTCTAGCAATAAGTGGTCTACAATTAAAGGAAAACAATATGCCTTTAAGTATGCTTGACAATTTATTGTCTAGTCAATTGGTGGAAAATATCGTTTAAACTATAATTGAAGAGTAAAGACACAAAAAAAAAAATAAATAAAAATTAATGATGTCTAGTTCGAAGACATATTATGGATTTATTCGACAGTTTCCGAATCAAAGTATAGATTCCATCATAAATTTCTTATTTTCACTTTTATGAATCGAAAAATAAAATAATGTCCGAAAATATATACAGTCACACAAGTATCCCCCTAAAAATAATTTTTTTAAAAATGATAATATACGGACAAGCCAACTGATTTCTCCGCAAATTTTTTGTTTTCCGTCACAGCCGAACAAATTATATTTGTTCTCATCACTAAATATTACATTCGGCCAAAAATCAGTTGACTTGTCCATATATTTTATGGGCAAATTCCAATCGTGGCTTTTTTCTCGGCACTCGGCTGCGGAAACCGTTCATTCTCAAAACACTTCGAACTGTTTCGGAATGCACAATAACACGGTGATCACTTTCCGAGGTATTTCGTATTTATACAGCTGTAGTCCTAGGATTTTTATCCACAACGGGCTGCTCTTGGAGAAATTTTATGCGAAATATACGTCATACGTATAATTTTTTGTGGTGCCATATTGGTTTTAAGCAAACTGCAGTCAGAAATTCATAGATTTTTGGAATCTTTTTTCTTTATTTAGGTAAATGTGTCGTTACAGACGCTAATGTAAAGAAATTTTAGATTAGAAGTTCATTACTTTTTCAAAAAAATGATTTACGTATAATTATCTGCGTGACTATAAATCAAACGACTGCATCTACATAATTCATGTACACACAGAGAGTTAGTTCTAGGCACCGATTAATCACCCCTAGAAGCAGCAATAGTACTTCAATTACCTGCTTACTTTGAACGACTTGAGGGTTGACCACTAAGCGTCTGTCAAAAAGTCCCTGTTAGAAGACCGTATGGTTTTAATATACATGTGTACATAGCAAGAATGTCCCAAAGATACGATTAAAGTTCAATTTTAGAGCATTAAAATGAGGCCATACGTAATGTGTTTACTACTACTGACTGATCTTCAATTTCACTCTAATTATTCTTCATCGTTGTATCGTTCGTTTGGCAACATCTAGAACCTCACTGCTGATTTGCCATTTTTATATTTTGTTATCTTTTTGGTCTAGGTAATTTTGTTATTATAACTTGACTTCCATTTATCACTATCTGTTAATTCCTTACGGGTCTGGCAACTTTTAGAATATTATTTTTCTCCTTTTTATGTAGTTTTATTATTTTAAATTGATCTTTAATTCAATTCTTTTCTTGTTTCTCTTCTTGGTTTCTTTCTATTTTAAGCACATATTAGAATAAACACGCATTGTTTATTCTTTCTTCACAACAAATTAAATTTTTAAATAAAAAATATGAATCAAATGTTGTCGTTCTGATTGAAATGGAATCATATAAGCACCGAGAGGGGAAAATGGCTGGAGGTATTCAATTCATTCCTGTACTCTATTACTAACCAAGGGAGAATAATTTGTTATCAAAGAGAAAGTACAGTAGCTTGGCTGAGTATGGCCGAGTATGTTCCATTAATCACCAAGATCTCGGCCTTTGTGTTAGTAGGAAGACTATAGTCTTAGTAGGTTAGGTTAGGTTAGGTTAGAGGACGTGTACTTGTCAATTAAGACAAGTACAGTACCCAGAGATCGAATTGACCCATTGTACAACGTCCTAGTTTCTCACACCACTTATGTTGTGTGTGTTAATTTTATACGTGAGTGGTGGGACCTACAGTTTAAAGTCGAATCCGAACGACAGATTTTTGAGAAACTTTTTCATTGCAATTTTATTTTACTCTCAGAGTTTTTGCCAGAAATGTGCTGAGAGGAAGTCGCCGAAGAAATACTTTTTCTGTATTTTGTCTTGCTATCTGGCCTGGGGTTCGAACCCTGGCTTTACGTCTAATTAGCCAACACACTACCTACTAGACTACGGCGACTGCTGAAATAGTCTTAGTAACTATAAGGTTAGTCTCGATGAGCAGGACTCTCATCAGTTCATTTTCCAAGTATCCGTGTAGATCCTGGTTCAAAGTGACAAATAATTTTAATGTTAAACCAACTCTTGGAGATAAGTTTGAGAGAACTGTAATCAATTGTAGACAGTAGTTCGTCTGGAAGCTTTCCCATGATTAGCATTAGCATAACAATTCACAGGATAATTGCACAATAGCATTACATCTCAGTGACTTTGTTACTGACCCACCTATAGCTTACGCATACTAATGCTGTAACTCTATACACCTTCGATCATTATTACTGCACAGTAAGTGAGTGTGGGAGTTATTATAGTTTTGATGATGTACATTCTAAGCTCCTGATTCCACAATTTTATGTCAAGTACTTGGCTTTCTCTATTTTGTATTAAGAATTGCCTGTAATTTGGTGCCGAAACAATTGCTCTAATAAAGTAAAATAACAACAAAAGCAAGCATATTTTGCTAATAATTGAATTTCTAAATTGCTGCCTCCGATTTTTTTTTGTTCTTCTCCTTTTAATGTTGTCAACAACAACAGCAGCTATGCAACAATTATGGCATGCCGAGGAAAAAAAAAGCCACACTTAACAAAAAGTTCTTTGGTTTGAAACACATACATACATACAGCTGCGTGCAACTAATTAAGGACACGAAGCTTACATGTGAGCTTGAAGCAAAAAATAAAAATGGTTGTATGATATTGTCAAAATTTGTCCAAGTTTAGTTAATTAAACTGTTAGTCGTAGAAAATAACTACTTATTGTGTCAAATAAATTATTATTTATAAAGCTGTGAGCCATTTTTTTAAAGAATATTGATTTCAGTCGTGCATATAATTAAGGACACACCGTAAATTTTATGAAAAACATGTATTTATTAGAAAAAAAATCAATATTTTGTTGCAAAACCATTGTTGTCGATAACAGCTTGACATTTCCGAGGCATCGAGGTAACAAGACTTTCATATACACTGGTTGGAATGGCCTCCCAAGCTTTCTTTGTGTCGGCGTAGAGATCATCAAAATTGCTTATTTTTACTGAGCTTACTTTGGTTTTTACAACTTGCCATAAGCGATTCAATATTTCAGAAACATTCGAAAGCTGAAAAGCTGCCTCGTAAACAAAGAAGCCGAATTACGACAGTTCGTGAAGATGCACTGTTTGTCCGCGAGTCGAAAAAAAATCCGCATAAATCAGCAAATGATATTCGGATAGCAGTCTTTGGTGAAAACGGAGCAAAACCATCTGTAGACACAGTAAAACGTCGATTGCGAGCAGCTGGTCTCTTTGGAAGAGTTTCCCGAATGAAACCATTTTTGTCTGAACGTAACCGGAAGAAGCGAATAGAGTTCGCAAAAAATACCGCCATTGGACCACTGTGGAATGGAAAAGAGTGTTATTTTCGGACGAAACAAAAATTAATAGAGTCTCTCCCGATGGAAAACAATATGTTCGCCGGCCAAAGTTAAAAGAATTTGATCCAAGATACACCCGGGACACTTTAAAGCATGGAGGAGGTTATATTATGCTTTGGGGTGCTATGTCGTCATGCGACGTTGGGCCGCTGCACAAAATTGATGGAAACATGGACAAGTTCCAATATGTAAGAATCCTAAGCGATGCAATGATGCCGTATGCTGACGAGAATATGCCAGTAACATGGACATTTCAACAAGATAATGACCCGAAGCATACGGCTCATCACATCAAACAATGGTTTTTAAACAATTCGGTCGCTGTACTTGATTGGCTTTCATGCAGTCCAGATCTCAACCCGATTGAGAGTTTATGGCAAGTTGTAAAAACCAAAGTAAGCTCAGTAAAAATAAGCAATTTTGATGATCTCTTCGCCGAAACAAAGAAAGCTTGGGAGGCCATTCCAACCAGTGTATATGAGTCTTGTTGCCTCGATGCCTCGGAAATGTCAAGCTGTTATCGACAACAGTGGTTTTGCAACAAAATATTCATTTTTTTCTAATAAGTACATGTTTTTCATAAAATTTACGGTGTGTCCTTAATTATATGCACGACTGAAATCAATATTCTTTAAAAAAATGGCTCACAGCTTTATAAATAATAATTTATTCGACACAATAAGTAGTTATTTTCTACGACTAACAGTTTAATTAACTAAATTTGGACAAATTTTGACAATATCATACAACCATTTGTATTTTTTGCTTCAAGCCCACATGTAAGCTTCGTGTCCTTAATTAGTTGCACGCAGCTGTATGTATACTAACGCGTAGTAATATATCCTTAATATATAAAGAATGTCTGGATTTCTGGTTTATTTTTTTCTGGCTCTTATAAAAATTATCTTTCTACTCTCTAATGTGGTGAGATGATGCTACTGCTTATACTGTTGCAGAGAAATATGTTGAATTGCCATTGTATTGTGTACATATATTGAGTAAGAGCGAGTATGGATGGAGTGCATGTGTGGGTAAATATCATGTGCAAGTGGTTGATATATGCCTGGTGATATGAGAGGCTCGTAAAATTGTAACCAAGGACAACCATAAAGCCACACATACCAGTTAAACGGAAAATCATTCTAAAGCATGCTTCCATTAATAATGCCTACCCCTCTCTACATACACCCATACAAAGCCTTTCAAGTAAAATTCTTGATTTTTTTTTTTTGTTAAACGTTGGCTTCTCTGGGGCTGTGCGTTTGGTTGTGTTGTTGGTTTGCTTGTTTTTGGCTTAAAATTGGTTTAATATGGCATTGCAGCAACAACTAACGTGGCTGCTGTTGCTCAACATGAAATGTGGTTGCTTAGTTGTTTTGCCTGTAAGTTTAAATTGCTGCTGTTGCTGGCGTTTTGTGTCTTGTCGTACGCCAAGTGGATTTTAATACTGTTGCTCTGGGTAACCAATTTATAATGATTTTTCTTGTTTTCTTTGTATCTTTTTGTTCCTTTGCTACTTAAATAAATATTTCTATTTTATTTTCTTTCATTTTTTTCCATTTTTGGCTGGCAAAGTTTTCTTTTATGTTTAAATAGAAAGCAAGAGGAAGAATTATGAAAAAAAAGTTTCCATAAAAGTATTTGCTTTGCAATTAAAATTTAAACACTGACTTAAGCTTAAGATTTTTCGAAAAAAGGCTGCGTTAAGAAGCAAGAAAAAAAAAAGAATTTTGATTCATCACATGTGCGAGTATTATATGGCATGTCTGCGAAGACATGGAGTTATACAAGTGCCATACAATCCTCCTGCACTTCATGTATTTAATGTTCTTTCCTTCTTTTATCCTTTTTATTTCCCTTATGTGTGTATGTGTTAGTTGTTATTAAAAGTGTTAGTCTTTTCATAAGTTCTGTTCACTGTCTATCTCTATGATGTGTCTCTGTTTTAATATATTTTTTTCATGTTTCTTTAGCTTTTCCAGAGTTTCGGGTAAATGATACTCTAGTTTCCTTTCACAATTTGACTTTTTTTTCTTAATTTCTCTAAGAGTGTTGTTTTATTCTTTTTTTTCCTACAGATCATCTTTATTAGAGTTTTTTTTAATGTTTTGCCTCTCCAGGCTCTTATAGCATAAGTATGGTTGACTTTTTAATTAAAAGGTATTAGTTTTTACACATATTAAAGCTTTTCTACCAAAAAAAAAGGAATTCTTAAAACATAACATGGATTAATGCTCAAAAAAAATCTACGTTATATTTAAAGATGCTCAGGATTTTTCTACAAAAGAAATGTACACATTAAGCTTGAGGCCTAAAATCATTAAATTGGAAAAAATGTTTTCTCAGAATTATTTGCAATTAAGTACTCTGCAGGGGAGTGATCGTACACAATAAATTTTCTCATACAAATCTGTTCCCTTATAAATATACACTGAGCGCCATAAGTGAGTCACCACTTTTTTTCTTAAGTATAAAACAGTTTTGTCCTTAAGTATAAAAAAAGTTCCTTTATCATGAATTGTTGTTTTTGTTTTAACATTTTAGAAGTAATAAATAAAGGTTTTAATTTTTAGAAATTTATTCGACTATTCTCATTTACTTTTCTCGCTACCCTAAGAAAATGAATTATTTCAGGGTGCTTACTAAATTTTGGCGTTCAGTGTACGTATGACAATAATAAAAAATAGCCATTCCACTTGAAAAAAGTCCATCTTAGGAACCCCAAAGCAGTCATAACGAGACACAGTTGTCTTTGTGCTTGTAATCTCTCCAACAACTTATGCGAATGTGGTAAGGATGAGAAAACAAGAAGATCATCTTGTCTCTGTCATTATCCGGTACTTGGAAGCTTGAGATGAAGGATTCTAGGGCAGTTTATTGACAAAGTGTCTAGCAAAAGGTGATTTGAATAGAATTAAATGACGGAATATTACGACTGCACCTTATCTTGAGGCGACTGACAATTTTCCCTAACCTACTTTGCAATCAAAAGTCGCCGTAGCCTAGTAGGTAGTGTGTTGTCTTATTAGACGTAAAGCCAAGATTCGAGCCCCACGCCAGACATCAAAATAAAATACAAAAAGTATTTCTTCGGCGACTTCCTCTCAACAGATTTCTGGCAAAAAAAAAACTCTGAGAGTATGTAAATAAAATTGCCACGAAAAAGTTTCTCAAAAATCTGTTATTCGGAGTCGACTTTAATCTGTAGGTCCCACCACTCATGTATAAAATTAACACACACAACATAAGTGGTGTAAGAAACTGGGTCGTTGTACAATGGGTAAATTCGACCTCCGGGTACTGTACTTGTCTTAATTCACAAGTACACGTCCTCTAACCTAACCTAACCTAACCTACTTTGCAATCAACGGCTGTTAAACATAAATTTTGTGATAAAAGTGAAATGGCACATGTTCTTGTTATTAGAGAAGTCGTCAGAGTTTAGTAGGTAGGGTAGTGTGTTAGCTTATTAGACGTGAGGCCTCGGTTCAAACTTTAGGCTAGACATCTCCAACAAAACGAAATATAAAAAAAAATATTTCGTCGGAGACTTAATCTCAACAGATTTCTGGCAAAAAAAATCTGAGGGTAAATAAAAATCTGTAGGTCCCGCCACTCATGTAAAAAATTAACTCACGCAACTTGATTGATGTAAGAAGCTAGGTCGTAATCCTAATTGAAGGGTTGTCATGACCAATTATTTACTTAATTTATTCTAAAAACAGATCAAGTGCTGACGTCTAGGTATTCATTCAAGCCTTAGATTTTTATAACCGCGAAGTCAATTAAATCACGAATTATACTAGAAGTACCACTGTAGTCTAGTAGATAGTGTGTTGAGTTATTGAAGGCGAGCCTGTGTTTTAAATTCCAGCTTAGACATGCCGAAACAAATGAAATATAAAAAAAAATATTTCTTTCAGAGACTTTCTCTCGACAGTCTTCTGGCAAAAAATCTGCGTGTAAAATAAAATTGCCATGAAAAGTGTATCCAAAATATGCTGTTCGAAATCGACTTTAAACTGTAGGTCCCCCCCGTCACTCATGTATAAAATTGACACACACAACATACAACAACCCCCCCTATAAATCATTTTTTAAAAAGTAATGAACTTCTAATCTAAAATTTCTTTACATTAGCGTCTGTAACGACACATTTGCTTAAATAAAGAAAAAATATTCCAAAAATCTACGAATTTCTGACTGCAGTTTGCTTAAAACCAATATGGCACCACAGAAAATTATACGTACGACGTATATTTCGTATAAAATTTCTCCAAGGGTAGCCCGAAATATATAAAAGGTATTGTGGATAAAAATCCTAGGGCTACACAGCCGTAGAAATACGAAATACCTCGGAAAGTGATCACAGTGTTATTGTGCATTCCGAAACAGTTCGAAGTGTTTTGAGAATGAACGGTTTTCCGCAGCCGAGTGCCGATAAAAAAGCCACGATTGGAATTTGTCCAATAATATATGGACAAGTCAACTGATTTTTGGCCGAATGTAATATTAAGTGATGAGAACAAATATAATTTGTTCAGCTGTTGGCGCAAAAATTAGTTGACTTGTCCATATATTATCAAAAAAAAAAAAAAATGATTTTTAGGGGGGTACGTATAATTATCTGTGTGACTGTAAGTGCTGTGAGTAGCTAGGTCGTAATCCTGACCGAAGTGTTGTAATAACCAATTATGTATGCATGTATGCATGTATGAATCTTTAGAAATTATTCGTTTTTAGTAGGAAAAATAAAAAAAAAATTTTCCTTTTTTATTTTGAAGAAAGAAAAAATGGCTGCATGAGCTCCATGAGTTATAGACCAGTCCAACACTCTTATTTGTTTCTTATAAGTTTTCTATTCAAAATTCATGATCTTAATATTGTGTTATAAGAAGCTAATGATTTGTATATGCATGAATTGGGTTACACAATTATTGCTTTCAATATTTTATCCTTCCTAACCTCTAATTGTATTCTTTTCATTATTACTAGTATTTTTATAAACTAAATTCCATAAATCCATTACCAATACCCCTAATGAAAAATATGTATAACAACGATAAAGCAATATTGAACCCGTCACCTTTAGTTTGTATTACACGCCTAATTAAGGATTCTACTGCGTTGATAATATAGAAAAAGGGAATGAAAAAAATAGAAACCATTAGAAAGGCATTAATTTTACAAAAAAACCATATAAATTATAATTGAAAAGGACATAATATTTCATGCACACGTATGTATGTACATACAGCTTAAGTGGCCGAGATAATAATTTATGAAAATCTATTAATAATTTGGTTAACAAAAAAGGACCAGAAAAGAATAAAAAAGGACTCTATTATAACATTGTCTGCATTATTATAATGTTGTAAGACAGAAATGTCTTATTTAGTTTAATTTTAATTTAATAAAAAGCTTTTAAGGGGGGAAGAAAGTTTTAGTTTTCTTAAAAAAAAATTCCAATATTTTTCCTTCTTTTTTCTTGCCTTTTTTGTCTAGTTGTCTAGAGCGGATATCAGCTTAAAACAATATTTACTTAGTAACCAACCAGATAACTATATATACGTTAGTATGTGTGAGGGTGTGTCGGTGTAGGTGTAGAAATTTAATTTCCGTTTTTAATACTTTAAATTCCACTATAGCTGGCTGGTGTAGTATTAAGTTTTTTTTTTCTCTTCCTTTGCACTTGATTTTTATTGCAGTTTTCCTATTTCTTTCTTTACACTGTTTTCTTTCGTAAGAAAATTTTTCAAATTTCAATTTCTACAGTCCTGTGTCTTGCTCAAGGAGAAATGAAAATAAAAATTCCTATTAAAAATATAAATATGCTCCTGTAATAAACGCCTTGTGGTTGGGCTCTGACCAAAAAGGGAATTCTCAAAAATAAAAACTTTCTTCTGGCCGTTCAAATTGTTTTTGGTGTTGCTTACCATCATGATTTCAGTTTTTCATGTTATTCTTGCTAACAAAACTTTTCCTTTTTGCAAGAAAATTGAAGGAAAAATAAAAAAATCAAAAAAAAAATTATGAAAAAAGAAGAGGGGAAATGTGTTAATAAAGCACACTTGTGTGCTCCTTGGAAATTTCATATGAGTTCATGAGGTTCTTTTTCATTAACACAACCATCGTATTATACAAACACAAAACAACAAAATTAAGCTTAGGGCAGGAGGTGTTTGCTTCCCAAAAAAAGAGGAAAAAAATTGTTATGATTACAACCAACATGTGTTGTTGTTTTGAAATTAAGACATGGTCTGCCATTACCTCCACCTGCTTGTTTTTTTTTGTCTTCCTATAGCCTGGCCTTTAATCATAAACCTTACAGGGCAATGTTGCTATTAGTTAAAGGACACGTTTTTGGCATTTATTAGTTTGCGTTGTTCATTTAATTTTTTTTTCTGTACTTTTTGAAGAATGTCACCTCAAAATTGTATTCTTTATGTTTTTATTTCTTCATTATAATGATGATAATGGCAAAAGTTTAGCAAAATCCAATTTTATTCAAGACATAGAAAATATGATATTTTAATTGAGGAGATGACATTTCTTTTAAGGGAAATTGGTTGCTATTAAAACAAGGATATCTAGGCGTGTTACCATAACCAGAAGAAAATGTACCAAAGATTTCATTCAATCTTTAAATGAGATAAACTTATGTTCATAATCAAAAAATATAAAGTCCTGTTTTTCTTATCCCTGAATGCCTTATAATGTTTTCGTTTCTTCCTTCTATCTACAACAGGTTTATTTTGAATACCATTTTCGTTTGTAATCTTTTCTTTTCTACTCTCTTCTTAATGTCTAAAGGATTTAACCATGCACTAGGCATAGAGGGGAACGAAAAGGCGGACGAGCTGACACAGAAGGGGTCGCAGATGTCTGATGACAAGACGATACAGGGGATATATTCGCCTCTACAGGATAACTTTTCCAAATTGGAAGAAGCAGAATGGAATTCAATAAACCGTAGGTGGTCTAACATACCTGTTTGCTGAATTTCAAGACCAAGAAAATACTTGAGTTTGACAAGGGACCTGTTCATTCTTTAATAGGAATTTTAACGGGACAATACGCTATTGGCAATTTCGCTGGCAGGCTCGGTCTGCCACACCAGGATTACTTCACAAGCTGCCATGATATAAAGTTAATGGAGTCGGTTCAACGCCCTTTTTGTAACTGCCCTGCACTGTGAAACATGCGTCATCGGTTTTTGGTGACAGAACGTTTGAAGATCTGGGCATGGTGGCCAACGTGTCATTAAGGGAACTGGCCGGATTCATCCAAGCTCGGAGTGTTTCAAACCCACCACTGACAGATCATGACAAGCAGGCTTACCTCACACTAGGTAACACAATGGGCCATATGGCCAGCGTGTATATTTGGCTGTGAACGGCAAGCTACCCGCTAAAATAACAATGTACCATCATGGTATTCAAGTGGGGCGAAGCTGATGAGACTGACACGATACATTTCCCTTCATAACTTAGTTATAACTTGCAGACGATGGCTACTCCAAAACTTATTGTTCTGGAGAAGAAGTCCGACAGAATTAAAGGAGAAGAACTATCAATCAAATGGTATGAAGAGTTTAGTGTGTATTAGTCTCCTAAGGTATCGCTTCCCCTTTATAACTTAGTTATGACTTGTAGACGATGGCTACTCCAAAACTTATTGTTCTGGACGAGAAGTCCAACGGAATTGAAGGAGAAGAACTATCAATCAAATGGCAAGGAGAGTTTAGTGTGTATTAGTCTCCTAAGGTATCGCTTCCCCTTCATAACTTAGTTATGACTTGTAGACGATTGCTGCTACAAAACTTGTCGTTTTGGTCAAGAAGTCCAACAGAATTAAAGAAGAAGAACTATCAATCAGATGGGAATTTTATAGATAAGTTTAGTGTGTATTAGTTTCCTAATTTGGGGCAGTCTATTGAGGGTAAGCTTGAAGTCTCTTGCAGGGGCGAAACCGGCTACAATTCCAGTTGGTGGAACACATTGGTGGTATCTTACTGTAGTAAGTATGTCAAAATTGAATCTCACGGCTGGCACTTAGATGGGCAACAATGACAAAAATAATCTCAAAAAAAAAATTAAAAATAAAAATTTGAATTATTTTGTCTATTTTTCAAAACTTTTGTGATTTTTTTTCAATTTTCAAGTTCTAAACGGCTTAAAAATCTTCCTTTATAGACCTAAATTTATTAAAAAAAAATTAATTATTTCTAACGCCTTAAAGTAGGCAATGAAATTTTTTCACATAAAAAAATTCAAGATCTAATCTTCCTTTATAGATCTAAATTTATTAAACAAATTTTTTAACGCCTTAAAGTAGGCAATGCAATTTTTCTTCACATATAAAAACAAGCAAAAAAGAATTAAAAACGAAATACTAATTTTTCTTCAATAAAACAAAAAAAAAATATCCTTAATGACATAAAAATATATGAATTGAATGAACAAGCTGGCCAGCTAGTTATTATTTGTCTTAAGCAATTATAACCCATGGCTATTAACTTGTTTGGCTTTTGTTACACTATACACAATACGATACAATATATACGTACATATGTATATGAATGGAAAAAATACATTTAAAATAAAGAGCGAACAAAATAAAAACGAAAATAATATATAATAATAACAATAATAAAAAGAGAGAAATGTTAAAATAATTACAAGCTGAACGAAAAGACAGCCATGCAAGGAGAGAGAGAGAGAAGAGAGAAAAATATAAAGAACCTGATGTCATGTATGCCAAAAGGCAACAACATACATATCAGCAGGATACTATACACAACATATGGAACAACTTATTTTTATAGCTGATAGCGTAACAGACAAAAAAAAAGAAATGTTGCGTAAATACGAGATACTTAGCCCAGGTAACAGAAGCATATTTTATTGATTTAAAAATTTAGTTTTATCTTTGACGACATTTAAAGGATTTTTAATAATAAAAAATGTTGCATATTTTTAGGAGTTTTTGTGTAATCTATTTTTTGTTTTGAAAATATTTATTTATTTTTTTTGCATTGTTTGCTGGGTTATTTTTATATAAAGATAATTATTATCATTCTCATTATTATTACGGTCGTTATCATTAACATGAAGACAATGATGAAAAGGAAAATTGTATTTATTTTATTTTATTTCTGTTGTTGTTGTTTTCTCTGCTGTGTTACTGATTTAATTTGCAAGTTTTCAGTTTTAATTAAAAGCAGATGAAAATTAAAAATAATTTTTATTTTCGTGGCAACATTACCAACACTTGCATACGCTGACATATAAAAATAAAAACAAAAATAATGTTAATGAAAAAAAAAAAAACACAACAAAAAAAGTTTACATATTGCTTTTGTACGGAGCTTTCTTTAATATTATTTTTTGTTTTTTTTTTTCATATAAAATATCCTGCGTTTTTTTTTATTTGTTCAGTATATTATACTTAAACTCTGTCATTTACACAATATACAACAATTACTATATGTACGTATGTACGTATGTACATATACGTACACGTATGTATATGTAACAGTAAGCCTATATGTATGCTTTATATACACAGACTTGGATATTTACTCAACATAACTGCTGCTGCTGATGATGATTCCTTTTCATATACTAAAAGAGCAATATGATGCTGGCACCTCATCATCAGCATATAAATGTTAATGATTCAAAAATGAATTATGCATATAACCAGTCTTATAAGCGGTTCACACTCATACATATACACATATATATATAGCGAACGCCCAAAAGTATACACAACATTATTGTGTAACACAATATAAATACTGTAATAAGGTTGTGTGGTCAGTTGTATTACGTTTCTCTCTCTCTCCCTCATTTTTGTTTTTGTGATTTTAATTCTCTTCCTCTTGTTTTTTTCTTTCTGTTTTTGGCAAAAAGCGTATAAAAAAACCCAACAAGAATAATGTGAAAACATAATATTGAAAATACTTTAGAGTATAATTAAAGTAATTGCCCTGGTTGTGTATAGTTGTTGCATAATGTGATTTATCCTGTACAAGGACCAATATATGATAAACAATATAAAATTGATTTTCAAACGGAAATTAATTGCTTGTTTAATACATACAACCGTACACACGTACACACATCTACCAAAAGAGATCAGCTTTAAATGAGCAATAGCTGTAATAATAATAATAACAACAACAACAACAACAACATCAACAATACCAACAGTAGTAATTATAAAAAAATTAAAGCCTAAAAGTAGGCAATAAAAATATTTAAAATTTCATGGTCATTAATTTGATTCATGTGGTATTTAAAAATAAAGCTCAGATAATATTAAAAAAAGAAAAGAAATGGTTTAATAACCATTTTTCTTTCTGTTCTTAACAAAAGCCTATAATTAGGCAATACAATTTATTAAAAATATATTTTCAAATTAATAAAAGTAAAATAAATTTCATAAGTCTTAATAAGGTTAAATTAAGAGTTTAAGCACAACTTTAAAATATTTACAATTTTTCCTAACAGTATGTTACGTTTTTTCTTCTAACACAATTTTAATGCCTATACTTAGGATTTCAAATCCAATAATGTTTTATTCAAAAGTACATACATATAATAAAAATGGATATAGATATTCTATTTTGAAAATGGCTCCTAAAAGTAGACTATTAATTTTTATTTAATAGTATGGTATTTTATTATATAGTATTTGCAAAAATGTATACACATTGATAGCTAATGATGAATTTATATAACAATTTAATTCAAAAGTTTGGCAATAACAATTACGGAAAACAATTTATTCGTTAATATATGCTACAGTATTTCTTTTTTTGTAAATTATTCATGATGAAACCACAGAATTTTAGTGAATTATACCAAATTGTCAACAAAAAGTATACTTCATAAATTTTCATTTTTAATTTGGTAATAAAAAGTAGGAAATAAATTTATTATTATCCTAAAAGTAGGCTAGTAATTTTTATTTAGTAATATTACAAAAGTAATATACAACATTTGATCATTGCCTACTATGTAAATGACACATACTTTTAAAAACTTTTTCATAATTCACCCCTTAAACTATGCAATAATAAATTCAGCTTTTATAATATATTTGTAAACGACTTTGATTGTAAATTAATTTCAGGCATTCATGCTAATTTAAAAAATTTGTGGCAATTTAAAAACATTTCCTTAAAGTATGCTTTAAAAATTTAATATATCCATCTGTATCTTTATATACCTCTATTATGCATCTCTGAGCCTCCGTTGAAATTTTAAAATAAATGTTCTGTTCGGAACATCATAAGGAACGATGCAATCGATTCGATTTTAACCATAAATTCCTGAAGGTATGCTTTAATTTTTTTTTCAGAATTTATGAACTATAATCCTGCATTCAAAATTGTTTGTTTTTTTTTGTTTTCGTTCCAAAGACCAAAAATAATTATTAATTTCGAAATAGACTATAATGTGGCTAAATATCATTGTAAGCTTTGGAATAATTGCTTTTAAAGACAATAAAAAGTATAAGCATAAGAGATTTAAACGCCTAAAAATAGGCAATAAATTTGAGTTAAATTTTAAATTGCTATGCTTTAAAGCCATAGTCTGGAAAGGATAGTCCTTGATGCTACTAATGGTTGAATGTTTTTTTGTTTTCGTTTCTTTTCATTTTTCCCATTAGATTTCTATCTTGCCTTGATGTATGCAATTTAAAATTTAATTAAAAAATTAAATGTGCTGGTTTTTATTCAAGTTTATTATCTTTTTATACGAGGCCATAAATTTAAATCATAAAAATATAATCAAATCAATTAAAAAATGAAATGACAGGAACCCATTCAATTAATAACCCTTTTTTCTTTTCACTCACTTTATGGCTAAATCGTTAGCTTAAATATCTCGTTCTGTTTCTGTTTTTTTTGTTTCTTTTAATTTTACTGTCATATTATACAACTTTCTACCTATAATTAAATTTTTTATTATTTATCACTTTTTAAAACCCAAACACACACACACATATTCACACTCAAACACACAGAGAGAGAGACGGAGATATACACTTATAAATTCACACAGACACCCAACAGCCACACACAAGGGGTAACCACTTCCGTTTGCTGTAAAAATACATGGCATTACGAGCATTCAAATTATGCCATAAAAAAAGAAAGGAATTGTTATATAAAAATGACATGATGATACTGAAAATACAAAAATTTCAACAAAAAAAAAAAAAAAAATTCGAAATAAAATGGGGATGGGGGGTTGGGGTGTGTACTTTTATGAACGCCTGGCAATTGTATTGTGTTGCGTTGGTTGTTTGTTTAGTTGGTTGGTGTTGTATTTAAAATTTATTGTTTTTCAGCCATAATTGCTGTTGAAATGTAGAGTTTTGCTTGTTGTGTACAATAAAAAAGTTTCGCATTACAATGTTGCAAAAAGAATATACTCAAAGTATTTGTAAGTGTATCTGTTTGTGTGTGTGTATGTGTTTGTGTCTAGCTATCCTTTTTAGTTTCGTGTATTTGTTAGCTGGAGTGTTTAGTTTCCATCAGGCTTAACAAATACTCTACAAAACTTTAGTGTAAGTTTCAAGTGACAGTTATGAGTAGCACGCTTTATACCACCTTCTCCCTTATTATCCACAACTCTACAGCTCATATTATATGAAAATGGTTTTGCATTTTCGAAAAACAACAACAGGTAGAAAAGTTTGCTTTGTTGTCCGTATTTCGTTTCTGTATTTTAATTTTTTTTAATAATATTAAGGTGTGCCATTTTATTGTCTTTGTCATGCCATGCAATGCCATGCCATGCTATATCCCAAACGTTTGGTGCCTGTTGGAAATATTTCAAAATGAGTTGAAGTTGATTAAGTATTCAATTTCATAACGTCAAAGTTTTATAATTGTTGCTTTTCGAAAAATAAAAATATTGTAGCATACTTTTGGGAGCGGTTATTGTATACAAATAAATTTTATCAAACAATAAATAATAAGCCAATTATTAAAGAAATGCTTAAATTACAAAGCAAATGAAAATATTTCGTTTAATTGTAACAAAAAACGTCTTAAACTATGTATGTTTTGTATTTCAAAGCCCAGTAACATGGGAAATAAACCTAAAAGTATGTCTTAAAATAAAGATTTTTCTGCAAATTCATATTCTTTTTGTCATAAAGAAGATTATTGTAAGCCTAAAAGTAGGCTGTATATTTAGGCATATTAAAGAAATACTAAAATAATATAGTAAAAGAAAATGTTTTGCCTAAAATTATGCAGTGAATTAATACATATTATAACATTCTTCAATATGAAATGTAATTTCTTAAACGATCTAAATAGGAGCCTGCCTGTGGTATAAAATTTATTTTTATATAACTTGGAATATATGTATCTGCAGGCTCAAGATAGAAAACTCCGTAAACGATGGGACGAATGTCAATCATGTTGCCGTATTGGAAGAGAGCTGTAGAGTTTATACCCCAGCTCTTCAGCAGAAAAAACTGAATTTCTTTCGGTGATCCCTCTCAGCAGTTTTTTCGCAAAAGCTTTGATGGGAAAACAAAAAGTATTTTCGTTTCCAGAGTGAAATATTCGGAAAGATGTGCTCAACTCAATTTGGACCGAAAGTAAAAAGGACGGAATGTAGTAATAGTATTTCACAGGCTGCTATCCGAATTAGTTAGGCAGTGGAGCTAAAACTATCATTTACTAGATCTCAGTTAATGTGGGCACATGACTTCCCAACTGCGACTTCCCAGCTAATGTAGATTTTTCGTTGAAAAGTAAGATTAGTTGCCAGCTGATCCAGAGTCAATTTAGTGAACACATTTCGTTTTCAATTGACGTTCATGGCAATTTAACAAAACAAACAGAATAAATGAAAGATGTAGCTTCAGAAAAATGGCCGTAATGGACTGTCAAAGTTCGGAAGCTCCTGTGAAAGATCCGATAGATTTAAAAATGTAAGATTGCGCTACAGTATGGCCTCTTAATTTCGTTAAATGACCCACTGATTTGCAAAACCAAAACCTTTGCCCAAGACGCTTCGTAGGGTAGACATTTTTCTTGCCTTATGTGTGGACGGCAAATGAAGACATGGTTTCACTGAAAGCTGTACAGGTCAATGTAGGGTCCCTGTTTCTAGCACATTTTCTTTAATATCACGAGCTGGGTTCCAGTATTGACCCGATTTTGTTTGAAAAGATTTAAAAGAATTTAAAATTTTCCATTTCTGATACAAATTCTTTAAAATTTTAATCCATTTTTATTTCATTTCAAATTCATCCATGACAACACCTTATCAAAACCACAAGCTTAGTAAAGAAAATTTATTGCAAGCAAGCCTAACCTATAAATAAAAATCATTAACATCAAAAGAAATCTCCTGATTTTTGTTTGTGGTTTCCTTAATAAATGTTCATTCTTTTTTTTCGTTCTTGTTTTGTTATTGTTGCTGTTGTTGTTATATTTTTTTTGTGGTCCTTTTCATTTACTGTATTGTGTCTTTTGCTCAACTTTCTTTTTTAATTAAAACTCTTAAACGTTTTACGCAATTAACCATTTTGACTTTGGTATGCAAATTAAATTGTATTATGGTTGATTGTAGAATGTGTAAAGTGAAGTATAAGAAGAGAAAGAGAGAGAGAGAGAGAGAGAGGGGATGCATGTGATGCAATTTCAGTTTTCTGCTAATTTATTCAAAGTACTTGTCTTTACAGACACACACAAGACGTTGTGCTGTTGAATAATTTAAAATGCCTTAAATGCAAGGCAATTTTCAAACAATCCTACACACACGCAGACACAGAGAGATACAGAGAGAAATACACATAATGCCGCATTATACTGCTGGCAGGCTTAGTAGTCAGTCATTTCCATAGTTGGAGTAACTAGACAGAGAGAGAGAGAGACAGAGAGAGAGAGAGAGGATAGAGAGAGAGAGAGGATAGAGAGAGAGACAGAGATAGTGATGTAGAGAGCGGGAGTCATTTCATTTTTTAAATTTCTTCCTCATTTGACGTTTTAAAAAGGGAATAAGGCCTCTCATTTCATCAGATTACTGTCAGCACTCTTTAGTCAAATGATGATGATGATGATGATGATGAAATAAGCAAAACTCACACACACACATACCCACATTAAGCATACACACTTACTCTTAACTTCTCTTTCTACTCTGACTAAGACTCTCCAGCATTGTAACGCTACTTATGCAAATTTGAAAATAACGTGTCAGTCTTCTTGTTGTTAATACAAATGAGCCTGAATGCATAGCTCAGAGTCTGCGACTCTGTGTGTATATAAATTAGAGCTTGTGTGTGTATGTGAATGTGCTCGAGTCTGTGTATTTTTTTTGTAAATGACATGAAAACTCATTGAGTATCAAGCAACATGTCATTTTTATACTCTTGATGCAAATACTCAACTTCACTCTACTACCACTACTACTACTACTACTACTACTACTTAACTTGACTCTGTTCTACACAATATTTACATACACATACACAATATAAATTTAGAACTGCAACAATTTTCTATTGCCATGGTTGAGATATTTCAACACTTTATTTAGTGTCTTTAGTCTTTAGAAATACACTGAGAGACACAAATCTATTCTGTCTATTCATTTTCCCCATATGTATGTACATACATACATATATGTGTGTGAGTGTCTTTAAGTAGTAGGTACAATTTTGCAACAGTAGACAATTGTTCATTTGAGAGCGAAAAAAAAAGCAGAAAAAGGAACTTCAATGCTTATATGCCCAACCACCATTTTAGACACACACACACACACACATATTGTATGTTAATCAGCATGAAACTCTACTATTTGACTGTATAGGATGGATTAGGGAATATCAACTGACTGGCTGTGCCTCCATTTGTATGTATGTACGAGTGCCAGATTTCATAGCTATTGGTGTTAGTTAGTTTCCTATGGCAGCACCTAGTCTTTAACTATTTTACATACCACCGTACATGCATACATGCATACATTCGTACGCATTTACCAACTCTGTAGACGTTCGTTTACACTTTACAGTTTTGAATATTCTAATCAATGAGTGAAGTTTTCTTGATCAAAAAGCTAAAATTTTTGTGTAATCAGTGTAACAATGGTAATGTTCAGGCAGTAGCTTCAAATGAGTATAAAGAATAAAGGACAAGCATGAGGAAGACAAAAAAAAAACTGGAGACTTTAAATAAGTAGAACATCAGTTTAAGGCTTGAAATGTATGTATCGTATGAAAATTTTTAAATTTGTTGTTAAATTTCTGCACAGTGACTGACAAATGGTTTGTAATATGATGTTGGACATATCATTTAGAGGCTCTCTCGTCATTGCAAACTAGGACTGGAAGCATCTAAAGTATGACAGAATTGAAAACCGCAGCAATTTTGCAAAGCAGTTGAAAGCAAATAAACATTCACAAGCACATCTGCGGTTTCAAATGAGCGAACCCGACTGTATTTATGAATACGGAAGTTGCCACTTCTTCATTAGAATGGACGTGATGAATATTTCGCGCCATTGAATATAGAAACACGTCTAAATCTTCAATCATCAATCACGATGCCATAGTTGAGAGCAATCTGTCATTCACCGATTTATGTAAAATCTAATTGGATCAAGAAACCCGATTAAAAGCAATGAAAAGAATCACAACTAGTCACACCGGCATGTAAAATTCAAAAAACGCTTGAAGAAATAAAAAAAAATTATACTCCATGCGGTATATCCTCCTCCCTCTTTCTTGCAGTGATAATTGCATTGAGGAGGTGTATGAGGACTATACGTGGCTATAAAATTTAAATAAAATTTTTATGTTCCATCTTTGGCCACTATACTAAGCTTTGTCTACCAAAAGGTATGTTCTTGAATTCTGCTAAAACTCTTCACAAAATTTTCGTAGATTCTAGGGAAGCATACCTTACTGATGTAAGCATATGTCCGATCCACTTTCTGAAAGAGTATTCCATCGAAAGATGAGCTCAATTCAACTTAAATAGAGGACAGTCAGACCACAATAGGAGCCGTGAGATCCTATGAGGTTGACTAGAAAAATGGGTGGAATTGGCTGGGCAAACTGAATCAGCAGGACAGGCAGAACAGCCTTAATCTTTGCTGGATCTCGGGTCTTTGGCTAATTTAAAGCAATAAGTGAGCACATGAAACGCCATAGTCTGGTACGTAGAGTTGTTTTACTAGACAAGAGCTTGAAACACGCGGTCAGACACCCGAGCCGGTGACAACTTGAGTCGCAATAGTCTAATGCGCGGAGTTGGTTTACTACACAAGAGCCTGAAACATGCAGACACCCGAGCCGGTGTGCCGCATTAGTCTGCTACGTATAGAGTTGGTTTACTACTCAAGAACTTGAAACACCGGGTCAGACATCTCGCATAAAACTTAATATGAAAAATATGTCCTTTATCGGCTTCCACTTAATAGTCTTCTGCCAAAAGCTCTGAGAGTAAATAAAACAGAGAAAAGTTTCTCAAATCCATCGACATAATTATCATTAGACTGGAGTTTCCGCCATTCATGGTTAAAATCAATACACACAACAAGGGTGGTGTACCAAGCTAAGTGGTAGTCCTGGCTAAAGGGTTGTATTGGCTAATGAAGTGGGCAAATTGGTGGGTCCATGAATTTGCCAAGAGGAGAGCTTCATTAGCTTTGATGTATCCAAAATATTTCTATAAAATCGAAACAGGAGTTTGAAAGAGTATAATTGCAGCAAAAGAATGTTGAGTGAGGTTATGGCACATTTGAGAAGAGATTCGAATTTTGCATCACACTATCCAGGAATAGCTTGAGAATATAAACCATCAGCCTTCTGACCAGACATTAAAGTCTGAAAGTTAATGTGTTCAGCAGGTGAACTGTTTCTAATCCAAAATTTGTTTGCTTTTTTTATTGGAGTAACTCTGCTTGTTTTCATAAAGATTAGAGTTACTAGTTTTGTAACTCTGATCAGCTAGTGTAACTTCCTTTGCCTATACGTCGGTCAAAGTCATACATTTTTAATGAAAAATATTTTCTGTAAAAAAAAATCTTAAAAATTTCTCTTTCAAATTTCTTAACATATCAATATACGAGCGAAAACATAAGACCGACCGAATGTATTGCATATATGCAGGGGCTTATGCGTTTAGCCTTGAAGGAAACCATATTAAATTTTCAAATAATTTTATAAGTATGCATGTTATGGTAAAAGTTTTTTTTTTTTTCTTGTTTATCCCTTAAAATATATATTCATTCTAGTCATGTTTCTTGAGTTTTGATGTTTTCCTATTTCCAATGCTTCTGTATTCTTCTGTACCTTCCCTTCTCTTCTCTTCACTCGCTCCTCTCTGTCTCCTACACTCGCAGCACAAAATTTCACTTGAGTTTACGTCAATACTTTTGATATTAATATTATGACCTCAGCAATGTTAGAAGGAGGAGCAGTAGTAGGAGGGAGGGTGGGTGTGTATAAGAGGAGTATAAGTATGTTTTACTAATGTTAAGTATAAAAGTATGCATTAGTGTGTTTGTATGTATATATGTATGTGTGCTTATGGCAATGTATTTGTATATTATAATCATAACCACTGCAATTTTATCTTTCATACACAGCTGTGCATTGAACCTTAAAATAATCACAAAAATAACAATAACAATTACATTGCAACAACAGCAGCAACAAGAGAAAGACAACAGCAATTGCAACAACAAAAACAACAATAATAATAATGATAATAACAATAACAACATGTACATACATCTACATCTACACAGATACATACATACATACATACAGGCAGTACACAACATCTAGTAGTACATAACAATAATATTATATTAGTTACTATTATTATTATTATTGTTGTTGTTCTTGTTGCAGCTGTAGTTGTTGTTGTTTTCATTTTTGCATTTTCTGTTGAAATATTCTCGTGTTGTGTGTATGTGTGTGTGTGTGAGAGAGTGAGCTCAGAAGGATATGAATAAGCAGTTATTGCAAAAGTTTTGCATACAATTATTCTTAATTTTCATATTCTTGTTTTCTCTTCTCTTTTTTTTTCCTTCTTTCTACTAAAGTCATAGAAATGATGAGAAGAAACGTTTTAACATGAAAATTTAAAACAAAAATTAAAGGATTTTCTTTGCTAAAGGATAGGCAGACAGTTCTTGTTTAGTAATTAACATACCTTTAATTAAAGTTGTATGCTTTTAGGGGCACAATAATTCTTAGAAAAAATTTATAATTTCTGTACTAGAATCAAATTTTCCAAAGAAAACTGTATAGCATTTAAGATAATTAATCTTTAATTTGTCCAAATTTGCCGCATGGTAAATATTTCTTTAGAAAAATATTGGAGATCTTTTGAGAAAGAAACGCCACAGATACAAAAGAATTTTTTATTTAATAATTATTATTTAAGAAGTCTTTTTAATTATAAAAAGTAAAATAAATTTCTTTGAAAAAGAAAAAAGGTGAAAAATCTTTCATGTAACTTTAAGTTATGTTGCGTACTTTTAGGGAGAAATAATGTGTTTTTTTTTAATTTAAATTGTTAAGTATGTTGTGAGAAAATAAAGTCGACAATTTCCTGAAGATTTGAGGAAAACAATTTCAAAATAATTTGATTTTGTTTCTTTTTTTAAATAGGTTTGGTTATTGGAGGTGGCGCCTTTCGAAAGCACATTAGGATTCTACTTAAGCTAATATGCATATTAATTCCATTGTGCTACCGCATTCCATTATATCTAAAGGTCGACCATACATAACATTAGTCCTCGCGCATAAGCCACACAAACTTGCACAATTCCTCAGAAATGTTCGAAATGGGATCCGCAGAATTTTGCACATGTTCCGCGAATACTGATCAAGGACACCTTAAGCGGCTGGCCGTCTCTTTTTTCTTCCGCGAATTACAACTTGTGCAGAAATCATGAGAGAGCACACTCAGCCAACTGGCAGGCCTTTCTGTAAGGCAGTGTTCCAACCGAAAAGAGTCCACATATTTAACGTGACTGGAGTAAGATTCGACCAACTCAACCTTGCAAACGAGCAGATCCTCCTATTCTACCCAGGGAACATTATCTAAGGAATGGAATTTACCCAATTTTCAGGATGGCAACTGTTCTGGCCAGTTCGTCAGTATCACAATTTCCGGATATGTCCCCATGTCTAGGGAGACAAATAATGGAGATCTTGAAATAATTCGCAATTTTCCAGAGGAGTGGGATGTTGCTACTACGTTAGAAGAAAAGTTCATGCCAGCCTGTGGAAACATTCAGCTACTGAGTAACCATTTAATCACTACGACTATAGCCATAACTTCAGCCCGGAAGGCACTGCAGTGATCTCGAAGTCTCTTTATTTTTGATATTTAAGTCCGCTCCTCTGTCATTGAATTTCAGTTTTTTCTCTATATGGAATGATTTTGTATAAAAAACAGTTCAATTAATTGTGGGGGGCCACATTATAAATCGATACTGAGAAGTTGGGATCTGTTATTCTAGCATCTTAATGACCAGCAGTTTACCGAATTCATTCTGATTGAGATTCCTCCTGCTTTAAGACAAGATTGATGCCATTTTTACAAGATTCATGAATAGATTGTCAATTTCTAACCTTCATGTAGATTCTGTGTGAGTGATTCAGTGGATTCAAGAAGATATTATGATCACAGTTCTCAGGCACCTCTTCACCGCAATGGTAAAAACCGTCATTGCAACTGGCAACTAGTTAGTCTTAGAGCTTTTATGAAAGAATACTGAGAGAGAGAAATAATTTTTTAAGATGTCTTAACATAGGTTTGAACCCAAAGCTCTTGTCTAGTAGGCCAACATACTATTTACTAAACTATGATTTCCTTTGGACACAAACCAAGTTCGTCAATTTGACCATTATTTTCGCAAATATTGAGAATTATCAAATCAATCCTACATACATACCTATATTTCACTCTAACTGTCTACCCGCTTTACTGCAAAGACTGAGATCCTCAGCTGTCTTCAAAGGATTTAAGAACAATTTTTTGTTTAATTGTTTATTATTTTTCGCCTTTGATATGTAAACACTAGTGTGTGTATCCTGGCGTAAGTTAACCTGCTCCAAAGGTTTTTTCTTCCCTTCATATCCTTTTGTGTTTAAGTTATTCCTTTTTGTTCGTTTCATTTTTAAAAAGTGTGCAGAATATTTCTTTCTATCTTTTTATTTTATTTTTAATTTTATAAATTTTATTTGTAGTTTTCTTTTTCGTATATATTTTTTTGGTTGTTCTGCAAAAAATTTTTTTGTTGTTGAATACGTATTGTTTGTAGTTTTAATTAAAAACAATGCACACCCCTTCTCTAACACAACTTCTTTCTTTCTCTGTCTTTCACTCAATGTGTTTTGATATCTTCTCAGAGTTTAGTATACAAAACTACTGCTTTAGTAACTTCAACTTGTTCAGAGACTTCATACACATAACAATTGCACTGTACGTAATGTAAGCTTACATACACTCCTACTACACATAGACTTCATATTTTTCTATTTTTTTTTTGTTTTTTAAGAAAAAAGGATACACAACTTCAAAAACACGACTGCTGCTAAGCATTTATAAAAATAGAGATACATTTTGATATTGTTTGGGAATGAATCCTTTTACCTTTTTTGTTTTTTTTTTTTATTTTGTAAAAAATATTTTTCAAAAAAATTCTCCAATGTTTTCTTTTTGAATTTTATTTAATTTTTTTTCTAGAAGTTAAAAAACTAAAATAAAAATACGAAGATAATGTGTGTTAAAGAGAAGGAGTAGTAGTTTAAAGGATGATGATGTTTGTTTAATATTTGCATATATTTTTGAGGAGTTTTAAGAGTAGCTGCAGAGCAAGCCTTAGTGCACTTTACTGAACTGGCTGATGTCAAATGCGCCTGTGAAGGCTCTTTAAATAAATTAACGGCTAATCGAATTAGTTGCTTCAAAACTATTAACCTCGGCAGGCTGGCCTGAATAAAATTAGTTGAGACTCATTACGTCGCTCTATGGTCGCATGATCGTCGAGGAAATTTCAAAGAAATTGTCAGACTAAAAGAATATATAGTAGTCTAGTAGGTAGTGTGATGTCTTATTAGAAGAGAGCCCGTAGTTCAGACCACAGCTCAGACATCTCAGAGGATTCTTCTCAGCAGTCTTTTGGCAAAAACTCTGAGAGTAAACAAAATTCGTACGTAACGTACGTAATTAGTCATTACAACCCTTCAGTCAGGATTACGACCTAGTTTCTCACACCACTTATGTTGTGTGTGTTAATTTTATACATGAGTGGCGGGACCTACAGTTTAAAGTCGACTCCGAACGACAGATTTTTGAGAAACTTTTCATGGCAATTTTATTTACTCCCAGAGTTTTTGCCCGAAATCTGCTGAGAGGAGGAAGTCGCCGAAGAAATACTTTTTGTATTTTATTTTGATGTCTTGTACTTTTGTATTTTATTTTGACCCTGGCTTTTCGTCTAATAAGCCAACACACAACCTACTAGACCACGGCGACTTCGAGTAAACAAAATTACCATGAACAATTTCTCAATTCTGTCGTTGGCAGTCGAAATTAAACTGCAGCTCCATTCATCAACTTAATTTTAGCCATGTCGTGTGTTAAGTGGAAAGTTAAGTGTATAAGAAGTTAGGTTGTAAACCCGACTAAAAGTTTTAAATGACCAATTAAGTAAATATTAATCGCTACCTATGCAATCATGCCTGTGGATTGGAAAAGCTCAACGTATTTTGCATTAAAAACAATATTTTCTTGTACAGAAATGCAGAGTATTACAAAATATAAAAGGTTCGTAATAGAATATAGATTTTTTTAGAAGGCTCTACTTTGAAAATTCAAACGTTCAAACCTGTGCCGTAAAAACCAATAATGTTTTATTGTATGGCAGATGCTTATCAAACTCTCAGTCTGAAGCTTTTCATCATCACAAAAGGCTTCATTTTATAAAAAAAAATGTTCACATATTTTTGGGTGCTTTATATTAAATAAATGCCAATTTTGTTAAATAAATTTAAAAAAACCATAGCATAACTTAAGGATCAATAGTTTTACAATATACTTTTAGGGGCATATCATTATAAATTTTAGATTCCTTTAAGGAATGCAGTGTATAACTTAAGGCGCAAACATTATATTATACTCTACTAAATTGTGTTATCAGTATATATTACTGTATATTACTTTACTTCACTATTAAAATTGCCTTTTACGGCCATTTTCTATTTAATACAATCACATTTCAAAGTATTTATCTGTAGTTGTTCATTTTTTCCAGGCAATGGTAAGCAATAAAAAGTTTAAAAAAATTTTTTGTAAAATTTTTGAAATAAAAAAAATGCAGTACTTACCCTTACTAGCACCGTCCGGACCTCTGAGTATGGTACACTCCTCTATAGTGCCAAAGGGATTAAAAATTTGTCTAACATCCTCTTCGGTTTGTTGTTTACTCAACATGCCAACGAATAGTTTGCGATCTATATTATGCTCTGTGTAGTTTTCATTTTTGTTTGTTTGTATTTGTTTTTAATTGTAGCAGTAGTGGTAGTAGTTGTAGTCGGAGTAGTGGTAGCGGTAATTGTAGTAAAAGAGTAACGATTGTACGAGGTACGAGTTATGAGTTTAAGTACGTAGTAGTGATAGTGGTAGAGGTGATGGTGATGGTGATTTGAAGGTGGTGCACAAAGAAGGGCAAGTTTATTTTTTTTCAGTTTTTTTGTTATATTTTTTGTAGGGATTTATGATGAAGATGGAATAGTTGATGATCACGGTGTTGGTTGGTTGGTAGGTTGGTTGGTTGTTGTGGTGGTGGTGTATTGGTGAAGGTTTCGTTTTCGGTTTGTTTGATGGTTAAGAGTATATATTTTTTATTTTTTTTTTCATTTTCAAAACAACAACGGCATACAAAACAATAATAAATAGTACAATACATTGGATGAGGTAGGATTCAAAAGGTGAATTCAGGTAATTCAGCATAAAAATAGAAAAAAAACGAAATTTTTAAATTAAAATTTTTCATTTTTTTTTTTTGTTTTGGTTTGTTTTAATTATAATGAAAAAGGGGTTAAGATAAAAATAAATTTTGGGATAAATAAGGTATAATAAAAACGAAAAAAAACAAAAATTATAGAAAATAAGAAAATAAAAGGCAAATACAAAAAGTCAGCCCGCATTAACATTAACGATTACATAACCAAAGTAACGAAAGAAAGGAAAAAAACAATTTCAAATATTTCCAAAATTGAATTGGAAACGTTGTTTAATAAAGTTTTTGTTTAATAAAAAACAAGAACAACAACAACAACAATAACAATACAAGTAACAACATTGATATGACGTTTAAAATTTTAAAAAAATTTTTTTAATTTTTTTATTTATTATTCCAACAAAAACATTTAACAAACCAACGAGTTAATGTAAGTAAGGAAAAACGTACAACAAAATAATTACAACATTGATAATTTTATAGTTTAAAGTTTTAATAAATATTTTTGTAAAAAAAAGAGGCAAATTTTTGCAACAATTTTAATGAAAATTTTTAAATTTTCCAAAAACAACATTTTTTTATTTGTCAAATTTAATTTTGAAGTGTTGATGTGTTAAGAAAAGATAAAAACAAAATAAAGAAAACAAAACGCGAGCGAGCAAAAATTTTGTAAAAAAAATAAAAAAGAAAATTATAAAAAAAATTAATTAAAATAAACCAATTCAATATTTTTTTAATTTACATTTTTTTCAATTAAATTGAATTAAAAAAGAGCGCCAATTGTGTTTTGTGTTTAAGTACGAATTTTATTTAAATTTTTTATTTTTTTTTTTTCGAAAAATTTTGTCAGTTTATTTGATATTTTTTTTGAGTAGAGCACAAAAAAAAGAAAAAAAGTAGAAAAATAGATGGAAAAAATATTGATTTAGTAAATGTAATTTCTTTTTTTTTGTTTTGTTTTGGTTCAAAATATAACTAATTTTCTATATATAAATAGCATTTTAAGAACTATGAAACAATACAGACATACAATTAAAGAGTACAAGAAAAAAATTTTTTAATCTAAAAGAGTAAGAACGAATAGGAAAATATTAATAAGAAAAGATATTAACGAGAGAAATTTAATATAATTTTCAAGGATCTAAAAAATCCTTAAAGTAGGCATTATTTTATGGATCTTTAAAAATCCTTAAAGTATGCAATATTTTATGGATTTTTTTAAAAAAGCCTTAAAGTAGGCAATATTTTATGGATTTTAAAAAATCTTTAAGTATGCAATATTTATGGATTTTTTGAAAACCTTAAAATATGCAATATATTTTATTTTTTAAAGAAAACTTTATGGCATAATTGAAAATTCTTTCAAATCTTTTCTTATTAAGCAGAAAAAAAATCAAAAATGTTACACACACAGTTACACACAATATACACACATGACAAATCACAACAAATAATTAAGCATTTATTTTGTTGGTTTTTTCTGTTTTTTTTTAAATTATAAACTAAAACAAAGCTACTGAACAATTTTTATTTTGGTAAACAGTTTTACACAACCATCAGTTAAACGCTATTTAATGCGGGGTTACCTGTACGTTTTCTTTTGCAACAATAAAAATGATCTTTAAATAATATTCCCCCGAAATCTTACGTCACTTCAAACAAGTTTGGAAATCAGTAATAATTTTTATAATTTTTTTCCCATCCAAAGTATAAACAAATTAATTCATGACATTTTAATAAAATTCTTTTTAATAGCAACAATTTTTAAAAATATTTTACATTGCAGTTGAATTGCCTAAAATTGGTGCGGAACTCTAAAAACTGTTGAACAGACTATTCCTAGGTCGTTTTACAGGGAGTTTCAATTTCGTTCGCAGCAAGATGGTACAAGGAATATTGCTAGGCTTTGCAATGCTGATACGTACTTAAATGGAATGGAAATATGCCCCACTATTGCTGTTTTACAGACCACTGTTATATTAGAAGTCATGCCGATAGACTTGGCCTTCTTGAGGAACTATAGGAGGAGGAAACTATTTCACGCTATACGTTGCAAAGCCTAGCTTTTGTCATGCAGAAACGGAGATTCTTTACTTCATCATTTTCAAAGGCCATTATTTTATCGAAAAATTATGATAAATTTTTTTTCTTTCTTTATATTTTTATGAATTCGATTTTTCCTTCTTAAAGGTTGTAGTTTTCAATGTGCTTTCTATAAAATATAAAATTTTTCTTTTGGCTTTTTTAATTTACAAGCCCTTCATATATCCTTTTTTTCTGAAAATTTTTTTACATGGTTTTCACATTTTCAACAATTTTCCCAGTGCTGTTTACAACAATTTAGGATAATTGATTTTCTTGTCTAGTAAAAATTAACAAAAACCGAAAAGAAAAAATAAAATAAAGAGAAACGTTGTTTCCACTACATTATTGTTGTATTTTCTTTACATTTGTCAGTCATTAAATGGCAATTTACATGTCAATGCTTCAAGCTTTAACAACAATAACCAACCGTCCAGTAAATGTCAGAAAACAGCAAACAATTTTCGTTGGATTTCATTCGTTTTTTTTTATATTTTTCTACCCACTTAGTGTTGGCGGCTAGCCATAGAGATAGGGGGACTCCAGTGACTGACTGGGCTGTATGACTGACTGGGCATATAAAAAAATATTTTTTTTTCTTATTATTTTTATTTCTATTTTTATTTTTTTTATTTAAAATACAATTACTTGTCTGGCATTTTTTCTAGATTGTTATTCTGCAACTGTGTTACGGTTTTTAAAATAAGCAAATGGGAGGTTAAGGAGAGAAAAGAAGTATGAAAAAAACTATACAATTAGTTAACTGACTGACTGACTGACTTGACTTGACTGTCTGTGTGTCTGTACAGCTATGTGTCTGTCTTTTGTTAACTCATGTTTTCTCTTGTGTGACTGTTTCTTATCAATTTATTTCTTTTTTATTATGATTTTTTTTTTCAGCCACTGCCACTGCCACCATCACATTACATTTAAAGCAAAAGTCATGCTCATTTTTTTACAATTTTACAATTTTTCTAGGTTCTCTCTGTATTCTTCTACATTTTTCTCTTGCTGGAAATAACCTGTAATTTTATGTGGTTAACAATTTCAATTTTACCCCAGAGTCAAGATTTCTCTCTTCTTCTACAGCCATTTGATCTTTTTTTTCTGTTTTTTTTTTCACTGAGTTTTCTGTGTTACAGTTGAAATTGCTTTTAACCGCCAGCATCCTATTTGTTGCTGTATATACATATAAGTGGAGCTTGGGGCAAGGGAATATTGCCAGTCAGGCAACATATGAAAACTAAAAAGACATCATAGCGTTAATGACTTCTTTGGCGTGGCCCTGGACTTGATGTCTGTAAATATGGCCCAGCTGGAGCATAAAGGCAGGCAGGCAGTTAAACATGCAATTATTATCCTTTTTTTTTCTTCTGACGTTTATGTTTCAAAACCAGAAAGAGAGAGAGAGATAAAGCAAGAAAAACGATATACAAAGTCTAGGTAAAACTGTTTTTTTTTCTTCGTTTTTTTTTTGGGTGAAAGTATGCAGCCAGCCACTTTAGTTGTCTATATGAGCCTAATGGTCTTTAATATGTTCATTCAGTTTTATTGTTTTGCCATCATGTATGGCAATTTTCAACAACTGACAACAAAAATTTGTAGATCCTTTTTTTTGTTGCCTTTTTTGGTTGCTATTTAAATAGTTCTGTTCTGCTGTGCTATGCTATGCTATGCTATCACTTTACCATAAGGCCTTAAGCTTATCTTTGGCTGTTTGACTGTTTGACTGTTTGTAGTTTTAAACGTTAAGGATAATTGTAGGAAATTGTTGCTGTATCCTTGTTTCTATCACAACACGGTATTGTCATTATAAACAGGCCTTGGCCCACGTATTGTATGGTACTTAACTCTTAACTTAAGTTTCCTTTTGAACTCTGTGAACGCTGCACAAAGGTGCACACAGAAGTCACATGTGCCACAACAGACAAGAAAACGTGCTTAACATTTTTATTATTGGCATTCCGTTTCTTCTTCTTGTTGTTGTTGTTATTGTTGCTCAATGTCCTTTTGAAACAACAATACATACGTTAAACATTTTCTTTTTGATATTTTACCTTTGGCCTTAATTTGTTGTAACAGGCTTATATACGAGTATGTATATTGCAAGCCTTATAAGCCAACGTATAGAAAGAGAGGAAAGAGAGAAATAAAAAATGGAAATCGTTTTGTTTTTGATTTGATTTTCCTATTTAAGGTGTTATAGTTGCATTAAAATAGTCCCCATAAAGTATTTGTTTGCTGTTGAAATATTTACCTTTATTATCCTCCTTAAGGTTATATTGTTTTCCTTTTTATTCTCTTTCTAAGCCTTTACAAAATATTCTTTCCCTTGTCTCCCCAGTGCTTTAGTTTTAGTTTTATTTTGCTTTTCTTTTCAATTGACAATTATCTAGTCAATTTACGTTGTTGGCAAAAGGTCCTTTTGCTAGGCTATCGTTAACTAAAATACTATACGTTATTGTTATACATTCTTTTCTTTCGTTGAAAATAGTTTCCAATTTCATAGCCTTTTTGTATAAGTAGTCTTAGAAAAGGCTTGAAAATATTTTTCAAGATTATGGTTCTTCAATAAATGTTAAGGTAGCGGAGGAGTAAAGAAATATGGTTTGTTATTTATAAAACAAAAAAAGGATTTACGTAAGACAAGAGTTTTACTTTCAAACAAATGATTATTAAAGGCTAGAAATAAGTGCCTGCCTTTATGGACTGTAATTGGTTGAGAGGAAGAAAAATTCACCAACTAATGATTTATTTTTGTAGTTGCTTCAGTACAATAGCAATCAGAGGGTATTTAAATTGTTAGGCAAACTAAGGTATTTTTTATAAATAAAACATCCTAAAAATATACATACGCTTCATAAATATTAGAATAACAAATTTAATAATGATTACAAAATCGATAATAAGAGTTTTTTTTCTATTTCAAACTTTCTTTTTTTAAAAAAAATTATAGCTTTGCTTCCATTGTATAAGAAATGAAAAGTTTGAATGAAAAGTAATTTAATTTATAACAAAAACAAAGCTTTTGGTGTTTTTAAACCAATACCATGTATAAAAAATCAATTTAAATTTTTTTAAATACTTTAGAAATTAAAGATGTATATCCTCCAAAAAAGGATTATGTTTAGAATTATGGTTTAATATTTTTGCGCGATTCGCTTGCTAAAGACAAGACCGAAAAGAAAAACAATAACAAATCAACAGTAAAGTTCTCGAAGTTGCCAGACTAAAAATAAATGAAGTCTAAATAAAGCGAAAGGTAACGATCGCATTCAATTGTAGTTAAAAGCTGATTTATAATTCCAAAGTATAATCTTTCTTTCATTTCATTCATTATGTTTCGCATACTTAAAAGGAAAAGAGTTTAAGTTGAATAAATTTATTATATTGGGTCATTGCATCGAAACCGAACAAGCCGACTCATGCATGAACCATTGTAAAGAGAGCGAACGAGTGTATATTCACCAATGTATAAGACTTGAGTATGGAGCAAAATTATATAAGTAGTAGGTAGTTTTGGCTTATGAGACGTGAGGCCACGGTTCAAACCACAGTTTAGACATCTCCAAAAAAACGAAATACGAAAATATATATTTTCTGCGACTTCCTATCGGGCAAAAACTCAGAGAGTGAATAAAATTTCAATGAAAAGCTTATCAAAAAAAACTGTCGTTCGGAGTCGACTTTAAACTGTAGGTCCCACCACTCATGTATAAAATTAACACACACAATATAAGTGGTTCTTTAAGACAGAGAGAAGCAGTGACGAATTGTGGGTAGCATACTTAGAAGTCGCCGTAGTCTAGTAGATAGTGTGTTTACTTATTAGACGAAAAGCCAGGATTCGAGCCCCAGGCCAGACATCAAGACAAAATACAAAAAGTATTTTTTCGGCGACTTCCTCTCAGCAGATTTCTGGCTTCTCTGAGAGTAAATAAAATTGCCATGAAAAAGTTTCTCAAAAATTTGTCGTTCAGAGTCGACTTTAAGCAGTAGGTTCCCGCGCCATTCATGTATAAATATAACACACACAGCATAAGTGGTGTGAGGGGCTAGACCGTATTCTTGACCAATTGTGTTATGTTATATTATGCAGCAATATGGAATATGAAGACCTACACTAGAAAGTCTAGAGTATTTCGTTGATACTTTTTTGAGCCAATGTGCGTTTATATGTACAGCTGTGTTCAAAATAATTGGAGTGCTACCATGTAATATTTTCAAAGTTAAAATTTTTATTGTACCAATTTGCAAAACATAATATATTTTAATGGTAGTTACAACGATATGTAAGAAATAAAATACAAAAAAGAATCTCGTAATAATTTTAATATTTACGATGAAATTGATTCATTTCTGTGTTTGCCCCTGAATTCAGTTGATCAAAAAAATAGGAGTGTGAGTGTTCTTTTAAAAATAAAAATATAACAGCACATAATTTAAAGAAAAAAGTGAAAAATAAGTACGGAAAAATGTAGTTAAAACTTTTTCTACAGTAATTCACATAAATTTTTGGTAATAGTGGGACGAGAAAAGCACTGTACTGAAGAAAAGAGAAAACTAATTAAAAATCTTTGAAATAAAGGCAAAACTTACAAAGAAACTAAGGAAATCTTAAGTTACTCCGATCAAATGATCACAAATACATTAAAATATAAAAAAAAAAACGAAACGCGTGGGCGCAAGCGCAAAACATCAACTCTCGATGACCGCAGAATTGTGCGATACAGCAAAATGAATCCTTCGGCGTATGCAAAAAAACGCAAAAGGATCTGAATCTTGCTGTAAGTGGCCCTACTATTCGTAGGCGACTAATGGACAACAATTTATTCGCAAGAAGTCCACGAAAGGTGCCATTGCTGACAAAAAAACAGGTAGCAGCACGCTTAAAGTTTGCCGAAGAAAGAACACTATTGGCTTTGTCAATTCCTTTGCAGTAGTTACGAAGTCAAAGAAACCACACAATCTGGAAAACCTGGTTGGCAAAAGAGTCTATTAAACCATTAAAATCATCAAGTTTGACTATCATTAAGTAAAAACTTTCAATAACTCTAAATATCGAAACAGGTACGATGTCCAGGAGCCCACAAGAATTTCTTTCTTACATATGAGCAATTTGGCCATTTTATGACTTAATGGCGACTTTGCATTGAAAATGCAAAGATAACGGTAAGTAAAAAGTGAAAAACAGAGCAAGCAGGCCACAGGGCAAAGACCAATTAGTGACTAGCTGTGGCCAATAAGTAGAGAACACTTTGCCATCAGCATCAGTGCAATTGTATCTGTTCCTGTCTATGTCAAATAACTTACTCTGTGCTAATGAATGCCTCGTATTATACTGATAACTACAACCCGGGCTAATTAGACTACGATCTCAAACCTTAGTTATGACATCTTGCAAGAGTAGTATTTTTTGTAGTCTTCTGGCAACACTTCTGAGAGTAACGCATCTGATGTTCAGAGTCGACTTTTTGGTCCTGCCTCTCATGGACAAAACTAACATACACAACGTGGGTAGCATAAAAAGCTATGCACTAATCCTGGCTAAGAGTTTATTATGACCTATAATGTGTGTATGTACACCCTACTTTTTTCTTTGCCAATAAGTACAAGTAATTCTACAAGAGAGTAGTATTGGTATTTGGCCTGAACTTTGTCAGTTCAACTCTGCCAGAGAAAGTATTTCTTCCCACTTTATATTTCAAAAAGCAATATTTTATGTTTACAAATTAAATTTTTAATTAATTATTGTAATTTAATGTGTTCAGATAGAGATTTTAAGATGCAAACCGGAAAATATTTTCAAGATTTACGATAAACCTCAACACATAAATTCATACTCAAACAAACAAACAAATTGCTAAAGGTAATTGAAGTTGTTGTTCGAATCTTCACAAGAAACACACTTTGTATCGTCGGCATAAATATTTCAATGCAAAAAAAAACTCTCAGCATTAATAATTAAAACTTAAATTACTTTACACGTTTAAACAGACTGAACTGAAATAAAGTGAATAGAATTTCTAAATGAAATATAGCAGAGAGAGAGAAGAGAGGGAGAGAGAAATTATTACTACAAATACATTAAAAAAAAATTATAAATTTTATGGTTATAATTTGGCATGTATACGATGTGAGAGAGAGAAAGAGAGAGAGTGTATGTATGTATGTGTATGCGTATTGAAAATACCTGTGGCAAGTTTTTCTTTATGTTTGTTATAATGAAAATTTAATTACGAATGTTATTTTGTGGTTGATTAATTGAAATGAGGTTTCTTCAACATTTTACTCATCATACACTCGCATACACAACAAAAATGCCAATTGAACTGATCCAAGTGGAGTACAGAGGAGTGGCATGAAGTGGAATTGAGTTGAGTGGCATTGAGTGGGTATTCAATAGTAAAGTATAGATGAATTCAATATATATGTACACAGATAGATCTCTTATAGATAGATAGTTGTATTCTATATTGAAATTGCGTGTTGTCGTTATTTAAATTTATAAAGGACCAAAGCTACGTTTTATTATTTACTTTTCTCTGTGAATTTATTGTTTATAATCAACCATCGTATCACATTTTGGTTTTTGAGTTTTAAAACGTGTTCTTCAACTTGTTTAATTAATTAGAAAATGTTTTACCATATACATACATGACGATCCTTTACAATAATATCCTGTTACCAGTTACAAATTTCACATATTACTTACTGATTGATTAAAAACATAAAACATTTTCCTTCTTTCTTTTTTTGGATTCTCTATATAGAGAAACTAATTAATTAAATTAGTAGACATGATAACGAAAAGTCTCTATCGTTAACTCTATTAACAATATGTAGGCTGTAAATATATTTTAGCAGGTAAATTTATGTTCTTTGTATTCCTTTTTATTACTAATTGGTAAGGACAAGCATAGTATAATTAGTTAAATGAAAGCTAATTGGCAATAAGAAACGGAAAAAAAACTTGAGAGTTAATTATGGACATTGCAGATTGGTAAACTTAATGTTAACAAATGAAATATTTATAAATTTTAAAACTTTTTGACAAAAAATTTTTTTTTCGAAAAAAGGACATTTGTCCATATCCTTTAATTTTGAAAATTTTAAAAATATCTTTTCAATTTATAAATATTTAAGTAAAACCACGTCCCGTAAGCTTAAAACATCGTAAATAATATTTAAAAAATGTTTCCTAATTAAAAGAAGAAAATAAACATAGAAACACTAAAAGTCTAAATTAAATAACAGAATAATTTATCAAAACCTAACAAAATGCTAGAAACATTGGTCATTTCTTTCCTTCTCTAACAAAGGACATTCGTCCATGTCCATTAATTTTGAAAATTTTTAAAATATCTTTTCAATTTATAAATATTTAAATAAACCCACGTCCTGTAAGCTTAGAAAGCTTCATTTCAATTCAGTTCAATTAAAAAAGGATTTATGAAAACTATTTTTCTACTGTTGCTTTCGAACTTTGCCGGTTAATAATGGCCATCTTGTTGAATTAATCAAATTAGTTGTTGAGTCGAAGTTACACTACTAGAATCCTAGCTAAGACTTATCGGGAAAAGTGAAATATGAAAAAATATTTCTTCAGCGACTTCTCAGAAGACTTCTGGCATAAACTGTGAGAGTATATACAATTTCTAATAAATATTAACCACATTACCAATTTTTTTCTTGATTAAAAAAAAGGATATTAGGGCCGCTTCTTTAATTTTAAAGTTTCATTAAATATTATATTATTAGCATAATATTTTTATAAAACGGCGTTCGGTAAGCTTAAAATATTGTATAAAAGTTTCAAATTAAAAAAAGGACATTCGAAAATATGATCCAAATATTGAAATAAATTTATATTTCTTTCGTATTTTAAATATCCACACCAAAATTTAACTTGTACACTTAAAAATTTTTTAAAATTGTTGACCGTCAAAAAAGGATATGTGAACAACTCCTGTAATACGAAAGTTTGAAAACTAATTGTTTTTAATAAATGGTGTTATGAGAAAAGCACAACCTTTAGTGTAAAAAAAATTAAGAAAAGTTGTAGAATAAAATTTTTTATAATACCTTAAAAGAGTGAGTTTGTTTTATTAAATAAATTGAATTGTTATGTTCATTGTCTTGTCATTTAGTTCATATACTGCCATTTTCTTTCTTTTTTTTTTTAAGGAATTTGAAGTCATAAAAAATTCTTTTCAATTTCCTTTTAATGCAGTTCGTTTCAATATTTTTATTGCCTACAATTTGGCTGAACTTAACTAAGAAAATTTACTGTTTTGTCATTTCATAACCTTCACAAGTTTGACTCTTTCAAATGATTTTCTTTTTTTCTTTTTTCTTTTGCTTTACGTGAATGCCAAGTTGCCAAGGCAAAGATGCGAAAAACGTACCTCAGACGTTACCAAACAATTCAAGTCTTCTGAAAAGTTATACGCGTGAGACCCGGTTGCTGCTATAGAGATGGTGGTTAGGAAGAGGAAAAAAAACTTAAAATTATCCTTTTCTTGATATGAATGAGCTTCATTTTCTTATTATTCCCTTAAGGGGTTAAATGACGAGAGGAGAAGACAATTTTTAACCAGAGTTTTGTAGTCAGACGTTAGAGTAAATGGCTGGATGAATGGCAGGATGAATGAATGAGTTTGACTAAAAACAATTGCGGTACTTTAAGACAATTGTCAAAAGTTCAAACAAAACTGCTTTAGCTGGGTCTAAAGTACAGATGAAAATGTAAGTGTATGCGTGTGTATAAGTAGTGATAATTCACTGACACTGTATGTGTTGTATACACACACCCAGGCTGTTTTTATTTGCCAGTTTAAGGCTGTAGTTGTCATTTTCATTTCTATTTGTCTGATGGTTGTCTCTTCCTTTTCTTTCTTGTTTTTTATTATTTTTGTTGCTGAAGAAATTTATTTTTTGTTTCAAAAATAAAAGAAAAAAATAAAGATTCTTAGAAAACGAAAACGTTTGTGTCATTACTGTTGCTGCCATACACAGAGTTATTATGCAGCATATAATCCTTGGGGTCCTGTTTCTATTATACAATGCTATGGTGACGTCTATATGTATGTATACATAAAGTATTATTGTTGCAGGCGCAGTGAAATTAGAAAAGTATTTAACATTTGTCAGCGCATTTCTGTGTTTAAATAAGCTCAAGTGGCTGTCAGTAAAATTGTGCACAGAGAGAGAGAGAAATGAGTTCTATAATAATCAAACAAAATAACATTTAAACCCATGCTAAAAGCAAAACTAAATTGCTTAAATGTTTTGTTGAAATGTTAAAGGGGGGAGAGGGGGTTAAATAAATTGATTATTAGCCTTGTAAATAGGGGCTCTCGTTTTAAAGTAAAGCTTTGTTCTTGTTACCACAAACTCAAACTGGTACACAGTTTTTCAGTGTTAATTAGTCTTAGCAGCATGCTTTCAGGCTAAGCCTGTTTAAACACACTTTAATGTTTATGAAATATTTACTTCGAGAATCCTTTTGCTTTTTAAAAAATTGCTGGGTTTTTTAACGCTTTTAAAGGGCTTTTGTGCGTATGACTGTTGTTATAATGTTGCTTTGCTTTTGCCTTTAAACATTAGGAGTTGTGTTGTGTTGTGAGGTTTCATGGCCGGAAACCAGGCGTCAAAAGTTTTCTTATGCCTTATGGAATTGAAGTGTTAATTAATATTGAAAAGGATAAAAGTTTTCTGTTTTTTTACAACTCGTTTTTTTCTCTACTGTTTTGACTTTTCTTTTCTTTGTTAAGTAAAGGTTTCCTTACTCTCTACAGCTCCTTACTCCTTTTTTCTTATTTTTTTTGCTGCTCTTACACTTTGATTTTCTTCCCTTCAAGTTGTTAAAAGTTTGCTTAAGAAATATTTTAAAACGCTTTCAGGCGCTTTTGCATACAAAACAACGCCGCCTTTTATATTTAAATAGCAAACGGATATTAAAAATGTAAGAAAAACATTTTTCCCTGTCTTCAAAGGTAATTATCCCTTATCACAGAATCCTTTCAATTTTTTAAAATCCATGGTTTTGTAATAATTTTTCGCTATTTGTTTAGATCAATACACACATACAATATTAAAAGGTCAATGGGTTATAAGTCTCTTTAGTTTTTTTTATTTATTGACGTACTTAAGTAAAGCAAAAGAACAAAAAAAAAAAAACAAAAAGAGAATAAAAATGTCGATTTATTTAAGTAGCGACGCGTAGGGGATAATGTTAATGGTTTAAACGTGATTAAATTTTCTATTTGCCACAGAAAAATATATGTTCAGCTTTACGTTTAGTAAAGGTAAGTTTAGTAGAAAAAAAATTAAAATAAAATGAAAATGTGTTATAAATTTCAATTAAATGTGAGAAAAATTCAAAAAGGACGAAAAATATCTGTGAGAAAATGTTTTTTCCAATTAATATATTACACGTTCATTCGATTACCGAACTGCTGAAGTCTAAGTGCAAAAATAAACCCAAATAATATTTTTTTATTTAATGGAAATTCCTAAAAGTTTCTCAAAAAATCTGTCGTTCGGAGTCGACTTTTAAACTGTAGGTCCCGCCACTTATGTATAAAATTAACACACACAACATGAGTGGTGTGAGAAACTAGGTCGTAATCCTGACTGAAGGGTTGTAATGACCAATTATGTATGTATGTAATGTTATTTGCTCTGGGAGTTCAGTGAGAGTTAATGAAATGAAATAAGTTTTGTATGAAATATCAGTAGCCGTAGTTTAATACGTAGTATGTTGGGTTAAAACCCCTCGTCAGACATCTCCAACAAAACGAAATGTGAAAAAAGATTTCTTCGGCGACTTCTTCTCAGTAGATTTCTGGCAAAAACTCTGAGTTAAATAAACTGCCATGAAAAGTTAACACACAATATAAATGATGTGAGAAACTAGGTCGCAATCGTGACTGAAAGGTTGTAATGACCAATTATATATGAATGTAAGTTTTGTAAGATATTAAGGGTGCTATAAACCCTGGTTATACTATTTACTCTACAATTCTCCTAAGGTTATGACACTATTCGTTTCATAGAAATATTTGTCTTATTAACGACAGACAAAACCATTGCGTTTAGCTAGACATTATCGCCTTTATTGGATAAAGGTAAAGTTATTGGCGGTTGATTTCTTTGTACCGAAAATACAATCTCATAAGAGTTTCGCCACAAGGGATGCGAGCAATGCTGGCGAATACTAACAAATAACGAAACTTTTCTAACAGGCAACTCGCCTCCACTAGACGCTGATCGCTGTTTGATTTGTTTATCCCTTTTGGAAGCATTTTGGAGAGTTTTGATGGGTGCCCTGGGTAGTGAGCTAAACTTCTGGTGACCGACACCATTGGTTCGATTTCTATCAGAGATAGAATTGCATATGTATGTATGTATATGTATATGTATATGTATATGAATTATGTATATGAATTATGTGTATGAATTATGTGTATATGATTAACCACATTAGAAAAACAAAGTGAGACTTATTACAAAGCAATTCTAGGAAAAAAAGGATTTAAAATTATAATTTGTCGCACACTACTCATCTTTCCTTTCTACTGTAACTAGCTTTCTGTTATTCCTACGTAATGTACAGCGCAAGTAGAAATTATCTCCTCAGTGTTGATCTTAAAAAAATTAATTTCTTTAAAAATTTACACAAAAAAGGATATTCATCGCAGTTCTAAACCACACAAGATATTAAAAATGGCTTTGGTACTTATTGTCATATACATAAAAAGACATCCTGTAGGCTAATTGGGATAATAGTAGGACTTCTAAGAAAAATGCACACATTTTTTCTGGATTTTCTTCCTTATTTTTCTATGTTTTGTAATACATTCCAAAGCCTAGTTTACAAAAATAAAATAAATATTAAATTTTGAGAAAAAATTTTTTTTTCCAATTTTTAGAAATGTTACAAAAAAAGGATATACGCCACATGTATATAAATTATAAAAAATATAAAAAATTTCTTTAGTAATATTTAAAGTATAGCGAAGAACACACCCCGTAGGCTATTTAAAACAATGTTATCATGTTTTAAAGAAATCGAATTGAGGACATAAAATTTCAAAAATTCTATTTTTCTTACATGAATCGGTTTTTAGCAACTGATTTCATTCTTAAATATAAATACTTAAAATAGTTACAGACATACATATATTTTGTGAGATTTTCAAGAAGAACCATAATTTCCTTTTTCGTTTTGGTTATTCCTGAAAATCTTAGCTATTTTCTAGAAAATGCTTACGTTTGTTTTTGGTTTGCTGGGCGTTAATTTTTTTTATTTTGTTGTTATTATAGAAACTTTAAATACCGCACTCTTTAAGTTTGCTCTTAAGTATCTATGTATTGTAAGTTAATTGTTGTAGTTTAATAATCCTTGTAATGTTTATTTATAGTAGTTGTTGTAGTACAATATTATAATAATTAATTGAAATCCCTGTAGTATTATTATTGTAAGTCATAATAAAATCACAAAAGTTTCACTGGCTTAATTAATAATTGAACAGTTATCGCTTGCAGCTATTATGGCTTCAAGTTTAAAGGACTTTATAATAATATCGAGAGAAAAAAACAAAGCTCCGGCTACTTTAGGCACCAATTTAATTTTTTTTCGGTTTATATCATTAAAACTTAAATTAGAAATTCATATTTATATACACATTAAACTTAGTTTAAGGATAAAGTGGTCCTTGTTGTTTTTTGTTATATTTATTATCGATTCAAATAGAACTTTGGTACTTTAAGGTGTTTTTTTTTGTTGTTTTTTGGTTTTCGTTTCAATTTTTTTCTTCTTTATTTTTTTTTTTTTGTTATTGTTGTTATTTCCTTAATGATAATGGAATTTTGTGCATTTCGTTTAATTTTTATTTTAAATTGATTTCAGTTTTTTCGCTCGTTTAATTATTAAATTTTTGTGTGTGAGATTTTCAAGTTTTTTATATATCCTGGCATATACCAACAGTGGTAGCTGCTGTTATAAACGTAGTCGAGTTAATGCTCATAGTGCAGCGACAGTTGCAGAAAGTTGACACAACAGCCTCGTCATCATCATTTAAGCTGCACGTTTTTGTACAGTCTGTAAAAGTACAGAGAGTATGTGTGGAGGTGGGAAGGGGGAAAAAAAAGAAGAAAGAAAGATGTTGGTTTAATAACAATTTCAACTTTTTTTGTTTTTTTGTTTTGGTTTTAAATTTGCTGTTCATGAGACAGAGAAAAGTAGCAATTGTAGTATTGAAAGGTATACAACAACAACAATGGAAAAAAATTCAAATTACTACAGCAAACTGCACGTAAAAAAACACACACACACACACATTAATATTTAAAAAAATAACATTTTAATAATTTTTTTTTTAATTAACCAACTTTGTTTTTATTTTTTTTATTGTATTTGGGTGAGAGCTTACAACACTGAAATAAAATATTTTTTTTATTTAAAATAATTTTTTTGCTTATTGTCAAACAATACCAATATTTTGTTTAATTTTTTTTTGTATAAAAAGTAAAACAATTTAATGGTTAAATAAAGTAATAATTATGACGCACAACATCGAAAAGTAACAACAACATTAATATATAAATTAATTACTCTATTAATTATAGTTTTTTTTTTAACGTTAAAAACAATTTTCTTTTTTTTTTTACAAAGAAAAAATATTTATTTTTTTTTAATTTAAAACACCATAAAAGCACCAAAGTTTGTGTAAGTTCTAACAGTAAAATATTAGAATAAATATAACGAAAATACAACATTTATACTTAAAAAACAACAAAAAAATAAAAAAACGTTAATTAAAGCTAAAATTAATTCATAATGAACACATTTCAAAATATTTTTTATTAATAAATATAGCCTGCAGCATTATAAGAAAAATTTTAAATATTTTTCAAAAAAGGATATACGTGGAGTGACTAAAATTTAATACTTATTGAAAAAATGATTAATACATATTATAACGAAGAAAATAACACGTCCTGTAAGCTATTTTAAATTAAGTTAAAATTTTTCTAAAAAGGACATAAATTAAAATAAAAAAAAAAATTTGTAAATAATTTTTTCTAAATTTATCAACATTTGTAAAATTAATTTCCATTTTACATCAAAATAAATTATGTGAAAAAATGAATACTTCAATAGAAGTTAAAAGACATTTAATAGACCAAAACAAAGCTTTTAAGAATATTATTTGAATTTATTCTTGAAAATATTTCAAGATAAGTTTGTCTTTAAAGGCTGGGTTCTACAAAAAATTGAATTTATTTTTAAATCTTAAGAAAGGACATTCGCGGGTATTATTAAATCCTAAAGATATTAAAAATTTCTATAGAGAATGATAAAGCACAGATAAGAAGACGTCCTGTAGGCTAATTCAATTTAAGTTAAATTTTTTAAAAGAAAATAAATCAGATATCGTTTATTTTATAAAATTATTTTCCATTTTCCCCATTAAACAAATGATAAACTTCAACAAAACAACAATAAAAGCAATGTATTAAAGCTTATTTTAATAACAAAAATATAATTTTTTGGTTGCATGAAAAAAGGATATTCGAAGATAACATAAAATATTTGAAATATTTATATGTTCTTAGGTTTAGATACTAGAAGACATAGTAGCACGTATTGTAAGAAGGTTTAAAGCATGAAAAATGCATGATATACAGCGAAATTTTAATTTTAATTTTTTTTTTTTTGGTAATAATTTGATATTTCAATCAATTTAGAATGCATTTTGAAACAATTGAAGTCATTAATTTTAATACGTTAGTTAGGTACACTTGTGGACACACAATTAAGTCATCTATTCAAAATTTTTCATTTTTATAAAAATTAAAAAATTTAAGAAAAGTGGAAACAAAAACAACTTATATTTATTAATTTCATATGCTTGATAATTAATTAACAACAAAAACTTATATAGTTTTTCATTGTAAAAAATGTTTTGGTACTTAGTTGATATCAGACTTAAAATTTAAGTGGACACATAATTAAGTCATTTGAAACAAAATATTGAAAAATCAATTTAATTACTTTATTTTTCACCCAAACTATTTTGAACCTTTAATATTTTGTGGGAAAACCTTTTTGCCGTATTATTTCAGTACATCTTTGTGGTTTTGAGTTGTTTAAGTTGCGACACTGCTCAGGACTAATGTTATCCCATTCTGCCTGGAAAAGCTGCCAAAGTGCTTTTTGATGCTGGGTTTTTTGGCTGCAACTGCTCGTTTTACGATCCCCCAAAGATTTTCAATAGGGTTCAGATCGGGACTTTGAGTTGGCCAATCAGGAATGCTTATTTTTTCCTCAGTAAACATAGGTTTAACTACCCAAGATGTTTGCTTCGGGTCGTTATCATGCTGAAATATCCGCGCTAGTGGTAATTCGTTGTCATAATCTTTAGCCAAATTGTTCCGTAGGATGTTCTTATATGTTCTTTTCCATCGATTCTTACCAGTGGACCAACGCCGGATGAGGTAAAACAACCCCAAACCATTACTGACTAACCTCCATGCTTTACGGTTTGTTTGGTGTACTTTGGGTATAATTGTGTATTGACAGGACGTCTTACATAGGGTCTGCCATCATTTCCAAAGATATTAAACTTGGGCTCATCACTCCATACGACTAATTTCCAAAATTTTGTCGTCTTTATGGAGGTGGGTTTTGGCAAACCGCAAGCGTTGCTGAATATTTTCTTTGGACACATTAGGTTTTGTTCTCGCAAAACGTCCATGGAGATTATTTTCAGTCAAGTGTTTTCTTACGGTCCTTGCCGATATTTTAACAGCGTGTTCCAACTCAATATACTATATAATCTAAGTAGATATGAGGAATGGGTCAGCTTTACTCATCCTGGCTAAAAAAAATAAGCGTTCTTGATTGGCCAACTCAAAGTCCCGATCTGAACCCTATTGAAAATCTTTGGGGGATCGTAAAACGAGCAGTTGCAGCCAAAAAACCCAGCATCAAAAAGCACTTTGGCAGCTTTTCCAGGCAGAATGGGATAACATTAGTCCTGAGCAGTGTCGCAACTTAAACAACTCAAAACCACAAAGATGTACTGAAATAATACGGCAAAAAGGTTTTCCCACAAAATATTAAAGGTTCAAAATAGTTTGGGTGAAAAATAAAGTAATTAAATTGATTTTTCAATATTTTGTTTCAAATGACTTAATTATGTGTCCACTTAAATTTTAAGTCTGATATCAACTAAGTACCAAAACATTTTTTACAATGAAAAACTATATAAGTTTTTGTTGTTAATTAATTATCAAGCATATGAAATTAATAAATATAAGTTGTTTTTGTTTCCACTTTTCTTAAATTTTTTAATTTTTATAAAAATGAAAAATTTTGAATAGATGACTTAATTGTGTGTCCACAAGTGTATGTCCCATTAAAAGAACATAAAGGAAATTTTTCTTTACTTAACCAAAAATTCTTATTAAAAACCGAGTAAAATACGCTTAAAGTACAGCAAATTACTAAACAATTAGCGCTAATATTTCTATTTAAAAATCAATTTTTCTTATAATATAATCACCCCCTCGAATTGAATTTCATTTTCTTTCTTTTTTTTTTTGCTAAAAATTTAATTATTTCTTTGGCGTGTAGGTTTTCAATTTTTTTTCTCGCCTTTGTTGTTGTTGTTACTGCTGATTTTATTTTTTTTCGTTCGTTCGTTCGTTCATTTTCACCATTAAAACCTCAACCCTTATACATTGGTTGGGTTTTACATTAAATGTTAAAGTCTTAACACTTGTCATTCACATTACGTGCTTCACTTCATTTTCGCTTTGTTGCCTTTCATTTATCCAGCACATATAAACACATACACACATATACAGTCTTGAACTTATATTTGGCTTTAAATGCTGCTGTTTGTGTATAAGTGTGTTAGTAAATAAAACCTCATACTGTTCTTGTTCTTGTTGTATAAATTTTAATTTAATTTTTGTGGTTTATATATGTATGTATGAGTGTTTGAGTTCATTCTTTCGTTGGTTTTTGTTTTCGTCTTTCTTTCTTTTCTGTTAGTTCAGCGCAATTAATTGAACTTTGCAGCTTAATATTGATGTTAAAGAAGCCCTCTGTGTTTTATTTTTCTTTTTTTTTTCCAATACCCCACCGTCCCCCTTCCATTCACTCATCAGTGGATGTTTAAGAGGAAAATCTACCCCCATACTGTGCTGGTTCTTTATCAACCACTTTCAGAGTGTTCCTTATAAAGTGCTGTTTACACATAGAAATTCATTTACACACCCAAATACACACATACACATACACACACTCATTTTCGCTTAACAATTGACATGTTTAGTTTGAGTTGTGGCTTGTTTTATATTCTTTTTTTTTCTCAACAATTTCTATGTTACGTTGAACTATTGGCATGTTATTTAAGTTATATTGTTTTCTGGTACACATAGAAGATGGTGGTGTGAGAAGTTTTAGTCTTAATGGTGGTTAAATATCTTTAAACTGGTTTAATGTTTTGAAAATTATTAAAAGCCACAAACTAAAAAGTGATCAATTTTAAACTTTTTTATAACACACACTTAAGATATCGTAAATAAGTACAATTGCAATTTTTTAGTAATAAAACCTTTTTCAAAATCATTTTGGTTTATGTTATCATTATTATTTTAAGTATATAAACGTGTATGTTCACATAAAATTTCATTCTTATCCAATAAATAACATGGAAGCCTACTATATATCCTTTTTTCACAACTCATAGGAAAATTGAAATTTATTCCAAAATTCTTTATGAAAATGATTTTAATCATAGGAACTGCTTTAAATTTAAGGTGAAATTATGAAAATATTTTTATAGTTCCTCTAAGTATCATGTAAAATTCTCCAGGATCTTTTCAACGTTACCATAATGAGTATATGAATGTATCCGAATGTTGTAATGGTTTACAGAAAATTTCTTTGAAATCCTATGATAATTATAAAATGCTTCCATATATACTTTTTATGTAACTTATAAGGAAATTGATAGTTCTGCCACAAAACTATAAGAAAACGCTTTTAGACATGGGAACTGCTTTAAAACTGATAGGAGGTTATGTAAATAATTTTATATTTTGGAAAACCTTGTTTAAAATTGTTTAGAATTTTCTTGATGTCACCGTATTATGTATATGAATGTATTAGAGAATTGATATGGTTTACACCAAATTTCATTAAAATTCCATTGTAATTAGAAGAGGATTGCGTATATCCTTTTTTTCAGTATCAAAACTACAATCACAATTTTCTTATAAAAAATTTAAATATATCATTCCTAGGCTAAGCAACTCTTTTTAAGATAGAATTGTAAATTAAAAAAAAATTATAATTTTAATGTCTTGTAAAGCCCTTAAAAAATATCATACTGCAACCATTTTGAGTATACGAATGTAGCGTACTGTTGGCTATGCTTATAGCAAATTTCATTGAAATCTAATAACAATTATAGGAGTACGCCATATATCCTTTTTTAACCAAAAGAAAAAATAATATTTGAAATAAATTTTTGATCAGAAAAAATTCAATTTCTTTCAATTTTCTTAGAATGTTGATTAACAATTTTCTAACTTACTACGTATGTGATGTATACATACACATACAGAGAATATATAGAGCATAATGATTCGTTAGTTAGTGAAGAAGTGGTGTTTGTGTAAATGAATTGTTTAAAAGAATTTGTTGCTTTTGGTATTATGTTGGCTTAACGGCAGTAACTTGTTATAACGTTCCAAGTACAATATAAACACAACGTCAGCAATAACAACAACAACAACAACTACAGTCATGTCAACAACAAACAAAAAATACCAACAATAGTCATAAAAAGATTTTCCAACAATTTATGTAATAGAAAAAACTATACAAAATAACCAACAGCAGCAACAACAACAACAACAACAATAAAGCCATCACCACCATTACCAACACTTATCAACACAGCTAGTAAATGTGGGAAAATGTAAAGAAAAAGAGAAACTAAGGAAATACAACACAAATGAGGAAAAAAGAGAACGAAAGAAAAAAAGAAAAAATAAATAAATTGAAGGAAATTCGCGTCTCGTCTGTTGTTGATTAATTTGGATTGTTTATGTTTTTCGTTTCTGCCAACTATTTTTGCCCTAACAGCCACTATAGCTTCTTTGTTTACTACAATATTTTCCAACTTGAGCTAAATACTCGCAAGTGTTGTATGGTAGATGGAGGAGAAAAACAAACAGAGTGGCAATGATGGTAATGGTAGTAATAGAAAAACGAGGTCTCTTGTATAATGAAATTCAATATCTTATGGCCAAATAGACGAAATCCGTATGAGAAACGTAAATAGCAGCTCATACACATACATACACATACACACACTATTGCTCAAGTAAGCAACAATCTAAAAGAGTATAATATTTAGTTTAGAGGTCTTCAAACTGACTAACACACACACACACACACAGAGAAATATACAACAAAACTGTGGTCTGTTGTGCCTTGGTTTGGCTTATATAAGCTTTGGTTTTATTTTTCAATTCACTATTATGTGCCACACAGCTAAAGCTTAACGAGTTTATTGTCCTCTCAAAACAACAATTTCATTTTCACAATGAAGGCAAGAACGTTGCTGGTTGGTTTCTCTGTTTATTTGTTTGTTTGTAGAGACGGGAAAACTTTTAGAGGAAAATAGAATTAGTCAGAACAAACTCATCCATCAGAACAAGAGACCAGTCAAAATAAAGGCTAGAAAACTAAACACCACCATACATACATCTACCCATCCGTGTTGTTGTGTATACAAATGATGGTTTTTTGTTTGTCTGGCAAAATGGCAACAAAATAGATTGTTTTTACTGTGCTTGTTTTTCTTCAAGCTTTATATTCTTTTTGTTTTCTTGTTGTTGTTTAAATTAATTGTAAATAACATATAACAGAGAGAATAAATAATAAAGAAAAATATTGAAAATTTTTATATAATTATCATTAGCAAAGACAAGCAAAAGTTTGAGTGGGGGACGAAAGATCCATGCTTTTGAGAGTATTGCCATGTCAGCAACTATTGGTGGTAGCCAGTTAGGTATTCTCTAAAGGAAACCAATCCAATTCCAAAATAAATCTTCCTTTTGCAGGAAATTTTATATTAGTAAGCTCAAAAACCTCCACCTTTTCAGGGCACTGGCACATGACAAACATCTCCTGCGGAAGGCATTTGCCGAAATGCCAATTTGTGTAGAAAGTCTACCAAATAGACAGATTTCCGAGAGAATCGCTATTGTGCAATAAATGGACATGGGATTGAAGGACTGATGTGAGGCCGGTTCAGTGAAGTGTACGGGGATTGATTCTTCCCGTGAAATGCGTACACAATTTCAAATCTAACTGCCAGAGTACCATGCCATGACCTATAACAGGTCGGAGATTAAGAGCTCTGTATCGTCAGCTCATGAGCAATGCCATTTCCGACGATTTCATTATGTTCCATAGCCCACATAAGAGTCACCTTTGAATGTTTCGAAATTTCCCTAAGAAATCCTCATCATTCATGGACAAGAAAGAACGTTGAAACGTTGTTCCTTAGGAACTTAATAGCAAGCTGACTGTCCAAATAAATCAAGAGGTTTAAAGGAAAATACCGCATCAAACGTAGAATAGAGTTGGCTTGATTACAATTTAGTTTGTTGTCCCCATAAGATTCTGAGATATTTGGCGGTATTGAATGCTAGGAGTAGAGAATTGCTGATAATTATTATCCACAACAGAAGTCCCCATAGGGTAGTAGATAGTGTGTTGGCTTGTTAGATGTAAGACTACGGTTCAAACCCCATGACAGATATCTCCAACAAAACGGTGTCTTCCTCTCAGCAGATTTCTGATTTCTGACAAAAACTCTGAGAGTAAAACAAAATTGACATGGAAAGTTTCTCAAAAAACTGTTGTTCGGAGTTGACATTAAACTGTACGTCCCCCTTTAACTCATGTATAAAATTAAAACACACAACACATAAGTGATTTGAGAAGTTAGGCTGTAACGGCCAATTATGTATGTATGTAATCCTCGACATTCCTGGACAAGGACGAACCTTGAAATTACGTTCCTTAGAGACTTGTATAGGAACCTGTCTGTCCCAGTAAATCAAGATATTTTCTGGGATAATCCCGCCACAAACGTAGCATAGAGTTGGCTTGATTGTTTAGATTGAATAGGCATCAGGATCGTGTATTTCTCTTCTAGTTTAGTTTGCTCTCCCACCAGATTCTAAGATATTTGGGGTATTGAATAGAATGAGAGCTACTCAGTTGATGTTAGGAGTAGAGAATTGCAGGTAACTATTGCCCACGACTAATATACATTTATTCAAGGCGAATATAAAGTGTTTGCTGCTTTACAGAAGCAAGACAGTTGTCGTCGTTGCCTAAAAAGTCCTGGTGTTTTGGTAGCTAGTGCGTTGATTTCTTAGATGAGAGCATATAGTTCAGACCCCGTCTAGGACAGCACGAAATACTATTTGAAAAATATTTTTTTCTTCTAGCAATTTGAAATGAAAATTGCAATGAAAATTTCCTAAAATATGGTGATCGGAATCGACGTTAAACTGCCATGAAAAATTCCTATAATATGTTGATCGCAATCGACGTTAAACTGCAGGTCCTGCCACCCCTGAATAGAATTAACATACACAACATGTGTGATGTGAGAATCTAGGTGTTGTTATCCTGACTAAAAAGTCCTTAAGTTTGAAGGATTTCAATAATTATGGTCACCTGGATTATTAAACGTTTTTATTTAATTTTTAATGCTATTGACTTACGATTTATAGGACCCTCTAATGCCTTCACTGTATTATTTATCGATTTTAATTTTTTATATACATTTTACTAACAAAACACGTTTATTAACCTTTCCAGTAAGCATTAGAAAAATTTATGTCCTTGCCATCAATTGCCATTAATTTTTGCCATATACGCCTGGTTCTTTTCCTTTCATTATTTGTATTAAAAGCTCAATAAAACCGTGATAATTTATTTAAAATATTTATAACTTTTACCCTCCCCCCCCAACTAAAACTAAAGACCTTAAGCAATGCAATAAGAATTTATAGATTTACTTTCTGTTTCTGCTACCACTACATTATTATCTGAGGTAATATTTTTATATTATTTTGCACCTTTCTGCGTTTAATTTATTATGGAACCTAAATAAAGTCAGCCCAGAAAGCAATGGTTGGTTGGTTGGAGCATGGGAAGGAGGAACATAACCTGACAGTTATTAGACTCATGGATATAGTGTTGATAGAGCAATACTGGCCAACACAACCAATCAACAGCAAGGTTGTCTGCTAACGAAAGAAAGAAAGAAAAAAGAATGAAATTCCTAGGGATCTGATGGTTATGTATGTACGAGTATGTATATGGTATACGTGCGAAATTGTATGTATGTATGTATATGTGTGCGGGGGTCTGTGTAGTAGTCACGTGTAGCATTTGAAATGCGTGTTTGTTTTGCCAGTTGAAAGCTTATTGCATTTACGGTATTTCTTCCATGAACATGTACACAAGACGTTTATCATTCATACAGTTATAGGGGGGGGGGATACGCCATGCCAGACCAGACCAACCAAGCAATCCATACATAAGCTGTACACAATACAATTACAAAACCCTCCTTCATTTCCATTCATCGCAACGAAAACACGCTGTAAGTAATAGTAATGCAACGTGCTTTCTTTGTTGTTGGCAATCAGACTGTGGTTGATGTTACAGTGGCAGTTATATTAGCAGCAGGTAGATTTCTTAACAATATTTGATTGAATAATACTTTTTGCCAAGGAAAAATAGCAAAATAGCAACAACAACAACAACAACAGCAACAACAAAGAAAAAATCTCTCGTTTTTTCTATTTTCACAAACATATGATCGCTTTTGTACGTGTTATGTTTCCGCTCTGTTTAGAAACGGGTATTTGTTGTTATTGTTGCCGGCCAAAGCACATGTTGCCTGCTTTTTATACAACAGCGTTATTGCAACAATGTTGTGAAATCGTTTCATAACAAAAACACACACACACACAAAAAAGAAGAAAAAAACATTCTCAACCAGAACCCTCCTCCCGTCCTGTGCTTACTCTTTGCTTATCTTGCTGATTGCCAGCAATTGTAGAAAAGGTAAAGCAAGCATGCCGTTACATAAATATCTTTCTCTCTCTTTACCTTGTTCCACATACCCATGTATATTCAGAAGGTATACCTGTGTGTATGCATGTAATTTTAAAATTCCTGCTGACGTTTGATTGAATTGTAGACAACGTATGGAGTATGGAGTATGGAGTAGTATGAGCATGAGTGTATAAATATTGTAGTTTTTGGTTTTTGTGGTTACGAAACCAATTTATTTACTCTTCTTGTGTTTTATTCCGAATTGTTTCGTTTTCTTCTCCCATCAGATTTTTTCTTCCCTTAACCCATTGCCTGCAACAATTTGTTGCTGCTGTATGTATGTTGTTTGTTTGAGTAGGTGTGGAAAAGTCTAGGAATTGAAATGAGTTTTATAAGATCAAAAATATTTTCGTTAAATTTTTGTGGCAAACGTTGATTTTATAAATTATAAGAAAATAGAAAACCGAGTAAAAAGTAAAGGAAATTTTAGGGGAGGGCTCTATAAACAGAAAAAGGTTGAACGTTTTACAATTTATGCTACAAAATAAAAAGAAGACTTAATAAAATATGCTGGAAAAATTTTAAATTTACTAGAATGAAACGTATTCGAAAAAACTTTAAGAAACCTAAAAGTATGCTTTAATTTTTAAAATGTTTCAGAAGTCTTAAAATATGCTTTAAAATGTTTTAGATTAACTATATCAAAAAGTTGAAAAAGACGAGTTCAAAACTCTGCCTACATATCCTGACTTAAAAATTGCAAAAGCCTTAGAGTATGCCTCAAAATATTTAAGTTTGCTAAAGTGAACTTCGGAAACTTTCAGCTTGCTAAAGAAAAACTTAAACATGATATAAACACAATTGGAAAAGAGGAGTTTAAAACACTGCTTGCTTTTCCTGACTTAAGAATTCCAAAAGGCTTAAAGTATACCTCAAATACCTTCAGATGAACTTCGGAATTATTCAAAGTCTGGTTGAGTCTTCAATCCTTATCTTTAAATATGACTTAAATAATGTTGTAAAAATTAAAATTATAGAAACAATGCTGCTAAGGTGTTAAATGCTGTATGAGCTTCAAAACATGCTCTTAAGGAGATCGTGAAAGTATTTTTTATTAAGCTCTGGTTTTGTTGAACTAAAGTCCACTTTAGCACGTATAGCAGCCCATTTTGATACTTCATGAACTCAACCGTCAAAACTAATTTATAGAAGCAGATTGTATAGTCCTCGCAATCTGCATATAAGCATTCCTTATAGCCTCACTAGCTTAGATTAATTAGAAACTCAGCCTGAAATTGTGATTTCAGTTAAAATACTGTGCAAGAGTCCCACAAACACTCCAATACGGTTGGTTTGACTTGGGATACAATTATGCTAGATTCAGTTACAGTTGAATCTTGGATTATCCCTTGCTTTACATGTTCACTGTACTTCGAATTCTGTATGAGGATATATCGAATAGGGAAGTCCGCATTTTTATTGACAGATAGCTGGCTACAATATCTCTATAGCATATGTCCACTGAAGCCAAAATTAACAACAAATGTAGGGTGATGAATCGGGAGAGATGGTGACGCTATTGGCATCCTGTACACAGGTACATTGAAAACTATAAGAAAGCAAGCTTACGTACTTGCAAAAGCATGCAGAACAGATAATCGGAAAGGATTTATACGTAATCCCATAAAGACTTCAGACATTATCAAAAGAAAAATGTGAAACTGTACCCACTTGTATACCGAGTTCAAGATAACCTCGCCCCTTTGTCGATGCCTGGCATTTGGGAGCCTGGGCATTCAGAATTTATTAACAGAACGTATCTAACCAAAGATGATTTGAATAAATTCCTTATCTTTGTAACTACAGAAGCAGTATAGACTTCTACAGAAGCAGTATAGACTTCTACAGAAGCAATATAGACGAGGAAGACCACAGATCATGCCCAACTTTTTTGTCGATGTCTGGGCTGAAGAGCCTGGGCATGCAAAATCTATTGATTGTGATTTGAACAAAGTCCTTGCCTTCGTAAAACTATAAAGAAGGTTTAGAAATGCTAGACAGGAGTACAGAATAGGTACCTCTTGGTATAAGAAAGTTGCCATAGCATACATGCCGCTTGATATCTTAACTTATGGTAGCTTAGATTACGACCACCAGATTAAAATGAAGGCTATGATGATTCTTAGGACAGTCATAAACTGAATTTAATACTCTTAAAGTATACTACCTCTTTAGCTCTTAAGCAACTTACTTGAATTATAAATTTTTATATCGTAAATCAAAGTTTATAAAGAGTAGATAGGTAGAGGTGCTACCTTAACCCCTTAGATTAGTCATAAGAATCAAATTTCTTTCTTGTTTTTTGTTTACTGCCAAGAAAAACTTAATAAAAGTATGTGCTTAAATTATTAACATGATTTTCATTCTATTTTCGCTTGTTTTTTTGCTGTTAAGAAGCAAAGGGGAGGCACAGTATATAGTAACTTATCCGAATACGTACGTATGTTTATCGTTAAAATATTCTTAAAAAAATCAAATTGAAAATTTCTTAAAGGTTGTATAATCAACTGTCTTAACTCACGCACACCGGCTCTGGCAGTGGGTGTATATGTCTAACACACATGTGTCAAGATAACAATACAGTTAAAAAAATATCAACAACAACATGAGTAAGTAAAATAGAGCCCAGAGCAGGGTGTAGTAGTAGGAGTAAGTGAAAAGAAAAAATTCTATACGGCATGTCTTTCAGAATTTCAATTTAAACCTTAATCCGTGCATATACATACGCATACATACATACACACTCTCGCACTTACACGCGTTCTTGTGTGACATAAACTTGACAAAAGTTTGCCTACTGCGTGTTTGACGATAAAAAAAAGAACCGAACAGAACCCTTATCACTTTTGGCAAACTTGAGTACATTTTAGAGGAAGGCAGGCAAGCAAGCAGGAGCAAAAATTAAAAAAAGACAAACTGGTGGAAAAAAAGTACTCCAGCAAGTAAATCATTTAAGCTTAACACACACGCACCCAAAGCTCTAAATTGTCACCTACTGCACATACTTTTGAAGAACGAGAGAAAAATACAAACACAAACAGAAACTCTTATACATGACATGACATAAGAGTGCTTTATACATACATAGATGACATACACAGACTGTCATTCATATGGTATATCTACATACATACATACACGCATACATAGAATATAAAGCTTTTAAAAATAAAAATTAAATCTTATAAAAGCCAAGACATCTCCTAAGACAAGGGTAGCTAGCTTATGACTTTACAACACTGGGCTCTCCTTGTTTTGCCTTCCTTTCCTCCATTTAAACCAATTTACAGTAAAAATCTTTGCCTGCTTTTAGGCTTATGCATAAATAAAGCGTAGGATAGCAAGCAAGTAAATATAGATTTTTATCTCCGTATGTATGTACATATGTATGGTATGTCTATCCTGACTCTCTGTATTTTGCTTTAGCTTTAGCCTGTAGATGTCCTTTGCATATTAAATATTTTATATTATAATTTTTACTCTAATAACCATATATCTAAAGGGGTTTAAAAGCAAATGGCCCTGAAATGTTATTGTAAACCAGTCTAACGTTTATAATTTGTTACATAAAATTCAATATTTATGTTCTTTGTTTTCCTTTTTTCCCTCTCTCTCTCTTTCTCTCTCTCTCTACACGCATTTTACTGCCATTAACGTTGTTGTTGTTGTTGTTGTTGTTGTTTTATATTTATGATAATTTTACAGATGTTTTGTTGAATTTTCTCTTGTTTTTTTTTCTGTTTTGTTATTTGCCCGACTGTAGATTTTCAACGAGTTTATGGGTTAATGGTGCGAAAACGTGACTTAATGGTGGCCTGTCTTTAAGAACCACATCTAGTTGCTGTTGTTTGAAAGAAATTTCTTGGCTCTCCCTTTTTCGCCAAAAAGCAGAAAAGGTCAAAGCAATTTAGAGCAGATTAAATAGACATGTCAAAAAGTAAAGTTAGCTTGTGTAAATTCTATTGATATATGTACCCTGGAAATCACTTGTAAAATATGGCCTCCATTATGTTGGCTGTATAAATAAAAATGTACGCAAATTGTTGCATACTATTAGGGAAATTGTTAGAAATTTTGTAAGGAATATCACAATACGAAAAAAATTTATAATAAAACGTGTTATACAAAAAAAAATTGAAAAATGTTGCCTACTTTAAGGCTAACATTCTAACAGAAGCGGTAAAAAAGGGAAAAAATTAGGTAGTAAGATTTCCAAGATTTGTTTCGTAGGAATTTATCATCCAGGACTATATTTTAACACCTCTATTTTATCACCTCTTTAGTTCAAGGAAATACCAGAGATTGTAATGAAAAATGTAATAACCAACAAGGGCGTAGGCCTTCTAATACACATCAACATATTTGTTATAAATAAACAATGGAGGCTGTCACGACTACTGGGTGGACTTTAAACAAATGTTACCTATGCTGCTTAAAAATTACCTCGAAACCTTATTAGGTGGATTATTAAAGGATAAATCTGTGTATATATTCAATTGATCTGTAAAAGTTAAGCCCGCACAATTTATATGAGTAAGAAAGGGGTATCATTTGATGCAATTTGTAAAACGAACAATTCCGACCACATTCGAGTAGCGTTTGCAGCTTTTTCGAGCATATTTGATGCTAGCAACCGCATTGAAACTCTGCTAATATTACTCAAAATCTACTACTTAATATCTACAGGTTAAAATATTTTTTAATTTTAAAATTGTGTTGCCTATTTTAGGGGAAAAGGGAAATAAATTTTTCAATAGAAGTTAATAAAAATGAATAGCGGACATGATAATCCATAAAAATCATTGTTATTTACGATTGTTAAAACTATAAAAAATATTGCCTACTTCAGGGCAGAAATATATTATGTTATGTTATGTATATATGTGTAAACTGAAGTGATCAGTATATACGTTTTGCAAGACACCTTATTGGAGTTATTGGCTTAATAGCAACTTTATTCATAAAAATTAAATATATTGTATACTTCAAGGCAGTGGAGTACTATTGCAGTCATGTTTAGAAAACCTTTTTTCTACTAAGCAAATGCTAAGGGATTTGGATCCCATTTTGCTATGATTTTTGCTGTAAACTAGTGAATAAAATTATTGAAATAATATTTAAAAAAAATATTTATAAAAATTCTGCATATTTTAGGGATTTCTTCTTCTTATGTTTTAAAAACATTTTATAAAAACTTGTGAATGGTAAATTAACTTTACTTTCACCAGGTGCCTCGCTATAATTCTTAATCTTACAGCTACTATTTGAGTTAAGTGATTAAAAAAGTATTGCCTACATTTAGGCTGTTTTAAAGTAAAGATAAAGAAAGGAACAACAAGGCTACTGAACATGCACGATATACGGATTTCTTAAAACGGTTTAATATTATTTAAAAAAATTTTGTATACTTTATGGCATTAGAATATCATTGCCTACCTTAGGGCTTTCTAAGGCTTAATTTTCATTCTTTATTAAAAGCAAAAATCATTAGTCACTGTTTTCTTGCCGTTTTGTTAACAATTTATTAACTTGTTAATCCTGGCAAGCTTAACAACAATTCCTGCTGAGCTACACATGATGATAATATGTATGTATGTTGTAAACATTTTTGTTTATTAAAAATTATCATAAACATGATTAAAAAAAATATTTCATTAACTCGTTTATATAAACACCTTTTGCTTTTGCTAAACCATTAACACAATATTATATGGAATCCTTTTTCGTTTTCTGTTTCTTTTTTGGGATATTTTGTTTAGGTGGCAAGATAAAGGACTGCTTTGTAAACCATATAACGTTTTAATAAGAAGGGAAATTATGAGTAAACTATGTGAGACAATAACAAGAACAGGATTTAATTATCGTAAGCAGGTATACAGCAAGCTATTGTTCATTATGGCATCATTATTGTCATCGTCAACAGCTTCACTCTAACGCCAGCCACCAAGGAAAACTATGTTGTAAGGTTTGTAGCAGTATAATGACAAATCCTCTTGCTAAATATGCTTAATACGCTGTAAAGTACCTTAGAATCTTGGTAAACATATAAAGGCTTCATATTTGTAATGCAAGGAGCAGGAATATAAAGGTAACAACCATATGCTTAATGAAGCTTATAGTCAACATTTTACATTTTGCTAATAAAATGACACGCCCATTTCACTTTAGTAGTGGTAGTGGCTGCTTTTGCTACTGCTTCACTGAAGTGCTACTGTTTGTATTAACACTACTACTACACAACGGCTGTCATTTATGCCTTTATTATCAAAAGTAGTGTGTGTGTGTGTGTATGTGAATAGGAAAAGCAAAGAAAGGCAACAATTTTGTTGAAAATTTACAAGTTAGTCTGGCTGTGGAGCTTGAGTCTGGGTCGAGTGTTGTTATAATCATAATTATTAAGAGCTAACAGACGGAAAACGGAAATATTTACCGTTTGAAACAATGTGTTACCAACACATATGTATGTATGCACTGCTTACCTACAGGTAATATTGTTGCAATGCATTCAGTGTATGTGTGTGTGTGTGTGGATGTGTAAAAAGTTCTGCTAAAAACTAAAGTTTTTTTTTTCTGTAGAGCATGTTATGTGTGGTGTATAGTTGGTTTAGAAAAAACACCAACTACATGTAGCAAATCTGTTATTTTATGTTCTTCATTTGCTGTTGTTGTTGTTGTTGCATTAGGCAAAACTACTTGTAGGTTTGTTTTTAGGTGTAGGCAACAACACTTGGCAATAACCACACACCATGGTATGGTTTTAAGTGTTAATAACTCAACTTTTGTTTGTTCGTTTTTCGTACTGTGTGTTCTATCAGTTGCTTAATAAAGCCAGACAGAAGTCCTTCTTCTACATTAAAACAACAATATGCTGTTGTAGTTGTTGTTGTTGGGATTAAATAGTTTAAATGCCATTTAAAATTATAATTTTTTGTTTTTATTATTACAAACTTAATTATTTAATAAAGTTTAAGTTGTTTTGCTTTCTTTTCATATGCTGCTCACAAAAATATCTTTTCTTTGTTTTTTTTTTCAAATGCCCTAGACAACATTATATCCTAACTGTACGTTGTTATACTAGAGAAAGACATTATCTAAATACATTTTATAGCCGAATATATCCATAATGCATAAGTTTATGTATAATATCATAAGTTTTAAGTATCTTATACACTCACACATATCCTTCATTAAATGATTAGCTTTAAACCTGATTGTTTCAATGTTAAAAACTGTTTTTAGGCAATAAGTTTTAAGATAATGTTTTTCACTTTTAACTAAGCTATAAATGTCTGGTTAGTTTTCAAACTAAAATGTATACATACATATGTATGTACTCAAAAATGTATTAAAATTTTATATAAAACGTTTACATTTAAGTCTCTATACTAACAATAATAATAATATATTTTAATTTATTGTTGTTTTTAAAATATTAATAATGAAATCTTAAAAGGTCTGTGTCCACAAACATTTACTTGGTAATTCTAATAATTATTATTAATTATAAGTGTTATTATTATAATTAATAGTTATGTGACATAAAACTAACATTTTATATATGTATATATATCATATTTAAATGGAAAATATCAAATTTGGTGATTATAAATCAATTTTAAATTAAACATATAATGACCACATGTTGTTAAAAATATTAAGCTTTACATTTAATAAATTATTTTGTTTATATTGTGCTTTACCAAAAAGTTGTTCATATATCCTTTTTTTATTTCAAAATTTCAGAATATTTTGATATTTTTTTCTTTTTGGTAAATATATTTGAAATATAATATTTGCATGTTTAAACTAAAAAACAATTTTTTATTTTTGGAAATTAAATTTTTGGAACAGAAATTTTTTTGAAATTTTTTTCCAATTTTTTTTTTAAATTTTTTTTTGCGTTTATTTTAATAATTTTTGTATTACAACTTAAGGCTTGAAGTACCTTTTCTATATTCTAAAACAATTTTGTATTGGCTTTTGTTATTAAGGAGCTCGTCATATATCCTTTTTCGAAAACGTTTTAAAAACTAAAAATAATTTTAGGAATTCAACAGGAATTGTTAATATTATATCAATTTCGTAAAACTAACATAAAATTTTGATAATTTACAAAATTTTGTAAAAATTGTTAAAAATTCAAAAATTTTTCATAAGAAATTATTTCTAAAAAATCACTTTTATGTCCATTATATTCTTTTTTAATAATTTCAAGTATTCATATCAAATTTATTTAAATTTCAAGTGGTTTTTAAACTATTCACCACAGAAACATGCTGTTGAACACGTTAAGAATAATAATTTTGAAAAATTTCTGGAATAATTCTATTCCTACCGCATATTCTTTCTGTTATACTTCAAAAGTACTTTAAAATCTCCTGTCTGCATTTTATGATAAAACAACACAAAATTGATGTACAATAAAATATCCTCTATCCTTCAAATTATTTTGAATTTTCCAACGATTTCCATTTGAGGTAAATGAAATAGAATACTCCTTCTGCCCACAATTTTCATAATAATTCTAACCAAAAATCATTTACAATTATTGGAATTAATAAACATTGAAATCATATTGAATTTCATAATTATTAATTTGAACACAAAAATCATTTACCACAGCCATGTGAGTAGGACATGAAGGCCGGCCTTCATAGATATTTCAAGAAATTGAAATTTTATATCACAAGACACAGGGGTAAAGCAGATGGATGGTTCTTGTTTTAATGAGTTCCATGAAATACCGTATTGATTACGGTATTAACTATGAATGTAATTAGAACTAATGAAGTATTTACAATAAATATTCCAAGAATTCTACATATTTACATATAAATTTATTGATTATTTATTTATGTATGTATGCTTGTTTGTTTGTGTAAATTTATAATATTTGTTAATAAAACATAATGAAAATAATATAAAATTAATGAATTCATAAGAAACTCTTAGTTATGCAGCAAATAACCAAAAACAATTTAAAAAAAATTCAAAAAAGGATATTAGATATTATTGTTTGATACATAATTATATGGTAGAGAAAATTTAAAAGCAATTAAAAGCTAAATAGTTGTGTTAAGCTATTAAAATTATCACCTTAAAGAAATTCCAAAAATTTAAAATAAAACGATATTTCTGGGAAACATGTTTTATTTTCCATAAGAAAACATTTGTTTTATACTTAATAATAAAAAGGAATCCGTTGCTTACTATTTGTAAATAATTTTATTTATTAAAATTTTATGTTTTGAAAACTTTTCTAAAAAATCACTTTCTTTTTGTTCTTAAATCTTTAGATTTTAAATCTTACTTGCAAATTTTTGTATTACAACTTTCTTTTTGAAGATCTTCATTGGTATACCAAAATTCAAGTTCGTAACTACGTACATTGAAAAGCTCGCCATATATCCTTTTTTCGCAAAATATTTTATTTTACTTAATATTAAAACATAGCTGTTGTTAACATTTTTAAAATGATTTGCTTCCAAAAAATTTATATTGTTTTAAAACCTCTTCATTATAAGGTTCTTTATTGACGTACAAAATTGCTTAGCCTTAACTACATGCATTTAAAAGCTCGTCATATATCCTTTTTTCGATTTCAATAAAAATTATCAAAAAATAATATTTTTATATTTTATATTTTTAAGGAACTTTTAATTAATATTTCTCGCATACAATTATTAATTAAAACGTACATCGAACAGAAATCATATTTTTTTGTTAAAGCTCTTTTTCTTTAAAATTAAAACTATTAAAATCTAAACTATTTCAATATACCTACATATGTATGTACAATAATATACATATATTTCAATATTTGTTTAATTTTTTTTTCTTATTTTATGTGGTTTTTTATATTTTTTTTATAATTTTTTAAAAAAATTTTATGTTACAACATGTATTTTCTAGTCTTGTTACTATATACAAAAATTCTTAGCAATTGCTACACTTGTTTAAAAGTTCACCATATATCCTTTTTTTAAACTTTAACAAAAATTAAAAATTAACTATTTTCATATACGCATATGTGTGTTATATAAATCATTAGATGTTATTCGTTTAATTTAACTCTTAAAACGTTAATTTTTCATTCGTTTTTTAAAAATATTTTTTTTAAACTTGAATAATTTTTATCTTACAACTTGTGTTACTAAGTCCTGTTTCTGTATACCAAATTTCTTTGGCATAGCTGTACTTATTAAAAAGTTCTCCATATATCCTTTTTTATTGTTATGCTTGAAAATCAATTTTTATATAATTATCTTGAAAAACACATACCTTTCTTATAAAATAATTGACATTTTATTGCTTTTGACATGTTTGTTGTTATTAAAACAAGTGTTTGTAAATAAGTTTCTACAATATTTATACACACACAAATACTTAAACAAACACATAGTACAAAAAAGGGAGAAAACAACAGAAATGACAAGAGAAAGTGAACAAAAAGCAAAACAAAAAAAAAGAACGTTTAAGTAGTAGAGAAAAGTGCCATCAATATAAAATTGTAAATTTTATGTAATCGTGTGTGAGTGCTGTTGTCAGTGTTTGTTTTTTCTCTTTTCTCTCTTTTTACTTTCTCTTTGTTATTGTTATTGTTGCTGCTGTTATTGTAAGTAAACAATATAAACAAACGTTAATTTATTTCACCTTAGTTTTTAATACAAATAAATGTAAACTTTTATACTTTTTGGCATGTTTTGGATTGACAGCTTAAACAATGGCTGTTGTATTAAGTGATGGCTCGTTTGTTATTTTTACTTCAATTCTCTCTCTATCTGGTATGTGTATGTATGATAGTGGTGCATGTGTGTATGAGACAGTATTTTTTGCTGCCTTTTTTTACCAGTTTTCTATCTGTATTTGATTAAGAGCTTGCAGTTTACTTGGCTGTTCCAACGTATAGATAAATTAATGAGTATAAAAATGGAAAAAACTGTGAATGGAGTGGGAAAGCAGACGTTAACAACAATAGCTAGACATTTGTGCGGTGTGTCGTATGTGTGTATGCATGTATATGTACGGATTTTATCTAGCGTTAACAACACACACTTGATCATCAATTTCCAACAAAGGACCTTAAAACAACAATAATAATATGGTGTGTTTTAGTATATAAAAGCGTGTGTATATAGCAACGCGTACATTATTTAGGTCAATATGTTTTTGTTACAATTCATTCTTATACAGCTTTGTACACAGGACAACACAACAGCAGTGTGTAAATAGTTTATATAAATCCTTAAAATAATTGCTTTTAATTATGGCTAAAGCCAGTTGGTTAAGAGTCCTTTTCAAATACAATTCACTGTTTTTTTTGAATAAAAATGTTTTTATTTACCTTTTTTTTCTCTACAAGGACATACTACATACAGTTTAATTGTTGTCACTTTGAGTCGCCTTTTTCTGAATTTATTTTTGTTACTTTCCATTAAAGGAACATTTTTCTTTCTATGTTAGTTTATGGGGGATTGATTGTTTGATATTTTATTTGAGATTCTTAGGAAACTATCCTATTTGGTTTTTGTAATAGTATGTATAAGGTAAAGTAAAGAGGAATCCATTATTTTTTTCCAATAACTGGTTTAAAAGATATCGTACCTCATATATAAAGAACTTTAAATAGATTGATTTTAACACTCAAAAGGGTTTTTTGAACACTTTTCTTTCCAGATATTAAATAAAAAAATTTTTCTAATAACAGACAATTACAAAATTTTTTTTCATTGCGAAAAATTTTTAAAGTCTCTAAAAATTCCAAAAATTTTTCTATCACAACTCGTATCCCATAGTACTTTATTTGTCTGCCAAATTATATTTTTGTAACTCTACACATTAAAAAGTTGCCCATATATCCTTTTTCATGACTTAAACAAAAATCATTGAAAAATAAATTTTTTAGAGTAGCGATTGCATATTTAAGATCGTTTAGGACATCTATGGTTAATAAATGATTTATTTGAAAGCCATAATCATTCACAAACTAACGATAACGGGTAATAAATGAGAATTTGTATTCGATCTGGAAAGTGCCAAATCAAAAAACTTATTCTTACTGCTTGCGGGAACCTATCATTTCATAGACAAGAAAAGGATTTCTTTTTACTACACTTTGGATACATACTTGTCTTTAGGTTTCTATATCTACAGTAAGTTGTCAGTCATTCATTTATACTTTTTTTATTAAAATGTAGAAAAATAAAAAAAGAGAAAATAGAAATAGAAAATAATAAAAAAAACTTGCCAGTAAAGCTGTCTCTTTTAAACGAAAGAAACGAGGGTGTTGTTGTGCTATTTGAACGAAGGATATGCTTTAGATAGATTGACAGTATTTTTCTTATTTCGTTCATTTACTTAATGAATTCAATTATTTATTTACCTTTAATTTTATTTACGTTTTTATTATTTACGTATGTATGTATGTATTGAGCCCTAAGAGTTAGGGGTAGAGCAGAGCAAGGCAATAGAGCCTTAAAGCTTGTTAAATTATAATTTGATTTGCGTGCAACTATGCTCGTTATAAGAACTTTATTTCAGAGGTCCCAGTTCCCTCTCGTAAACTGCACAAGCTGGCCTGTAATTAATTCTTATCAATTTTCTTATTTAAAGCTAAAGAGAAAATACAACAAAAACAATAACAACGAGACCTATAAATGGGCGTTCGTACTTGATTACACTGATGGCCAAGTAATTGTAGGATTTTTTTCTAGCCTTTTACTTCGCCCCCGCCCCCTTTGCATATTTGTGTTGTTGTTTTTGTTGTGCGATATTTTTTTTCCTTTAAGCTGGCCAGTTGTTGTGCTGGTGTTATTTACGTAATAACAAATGGAAATTTAATTATGGCAAAAGGGATTGATGTTGTTTGCAATAATCCTTGATTTTAATTAAGGATTAAAACTATACCAGTGATACTCGTGCCATGAGTGCAGATATTCACAGTGGAGGAGAGCTTTAATAGCTTGTGGCTCTGCTTTGGTTTTAAGCTCCTACAAAAGGTATTTTTGCCTGTTAGATTTGCTTTTAAGTAATTACATAGAATGGTAATTAATAAAATGCTAAATTCAATTTAAATTGTCGTTTGGAATTAAATGTTACAAATTCGTTTTACCGGCAAATGGACTAAATGGAGTCAAGGAGAAACAACTGAAAAAAAACAAAATAAGCAGAGGTTATCACTGCATAGTATGAAAATAATACGTGTGATTTGCATTAAGCTAAGAGCAGATAACATGAATTTTTTAATAATTTATATACTAAAGGGTCCGCCAAACTTTTTTTTTTTGAAAATGCTTTAAAAAAGAAACTACTGCTGAATATTTTCTCAAATATCTTTTTTTATTTGAAAGTACAATCCTTCCGGTTAATAATGGAAAATAATTTCATTCAAATGCTTGCCTCGGCTGGCCATGCAGTAGCCTACACCAGAAGATGATGATTTTGGCAAAAAAATCATCTTTTCAGATGAAGCTCATTTTGATCTTGGCAGGTATGTAAACAAGCAAAATTATCGCATTTGGGGCACAGAAAACCCGCACGCATACATTGAAAAGCCGATGCACCTAAAACGAGTCACTGTTTGGTGCGGATTTTGGTCCAGAGGCATAATTGGGCCATTTTTCTTCGAAAATGAGCAAGGAGTGTCCGTTACAGTCAATGGCGATCGTTATCAGGCCATGTAGAACTAATTTTTCTTCACAAAAATTGAAGAGGAGGATATTGGCAACATTTGGTTTCAACAGGACGGCGCTACGTGCCACACAGCCGAAGCTACACTCGATGTTTTGCGCCCTGTTTTTGAAGATCGCATTATCAGCCGCAGAGCTGATGTCGTTTGGCCAACTCGGAGCTGCGATTTGACACCGTTGTACTATTATTTGTGGGGTGCCGTCAAAGATAAGTGTTACGTCGACAAGCCAGAGACAATTGACGCTTTAAAGGACAATATTCGTGAAGCCATTGGTTAAATACAGCAGCACACAATCGATAATGTGCTTAAAAATTGGACCGATCGTGTGACACTTCACTTGGCCCAGAGAGAAAATCTCTCGGTCAAGGGAAGTGTTCTACTTTTCATTCTGTGTGCTTCCACATTGTTTTAAATTCCATTTTACCACTTCGTTATCGTAGTAAAACTATGGTTTTCATACATTTTTGTCAGTGCTTTGTACTGATTTTTCAGTTGCCTTTAAAACCATGAGGAAGTAATCAACAGAAAAATGTTTTATTTTCTTTGTATGTAAATCCCTGTATTTAAATCTTGAAAAAAAAACTGAGACTTTGATGCGTTGCTGTACAAGAATTTTTGATTTAAAATTTTCATTAAATCAAGGATATTTTTTTTTGTTGTGTTATTTTTGTTTACAGTTCTTAAATATTTGCTCACAAAATAAGCTCTGCAATTATTTAAGCCTAAAGCATAAATATTTTCATTTACAAATAATTCCAGGGATTTCATCTTCTTTTTTTTTTTTTTGAATTTAAGCTGCTTGGAAAACATTTTTTTTTCATTTTGCTTGCTGTTTGAAAAAATATTTAATAAAATACAATAAAAGAATGCCATTTTTAATAATAATAAAAATTTATAAATTCATTTAAGCATTAGTAACAAATAAAGATATTTTTTCTTCAATACTCCCTCCCTCCTCTTCCCTCACTCTCTGTGGCAACATATAAAGCTCAAGCAAGGCAAGGCAAGGCACGTGTGTATGTGCTCATGTTAAAATGTAGAGAAGATTTTGTTTTTTTCATTTCATTTCGTTATAAAATATGAAATTCCCATAAAATCCTCTTATTTATTAAGAAAAAATAATTAAAAGTTTATATAACCATAAAATCTTAAAGTTTGTTTGTTTTGTTTTCCAATAAAAAGGAGCCATGTCGAGATGGAGAATGGGAAGGGAAAAAAACAATACAAATGTGAATTCCATTTGAATTCATATGAAAACTTGGTAGTAGTTTTTTTGTCGTTGTTGTTTTTGTTGTATTGAATATATTATTTGATTTGTTTATTTGTTTGTTGTTATTTATACAATATTTATGCTCTGCATTGTTGTACAGCTAACATAAAAATAAATGTACTCGAAGCGAAAAAACCCGATTAGATACGTAATTCACATGAAAGTTTCAAACAGGGAGCCTTTATAAAAGGTATAATGAACACAATGATCGTACATATCATAACCTATTCGAAGCAATAATCCGGAAGCAGAGATTCCGACAAGCCGATATAATGGTGTTTATTCGAAATTTTGATGAAGGTTAGGTTAGGTTAGAGGACCTGTACTTGTTAATTAAGTACAGTACCCGGAGGTCGAAATGACCCATTGTACAACGTCCTAGTTTCTCACACCACTTATGTTGTCGTGTTAATTTTTATACATGAGTGGTGGGACCTACAGTTTAAAGTTGACTCCGAACGACAGATTTTTGAGAAACTTTTTCATGGCAATTTTATTTACTTTCAGAGTTTTTGCCAGAAATCTGCTGTATTTTGTATTTTGTTTTGACGTCTGGCCCAGGGCTTGAACCCTGGCTTTATGTCTAATAAGCCAACACACTACCTACTGGACTACAACTTTGACTTCAATTTTGATGAAACTTGAAAGAATCTCCAATAAAAAAAGGGGTGCCGAATAAAATAATTCCACTGCCTTTCAGAAAATAAACAACAATGTCGTTGGACAGGAATTGCTGTTAGCAGAAGAGTTTGACAAGTATATGAAACGTTGCCATTGCTACTTAACATTGTGCTGGATATTGTCCTGGAATTCCTTATAGTATGTAGAAGCCTTGTAGGAAAATCTTGGGACTGCAAAAAGTGGATGTATACCACTAGGATAAGTCTTGCTAGTACAAATGATGTGACATAGTAGTAGTATCTATCTATCAGGCCGCCATCTCTTACTCGATAATAGTATCGCATGTCGTGTAAGTAAAAGTTCTTGGAAATAAGTTGGCTGGTGTGCTTGTGATGCCTGCAGCATTCTGTATAGCGGGGAAGTCTATGATATTGAAAGATACGCACAATTCAATTTGGGTAGATGCTACATAAGATAGAACATAGCAATACCAATTTAAATATGAAACAGTATGGGACAGTCTATGTAAAAGTTTGATCAGCTAAGGAGGAATAATAAATATACCCCCTGCTCTGGGTCAGGCAAGCAGTACAGCTACCACGCCATTAACGTAGATGTCTGAAAACGTATGCTCAACGAAAGGCAAAATAGAGAGAGTTAAAGACTCTTCTCAAACCAACAAATTTTGATGCAATCAAAACTTTTTTTTAGGAAATTACAATAGGAGGAGAACGGAGTCATGCAACAGACTATTCAGAAAGAAACTGAGGTAGGTAGGTAACGGCTCTTTTGACATGGCACTATAGACTTATAGAAGTCGCCGTAGTCTAGTAGGTAGTGTGTTGGCTTATTAGATGTAAAGCCAGGGGGGTTCGAGCCCCAGGCCAGACATCAAAACAAAATACAAAAAGTATTTCTTAGGCGACTTTCTCTCAGCAGATTTCTGGCAAAAACTCTGAGAGTAAATAAAATTGCCAAAAAATTTCTCTAAATTTCTCTAAAATCTGTCGTTCGGAGTCGACTTTAAACTGTAGGTCCCACCACTCATGTATAAAAAATTAAAACACACAACATAAGTGGCGTGAGAAACTAGGTCGTAATCCTGACTGAAGGGTTGTAATGACCAATTATGTATGTATGTAGTATAGATTCTGAGAACACTTATTCAGAAGGGGGGTGAGGTAAACCCTATGAAATTGGTATGGATGGAATGGATTTGTCTTATGCATCACATACTATTCAGTAGTAGAAGCAGACTGGGCTCTACAAAGAAATACTCAAAGAAGACTCGTTAAATATAGAGATCGCTTCAATCCCATTATGAGATTTAGTGATAAGAGAAACGAATCACAAGAGAACTTGTGCTGAATTTACTAGGCAGGGGGTTATATTTACTGACCAACGAACAACACAACAAAATTGTGGATACCCTATATGCATGGCAAGTAGCAGGTTCTAGTAAATAATGCATGACAGAATAGTTCGTTCTTAAGTACTTTCTCTCCCAATTTGAATCAAATTCACAGCTACCGCTGAAGAATACATTTAGTCCTGTACATTTCTAGATTTACAAAAGTTTGTATTATTTTCTGATGACAGCTTCGATGCCTAGAAGGACCAGTGCTCGGCTGTAAGCAACTAACAAACAAGCATACGCCTTTATGTATACATATATACACATGTATAAGTAAATATGAATTTTGTAGTGTGAGCATAGGGGGAAAAAGGACAGAAAAAAAAATAAAAATTATATGTGTATAATACTACAATATAATAAATACACATTGACAGTAGAGAGAACCAATCAAAAATCCAATTAAAATTGAGGAAAATTCGATTTGTATGTAAAATATTCAAATTCAAATGTATAGGAGTTATGGTATGCCAGTTGAATGCTTACTGCCAAGCTCAATTCAATCACATCATACAAACAGGATAATATGTATTATATGGCTATGTATGTATGTATGTATATGTACTATTGTATGTATGGGTATGCTCTTGTTTTTTACCACCACCTTTTAAGTTGATGAATTTGTTGTATTTACAATATATGTATGTATGTATGAGTATGTGTAGCATATAAAAAAATTTTTTTTTTTTGTTTTTTTGATGTATGTATTGGTATTTGTTATTTCACTTTATGATTGATTATTTTTTACAATTTTATTATTTTTTTCCAGGATATTTTCTCCTATTTTTTTTTCTTTGGCAGCAGCAAAACTCTCTAAATAAATAAAAACCAAAGTGTTGGTTACTCCAACGTATGTATATTTGTTTTTGATTTTTTTTTTGTTTTTATAAAAAATCATAAATATTTTATTTTTATGTATGAAATTTTAATAAAAGTTTATACTTTGCTGGCAAAAAGGATTATATTTGGAAATAATATTTTTTTTCTTACTTTATTTTTAATAACAAAATACCCATATAATTGGTTTTTATTTAAACAAAGCGAGAGAGAGAATGAGAGAGAGAGAGAGAAAACTGTAACCAGTACCTACATTATTAATATAAAGAACTCTTAAAGGATTAAAGTTTAAGCATTGCAAGTTCAAATGTTTTTAAAGAAATTATTTGTATAAACATCCAAATGATTCCTACACATTCGAGGATTTATTTGAAAACAAAATTATAATATTCGATAACCATTGTAAGCAAAAGAACTTCAATTAAAAAGAATATAGATTTATAAACAACCTCTCATTATAGTTACTATAAAAGAGTATTGCAGTACTTTTAAAAATTTACAAAATTTTTTGGTTTAAAATTTGGTCGTTTTTCTTTTGCCTATATCCTTTGAAAAGGACGTTCTCTTAGAATTCTATTATATACACAATTTGCGCCTTTAAGTATTCTAAACAAAAGCCAAGTTTCGTTTTAATTGATCTTATATTTAAGAAGTTCACCGTATATCCTTTTTTCAGAACTCTTCAAAACATTTGTTAAATGAGATACATTTGTTGACAAAAAATCATTAAAAAATTTAATAATTAAAAAAATCTGGTTTAGCAGAATAAGTGTACTACATTTTGAGATTTTCTTTAAGGCAAAATACGATACATACAGTGATGTTTATTCTGATGTAATGTGTTCATGCAAAAGTATGGCACCGGTTATAATGCTGTATTAGGTATCATTTTCAATAGCAAATTAGATCATAGGTTACGGAGCCATTGTATACAGTCACGGGCAATCAGCGAATTTTAGATTGATCGTTTCAGTTGAGCTTAAGGCGGTCTTCATTTACATCTGAGTATTATTGAATATGTTGCTGTAATCTAGTAGGTAGTTTGTTGGCTTATTAGATGCAAGAACGTGGTTTAAACCCCAGCTCATCTCAAACAAAACAAAATACTTCTTCGGTGACTTCCTCTTCTGGACCTTAATTCGATGAAAGAGTTTTGGCCACTCGTAAAGCGAAAGTAAGATCTAATCTAAAGGAACTTTAGAACTAAATGCACTTGAAATGCCACCAAATTTCCAGTGAAGTAGTACAGGCTCAACGCAACCATCCATCTAGGAATTTGTATTGAATTCGAACGAAATCCTTTTTCTTATTCAAAAAGAGGCTCAAAAATGTCCTTGCAGTAATAAACTGTGGTCTTTTGAGCATTTTTTTGGGGCTAATAATTTGTCGATTTATCGATATGAAAAGCCATCAAGCACACATTTTTTAATTAAAAATTATTGTTTTTTTTTTTTTTTTTTTTTTTTTAATATAATTAAACTTTTTTCAATAATATGAAAAATCGTCGCTAAAAACGATCTTATTTATGAAAATTTAGACACTACTTGTAGCCTTTTGCATAGATTGTTTAGGGTAAATAATTTTTAAAATACTTTAAGCAGTTCAAAAGCTCGACTAATATCCTTTTTTTTAATATTTCAAAAAAAATTTAAATTTAAAAAAAAATAATTAAAATTTAAATAAATTTTTTATTATAACATTCTATGAATGTGCGTTCTTTTTACTATTTTTGTTCTAATTTTTTTTTGTCATTTGCTTAGTTGTTAACCACATTTTAAGTAGAACAACATTTTTGTTATACATATTATCTGTTATTACTCTAACCATAGTTATTTTTTTTTTTGCTTTGTTTTGGTTATTTTTTTAAGGGCAATTAATATTTATGCACGAGTAATTCAATACTTTTGAACATAATATTCTTGTGTAATATTGTATTACCGAGAGTTTTAATGATGCCATAATGTCGATGGATACTGTGTTGCTTAATACAATAATGCCATAGCAACCCCTTTTTAATGCCACTTGTTACAACTTTTAGAATGATTTTGCTATTAATTTATACACAATTTGGTTGTTTTCTGTTTTTTTTTTGTGTATCTCTTTTAACATGATACCTTAGGTTTTATGATAATAGCAACTCAAGTTTTATTAGATATTGCCAGGTACCACTTAATAAATATTTAGAAGTAGATGAGTGTGTGTGTGTATGTGTAAGAGTGTATATGTATTTGTTAAATTATAATATAACATTTTTAGTATTATGAGCACAATTTGTTAAAAAGTTTTTTAATTGAAGTTGCTATCAACTACAACAACTACTTTGTTTCTATATGTGTGTGTGTGTGTGTAATTCATATTACTTTGTATTACAATACATAGTTTAACATTTTACACACTTGAAAGCCTCAAGGGTATTTTCTCATATTAAACTCAATGCACATTGACAAGCACATGTACTTTATATACAACATTACCTACATACATACATACATATCATTATTATTATTATTATTATGAGCTGTTTTAGTTGTTGTTCAACATACATTTAATATCCTTAACATGAACTCATTAACATCCTCTCTCTATGAGCACATACATACCTATAAGGTGTACAAAACCCTACTACAACTAACTAACTTTGAGAACAAATGCTCAGCAACAAATAACGGCAAGTTTAAAGTTACCGTAACCATAGTGTTAGCATTATAATTACTACGAATTTATTATATAGTCCTGTTCATATCACATAGAGAAAGAAGAAAAAAATTATTATTATAATTACGTGATTGCTCAGAGTTAGAAAATTTTTGTTCAAAACAAAACCAAAGCCAAAGAGGAGAGAAAATAAAAATTACAACCGAAATTCTGTATAATAATGAGGGGCTGCAATACTACCCAAGCCTCTGCATCACGGTAAAAGATTTTCCAAAAATAAATTTTCCCTCTTTCTCTCTCTCTCTCTACATTACAATTTCCTCTCGTTATCATTTCCTTTCATAAAATTTCACCTGAAATGTCATTTTATTTGAATTTTATTTCTTTTTTTTTCATCTGATTTACTTATTGCTTCGTAAAGTCCTACAGCAAATAAAGTTTTTTTTTCATGCCAGCAGTATAATGATTTATTTGCTTTTTATACATTAATTCTAGGTAACTGTAACTGCCTTTTTGGTACAGTATAAAGAGAAACCACAAAAGGATGAGCAAAACAGAGAAAAAAATCTCTTTTTCATATTTTAATTGCTTTGCCGCTTTGCCTTGGTAACCCACGTGCCTAGAATCTCATACACTCTCTCTCCCAGAAGATTTAAGTCGGTTACAGTTTGTATCAAAGATACAAAAAATGTCATTTTGATTTACTTTGATGTTTAATAGTAGTAATAAATAATTGCTTAGCTTTTAAATAAATATTTGAAAGTTAAATATGGCACAGCGGGAGATTAATTACAATTTTAATAAAGACAAAATCATAATAAACGAAACTAAATAGTAATTGTGACTTAATTTACATGTTGAATAAGAAATTAAAGAGAAATAAAAAATTATTTTTTTACGAAAAATAAAAATCCTCAAAATCCTTGTTAAAGGACCTGATTTCTAAATTAATTTTTTGTTAACAATTCGTAGTTTATTATACACCAATGAAATAGCTTAATTTCGTAAAGCTAGCTCATATGGTTTGAAAGCTGGCTATATATCCTTTTTTTCAAATATTCAGTTTTTTAAGAAAAAATTACGGAAATATATAAAAAACAACGTATAAAAGAAAAAATTATGTTAAAATTAAATTGTTTTCATGTTACGCTTGCTAAAATTCCAATTTTTATTAATGAAAATTTCCATAAACAAGGAAAAAATATTTTTTTCATAAAAAAAAAATGGTTTAAAATTTGTTTAAGCTTTAACAGACTTGTGAAGAAATATTTTATTAATTTCTTTTCTATTAGCGGAAGAAGCTCTGTATTTTAATAGGCTACTTAAAGAAAAACATGGGCATTTTGCTTGTAAAGGTGCTCATTATTTAACATTAGATATTTTTACATCACAACTTGCAAAACCTTATGCTCTTACTACCCAATAATTTTTATAGGTTTCCTCTTTGTCCTTTAAAAGTTCTTCATATATCCTTTTTTCCAACATTGTTTTAATTTTTTGGAAATTCTTAAAATAACTTTCTTAATGTAAGGAATAGATTTTACAAAAATGTCCCTTAAAATTTTCAGGCTAGAAATTACAATTTTATAAATTTTCTTTTAATACAACTCGTGGTTTTGTATTGTCTTTGTGTGTGTCAATTTTTATTAAGTTATTAACAATATTTTGTACTATGGCCATGTATCCTTTTTATGCGAAATTATTTTTTTAACGTCAATAATTTATTGTTTATTGCTTTTATAGGGTTGGCTTTTCATATATTTTTTTTTTTTTTTTAGTTTTGGTTGGTATGATGAGTAGTAGTAACCTTGCACATGTATCCTTGTGTTTATTAGTGAGAAAAGCAAGCAAGAACAAAAAAAAGGAAATTGAAAATTTTCTAAAAATTCATTTGTCTAAAGGTATTGTAAAATAATAAATTATTTTTAGTTGTTGTTGTAAGTTGGTTACAGTATTCAGAGGTAGTATAAGTTATAAACAATAAAAACGTTAAACAAACCAGTTTTGTTAGCTGGCTGGGCTGGGAGGAGAAAGTATACAAAAAATAAATAAAATTTTCTGGAACCGCAAAAAGTAATTTTATAATTTTACACTGTGGTCGCAATTAGTCGTTATAAAATTTATGTGTTCGTGAGTGAATACATATACATTTTGTTATTGGTTTTGTTGTTGTGTATGGTTTTTTTTTACAATTTTTGCAAACGGAAAGGCAATACAAAAAAAAAAAACAAAAAAAATATTGCTTTTGTTTTTATAGTCATAAAGGCGCCCGGGCACACTGTTTTCTGTGTGCTGAGCTGTATGTATGTAGTTGGTTGAGTTTTTGCGGTTTCTACATCTTTCCCCTTCTTTTTTTTTTTTTTTTGGTGTGGAGCAGTTATTACTACTTAGTTCGTTAATGTGCAAGTGAGGGAGGGGGGTTTCTATATGTATATTAAATTTATATTTTATATTCTTGGCCTCTTTTGGCCATGTTTTTTGTTGTTTCTTTTCTTCGCTTATATTTGTTGTTGTTATAGTAACAACAAATGTTTAATATTTACTTCAAATATTGTGGTAACTGCTTTTGTATGTTTTTCAAAGTTCTTAAAAGTCCCCAGAGATGTAATCAATTACTTAATATAACTGCTACGCTATTACTTGTACTCTTCTCTTCTGCTGCTGCTTCTTACATGTCTTTCTTCTTGCGCTCTAACCAACACCCACCTTTTTTGGAGTACGTTGTGGAATTCTTTAGTTATTATGAGGCCAGCTAATAAGTTTTAATAATGCCATAAGGAGCCCAGCCGCCATGTCCTCTTAAACATCATACTTCAATAATTTTTTTTGTTCGTTTTTTTTTTGGTGGCATTTTCACATTTTCTTCGTTTCTGCTCGCTCTTCATTGTTTTCATTTTATCTGTGGCAGCAGTTTTGTTTTGTTTTTTGTGTGTGGGTTATATAGGAAGAAAAGCGCTTTGGCAGGCAGCTGGGTGTCTCTAAAATATTACGTTGCTTTATTAATATGATTGTACGCTTAGTTAATAGCAATCCCTGAGGTATAACGTGCAAAGGCTTTTCCTTCATTTACTTCTTCTATTCGATTCTATATTCTATTTGTTTGTATAGTAGTTACATGGCCGGCGCAACCAACACGCCTTTATAAAAATTGTTGTTGAGTATAAATTTTTGTTATTTTATTGCTTTTAAAGTAGACAGTTTTCTAATGGATATTAAATCAATTTTTCGTTTTGTTTTCCATTTTGTTTTTATAGATTTTCATTAAAAAACAAATAAAATAAAGGAAAATAAAATAAAATTGAAAATAATGGCTCTAAAACTACTCTGGTGTTTCAATTTTTCTCTTTTTCTTTTTTTTCTCAATAAAATTTTAATGGTTTTTTGCTTATTGAACGTTTAGCTTTTATGGCTATAGCTGGTGCGTTGTATGTATGTATGCAATTTTTGTGCTTTAGCGTAACCTTGGCTGTGTCTGAAAAAAAAAAAACACTCCGGATATGGCCAAAAACATGCCATACATATAAAACGTTCCACGATAACTAAAACATAAGCCTGCAAGTTCGAGTATGATTTTCGATTTTAAATTTAAATTTTTTGTTTTGAAAAGGAATTCTGGTTATGTCATGTTTTCCGTCATTGAAGCTGGGAAACTGTTTCTTGTGCCCAAGGCCAATAATCACCATACTGTAGTAGGTAGTGCGTTGGCTTATTAGACGAGAGACTGGGTTTCAAACAATGAAATAATTATTAAAAAAAATATTTCTTTCGGCGTTTTCATCTCACAAAACTCTGAGTGTAAATAAAATCGGCTTGAAAGGTTTCTCAAATCTGTCTTCCAGAATCAACGTGAAGGTCCCGCCGTTCGTGGATAGAATTAACACACACAACATGGGTGTTGTGAGCAGCTAGGTTGTTGTCCTGGCTAAATTTTTGTTAAAATTCATTAAGTATCACTGCTTTTTCGACACCATAGCGGTTTAGTACAAAAATGTATACGACAATATTTCTGCTGAAGCGCATATGTCTGTAAGCGACTGACCAGTAGAGCACACAAGGTACTGTTCCATATCGGTGCTGAACGTACAGATGTGGAAAATTTTTTTGCAGAATCTTTTTTGCCTTCTACAATATTACTACGTATACCCTGTATAAGTGTCTTCACATTATGAATTTTAAAGGTTTTCTGATGTCTTGAGAGAAACATGGTTAAACATGTTGCACCTCTTCGAGTAAATTTTTGGGGCCTTAGCTTAACAATTGCGATTCAAGTACAATCTAATCTCTTTAGACAGTGACTGGTTGTGGCTTATTTAATGAACTAGCCATAGAGGCTAGATCGAGAAATTCTTTATGACTGTTTCGTTTGCAATAAATTCAATGTCTTGAGAGTCCTTTTCGTTTCATGATTGTAGCACTCGTATATAAAGGACTTAAAATTCTCTTTGTGATGATTATAGGTGGGCCAATTGTCTTAGACCCCGACAAATTGAAAAAGTACTGCATTTTTTGTCGCTTGCCATTACAGCAGGACATTTTATCGTCCTGTATTCTGATGAAAAGTTTTGTTGACTTTCTTATTACACGCTCAGTGAGAAATTCATACAAACAGAAGCACTACAGAACAGATCCATTAGTTTGGAAAAAGTCTTCTAACTCTTATTATAACAATCCAACATTGAACTCATTTTAGTAAATTGTACTCCATTTTGCCTGATACCGAACCAAAAGACACAAAAATTATAAAAAAAATAAGAGACTTATTTTCAACAGACCCTGTAGTTAAATACAAATGCCTTGGGAAGGCACACAGACGAGAGGCAGGCAAATGCAACAGGGCGAACTACCGGAAAATAGCTAAAAGAGAACAAGCTAAAGATAGTAAAAACGTATAGAAAAACTTGTCAAAAAAGGATGCTTGCTTAATGGAAAAAACGAAAAAGAAGAAGAAAACACGAAACGAAACGAAACGAACCAAACGAAACGAAAAAAGGCAATTTCCGTGCTATAAAAACTTAAAAGCTTTGAAGGCAATTTAAATATCAAACAGGGAGAAAATGAACAAAAATGAACACCAAACATGATAAAAAAAAACGAAAAAAAAACTAAGAAGAGAACAACAAACTTAATTTGTAAAGCCTTTTAAGTTAACGGCAAATTTACACAGAAAAACTAAAGAAACAGAGAAAAAAATTAAAGGCTTTTAAGATTTGTGTGTTTTACTCTTAAAGTCCAATTTTCTTCGTTTGTGCTTTCCTCTAAACCCCCCTATGGGAGACCAACATCAGCCAAGAATTCTTTAAAACAAAAATATACCAAAAACCACACAAAAATAAAGTTTTATAAGCCCAACACAAATAAAAAGAAAAGGGAACGAATGAAAAAACACTCTATAATAAATGTATTAAAACATAAAAGTTTTGACAACACCAGCAACCAGAAACAAGAAAGGCAAAAGGAAAGTTTATGAGTGTTTAGAGGGCTGTAAATTTAATTTGCTCGAAAATTTGGCAAATGTTGGTTATAAATTAATAAAAATTTATTCAGCATACAACTACAATTCACATATCCATTCTGCCATATAAATTTGTTAACATTTATAACATGTATTATTTATTTTTATAAAGAGAGAAGGGGGAAGGGAGCTCTTTAGCATATTGTATAAGCCTGTAATGTGGTATAATTAGATTAAGTTTTGCCACAAAGGCAAAATAAAAAAATAAAACTATTTGGTTAGTAAAACATATTATGTTCTTCATATACTATGATCTTTTTCTATAAACGGACTTGAAATGTAAAAAAAAATAATCTAAAAAAATAAAAATCTTTAAAAATCTTTAAAAAATATTGTGATCATTGCATTAAACTTTGTAAAATGAATTTAGTTTATTGGAAAAGTTTAAAACGCTTGAAAAAATGAACTGGTTTTTTAGAATATTTTTTTGTTCGGAAATTTATTTAAATTTTTTGTTTTTAAAAGTATAGATTTTTCCAATTTTATTACACTACAACTTGTATTTAAATATCAGCTTTCATTATCCTATTCTTGGTAAATATAACTCAAACCGTTTGTAAGTTTCACGAATGTCCTTTTTTGCCAACATTGTATATATTAAATTTTTTTAAATTATTCTAAATGGCATAGTTATTAAGAGCTTTTAAAAGCATAAAAACAATTTTAAAAATAATATGTAATTCATAAATTCCTTAAAATCTTTGAAAAATTTAATTAAATTTTTTATTCCAAAAATGTATATTTTTAAAATTTTATTACACCACAACTTGCGTGAAACTATCAGCCTTAATTAAGCAATTTTTCTTTAAAACATCTCCCACCATTTGAGAGCTGATCGAATATCCTTTTTATGGTGATGTTAAAATATATTTTTTTTTTATTTTGGGTATTCAACATTGAAAAGTACTTACTAGAAACTACTCAAAAAGGATCGTTTGGGGATTACAAGATAGATTTGAAGATTTTGCATGCAAGTGCAGTAAGCAAATGGGAAGTCATAAAATTGGTGTACATTGTCTTGAAAAAGCTAAAAAAATTTATCATTATTTTCAATTAATATTTCTTTATTTTTTCATACACATAGTTTGAATAATTGCTCTTTCGAGACCTTATTTTTATAGTTTTATTAGACCACAACTTGTATCTATTGTCCATTTACTATTTTGGAAATTTTAGTCAACTTATCTTCAACCGTTTCAGAGCTCAACGTATATCCTTTTTTTTCAATAAAATTTTTTTTAAAAAAATTGGTAAAATTATTAACGATAGATCTTCAGGAAAATGTTTTCAACACCCTATTTCTCAGAAGCCTTCTTTAAAGAAATGTTACTTAAATAACTAATTTATCGACAAGCTTTCACAAAAATTTCAAAAGTATTTAATGTTTAAGAATATTTTCCTTTTATGTTTTAATTTAAATACTTCTTCCGGTATTCCTACATGAAAGTTAATTAAATTTTCTTTGTAGGTTTGCATTTATGTACTCGTACATGTAAAAAAGCTTGACTGGCCTTTTGTACTTTCTGTCCTGCTTTATTTAATTAATAATCATTTTGTCTTTCACTTTTCTCCTTTTTGTTGTTACTTTTTGTATTAAAAATTTATTTTTTTCATTTAACCAAGAGAGATTTCAAACATCAACACGTCCACTTCAGTTAGTGGAAGCGATGTTTTAATTTTACTCTCTTTTAGTGTATAAACCAACAAAGAAGAAAAAAAAAATTTTTTTTTAAATTTTAATTTACCCAACAGTGGCTGGGTAAAAATAATAGAAAAACCCTTTAGTAAAGTTCATATATGCATAGAAGTGAATGCATTAAGCTTAATACACAGATACATACATACATATGTACATGCATACAAACAGAGAAACAAAACAATTTTAACATTAAACTCAACAACTAATACACAGCGACAGCAGTTAAACAACTGTGATGATGCCGAGCGTTGAGCACAGGGTGTGGAGTACTGGCTTCTACAGGCTGCCAGCCAAGGCACTCAGGCAGAAGTGCATACATTGGTAATAGTGTTTTGAATTTTCTAAAGGTTTTTTGTTCTCCTTTTTGTTGTTTTTTTTTTTTTTTGACTGCAACACGTTTTTTTGTGGTGTTTTCTTTTAGGAGAAAATTTTAACATTTTATGCAGAAAAAAGAAACACTTTTTTGCTTCAAACACAGTCTTATAAATTAAAACATTGAGCAACAGTTTTTCTTTTTTTTTATAAGGCTAGGGCGTATGCATGTAAAGTTTAAAAAAGAAAACTGAAAAAATTAACACAAACTGTAATCCGCTTGTGAGTTTTAAAATTAAGGAGCAGGAGACAACACCATCATCATCATCATCACGATCACCGTAACCATCTCAACAATCATCAACATCAAAACCTCGCACAAAGAAAACAAACTACAACTTCTCTTTTTATGGTCGAGCATAGGCAAAGCCCTTCAAAATATGAGTCATTTTGCAACCAAAAATTTTCATTAAAGAAAAGCTTGACATGAAAAACACCAGTTAAGTTATGTTAAAGAAAAGCAATGCAAATTAATGTAACGTAAAAATGTAAAAATTTTTAAATAAATTTTCGGGATAAGAAAAAAGGATATGAGCGTTGCCTTTACAGTTTCTAATACATTATCAAAAATTTTATCACTGGAAGTCTTTCCATTTAAGACAAGTTGTAATGGATTAAAATTTAAAAAATTCTAAAATTTTTTTTTTAAAAGGATATATGAGAGGCTTTTGCTTGGTTGCCTATACAATAGTGAGTTTTTGTTAACGGAAAGCTTGCTAGTTAATACAAATTGTTGTAAAAAAATATAAAAAATTAAAGATAAGAAAATCTGTGTAAGAAAAAAGGATATGTGGGTTGCCTTCACACACTTTAACATAAATTAGTCAAATTTTGTCAGGAAAAGACTTACAATTTAAGACCGGTTGTCGTGAATTAAAATTTAAAAAAATTTAATTTTTTTTATTTCAAAAAAAGGATACATGAATAGCTTTTACTTCATTGAAAATACATTAGCTAAAGTTTGCTAAAGAAAAGTTTGATATTTAAAACAAATTGTTATAAAAGAAAAATTCGTTAAAACTCCAAAAAAATTTCTGGGCATAAAAAAGGACATATGAGCAACTTTGCAATGGTTAGAAATATATTTGCGAAAACTTTACCAATCAAATTAGAGCCTCTAAATACAAATTGTAATATGGTAAAAGTGCAAAACAATTGTTCTTATAAGGGAGAAATATTAAATATAAAAATATAAAATTTTTTAAATTTTTTAGACAAAGAATATGAAAACGAAATGACTCATATTTACATTTTAAACAACATCTAAAAATATTTTACTTGAACTGTTTTCTTCTCAATTTTTTTTATTTATTTTGTAAATTCTAAACCGACTTTATGACTTTATTTTTTTTTCTTTTTTTTAAGGTTTTAGTATTCCTTCAAAAATATATTGCAAATATACATTTGCAACCGTGTAGGTGTGTTTGTTTTGTGTATGTATATATTTATATTGAGGTCCTTTGGTCAGTATTTCATTAAGTTACAGAAAATGTTTAACTTTATTTGCCGCCTGCCTGCTACAACCATCGAACCATCCATTCATTATCCTTTTCCCGCATACATACATATAGAAATGTATTCCTGTTGTTCTATGTTAGACATTCGGGTCCACAAAAGACCGCATTCGTTTATTTACATTTGCTTTAGGTCAAATTACAGACACTTTTAAAGGCGCTATTACTACATACACACATACATACATACAAACATCGTTGCATTTGCACACAATAACGCAACAGTGTGTTGTTGTCCTTGTACGTTTGTATAGTAAAATTTTACAAAATTTATTTCACCCAAAAACAAACAACAAAACACAAAAAAAAGTAATGGAGCGTCTTTTATATTTGCTTTGCTTTCTTTTGTGTGGTCTCGTTGTACGGGAGAAGCTAAAGCGGTAAAGGAGACAGACATTGCCCAGCACAAGCAAGGATATGTTTACTTATTGACGTTGGCAATATTTCGGTCTTTCACTTTTTTTTCCTTTGCTGTGTGCTATTCTGTGCCGTGCTGTTTAATAAAACAAAACGGAGGTATCATTGGCAAGTTGTGTTTAAGCTTTAGTATAAACATAATGATTCATGTAATATGAATCATGCCTTTATAGTCGTAATTTTATTATAAAAGTGTCTATAAAAAAAGGAAGTTATATGTATAATCCTGTATATCCTTCGGTATATAAATACAGACAAAAGTTAAATATTAACACTTATAAAAGTACATTCTCTTCCTTCTTTTTTTGAAGTTCGTTTTCTCTTCGTTTTGCATGCCCGTAGTAACTCTTATTGTGGTTAAATTGAGACGTTGGCTGGCGAAGAAAGATTTTTTAATTAAAATAGACGTAAAGGACCAAAAGGAAGAGGAGCACTAAAAACGTGCAGCATGAAACTAAGTAAGGTTTGAAGCATTATTTAAATTAAATTTTATGATTTCTTTGTTTTATTTTTTATTTCTTCCACGACCGAAAAAAAAAGAAGAGGAAACTATTTGAAGCAATAAAATAAATTTAAATAAGCTGCGATTTGCATTAAATATAAAGGATATCCTTTAAATATTTAAAAAATAGCTTTTAATTTTGAAAAGATTGGCTTGTTTTGTAAATTGTAATGTATTGAAATGCTTCATCAATGGTCTAGAAAAAGAACATGTAGGATTGGAGAACATTAAAGTCTGTCTTCCGAATTAACGAACATTCGATTCAGTGCACATCGCATGTAACGATGAGTTGGATTTCTTTGGTCGATGACTTCCATTTTTATGGTCGATAACTTGCATTTATTTGGGCGATGACAAGCATTTAATGGTCGATTACTTGCATTTTTTCATCGATGACTCGCAGTTTTTGATCGATGACTTGTATTTTTATAGTCGATGACTTGTATTTCTATGGCCCATAACTTGCATTTATTTGGGCGATGACAAGCATTTAATGGTCGATTACTTGTATTTTTTGATCGATGACTCTCATTTTTTGATCGATGACTAGCACTTTTTGATTGATGACTTATATTTTTATAGTCGATGGCGTTTTATGGCCTATAACTTGAATTTATTTGGCCGACAGCTTACATTTTTTGGTCGATGGCTTGCATTTTTTGATCGCTGACTCGCATTTTTTGATTGATGACGTAAATTTTGTAGTTGAAAACTTGTATTTATATGGCCGATAACTTGCATTTATTTGGGCGATGACGTGCATTATTTGCCCGATGTATTGCATCTGTTGGTCGATAACTTACATTTTTTTTATCGATAACTTGAATATTTTTGTTTTCTAACTTAATAGTTCAGCTCTTAAAAGTGTATGCCGCTTCCACAAAACTTCATTCATTTTTGTTGCCAAGTTTCGTTACAAGGCACTTCCTAAAATCAGAGTTTAGTGGTTCTGTCTACACGCTTGTTACGGCGGGGGTATTATTTTTATAAAAAAAAACTCTTAGGCCCAATTGTGAAAAAAGGATAAACGAACGTCTTCCAAATGGTTGCAGGTTTTTGGGGAAATGTTTTTTGTTTTAAAGATCATGACGTAATACAAGTTGTAATGCAATGTATTCCTTTGAGAATACCATTTAAATAAAATCTTTTTTCTAAAACTTTTTTAATGCTTTTTTAGTTTTTATTTTACAGAACAAATATATAAAGAAACTATAAATTTTAAAATGTTAGTTTTTTCAAGCACTATGTCAATAAAATATGCTAAGCTGGAGTATATTTTGCCTTTAAATAACATCTTTACAGTGCTAAGGAACTCTACTCTACTACTTGCAGAGTATATATCTATGTATGTATATATGGACACAGCCACAAACAAACTTATGCATGTAGCATATTTACAAGCTGGCAGCTTTCTTCCTGTTGGTGACAAGCATTTTATTTTATTTATAAAACAAACAAAAAAACATTAAAGAACTTTAAGTGTTTTGACAAATATAGCAAAAGGTTCTCCCCTCCCTTTTCTGTACTTTCTTTCTCTTTTCAATTCTCTCTTTCCAGTGATTGTTAAGCTGTTGTTGTCGTTGTTGCTGTTGCCTAACAATTGTGTTAAAGATGTAAAATAACATTGAAAACAACAGTTGCTTACAACGACTACAGCAAGAGGTTTCTTCTTGAAAAAAATCTTGTTTAAGGCCAAGGAGTTGGCCCCAAAACCTTTCCTGCCACTATGTTAGGGGAATTGTTTGTTATTTTAGGCAGAGTAGGAAAAGGAAAAAAAGAGGTTTTGTTGCTGTGTGTGTGTATGTGTTTTACATTTTACACAAATAATATTATGTTTTCTGCTTAATTTTGTTTTCATGTTAGCAAAACATCTTTGGCGTTTGTTTGTGTTTGTGAGAAATTTTCTATTTCTGTGTAACATTTTTGTTGTTTTGTGGGTTAGAGAACATCTTTTGTTTTTTTTTGTTGGTTATATTTTCTTAACGAGTGTGTTAGTGTGTGTGTGTGTAAGGGTTTTTTTTTAAGGCAAAAGGAAGTGTGAAAAAGTCAAGCAATCAGTAAAATTTTACAAAATTTTAACACTTAAGTTTATTTCCTTATTTTTTTCCATTTTTTTCTTTTGCTTCTTTATTTTTATGTGGTAATTACATAAGAAATATACTTCTAGTGAAATTGTTTGTGTGTTTAAGTAATTTGGCCAAAAGCCAAAAATGTTTTCAGAATTTAGTTACCAATTTCGTTTTTTTTTCTTTCTTAAGTCATGTTTTTTAGAAGGCAACATTAGTAAAATTAAGTTTTCAATTGAATTTGTTTTTCTTTCCTGTGTACTTTTAATTTTATAAAAGTAATAAAAAAGGATATATGGTGATAGGCAAAATGCATAAGTGAATTGAATTTGTTTTGTAAGCATTTTAAAGTAAAAAGAAAACATTAAAATGTAATACAAAAAAGAAGTAAATTGGAAAAGGATTTAAAGGACAAAGCAGGACTAAATTAAAAAAAAAATTAAAACTTTTATTCCACATTTCTTATAACAACAAAAGCAAGATCAAAAAGTGAAATTTTGAAAAGAAGATCCTGTTGCATGTCCTTTAATATTAAAAATTTTGAAAAATTTTCAAAATTATAAACTACAGAATTGAATTCCATGTTTGGTGTTAAAAAATTAGATATTAGTATGCCACAAAATTCAGAAACTTAAAAAAACACAATAAAAGACAATTTGAATTTTTTAAAAGCAGATCCTGTAACAAATCCTTTAACTTATGTACATATAACTTATGATCCAATATCTCTATTGCACTAAATGATTTAAATTCTTGATTTTGTGTACAAAAATTATATAAAAAATGTTAAAATTTCAAAATGTTGAAAAAAGGATATATGGCTGGCCATGACAAAAATTTGAATTTGAAGTTTTCGAATAGAGTTCCAGAAAATACACTAATTAAGACAAATTGTAGTAAAAAAATTGTTTTTGTTTTAATAAAACGAAAATAAAAATTTTAGCTTACTTTTTCGGATATTTTTTTTTTTTAAATTTTGTTTATAAAACAAAATTATATTAAAGCAGTCACTCTTTCTACCTTCTATAATTTTTATCTTTTTCAGCCATTAGTACGCAAATACCTTTTGTGTTGAATTAAAATAAAAGAAAGGGGGATGGAAAAACCATTCTAATTAAATCTCATTTTTAAACTGATTTACTCTTATGCATATTAAATGTGTATGCAAAATCATTGTAAAATAATCCACTTCTATATTTTCAATGATTTTTATTTTCATTTTTTTTTGTATTTCTGTGCTGGCAGTTTAATAGGGATTTTAAATTGATTACCTCTGCCACGTTAAGTACTCAATCACTTTTGAAATCAGCATACATACACACTCGAACAAACATTTATAAAGTATTTGTGTGAGTAGTAGATGTGCATAAGTACAGATAAATGTTGGTGACTAAGGATAGCAGCCGTGTACGGGAGTGTGTGTGTATGAGTATATGGTAAAGTCCTTAAAAATGTCACAGACCTATAAAATACTTGAAACTTAAGCAGCTTCACTCAAACAAACACAGCCCTTACCACTAGTGTGTCTCCCACACCCAGTCTCTAGCCACAAAACCATACAATAAGTTTAAAAGCACAAAATGCAAAAAAAATGGGGAATGGCAAGGCAAAAAAGAGGGAAAATAAATGAATGAATGTTAAAAAAAAACAGAAAGAACTAAAAAGAGGAGAAGGAATAAATGAAAGAAAAAAATTGAAATCAGTTTTTTAAAATACCCACGAAATGAATGTGCATTCAAATCAAGTCAAACGTTAAAACGATGACTTTTGCATACAAGATGTATGGTGTAGTAATATTACAGTAAAGCGTATAACAGGCGGCAAAAGAGTTTCAAGAGAGAGGCTAAAGGCCTCCAAATGGCAATGGTAAAATGAAAATAAATAGTAGTTGTTGAGCCAGGCTGTGTAACAAAATAATAAAAGAAAAGGAAAGAAGAAGCAGAGTGAAATGAAATCAACATAAAAACCTACAAAAACCTCATACTTAAACATTACCAGGCACAAAAACGAGCAAAAAAAAATCGCAAACTGAATAATCTACATACAGGGCAGCACTTAAACGATGTTAAAAGTGTATTAAAAAAAAGCTGGAATCAGACCAATGAAAATGTACACAAGCCCATGGAGCCTTTGGTAGGAGTAAAATAAATTCATGTGTTAGTCTTTTACCTAAACATTAACAGTAGCAGCAGCATTAACTGCAAGAGCTTACATTGGATCTTTAAAACCATCTCCAATATTACTCTGTTCCCTTCTCTTCTTTCTATCTGGCTTTTAACAAATAGGCAAAACATTTACATTTTTACTCTTGGCTGCCACTTTTTTTCCTTTTCGTTCCTCTTCGTTTCTTTTTTTTCCTTTTTTTTGCTTGCAAGTGACAAATATTTAAAGAATTCTCTCCCATTTTTTTTGTGCCAATGCTATGGGTATTGTTGATTTTTTATGGTTTTTAGCTTGATTTAATTCATATGGTAAGAGTTTGTTCGGTTTTTGATTTGCTTTTTATTTTATTTTTTCGTTCTTCTTTACGCCGACGGTGTATAAGCACTAGAAAAAAGGAACCATTAAATGAATTAATGTTTACTTAACACTTGAAACATTCATAGTGCATTATTCAATTCCAAGTTTTTTTTTTGGTGTTGCTTTTAAATTTTTGGTTGCATACCTCAATAAAAGTTTGTAGAAATATGGTAATAGTATGTATGTATGTATATAAACATTAAAAATTGATAAGTTTAAATGTAAGCAAATAGGATTTTATAGATTAAACGAAAAATTATCAAAATGAGAAAAAAGGATATTAGCAAAACTCCTGTATTTTACATAGTAAAAATACAATATTTAGCCATTAGATAATACTCATAAATATACAAGTTGTAAGCTGTCTAATTGAGAAAATAACAAATTTTTGAATGTGTAAGGAAAACTTAGAAAACTATATTTCTATATATAAACTTAATGAATTTTAATTCTGTTTATAAGCACAACTAATAAGCATTAACAAATAATGGTTTATTATAAATTTTTTTCAAATTATAAAAAAGGATATATAAGCGAGTTCCAAAATAATGGACCAATTTCAATTATTTTATAGGCAAATTATTGCCAACATATTAATACAAGTTGTAGTATAAAAACATTTTGAAATAAGACAAAAACAAACAAAAAAATTTCATTTTAAAAAATTGACAAATTCCGATACAATAGACATATTTAAATAGGTTTGTTAACGTAAAGAGAAAACAAATTTTAAATGTTGAAACTTTACATTTTTTAATGTTATTAAAAAGGATATAAGGGCAAGTTCCAAATTAAAAAGTATTATAAAAAAGCATTTTAAAATTAAATATGTAAGACATAATATATCGAAGAAGTCCTCACATATTTCTTCTCAATTTGCTGAATTTTGGTACGCAAACCACAAAATTTTTTTTTCGTATTTTTATTATGTTACGAAAAAAGGATATATGAACAACTTTTAAAGTAATTACAATATTTGAGAAAAGAATATATTAATGCTTAGCTAAGACCCAAATACGAGTTGTATGATATAAAAATTTTATGTCAACAGTGTGGGTTAAATGTGGCACAAGGACAAAAAAAAATTTTTTTTTTTTTGTAATGAACAACAAAAATAATATTATTGAAGAAAATATTTATTAACATTAAAAGAAGACTTAAATATGAGCTGTTTTAAAAATGTTAATGTTTTTAATGGTATGGTATGTCCTTCATTATATAGTGTGAAGAAAAATATCATTATTATTTTTGTTTTTGTATAAGTATATGTTTTTCTTCTTAGTTTTTATTATTTAAAGGTGTTTTTCAATTTACTTAAGGAGTTCTCGTATATTTCTGTTCTTGAAAAAGAAAATAAAAATAAAAACTTTTTTAATTTTATTTATTTCTTTACTTTTCAATATTATTACGTTTTTGTACTGATGCTGTTAGAATTGTGTTGATATTGTGTGTTATAACAAAAGCTTTTAGTAATAAAAATTTTCTGTCTAACTCTCACGCTATCTCATTCTATCTCTCTGTCTAACTCTATTGTTTATTATTTTATGACCATTTGTGAAAAGTTTGTAACAAAACAAAAACAAACGTAATCCTTATATTATAAACTTCATTGCTGTTCTCGTTTTGCGTCTTTTTTTGTATGTATTTGTATTACAGCTTATCAATTTATGGCAAAACGAAAACAAAAACAAACCAAAAAAAAAACAAATGAGCGAGCGAGCACAAGAAATTTAATATCTTAAGAAAGAATGAAAAAAAGAAATATTTTTATGCTTAAACTTGGTTAAATTGTTATTTGTGTTGTGCATTTTAAAAGATTTCTGTTCTATGCTTTGTGCCAAATTAGATAAAAAAAAAATATAAAAACAATAACAAGAAATAGGAATATAAACATAAACTAGAAAAAAAAATGATACAAGTGTAAAGCATTCGCCTTTGTTTTCTTTTTATGTTAGAAAACAAAGTTAAACAATTATCCTTTATTATAGGAAAATAGGAAATTTTCCTCTCTTACAAATACACTTTCAGCTCCTATTAATATTTTCTTTTACTGTCTTTTTAGAGTGAAACATTCTGTATGATTTATTATAATATTGCACAGCCAGTTTTTTTATTCTTGTTTTTGCCACTCAAAGGATTATTTTATCTTGGCTAAAACATTCATTACAAAATTGTCCTTTTCATTCGAGAAAAAAGAAGGAGAAAAAAGTGTTTGGCTTTACCTTTTTATTGGCTTAATTTCATTACGATTCAAGGTATGCAACCACTATAACAGCTTAGCATGATTGACTGCCATTTGTCATATAATTCTTCCATCCATTTTTGTTTTGTTTTTACCTTCATGTGGCCAAAGCCAAGTTCTCTCTCGTTTTGCTGTCAGTAGATTTGGTATGCTTTTTTTGTTTTGGCCGGCAAAATGAATGACTGCATGAATGAATGAATGAAAGTTTCCGAAAAAAAGGGTTTCATAATGTTTTATGTTTTAGTCGAAAAGTTAGTTTTGCTTAGTTTCCAGCAACAGTCATTTGTTATGTTTTATGGGAGTTACGTTCCGTTTCTCCCATATTTTTTTTTAAATATACATTTCAACTTGTGGTAGGAATATAATAAAGGTGTCAGACCATAAAATGGTTTTAACTGTAGAATTCCTTTTTTTATTTGTTTCTTTTTTTGGTTGATTTTTAATTTTTTGATTGAGCCACTCAAAATATGCAAATATTTTAACACAAACATTGTTCTAATGGCCACAGTAAATTCTTAATTTTTGCTGACTTTTTTTTGTAAATTTATTAAATAAGGGAGGCAAAGGACATAAAGCCAGCTTTTCCAGGAATTAAAATAATTTTTTTAAATTGGAGAAAGCAAAATGGAATTCAATAAACCGTAGACTGTCCAACGCACTTGGTTGTTAAATTTCAAAACTGCTGTGTCCAGTAGTGGACAGTAGGAAAACCAAGGAGTAACTTGAGTTCGACAAAAGAACGGAATTCTAACGAGACACTGCGCTATTGGCAGTTTTGCAGAAAGCTCGGTCTACTTCATCATGATTGCTACAATGGCTGCCAGAAAATTGGAAGACACGGAATCGACACAACAATTTGTATGTGAGTGCCATGCACTCCAAGACAAACGACATCGGTTTTTGGTGACAGAACGTTTGAAGATCTAGGCATGTTGGCGAATATGCCACTAAGGGGACTGGCCATTTACATCCGAAATTCAGGATGGTTCAAAGCCACCACCAAAGTATCATGAAAAGGGGGCCTACCTTACACTGGGTAACACAATGGGCCTTATGGTCCCCCAGTGAACTTGCCTGTGAACGGCAAGCTACTCACTAACTTAATCTGAGTTTAGGAACAGAAACGTCTTAATTTAATATAAATCTTTAATTTTTTTATTTTTATTAAAAAAACGATATATGAAGAACTTTTAGCATACCTAACATAAATACGGTTTTTATACGCTATCTTATAGTCTACTGTTAAGTACAAGTTGTATCATAAAAAATTCTTTTAAAACGGCATTAATGATGTTGTAATTATAATTTAAAAAAAAATTGTTTCCTATAAAAATGCCAAATTGTTGACAGGCCTATTCAAATAAAGCACCATTATTGTTCGTTATTAGTTTGCTGCTTAATCACGTGTAATAAGCAACATGATGCTTAATTTTATTTAAAAAATTTAAAATTTTTTTATTTTGCACCCCCTTTTTTGTTGATTTTTTTCTTAAAGTTCGCCAGACTATGCGTTAAACTATGTGCACAATTTGTTTTTTTTGTATCAGCAAAAGACTGCTTGTGTTAAAGCATTTAAGCGCAGATGTTGCTACACGTTTTGTTAAAATGCAAGTAAGTACATACACTAGCTATTATGCAAGTTTTAATTTTATTTTCTTCTTCGTTTTTCGTATAATTTGTTACTTCTTTGTTTTGTTGAAAGTTTGTTGCCAAAGTAATCCATCAAAATTGCACCTACTCACACGTGTCTATACGAATATAATGCAAAATAACAATACGCACGCACACACACACACACATGCTATACCCCTCTACACAAGTGCATACATACATTGTAGATTGTATGTTGCCATAAATATTCTTACAACGTTAACAACAATTTATAACAGGCACATACATATGTATGTAGAAACAAAACGACAAAAGTGCATACAGGAATTGTAGAGAAACTCAAGTAAATAACAACAATAACAACATGTTAAAACAGGCTAAATTGAATTTAATTCATATAGAGTGACTATGCACATATATACATATGTATGCATGTAATGGATTGGTGTATGCACATAAACAAGTCTAAGATGGCTGGCATAATAATAACGACAACAACTACAACAACAGCAACAATTGAAAAAAAAAAAACAAAAAAAAAACGGCAGGAAAATGAATTGTTAACAAAATTTATGTTTTAAACAAGTTTATATTGTGTTGTATTGAATTTAAATACTCCCAAGGCTCGTCTCTATACATCATGCAATACAACACCTAGAAATTCGCATGTGTTGTGTTTGTTTGTTTGTTTGCTTGTATGCGAGAGTATAAATAATGAACAATTTATGGCTGTAAACTGGCCATTGTTTTATAGTTGTTGTCTACGTGTATATGTGTATGCTTGTATTATAAAGCGCCTAAATGTATGCTTTTATATAAAAACAATACATTTCAATTATTGCTTTATTTCCTACATTTTTTGTTGTATTTCCTTACATACACATTTAAATGTTGTTAAATATACACAAATACATATGTATTTATGTACATATACATACATATGTATGTGCGTACATATATGTATATAATAGAATTTTGTTAATTAATTTGTTTGTGGCAATAAAAACACCAACACTTAATTGCAACTCTTTATTATAAATATTAGTAAATTAAAAGAAATAAACTTTTTAAATTTATTCAAGCATTAAATGCTTTATTTGTATTTGCATTTTAGTTTGATTATTGTTTTCTTTAAATCTAAATAATTTAATTAAGAATTTGTCCACTCATTATGGCAAATCCTTACAAAAATGATTAAATCTGTAATAAATTTAAGCTAATGGTAAGAAATAAGAAAATATTCCAAATCATATATTATTTCTAGTCACGATAAAAATAAATTCTAAATTTATAAGAATTGCATGTGCTGTAGAAAATAAATTAAGAAAATATAACAAAAGTTTTAAAAAAGTAAACAATAACTTTATATTTTTCAAACTAGCAAATTTCAGGTTTTAAAATGAAATTTTCTTATATTTCTAAAAAAGGATATTAGGAAACCTTTCTTATTTTTAAAGATATTGAAACAAAATTTTACGGCAATGTAAAAGATTGCCTAGTACGAGTTGTGGCATATTTGGAAATCAAAATATTTTTTTCTATAAAAAAAAAAAAAATAAGAAAAGTACATGTTATGAAATTGTTCTAAAAATTTGTTCGGTTTTCCATACTTTTTAAACTGGAAAATTTTGTTTCAAAATATAATTTTTCTATTGTTCTAAAAAAAGGACATATGGAAAACTTTTTCATTTATAAAGGAGTTGAAATAAAATTTTGAGTATTTGTGAAAGGAAATAAAAGCACGAGTTGTGGCAGGTTTCAAAATCTTAATTTATAATTTTAATTTATTACTAACTCAAGTAATGTAATGTAATAATAATAACAGGATTATGATCTAACTTCTTACATTACCCAGGTTGTATGTGTTAATTTTGTCAATGAGTGGCGAGACCTACAGTTTTAAATCAACTTTGAACGACAATTTTTTTGAACAAATTTTAATTTAGGTTTATCTTCATTAAGCTCTGAGTTGTAGTAGAATTTGTTTTTTGCCAACTTTATTTTACAATATGAATATATCAGAAGCTTTCTATAACAAACTTCTAATTTTATGGTATAAAATTTGAAATTTTAAAATTTGTTCGAAAAAAGGATATATGGACAACTTCTAAATGCAAGGAAGGATTTTATTGAAATTTGTTTTCCAAATAGTATTGACCAAACTGCAACTTGTAATGTAAAAATCTTTGTTATTATATCTACTGTTCAAATATTATATGTGAAAAAAATAAAACTTAAAATTTCTTTGATTAATTAAAGTAAGTAAATATGTAAAATAATTTCCTATACAAAATTATAAAGAATATTGATAAAATATATGAAATTGTCATTTAAAACATAAGGATGTATGGCAACTAACTCAAATTGATAGTATAGAGTAAAGGAAAATCATAAATTATATTGCTTTTAATATTTTTTGAATTATTGTAAAATGAATTGTAAATTATATTGTATTAAAGATGGCTTTAAATTTTGATTTTAATTATTAATAAATTAACAATACATGTCTCTGGTGTTTGTACTGCTAGAGGTATAGTGTTAACTCTGATCTGGTATTGTTCATTTAATTATTAGTGTGTGAGTGTGTATGTGGTGTTTTTGTGTTTATAAATTAAACAATACCATTTAGTGTTCAGGCAGATTTTCAGTTTTTTTTTTTTGATTTTATTTGTTAATATGTTTTGTTGTTCTCATATTGTGTTCTTGTTGTTATTTAAAGTCTGTTGATTTCATAATAAATAAAACAATATCTCTTTTTTTTGTATATACACACACACATTCGCACACATTGTCACATATGTACGAATATTTGTAGAGATATAAATGTATGTATGTATGTATGTATTTACGGTGAGAGGGTGTAAGTTAATGTGTATGAGAGCGCATATGAGTATTTCAAACAATGTATGCAACATTTAAATTAAGATAAATCAACGCAAAATTTATGGTTTTAATATGTATATTGTATGTGCGCACACAAACACACACGCAGAAACATGTAGAGATATCTATGTATGTATTTATTTGTATAAAACATATACAATTAGTCCTTTATTTAAGTACATTTATATGTGTAGAGTGAGATATTTTTTTATATATTTTTATTGTATTCATTTATAAATTGTTTATATCGTGTACGTGTATGTGTGGTTTGAGTATACATATGTATGTATTTTGTATTGTATTGTATTATTATTATTATTATTTGGGAGTTTGTTATAAGGTTATTGTATTTAATGTTTTAACAGTTTTTTGTACACACTCACATATATGTATGTACATATACACACTTGAACAGAGATGGCAACAGAAACAATTTAGTAAATTGCAATTAAGTGACATTTTTGCTTGACTGCCCCGCTTGGGCGCCATGGTAATAAATTTTAAATTGTGGTTTTTATATTGCACGAAAAAGATATTTAACAAAAGAGCTTGTATATCCATGTATACATAGGTTGGGGTATATCATACTGTGCTAATATAATACAGAAAGAAACGAGAGAGGGGAAGAGCCTACAGAGCGAGAGAGAGAAAGCATACAGAGTACATCTGTGTATATGAAGATATTTTAAAATTTAATTAGTTGAAAAATTACTAAAATTGAATTGGATGTGTATGTAGGGACACAAATATACATAAATTATGAAAGTGTACAAATTTATCAACGTAGGCGTGTGAGCGCACACACGCAGACATAAGCATTTAAATTTTCGCTAAAGAAAAAGGTTACAAATTTCATAAAGCCTAAAAGTTTGCTAATAATAAAAAATTTAAGCACGCCTTTAAATAGGCTGCAGAATATTTAAATAAAAAAGCTGGTTGGATAAAAGTAAGGCAGGTATTTTAACACAGCAGGAATAATTCTGAATTATTTTTAAACTATTTTACATTTTCCAAATACATACCCAAGTAGGTAAAGTTTACAATATAGTACAACCTTAAAGTATGTTATAAAATATGTATGTTTTTTTAATTACTGAGTTTAGCTATATTTCTTTTATACCACAACATGTAGTAAATTGTATTTAATAATGTATACAAATTTCACTTCAATTTCTTTATTTTTGAAGGAGTTGTTCATATATCCTTTTTTTTGCAATATTGAAAAATTTAAGACTTTTTAGAAAAAAACAGTGAAATTTTAAAAATTCAAATGAACTTGAATAAATGAAAATATCATACTTTGGTAACAAACGTTGTTGTTATAATTTTCTACTATAATTTTTTTTAAATCATAATAAAAGGATATATTGGTAGCATGTCAGTTTGAAGAGGGAATTGTTGTTAAATTATTTTATATGATAGACAGCTTTGTAATACAAGTTGTTGAAAGACAAAATTGCAAGTGAGTGTTATTAGTTTTTGTTTAAAATTTTTTGTTAAATGAGAAGATTTTTTTTTTGCTATTTTCTTAACATTTCTTTAAGGTTTTGTTTTTAAATATTTTCCATTTTATTCTATTAAATAAATATTTAACATTCCTTTTGTTATGTTTTACTTCCTGCTTATGTTTCAATATTAAAGAAACAGAAAAGTACAACAAGAAAATTTGAATTTACGCAAGTTTTTCTTTTCTACAAATGCTTGGCAAAGCTTAAAAATATACGATCCCTAGTGCATAATTTTCTCCACTATTTTTTGCTGTTACCAAAGCAGCCCAGAAAAAAAAGGACAATTATATTATGATACCAAGATACTTGAACTGTTATATCCATTATTCGTTTTTTCTTTCTTTCTTTCTTATGCTATTTTTAACAATACTTTTGCCTTATAAAAGTAGAAAAGTTTTATATTATTTCCATTTCGTATTTTTGTTTTCTTTTTTCTTTTTCTTTTTTTGTTTTGGTTTTCAGTTCTATTTTTGTTAATTCTTTTGCCATTTTTTTTCTTGCTGCATTCAGCTTGCTGGTTAAAATTTATGATTATCGCTTTTCGGAGTCCAAGTGAGCAGAAGAACGAAAAAAAATCGAGGGTATAAAAGCTGCAAAGTGGAGAAGAGCATGAGGAGGGGTATTGTAATTTTATTATACAACTCCTTAGAGCCTTACAAAACTTACGGTCAAGCTATTAAAAGGACAAACTTTTTCAATGAAATTATATTTACAACACAAAAGGAAAACGAACGAAAAAAACGTAGAAAAATTACAGAAATAGGGAGAATAGCAACATAAGTAGGGGGAAAAAAGAAAAACGAAGACGTAACGCGTGCTTACTTTTCATTATAATAAACAGTGTAAAAAGGAAGAGAGCCGGTACAAGCGTGAAAAAAACCGGTTAATAGCACAATGGTGGGTTATATATGCTCTTTTATTTTAAGCAAGGATATCCGCTTGAAATTTTCATGCTTTGTCAGCCACACAGTTTTTATACATAACAGTATAAAGTAGAACGGGCAAATAATGCATTGAATTATGAAAAGAAAAGAACGGGATTTATATGTATAACGGCAAGCAAGTACCTTTAATAAAGAAAAGGATATTATATATGAGTATATGGCCAAGGAAATGATATGAATGAAATTATCATGCACAATAAAAAAATATAAAAGAAAAAAAAAAACAAAAGGAAAAACAATAAAATATGGCAAACAATAAAATAGTAATAAAAGATAAAGCAAGAGGAAAATAATGATTTAAAAAAAATTAAAAATAAAAATTGAAATTGAAAATAAGGCTACATAAACGCCCTGCTTATATTAAATGCAATTCAAATGAACATTCAATAGTTAATACTTATATTATATACAACAAGCTGTGACTTAAGTAAAACTACATCGTATTCCAGTGAAGTAAAACATATAGCAGTGTATTAAGAAACACACCGCAAATGAAAATTTAAAGAAATCAAGTCAATTAAATCAAAAACTGTTCACATTTGGTAAATTCTTCTTTAAGTCATAAAAAAGGATATATGGCGAAAATCTTTAATTGAAATGATATCAAAATAAAATTCAGCCAATTAATAGATAACTGACTACTACGAGTTGTGGCGTAATTCAAAATCCTTTTTGTATGATTTTAACCGAAGAGAAAAAATGATTAAAAATATATTTTTTTGTCAGTAAACAAGAATCGAGTTTTTCTGACAGAAGCAGGCGAGAATTAAAGTATAGTCGTCTACGCTGATAATAATACATAAGAATTCTCACTTAGGTCAGGTAATCAGGCAACTTTAAATCAAAGATTTTAAAATTTCCAACAAATTTTTTATTCTGAAGAAAAACGCATATTTGGTAAGGCCTCCTTACCTTAAGGAATAATAAAATAAAATTTGGGTTGTTATTAGCTTATGATGTATTGCAGGTTGTAGTGCTAACAAAATTAGAGAAAGAAAAAACTTAAACCTTTTCAATGAATTTATTTCGAAAATTAAACAAATTAAATAAAAATAATTCAATTTTGGGTATAATTTTTTTAATATCAAATAAAGGATATATGGCGAGCTTCCTTATTTTGAATGGTGAATGTATAAAATTTGATCAGTTTGTAGACTATCATATACTATAAGTTGTGGCGTAATACGAAAGTAATTTATTTGTCTCCTTTCCTTGAGAATTAAAACTTAAGTTCAGCCAACTTATTAAAAAAAAATTAAACAAGAATTTGTTCTTAAATCTAGTCAATAATGCTAACATATTTAAGTAAAAAAAGGATATATGCAGGGCATGTAAGTGAATACCCTCAATGTGCTGATATTTTGTCCAATGGCAGTTTATACATTGTCTCAGATTGTAAGGAGATTATTTATTAATTTTTCTTTTCTGATGCCATCCAAAGATTTGTGAAACATTTATTAAATGAAAAAATCGCATGAAAAAGAAAAAAAAAATTGGTTTGTGGCCCAAAGTACCTTCCAGTTCAACGCTTACAAAATGTTCACAAATGTTTTTCAATCAATTTTGATATACACTTCACAGTTAACTATCAAATGCAGACTTTGACACTTATCCTTTTTTTGACTTTCTCTCTCTCTCTCTTTCTAGCATACTCTAAAGATACAAATATTGTGGCCAAAGTCAACAAAACATTACAAAAAAAAAAAAAAAAACAGGAATGAAAAATAGTAGCAAAAATATATATAAAAATAAAATATGAAAATCATTTGGCCCCTATACCCCCTCTCACCAAGTAAAAATGGAAACCTCTAAAGAACTCCACAACAAATTTGCAACAATACAACAGAGTAACAAAAGGAAAAATCTTTAACAAACTAACCATGAAACATACAACGAAATGATTGATGGCAGTAGCCAACGGAAAAGAAATAATAACCAAAAAAAAAAAGAAGAAAAAAATACCAAAAACAACAATATTTTTGATTTAAAATCAACTGCAACTGTTTAAAAAGGGTCATGTTGGCCGTAAAACAGATGAGGGAGAGATTGGACAATGAACTTTTGCCAAATAAAATACTTGGCTATACAAAATTTACTTGCTGGGGGTACAAGTTTATTATAAGATCCTTTGGAGAGCAACTTGTCACAAAGATTCCTTAGTTTTCTGTTTCTTGTTTTTTTTTCATGGCAAATAAAAATGCAAATATTTCTGTGCTCCCTGGGAGAGCTTAACATATATGGGTTATTAAAAACAGGAATAATAAAAACGAAAAAGTAAAGTGTTATTTGGCCATTATACATTACATTGGCTTAAGATGAAAAAATAAAAAAAATATATACAGAGAATAATGGCTATAGTGGGTGCAAAAATTACATCTATAGAGACACACCCATAAAATAAATGCTGCCATTTGTAGTAGTGACATGTAATGTCTGTGTAAAAATATTTTTTCAACTACAAAAAATCTAATAAACAACTTGTCAAACATTATTTAATGTATAATGGGTGCTGAGAGCAAAGTTTTAAAATTTTTCTGAAAAAAAGGATATATGGCGTGATTTTTTATTTGTTGACTTAGAATCTTGAAATTTTAGGAAAAATAATGGTAAAGAAAAAATGTGTTCAAAGAAGCAGAAAAACTGAAAAAATTGAAAATTCCAAAAATTTTTAATATTTTTTTACAATAAAAATTTCTAGAACCATACGATTTCCATCAATTCCAATTACACTACGACAAGTAGTAGCTTGAGAGGTATCGTTGTCTAAAATTTCTAATGTTTTCCTGATTTAGAATCTTGAAATTTTAGGAAAAATAATGGTAAAGAAAAAATGTGTTTAAAGAAGCAGAAAAACTGAAAGAATTGAAAATTCCAAAAAATTTTGAAATTTTTTTCATAATAAAAATTTCTAGAACCATGCGATTTTCCTCAATTCCAATTACACTACGACAAGTAATAGCTTGAGACGTATAGGTGGCTAAAATTTCTAATGTTTCCTAGCAAAAATCAAAAAGTTCTTCATATATCCTTTTATTCAAAATACATAAAACTAGCATATTTTCAATTATTTTTGTATGTTTATCATTTATTTTGGACTTAATATTGCATATGATGGTAATAACCCACTGATTGAACAAACATTTTTAGAAAAAACAATAAAAAAAATATTTTTGATGTAAAAAATCTTCAAAAATTAAAAAAAATAAACCCTTTTTAATGTATCAATTATCCTGCATATAAGTTCAATTAGAAATGATATTAATTACCTAAATTAGTACAACATTTTAAATTTCTTGGATTTTCCTTCAACAGTTTAAAAATTGCTTTTAAATTTTAAATCAATTCTCATTCAAAGCAGAACAAAAAAAAATGAAATTTTTTGTTGCTCTCAAACTGTCATACCCAGTTTCATGTTTATTATGGCTGTTGCTGTTGCTGTTGTAGCCTGAAATTCCATAGATACTATACAACATGGTATTTGGTTTGCTTGGACTAATATTGTATGCTTAACGCATACATAAGTCTGTTATTTGTGTAGTAGCAGTAGTGGCACAGCAGCTACTGCTGCTATTGTTGTAGTAAAAGTAGGAGTAGTATTAAATGTTGTTGTAGTAGTTGTAGTTGTTGCTATTGTTAGTTTGTTTGTTTGTTTGAATGTTTAGTTATTTTTTGATATTTCATCCCAGGCACATCAACAGCAACTAAACTAACACAATAGCCTCTGTACGGTGCTGTCTCCTGGTCAACAAACAACTACAACAACATTCGGGTATCAAAACCTCTCTCTATCGCTATGTGCGTGTGTGTGTGTGCGTGTATGTGTAGCCACCTACAACCTTATAAACTACAATGTAAGCTTTAAACAAAATATAACAACAATGGCTTCTGACATATTTTGAATGAAAGGCAAAAACTGCACAAAAAAAAAAACGAAAAAAAAACGGAAAAAAATTTGAATCATGCTCAACTAGAAATATTTTTCTATACGCTTGTTATTTTTAGGAGAGGAAAAAAAAGAAGGAAAAAGTATATACAAAAACCCAAAGACTTACTACGGCTACGGAGACCATAACAGGATGAGTATTTGGAACAATGCGTTTAGAACGTCGTACATCATTTGTATATGCCTGTAGTTGAAAAAATAAAGAACAACAAAAAAAATTCAGAGTAACATGCACACAATATCTGTGTTTATACCATATAGAATCATATTTTCTTTCTTTTTTTTTTGCTGTACAAGCTTCAAAGAGAGTGCATGACCTGTACGTGCATCCTTTTAAGCCTTTTGTCTCGTGTAACAACACACAACACACATCTAAAGCTGCAACTACAGCAGCAGACGAGTCAGCTCAGCAACAATGGTCAACTCTAATGGTCACAGTTATAATAAAAAAAAAGAAAAATGCGAGAAAAAAAAATTTTTTTTCCTCAAACATTTATGAATATACGGCGTACATGACAACATTGGAAGAATGTTTTAGCTGTCATAAAGCGCTGTGGGTGGTGACGTCAACAACATCAAAATCAGTATCAGCAATAACAACAACAATAACAGGCAAAGCAACAGCAATAATAACATCAACATCGACATGAGTAAGCAACATTAAAAACAGCAACAGCCATAGCCATTGCCATAGCCATAGCAATAGGAAAAGCAGAAAAGCAATAGCAACAGCCTTAACTCAACAATGTGTAATGCAATGTCAACCGGCCAAACGTTTCAAACAAGAAACAACAAAAAAAAAAAACACAACGAAAAGATAGACACACGGTGGGTCATTTAGACAAAAATACACACTTATACTAACAACCATAGGCAGAGTTATTCATACAGCCGATCGGTCAGCTTGGCCTGACAACATCAGTTTATGTCACATGATGTGTTGTCGTTTGATATTGAAGGCGGCTTAAGCTTTTGTAAAGTAAACAATGGTCACACAAATAACACACGCTCAAACGCACTTACACATACCAAATATACACACTTACATACACCCATACACTTACGTTTACACCCTAGCAAATATGAATGCAAAAGGATTTATTTCTTTATATACACCCATATCCCTCTCTCTCTCTCTCTCTCTCTCTCTCTCTGTTGTAGATACCTATACATATACAAATGTGTATATGAATAAACAAATATTTATGATTTTCAAAGCCTGATATGTGTGTATAAAACAGAGAGTAGGGAGTGTATGTGTGTGTGTGTATTTTAGGGTTTAACTAAGAATCATGTTTATGTAACTATACGCATACAAATATATTATCTGGGTGTTACAAATACAAACAGATTTTTCTTAAAGTTTCAAAAAAATATTGAAAATTTAAAATTTTTAGAGACTTCCAAAAAAAGGATATACGAAGAACTTTTTACTGAGTAAAGAGAAAGAACTAGAATTTCGTTATATGTTTCTACACTAATAACTGCTTGTCGTGGTTTTAAAAAAATTTCGAAAGATCCTCTGGAGATGAAAAATTTTGAGTGCGAAAAAAAATTTTTTTTTAAGATAACTTATTTAATTGACCTTTAAATAATACAAACTAACAAAAAATATTAAGAAAAAATTAAAATCTGTGCAATTTAAGAATAAAAAGGAATATTTGCTAAGCAGGATCTTTAACGATTCAAATAAAGCTTTAAATTTAATTAAAAAACTTAGTTTTTAAATGATTTTTAGAATTAAAGATTTAAATTATACTATAAAGGCAAGCAAAAAATATTGTTTAAATGCTAAATATGATGAGTTTTTAATATTTCTTTAAAAAAATTTAAATTGAAACCTTTTTCAAACGTGTTTACTTATATTCTGGGTTAATTATTTAAAACTTTGTTAAGGTAAAAACAGAACAGAATGAAAACAAACAACAAAAAATGAGAAAAAAAAGTCCTTTAAGTAACAACTCTAATGTTGTCTGAAAACTTTATAAAAATCTCGTTTAGATAAAAGTCATTTTGAATTTTAATAACGTACAGTGAGGGAGAGACAGAGAAGAGGAGAGGGGAAGAGAGATGGATGGAAAAAAATCCTGCTACACAACAAAAGACAGATAGACAGACAGACTGAGAGACAGACAGACAGGTAAACAGACAGATAAGGATATTTATTGCAGGGTTTTAAGTACTTATGAGTACGGCAACAACGGCAACAACAGCAACAACAACAACTCATCATCATCATTATTATTATTGTCAAATGACAAATAAAAAGCTCAAACAATCCGCAAATCTAATTGTAACCAACAAAAATCATATACAACAACAACAACAACAAAAACTAAATGTTGTTGTAGTAGTTGTAGTTGTTGCTATTGTTAGTTTGTTTGTTTGTTTGAATGTTTAGTTATTTTTTGATATTTCATCCCAGGCACATCAACAGCAACTAAACTAACACAATAGCCTCTGTACGGTGCTGTCTCCTGGTCAACAAACAACTACAACAACATTCGGGTATCAAAACCTCTCTCTATCGCTATGTGCGTGTGTGTGTGTGCGTGTATGTGTAGCCACCTACAACCTTATAAACTACAATGTAAGCTTTAAACAAAATATAACAACAATGGCTTCTGACATATTTTGAATGAAAGGCAAAAACTGCACAAAAAAAAAAACGAAAAAAAAACGGAAAAAAATTTGAATCATGCTCAACTAGAAATATTTTTCTATACGCTTGTTATTTTTAGGAGAGGAAAAAAAAGAAGGAAAAAGTATATACAAAAACCCAAAGACTTACTACGGCTACGGAGACCATAACAGGATGAGTATTTGGAACAATGCGTTTAGAACGTCGTACATCATTTGTATATGCCTGTAGTTGAAAAAATAAAGAACAACAAAAAAAATTCAGAGTAACATGCACACAATATCTGTGTTTATACCATATAGAATCATATTTTCTTTCTTTTTTTTTTGCTGTACAAGCTTCAAAGAGAGTGCATGACCTGTACGTGCATCCTTTTAAGCCTTTTGTCTCGTGTAACAACACACAACACACATCTAAAGCTGCAACTACAGCAGCAGACGAGTCAGCTCAGCAACAATGGTCAACTCTAATGGTCACAGTTATAATAAAAAAAAAGAAAAATGCGAGAAAAAAAAATTTTTTTTCCTCAAACATTTATGAATATACGGCGTACATGACAACATTGGAAGAATGTTTTAGCTGTCATAAAGCGCTGTGGGTGGTGACGTCAACAACATCAAAATCAGTATCAGCAATAACAACAACAATAACAGGCAAAGCAACAGCAATAATAACATCAACATCGACATGAGTAAGCAACATTAAAAACAGCAACAGCCATAGCCATTGCCATAGCCATAGCAATAGGAAAAGCAGAAAAGCAATAGCAACAGCCTTAACTCAACAATGTGTAATGCAATGTCAACCGGCCAAACGTTTCAAACAAGAAACAACAAAAAAAAAAAACACAACGAAAAGATAGACACACGGTGGGTCATTTAGACAAAAATACACACTTATACTAACAACCATAGGCAGAGTTATTCATACAGCCGATCGGTCAGCTTGGCCTGACAACATCAGTTTATGTCACATGATGTGTTGTCGTTTGATATTGAAGGCGGCTTAAGCTTTTGTAAAGTAAACAATGGTCACACAAATAACACACGCTCAAACGCACTTACACATACCAAATATACACACTTACATACACCCATACACTTACGTTTACACCCTAGCAAATATGAATGCAAAAGGATTTATTTCTTTATATACACCCATATCCCTCTCTCTCTCTCTCTCTCTCTCTCTCTCTGTTGTAGATACCTATACATATACAAATGTGTATATGAATAAACAAATATTTATGATTTTCAAAGCCTGATATGTGTGTATAAAACAGAGAGTAGGGAGTGTATGTGTGTGTGTGTATTTTAGGGTTTAACTAAGAATCATGTTTATGTAACTATACGCATACAAATATATTATCTGGGTGTTACAAATACAAACAGATTTTTCTTAAAGTTTCAAAAAAATATTGAAAATTTAAAATTTTTAGAGACTTCCAAAAAAAGGATATACGAAGAACTTTTTACTGAGTAAAGAGAAAGAACTAGAATTTCGTTATATGTTTCTACACTAATAACTGCTTGTCGTGGTTTTAAAAAAATTTCGAAAGATCCTCTGGAGATGAAAAATTTTGAGTGCGAAAAAAAATTTTTTTTTAAGATAACTTATTTAATTGACCTTTAAATAATACAAACTAACAAAAAATATTAAGAAAAAATTAAAATCTGTGCAATTTAAGAATAAAAAGGAATATTTGCTAAGCAGGATCTTTAACGATTCAAATAAAGCTTTAAATTTAATTAAAAAACTTAGTTTTTAAATGATTTTTAGAATTAAAGATTTAAATTATACTATAAAGGCAAGCAAAAAATATTGTTTAAATGCTAAATATGATGAGTTTTTAATATTTCTTTAAAAAAATTTAAATTGAAACCTTTTTCAAACGTGTTTACTTATATTCTGGGTTAATTATTTAAAACTTTGTTAAGGTAAAAACAGAACAGAATGAAAACAAACAACAAAAAATGAGAAAAAAAAGTCCTTTAAGTAACAACTCTAATGTTGTCTGAAAACTTTATAAAAATCTCGTTTAGATAAAAGTCATTTTGAATTTTAATAACGTACAGTGAGGGAGAGACAGAGAAGAGGAGAGGGGAAGAGAGATGGATGGAAAAAAATCCTGCTACACAACAAAAGACAGATAGACAGACAGACTGAGAGACAGACAGACAGGTAAACAGACAGATAAGGATATTTATTGCAGGGTTTTAAGTACTTATGAGTACGGCAACAACGGCAACAACAGCAACAACAACAACTCATCATCATCATTATTATTATTGTCAAATGACAAATAAAAAGCTCAAACAATCCGCAAATCTAATTGTAACCAACAAAAATCATATACAACAACAACAACAACAAAAACTTTGTTGCTGTCATTGTTTATATCACAACAGACACAGATACATACGTATAATCTTTCTTACATACAAAGTAATAAAAAATTCGTTGGTAAAAGTACATAAGTGTGCTGATATTTTGAAATTATAAGCAAAACAAAAGCACAGAACTATAGAGAGAGGAATGAAGGCAGAACAAAAAAAACAAAAACCCGAGAAATACTGACATAAAAAGATCTAAAAGATAGCCTTACAGGTACAAAAACAAAACGAACTACATAGGAAGACAACGAATTTGTTAGGAGCTGTATGTAGAGAATGGAAACGTTTTGTAATGATATTCTACTACCTTACTGTAGCATAACATGGGGAAACTTGTTAAACTTTCAAAAAAGTATTTTGCTATTGCCACTCATGTTTGTTACATAGTTTACAATCGAGTTAAAAGTACGTTTTCTTCCATTTTTTTCTTTTTAATTCAAAGTCAGTATCTCTTAGAGAGTCTACAACTCCGGCACTCTAGTTGAGTCGACTACTTAGTGAGGCAACAAACACTTAACAACCCAAAACAACTTCCTTATCGTTGATAATACTTTGTTTCATTATATAATTTTACGTTTTCATTCGTTTTTTTCTCTCTGTATTGCTCTCTATACTGTTGAATTTATTGTTGTTGCTTCAAATGAAATGAAAATGAAACCTCATACTATAGCTCAAATAAGCTGAACGATTTCAACGAGTACTACACCAAGCACTTGATTATGATGAATGTTGTACAATTTTTTTTGCTCATCTCTCTCTCTCTCACTCTCTTTCTGCCTGTATTTATTTGTATTTTGTTTTGTGTAAGAGTTACAACAGTACTTATGCAATTATGACTTTATCCCGTTTTTTCCCCGTTCTTTCTAACACAGTGCGTTTGTGTTCCTTGTTGCAGGGAGGATACACAAAATGATACAAAATAATTGCAAGAAAATAGGGAAAAAGAAAACAGGTTTAATAGCAGCAGTTGTAGAGTAAACCTAAAAGTAGGCAATATTTTTTAATGTTTTATAAGCAATAAAGTATGCTACATTTTTTAAACAACTTTACATATATACATACATACATAATTGGTTATTACAACACTTTAGTAAGGATTACGACCTAGTTTCTCACACAACTTATGTTGTGCGTGTTAATTTCATACATGAGTGGCAGGACCTACAATTTAAAGTCTATTTTGAACGACAGATTTTTTGAGGAACTTTTCATGGCAATTTTATTTACTCTGATAGCTTTTTTTGCCAGAAATCTGTTGAGATGAAGTCGCCAAAATATTTTTAAAAATTTTGTTTAGTTGGAGATGTCTGACGTAAGGTTTCAACCGAGGTCTCCTGTCTAATAAGCCAACGCACTACCTGCTAGACTATGGCGGCCTGTAGGGTTTATAAAAGCTTAACTTTTTATATTTCAAAAGTAAGTTGGCTTTGCAGACAATAATATTATCTTGTTTATTGGATAATAAGCCCGAGACATGCCTGATGAGATGCCTTAGAGTACTGCGAAATCCGTTCAAACTTTATAGGGTATTCCTATAATGTCTAGCACTAGGATGCATTAGCACTAGGATGCATTAGCACTAGGATGCATTAATGACCCACAGTTAATAAGAATGTGTTCCGATGACTTATTCTCATTGTAGCAGAATCCACATGTTGGACACGAGACAACCTCAACTCTGAATAAATGTACTCTGAGTCGATAGTGCCCTGTTGAAAGACTGGTTAGCAATCTCAGGTTATTTCTGGATAGTCTGAGGCATAACTAAGATCTCCTCTTTTTGTAGTTCTTTAACAAGGTTTTGATTGCCTCAAGCACACTTGGTTTGAGAAGTCTTTCCCTGTCTTTATCCTCAACATGATTTTTTAAGCAAGCGCTCCTACTCCACAAAAGGGTTTTGGACCAAAAATTGCCAAATTCCTGGTGTATGAGAAATGTGTTTCTATCGAATGTTTGGCTCAGTGGTATGAGGACCAACCAAAGGCCATATAGGAAGAAGTTGACAATGCTGAAAGATGTACTGTTGGATGGGGTTTTGTAAGACCAACATTACGGCCAATGGGCCAAGATGCTGTGTGATTATTAATGCACTTTTTTGTCGCCAATGTGGAAGTATTGAACTTGATCCTATTAAAAGACGGGTATTTTAATACCTCCAGTAGCCAGTTATATTCATGCATTGTATTGTGTTGGAATTAGGAAAATAGGTAGTGAGCAAAAGCAAAGAGGCAGCAGTGTTTGTGGACGTCGGGTTTGAATCATTTTATATGGTAAGTGACAGGAAGAAACTCTGCAGGAATAGCACGGATTACGATTAATGCAAATGAAATAACAATTTTGAAGAACGGATTGGATGAAGTTAATCAAATCAAGCAGTTTGGCTTTAGATTCCAAAGTGCTTGGTTGCAATCAAGGGCATACCCAGGCAAATATTATTGACAACAGCAAAAAGGAATTGGAAGACAAGGGTTTTAGGAATTATTATCATTTTTTATTTAGATTCTGTGACGTCTCTGCCTAAAGTATTTTTTATTTATTGCTATTTTAATAAATAAGCAACAACATGTATTCATTCATTCATTCATTCACTCATTCATTCAAGCTCTCCTTGTCTCTTATAATATTAAATAAAACTGTAATGAATGAAAGAAAACAAAAGACGTTAAGGAAAATGTTTCAAAAGAAAAATTAAATGCAAGGATATGTTTTTATATATCCTGTGTGTCTACTTTTTTGTTTTTTTGTGTGCAATAATAATGTCTTAATAGCATTTATTTCAAGCTTCCTGTGCAGAAAGAGACAGAGTGGAATTTTTAAAAGAAGAGAAAAAAAAACGTTTGTGATTTTCATAATTGTAATTGCATCAGTATCGGTATGTATGTATGTATGCATGTATGTATATGAGTGGGAAAAATAATGAGCATGTTATTATCATTTATTAACAATAAGCTAAAGAGAGCTTAAGTCATAGAGAGAATTGGCGAAAGAAAATCAAAAAGGATAATATTCAAAGGAATTTAATTTAAACAAAAAAGGATATTAAATTTCTAGTAAATAGTGTTTTATTTTCATTTCATTTCAATTTTCTTGATTTCCTTTGCAGAAGGGATTTCTGTTTGACATTTTAGCTTTTCTGTGTGCATTTTTTATTTTTTTGCTTAGAGATGCTGATATGATACCCTCCTGCTTTACAATGGCTTTGTGAGAGAAGCTATAAAATTGTATGCAATTTTTTTTGTATGCTGTCTTTGTGTACAATGAATGTCAAATAAAAGTCACTTTGCTAAAGGACTTTAAAAGGTTAAACGTTTTCTTACATACACGTTAAATCAACTCACATATACAGCGACATGAGTTTAGACAGCTTAAATGCAAAAAAAGAGAGATAGAGAAACTACTTTTTTTTAAAGCATAACTCTAGGGGTTTTGCAGATAAACTTTTCTGTTATTAAACTTTAGTTTTATATTTACTGTTATTATTAATAAAACATTTATAACACCAGCTTTTGGTGTAATAATTCTTTCTTCTCCCCCTCTCTCTCTCTCTCTCACTCTCTATCTTTCTTTCTCTTTTTTTCATGTGTATAGGAATTTGAGTTTCTGTTTTTTTAATTAATTTTTGATGGTTGGTAACGGGCGGCAGTAAAATTTAACTGGCAGACAATGTGACGTTGTAATTAAGAAATCGCTATAATCACTAATACAAACACACTCATACATACATACACTCATATTTAAAGAGATAAATACTCATACTTTTACAGTGTTAAACAACAGCGTGAGTATTTAAGTATTGCAACAGATATTGTCACTATCATGCTATCTCCTCCTCTCTCTCTCTCTCTCTCTCTCTCTCTCTCTCTTCTCCGTTGTGGCTCTTATTATTTAATAAACGTTAATTACTTTGCTTTATTATTTCTCTCTCATTTTTTTATTTGTTTGTTTGTTTGTGTTTATGTAAGTGCGTGTAATTGTCTTCACATGTCTGCTACTACGTACATATGTATGTAAGTGTATGTGGGTGTGTGCGTGTGTGTGTTCTTATTAAAAGCCTTTTAGAGCAGCTGTTGTTTAAGTGTTTTTTGCTGTTCCTACAATACATTCACACAGTCATTGTTTGTTTTGAGGTTTATTAAATATTATAAAGTGGGGTGGGGGGGATGGAGTTGGTGGTTATACTCTTTCCTTCTCTGTACTCTTATTATTTAAGCCACACACAGCGTGAGAGTGTGTCATTACAATGACAATATTTCTCTCTCCCGGTAAGCAGTGTGAGTTGGGAGGGTGGCGTTTTATGAAGACTTTTTCTTTAATATCCTTTATAATTTTTTGGGGAATGTATGTATTCCTTACAGACAACAAATTTGTGCCATTGTTAAGTGTATTTTTATTGGTATAAAAATTAAATTTAATTATTAACAATTAAAAAATTATTAAACACACTAATAAAGTAATTGCCAACGAAAACAGTGTAGGCGCTTTCGTTATAGTCCGCTCTACTAAGATTCATGTACTGATTTCAAGCTGATGGCTTGCAAATTAAAGCTTATTTAAAACCTCAACTTAAATGCTGAGTATTAAGGGGATGTGGATCAGCGATTCATATGACCGCAGCAAAGTCAGATTCCTGCATAATCAAAAATGTGCTTCCAAATCACTAGTGCTACGCTGAGCATCAAAGCTAAGCTTATATAGACTTGTTAGAAATATTAAGTTACTGATTTGAGTCGAAGGTTGGGGATGTTAAAGGATGTTGCCATTTTAAATGAAAACTCTTGGTTCAAACTTTAGCTTAGACGTCTCGAAAGAAAAAAAGATTTCTGTGGGAGGACTCCTGTTGAAAGAGCTACAGCGACACAGTTTTAATGGCTATGGTTATGGCATTAGGTAGAGAGGTCATCATCCATCATTGAGAAGACTAAGAAAGCGCCATGAGACTGGGGCCTTAGAGCTAAAGTCACTTTATGGTGTACATGCCCGATGGACGGTGGGCGAACGCCAATGTCACTGCCGACATATAGACAGCATACGCAGGCAGACAGATGGCCTTACCACCAGTGCACTCTGTCCCTATTCATCCAAGGCATTATTTAGTCAGGATTACGAGTGGTGAGACCTAAAGTTTAAAGTCGACTCCGAACGACAGATTTTTCAGAAGCTTTTTCATGGCAGGTTTATTTACTCTCAGAGTTTTTGCCAGAAATCTGCTGAGAGGAAGCCGCCTAAGAAATATTTTTTGTATTTTATTTTGATGTCTGGTCTGGAGCTCGAACCCTGGCTTTACGTCTAATAAGCCAACACACTACCTACTAGACCACGGCGACTTCCAAGGCATTATTTGCTTCATTTAATTGGCTCTCTTTGACCTCTTATTGAAACAGAGGGCATTCCAGCAAATGATTTCTGCAGAGTTTGTAGATCTAAGGAGGAGAAAGAGACTACCTTTCACCTCTTGGGTCAGTGCCGTGCTTTTGTCATGAAAAGGCGAAGGTTTTTAGCCTCTCACTTTTTGAAATCCGTGACTGACTGAGCTCTTAAATTTAAAGATTGCCTTATTAGCAAAATATATCTTGAACACGGATTAGTTTCCTTTAGGGAATGTCTGATGACCGGATCGATTAGGGAATAATTGATCACCGGGTAAAATATTGACTGTGGTATCACAATATTCCTAAATCTTGGCCACATTATCTAACCTAATTAAACTTTGGAGGCTACCTCTTATGAGCCCTCTGACAAAAGCCCTGAGCCTCAAGTTTGTCTTTCAGAGCCGATTGCAGATTCAGCCTCTAATATTTTGACTTTAATTTTTTTTTTCACTTAAACCTTAAAGTATACTTTAGTTAGTCGCATAAATATTCTAATGCTTTCAAGAAAAAAGCGAAAATATTCTCAAGTATTATAATCATAAAGATGACAACATTTTTATTTACTTTTCTTATAGAAATAAAAGCGATTTTAAGATTTAATTTCTTTATGATGGCTTTGAGTTTATTATTCTAAGGACTTTATTCATTTTGTTTTCATTTTTGTTTTTTTTAATTTTTTTTTTTTTATTTTATCATCCTGGTGACTAAGTTTTACACTACTAATGTGCTGCTCTATCCTCTCAACGATAACCATAATGTCTTTATATTATATTGATTTTACGTAAATTAAAAAGAATAAAACCTTAGAGAGAGAGAGAGAGAAAGTGAGAAGTGAGAGTGAGTGGAAGAAAAGTGAAAAACAAAAGGTCCTTTCATGTTTATGTGTCCTGCAGAGTGACGTTTATTACTTAATGGCATTTTTTTTTGCTCCAACAAAATTTATAACGAAAACATTTTGAAGAACAGACTTTTTTCTTTATCCTCCTTTTTCGGCTACTTTCAATATATTTTCGTTTAGTATTTTTGTTAACCTTAATGGCGATATGTAACAATGCCAGTGTGTGTGTGTGTGTGTGTGTGTGTATTTTTTGAAGTTTTATTATAAAGAAAAATTCAATCTTGATTTCTAAATTATATGAAGCGTATTTTGTGTGACAATTGGTGATTTCAGATCTTTTTTTTCTTCATTTTGTTTTTCAGCTGCTTTCGTATCACAATAAAAATTGCATGTCTTTTGACCACAAACATTAAGGATAATAGAAGAAATACAGCCAAGCAAGGGAAACCCACAAGATAATAAAATGTTTGATTTGGTTTTCTTCTTATTCAGATTCTTATAAAAATATTTGAATGAAATGGCCATCATTTAAGGAAAAATGGATTCTAGCATGTTATTAAGCAGTTTTAAAAATTGACAGGAAACAATAGCAATAAATATTTGATATATATTGTATAGAAACCCCTAGAAACTCCCAAAAATATGCTTTAAATTTTTTCAATTAAAAATCTTTTAAAAGTTGAATTTAAAACAACATAAATAATGACAGGAAACAATTAAAAATTTAATTCATTTGTTAAAACCGGTAAAAATATTATTATTTTTCAAATTCCTAAAATTATACTTCACAATTTTTCAAGTGACATTAATAAAGTATACGTTAACCAATAATTTAAATAACAACAGAAAACAGTGGGCCGAAAAATTTAAATCAATTCTTACAACCCATGAAAATGTATTAATTTTTAAGTAGCCTCAAAGTATGCTTTAAATTTTTTTGAAATGAAATTCATTTTAAATTTATATAATGTTCCTGACAGAGAATTCTAATTGACAACCTAAAAACATTATGACAGCCATCAAGATCACATGCGTTTAAATTTGTTATTAAAAATAACACTTTAAATATTCCCCTAAAATTATGTTTTTAATTTTTCAAGGACTGTAGAATATGCTTTAAAATTTTGTCTGCTAAAACCTTAAACCGTTTCTCTAAAATCATTAAAACTTTCACAAAAAGAAATTATTCAACTAATCCTTGTTATCCTTCCCAGAAGAGACACAAGCAGAAGCTGAGAAAAAAAAACTTAGAAAAAGGACTTTTGTTAAACTTTTTAATGAAATGAAAGTCACATCATTATATAGATTTCCTCTCTTTTCATATTTCAGCACACTTAGCTTTTTCTTGTGTGTGAGCCTAAAAGCAGACTTTAAAAAATGATTCACAGTGTAAGCGAAATGAAAAGAAATACGGAGACGGGAAACATAAAACAGCCAAAAAAAAAGAAACCCTTAATCAGCTTAAATTCACACGTATTGATTGAATTCACATTCATTCCGCTTCATTTTTTTTTTCTTCATTTATTTTCTTCTCTTGTTATACTGATCTGCCTTGATGCCTTACATTTGCCATCAATTTCATCAGTCGTAGTTTACTTCTAATGAATGAAATACACAAAAAGGAAAAAACTCTGTAATACTTATGGGTCCCTTATTGACAAAAGTTCAAAAGCATTATGGAAAAAATAAAAGAAAAAAGTACTTTTAAGAAGGCAGTGCAAAAAGAAACACAATTTTACTGCCTTTAATTTAAAAAATTTAAAGCCTATGCTAAGGCTGATTTCTGTAATACACAAAATTTTTTATAATAGACAGCAAAGCATGAAATATTGTTGCAAAAGGCAGTGGCAACCACTATAAAATTGTCACATTAAATTAGCAGAAAAGAAGGAAAAAGAACTGAAGTCTATATTTAGGCTGGGCTGATTGTTTTAAAACTCTGCAATCTGCATGGAAAATTGCGTGTTTAGAGGTGTTTAGTTTGACTTGACAAACAATATTAAAATAACGATTTGTTGTTTTACAAAAAAAAAATAAAAAAAAAGAAATGAGGCAACGGAAACGCACAATTTATTGTATGAACGTAGCTGAAGTACCTTAAAATTTTATTACTTTCCTTAAGAAAAAAAAAAATACATGCAAAAAATTTTTCTTCCTAGCTGGGCCTGTTATAGACCTCTTTAAAAAATTTAATGTCTTTTATCTTTTTTTTTTTTGAGTTTTAATAAATGATTTGCAAGGCAAGTAAGCGAAAAATTGTCATTTTCAAACGTTTGTAATAGGGCTGCCTGCCTACTTTTAACATGATTTATCAAATACTGAAAAAAGGAAGAAAATTAGGGAAAAAAAAACGAAACGCGTCTGAAGAAATATTGAGTTTTATTTGCTGTTGTAGATAAATAAAATAAACGGAAACGGAAATTGCAATTTGACATAAAGTCAAGTAAAAAAATCGTAATTTATAGACCAGCAAAGAATTACAAAAAAAAAAAAAAAATTCAAAGTAGAACATCAAAAAGAAAATAAAAATCAAATGTAGAGCAAAAAATAAATCACAAGATATACTATAAATTCTTTTCATTTTCAAGCCTAAAAATATCCTTCAATTTAGAACGTATTAAAATATTACAGAAGCAAATGAAACATGACGAGATAAATTTTTTTTATTAAAAACCTACAAATTGACTTACTAATCTATCATTACAAAGACTTCTATCACATCCTAGAATTATGCACCATTTTTTCTTTCGTTACTATTCACTGCCTTCTTGTCTTTAATTCGCTTTAGTTTTGTTTTATAATTAAAAACTCTAAGAGTGCGTTAAATATTTCCGTTTCATTGAGCTCTATACTGATATATTTAAATAATTTAATTAATATAAAGTAACTGTCTAAAAGTATGCTTTATTTTTTAAATGTTATGCTTACAATTACTTGAAAATCTCATCTGAAATCTTTTAATGGCTTTAAAAATAAAAATAAGTTTCCGAGAGAGTTTCTAAAATTGTTAACATGGCGTTTCCTAAAAGTATGCTTCAACTTTATAAGATTTAATATTAGAATTATAGAAAAATGCTACGAATTCTTTGTTAATATGTTTAATCGTCTAAGAAGATCTAATTAGAAATTTTTTAATGACTTTAAAAATTATAATAAATTTCCTAGAGTTTCTAAAATTGTTAACATGGCGTTTCCTAAAAGTATGCATCAAACTTTTTAATATTTAATGTTAGAATTATAGAAAAATCTTGCGAATTCTTTGTTAATATAACGAATCGTTTAAGAAAATCGATTTTAACCAAATTAAAATATTTATCTATGTTTTGTTATTACCTTTCTAGGATTATTTGTGCAATTATTTTTTCAATATAAAATTTTCCTAAAAGTATACTTTAATATTTTTTCCTTTGTCTAAAACTAAAACTATTACTTCTAATCAATTGATTGCTTGTTTTGAAATTGTTTTCTACATTTTTAATTTAATTTTATGAAAGTAAGTTTTGTTTTCTCGTCTAACTTGTAATAAACATTAATAAACTACCAACGTAAGCAAGTGTATACATACATACACGTGTGCAATATTTCATGACACTTCAAATTAAACTCATCACATTTTGTTTTCATTCTCTTTCCTTTTTTCATAATCTCTTTTCTCTTTATTTTATTTATTTTTTCTTGCTGTCATGTCAAGATAAACATCAATATGAATTAAAAAACATATTATTTCAACACTTGAGGGAAGCGTAATAATAAAAAATGCGAATAAAAAAAATAGGAAAGAAAAAATAAGAAAACAAAAGAAAGGACTTCATTATATTAAATAACGACCATTAGTTATAAGCAAACGTTTGTGTCTAGATAGTAAAATAACATAGAAATTAAGGGAAAAATAAATTTATTTGTTTAATATTTAAACAAAACAAACAAAAAGCAGGCAAGCAAACCATAAGAGGAGTTGAGGAGTAAGAAAGTGAAGAGAAAAAAATTGGCTTCAAATAATAATAATTATAGTCAATAAACAAATATGGCAGGGTGTATATCCCTAATAGTATGCCATATATTTTATTATTTTTAATTTCACTCACTCTCTTCTCTTTTCGACGATATTTTTATTTATTTAATAGCAAAACCATTTTTCTAATTGAATTCTGTTGTCTTTGCTTTACAATTTTACATAAAATATTAGTTTTAGAAAAGCCTCATGCTATGCTACATTTATTAATATATACAAAACCCCCTTTAATATTTAATAAACATAAAAAAGAAATATTCAGAAAGCGACCGAATGAGAGAAGGAAAAATGAAAACAAAAGCAATATTAAGGTGTGTCCTTCATTAGTTGTGGTGCCAGAAAGTGTAGGTGTTTTTGATAGATTGTATTATCCTTCCTTCCCCTACTCTTACTGCTTGCTTTTGTAGACACCCAAGCCTTTTATTTACAAAACAATATTGAAATTGTTATTGTTTGTCCTTTGCCACTCTCTGTCTCACTCTCTCTGTCAAGTATTTTAGTAATGAAATGTTAACAAAATACGATAAGATCAAGAATTGCATTATTGTTGCATTATTACTATTATTATTATTGTTATTGTTATCGTTGTTGTCATTATTGTTGCTACTGTTGTTGTTATTATTATGATTACAGCGATTATATGTTATTTCCTATTGTATATTTTTAGGCAACAACAAGTTCATACATACATGTTATACAGTTTAGTTCATGTTTATTTCATTATTATGTTTAGCGATTAGTGGTTAATGATTATAGATATTAAATATTATTAAGTGGAGGGAGGGTAGCCATAAAATATTATAAATAAATATTAGCCAAAAAGCAATTTCAGAGTAAAGCTCTTATCAAAAAAAATTGTTTTATTTGGGAGGATAAAATTATATTTTTGAAGCATACTTTTAGGGGGTTTTCAAATAAAAATTTCCGGTTTCATAAATTTATAGTGCCATATACATATATCTGGGTTCTACAACAAACTAGTTAAAATTTTTAATCGCATATGTTAAGGATTATAACTGTATAAAGAATTCTAAAGAAACCGCAGCTTCAGATTTTCACTATTCTTCACTATTTTTTTAGAAATTCACTATTTTTTGAGAACAAATTCGACAGGCTTTATAGGAAGAAGTTCAATTAAATTTTGTTGTATTTCATTTTTGAAGCATACTTTTAAGTGTCAATTATTATTTTTATAAGCATACTTTAAGGTCTTTATTCAATGCAAAATCAATCAAAAATTCATCTTGTTTTCTGTTAATCTTTTATATTTTGTTTATTGTAAATTTAAGTACGTTAGCTTTAGTTTTTTGAAGCATACTTTTAGGTGTTAATTATCTCTAAATTGTATCATTTCGTAGCTATACTGTCAAGTGCTAATTACATGACAGTTTATTAAAAATAATTAAAATATTTCTGAAAGCATTACATACTTTTTTTGCTTTGGAATATATTTTATTGTAGGATACTTTTAGGTTCTTGTTACTATACATGACATAACTTTTATACTTTTACATACACAACTTTAAAGATCTTATAAAAAAACCATTTAAATTAGAAATCTAACTTTTTTGTGGCATACTTCAAGGAGTTTAAATTAATTTTATTTGAATTTTGCTGATTAGCATATTTAAATAACTTGTTTCTTTAATATCGTTTTAATAATAAAAAAATGTTATTTAAATGCAATGAAATAAATATTCAATTTTTATTCTCTCGATTTAATTGCTGAGCAGTTAGTTGAATGCTCTATTGGCCATATTAAATAACACAGTAGTAGACTTTAGCTAATACAAACACATGGCTGGCCACTATTTTATGGCTGAGACACAATGATTTTATTGCTATGGATTGTTTTTAAATAAAATATCAAATACAACCAACCATACAATATCATACATTTGAATGAATATCTCGATATTAAACGAAGCATACTTTTGAGCATAGACATTAAAAACATTAGAACGAAAAGAAATTAAACAAAAAAGGCATTTAAAACATTTAGATTTGTTCGTTTTTAAATATTTGTTGTCTACTTTTAGGCATCATACGATTTGTGTTTAATGTCTATAGGATGGGTTGTATGCGAATGTGGGGGTGTATGTATATGAAAAATGGAAAAATTTATATCTACACATACATAGTTTATGTATATGTATTCTAATAATTTTTGTTTTTGTTGTTGTTTTGCTATTTTCATAGTTCATTGATTTTCAATTTGATAGATGTCTATAATAAATGGAAAAATAACACAAACAGAGATAATAAATATTTATAAATAAAAAAGAAAGAGACAGAGAATGAATAAAAAAAAGAAACTTTCTAAACATCAGTGAGTGTATGGCAATACAGGCTGTTGTAGGTTTCGATAACACTAGGCTCTTCACTCCTCCCTCCTCTTTCACTTAATCATACATTTATACAGAAAACATGACTGACAGACGGACAGTTATATAAACAGACAAGCAGATAGTCAATAGTCATTCATTCAGTTAAACACTTGGTTAGACAATTGTTGTTGTTGTTTTTTTAATGATTGTTTGTATTAGCATTAATGGTTTTTATTTTATCGTTAAGAGAACAGCATAAAGCAACAAAAAAAAAAAAAAGAATACCATGAAGGTGGTCTATTCTCATATGTTTGGTTATACCCAATAAGATAAATTCCCATATAAAGTCTGTAAACGAGTCTAATCATATCTAAACTCTACAGTTAAGAGGGCTTTATTAGATTAAAAAACAAATAATGCGGGCTTAGAAAATACAAGTCAGAGAGAGAGAGGGAATGGAAATTAATTTCAAATTAGCATATGTATTGAAAACATTTTTTTTCGTGCAATATTTACATTTAATTTAAACTTTGTTTTGTTATTTGTTCTGTTTTTTTTATTTTTGTTCAATCTCCATATATTAAATAAAATCACCTAATAACCTCCATAAAATATGCTACAACTTTTTGGTTCATATATTTTTTTTATTTTATTTGATTTCTTATCTTAATGTTTGAGTGGCTGTTGTGCCAAAAAAAAGGAGAAACAAAAAATAAATTTTTCGTTTTAATTTTTTTGGGATTTAATTTAACCCTCTAAAGACAAAAAAAAATGGAGAAAATACAGCAAAAATAAATGAAGCATATATAAGGGCTGATAGTTTTAAAATCGGTTGTAAACTGTAAAAAGTTTACGAAAGTGTTTTCAATTAATGAAAAGTTAGTTGTAAGACCAAAATTTAATTTTTTTGTTTGCATTAGGAGCGTACATTATATAGTATGTACATATGTACGTGAACAGGTCTATCAAAATTTTAAAATGACGGAATATGTATTACTGGCAATACAACGGAACCATACAGCACGTAATTAGTCCTTGTTTTTTTTTTAGATGACTGCCATTTGATTCTAACCTAAGCTTGTGCTCAAAATAATTTGTTATGAAGTAGTATTTGAATAAATAACTTTTATTTTCTAAATGTTCTTACTATTTCTAATAAATTTTGTTGGCAATCATGCTTATATCAAGAATTTCTCTTTTTGTTGCATATCTTAGGGTGTTTAAAAAGTTGTGAATGTAAAGTCATATTCATACCAGATACCGATTTGAATGATTTTGATGGAATTTGTATCAAGTTTTTAAATATTTTTAAAATTTCATGCAAATATTAGCAGAAATTTTAGACAAAAAATTTTTTTAAAGCATAATGCAAGGTGTTGGAGTTTTATAAAAAAAAGTATAGAATATATTAATATATTTATACGTTATTTAAATCCATTTTTATACAATATTCATATTTAAAATTTTAAAATTTCTTGTCATATGTTGCCTACTTTTAGGCATATTTTTGCAAAACCTAATTTTTAATGGGTTTAATCAAACATTTCTGAGTTTTGCTTTTACATATAATACATACATAAAAGCGTATGTACATTTATTAATGTATCTAAAGCGTTAATGAACTTTTTCATGCTTGATGGCTTAAAGTTCAGAGTTAATATTTGTGTTTGTTAATAAAGTACCCCGGTTGTAAAATACACAGACAAACATGTTTTTGTTTTTTACAGACAAAGTACATACATATGTATGTATTGAAAACAAACGTGTACCTTTATACGCAATATATGTATGTATGTATGTATGTGTATACAAGTTGGTTACAGGGCGTAGGACTGCTGCTTGTCTTGTGTTGAAATTCATATAATTTATCATTACAAGGTGATGTGTGTATAAGCAATTTTTTATTATGTTGATTTTTAATCTTTAGCAATCATTTTAAGTTATTGCAACAAGGGATTCCATATCATCTTTGTATAAAAACAAACGTAAAATACACACCCTCTCTCTATCTCACTCTATTATATAAAAAATAATTCTTCTTCGTTTTTTGTTTTGCTTCTTCAATTTTTTTACTTTTTTTTTTTTGGTTTCATATCTTTGCAACTGTTAAGTATGTTGTACTGACTAAGGGGAAAGCAGGTAGGAGAGACAGAGAGGGGGAGGGGTCGTAAGGAGCCTAGGTAATATGTTAAAAGATATACAGAAAGAAAGGAAATGAATATTTATGAGTAAGATAAATGATGTATAAAGGTATACTGTTTACTATGTGTGTGTGTATGCTTCAAAACAATTCTAATCTCCATGTAGAGGTGTGTGTTGTTAAATGAAAAGTTATTCCAAAAGGAAATATTTATTGTATATACCCCATACACATATATACCTATCCATGCATATATAAATTTTGTTGCCATTTCATTTATTTTTAGCAAGACAAGAGAAATAATGAAGTGAAAACAAAAGAAAAAGAAATTAAACACCCAATAAAATGTTAACATCACACATTACACTATAAAAATGTAAGACAATCTAAAATATACATATTCACACAATACAACACCTTAAAGTAGGCCATAAATTCATTAGGAAAAGCCTTCGTTATAGCCAATAGGCTGTAGAGGTGTATAAATAGTGTTTTGTAAATGTATTCGAAAACATTTAAGAATTTATTAGTTGGAGAATATTTGGATTTTCTTTTATTAGGTACGAAAAACAAAAATTATTTCTTTCATTAACCTTATGGATATGACACTCGGAACTTCGAAAATTGATAAGGACATTCTATTGAAGCTACATCTGCCAAATTCATTGTTAATTATTCAGTATTCCAGGGATAACTATTGACAGGAATAACTATAGACAGGAATAACTCTGGACAGGGATAACTATAGACAGGGATAACTATGGACAGGGATAACTATTGACAGGAATAACTATAGATCAAGTGTTTGCTAAATAAACCCTGGAGCTTGAAACTGACCTTAGGTTAGGTTAGGTTAGGTTAGAGGACGTGTACCTGTCAGTCAAGACAGGTATAGTACTCGGAGGTCAGATTGTACAACGTCCTAAAGGAGGGAAGGATAGTATAGGGGATAGGATGAAAGGAGGGTATATGGGAAAAGGGGGAAAAAACTGACCTTAATTATCATCAAAAAATCAACGTCTAGAAGAGGCCCATTTATGGATGAATGGCTAGGCTACTTGAACAAACAAAATTATTTATTTTGGAATGATACCAAAAACGCATGAGATCCAAGACTGAACCATGCAAGGTGACTGTCTGATATGGACTTTTCATTAGCAGCGTCATTGGATCGTATTTCTTTGGCCCAGCCATCACTGCCAATAGCGAGCACTATAGGTGAATGATTACCAACTTCTTTTGGCCTGAATTGAATGATCTGGATGCCACCGGCATGTGGTTTAAACAGTACGAATCTACGTGCTACACACAGCTTATGCCACATAAGATATTCTGCAGGAGCAATTTAAGGGCATGGTCATCTCAAATCGTGCGATTGAATCCGATCGACTTCTTCTTGTGGGGTTTTCTAAAAATCTCTAGGAATCTATTAACGGAAGTAGGACAAGAATTTTGCAAGCCAAATTTCAGAGTGATAACTAGTTTCCTTACGGAATATTATGCTGTTAGGTCGTTGATGGGAATCGAGGTTTGATCACAGTCAAAATTTCGGCAGCAAACGTGGATATAAAGAAATATTGGAGACGATGTAGCATCTCCTCGGTAGTTGTTTAGCCTTTAAAAGAAATAGGTTGAATACCCTATAAAGGCTTTTGCTTGTTTAAATTCATTGTCTAGAGTCGAGGGTTATTGTATAATTTCTCTGCCTGATAAACGTCTAACCTAACACATGTAATAATTGCTCAGTTGCCAGATATTTTTAGTATAATGGATTTACCCGTTCTTAAACCTTTCTATTGATAACACATCCCTGCATGGGTTTTGCAAATAAGATGGCTCCAGGCATTTTCCGCGCTGAACACGAATCTGGTTTCAAAAACTTTCCATTACATCAGGTTTTCGAGAAAAAGGGGGTTGAAACTCTTAAAAATAGCGTTTTTGGCCATTTTTGAAACATTGTAGAGCTAAACAATGACGTGCTAGAACCATCGCTATTGTCAGAAATTGACAATTGATCTTTGCTCTTTAAAATGAGCCCAAAGCCAAAATGTTTGCATGCATCCTTAAAGTAGGGGGTGGGGGTTTATGTCAAGGGGTGCAAGAGAAAAAGAAACACATTACGGAGGTCCTTAAAAATTAATTAGGTTTACTTTAAAATTGTTACTCAGGGGTTTTTACAGATCTTCATTCAGTTTTAAAAAATTTAAAATGGCAGATCCAATATGGCGGTCGAGGTTTATAAAAATTAATCAGATTTACTTGACCGCCATATTGGATCCGCCATTTTGAATTTTTGCAGGGCTATGTAATACGAGTATAGTGGACTAAAAGCCAATACCAACAGACACTCAACTATACAAAAAACAGCCCTGATTGCGTGGTTAACTAGGGAATATGGCATTGAATTTTTTTTCATGGCCAGAATATTATGAGGTCCTGTTAAGCCATAAGAGCATCGGTTGTAAGTAGAATGTGGAGAAGCTAATGATTTCACGGCTTTTGTTGTGATAAATATCCAATTGGGTTAGCTTATAGCCAGAGGAATATAAATGTTAGAAATGTTGTTATTATTGGGTAAAAGTTTTTCAATAAAAATCCATCATTTTGCACTCCACAACCTATGGATGTCTCGACAAAAGTACATCCAGTACAAGTAGCTCTACGGAAACTTTGCTGCTTGCTCTTAAACAGACTCTATAGTTAATCGACAAGGCACTTTTAAGAATATTTTAGCAAGTTTCGACCATAATGCTATTGAACTGTAGAGTTCAGGGATATTTTACTCATTACAATTAAGCATTGCAGTTATGTTGAAAACTTTGCAGCACTTGAAGGAAAAGTGACGCTATGAGGAGCTAAATAGATCGTATAATGAGCGAGCAGTTTTTAAAATATATTACATTTCACAAGAATACCTTATCGTACTTCGTAAACCCTACTCAATTCATTGGCAGCCTGCTTCTATATTCTCAATCAAATTAAAGCCAAATAGGAAAAAAAAATTATAAAAATTCTCATATATCCTCCCTTCAAATTAAGTAATTTGTAGAGCGAGCTAATAATGAGCAAAAAAGAAAAAAGTATGCTTTGATTTTTCATGCTTAGAACTAAATTAGGTTGTACACAATGTGAAGCATATTATAAAAAAGCTTTGTCCGACGACTAAAGCCATACAACCAACAATTGTTCAAAAATTATATGAATTACAACAATTGTAAAATGAAAATGAAATGTAATTTATTTCTCTTTGCTTTCCTTCGCTCCCCTCTTGTTATTCTTCATATCATAGAATATGACCTTTTAATATTTACAGCGAATTCAAAGCATTCTTATTATAGCTGATGTCGACTGTCGATGTCGATGTGGATGATGATGATGATGATTGGTTTCTGTGTAATAAAAACGTTCTCTTTTTTTTCTTTTTTGATTACATTTGTATGAAATTTAACAACAATTGGAAGTATACACGTACATACATACATCTATATATAGTATGTATATATACACAGATAAATATATAAAGTATATAATAATCATTTACAGAATGGTTAGAGGTTTAGAATTTATCAACATTTTAGGAGCTTCATTCAGTTAATTTTAAACCAACAAAAACCGTCTCTCTTTCCACCCTCCCGCCTGGTAATACCACCTCTACACCGAGGATAACAATAATGCTTTACAAACCTATCACTGTACCTTATTATACACAATGATGTGCGGGTTTTTGCCAAACTTGGAGGCAAAGGGAATGGAAATTGAGAATGGAAATGGTAGAGAGAGAGAGAGGAAACAAATAACTAAAGAACTTAAGCCTCCTTTAGAAAACAAAATGCTTTTATTTGTTCCTTAGATTTCTGCTAATAAGCTTTTTGTATTGTGCGCTCTTAAAGACATTATTGGAAAGCAGACAAAGCGGAAGGTGTGGGAGATGGAGATTGTGGGCAAAAAAATACAGAGAAATTACTAATAAGGTTATAGAAAATTGTTAAGGATATTGATGACTTTGTAAAAGCGATATAGAGAGAGAAGCGAGTCAAATGAAATACAAAAGAAAAACGTTATTTTGTAAGTAATTGAACAGGAAGACGACGACAATGACGATATGTTTACGTTGGCAAAACTATACATCTCACGGTTAATAAATTGTAATTGTATAGTGAAGAGATATTATAGGGTTATAAAATAGATTCAATAGAATTTGAAAAATAAAGTTCTCGATTGTTTGAAAAAAAACTAAAGTATACTTTTAGGTACTATCAAATACTAAATTCATAAGGAATACAGACCGAAGTCGAGGTAATAATTAAGAGTTTCTTTGGAAAAACTTACCTTTAGAAACCATTTAATTGCCCCAAAACACAATACAAAAACTAAACAAAAATTAGGCAACTTTTAGTAGCAATAAAATATAAAAAATCTGACTAAACTCTCATAATTTAGTCTAAGCTATATTGGTTCGAAATACGATTTATTTATCTAAGAAATTTGTAATGTTTTCTATTATCATGACTTAACTAAACTCTATAGCAGCTTACCAAAAAAATGAATGCAAAATGAAGTCTACTTTTAGGTTCAATGAATGGTCAATAATTGATTTCCGGAAAAAAAATATAAAATGGTGTTGGCAAAGGATATATTATAATAAAAAATGGAAGGATGTCTGAGAAATATGTAAAAATTTACACGTTTAGGCCAGTCACTTTCAACGGGAGAGGTCATTGATCCATGTCATTAGAAAAGATCGTTTACATCAAGCCATTCGACTCCTCATATATCCTTCAACATCAGTTCTAATTGCTTCGTAAGGGATGGCAAGAATTTCAGGCGTGAGTACTGGCAATAGGATAATGAGCGAAACAGAGGTTCTTATTCCTGCTTTAATTTAGAATTTCTGAAGACTTAGATATCGAAGTCTTATCGACGGTGTCACGTAAGGGTTGAGTGATCTCACGTAATTAGTGTGCCAACGAAGCAGAAAAAAGGAAATGTTTCATGGGCCAGTTTAATTTGAAGCTCGAGGAAGTCTGCTCTACTCTCCCAAAAGTGGTACGTAGGTAAGGTTGAATGAGATGAGATCAACCACGGATCTCATGCCTATTGACCTACCTAAATTGATTTGTACCTAAATCATCATGTAGGCTTGTTGTGTGCTCACAAACATATTAACTAAGTATTAAAATTTTTTGTTGCCTACTTTTAGGTTAAACAAAAAAATAAATTTTCTTAACATACTTAAAGGAATTGAAAAACAAAAAGAAAACAATTCCGTTTACATAATTGACATTAAAAATTACTTAAAAACAAATTAAAGCATATCTTAAGGATGAACACGACAAAAAAAAACAGAGAACCTAATGCATTTCAAATTAATACTTCGTGTTACTTTTCTTGTTGTTTCGCCTCATAAAGAAGAACAAGGAAAAAGATGAAAGAAAGAAAACAGAAAAAAAAACGCACACGATCTTCTTTATCAACTCAAACGTGCAATTTAGGCATCATTTAATTTTAATTTCATGCCAAATGAATTTAAAAATATTCTCTTCTGCCATTGCGTGTAACAACAGCAGAGCAGTGTGTGCATTTCAGTGTGTGGTGTGGTGGGTGGAACTAAGTTTCACATGAAATCCTTAAGCTACTCTCGTATAGTGTGTGTGTGTGTGTAAGTGAGTAAGAATGTTGGCAACAATTTGACTGAAAAGCTGTAAGAAAAACACGAAATGTGAACGTGACAACAACCTTACTAAAACGTCAAACTAAAGAGAGGAACAAATTACACATTATTATTGCTGTTGCTGTTGTTCCTTGCATACACCAGCATGTATGTTGTAAGATTGAATGAATAAGAATGAAATTCTTTTTTTTTTGTTTTTGTTCTTGTAATATATACGTACATACAATATAATAAGAAAATATATGTTTAATGGAAAAAAATTTCTCGTTTTTTGTTTTGAATTACGAAAAACTAAAATAAAAAACAGGAGGTTGAACTTGTATTTCTTTTGTTGTTGGCTCGAAAAAGACAAGAAACGAAAAGAAATGGGAAAAAAATAATTTTAATGATGAAAAATATCTTTAGCCAAGCCATGTAGTATTATTTGGTATGAAAAACAGCTTCACATAAAGGTAAGAAATGAGATTTAACATTAGAATATAATGTTTGCGTTACAAACACCAGAAAAAAGAAAACAACAGCAACAATAACACACTTAAAAAGAATACATTGTTTCGTTACCACAACATATAACATATGAGCGTAAGGGCAAGTAGTATATGGCATGTGTAACCTACGTATATAAATGAATATAAACTTATATTAATGTGCCTGGACTTGGAATTTATCACGTGTTGTTTGACTGTTTGGCAAAGTTGTGATAAGATTTTTCCACAACTGAAGAAAACCAAAATCTAAGTTAAAATTGATGAACTGGCATTTTGTTTCTATTAGAAAAGCTTTCATCGCTTTAATATAAAGACAAAGCAATATGGTTGAAGAAGAAAAAAAAAACATCATACAAAGAAATCTCAAAGTTTTTATACTAAAAGTATGCTTCACTTTTTTCAAGAAATTTTGTGAAATGAACAACAAATGTTAATACTTTTACTACAAATATTTTTTTAAATTCTAATTCATTTTAAATTTGCTTTAGAAACTGGCATTTTAATTAAATTACAATTTTCCAAGAACGCCTTAAAGGTATGCTTTAAAAATATTTAAAAATTCAATTTTAGAAAAAAAAATTTGCATCCACAAATTTCTCTAACAAGCCAGAACCAACTTGTGATAGAATATTTCACACAAAAATTTCCAGCAGAAAGCACTAGTGCTTTGAAAGGTTCAACTTTAGAGATTCTGTGGCAATTCACACGAAAGATTCTAAGCTCGGGAGTAGCAGTGGATATGAATTCTCTCATCTCCCTATTACAAATGTGTTTCAGGGTGAGGCAATGACCATGAGTCATGCAGCTAATATATAATCATCCTGAGGAAAGGATCTTATTCGTTTAAATATCTATACTTTCCGACCTATAAACGGCAATTATACCGCCTTCAAGGGAAACGATAACGTTTCATAATATAATAACTACTCTATGATTCTACTCCCTTGTTAAGGTATCAGTTATACGTTTCTTAAGGCTGAGTTGTTATTTAAAATATTTGCCTACTTTTAGGGGTTATTTTTGATAAACAAGACATTGTAATGTTATCCGCTACATGTTCACTAAGTTTACATAATTTTTTACACGCTGTCTATTTAACAATGCATTTCTTAGCTTGTCCAGATGTTTAAAAATATTGCCTACTTTTAGGAGTTACTTAAAAGATTTCCAGACTACCAAAATTTCATAATTTTCTCATGCTACTTAAAGTTTCATTAAAGAAAACAAATATTTTTACTTGAGTTTATATTTCAAAAAATTGTTGTCTGCTTTCAGGCATTGGATTTTTTTTAAATTACTTAAAATAAGCATGTGCTTCAACAATTTCCAGCAGAAAGCACTAGTGCATTGAAATGTTCCACTTTAGAGATTCTGTGGCACTTCACACGAAAGATTTTAAGCTCGGGAGTAGTACTGGGTATGAATACGTTTCTTAAGGCTGAGGTGTTATTTAAAAAGTTTGCCTACTTTTAGGGGCTAGTTGGATAAACAAGACATTGTAATGTTATCTGCTACATGTTCACTAAGTTTACATAATTTTTTACACGCTGTCTACTTATGAAATGCATTTCTTAACTTGTCCAGATGCTTTAAAAAAATATTGTCTACTTTCAGGAGTTAATTAAAAAAACTTTCAGGATACCAAAATTTCACAATATCTTTGCATGCTACTTAAAGTTTCATTAAAGAATACAAATATTTGTACTTGAGTATATATTTCAAAAAATTGTTGCCTGCTTTCAGGAGTTAGATTTTTTAAAATTACTTAAAATAAGCATGTGCTTCAACAATTCGATTCTTGATTCTTTTTTTTTCTTTTTTGGTTTGTAGTGCTGCATGACCTTTAAACTTTGTTAAAGGTTATTGTTTTACGAAAAAACAAGAAGAAGACAGAGAAAAAAATTAATAATAAGAAAACTTAATTGAAAACATATTTCCTTTATTTTTTTGCTTTGTTTTTAAATCCCTGGCAGTATTATATTCTTTCTTTATAGTTTTTAATTTTTGCTCTCAATTACTATCTTCAAATGCTGCTGTTGCTGCTGCTGCTAAGAAAAGAAGCGAAGTTGAAACCTTTCTAATCTTTGGCAACAAAATAATACTGATGTTGTAACCAGTTTCTCATACACAATGTACGTGTTATTGTTGGCACAGTTGAAACAATTTAAAGTTTGTTGCTTAATCCTTAAAGGAATTTAATTTTGCTTCTCTCTACTCTACTCAGAGACTCATATTAACAAAGTATTGGCGAGAGTAAGAGCGAGTAATTTTCTTAGTTGTGTTGTCTTGAATTCAACATTTTCAAAAATGAAATTAAAGCTTAAAAAGTTTTCTTTTATTTTTTTTTGGCAGCAGCCAAGAAAAAAATCCCAAAAAAAGAGAGTGGGAAACTTAACGAAAAGATTTGAAATGTTTAAATAGTTGTTGGCTGCTTTTCGTCTTCTAAATACTTTTCTTTTCAAATAGTTTTCCCTCTGCTTACCCTTTGACGTTCCCTAGCTTCGCATTTATTTTTCATTTTCTTTTTCAACGTTATTGTTGCATATAGCAAAAGGCTTTATGGCAAAAGTCTCAGCTTATCTTAAGCAATTTGCTAAAAGTTCTTTGCCTACATATACATACACACACACACTAGCTGTGGGTGTTTTTAAGAAAAGGACATTTTTGTGATTTCTCTAGGATATTTGTTAAATGAAATGTTCTTTTCTTCTCCTGCTGCGTTTTATTCTTCTTTAGTTTAGTTCTATAGAAGTCCGTAAATTTCGTTAGAATATCTTTAGTATTCTCTCACTCACTCTCTCTCTATCTCTATCTTAGCTAGAGCTTTTGTATAACTGCTACCAGTGCTGAGTTTCCATTTCTGATGCTGTTAAATGCCAAACTGAAAATGCAATTATTGTGACAAGTTTAATTGCTTGTGGTTAAAGCGGTATGGTTTCTTTAACTCCATCTACTGTGTATCCTAGTATGTATTTGGTTTGCCTTGTCTTTTGCAAAAAGATTTGATTATCATTAGTATTTTTACTATAAAAGATAAAAGCAAAAGGACTAACTCGACATTTTATTTTTACTTCTTTTTTTCTCTATAACTTTACAAGAAGTTTCGGGTTAAATAGACTTTTCAACAATTTTAATAAAAAAAATAAAAAAAACAATCGTAAAATAATTACATTCTTTAAGGAAAAATCAAATACCACAACTTCTGTTCAAATATGTTTAGAATTTACTATTTTTAAAGCCTACATTTAGGCTTTTAACAAAGTTATAGGGTGTGAACATTGTATAGGCGGCATTATCAGCGTACATAGTTAAAACAACATTTGCCAAGCCCCTGTCGCCAACGACGAGGGCTATATGCTGATGTCTAATAACTTGTTTGGCCGGAATTGGATGATCTGGACGCGAATGCCATGTGGTTTTGAAGGATCACGTCCTTAAGTGGTGAATAGGGGATAAGTTTGGATAGTCCAAGATATCGTCTAGCGACCACAATGTCTTTTCATGAGTTCACTGTGTTCATTAAGGAAACACAATGCGATTATTCTTTAGAAATCCAAGATTTCTCGTGTGCTAAAACCGTTTACGAGGATGTCCCCTCGCAGTACCGGCTCACGGTACTTCATTCTGAAGAAACAAATGCAAACACACTAATTAAAGAAGGGGATATTAAGGGACCTTTTAAAACCACTCCAATCCTGAAATATAGGTAGGGACATAGAGCCCTAAACTCTAGACAAAAGTTCAAACAAGACCGTCATTCCAGCTCAGATGATGGTTGAGGTCAGTGAGAGCATATCTAAACTCACGACCAATAAGAAGCAAAACAGCTACGTAAGCACCGACATTATCAGTGTTCTTTATTAGCGATGCACTTTAAATATCGGAAACTCTCTACTGAAAGTAATTCACCACTGAGAATTTAATTACAGCCATTATTTGCAAAATATTTTGCTTTTGGTGATAAGAGAAGAGAGTATTTGGACGCGGAATATTTTCTGTAATGATGCAGGTGCCTTAATTGTCAACCTGACGTTAGTGGAAAATCCTAACGGAGAACATAACAACCAATCTAAAAGTATTTTTGCTTCCAAAGAGCTTCTGTGGCATTTTAATAATTTCTTTACATAAATGATATATACTTTTAGATGTACGGGTACACATAACTATTTTACATTTTTTGTATAACAGTGATGTATACTTTTAGGTGTAAGGATATGTGGATAAAAAATAGATAATAAATCTTTAAAACGGTGAAGTTTTAAATAATTTAATCATTTCGTTATAAATAATTTACACTTTTTCTATTAATTTCGCTACCTAAAATTATACTACAATTTTTACAGCCTATAAGTATGCCAATGAATGTATATTATTTTACATATTTTGAAATGTGCTTTAACAAGACTGAATAAGTATTTGTTAAGTATTCCCTTGTATTACAACTAATTCATTATGAAAGACACACATAGAAAAATAACCACATTTACAAAAAAAGGCACTTTCACACTTAAAGAAAAAAAATTTTTAGAGTGTTATACTCAAGTTAGTTTAGATTTGTTTTGATTAGAATTAAAAAAAAAAAAAACTATTTAAAATAACAGTAATTTAAAGGCTAAGAATTAAGCATCATATATAAGAATGAATGAAAAGAAACAAAAGAAATCGAAACTTACCGCTGCGGCCTTCACTATCAGCTGGCTTGAGCTGTAAACCGCGGTTCATCTGGAAAAGAAGAAAAAAAAGATGTAAATAAGTTAGTAAAAGTTAGCATCCAAGAGAGATAATCTATGCAATGCCTTGATATATGCTACACATTTTAAAATACATAATTTGTTTTACCACCCTTTTTTGCCTGAAGGTATGCTTTAACGTGGCTATCTAATGAAGTTTTATAGCTTAAGCAATTTAAATCAATTTGACTACCTAACTATCGCTAGATATCCTGTGTTCTGTATAGCAGGACATAATCATAAAAAGTTAAAAAAAATGTTTACAAAATATGGTTGCCAGCAACCATATAAAGTATATTCGTATGGATTTTGTTTAACATTAAATTGCAAAGTAATTAAAATTGAAAAACCATTAAAATCAAGTATAGCCATACAAACACACACATAAACACACATTTATATACCCTAATATATACAAACGCGCCGCAAACATTTTGCAAATAACAGTTTTATGAAGACCAAGGCAATATTACCAGCTAAACACGGAGAGTGTTGGCATAAGGGCAAGAGTGTCAAATACACCTCTTAGACCTCGGATTGCATAAACACAGTGTAGATTTTATGTAACGGTAGGAGAGTAGGAGTATATTGCAGTGTGCTGCATGTATGTTTATAGCATTTCAATAATAATCAATGAAGAGTAATGTTTACCAATGGGAGACCAAACATGAGGCACTAAAGCATCAACACTAACGTCAACAATAATTTCGCAAAACCAAAATATATGCACTAATCATCATAGAGAGCGCACAGGAATAACAACAAAAAGCAACAAAATGTTAAACAGCCAACCAACCAATATTGCAATATAGCCTAGCCAGCCAACATAAAAAGCCGTCAACAACATTTAAACGACAGCAACGTAAGCATCACAGCAACTGCTGCTACACTCCTCTGGCATTACTCAACAAAAACAGCAAAATTTTAATGACGACAACGACGACAAGGATGACGCTTTTACTGGCAAAACATACGAACGACCGACCAGCTTTGCTATGAGCTGTTGTCCTACATTTACAAATAAATCCTTATACCCGTATACTCGCAAACACATACTCTCCTCCTCTCTTTCCCTGTTTCAATGGCTCTATGGCTCTTAAACCTATACAAACACGAGTACGTACATAATTTCGATATGACTCTGTCATGTTTGTAATTCAATTATGTTAATGACTGGACAACATTTAACGTATTTACATTTAATGCATAATGAATAAGTATTCATAATGTACCCAACCATACTCAGCTGGCTGGATGGCTGAGCTAAGCGTCAAGCTATACAACAGCTAAGGCATAGTAACTGCACTTGCATGCATCTACAGCTGCTACATACGTGGCAAACGGTCAACGAGTCAAGCCACTATATATTGAACCACTATTAACGGCGGCTAAAGTTTGAAGTACAGCCAGATATGTTTGGTGAAATTTTCCTTTTTAACACAAGAAAAAAAAAACATCCAGTCATCACTGCCACTAAATTCCACACAAAAACAAAAAACAAAAAAAAAAATATTTCCCAAAGAGCATGATTTTACAAAATCAGCAAAAACAGAAAAATAAACGAAATCGAAATCTCAAAGAGAGACAGAGAGAGAGAGAGAGAGTAAGAGAGAAAATCTTTAAACGTATGCAGCAAATTATTTATAAAAAAAACAGAAACAGAAACCGTATGTAACGTTGACATCAATGTTGCATGAAAACAAAACAACGCGAGAGTGGCAAAGAAAACCTAGCGACAGAGCACATTATGTGGCCAAAATGACGTTGCCCTGACATTGATTAAAATTTAATTGAAAATACAAAAATCGAAAACGAGAATGAGAATGAGAATGAAAAAAAAAATGAGACAGAAATTGTGCAACTCTTATGATCAAATAGCAGCCAGAAGGGATATGTAAATGGATTGAATATTTCGTTTAAAATTGGAATCACATTTAAATCAATTAAGCAGAAAATTCAACGAGAGTGCAAGAGAAACAGGATTAAAGCATATTTGCAAAAAATTCAAAGTATACTTTTAGGTAATTTAAAAAGCCATATATTTTAGCAAAGTTTTTGATGGTTAATAAACAAAAATTTTAGTTCCAGTATGAAATGGTAAATTGGTAATGTAATAAAATGATAAATTTAAAAAAAAAAATGATAAATTTTAAAGCCCACTTTTAGGGATAATATTTCTGGAAACTTTAACAAATTTTCTACTCTTCAAAAATATTGGTTCTAGTATGAAAACGTGTGAGAAAAGAGAACACTAAAATGATATATTTTTGAAGCACACTTTTAGGGATATTATTTCCGGAAACTAACTAATTTTCTACTCTTCTTTTACAGTTTTTTTTTTTTTTTTTTTTTGAGAAAATTCGAATAACTTTCCACTTGCTTTAAACATTACTTAAAAATCGAAAGAAACTAATGACAGCAAGGACGAATTATAAAACTAACACTAAAACATTTGAAGCATACTTTTAGGCATATCAACAAACATGAGTGAATTATTACAGACATCCGATACTTTTCGCATGGTTTGTGTCTTTAATAACTCCTACAGCATTTTAAAATTATATTCTTTTTTGATTAACTTTAAATAGGAATGGATTCGGAGGGTGTGGCAGAATTGTTAAAGCAAAATTCATTTGAGCACATATAGCGACCAGTTGTGATACTGGTTTTGATAATCAGAATCCGAACTTTGCATTTAAAGCATGAATTTCTTAGAATAATGCTGAAAGTCAATCTGAAACATTAATGAATTAGTGTTCAATACGAGATTATTGGGGAATGGTGAGCCAAGCGATAGCAATCTGCATCGAACCAGAAACGAGTATTAGCATTAACAAAGTCCTAATTTCCTCCTCAAAGACACTATACCTTTATTAAGAGCTATTAACAGACATCAAGCAAATTTTGTTTATTACTTTGAAAGGCCTATTGACACCTTATGTGTAGGATAAGACACCGTATAGGTGTCCACCACGGTCTCTCTGTGTAAAACGCATTCAAATTGTTAAAATTTTCAAGACTTTGGCGTAGAAATCATTAGTGATGGCATGCGTTATATCAACTTTGTAGAAAACCCACAAGAAAATATCTAACAGGGTCGAAACTTATCATCTCGGCAGCCAGTTCAAATCTCCTCCATGTGGGGAGACCATGCCCCCAAAATGCTTCTGCAGAATATGTAATTTAGCATACGCTGTATGGCATTGGCCTACAGATCATCTAATTCAGGTTAGTTTCATAATTTTTTTGTACAAATGTGGCTGGTATATGCTATTTTTCCTCAAATGGGTAACCTTAATTAATTATAAAGACTATTGCAAAATTGCTACCATTCTTTAAAGAGTATGCCTTTTTAGGTTTCATTTTTAATTTCCATTTTGCCAAACATTATGCTCTACAATGTTGTCGATTATTTAATAGACAAACATGTTCAATTGGTCCTTCCATTTAATTTAAAATCAATATCATCATGGCATTAAATTTTTACTATGCTACTAGAAAATTGCATTATTTCACAACTAAATTCTACGTTTTTTCAATTCTTTTTTTTGTTTTCTATTTTCTCTACTTTTCATTATTAGACTTTCATGCACTTAAATTCACTTTACACACTGGTCTGGTCTCCCTGCTGTACGCCCATGCCTCCATAACCATGCTCATGCATCTATTAACGTTTCGGCATGGAGAGTACATTTACTAAATGTACATGGCATCATAGTATTGGCAGTAATGTAAGTGGGGTACATGGGTATACATACGTACATACGTATGTATAGGGTAGACGGTTAAATAACATTAAGCAGCAGTACAACAAGCAAAAATGCTTTTAAACTAAATGTAATCAAGCGTTTAAGTGCAATAATACAAAACAAAATTTTCCAATTTATTGAACGCTAACAGCAACTCACACATACAGGCCCCACTACCCAATTTTATAAAGCCCCCACTAACACTAACGACCAAAAACCTACAACACATGTACAACATTTTAGCCAACAATCACAACCATATAGCCAGCCATACAGCCATCCAACCAACCAACCAACCAATGAACGACAATTTTTCATTCTATTTTTTTTTTCAACAATTTTGTATCACAGCTCGCACATAAAGTCTTCTGACTCTCGAATACTAACAAAATATCAATCATTTCGTTTACGAAATACAACAATAATGTTCAATACCAATACAGGGTGCTTAAAATACAACCAAAAATTTGAAATACGTTTGGCATTTTATTGACAAACAAAGAAAACTTTTGTTGTATAAATTTTATAGCCCACTGTAAAACAATTTATGCTTATAAAGCATTTTAAGTAATTTTAGTGTTTTTAACCATTTTATACTCAAAACGTAAATGTAATGTATAGGCTATGCTTATGACCAAAGGGACCGACCCACCAATCTATACCAGAGAAAGAGGAGAGCAGAGTGCAAGTGCTGTAAGAGCCCTGGCAGATAATTAGCACTTAAAATAGTTGCTAAAGATAATTGAGCTTAAAAATAAAAATAATAATAATACAATTTGGTAAAAGTTTTACCGCCATAAAGTATGCTTTAGTTTTTAAACCATTGCATGGTTTAATATTGTTATGTTTGATAAAAGAATATTGCATTTAATATAATTGAAAAGAGCGTATTTTGAAAACTAAACCAAAAAGTATACTTTAAATTATTTAATTTTTTTAAAAAAGTTTAGAGTGCCCAAAAGTATGCTATGTTTATTAAAGCAAAAGCAAAAGTTCAAAATAAAAAAAAAGTGTATAAAATTTTACAAACAATTTTCAAAATGTAAAGGATTAACAATTATAAACCCTAAAATATGCTTTAGTTTTTTCACCTTAAAGTGTTTCATTACTACACATAGAAACAGAGCTACAGCACGAATTTTCCATCTTTCACTGTTTCGTTAATTTGAAGGATCTTCAGCGTCGCGTATTCATTAGAAGACCGTTATCACGCTTTTCTATTTAGTATTAATGGGAATTGCGTTTTCTTCGGTTTACCTGAGTTACAAAAATCACCAAGAATTTGTACGAAAACGAACTTCACCATGAAAACACAAATCAATCGCTCACATCTTATGCTGGCGTGAGACCCATATGTATTTGCGGTTGTCCTTGAAAAGGTCACTATTAAATTATGCAAACAGAAGACAGGTATTCAGAGGGTCACCGAACGTCACCTGAAAGATAAGGCTGCTTGGCGTGCCGGATAAGACTAATCACCTCTTCTAGGAGTCTATAAAGGTCATACTAAAATTCAATATCAACAAGGACTCAGACTATGCGTAAACATTAAGAATTTCAGTTTGAATACAACTGAAAATCTGCTACAATTACGTAAAAAGCAAACCCAACAACTATTTAAATTGGTACGCAGGATCATCTCTCCCACAGGTCACTGTCTAAGGGACAGATACACAGGGATACTAATGCCAAAAACTTCTGTCCATTTTATAAGCCAATATCCATACTTAGCACCTTGTAGACATCACCGAGAAGCTTCGCAATAGTTTGACAGACCTAAATGATAGCCTAAGTGGGACCACTTTCTTAAGAGGGTATGCCTTAATGGGACCATCGTTCCTTGACATTTAATCAATGCATTTAACTTTGTGTCTGGTTTTGAGTTTAATTTAAGGAAGTCGGGTTTTAAGTCGAGATCTATAAAATTTGTGCAGAGGCACTTTCCCGCTAGTGTAACACAACTGATTCTAAATCGAATAGATGTTGGCTTTGGGAACCGCTGTGGTTTGCAGATTATTCCCAAACGCCTGCGATATACCCGCAAGAAAAAGTCGAACGCTTTCAAGTCGCATAGGTGGCCAGTACACATCAATCCACAATGATTTGGCAAAACAATCAAAGTAAATGACATCTTATTTGACAGATGTTGTTTCATCAAGATATAGCGCTCATCTTCAGCTGAAGTGTCATTCGTTTAGCCACGGAAACATTAATAAAATTGAATAAGTTTGGCAATAATGTTTATAAACATGTAGCAATAACTTCAATAAGTGATCAATTATGTTCGATGAAAACATTGTTACAGATGAATAGAGTTAACATGAATATAGGACTGTTTATTGTTAGAATAGAAATATTTCCTAATGCAACATGTACGACAATTTCGGAAACATGTTTTTAAAATTACGTGTCTAAACAATGTAATTAGAACAACTGAAGTATCATACGTTTAGTCTCAGACACATTAATAACATTAAATAAGTTTTTCTTTCTATGTATTAGCAATAATGTTTATAAGCATGTAACAATAACTTCACGAAGTGATCAATTAGGTTCGATCAAACATGTTCAATCTCATTGTTACTGACGAATAATGAATAATTTTTGGGTAAAATATGAATACAGAACAGTTTATTGTTAGAATATAAACATGTTCTAATGCTACATGTATAGTAATGATAGCAACATGTTGATAAGATTACGGGTTAAACAATGTGTATAGAACAACTAAAGTATAGACACATAAACAGTAATAAAATCGAATTAGTAATAATGTTTCACCAAGTAATCAATTAGGTTCGATCAAACATGTTCGATCACACATTCTTACTGACAAATTAAGTAAATATTAGAGTAAAATATGAATACCGAACTGTTTAATGTTGGAATATAAACATGTTTCAATGCTACATGTACAGCAATGCTGGCAACATATTTATAAAATATGTTTTTAAGCAATGTTTACAGGATATGTTTTGTTCACTGTATAATCGAACAAATATCACTTGGTGGCGCTACATCAACATTGAAGAAATCAAGAACGATTCTGAAAATTTCATTAGGGCGTAATGAATGTAAAAAGGCGATTGTTTAGTACAAATTATGGTCTGTAGAATCCTTCGACAAAAAAAAATTGCATTAGGCAAAGTAAATGTAAAGGATAATATGTAAATTCCACGCCGTATTCAACAATTGGACTTATCTTATGACTTATGATGGCATATCTATTGCATTTTGAATTGACCTTCCATTCTGATCATTCACAATAGCGTAAATATGCCCACAAAGTCCTTGTTGGAACAAAAAAGTATGTGGACTTTCGAGTTTTTCTATGACCTGTGCTTCAAAATTTTTTTTATTTAAGAATTTTTTGCCTGATTAATGCTCAAACTTAAGCTACACTTCTTGTACAATATTTTGCTACAAACCAAATGATTTATTTTCAGTTTTTTTCTACATTCTAAATCTATTCAAATTATTTATACTTTTGCTCTGTGAGCAAAAGAAAAAAGCGAGTATGAATTTTTTAAATTTACCATCTTCCCCCATCCTTAAGTTTAGATTTTTTTCATTCTCTCTTTTGACAGTTTTTTGGTCTTTGGGTTTTTTGTTGCTTGTTTTTCTGGTTCTATTTTGCTATTCTTTTGCTATTTTACATACTTTTAGTTAATGTTTACTAATTAAATGTTAATTTCTAAGTCATCCCTCTCACAATGAGTTTTAATTTGGGTTCGCCGTCATCGTCATCATCGTCATTATCATCACAAATTTTATATTCATTTGCTGTATTTTCATTTGGTCTTAATTTTAGTAGTCATGGTTTCATTTTTCCACTGGCATACACTGGAACACATACATACATAAGCTCATATATAGTCATTATAAACCTAAAAGTATGCAAAAAGTTTTTTTCCTTCTCTCTCTCTCTTTCGCTCTCTGTGGATTTGAACAACTGTATAATTAGTAAAAGCTCTATGTATTATGCAAAACAACAACTTCATTATATGGTTATAGTTTTAGATTTTATTTGAAAAACCAAAAACTGTGGAAATAAATTTTTTTGTACATTTAACTGGCTTGGCTGCCTTTTTGCCTTGATGGGTATTATTAGGGTATGAATTAAAAAAAAAATAAAAACGAAATATTACGAGTGTCTGTGCAAGTCTCTGTTATTTTTTTTTTCGGCTATAATGGGAAACCAAAACATGACTCTCTCCTCTCTCCGTAGAAAAAAAAAGCGAAGCAAAAGAAAACTAAAATTTGTATGTTCTTTTCTCTTGGCTGGCTGCACTGCAATAACACTGAATGTTAATTATAAACGAAAATTTACAATTTCGGATGAATAACTTTTAGAGAGGAATCTCTATCGAAAAAGAAAACAAAATGAGAGATTGAAGTCATTGGCTTAAAAAGCGTTGCAATAAAGATATTAAATGGAAATTATACCCAGAGTTTTTTTTTTTTCGGAGGGAAGAAACAGAAACATAATTTGTTTATAGAAAAAAGAAAAATAAAATCGTTTAAGTGTGAGGGCAACTGAAATATTAAAAATCCTTCGTCCACAATACCAAAACAGCCTTAAAAGTAAGACTTTCAGTTGAGTTTTCCATGAAATCTTTGGTAAATTTTTAATCTGTTAAGGGAACTTGTGTGTGTGTGTTGCAACCCTCTTCTTGCTCTTTTCATTCCCACTCAGAATACTCCATTATATCCAAACTGCCATTGGATCAAAGTTGTAAGATGAACTACCTTACCCGTTCAATCAGTTGTCATTTATTCAGTCTGTTTTCCTAAATAACTAGGGATAGATAGGCACAGATCATAAACAACTACGTATGTTCGCTAAATGGGCTCTGAAGCAGTTGGATACATACATAATTTGTCATTACAACACTTCAGTGAGGATTACGACCTAGTTTCTCACACCACTTATGTTGTGTGTGTTAATTTTATACATGAGTAGCTGGGCCTACAGTTTAAAGTCGACTCCGAACGACAAATTTTTGAAAAACTTTTCACGGCAATTTTATTTACTCTCAGAGTTTTTGCCAGAAATCTGCTGAGAAGTCGCCGAAGAAATACTTTTTGTATTTTGTTTTGATGTCTGGCCTGGAACTCGAACTCTGGCTTTACGTCTAATAAGCCAACACACTACCTACTAGACTACGGCGACTGCAACAGTGAAGCAGTTGGATTCTCACCCTAATTTTCATCGAAAAATTATGTTTAGTGATGAGGCCCATTTCTACATAAATGAGTACTTGAGTAAACTAAATAATCGAATTCGAAACAATACCAATCCACATGAGATCCATGAGCACCCAATGCATTCCGCAAAAGCCACTGTTTGGTGTGAATTTAGAGCTGACGGCGTGTTCGATCCATTTTTCATTGAGAACAACGTTGACCAGGATGATGATCAAAGTCAATGGTAAGAACTATAGGTCCATGATTACCAATTTTTTTTTGGTCTGAATTGCATAACCTGGCTTATTAGAAGTTAGTCCATGTTTCAAACACTAGCTCAGACATCATCCACCAAAAGAAATGTGAAAAAAATATTTCCCTGGCAACTTTCTAACACCCGACTCTGACTGACAAGAGCTCTAAGAATTAATAGAATTGTCAAGTTTCTCAAATTTGTCTTTCGTTAGATCAGGTTAAACCCCAGCCCCTGGCACTCATGGATAAAATTCACATACACGCAATATTGGATGGTATGAGAAGTTAGGTCAGGTTAGGTTAGGTTAGAGGACGTGTACTTGTCAATTAAGACAAGTACAGTTACCGGGGGCCAAATTGGCCCATTGTACAACGTCCTTAAAGAGGGAAGGATAACAGAGGGAATAGGATATAAAGGAGAGGATGTAGGAAAGGGGATAATGGGAAGCGGAGGAATTACACAGACGAGATACAACAAAAGGGGAGAGCGCGACTACATTGATAAAGCCCTGGCACCTCTCAACCAGCCTATGCCACTAATGAATCTGTGTAGAGCCTTGTTCTCGGCTCTCGACACAGAATTTAAACTCTCAAAGAAGACCCTGCCAAGGGCCCTCAGCCTCAACCTACACAGGGTTGGGCAGTTACAGAGGAGGTGTTCGATAGTCTCTAAGTCCTCCTCATCGCAACATGCCCTGCAACAGTCATGAGAAGTTGGGTCTTCTATTCTACGATTAAAAGGTTGTAATGGACCTATTATGTATGAAATTCAAATAGAATGGAAGTCTTTTATCCCGCACAGTAGCATATCAGAGAGCACCGAGTGGATACAACCAGTTCTTGTACTTACAGGCAAAATATTTCTCAATTTCTTATTACTGCTTCATTTGCTTTTAGCTTTAGTAACGATTCAATGGGAAGTATTATCTGTGAATTCAAGTGTTCTCGAAGTACATTTTTGATCACTTAACGTGTCAGTTGGAATATTCTACTGGCTATACTGGCTGCTCAACCCTCATAGTTAAAGACTACGTATCATTACCACAACCACACTATGATCACGAAAGTTGGTCACGAATAAATCACCACGTTTTCAGTTAATTATAACTATTCTCTCGCTTTCTGCGTTTGTTCAACCATTAACATTCGAAAATGACTAACAATCCATAAAACTTCAGGAAAAAATAAGCGTTCTTGATTGGCCAACTCAAAGTCCCGATCTGAACCCTATTGAAAATCTTTGGGGGATCGTAAAACGAGCAGTTGCAGCCAAAAAACCCAGCATCAAAAAGCACTTTGGCAGCTTTTCCAGGCAGAATGGGATAACATTAGTCCTGAGCAGTGTCGCAACTTAATCAACTCAATAGCACAATGATGTACTGAAATAATACGCCAAAAAGGTTTCCCCACAAAATATTAAAGGTTCCAAATAGTTTGGGTGAAAAATAAAGTAATTAAATTGAATTTTCAATATTTTGTTTCAAATGACTTAATTATGTGTCCACTTAAATTTTAGGTCTGATATCAACTAAGTACCAAAACATTTTTTACAATGAAAAACTATATAAATTTTTGTTGTTAATTAATTATTAAGCATATGAAATTAATAAATATAAGTTGTTTTTGTTTCCACTTTTCTTAAATTGTTTAATTTTTATAAAAATGAAAAATGTTGCATAGATGACTTAATTGTGTGTCAACAAGTGTACGTATGAAGAGGTCTAGAGTACCATCTTGTCATCATTATACACGAAGAAGAATTTTCGATGACATAAACCAGGAAGGCGAAAACTCTGTAGAATAAAAAAATTCTCATACGCCTTGATGTCTACAGGTACGTACTACACGTAACGTTATATAAAGACCTTCAAAACTATTTAATTTATAACTTAAACAAAACAACAAATATTTTTTCCGCTGGCAAGAAAATTAATAAATTTAAGAACGAAAAAAATAAAAAGAATAGCAATTGAAAAAATATTTTCATTTAGTTCGTTTATATTTTGTTTTTTTCTGTTTTTTTTGTTCAACTTAATTTTCCATATGCGAATATTGTTATTTGTGCTAGTTTTTCCCTTTCACGCACTCCTCCCTCGCTTTGGTCCATATCTACAATTAAAGATATTAAGAATGACTGTGTGTTTAGCTTTCAACACCAGCATATGTAAACTTTCAAAGATATTCCCAGTAAAATATATACAGAGAGAGAGAGTGGAGTGGATTGGAGTGTACATGCATTTACTGTCTCTAGTATATTGTTGGAATATGGTACAATCAGATGATGTAAACAAGATACCACCAACCATAGTTCTGTTTTTATTTTCTCAAAAACACACAAACATAGACACACACGTACATATACACTATATGTACATGTATTGTATTATAAGGTACCTTATCAGTGTTGTTGTGGTCTCTGGCAACTCACCTCTCGCTACACTTTAGATTTTTTTTCTAATTTTTTTTGAATTTTATTTTTTCGCCTTTTGTTCAGAGCATTTCATAGTTTTTTTTTTTTGTTTTTTTTAGTGGAGGATGCAATTTTTATTTGAACAATGAAAAACACTTTTTACAGCTTTTTATAAAAATGGTGTGTGGCACAAAAACAACAACAACAACAACAACAGCAGCAGCAAAACAACGAGAAAAAATATTGAAAAAAAAATGAAAATAATTTAGAAAAAATAAAAGGAAAAAAAGGAAAACAATAGCTCCTCCATAGAATTGAGCAACAGCGAGCGTGTATTAAACCAGGGTATAGCCCAGTAACATGACAAACGAGGGATGGGCGGGGAATAAGCTACAGAATCTATACATTTAATATGTTTATATAGGTAGCTGTGTGTGCATTTTACACGTATGCTTTTCTGCTATTCGCATATACACGGGCGGGCTACATCATTTGGTTTCTATTCACAACGTAACAATAATAACAAAGCCATAAAACGTATTTTTAATTGCATTTTCGTTTTGCCATTTTATGTAGTTAAAATTAAATGGGAGTCCAACCAGTATATACAGAATAGAAAAATAAACAGAAAAATAGAAAAAAAATAGAAAAACGAAAGAAATTGCACTGCACACCAAACACAATAAATTTATAATAGAAAATAAAAACACAAATCAAGTACAATCTTATTGTTTTTTTTTTCTTTTACAAAAGGGTGGACTTAAAAAACGACAACAACAACGACAGCAACAACTGTGAAAAATTTTAAAACAATATAAACAACTTATTATATGAAATATATCATAAAATCATGCAATATAACCAAGGGAGAAAACTAAAACAAAAGAAAAATTTAAATTTTTACAAATTTAAGAAAAAAAAAATGTTTAACATCCTAAAAGTATGCAACAAAATAAAAATAATATTTCACACTTCCCTTTTAGCATAGATTTGCTAAAATTAGATGATTACGGAGGTCTCCAAAAATTAAAAAAAACCTATAATTCATATAGTGTTACTAGGATCAGCTGGAATCAGAAGTGTAATATTTTTTTTTTCTTTCAATAGCATGGCCATCCATCCTTTGAAAGGAATGTTGACGAAGCTTTTATTCTTTTAAAAGATATATGCAAGATTTGCAGATCTAAGAAAGAGAACGACATTGCCTGTCACTTCTTCCGGACATGAGGAGGTTCTAGACCACTTTTTTCTGTCATTCTTAACTAAAGTCAACAATATACAAAATTACTGCCATAGCACAATTTATTTTAAAGTTGGGATAGCTGCCCATAATTGGAGTTGGGATAGTTTCCCATGTACCAGTTGCAGTACTTGCTATGTGCCTCTTCAGGGAGGTTCTAGGCAACATTTTTTCTATTATTTTTGACTGAAATCGCTGATGCAAAAGTTTCTACCATAGCGGAGTTTATGTTGGAATGGGGATAGTTATCCAAAAGACTATCTGAACTATCTTATAATCAAATCCCATTTGTGTACACTTTCAACAAATTATTGCAGCAGATCATGCCAGTATCTACATTTTGGGCTTGAAGCGATTCATATTCTATGCAAATGTTCTTTGAACCTACAATGGCCGGTTACTATTCTGAAGGTATTCTTGGATATTCTCACGCCAGCCTAAAATCCCACTATAATTATTTAGAAAAATCTTGGATTGTCTCAAACACAACTGGCTTAAGAGGAATCCTCGTTTCTAGCTAATAAACCCTTTGGTAAAGTATTCCCAGAGTAGATCAGCAAGCTTAAAGCGGTATAAGAAACAAGCATAAATATTAAATAAGTATTGTATAGTTTAAGGCAAACGAATAGCTACTACCTTTTGTATTATTATTTTTCTTTAATACCATAATTTTGGGAAATCATTTCGTAGTAAGTAAGTATCCAGATTTCAACTACTATTTTTTATTATCCTCGCAGCATTTTCTTCAATAATCTATAATATTTCGAAAATTATATTTCAATTTATAGTTTTTCAATAACTTTTTTTTTCATTTAAAATTTTTTGTCAATAAAAAGAAAAGAAAAAACGCAAAAAATAAGAATAAAGTTTCACTCAACATGGTTTTATACCCGTTGTTACCAAAGGCAACATCATTTGCTGCAATTGTACAATCAGGGGAGAAAAAAACTTGAAGAAAAAGCGAAACAATATACATGGTTATGAGTGGAAGTATAAAAAAAATACTCTGAACAAAGCATGAAATACAGAAAATAAAAGAATTGCGGGGGAAAAAAAGCGGAGATATTGAATCAGAAAAATGAAAAAAGGAAAAATTGAAATCCTCAACAAATTGTATTGAGTATGACATGGATAAATGCTGCTTAATCAAAAGTTAAGTGAAAGTTTTGTGCGGACAGTTTATGGACGACCAAGTTTTCTATAAATTTCTTTTACTTTTTTGTTTTTTTGTTTGTTTTTTGATTCAATAGCCAAAAAACACCAGCTGCATTTGATCAACAGCAAAGGCACATCATCATCATCATCATCAGCAGCAGCAGCACTAGCAACATCCTCGCATACGAAACATCCATATTCCATATACGGAATGCATCCACCATTCAATCACATATGGTATGGCTTCGCTTCGCTTTCTACTTTTTTTCTGGCGTGGGTCCTTACAGCAAACAGTACTTAATAAACTGAATAACAACAACAACAACAAGAGTAACAACATACTGAAAAGTTGTTGAATGAAAAAAACTATATACTTCAACTGATTTGTAGTTGTTGTAATTGACTTGCTCTAAAAGTTATCAGTCTGTTAAACAATAAGATGGTTTTTTTTTCTACAAACTGCCCTAAGGTATACTTCATATTTTTTTGATTTGTTTTTATTAAATTTATATACAGATAACGAGAGATGTAATTTAAAAAGGGAATTTAAAACAAAATTAAGTTTTAAAAAAATTTAACCCTTAAAGTATGCCACAATTTTTTTTTTTTAATTTTATATATTTTACTATTATTTAATACTAATAAGCAAACTCCTTAATATAGGCTCTATAATTTTATTTAAATTTTTTATTGCGATGTTCTATTCGGGGAAAAAATTATTTTTTGAAAATCTTATTGAGGAAAAGCCGGATATTTTCGATTTGTATTCAGTTTTATAGCATATTTTTAGGGTTTATATACATATACAGTGGTGGCCTTATAATTAGAAACGACGTTTCTTCTGGAACAGAGTTCTCTGGAGTGACGAATCTAAGATTAGTTTGTCCCAATCTGATGGAAAAACAAACAAAGCCTTTGATCCCATGTGCACAGTGAAAACTGTAAAACAAATTAACAAACATACATGTTGCTGTCGTTTCAAATTATAAGGCCACCACTGTACTTTGGGTTCAAAATATATTAAATTCATCACCTAGAGTTAAATATGGTACAATTTTAAAACATTTGGAGAGTTTTTCATATCAAAACCCATCGCTCATTACTACCAAGGCGTCTGAAAATAATCGCTATCGATAATTGTGAAATGTTAAACTGTCTTGATATTCTCGTTCTATAACTTTTGGCAAGTCATTATGAATTGCTTAACACGCCAGCACATCGTTTCCAAAATGTGGAAATTTAGTTCCAAAAAACGAAATCTGTTTGGAAAGTCGAAAGAGCTCTACTACGTCCAGTATTTGATTGTTTTGGCTTTAATTTTCCTCTTCATGATTTAAAATCATCAACAAGAGAAAGAAATAGTAAATAAAATTGCCTCAAGTAAATTACATCCTATTTCTAATAGGAGCATATAAACCTAGTGGCTCAAAGTTATCCTCTTCCGAACCTATGTGGTTCCCCTTTCTATCCTTAGCTTATGAACGAACTCCCTGCCTTCTGGTAAATTGTTCGTCAGCGAAATAATTTTAACATCCAGAATACCATTGTGTCGCCGTAGTCTAGTAGGAAGTGTGTTGGCTTATTAGATGTAAAGCCAGGGACCCAGGCCGCACTTCAAAACAAAATACAAAAAGTACTTCTTCGGCGACTTCCTCTCAGCAGATTTCTGGCAAAAACTGTGAGAGTAAATAAAACTTGCCATGAAACAGTTTCTCAAAAACCTGTCGTTCGGAGTCGTCTTTAAACTGTAGGTTCCGCCACTCATGTATAAAATTAACACACACAACATGAGTGGTGTGAGAAGCTAGGCAGTAATCCTGACTGAAGGGTTGTAATGGCCAATTATGTATGTATGTATGTACAAGAGAATGAAATGTGTGTATCGAAGATAACATTGCTGCTGTTGAGTGAAGTCGGAAAGAAGACGCTGAAATCTGCATTCAGTTGTCCTTAACTTCTTGGAAGGGTCTTAGTTCCGGGACTAGGACGTAATGGAAAACTGTGACCCTATACGGCCACTTAAACGCCTTGGAAAGACAGCCACTTCTACCTACGTACGTATCTTTTGTGTGTTATTTTGAGGCACAACTTGTTTTGTTTATTTCTCTTATTTATTACTTTACTCGTCGTGACGAAAATGTTATTCATTTTAATTCTCCAGGACTTCAAATAGTTCGTCTAAAAACAAAGGGCTCCGTAGCACTCAGCTCAACAAAGGATATAATATTTCGATTATGTAAGTAACGACAAAATCTGAGTTCATTGTTAGCGTAAATCTGACATAAAAATTTCATATTTTTTTATGTCTTTATGATGTAAATTAAAATTCTTTTTTTTTTTTGCCCCGTAGTAATTCATCACAATTTAGAAATTTCCCCCTTTACCGTTTACGTTTACGCTGCGACAAATTACGCCTAAATATCTCTAAATTAGTTTTAGCCATAAATATAAATATTTAAATAAGCCTCGCTAACTCCCATTTATCAAACATTAAAAACAAATAAGCTACACCAACAATAAACCACCTTAGCTTTGGCAAAAGGACATTTTAAATACGAAAAAATTTCTAACCGCTAAATAAATTCATAGAGAAAAAAGCCAAAGCGTATATACGTACGTTTACGCTATTACGCGCTGTTTATACGCGTTGTGTCTATAGTTTAAATAATTAATAGTTTAGTAATTAACTTAATTTTTGGTTGAATTAAAAATTCACAAGCGTAACAGAAAATACACAAAAAAAGAAAGGAGAGAGAGAGAAAGGACACGGTGGCCTAAAATGTTTATATTACGCAATCATTTATCTGCTATACATATATACGAACGGGAAGGTCAGCGTGTTTGTTTGTTAGTTTGTCAGGCAAACATTCGGCGACGAATGTTAATGAACCCTTCAAAGGCTTCGACTCATCGATTTTCGGTTGTCAATCAAGGTCCGTAGACAAAGCTATGGTTTCCTAAGCCACATAAAATGATGACCGGACCAAAGCAACAATTACCCGCTTGACAGAATTGCCGTTTAAATTTTGTTAAAGTATTGAAAGAGGAATTTGGGTACATGGCAAGCAAAAATAATCATTGAAATTGTGGGCGTGGCAATGCCCCAATAGAGGACTTATTTGTAATCACGTTTCAAAACAAATTAATACACCGGATGCTCTTAAAAATATTGTGTGAATAAGTTGTGTATTTTGTCAGATAGTTGGGATACAATTGCAAATAATTTGGCTAGTGGGCGTGGCACATTTCAATATAGTAATAGTTGGTAATCCTATATCTAAGAAAGTATATCAACTGGAAGAATTAAGTCTTAGTAGATATCAATGAGCACAAACTATAATACCATTTGGAGTTGAGAGAATAACAAGTGGCAACCCTGTTATCCCAGAACTTGCTGCAGTAAATCAATCACACCTGATTAATGAGGAAAACTTGAGTAACGAAACTGAAGGTAAGCCAAGATATAAGGAAACAAAGAAGAGTATTGTCAGCCAACTAAAAAGCGAATCCTAACCGGAAGTTAGACAAACATCGAACCGTTAAACAACACCAAAGTGATGTGTATATTCAAGCTGTGTTTATACAACAGGCACGTAGACTCTTTACGCTCCAGTACCAGGGGTTAATTTTTTTGATTTTATTATGAGAAGATAGCTTTCTGCAGGTTGGGGCACCTTCCCAGTTGCCTTAAGCACAACACATAATGGCTCTATCAAAGACCACATCACAGTACTCTTCTTTAGAAGAAGGCGGTATTAATGGTTCAGTTTTCCTTTCAGTTTTTCATTTAAATTTAAGGTTGTTTGAAATACAAACAGTAAGTAAGAAATCTTCGCTTTATGTTTAGGAAAGTACATTTTGCTACTTGGATCTTAAAACTCCAAGTGGGTGATAGACTTCAGAGTAGCTATCCTATGTATCGAATACAAAACACCGCATAACTTGAAAAGGACGGCGAATCACGACGGTTATTTGACACCAAAAACACCCACTGTATTGTGCTGTACAGAAACCTTTTATGACAATTTAAATGGCGTAAAGGAAACCTAATTTATGTAAGAATAATTTTTTTTGTCATAATATTTCTATATTAATGGTTAATTTTTAAACATTTAGAATATTAGCATAACAATTAGCCTATAAAGGAAAAACGCCTAAAAGTAGACAACACATAAAGAAAATAAAATAATGAAATACAATTTAGGTAAAGCATGACTAACCCTGTAATAATGTTTAAAAAATAATAAAAATATCAGTTTTTTTAAATATTTTCTACATAAAACATTATTAGCAACAGCCTAAAAGTAGGCTTTATACACAAAATAATATTTTGTGTTTACGGCCATAATAGAATATTTTGTTTAAATATTTCGTTGGTTGCAAATGAAAGTTTATTAACAAAAAAAGAAATATTGGGTATGGCTTAATGGTTGGTTTTGTACCACAACAAATGAAATACAAACACAAAACCAGAAAGAGAAACAGAAAAAAAGAACGTAATTTAGTTTACACTCCTGTAATTAGGCTTTAATTTTTGGTTGGATTATAACTTTATTAAAAACACACAAAATATTTTTTGGTAAATGAACATGAATTCGCAATAAAAGTCAAATAAACTAAATTTCGTAAAATAGAATAAAAAAACTTACTTTTTTTTTGGTTTTAAATGACAATAATTAAAAATTATTTTCAATTTATAAGCAACACATGCAAAAAAAATATTTCGCCTGTTTGCATGCTATAAATACGTTCGTTATTTGCTATTGATAGCATGACATGGTACTTCAGTTGTGGTTTTTTCTTTCTTAATAACACTTGCATTTTAACACGATTAGCAAATCAAACATATTTTTTTATTTTTTTCTGTTTAGAACTGTGCCTTATAAGACTAAAATATTCTCACGTGACTTGCTTGAATTAATATTTTGGCAAATCACTAAATTAAGAACGCATTAAATAAAACACGAGTACTTTTTTATAGCAACAATTACAATAAATTATATTATGAAGCATAATTTGAGGAGTAGGAAATTGAAAATAGCATAAGCAATGACAGGTTTTTTAATAAGGCTTTTACACGGAAAAATCAGCTTAAGAGACTTACATGTTCAATGGAAATCGAAATATAAAGTATTGGTAAACCATTGAAACTTTAGATTTGTAGCATAGTTTTAGGAGACAATAAAATATAGCGACACAAGGCGTTTAATTTACCCTACCTTTTTGGCAAAAAAAAAAAAAGGAGATCGAAATGTAAAGTATTAGTAAACCATTGAAACTTAAGATTTGTAGCATAGTCAAAATACGCACTCTTATTTGCCTTATAGGTGAAACCCAATTCAGATAGAATGCATATGTTGGGATTTTAAAAGTTTAGAAAGTTCTTATACCCCATGTCCGCAGCGTAGGAGGAGGAAGAGGAATGTTATTGGATAACAATGATGTCTCATTGATTATTCATAGCATCAGCCACTTTTTTGAGCCTCCTACCATAACCAAGGAGCAAACTTCTGAAATATTATCAGGAAGATTGGTCAATGACTTGAACGATATTATTTCAGCCAACTGTGTTGGATCGAGTTGAGCAAGCCAATATCATAGGAAGGATTGCAGAAAATTGCAAATGTCATGGTATATGTGATTCGTTGTCCTGTCCTAGCTATCAATTTTATTAAAATTAACAACCAAATATTCTAATAAACTAGAACAACACAATCTAAAAAAACTTCAAAAATTTAAAGCATGTCTCTAGGAGGTAAAGTTTTTAAGGCATACTTTTAGGATTTTAAATAAATTTTATAATTTTTAGGTAAGAAACTTTACATAACCATACATCTTCTGATAGCGTTATAAAAGATATTTCTTTTTTAACAATATTTTTTATTTCTATTGGCACTTTCTCTCTCCCTCTTGTAAGGATGTCATTCAATCAATAATATTACTTTAACATAAGAGCTGGCTTTTTCAGTTTTCCTTTTTGTAAGTGTTTTGCATGGTTTTTTTCGACTTCTTTCTTTTCTTTTGGGGAAAATAAATAAACAGACACTTTTTACCTATGTATTCCATTGCCAATCAAATATCAAAAGCAGATACTCAATAAACACACTCCATCACAAAATTTTAAACCCACACCTACTGGTCTCACACACAAGCAGCCCACCACTACAGCATGAGCTTATCTTGATAGTTTGCCTTGATAATAAATATGCCGTTTAAGTTAGAGAATGAGCAGGAGGTGGAGGAGGAGGAGGAGGAGGAGGAAGAAGTGTATAAAATATCAATAAAAATTGTGGAAAATATATACCAAATATAACAAGAATGTCAAAAAAATAATCATAAAAAGGAGAATAAAACTAGAATGAGAGAAATATTACGTACAACCAAACCAACCACTTCAAACAGGACATTTCTATGAGAGTCCTTTTTCCAATATTTTTTTTCTGTTTTTCTTGCTCAAAAGCCTGCCACTCTTGCACGCTCTCTCTCTCTTTCTAAGCAATGAACAAATATGAATGACTGTTATTAAGATGAGAAAAAAGAAATATAACAGTAATTTATATGCATGTATACCAATACATACATACATATAGACTGTAATATGAAATTAAGTCAAGAAAGACCCCTTACCGTGCTGATACTGTATGTGGGCTTCAGTTGCTGTTGGTGCCACAGTTCCTTTTTCATTATTAACTGTGTAAGTGTGCCTATGTGTATGTGTGTGTCTGTTCAAATGATGTGTTATTAGTTTTTCACTGTAATATGTGATGTATTTGTGTGAGGGTTTCTTCTAACTCCCTCTCTACACATTCACACAAAATATTATGCATGACAAGCATATTGAATGTCATTTTCAATATAAACATGCTGTTGTTATTGTGAAAAGAAATTGTTAAAGCAAGAAAATCTTTTGAAAAAAAAAAAAAAACAGAATCGTATTGAAAAGAAAAGCCTTTTCATAGTGTGTGTGCATGTGTTAATGCTGCTCTCTTTGTACTCGGTTACCATTACAATTATTGAAAGGTTACCTGGCAACTTGTGTTGGAAATTGATATGCGATATCAAAAATGAGAAAAATAAGAAGAAAAGAAAGTAAACCATACTCCTCTGTTAACAGCTTTTCTTCAAAAGGAAACAATTTTTGAATTTTAATAAAAAAAATGACATGCAATTTAATTTCTTAAATATGCCTTAAAATAGGCAATGATTTTTTTTTTTCATTAAAAAGAAGATTGTTGGATTCGACACTGAGTAAGCGGTATACCAAGTAAAACTAAGCGTGAAACAATTTTTGAATTTTAATAAGAAGGACATGCAACTTAATTTTTTAAATACCCCATTAAATAGGCAATGATTTTTTTAATTAAAAAAGAAGACTATTGGATTCGACACTGAGTAAGCGGTATACCAAGTAAAACTAAGCGTGTTGAGGAACTGAACGAAGGGTATTAAGTAATCAACCTAAAAATATTGAAATAACACATCACAAAAGACTTTAAAATGCCTATAATCAAAGACTTCGTGCCTTACTAGATCATTCCCGTAAAAGATTGCTGGAGATGGCATTGCATCACAAACGCTAAAGACTAATTGGAAAAAAAAATTTTAACAAATTTTCTATCCTGTATTAAAAAATATTTGAGTCCAGTTGAGTAGAGGCAAGGAAGCTGTTGAAAGATTCTGAAAAAAGACTCGAGAAAGGATTATAAATACCAGATGGACATTAGGAGAACGAATCCTCACCAACAGAGTAGACGTTCCAAAAATTCAGCAAAAATCTGAAACCCTTGAAGAATGAAAAAAATTTATCCAAGACTAGCTGGACCTACTGTTTTATGTTGAATTCGAACCTTAGGCTTGGAAAGTTTTTTTATGGCAATTCGTTTACTTCGCTAAAAGTATTTCTATTACTTATTCTCCTGCGTTAGGAAGAGAAATTTCAGAAATCTATGATACAGTGACTGATCTTTCTAAGGTTACTCAAAAATCTGTATGTCTTGTTGCCCCCTATTGGTCTTTGAGTCAGACTAGGAGACTAAAGTATCATTCTCTCCAATAAATTAGCCAGTAATGCAGAAGACATCAAATTAGTTAGGAAAGCCTATAATTAACAAGCAGTTTACCTGCCTCCTTTTCCTTATCGATTTGCCTATAGGCCCATATGCTTGAAATGTTTATGATCGCATATGTCAAAAAAAACATTGCCTATGTGCAAGTGCTATTACAGAATCACTAAAAGTATGCTTTAATTATTTTGAAATAAAATTATTTTTTTTTTATTTGGCAAACGCCTTTAACTATGCTTTATTTATTTATGAAATATTGCCATCAATTCAAAAATTTAATAAAGTTTTCAATTTAATTTCCTTTGCGAAATTTATAGTCATACAATTATTCTCCGTGTGTTTTTTTTTCTATTATTTTTCTGTTTTATTTCATTTTTTTCTATCTTTTTGGCAAGAGTTTAGACGGATTTTATTGTTTTTCTTGTTGCTACACGCCAAAAATGAAAGCAAAAAAAAAAAGGAATAGAAATCCTGCTGAAAGCTTTAATAATTCAATTGTGAATTTGTTAGCAATTTTCTCTTGATCCAATTTTTTCGTTTCAATTTTTTTTTGCCAATGCTTCCACACACAACCCCTTCCTTTATGATTTTCCCTGTCTATAGGATACACAACTCGTTGAATGTGTTTTTTCTTTTGCCTGTGCTATTTTTTTTTTGTATTTTTTGTTGAGTAACAATTTAATGCTTAACTGCATTTGCTAGCATACTTTACAGCATATCGAACTAAATAGATTTTCGTGATTTTCCATCATATGGTTTCAATATAAAGGCAAGAAGAGGAGCAAAAGCATGCACAGAGGACAAGTGTATGGAAAGACAAAAAAATATTCTTGTTTTTTCTGTAACTGAGTATATTTGCTTTCAAACTCCTCACGATTTTCCAATTGAACTCACATGTGTACATAGAACAAATACTGCATGTATGTATGTACGTGCTATATGTATGTGTGTGTGTGTAGTATTGATATACAATTACACACATTTAAACACACATTTTTGTAATTGTACGTATTGGCAATACAACATGTACGAATATAATCATGTACATTCGTGCATGCAATCGATACGTCGTCATACTCATCGTCATCATCATCATTATTATCATCACAGAGAGTTTAAAAATTGAGTCCATGCTTTAGTCTCAATGTATAAATGCTATGATTGGGTGAACACATCATCATATTAAATGAACACACACACACACACACACAAACACTATCGTAACACACTGCCTTGCCGTACAACCACTACTTCTCACCGGCCAAGCTCTAGCACTTTAACAAGACATCAAAAAGCATCAACGAAAGGATTTTTCTTCTTTCTCTAGCTGTCTCTCTTTCTCTCTCCCTCCCTCTCATTTTTTGTCTATGTGAAGAGAATATAATTTTTGGTCTCTCCATTTATATTTTTCTGGTTTTCCTAAATCTTTTTGTGTTTGTTTTTTGTGAGAAATAACACATCATCAGTACAAAAAAAAATCAAGTCCTATTCCTATTGTATAAAGGCATTTTACAATATTGTGTAGCATACTTTTACGTTTATTGATTGTAAGCGTCCGTATATGTAAACATTATTTTTTAGTTGTGACTGTGCCAGTGCCTTGTATGTGCCTGTATATCATGTGTATGATTGGTTTGCTTGATATCAATTAATATACGTGCCGTGCATAATCAATATTAGGAAAATGGAAAATGGAAATGGAAACCCAAAAATAAATATCCTTTCAAAGAACTATTTTTAAATGACTGTGATTTTTTTTTGTTGAAAGAAGAGAAAAATTAAATTCAGTTCATAAGAAAAAAACTTCACATATGTCAAACGGTAGGTTAGATAAAAGTTGCCGACAACCCAAGGGCATAAACACCCTTCTTTCACGTGTGAAGAACTTCCACAGCAGTCATCGGCCATATTGTCGCGCCCAATTTGCCTTGCATGAGTACCAAAAATGTAATGTCCTGTAATGACTCCATGCATCCTTGTAGATTTTCCGTGCGGTTTTCATCTAATTTTGGCCAGATTTGTTTCACAATCTTGCTTGCATTCAAAGGCATACCAACGGCTTTAATCTATATCCGCTGGCTCAAAAAAGACGATTCAACCCATTATTCCATTCAGTTTGTAAACATCCGTGAAGATTTTTAAGTGGTAGTTCATGTGATGCACAGTATTATTCCATTTTCCTCGGAATTGTCGTTCTCAAGCTTCTTGAGACGTCCCAGTGTGATACATAAAATCTATATTCCAGAAGGTTCCCAATTTATCCACAATTTAGTTATCATCTTTCATTCAGTACTAGTTTGCCTTACCAAGTTGAGGTTAGTTGTTCTGCCAAAGGATTTCCACCATAATAGGTAATCGTAGATCAAGGTATGTTTGATTATTGCTGTATACAGCCTACAAGATCCAAAAGCCAGGGACCGAAACCTCACTTTCTTCTTAACAGTTTGTTACAAGTACAGTGAACAATGAAGGCCTTTATCATCCTGTTCAGCTGCTCTAATATTTCCCTCCCCTGGGTGACCAGTTACGCAGACGATAAGAGAGTATAAGTATCAGATAGACTAGCCAGGGTTTTCAGTGTTACGAGCCCCTCCCATTTTTAGAATCAAGTTTCAAGAAGATTTTAAAATGACGTCACGATATGGGACACTAAAAAGCCGAGTGTTAGATAACACCAGTATTAGAATACCGGTTCCAGAAGACTTCTTTAAGCCAGTATTTAAGCCAGTTCAGGAGCAATTCTGGAATACCATATGGCACAAAACACTTGTGTATGTCGTTATTTTGTGTATGATTTTTTGTAATCTAATCAGTAAGCTTTTAATTATTTTTTTTGAAATGAAAACAGAAAAATAATCGCTTTAAAATAGTTTTGAAAATTTGTTGCCTACACTAAGGGGTTTATGGTATGATTATTACAAATATTTGTTTCAAAACAAATTTTCCAACTAATTAATTGAAGTTCAAATAGCACAAACAAATAGACAGAATTATTCTTCTTCTTTCCTGTGTTATATTTTTCATAAACAAAACAAAAAACAATTCTTTAATTTGAACTTAAAAAGAAAACTGAAAACTGTTAGCATACATTTAGGCATATACTAAGCTATATGTAGTTCTGCTGTATAAGGGATATCAGTTTTCTGAGATTCTTTGGTTTTTACAAAGAAAAAAAAACTGTGTAGATAGAGAGGGAGAGAGAACGGGAGAAAGGAAGACGAGTGTTTTTGCATTTGTGTATGTGTAAATGTGTAAAAGTGAGTGTATAAGTACGGTTTGTGCAAGTGACATTTGCTTTTTGAAAATTCATAACATTTGAAATTCTAAAAACGATTTTCTTTATTTGTACGTTTCCCCAGAATGAATGAATGAATGCATGCCTGCATGTAGTCATGTGTAAAAACATAAGCTTTAACTGTTTGGGGTTCTCTCTACTGTTTGTTTCAAATATGAATGTTTTTGAATTTACAAATACATATACATACACACATCTTAATATTCATATACATGTTTATGCGTGTATACATGTACATATGTATGTATGTATGAGGTATATATGCATGAATGTGTGCTTTAAGTATACGTTTGAATTTTCAAATAACAACAAAGACCAATAAAATCATATAAAAAGTTACTGGCAATAAACTTGTAGTCTCTATATGATTTAAGGGTGTCCCCTTCATTTCTAATTTAAAAGAAAATTTTCTAAAAAATTAATTTTTTTAAATTAAATTTTCATTAAATTTTCTCTTAAATTTTCCATTTTTCGAAAAAAAATTTGTATTTTTTTAAGGAAATTTTTTTTGTCATGGTACCCCCTTATTTAAAGCAATTTTGAAAAACAAAAATTCATGTGCTGGCATAAACATATTCCATTCCAGAAATACAAAGTGATTTAGTTTTAGTTTTGTTGTTGTTTTCCATTTTCCCATTTTTGTTTCATAGTTTTTTTGTTTTTGTAGTTTTTGTTTCATGAGTTTTTGAGAATTTTCAATTCGAATTTCCAACTTGTTTTATAAACTGAGTAAATATTGTAGATTATTTTAAAGTACTTTATAAAATGCATGCACATCCTTTGTACATACATACATGCATGCATATCCTTATGCTGTTAGTGCAAAAAAGAGGAGCAAAAAAGTTTATTTTTTTTTAAAACGTTAAAGTCTTAACAAACTCAAATATTTGCCATGAAAATAAAATCTTCTTGCAAATCATTCCAGTTAATTAACAAAATAACATCTTTAAAGAAAAATTATTTCGCAAATTTACGCTCTCAAAAGATTAAAACAAAAAGAAGGAAAACAGAATTCTCCACAAATATGAAATCTTAAGAGCAATGTATTGATGAACTAACTAAGGCTTAAGGATACTCCAAAAGTTAAGCTTCTATGCCAAGAATAAAAAGACGAAGCCAAATAGCAGCATCTTGAAAGTTTCTATACAAACTCAAGACTGAATTTGAAATGAAATTAAAACAATTTCAAACGAACTAACAAGTTACCGTATAATATAAGAACTTAAACACCCTGCACTGATAGCAACCTTCGTTATTAAAAACACGTCATACTTTACGACCTTTGAAGACATCAATATCCCTTTCCTTTCGCCCTCTCTCTCTCTCTCTGTCTCTCTCTCTTTGTCTATCATTTAAAGAAAAACGCATAAAAATATTTATATGAGTTTTATTTATTTTATGAGCATATGAAAAGTATGCTATAAAAAATTTCATACTAATATGCAAGCAATATCAGCAGAAAAAAATCTATAAAATTTATTGCATATAAAAAGGCGCATAAAACTTTTAAAAAATCCAGACTATAGTATATTACAATCAGGCTTAAATATTGATATGCTTTAAACATGATTTGATAAAAAAAAACCGAAATGACAGCATATTTTAAAGGGCAGTTAATAATTTTATATTACGTAATAACATTTACAACTATACTCGGTGGTATTGTGCATATAAAAACTGTTTAGGATTTCAAATCTATTCAATTAAATATTTCTACAGTTATTTTCCGTTGTAATGAATAAATAAAGAGATTTACAAATACAATATTTAAGATAATTTTATGTATTTGCGTGAAAAGATAATGCAAAATATTATACTTTCAGACAATAGAAAAAGTGATTTTGTTAAATAGTATACTTTGATTTATTCTTTATTCTTCAATTAGCCGAAAGCTAATTTTCTTACTCATTCACCTTACATACAGTCAAAGAAAAAAGTCTACATACACCGGTGTGGATACAAGATATTACACTCAAGACCGATTGTAGAGCGAAACGAATATAAAAAATTTTAAGATAGGAATTATTGGAAAGAAGAATACAAATTATTAGTCCGTTGTATGTGGACTTTTTTCTTTGACTGTGTATTCATACATATAAATAGTCGCTACCGATATACACGTCTGTGAATACTCTCCATTGCCATTCCTATTGGAAGCGTTTACATCTAAGACGTAGAACACTTTTTTTAAAATTTTGATGATTTACAAAAAAAAAAAACGTTTGAAATATTTAAAAAAATTTTTCTAATTAGAACCTGATTTATAAGCATATTTTTAAAAACTTTAAATTTGCAATGCGCAATTTTATGTACGTTTTTATTTATAAATTAAAAAAATGTATTTTTCAAAATATTAAAAAAAATTTTTTTTTTTAAACAAATTCCTGTGACGTAGGAAACGTAGTTGTTAAGCAAAATACGCATCCACTTTCAGCACAGGCAATAAATAGACAATGTTTTGCAAAAGAAAACAAAAAATCAACAAAAAAAACCAACAGCAACAGTTTAACATCATTATTACGATCTTACAACAAGATTATGCTGAGAAAACCGTTACAATAATTATTATAAATGAAGATGCGTAATACAACAACAGAAATCAATAAGACCACAGAGTACATATATACAAATGGTGATAGTAGGAGATACAGGGAGAGAGTTTATGAATGAGAGATATTAAAAGCAGAAATTATTTAAAAATAGAGTCTAACAGAAGCATGCATAATCATGTCTACAGAAGACAGTGGAAAAATAATCTGATTGTTGTTGTTAATCATAAAAAAAGAAAAAATTAAGAAAAAATATTTAACAAAATTTTTTTCTAATTAGAACCTGATTTATAAGCATATATAACTTCAAACTTGCAAAGTACAAATTTATTTACATTTTTATTTATAAATTAAAAGAAAATATTTTTTCAAAATATTTAAAAAAAATATTTATATTTTTTCTTTTTTCAAAAAAATTCCTGTGACGTAGAAAACGCAGTTGCTAAGCAAAGTACGCATCCTCATTCAGTACAAACAATAAATACGCAAAAAGATTAAAAAAACCACAGTAACAGTTTAACATTATTATTATGATCTCACAACATGATTATGCTAGAGAAACCCGTTACGAAACGATAATTATTAATGAAGATGCGTAATACAACAACAGAGATCAACAAGTAAGAGACAAAGGGAGAGTGTTTATGACTTATAGAAATTAAAAGCATAAATTATTTAAAAATAAAGAGCCTAACAAAAGCATATATAATCATGTCTACAGAAGACAGTGGAAAAATAATCTGATTGTTGTTCTTTACCATAAAAAAAAATTCACTTTGTTTAAGTTCACAGTTATTAAGAAAAATATTAAAAAAATTTTTTTTTCTAATTAGAACCTGATTTATAAGCATATTTTTAAAAACTTCAAACTTGCAAAGCACAAATTTATTTACGGTTTTATTTATAAATTAAAAAAAAATATTTTTTCAAAATATTTAAAAAAAAATATTTAAAATATTTAAAATATTTTTTTTTTCAAACAAATTCCTGTGACGTACAAAACGTAGTTGTTAAGCAAAGTACGCATCATCATTCATTACAAACAATAAATACGCAAAAAGATTAAAAAAAACCCACAGTAACAGTTAAACATCATTATTACGATGCTGCAACATGATTATACTAGAGAAACCCGTTACGAAACGATAATAATTATTAATGAAGATTCATAATACAACAACAGAAATCAAAAGCCCAAAGATCACATACATACAGTGCTGGACAATTCATTTGAAACTTTTCTTAAAATTTACTTTTTAATTGTTAGAATTAAAAAAACAAAAACAATTTCTGAACAAATTTAACAGTTATTTACGAATTTTACTTTACACATTCTGTTTGATGTACTAAAGAAACAAAAAAATTATATAAAAATAACATTCTTCTACAATAAAGAAAAGTAAAAATATTCAATTTTGAGGTATTGACAAAATAATGGAAACTTTCTTTATAATTTTAGAAGAATAATATAAATATATAAATAATATAATAATATAAATATACAAAATAATACATCAGACAGAATGCGTAAAATAAAATTCCTAAATTACTGTTAAATTTATTTAGAAATTGTTGATGTTTTTCGAATTCTAACGATGAAAGTATATTTTATGAAAAGTTTCAATTGAATTGTCCAACACTGTATGTATGTATGTGATCTTTGGGCTTTTGATTTCTGCTGTTGTATTATTAAACATGAATAATCATGTTTAATCTGATTATTGTTTTTGATTCTAAAAAATTCATATAATTTCTGTGCCATAACGGCGTTAAAATTTTATTATTGTTTTACCTGTTTACTTATGTATTATTCATTTGCCTCTGCTTCTCCTCCTTCAACTTTGAAGAAAAATTTTGGAACAATCCAGAGTGTGAGGATATCGTTTAGCAAACATTTTTCATACACTTTTATCATATATAAACACACGCACTTACACTTAAACTACGCCCTCCCCTCATGCATTTAGCACTTCTTTTATTATTTTAATTTTTTTACTAAATAAATATTTAAAATAATTTACTTTTTTTAACTTATTTTTTATTTTTAAATAAATATTGAAAAATAATTTACTTTTTTTTAACTTATTTTTTATTTTTTATTTTTAAATAAATTTTTAAAATAATTTACTTTTTTTGACTTATTTTTTATTTTTAAATAAATATTTAAAATAATTTACTTTTTTTTAACCCAATTTTGCACATACCCTATACACTATACACTTCACACTTTACACTTACATATTTTATTTAAATTTATTTATTTCATTTAAACGATTTAAAATTATTTCACGATAGATAATTATTTTAGAAGTCACTCTTCACACTCTGGATGCCAGCTAAACTCTGAGTAAACGGTTGACTAAGAATCAAAGAAACACAGTAGAAGTAAGAATCAAAGAAAAAAGTAAAATGTTGCCATCTTCGGATTTGTCTTGTAGGTACTCATATAGTACAAAAGGAATTTCTAATTTAAAAGTACGTCAATAGATTACATATGTAACTGACCTATTGCCTCTCCGCAACATTAAAATACGTACGAAAAATTAAAGAAAGAGTATTTAGTACTCGCTCTCTCCCACACTAAGTATTTTAATCACTTATGTTTTAGGAAACAGGCAACACTGTTTACACATTTAATAGGAATTGCGTTTTGAAAAATAGAGAGCCGTTAGTGAATCAAAAAAAAAATAAGCAACAGCAATGCAATTATTATTTTGTTTAAGTCATTAAAAGAGCATGATGTTGGTGAACTTGAACTTGAGTGTTTCTCCAATTTTATAAAAAGTAACAACAACTGCATTGCCTAAAATTTTTTGTATTGTACTTTGTTATTGTATGTAGTAACTGTTAATCAGTAAAATATTTTTGTGTACTCGCATATGTAAGAAGTTTTTAGTGACCACAAAATGTACCACAGAGATGGGAATTGTTTTTTTAAGAATTAAATTTATCGCACGTTATACGTTTACAAGTGAGACATTAGATGCTAAATAGAATAATAGAGGGAATTTAGGCTTCGGCAAAGGGTTTTTAGACTATAATACGCTATGTAGGTAAATTTAAATCATAAATTATTACGAAATTATTTACGTATTTTTAAAAATTAAAGTAAATAAGTGTAGTAAACATTTTTGTGGGCTTTCTAAAGGAGTTTTGTGCACGTTATGTCCAAAAATTTCTATGAAAAATTAGTAGTAAATGGGGGGGTGGCAAAACCAACCAACAAATGATAACGATTTTTGTAAATAACAATGTGAATATCTTTGTAAGCGAACAAAAGGGTTTTTGCATTGAAGTTGCCCCTTAGTCTAGCAGGTAGTGTTTTGGCATAGTAGAGGAGAAACCTTGGTTCAAACCTGGCTTACACAGAAAGACATGACAACTTTTTGTCATCAGTCTTCTGGCAAAAATTATGAGTTTAAATAAAAGTTTCTCAAATCTATTGTTGCGTGCAGGTCTCACCATTCAAGGATAATAGTAATAAACACAACAGATCGGACAAAACAAAAAATGAAAAAATATTTCTTTCGGCAGCGTAAACTCTGTTGTTTTTTGGCCAAAAAGACTGACATACTGACGAACTCGACTTGAAACTGTAGGTCCCCTTGTGGATCATGAATAAAATTATTATTTACGGCATGAGTGGTGTTTGAGAATTGAAGTTATGACCCTGACTGAAGGATTGAAATTTCGGCATAATTTCATTCGTAATCAAACTGATGAGGCAAAATACTCCTTATTTAGATTATTTCCAACATTCTGGAGGTACCAAAATCAGTATGATGTACCAAAAAGTTAAAATGGTGCAAAGCTACTAACAGGGCGAGCGGGAATATTTACACAATTTTTAGATGAGTACTTGGATTAGAAATTATTATGTAGTGGTTGAAGACTTGAATGATTACCTCCCCCTCAGAGTTGATTTTTAATACACTCTACCAATTACAACGGTTCTAATGCCTTTGTATATGCTATAAAATGTTGCTTTTAATATCATTTACCAAGCAAGTGATTGATAGACAACGTAAAAATTAAATTAAACCGAAATTTTATTACAATTGTCATCTTCCACTACACCCACCATCACTTGTCATCTGGCTTTGCTGACAAATAATGCAATAAAATATTGTACACACACTCGATTCTAATGTTGGAATTGGAAAATTTCTATGTCATGATTTATTAGGGGTTGTTCAGTTATTTTTTTTTGTAGTCTTCAAAGTCTAAACAAAGACTATAATTTGCATAATGTATTTGATTTTAGGCTAAAAGCATAAAATATTTAAATACTATAATTAAGACACGGTGGAGAGAGGAGCGAAGACAATAGAAGCTAGGACTTGCCACACTAAATGTTAACACGTGACTGAAATGTATGTTTTAGATTTGTTTGTTGTTGAAAAGTATATTAAAATACATGCCTTGAGGTTTGATGAGATATTTTTTGTTGATATTTTTAAAAAGGATTTTTAATTTCAAAAATTAAAAAAAAAATTTTTTGGAGAAAATTTTCCAAGAAGGTAGGTAAGGAGGATTTTGTAATGTTTTCCAAAAAATTATGCCCTTCAAGGATTCCTTTATTTTTCCTATGGTAATTAGTAAAACAAGAATGAATTTTACTATGCTTACAACACAGTGTAAGAAGTCTGTGAAGGACTTCGATTTGGGGTTGTTTTGATTTATAAGGTATCCGCTGCTACTGCCGCAATTGCTTTTGCTGCTGCATTTATATCTAAATTACGTTTTTTTCTGCTTTTCTTTTTTTTCTTGTTAGAAAAGTATTCCAATTAGAAAATTTTATTTGAGTGTAACAACTTCCCTTTAGTGTTTCAATGCCATGTAATTTTCTAAGCGACACGTGTGCGTGCCAGTTGAAAGTAAAAACGCCGACTTGCGTTATCACACAAATACCCACTAATACACACACTCTCCCTCTCTTTCCCTTCACCATCATCAAAAAACTTCGAAATTCAAATTACAACAGTTTCCATACCATTTTAGAACAAAAATTTTTCATTTGAATTCTAAGCATTCATTACGTTTAACAAGAGAGAGTAGTAAAGATTTCCTATTTGCAAATGCACACACACACACCCGAATACAATAAATGAAAGGGTTGAATAATTTGAATTTGAATTTGAATTTTATGTTACATAAGGATGTATGTAAATTTACAAAAAGAGTTATTAAATCCATAAAATGTTGTACGAGTATGACTCTATCAAAAAAAAAAAAAAAAAAAAAAGGTTCACAAAAAAGGGGGTTAAATTACAACCCAACGACAACAAACTCTTTAGGCTCATCAAACGTTTGACCTTTCCAGGGCAAAAAAACCGGTTTTTTTATTTAAAGTCTTCTATGTCTCAATTACTAGATTTATGGTCAAGGGAAGAAAAATTAATCGCCTTGATTACCTTTTTAACACTCATTATTTAATTGCTGAAACAAATCTGGAAATTTATTGTTTGTATTTAATCAAGCATCCCTAAAATATGCAGCAGATTTGTAAAGTTATAGAACACAAAAGGTATGCTCTACTACTGCTATAGATTTAGGCCAGTGATCACAAGCCTAGTGAAACTAATGTGAAATATTGAAACGACTATAGATCATGAGTTCTTTCGCAGACATACGAAAACTAAGCCAGATACTATACTAACTAACATACTATTTGGCTCCCCTTTGATCAAGCAATCTGTTGAGTGCTGTACAGTGCCAGTCTGCAGATAATATTTCTAAACTTTAAGAGAAAGCTTTGTCACAGAGGAGATCAGATAATTATACGTAACCCCCCTAAAAATCATTTTTTTAAAAAGTAATGAACTTCTAATCTAAAATTTCTTTACATTAGCGTCTGTAACGACAAATTTACTTAAATAAAGAAAAAATATTCCCAAAATCCATGAATTTATGACTGCAGTTTGCTTAAAACCAACATGGCACCACAGAAATTTATACGTACGACGTATATTTCGTATAAAATTTCTCCAAGAGTAGCCCGGTATATAAAAGGTATTGTGGATAAAAATCCTAGGGCTACAGCCGTAGAAATACGAAATATCTCGGAAAGTGATCACAATGTTATTGTACATTCCGAAACAGTTCAAAGTGTTTTGGGAAAGAACGGTTTCCGAAGCCAAGTGCCGAGAAAAAAGCCTCGATTGGAATTTGCCCAATAATATATGGACAAGTCAACTGATTTTTTGGGCGAATGTAATATTTAGTGATGAGAAAACAGCTGTGACGGAAAACAAAAAATTTGGCGCAAAAATCAGTTGACTTGTCCATATATTATCATTTAAAAAAAAAATGAGTTTTAGGGGGGGGGGTTACGTATAATTATCTGTGTTACTGTATTACGTATGTTGTACACAGGAATCCAAGGGAATTCCAGAGTTGTGCTCTAGTCTAGTAGGCATTGTATTGGCTTATTAGACGATAATTTAAGCAACTGTTCAGGCATCTTCTGCTAAAAACTGTGAGCACAAACAAAATTGTCGTGGAAAACATTCAAATCTGTTGTTAATCCACGGTAAATTGTAGGTCCGGCCATTCATATATAAAATTAACATCCACAACTTAGGTACTGTGAGAAACTAGGTTGTAATCCTAACCAAAGATTTGTAATGACTAATTAAGTAAGCAAGCTGGAGCATATGAAAACCAATATAGGTAAACTTACTTGAAATGTGGGAAAAGGTGATAGGCCAGAACCAATCCAGAGGCAGTGATTAAAATAGCATGTTCGGCGTACTTAATTACAAAATCCAAGCATTATAATCACACAAAAACTTAATCGTAAACATAGATTCATGTATGTTTCATTGAAATTTACATGTGAAATTGACAATGCATGTCAAAAATAATAACAACATTAACTTTCCTGAAACTATGCTTCGATTTTATGATGTCAAGGAGAATTACAACAACTTTCTGAATTTATTTCTTATGCTATTAGAATAGATTTTCCAATTCCCAAATAAGTTAAAGTTTCCACATCGTATAAGTGCCTGAAAGTATGCTCCTACTAATGTTTCTAAGCACATAGTGCCTCATGGTATACTTCTAAAAATATTTTTAAACTAGATTTATCAATTTTTAATGTTATTTTGACAATACATACGGAAACTGAATCATTTACTCTTTTTTATTTAAAGTTAATATTAATAAAAGCCTAAAAGTAGGCAACATTTTTTGAAAATCATTTTGCTTAATTAAATATTTTTGTATCCTACAGTTGTTTTAGTTTTTCCAAAGGTCTCTAAGACAGTTTTTCTTGTTAATATGTATGTCTTCTAGAAATAAATCATCCTAAAAATATGCTTTCATTTTATATTTCAAGCGAATATACAGTTTATTTATTAAAACGAAACAAAACAATTCCACGAATTCATTTACTAGTATGTAATATTAAAATTTCTTTTCAAACCTTAAGCAACTCCCCTAGGTTTTTGTTTTATTTGCAGAAGCAACTCCTTTAGAATTATATCTTGGAGGAGTGTAAGATATGAGGTTGGTTTTGGGGAAATATTGCCAAAAATGGGGAAAAAACGAAAGAAAAACGGAAAAGCTATCTTAAGACGTTTTATTTATTAATGATTTCAAAGTGTAGTGTTTAAGTGAAATGCAGGACATGTATAGATAACAGCCGGCAAGTATGTTTCGAGAAGACACGTTCTTAAAGGTAAGTAAGTCAGTTTAGTAAATGCCAAGCCATATAAATATAAAATATATCACGTTAAAAATCTCTATGGGAGATGTTTCGTTCACTTACTCGTTTTCTGTAAGTGTTTTTGGGTAGGAGATATTTATATAAACGGGGGAGAAGTATAGTATTTGAGATGAAGGTTTAGAACTTGCTTAGGTAGGGGTTAGTTAAAGAGCGTGCTGTTGCCTTGTATGTATGCTATGTAGAAGGAGAACGTTTTGCAAGAAAAACAAAACGAAAACCTGTTGTATTATTCACAGTGCTTGAAATGAAACTTTCCCTTATGTTTACTTATAATTCATATCAATGAAGAAACTCTACACTCCTGCCCCCTTTTTTCCCATGAAAAAAAAAGAAAAGAAAGCAAGCTTTGGTTGTAAAAAGATAATGTTGTAGCATGTTAAAGATTTTTATGGCTTGTCTTGTAAAATGAAGCCGCCACATGCCTTACAATGGAAAATTCAAATACAAATGAAATTTATGCTTAAAAAACGCGAGACTTCAAAAAATGCATAAGAAGAAACTCCCAAATGTATGCTACAAGAAAACAAAAAATAAATAAAGAAAAAAAAGGGAAAAACTGAATGAATGTTAATGTGTGGTTGCTCTGCCACATTCATATATTTTAATATTCCATATATCCTTGTGCTAACTGTTCCTTTTGTGTCTTTTTGGTATCTGTTTACTTGGCTTTAATAATGCCAAAAGAGCACAATACCAACAACAACAACAAAGAAGGAAAACTGAGAGAAGAAAAAAAAGAACGTAAAGATACTTGGTTAATAATTTATTAAGGCAAATGTGTGTTTGGAGAGATTTTAAGTCTTAACGTTTTGGGCCATGAGTTGGTTGTCAAGACTTTGAGATTGTATAGCATGTCGTGGTAAATTGCCTGAAATTATACTGTCGGTTTTCCTTTTATTTCCTTGTATTTTCATTTTTATTTTTTATTTTTATTTGTTCTTTAATAAATGCTTATTACGATAATGAGGTGAAATGTTATTTGCAAGGTCATTAGATGAATTATGACAGAGGGTTACAGGGGCACACTTAATTTTCAAAAGATAATATGCCATTAGAATAAAGATTTGAATTGTTTAAGGGATGTGGTTTGGTGGGTGCTTTTAGGGATAAAAGAAAAACTTATCCTTTCTTAAATTTTAAAGCCCATAATTGTGTGGCTTTAGAACAGAAATTTCTTGAAAATATTAAAACGTTTCTAAATGGTACAAATAAAAATAAATAAAAAAGTTGTATGAAGAACCTTTCTCACAACGTGGTCCAAAAACCTAAAAGTAGACTATACTAATTTACATTTTTATAAATCGACTCAGAGGTTCTATATTCTTTTTTGTCGAATATTGGATACACCAGCGATTGTTTTTGAAGACAAATAACCATTAAAATAAAAAAGTTTTCTTCCAAAGATCTTGAAAAACGTAATTAAAGTGTTTGAGAAATCCTCAAGATATGCAACAAAATTTTTACACCATTTAAACGAATATGATGATTAGCCCTTCATTATGAAAACAATCCACACGAATATGATGATTAGACCTTCATTATAAAAACAATCAACACTGGCAAGAGTATTTTCAACAAGTCTTGTAATTAATGTTGAGTCGATGATAAGAAATATTTCTTGCAGCCCTTAAATAGGCCCTTAAAAGACCTTTTTCCACTCAGAAAAGTGTTACTTTAAATAGCGCTAAAATGAGCAGCATAAAAAAACATGTGACACCCTACGAATGTATTCGAGTTCTTCCTATAAAATGCTTTGTTTCAGTAATCAAACTCTTAAGGGGTAACAACATATTTGAGAAGGTCAAGGCTTAAGATTACGATTAAGGGACTTAAACCCGCCATCTCTGTTGGCTTTATCGCGCCGTTTTCTATACATAAATTTCAAATTGAAATCCTCACGGGAGTTCAATATATTTCCTCGAATGATTTCTGCTGATGCTCTGGCTCTGAGGAGGAAGAAGGTAAGCTCTTTCATATCACATCACGTTTCCGTTCCCTGCTTTTACCATGAAGCGGGAGAGGCTCTAACTCTCTTAATTTCTATCGTTCTTGACTGAATTCTACAATAGAAAGATTGCTGCTATAAAAATAACTTTTTTTGGTGTTTGGTTGATTTTCGTTAAGGTATAAATATTAACTGTGTTCTCACGATGGCCCTATTACCCTGGCTTAAATCTTGTACTTTATGAAGGTTCCATCACGTAACCAATTCCAAGATGAGTGAGTCTTAAAAAGTACATTCACATGCTAAAAGTTAAAGAGAATCTCACAGCAGTAATTAAAATTTTAACTGACATTTGCTAGGGTTAGCTTTGCCAAACTAAAATAAGCAAAATATATTTATTAATCAGCCCTAAAATAGACTAAAGCTAATAAAAGTTTTCTATACACCCCAAAAGTATGCAATGGCATTTAATATAACGCCTTTGGTTTTTCAACTCCTATTTTTTGGTTTCTGGAATCTAACTTAAAAATTTATTGAACATTAATAACCACAATAATCAAAATATGTATTTTTCAAGCCTCAAATAGGCTGCAATTAATAAAAGTTTTCTATACACCCCCAAAGCATGCAATAAAATAAATAGCAGAAATGGACGAATACCGTGCATATTAAAATTTTAACTTACAACTCCTTTGCTTTAATTTTTGGTAAATTTTCTATAAATTGATAGCCAAAATTATCAGCCCTAACATAGGCCTTAAATTAGAAAGCATTTTATATAATCCCAAAAGTATGCAACAAAATTTTACAGTAGCAATGGAATATCTTCTGGTTTCTTGTTTTATTTGATTCTTTTAATCTTAGAAAGTAAATCGTTGGCGTTTTTTTTTTCAAAAAAAATAACTTTTTAATCATCCTAAAAATAGGCAACATTTTATATAATTAGTTTGTTTTTAGTACTTTACTTGGATTCTTTTTTGTTTCTATTTTTTTAAACGATTCAAACTGAAAAATACTGTTTTCTCAAAATTCTGCCGGATATTCCATTTAAATTATTAATTGGCGCCAACACTACACTCACTCCTGACCTTTTGTTTAAGTGTGTTGTTTAATGTCTTTTAATTTAAAAATTTTATGCGTTTTTTGTGTTTTTTTCTTCCTTTGTAATACGAAACACCGGAACTATGGAGTCTTGTAAATGCTGAAAATGTGAGTACAAGCAAATAAAAAAAACGAAGTGAACAACTACAACAACTCACGCAAATGGCATAATAAAATCTTATAAAAATTTTATTTATTTCCTGGCATTAACTCGTATTTCTACTTAAACAATAAGGCACTCACTCACTAACTCACTCTTATACTTGCGTTATTTTGCGTAATTCTTGCAAAGTTGTTGCTTTTTTTTATGTTTTTGGTTCATATTTTTACTACTTCAGTTATAAATTTTAAAAAGGCATTGAACAACAACAACTCCCCTCTGGTTTATAATATATTTTTCCTTTTTGTTTTTGTTGTATTTTCATCAAATTTCTTTGAGTTTTTTTCTGTGTTTTTTTTCTGGCTAAAAATGAATGTAATTTAAAAATTGCATTCCATGCTGTCGCTTTTCATTTAGAACTTTGATATATGAGCTGTACAAATGCAGAAGGTTACAAATAACATGTATCACACCAGATATGAGCAGTTCTATACAGTACAGTTCAGTTCAGTTTGCAAACACAGCAGCGAACACTGAACTTAGAAACCAAGAAATCCAAGCAGCTACATAACATACCCTCTAGGACAAGGGTATGGGATGGTAGGGCTGTGTTTAGTATGTTTAAAATATATTTATTAATACTGATGTTGGTTGGTTCTTGTACTTGTTCTTAGTCTTGTTCTCAAGTCCTTATTGCTTCTTTCTTATAAGAAAGAAACAAGAAAAAAGAAAAACACACACAAGGATATGGTTGAGCAAAATCTTTCGTGTACAATAAGAGATCCCCAAAAGCAACAGCAGCAGCAGCATACACATGTTATGTTTGTGATATACGAGGAGTCACAAAAGTATTAAAGCTACTGCTACTACCACTACTACTACCACTACCACTTCTACTGCTACTGGTTGCTTAGCATCTCTATGATGTGTTCTTCGTTGAGAAACAGAAATACACAAGATGTAAGTGTAGTTGTAAACATTTTTTAAAAAATTGCTTTTGAATTTTCTGTTGTGCATTTAAACGTTTTCTGAAAAGTGGGTTAGATGGGAGGGGGTAGGTAGCTAGCTGTACACCCTTAAACAAACCATCCGTTTAATCAACAGCGATGACGTATACGCATGTATAAGCCAAACACGAATGTTATTTTGTTGGTCTTATTAAAAGCAAAAAATGTCAATGAATATTTTTGTCTTAGATAATAAATAATAACCCCTTAAGCACCACTCACATAGCTGATAAGATGTTTTTTAAAACACATATTGTTTTCGATTTATTAAGAAAAATAAAACAATAACAAAATTAAAAAATCTCATAAGGACTAACAAAGACCAAATTACATAGCATAACCATACAAAAAAAAAAGCATTACAATATCATATCAACTGTAAAGTTCTAGAAGTTGCCAGATGGAAACTAAATAAAACAAAAAATTTCTTTGCTACTCAGTTTTAATAACAAGAACGACCTGATAACAATCGGAATATTTAAATAAAGTTTTGGGATGCTAAGGATAGAAATAACAATAACAAATCAACAACAAGGTTTAGAAGTTGCCAAATCAAAAATAAATGAAGTATAAACAAGCAACAAGTTATTTTTCAAGTCAGCTAAAGTAACCACAGTGACGTGGTAATAATTAAATTTAGACTACACAGATGGGTGTCTCAACTTTCCCCAAAAATTGTTTCCAGAGAAGTAAGGTTTCAAGAAGAAATCGTGGAAGGAAATATTTCTTAAATAACAACAACAAATCAACAACAAGGTTCTAGAAGTTACCAAATCGAAAATAAATGAAGTATAAAACAACAACAAGTTATTTTTCAAGTCAGCTAAAGTAACCAGAGTGACATGGTAATAATTAGACTACACAGATGGGTGTCTCAACTTTCCCCAAAATTGTTTCCAGAAAAGTAACGTTTCAAGAAGAAGTCGTGGAAAGAAATATTTTTTTTCGAGATGTCTATGCTGGTGTTTGAAACACGTGCTCTCGTCGGCGAAGCCAACACACAACCTACTAGACTATGGCGACTTCAGGATAGTCTTCACAGATTGGTCGCTACAACCCTTCAGTCAGGATTACGACCTAGTTTATCACACCACTTATGTTCTGTGTGTTAATTTTATACATAAGTGGCCGACGGGACCTACAGTTTAAAGTCGACTCCGAGCGAGAGATTTTTGAGAAACTTTCCATGGCGATTTTAGAGTTTTTGCCAGAAATCTGCTGAGAGGAAGTCGCCGAAGAAATACTTTTTGTATTTTGTTTTGATGTCTGGCCTGGGGCTCGAACACTGTCTAATAAGCCAACACACTACCTACTAGACTACGACGACTTCCTACCTTTCATATAGAGGTATGAATATAATATGAATAGAAGGCCTAGGCGCGGCCGGCAATATATTTCGAATAGCTCAAACCTTTACTATAAGGAGCACGAAAGGAATATATAGCATGAATGGAAGATCTAGACAACGCTGATGACATTTTTCTAATCCTCTAAAGGTTTTCCTACCATGTGGGGATATAAAGGGTTGTCTAGAAGACCTAGACAACGGTGATAATCGTCCAAAATCCTTTTCTGCTTATTGTTAAATGTTTTCCTATCTTACGGAGGTATGAATATAATATGAACAGGAGGCCTAGACGAGGCCAGCAATATATTTCGAATAGCTCGAACGTTTTCTATATGGAGTAAGAATGGCAAACGATGAAGATATTTTCTCCAAAGGTTTACCTACCAAGTATGGACATCAATAATGGTTCTCTAGAAGGTCTAGACTACGTTGAAAATCGTTCAAAATCCTTTTCTGCTTATTGAAGATAAGAATCATCCAAATCTTTTCTTATGACATGTACAAAACCTAACGCCTAGTAAAGGCAAATCAAGGGTTTTACTTACGATCCACGACAATCTTTTAAAGCTCTCTGTAAACAATTTAGAGCTTAAAATTGTCCAAAAGTCTTTTTTATTCCGACATTATTTCTTACTCACTTAACGATATTACGAATCAGAGCAAATCAGTCATAAACGATTTGGGAGTGTATAGAATAAATGCAATTCGAACATGCATTCCTGTATACCGGGGCAATAAACGCTGCACATCAGGACTTCGGCGTCGGTAGACCCTATTTCCCAACCTAACAGCTCCTGTCTTATTAGGTTAGGTTAGGTTAGAGGACGTGTACTTGTCAATTAAGACAAGTACAGTACCCGGAGGTCGAATTGACCCGTATTGTACAACGTCCTAGTTTCTCACAATACTCATGTTGTGTGTGTTAATTTTATACATGAGTGGTGGGACCGACCTACAGTTTAAAGTCGACTCCGAACGACAGATTTTTGAGAAACTTTTTCATGGCAATTCTATTTTTCTCTAAGAGTTTTTGCCAGAAATCTGCTGAGAGGAAATCGCCGCAGAAATACTTTTTGTATTTAGTCTTTGATGTCTGGCCTGGGGGCGCTCGAACCCTGGCTTTGCCTCTAATAAACCAACACACTACCTACTAGACTACGGCGAATTCTCCTGTCTTATTAATGCCGTCAAAAAATGGAAATCGTACAGATTTCTTATGAGAGGATAGAAGTTGTGGTTTCCATTTACTTCGGTGTTATTTAACCCTTTGACGGACACCAAAATTTTAGAAGGCCTTCCCGTGGGACACTTCTTCTTTATAATGATTTTATAAAGGAAACAATTTATGACGTGTATACACGTCATGTCCACCCAGAAACCCTTATTATGACGTCTATAGGCGTCAGTGTCCGTCAAAGGGTTAATATGTCTCTGACTGGTAACTGAAGAGTCTGATTATTGGATAATCAGTGGGCACTTGGAAAGAAAGAATTTCCATCTTCAGGATTGGCACGAATAACTCGGAGAGGAATATAAACATTCATTTCCTTTGTGAAATTTCAGATCGAACTATCAGGCGATTAAGGTACTCTGGGATATCTTTTTTCAATGCCAGTCTAGATCCACTTTGTCTTCTTTATTTTATAAACAGCTCAGGGCGACTGTAATCGATAAGTTTTGCTAGACAAAAAATTTTCATTTTAAAATATTTCAACATATCCTTCTGGGGTCCTTAACGCGTTATATGATAATAATCTAAACCCCTCTACTCTATTCATTCAGTTGTATGATGGCACTTAAGCGTAATGCTGTAAGTAACTCTCTCAAGTACGTACAAGTATTTTTGTTGTTGTATATGAAGTATGTGCATAAATTTCTTCTTACCATATACATTTGCTGCGCTCTTCGCTCCTCTTACTTAAAGTCCAACAAAACAAAAACAAAAAAAAACAAAAAAGCAACAAATGAAAAAACGCAAGAAGAAAAAAAACGTAAAACGAAATGATGGAAAAAACATCATAAATAAATATGGTAAAATATTTGCGAAAACCTACCCCCCTACCACCGGCCGCTGCTTCCTAACTCTTCAGCCAGAAGCAGAAAACGGAACATTTCTAAAGAAATAAGTCAGAGAATTATAACGTTTTCATCATAATTTACTGAAAGCGATGCCAACGCGACGATGTAAGCAGAAAACAGGACACAAAACGAAGGAGGAAATCATAATAAAAAGAAAGAACGTACATATGAAATGTAAAGGTTATAGACAGAGAGAGAGAGAGAGAGAGAGAGAGAGAGCGAAAAAGAGACAGAGGGAGAGAGGGGAAGAGTATGTGTGTGGCAAGTCATAAACATAACAATATTTTATATTTTAGAAGTGGCATCATCTTTATAAGATGACAAACGATAAAATATAGTCAAGTAGTCGAGTTATTACAAGGAGAACAGGAGGAGAACATTGGTGGAGGTAGGTACAAGCAGGGAGCGAGTTAAATACAGTACAACATTAACAACAACAGTTGGAACAATAACGGAAGGATATGCTTCTCTTTATTACATACAATACAATAATTGTATGTGTGTTAATACACTCTCCTACTCTCTCTCACTCTCTTTGCTGCTACATGCTGCTGTAAGTGAATTAAACTGAAAAAAAATGCAAAAAAGAAAAGGAGAAAAAAAATCCTCAACAACAATACACAAAAAAAAAACGTGGGGCGCCGGGGTGGGGGTGCAAAAAGTCCTGCAGCAGTTTTTGAGGAAAAAGGAAAACAAGACAGGATATTAAGACAAGTATTTTTAATTTACTTATTTGTTGTAGAAATTACGCCAAAGCGTAACAGGAAAAAAAATAAAAAATCAAGAAAATAAAACCCTCAACAATAAAAATTGTGTAGAGGAGAGCCACAGAGGATATAACAACACAGTTTAAAATGCTTGCATAAAAGGTTAATAAATTTTAAAGTATGAGGGAGAGAGAGTTTAGCCTTCATAATGATAAACTTAAGCAAATATTTAGAATATTCATATGAAATTCATATAAAAAAAATATAAAACATCACGACCTAAAGCCAAAAGTCTTGGGGTAATAAGGATTTAATGAAAAGCCAACCATCAGCCAGCCAAGGATGAAAATATAAAGTTAGGGATTTTTCTCCAGAAATTCATAAAAAAAAAATAAATATAATTGCGGCGAATAATTTCAGGCATTCCGGGACAAAAAATAAAAAACAAATTTGCCATTAAAAATGAGAAATTAAATCAGATTCTTGAACAAAATGTTCTAATCGGGTATAAAAGTTAGTTTCCAGCGATAATTTTCTACACAAAATTTGATCAATATCACTACATTACATTATTGGCCTCTAAAACCATTTAGCTAGGATTACAACCTAGCTTCTTACACCACCCATGTTGTGGGTACGTTAATTTTACACAAGAGTGAAGGGACTTACAGTTGAACATCGACTCCGAACAACAAATTCAAAAAGCTTCTCATGGCAATTAATCCTGTAGAGAAAATGTTACTTTCATATTTCCGTTATCATGATACCAAGAGCTGAGGATTTAAATATAGACCAGGGCGATCTTTACTTAGTATAGAAAGTGGCCTTATTTTCTATACTTCTACTAAAGCTGAAAACTGATCCGCACGCAACACTCAATGCAGTTAACATCTTGTCTAACGTGGTCTAGGGACCGGCTGTTATACTGGCAATTACAAGCATATGCCTCTCAATAGCTTGCTTTATAAATACCGAAGATTTCTTAGGAAATTTTATGGAAAATTCAAAGGTAACTCTAAAATGGAAACCAAAACATAAAAATGAACTGGCTAGGGCGTATGCATAGTTCAAAATTTCCCACAGACATTCGTATTCCTTTAGCTTCAGTTAAACTGAGTTTCTCAACTTCACCATGAGGGCGCGAGCTTTATTGAAGTGTTCTATTGCTATCCACTACCCTACTGGAAGACATGTTAATCGACTCAGCGTTCTCTCAGGTTAGGTTAGGTTAGAGGACGTGTCAATTAAGACAAGTACAGTACTCGGAGGCCGAATTGGCCCATTGTACAACGTCCTTAAAGAGGGAAGAATAATAGAGGGAATAGGATATAAAGGAGAGAATGTAGGAAAGGGGATAATGGGAATTGCACAGACCAGACACAACAAAAAGGGAGAGCGCTACTACATTGACGAAGCGCTAGCACCTCTCAACCAGCCTATGCCTAACTAACGAATCTTTGGAGAGCTTTGATGTCGGCTCTCGACACAGAATTCAAGCTCTCAAAGAATGCCCTGCAGCGTTCTCTCGCTGAGCTGAAAATCTGAAAAGGAAGAGTCTACTTTCTATCAGCTATGTCTGTTGCCATATGTATACTAGGATCCAGCCTCACATCTTTAACTAATCTCTTCAAAATAGATATATCCAGTACAGCGAGATTCATTTCGAAATCGAAAAGGTTATTTATGGGGACTATTTGATCCCTACAGTGTAATAACGAACCGCTTATTAGATCCTAAGAGGGACAGAGGGAGTACATTATTAGACTGTTTCGAGGGTATTCCTGGAATGCGTTTCTTTCCACGGAGACAATAAGGACAACAACAAAGCTAATGCACGTACAAGGCTAGGGGCAATGGAAAATGCCTAAGATTGGCGTTATTATACAGAGGAGAGATGCAGTAGAAAATTCATATGAATTCATGCCTAAGATCGGCATTATAATACAGAGGAGTAAGATTGGAATATGAACGTATTCGTGCATGTACCAAAAACAGATATGGCTCGCTATGGATAAATTAAGAACAAAACATGTGTGACAACTAATCACAAGCCACCCTAGCTAGTAGCTGATAGCAGTCATAACCATATACTGGCCTCTGGCTAAAAATGCCTTGACCTAGAAACAATTCAGTAGCGCTTCTGCAGGAGCTGTAATGACAAAGAAGATGAGGAGACCATAAAACATCTTCACCGTCATTGTACAGCCTTTGACACAGGATTCATGTTACTGACTAAATTCTTAATGACTAATTTATTGTCTAGACAAAGAAGACTTGAAAAGTCGTCCAACTTCCATAAAACTATCGCCATGGTTGAGGAAGCCACCCTAGGTAGCTGATAGCAGTTATAACCATATACTGGCCTCTGGCTACAAATGCCTTGACCTAGAAACAATTCAGTACAGCTTCTGCAAGATCTGTAATGACAAAGATGAGGAGACCATAGACCGTCTTCACCTTCATTGTCCAGCCTTTAGGAGAATTTACTGACTCAATTTTCATTCACTTATTTATTGCCAAGTCATAGAAGACTTGAATAGAAGCGCAAAATTCTATAAAACTATCGTGATGATTGAGAAATTCCAAACCAGCCGCTACAGTGGAATGTCAGAATAGGTATCATAGGCATTAGAAATCAATGAAGATGTGCTGATGTGTAAAGTCAAAAATACACCTTTTCTTTCCAAAAATGTACTTTTTTTTAAAAAAGTACTATCTTTAAAACGTACTTTATTACAAAAGTACTTTCTTACAAACGAACTTTCTTACAAAAATACTTTCCTACAAAAGTATTTTCTTAAAATGTGATTTTTTTTCTTAAAAAATATAATATATTTTTTGTCCCCCAAAAGGTACTTGAAATAAAAAAGTACTTTCTTACAAAAGTACTATCTTGAAAAGTGATTTTCTTTTTAGAAAATTAATCATATTACAAATTTACAAAATTTTATTATTCATTTCATTTTGCCTAATATATTTTTTTTTCACAAAAGGTACTTTAAAAAAAAAAGTACTTTCATAGAAAAGTACTTTCTTGAAAAATGATTTTCTTTTTAGAAAAAATTAATCACATTACAATTTTATAACATTTTATTATTCATTTCATTTTGCTTGTGTTTTATGCAAATGTGTTTCTCACTTAGGCCATTGAAATTGGTATTCAAGGTTATAAATTTTATAAATTTCTTATTGTTGTTGTTGTTGATGTACTCCAAAAAATTTGTTTCATAATATTAAAACAGCATTAAATTAACAAATTATAAATAATAACAACAAGAAGAAATAAAAGAGAAAAAATAAAAAACACACAACTGACAACACATAATTCAAAGAAGGAAATTTAAAACGCTACAGCGAAAATATTTCATTTCAAATATGAGAGAGGAAAAAGAATGCGTAAGATTTGCTCAGTGACCCGTGACCTTTAGAAAATGAGTTTTTATTTAAAAAAATTTTTTTTTGGTAGAACGGGCGGGCTTTGGGGCCAGGTGGGATGTTTTCTTAAAACAAAGGCCGCTCGTGGATGAGAAGAAGGGGGAGAAGAAAAGGTAAGTTTTTTTTTTTTAATAAAATTGCAAATAAAACTTAAAAGCTTGAGGCATATAAAATAGAAATATTTTGTGTATTGAGGTCTTCTTTTGCTTCTGTTTTTTAAGGCTGCTTACAAAATTTATGCCACAAAATTCAAATAAAAAAATTGCCGAAAAAACAAACAAAGACCCGCAATGAAGCCAGGCATGACCACTACTGCCAGCACTTACTAAAAACAACACAATGCAACCTCATTTATATGTAAATTTCAAGCGAGAAACAAAATTATAAAAAATTTGAAAAAGGAAAGAAGATTCTTAAAAGGTAAGTTGGAATACAAAAAATGATGTCCTCTCCTCTCTTCGGCTGAAATGTAAAGCAAGGCATGATGATGGAAACATTAAAATTAAAATTCTACAATTTAGTGGTTGAGCATACAATATATTTTTCGAGCCGGCAATAAAAATTAAAATCTTCACAGCAAAAAAAAAAAACAAACACACAACGTTTTCAACAGAAAAGGGAATACAATTATACTGTGTATGTAAAAGAGGGTGTTTAGAGTGTCTCTACTATTTAGGACCTCTTAGATAAGACCTTAAAACGTGGTTAGCATTGGTGTGAAATAAAATTATGAAATAAAGCAGCAACACAAACAACAGCCACAACAAACTGTGTATTGTACACGGTTTACGTTTCATAGCGTTGGGGAATAATTTAAGGTGATGGCTTAATTGAAAATTGCTTTTAGGCGGTTTTATTTTTCCATACTCTCTCTCCCTCTCTCTCTTTATCTTCTGCTATTTCATTCGTTCCCTTTTTATTTTAATTTTTTTTTTCGCGGTTTTTTTTTTGTATAATTGTTTGCCTCATGAAAATTAAAACTGAAACCACAAGCAAATGTTTATTAATTTTTAAGTACAATTTTGTTTTTTAATTTAAATAAAATTTCTACGTTACTTTCCCATTACTTTACTTAAATTTTTTTTTTTTCTTTTTGTGTAAATAAACGAATGAATAAAGCTTAAAGCATTGAACTGAAAAATAAATCGACAACAAGAAGAAAGAGAGAGAGCGAGCGAGAAAATAAATGTAAATATGCAAATACCGTAAATTATAATCATGATGGGGCAAAAAAAAACGAAATAGTATAAGTTTTTAATAAATGTTAATCTGCATTAAATAAGGATTTTAATAAAGATTTTAAAAATTTCTCTGAAAAAAAATGTACGAAAAAATTGAATTAAAAAAAACCACATAAACCAACAATTTCTATTTCTTTGTAATGATGGGGGTCCTTGCCATACTGCAGGAAATAAAATATCCTTTACATAAGCAACTCTGGATTGGTTCAAGCTCTTGATCACATACATACATACCAGAGATCAGCAATGAATCGCTTTTTCGCTACTCATAAGTACTCATGAATTTTTGAGTATGAGTGAGTCAACAGTATTGAAATCCACCTACTCTGATTCATTCGTACTCAGTGCTACATTGATTTATAAGTACAAGTTGCAATGAGTATGAGTACAACGTTGACATCAAACTCATAACATTCGAAATATGTTTGATTCATACGTCTACTCATTCAGATTCATAAATTTAGAAAAATAACTTATAATAGGTACTCATAAATGATTCAAGGGATTCGAATCATTCATCAAAATTTACGGTCTTAGTTGTTGTTGCATTTACAAAGAGAGAAGTACGACACATAAACAAAAAGACAAAGACAGCAAGCAGAGCAAACACACAACCTTCTTGTGAGTATTGTAGTGTTCGTACGCGAATCATACTTATTTTGTGATTCGTGTATACGATGAGTATGAGTACCATGAGTATATCAAACTTTGAGTATGAGTAGTATTAGTATGACATTAAAATAAGTATGAATGCGTATAAGTATCAGAAATTATAAATATGATTCGAGTCTACTCATCGTTTTGAATACTCATTGCTGACCTCTGGTCAGGATTACACCCAAGCTTCTCGCACTACTTCTTACGTTGTGTGTTTTAATTTTTATACATGAGTGGTGGGACCAACGACAGTTGACTCCGAATGACAGATTTTTGAGAAGCTTTCCATGGTAATTTTATTTATTCTCAGAGTTTTTGCCAGAAATCTGCTGAGAGGAAGCCGTTGAAGAATTATTTTTTTCGCATTTCGTTTTATTATAGATGTCTGACCTGTGGTTTGACTCTTGCCCTACGTTTAATAAGCCAACGCAATACGTACTAGACTACGACTACTTACTAGACTACTTCCAGTATTCGATCCCTGTAAGGAAATTTTGTAAATTTTTTCTCACATTGCGGAAAGTATCTGGGCATGTGAAGTCACTGTAGTCTAGTAGGTATAGTGAGTTGGCTTATAAGACGAGAGCCCGTGGATAAAGCTGAGCTCAGACATTTCAGAGAAAACAAATCATGAACAAATATTTCTTTCGACGGCTTCCTCCCTTCAGCAGCTTTCTGGGGAAAGACACTGAGAGAGTAAATAAAATTGTCATGATAAGGTTCTTAAATCTGTGGTTCAGAGTCGGCGCTAAGCTCATGTATAAATTGAATGCATGTAACAAGGGTGGTGTGAGAATTGAGATTAATGACCAGTTGAGTAAATATAGTAAGTACCTGGCCTTTAATTTGACGTTTAGTTAGATTTACATACTCTCACGTTAAGGGATGCTCGATGTAGACACGGTTTGCGACGTAGTCCTACAAAAAATCTCCAACAGAGTCAAATCGCATGACAATGGTGGTCCAATAAAGAGTTGGTAAAACGTGAAATTTTTATTTGTGGACATTTTTCACACAATAAAAACAAATTCGGTAGCGTTGTCTAACTAGTGACACCGTCCTGTTGTAATCACATAATGTCTCTTTCATGATATTCAATTATAGCACGAGGAAACATCGATTATCAATAATATTGTATTGAAGAGGTGTCACAGTACTGCGATCACACGATCTATTGTACTTCGATTAAACTTTAAAGAGTATGCTTATAACGACGAGTATCCTCCAAGCCCATTGTCTTGACAAACTTTAGAATGCTGTTCGATGTTATGAAGGACAATATTCTGCCCTACAGCTGATGTGCACACAGATGGTGTTGCTTTCACGGATGCATTAATGCCTCACAAGAATGTTTTCTGATGGTGGATCACAACTTGGGTAAGAGAGAGAAGCTTGGTTGTAAGCCTGACTAAAGTGTTGTAATAGCCAATAAAGTAAATCAAGTGAGATTTTAAAACATGCGAGGTGCCACGCCCACATACCCATATAAAAATGAATGTTTGTTTGTATGTACCTTATAGACTCGTAAACTATGCATTTGATCATGTTATGAACCTTAGCAAAGTTGTTGCGCATGAGCCGACGATGGTTTCTAAGTTAGTATGACAAATTTCCGACAGGTAGCGCCAATGAAAATTACTTAAAATGAATTAAATCGTAAACTGTGCATTCTTTAACAAAGTTGTTGCGCACCTGATGGATGGCGTCACTGAAAATTATTCAAAATGAATTACAAGCAATTGGTCGACCTACACCTCTCAAGCACGGAAGAAAAGAGCATTACGAGCCTCAGAATCAGGCGAGCATTGAGACTGGAAAATCTTCGAGTATATGCCGCTGAGACCCCGTTCGCTTGAATCACTTGAACAACGAGAAGTGAGATTAGAAACTGATCGAATGCGTACTACTCAGGCCCGTTCATCTGAATCAACAAAGGGATAACGGGAAACAAAATCAAAAAAATGATTCAAAATTGATTGGATATTTGTGTAATTAATGCTCTTTCCTTCAAATTTCTTTTAGTTGGTGGCGCAGCCACACGAGCAGGGTGCAGCTAGTTCCTTATAAAGAGAAGAATTTCGCGAAAGTCGGCTTAATGACTACTGCAGGATCCGTAGAAATGAAAGAGCAAGAAATTGTTCTTTTTCAAAGGAGTAAAAGCCACTTTGGCGTCTATTATATAGTAAAACGAAGTGAACGAACTGTCACTGATGGACATGAGCGATCTAAATGGCTTCATTAGAAGCTCCGCAGGCCTCCAAGTCTATGGCATAATGGAAAATCATGGCTGGCATCACAATGGATGTTATATACTCCCAAATAATGTGAAGAATTCCTTCATTCAGCCGTTAATGAATTTTTATTTCTGGCCAGTTTTCCCGTTTGGTATTACACTTTTGATCTGTCTGCCATGGAAATATTTTCCATTTTCCATATTTTTTTAATATTTTTCAACCTGCCAGTTCATTTTCAGACAATTTGAACTTTAAGTGATTTTTGCCTTGTTGTTTACAGCCAAGCCACTCCATCCACTGCACTCCATACATATACGATATTTGTTTATAACGTATTTTGGCCTTTTTTGGTGTTGTTTTTTTTTTGCAAGAAGTTATAATTTTCGTTTCATCAAAATTCCTGTACTGTAAATAATTTGCATAATTTTCAGCTGCTGTAAAAGCAAAAGAAAGAGAGAGAGCGAGTGAGAGAGGAATTCTACCAAAATATTGCCAAACACACATGACTGAGTGTATGGGAAAAATAATGAAAATCATGTATGCAAACCGGTTGGTTTTAAAGTCTCACACACCCACGTAAAGCCCTTTAACACTAGCTTAACCTCTAGCGATATTTTTATACTGCCTTACCATAATAATAAACTCACACACATACACATAGTTTATATACAAAAATCATATGGAAATACTGTAACATTATCCGAACGAACGAACGTTATTTCTTATTTGCCTGAAAATGTAAATTATTGTTGCAACTCTCTGCCTGTGTCCCTGCCTCTCTCTCTCTCTCATGTCTGTGTTTATGCCAATACTCCCTCCTTTGTTGGGAAGATAAATCGTGTTGTTTTCTTGTTTTGTTTGGTTGTATTATTTTGGGGGTAAAAACAATTTTTTAAAGAAATAACAAAAACAACCATATTTTGTTCTTTCCTGGTTTTTTCTCTCTTTTTTTTTTGTAAAGGAAAATTAACATTTTTTTCACGAAGAATTTTTGCCAAAAACATACATCGCCTGCAAGCCACGGTGGCTGGAATGTTTATCATTAAAAAAAAAAAGAGGAGAAACAACAACAACAACAATTGCAAAAATTACCCATTAACAATGAGTCTTGGTTAAACTCCTCTCCTACTCTATTAATCTGTACACACAGGCTCATTTATGTTTTTGTTGTTGGTATATTCCGTTCGTTCGTTTTTTTTCGAATCCTGCAGCATGGAGGAGCATGGGTTGTTTCGGTTGTTTTGGTATGCATGTGTGTGGTTAAAGTGTAGTTTATTTAGCGGCAGAAAATTAACTTGTCTTCATTATCATTATCATCATCATCATTTCGTCCCTCATCATCATCATTATGATCATATTGTTGATGAGAGAAAAAACACAATACGATACAAGAGTTCATTGAAAATACTCGTCTTCAAAAAGGAAACAGGAAACAGCATTACAGTAACAAACATTATGAGAGCAAACTGGCAAAAGAAAAAAACTTTAAAGCATATGCTAAGGAGCCAACATTAAAGGTTTTTAAGAGCATATGTTTGAAAATAAATAAGTTTTACAATAAAAAGAAAATAAATAAAATCCAATTAAAAAAACTTGAATAATTTTTGGCAGAAAATTATGAAAAGTGATGAAAATTCCAAGCCCACCATTTTCTCAAAATTAGAAACGTCCGTGTAGAAACGTCTGCAAAACACCTACATACTTACATACATAATTGGTCATTACAACCCTTCAGTCAGGATTACGACCTAGTTTCTCATACCACTGATGTGTGTTGTGTATGTTAATTTTATACATGAGTGGTGGGACCTACAGTTTAAAGTCGACTCCGAAGTACAGATTTTTGAGAAACTTTTCATGGAAATTTCATTTACTCTCAGAGTTTTTGCCAGATATCTGCTGAGAGGAAGTCGCTGAAGAAATATTTTTTGTATTTTGATTTGATGTCTGGCCTGGGGCTCGAACCCTGGCTTTTCGTCTAATAAGCCAACACACTACCTACTATACCACGACGACTTCTGCAAAACACCTAGAGTAGAAAATTTCAGTGGAGTAGGCTTAGACGAGGCTTCTTTCTTTAGGGAGTAAAACCAGTAGGCATCTCTAGGCAACTAGGCAGTGCATTAAGTATTATTCATGTAGAGACCTTTAATTTGGGGCTAAGAATTTGAGAATAAGAGGAACTCGGGAGTATATTACAATCAGATTGGGCTTCTTAAAAAAGTTCTGGACATCCATTCCGGATATACAGGTTTGGAAAATAATGCACTCTGTTCAAATTTTCACGGATGTCTTAAAATTAAATGGAACTGTATGTGAAGAAACTTTTTCGGCATCGATGGCCAAAACACAATTAGTAAGGCTACCGGATCACTGTGACGCCTTCTAGTTGGAACAGCCAGCATTACAGTCTGCAGCGAGGGCTATTAGGGGCGAACATATTTCCAAAAGCGATATTACCACAGTTTTTTTCAGTTTTTCCATGCGGCTATTAAAGTGCTGGGTTCTCATGTAGTGAATTCAAGATGGTGTGTAGCTGTGGGTAGATATCTCCAAATTATAGTAGAATAGTAGGATGATTTTGGGAAGTGTTTGGCAACGGAAATTTAGTAATAAAAAATTAATCTCTTAAAATAGGGACTATTTGTTGGCATACAGATGCATCGCGAGTGCATCTTGGAACAGGAGGCGGTCCCAGTTTATGCCATCGCAATGTGTGTTCAATTCAACTTGATTAGGAGGCACAAAACACAGGACATACCAATACTATCTGACAGTCAGACTGTAATACGAGAACTCGGCTGCTATGAGGTCGAATGGAAGGATGTATTATGGGTTTAGGGAAAACAGCTAGAAATGCAATAGACAGACTAGATAGACTGCTGGGTCCCAGATGAAGTGATAATTCTCGACAATAATTTAGGAGATGTGATTGCGAGGACTCATCTTCGGAAAGGTTTCCAGGACATGTGTGATCCAAAGGAAAAGTGGAGACTCTGCAGATATGCACAAGAATAATTCAATCTTAAGGCTTTACCAGGTTTCTCCCGAAAAGGGAGTTGATGAAAGTGTGACCAACATCAATCATAAAGAAATATTTAAAAGACCACATGAGACTTTCCATTTTCCAAAAAAGATTTCTCAGCTTCGAAGCTGGAGGAGTAATATTTTCTTTGAAAGGGGACAGTACAGTCGAATAGCTACTGTACTGTAGTGGGGCACAAAAGATGTTTGTTTTGCTAGCAATGTTTTGTTGAGGATATAGTCACTTCTAGAAACCTAAGCATCATAGTTTCGGATGCAGAAAAATGGAAACAATTCATCATTTTGGTTTTAAAAACAAATTGGGAGTTCCAAGCAAATAATACATTTAAGAAATCACAAATCCCCAGAGAGTATAGCATCAATAAGGGACATCATAGAAAGGCCTAAAAGGGAGGATAAAAAGAGCCAAGGGCTCCTCTCAAACCAAGTGTGTTTAAGGCAATCAAAAGTTTTGTTGGGAAATTACAATTCTAGAAGATCTGTATCAGACTACCAGGAATAATCTGAGGTTGATAACAACGCTTTTGTCAAGCCACTGTAGACTGAGGGTATATTTATTCGGAATGGGAGTTGTATCGAGTGCAACATGTAGATTATGTGGTGATGAGAATGAACCATTGGACCACATTCTGGCAATGTGTAGGGTATTAATGCATCTTAGCATGGATTATCTGAAACCACATCAGGTGCTAGGCAGGGTTAAGAAAAACACAGGACAGCATGCTGTAGCTTGTCACGGCAATAGGTTTGGAAGAAGCATTATAGAGATACGCTATAAAGTTAGAGGAGACATTATAGGAATACAATACAAAGTTTGAGAGGAGTACAATAGATCGAATCGTAATATTTCAGAAATTATTTCTTAGAACCTAGATGCCCTATTCATTTTCTTTTTTCTAAAGCATTGATTATATTTAAAATATTTAAATTTTAATAAAAATAAGAAATAAATATAAGCACTAGCATTATATGATGATAATTAAAATAGACGTGATGTATTTATGTACATATATTACAATGATAAGAAAAATTGTCTTTACTTACGTAGTTCATTAATTGTTTATCGCAAACACTTACCTAAAAAGAAAAAAGACAAAGTAAAAGAAAAAAAAATATTATCAATTATTTACTTTACGAAAATGTCAACTAAAAAAAATAGAAAGAAAAAAAATATTCTTCAAAGAGCACTTAATAAATAAATTTACTTGCTTGCACACCCCCTTCCCATTATTCAAAATATTGTATCGATATACACAATGCCCAAATACTTTATCAAGTAATTTTTATTGATTTTTATTTTCATTCTCTCTCGCTCTCTCTCTGATATTGTTAATCGAATGACAAGTTTAGGAAAATATAAAGCGCAGGAGAAAAACAAAACAAAAAAAAGCGTCATCATTAATAGGAACGTCATCATCAAAATTACAATGTGAGTAACGTGATATAATAAAAACAAAAAAAAAAACGTTTATACTGGAGCATGGTGGTAAAAGAACGAAATAAGATACTAGAGAACAGTGGTGTGGTGAAGGAAAGAATGTGTTGAAAATATTGCTGAAAAACTGTTTAAGGTTGTCACGCAGCACACTATTCCATACATAGATACAAACATGATTGGTTATTACAACCCTTCGGTCAGGATTACGACGACCTAGCTTCTCGTGCCACTTATGTTGTATGTGTTCATTTTTATACACAAGTGGCGGGACCTACAGTTTAAAGTCGACTCCGAACGACAGATTTTTGAGAAACTTTTTCATGACAATTTTATTTACTCTCAGAGTTTTTGCCAGAAATCTGCTGAGAGGAAGTCGCCGAAGAAACACTTTTTGTATTTTGTTTTGATGTCTGGACTGGGGCCCGAACCCTGGCTTTACGTCTAATAAGCCAACACACTACCTACTGGGCTACGGCGACCGAAAAAATATTTTTTCATTTTTCGTTCTGTTGGAGATATCTGACCTGGGGTTTAAATCGAAGCCTCATACCTAATAAGCCAACACACTACCTACTAGGCTATGACGATTTCACAGCTCACTATTTACGGCCATTATACGGGGAAACATAACTCGATTGTCAGCAGCTTGAGGGCTTAAAACCTTGTTGAATTTGAATTGATAATAAGAGCACTGATTGCCTTCTTTTCATTGACAACTCATTGGACTGTTGCTGCTCTCACAGACCTCTGCTCAATGGGAGGATATGCCATCGGAAATTTAATTCCATCAAATGACTTCTTCTGCAGTAAAAAGAAACTGGCTTTCACCTTATGCGCTAATAATTAAGAAGAGAGCCGTTTGTCCTCTTCATTCTCTAAAGATCTCTTCCACGAGTGCTCTCGCGGAAGTCATGTCGATTGACCTACAATTCGCTCAAATTGCTTCTGTACAAGCTGTAGATCTGAGAAGCAGTAAGGGACTCTCTTTTACATTATGTGCCAATACCTAGCTCTTGTCAGTGATTGTTCCTTATCATTATCTGTCATAAAGTGTCATAAAAGTGAACGGAAAAAAGCGAACGGAAGAGATATACTATGGCCTTATGCATATTCTAGAGAGGGCGGTATTCTTTTATATTTAAAATATTAAGGGAAACCATGAGAAACTAGGTCGTAATCCTGACTGAAGGATTGTAATGACCAATTATGTATATGTATGTATGATTCCTAAAACTTGGACTAACGACCACTATGCCTTCATGAGAAGTTCAGGAAGTTGTCGTCGTACCAGTAGAATTACTGTAATTATCCTATCCTGGCATCTCGCCAACAGCCTTAATATCAATTTCATAAGGTCTTCAGTTTATTGCACGCATATTCGGATAAGTATTCCAATGGAATTGGTCCTTTGCCTTTTCTAACCAACATTCCGTTAATTTTTAAAGTCCCAAAACCCCCCCTTCAGCCCACTGTAGTTTTCTTTTGATTTTGTAACTGAATATACATGTCCTGTATGGGTAGCATGGAGCGTAGTTGCATTTTCCGTCGTGTAAAATGCAGTGGTGGTGGTGGTGGTGGTGTTGTTGGGGGCTCAGTAATTTGATATACACTGTCATGACTGGAAAGCATGAACTTTAACGAAGACCACGACCACGACTACGACTACGACTACAGCAACATGTTCAACTTATTTGCTACTACTACTACTACTGACGCTGCCAATGCTATTAAGTAAAAAAAAAAAAACCAACAACAACAACAACAACAACAACAACTACTACTACTACTACTACCAACTAACAACTGTAAGTACAAAAACGTAGCAAGAAAGTTTTACTGGGGGTTTTTTGTTTTCCATGAAAGAATTACAACGATGAACCAGGCCAAAAGGGATGAAATCATGCGCTCATTCAATCATTCAAATGTCCTTTGAACTATAAAAATACATGACACTAATAAAATAGAATAAACAACAACAACAACTACAACAATAATAAGAAGATAAAGTAATAGATAACACAAGTATTGATAGAATATAAAGCAAATACTCATACAACAAGGCCAATAGGATACACGGCGAGGGAGGGAGGGGGAAAGAATGGGGAGAACGCACCAGTAAAAGTTTTTGTTATAAAATATAGTATTTTATTACATTAGTTGTTGTTGTTGTTGCTGTTGTTATTGTTATTTACGATAATTTTACTTCGTTTTTGTTCCCCCCTTTATTTTATATTTTTTTTTGCTTCTTCTTGTTGTTGGCCAGACATGGTGGACTCTTAATGTCCATTAACCTGTTTTTTTTATACGTATTGGCCCTTTACAATAGCTTAGTGGAAGAAGAAAACAAAAACAAACGCTCATCATTATTATTTTTATTGAGTTTTTATGTAAAATAAACCACACGCAGCTTTTTTTTTCCTTTCTTTTTTTGTTTTTTTGGTTCCTTTTTTTTAAAGGATATTTGTCTTGTTTGTTATTCAGCTCTCCCACTCATATACAAAATGCTGCTCCCTGTTGGCTGCTTTACTTCTTAACTCCTTTACTTTATAGCTTCAATGGTCAAAACAAAGATATATTGTCCCCAAAAAAACGAAAAACAAAAAAGCAAACCAAACCAAAACGAATCGAGGAGTATAGTAAATACGTTTAGAAAAGGTTGTAAATTTATTAAGTTACAAAGTATGTAGGTGTGTATTTCTGTATCTGTGTGGGCCATAACACAGAGTAGGTCAATACTTAAATGGTATGACTAAAATCAATTTGAATAAATTGTTCCTTTTTTTTGGCAGTAGAAAATTCTCGGAACGTAAAAACCAGCCAGCAATTGTGTGTTGAGTTAGATGGGGGGACACACAACGAAAAAGGTTATAAAATGGCATTTGAATTTTTAATGAATAATTATCGAATTGTCTGTTCACATAAACAAAAACAAAAAAAAAAAAAACAAAAAACGAAAAAACGAAACGAAGGAAATTAAGGATAATAACACCGTCCTCCCTTAAAGTAGGCAAAGAAACATCAAATGACCCCAAGCTATGCCATAAATGGTATATAAAAGCATTGATTTTGTTAAACATGAAACATGTAAGACGGCTTAAAGCATATCGAACACCTTAAAGTAGGCAATAAAGGTTTAAAAAGGTACAGTATTATTTACTTTCATTGTCCAGGAGTGTATTCGGTTTCCAGTACTCTTTCTTATTTAATTAGATTTTCTGATTCTGTTAGGCAAACATTAATAGCTCCCTGGAATTCGTAGGAACTTGTCTGAATGTCAAAATCATGTCGATTATGTGATTGATTGATTGAGTTGAATCAAAGTCCAGGGCAAAGATGGAACGACTTTGGACACTAGCATAGGATAAACCATTCAAAATGCACTTGTTATTACCCCATGCTTCTTAAAGGAACAAAGGAAACCAAATTTCAAACTATAAAGAGGTTGTCACACTATTGAAGAAACATAGACTGGCAGAGTTTAGGATTTTCTACTCCTACATACAGTATTTATTCACTTTGTCTAGCATATCCTCATCCACAATTTAAAATTATTGTTCCATATGCTAATAATGTACCAATGAACAGCGTGTTCCCTTCTATGACACCAGGATAAGGCATTAAGTTTTAGTATTTAGTCCCTCCTTTAAGAAAACTCTTTACATGAGAGAAATAAAAGAAAGTAGAACTCAGAAAACCTAGTTTAATAATAAAGAGTCCACACTCCAAACACACACATTTAATGCGTAAATAATTTTTGAAAAATTTCTGCAGCATATTTTTAGGAGTTTACCACTAAAAAAACAATAAATTAACAAGAAATACACAAAAACAAATGAAAATAAATTCTAAATATTAAATTGAGTTTAGAACACCTAAACTATGCCGTTTTCTACTTGTTTTTTCCTTGTTAGACGCAATAACACCTAAAATCAAAACATATTTTTAGGGGGTTTTAAAAAATACAAACCAATACAACATATTTGTGTGGCATACTTTATGGCTGGGGTTAGGAAAAGATTTTAATGTTGTTCTTTAACAATTTTTTTTAAATAAATCCAGCAGCTATAAAATGCAACAACAACAATAAAAACAAACAAAAAAACAGAAGACAATTTAAGCACCTTGAGCCAATGCATAATTTTAGTTTCTTTTATGGCATCGGGTTTTGGCTCCACAACTTTTTTTCGTTTCGTTTTTTTTTGGAATTTTTTGTACATTTTTGAAGGTGTTAAAAAGGACTAAAGGAAATTGTTAATTTTTATAGCATCATAAAATATTTTGCTACGCTTCCGTAATAAAATATATGCCTCAGCTTTACGTATGCGTATCAGGCACAATTGGCTGGCTGATATGGATGGGGTGGTGTGACGTTGGTGAGGCGTTGGCGATTCTGACTGCACAACAATGGCCAAATGGTTAGGAAAAAACAAAGAGCGAAAGGAAATGAAGCGCCATAGTGCTTTTTAGGGTCTTAAATCATGCTAACACTTCCCGTATACACATTGTTGCAGTTGCTTGCTTTATGGCCAAAAGTAATATTTTATATTGGCCAGAGGTTTGCAGCGTTATACTCGTTTTTTTTTTGTTTTGTTTTTCTTTATGGACAACTAGAGATTAAGGGCCTAAACTTGGTGTGGTAATAAAAATAATAACGGCGATTTGGGAAAACAAAGAACAAAAAAAAAACAGAAAAATAAAAATTATGGCCAGTTTTTGTTTTCTATTTTTGGAAAGAGAAATAAAATTTTTAAAAATCAAAGCACGCTTTTAGGCTTTAAGGAAATTAAAAAATATACAATATTTCTGTGAAGTAGAATAAGAAATATTTAAGCACAAATGAATGCAGAGGTAGAGAGCAGAGAATGATGTAAATAAATTCATAAATTTCAGCAGGGACAGCATTTGAAACCGTATTTGCCCCTAAAAATATGCTTCTTATTTTTATTTTTTGAGAATAATATGCAAACTATATTTCTGAATCGTTACTCACTTATGATGCCCACTATTTGAACTACTTAAGCGACAAGTTTTACAACTGCCTTCCCAAAAATCAGTTCTGGAATCGGTGTTACGTAGTGAATAAAACGGCTTTCGGTTTCGAATATCCTGCATATTATTATAGAATGGTTAGAGGACGTGTATTTGACAAGTCCAGTACCCCGGAGGTTAAGTTGACCCATTGTATAACTATTATAGAATAGCTTGCAGGCTATTAAAAACACATTCAACAGTTATTCGTTGACTTCGACAGACATGTTTCCGTGATGCCAACTAAAGAATTCGGGAGATTATTAGGTATCCCTGAAAGGGTTATACTTTTCACTTGTGGATTTAGTGGAACGAAAACCTTTGCTTTAAGACTTCCTCTTGGGTAAAGTAGGACTGTATATTTCCCACAACCTTATTCCAACTTTTCATTGATGTAGTGACGCCCAAGGCTCCCATGCTAAAGTTCTGTGATAACATTAAACAAGAAACTGGAAAGTTTGACTGAAAACTCATAAAGCATCACACTTAGAGCTTGTATTGGAAAGACAAAATTAAGACGGATTAGCGCAACCACATCTCTTCTACTTAAAGCTCTTGCATATCCACAGTGCGAATTCTTTCTGTTATAATATGAAGTAACCATCCAAACACGTATTAAAAAAGACAAAATTAGCTTTCCAAGTTCTGTAGAAATTGTGGAAATCGAATAGCATTAACCGTTAAGCTAAATTGCGTTTAATGGATGACAGAGTTTTAAAAACAGTGTTCTTGTATGGATGCAGAACAACGAGTGCCGACTTAAAGAAGACCCCACAACGTTCGTAAAAAGAAAATTGAAACATAGACTATGAGACCATTGGAAAAGGTTTTGAGTCAAACAATTAATAGGGGAGGTAATGTCGAATTGAAAATAATCATCCGGAGAGATGGGTATTTAAGGCTAGAAATATAAAACTTCGACGTATAGAAGGATCTTGTGAGCGACTGATCTTGTTATGGATTAGTAAGACCAAGTGGCACGCAAATACAAAGAAGACACATTTGAAAGGAAGTGCTAACACAGCCGAAAACCGAGTTGTCCAATTAAATACGTACATAAGCTCCTTTCGACATAAGCAAACATGCTATTAAGTTGTCATGTCCATAAAATTTAGATTCTATTTTTACATACATATGTACATACATACATACATAATTGGCCATTACAACCCTTCCGTCAGGATTACGGCCTAGCTTCTCACGCCACTCATGTTGTATGCGTTAATTTTATACGTGAATGGCGGGACCTACAGTTTAATTTTCATGGCAATATTTACTCTCAGAGTTTTTACCAGAAATCTGCTGAGAGAAAGTCGCCGAAGAAATACTTTTTTTGTATTTTTGTTTTGATGTCTGGCCTGAGGCTCGAACCCTGGCTTTACGTCTAATAAGCCAACACACTACCTACTAGGCTACGGCGACTTCTCCTTTTAGATTAGTATATTCCCGCGGCAGGTTTTGGATATGCCTATACTTCAGATGTGAAAGAGTCAAAATTGCCCCAAGACTTTAGGATCAGAAGATAATGATCTTCTAGACCCAAGATCATGTTGATATTGACTTCGTTATTAGTGGCAGCACTGGCAACAATCGACTAGCATTAATTAGTAGGCTATCTAATGCAAGTTTGTGCCCCTAAAAGTATGCTTTATTTTATTTTCTATACATTTGGCTACCTTTATTGCTTTAGCTTGTATTGGTAACAAACTTTATCGTTAAAATTTAAGTTTTCATTTCAAAAAGAGAAGAATTTTTTTAATTTTTTTTTTGGATTTTACAAAATATTTTTCTTTTACGGCTTTGAAAACTTTGTTGTTTTTTTTTATAGTTCCATAATGTTTTGTAAATGGAAATGGTAGAGAGAGAGAGAGAGGAAAATAAAAGGAAACTTTTATTTTTCATTTTACAGTTATGAGGAGTTAAATGCTTGTCGATAGCTAAATGTTGTTATTGCTATTGTTTATTTGTGTTAAAAAAAGGGAAAAACTCCTATAAACACCCTTCACTAAAGTGGCAGCCTCTTGTTATTGTTTTTGTAGTTAGTACTGTTGGTGTTGTTGTTGTTGTTATTGTTGTTTGTGTTGCATTGTATTGTTAGAAGTGTTTCATACTTCGTTTTCTAAAGTGACTGAGTTTATGTATCGCATAGTGGTGAGTGAGTGTGCCAACAACAAAATCAATCGATACTTAATGGAAAATCGTTATTAATGAAAAAGTTTCTTGTTGTTTTTTGTTGTTATTGGTGTAGTTGTTGCTTTAGCTGTTGTTATTATTTCTTCCTTTGCAACCGGCTATGGCAAGTGGCAAAATTGTGCGAAACTTAAAGCAGAAGAAAAAAAATAAAAACAAGTAGGAACGGAATACAATTGAAAATGCAGTCAGCCATGCGTTAGAAAACAATGATAAAGTGCAAAGCCAGTACTACTACTACACACTATGTACTATACTATGCTGCTGATCAGAAGTAAAAGATGAAAAAAAAACTTGGAAAAATGCACGTAATTTTTTTCAAAAAAATTATTTTTTTTTTCATTTCTTTCTAAAAGTGTTTGTATAGATCGTCGTGTAAAAAGCATTTGGTTTGGTGTTTGAAAATAAGTTCAACTTTTTCTTCTCTATTGTTCGTGTTGGAAATCGGACGCTGGAAAATAAATTGAAAAAAAAAAGAAATTCATAAAACGAAAAAGAGTGGGAGTCGAAAAGTATGAAAAAGAACTTAAAAGTTTGCCAAAAACCCTTAACAACAATTTGTAATTATAATATGGGAAGTGTGAAATGTTGTTCAATAAAAGAAAAAGAGTTTCTCACTCTCAGTACGAGTATTGTTGTAGTCAGGGAAAAATGTTTTAAATTTTGAAATTAAATAGGAAAAAAAATTATAATAGAGGGGAACAAATTACGCAGAACATACACATAGACATTCAATCGAATTTCAATTCAATAGAAAATTTTTTAAAAAGTTTTTAGAAAAAAATTTTTCGTTTTTTGCTCACCTACAAGCAAGAATAGAAGGATGAGTGTGTGAGAAAATTTGTTGGACCAGCCTATATGTAAAGTGGCTTTAAAAATATGCCTGAAAGATTCGAGCTGCTGCCAACATACAGAAAGTTGACGCTCATTTCTCTATAATGAACATTTTCTCTCCTTTGGTGTGGATAGGTTTCTCCAAGCGTCTTTTCCTCTTAGTTACCAATTTAAAACTTATTATTCTGAATAAAAGTCGCCGTGGTCTAGTAGGTAGTGTGTTGGCTTATTAGACGAAAAGCCAGTGTTCTAGCCCCAGGCCAGACATCAAGACAAAATACAAAAAGTATTTCTTCGGCGACTTCCTCTCAGCAGATTTCTGGCGAAAACTCTGAGAGTAAAATAAAATTGCCATGAAAAACTTTAAACTGTAGGTCCCACCACTCATTTACAAAATTAACACACACAACATAAGTGGTGTGAGAAACTAGGTCGTAATCCTGACTGAAGGGTTGTAATGACCAATTATATATGTATTCTGAATAAAAACTCACGAAATACGGACAAACTTCTAACACTGGTTTGTACACACATTTTCACGAATGGATCGAAATTGGTTCTGGATATCGGAACTAAAATAGTACCGCTGTGCTATATTAGGTATGTAGGTAGGTTTGAGTGGTAGCTTTGATACACAAAGCTCACTTGAGCACGCAAGTTCCACCAAACTAGGGAAGAAGTTGGTCAGCGCAAGGGATGCACAGTGCTACACTATAATGAAGAGGAATTTGGTGTGTGGATTCAACAGTTGTTCAGGAAAGATCATAATTAAATGAGAGAATAATCCTTAAGTCAGTAAAAAAAAACCTAAAGAACCATGACACACCAACCTAAAGAACCGGATTACACAATATAAACTGAGCTCTATGAGGAGGCATTATGACTGAAATATTTCAGATATAAGAGGATAAAAACAACTCGCCGATAGACATTCCAATTGGAAACATTTTTTCTAAGTTTTCCTGTCAGACATTCGAGCTGGAGATTCATTGTAAAGTGGATGACAAAAGCAGCATTTTTCATGCGAAAACCGTAAGCTGAGAGCGTTGATGACCACGCTGCTGCTAATGTAAGTTCTTATGTAATTTTCAGTGACAGTCAAGCAGTTCTGAGGGTGAAAGGAAAGGTCTGATGTATGTCGCGAGTCATTTATAATAATATATAATAATATCTGCTGGTTATAGAGGCACAGTAATATTCTTGGAAACAATAATATGATGACTATTGTTTCTTGACCTCTAATCTGCTACCGCTGTGGTCTCATCAGTGAATGGTTTGGGGTGAAGGCACAAAGACGTTCAAAAGATACGTCAAATTGCTTAGGGGTTACCATTCGTCGCCCGTTAATTGGTGACTGGGAATTTGGGATAGACCTCTGAAGCCTACGTGGAAAAGAGCAGAGGTTGAAAAGTAGAAAGCGTGTTCTTCGTGCCTTTCTGGCTCTTGATAGAAGGTTGAATGCCCTGAGAAAAGGTTTGTTTGAAGGTTTTAACGATTTTCAGGCTACCTAGAGGCTGAGAAATGTGCGTCTAACCTTATGTAGCTGACCTTATCTAATTTTGGCTTCAGTTTCAACCTTCGTTAGTTCCTTCCATTCTCTTCTTCTAGATCGAGCTCATTAGGTTCCATAGCTTCTGGTGTTTTGTACTGGTTATTATGACAAGACACGTTCTCAAACTAACCTGCCCAAATAAAAAACCTATTCAAGAATGAGAATTTTCTACACATACAATTAGAAAAGAGTCTTTTTCTAATATTTCTAAACGCCGAAAAGACTCTCTAATACATGGTAAGTTAAAAATATTCCTTTTTAACACCCAAAATACACAAAAAATAATTGAAATTCAAAACAATACTTTCTTTTAACTACAAATACGCCTATGACTGGAAACCCTATTAGGTATGCTTCAAAAATTTATTGACAAACCATTAAAAATATTTCAAAGATTTTAACAGAATCAACACAATCAAGTCATCTTAAAGAAAAGAAAAGAAATGAACAAAAAAAAAACACTTTTTTGCCTGCTAAGATAACCGCAAACAATTTGAAAATTTTGTTAAAAACCACAAAAACCTTACTAAAAGTATACTATGGAAATTGTAATTAAAAACAATTAAAGTGCGTAAGTATAGAGAAAAAAGGGAAGAAAAATAGAAAAGAGAAAAAGATTTTTGCTGGCAATTAAATAAATAAAAGAAATTTAAATTCATTTGTAAATACATGTAAATATTTAATTAGGAAATTGTAAAAGCTTAAAAGTAGGCAACAAAAAATAAAATAAAAGCAAGAGAGTGAGTGATAGGATTTTTTCATGTCATGATTAATTAAAGAATATATAAATTATTATGTAGAAAGTATTGATATGTCAAGTTTTAAAATAAAGCCTAGAAGTATGCAGGAATTTTACAAAAATAAAATTAAACTCAAATTTATTTCAGATTTTTGGAATTTTAGAAGTTTTCAAGAGCTGCTATAAGAAGTCTCATTAAGCCTTTATTAGTTTAGAATTTTTTAGAGTTGGCATTAATTGTGCTCTGAAAGTAGGCCTTAATTTTTAAAATAAATTAAAATTAATGATTTGTGATGAGGATTCAATTTTTATAAAATTTTACCCTCAAAATATGCTTTGATTTTAAATTTAATTTTATGATCTTTAAAAACGCCGCGACATACTTCAAATAAATTGCTGCAAAAACCGCCAGCCACTCAATTTAAGAACTGAATTGCAAGAAAATCAACAGAAAAAAAAGAAAAAAGACGTGAATGATTTACCCATTGTTGTTGTTATACCCATGCTGGTCTGGCCCGAAATAATGGTAGGTGGTGCCTTTACCTCAGTATTGTTTAAAATAACCCGCATTTTCTACAATTGTGGCAGACTACTTTACGTAAATTGAGCACGCCAGGAAAAATAAAGTGGAACTCATTTTTCGTTTTTTTTTTGTTTTCAGCCTCCGCTTCTTCTTCCTCTTTTATATTACTTGCTGCAACCAAAGTCTTTCTTCCAGTTCATGTGCTTGCGTTTATACTTTTTGAACAATTTATTGTAACAAGAATACAATTGTGAATTGCATTGACATGTTAAAAAAAGTTCTTCCTTTTTTTTGTGAGCCAGCAGCCAAGAAGAAAGGCCGGAGTCTTCAACAACAATACCTTGATGGCAGGGATTTAAAGTGAAATAAAATTGGATCCCTATAAGAAAGTTTTTGGTGCTACGCTTGCCACCCGCCCCATCACCCATTATGGTGCACCAAAATCTATACAAAAAGAGACGGCATTTATTTATAATGCATCAATACTTGGCAATAAAGTATAACAAATAGAGGAAAAACGAAGCAAAAAATCGTATAAAAATAAAAGTTTAATGACAGTTTAAAAACATTTTAAGAAAAAAGGATTTTCTCTGATGCAAAGGGATGCGCAAGCAGACAACTATAATTTCTTAAAGCGGAATTGAAAAGAATCTTTAAAATAATATTCAAAAAATTTATTTAAAAATAGATTTATACACCTAAAGTAGGCAATGTTTTAATTAAAATATTTGTGCCTAAAATTAGGCAACAAAAATTTTTAAAATAAAAATTTTAAAATAAAGTTTCTGTTATAATATAAACTGGGAAATAGATTAAATTATATAATTGATTAAATCAAAACACTAGTTCCTAATGGCCTAAAAATAAGCTTCAAAATTTGAAAATTAAAAGTGTTTTTTTACTTTTTAATCATTTCATTAAAAGTTAAATGTGGAATATTTAAAACTCTAAAATATTGTGCTTCACACATTAAAATTTCAAAGCCTGTAAATATGCTAACAAAAAAAAACTTAAAAAAAATAAACACGAGCATATATCTCTTCCTCCACATTAAATTCTAAATGCATTACATAAAAATAAAAACCGTTTGATTTTATTAGTATATAAAACATTTCCTTATGCATTCCTAAATGTATTATAAATAAAACCCTTTCATTTAATAGCGGCATTTCTCAGTGGGCCCTTTAAATATGCTATAAAATGTTTCAAAATCGAAAGATAAATTTATGGCTGTCAGGTTATCGAGAACAGTTTTCTTGCGTGTATAGCATGTCTAAAAATAAATAACGGCATCATAAAATTTCGTTTATTTTATACACAAATAATCTAATCATGCTTAACATATTTTATTTGGTATGGTACTTACAGAGGAGTATACTTTAAGGATGTTAATATAAATAAATAAATGCTTACTAATAGGGTGTTTTATAGTGAAGTTAAAGTATTTTGTTTTAAATGAGGAATGAAAATGGAAAATTAGAAATTAAAAAGGGATAAAGGAGGAGTTAGCAGAAAGGAAAAGTAACTGGAGATGAGATGGTAAGGATTTTATTAAATTTTCTTGTGTGTAGGTGTTGGAAATCGTCTCTAATTTAGAATTGTTTACATCACCCACCCTAACCTTAAAGAGGATTTGGATATTTAAACAAAACAAGACAAGATAGTCCGGAGGCCTTCCCGCTGAGTTTATGGTTAAAGGTAACGAGCTGGTAAGTTGGATGCACCAGATCCTTAAAAAACCTTATTCGGGACAGGTCGAAGGCGTATACCCAGTTACGTACCCCATCTAGAGGGGTATACTCTTGTAAAAACCTTATTCGGGACAGGTCGAAGTCGTATACCCCTCTGGATGGGGTACATAAGGGGGTCTTTCCTATCTCAACGGAGCGAAAGAAGTTGTTTAACTTTATTTTGTGCGACTTTGTCAGCTTCCATTGGCAAGGCTCCAATCAGTGCTTCGGCTAATGATTAAAGAGTTCACAAAATACTCTTGTAAAAACTTTATTCGGGACAGGTCGAAGGTGTATACCCCTTATGTACCCCATCTAGTACCACTATGTACTCTCTAAAATTTTTGGTACCGTGTAAGGTCTCAGATAAAGTGAAACTTCCACGTGGAGATTGTTCTCTAAAAGATTGAGACATTGGCACCATTTTGCATACTAAAAGATGTTACCGCTACCTTTAGTTAAGTAAAACGGGTAAGAAAAAGGAATCTGACAAGCCTATGTGCAGTATATGTTGTCGACTTACATTTTCTTGCATCAAATAGGACAGATTACAGTCGATTACAGCTATATCTTCCATCTTGTCAAGGAAACATTTACATTGACTGCGCTGTCACCAGCAAAAGTGTTCTCAGTCTAGCGATCAAACATTGTGGTCTCAATAGATCACTCAAGGGTAACGAAAATAATATTCTTCCACTAGCTTCTCTTTCCAGTGGTGTTCGAAGACGTGGAAGCTTAGAGGTATAAATTTAACGCACACAACATGGGTGGTGTTAGCAGCTAGGTTGTAATCCTTACTAAGTCAAGGTTGTAGTCCTTACTAATGACCCATTAAGTAAGTCAGTAAGTAAGAGCACAGATAATTTTACACATTACATTAGAAATGTTGGTACCAATGGCCTGACTATAGTGTATGGGAAGATACGGTTAAGAATTGATCTTTCTAAGGATATCACAGAGGACTAAGAGCAGATTGCATATCTAATCTAAATCACACTAAAGACTTTAAATTGTCTTTATTTTTGAGTTAATTCCTCTTGTACTTTAAAGGTTAAACATGTCACCAAAGCAAAGAAACAGTGCTGATGTCCTGTCTTTAGAGCATTAGAGTTAAAGGGTGGTGGTGAGGCGGTTGAGAATGGTGGTTTGTTAAGAAAAACATCATTGTTAAGTAAACAAAAATATGTTTTGAATCTTTTGCTGATTGTTAGCCACATTTAGCTGGTTCTGACTTGTTTTTTCTTCTACTTCTTCTTTTGTTGGTTCTTTTTTCTCGTTTGGTTTTTGTTTTTTTATTCGGTTATAAACTGAAATCTTGTTGCCGCTTTCTTATGGAGTTTTATTGTTAAATAACATCAGTTTAAGAGACATACACATACACACACACTTACACACCCACACACAACCAATACACGAATAAAATAAAAGGGAAAAGAAGCATAAACTTTTTATATGTCTTTTATACAAGAGTTTTGCTTAAGTTTTCTTTTTTTTTCTTTGGCTCTGGCTCTGGCTCTGACTGTAGCAGAGTGGTAGTTGTTCATCATTAAAAAGTTTTTGTTGGTGAGTAAATTTTTGTTCAGTTTCTTTTCAGTTCAGTTTTCTGCTGTAGTTGTCAATTCTTTCAAATTTTTATGTGTAAGTTTTTCACCTTCTTCCTGTTCTCTCTCTATTCGTTTCGTTTCGTTCTGTTTTTTATACAAATTTTTGTCACAAGTCCATAGGAAAACAACAGAATGGAGGAAGGAGGAAATATTTTTAACAACTTTTGTTTTCTTCGTTTTATAGTGAAAAAGTTCTGTTAGGGAAATAATGCTGGAAACGCAAAACCTTTAACAATATTGACTAACATGTGTTACAACAAATTTCATAAGAAACGCTACCACCCCTGCTCCCCTCATCATCATCGTCTTGAGTTGTTAGTTTTTTTGTTGCTTTGTTGGTCTTTTGATAGTAATTAAGGATATTCTTTGGGGGATTTTCGGGTACATAATCAAATAATCAAAATTCTTTTAGAAGATAAACATTCTGTATATAACTGTCAGCCTGTCGGACACTGTAGGTTTAACAATAAGACGAGCATAATTGGTAGATAGACAGGGGAATATTCTACTAGACAGCAATGGTAGATAACAATGAAAATCGGAAACAGGAATAAAAACATAACATTCCATGAATAGTTTTTTAAATGACAAGCAATCAAGCCTAAGAGGAGCTGAGTTGCAATTGAATTAATTTACAAAGTATGTCCCTGTGACCAGAAACCCACTCAAAATTAATGTTTAGCTGCTGCAAAGGAATCCGCGGTATGTATCAATACGTAAGAGAAACTAGAAGTAGATAAAGTTCCTGGTGATGTAGTGTACAAACCCTTTAACATCCCCCTTAGGTAGGTAGCCTTAGCTTAGGATCAAGATTAGATGTAGACATAGCTCCACAGCTTCTAGGAAAGGTAGGTATAGTAGGAATCAGTTAATAGGTCCATGCGTTTAACAAGGGCTCGAGGACTCAAGAGTTCAAATCTTTAAAAATATGTTTTCATCGGCTATCCTCTCTCTACTGGAAAAGCTCTGGAATGACAAGGAAACGCAAATCTCTCGTTCCAATTTGAAGATAAAATAAACACACATAAAGTGGGTGGTTGAAGTCGCCGTAGTCTAGTAGGTAGTGTGTTTGCTTATTAGACGTAAAGCCAGGGTTCGAGCCCCAGGCCAGACATCAAGACAAAATACAAAAAGTATTTATTCGACGACTTCCTCTCAGCAGATTTCTGGCACAAACTCTGAGAGTAAATAAAAAATTTGCCATGAAAAGTTTCTCAAAAATCTGTCTGACTTTAAACTGTAGGTCCCGCCACTCATGTATAAAATTAACACACACAACATGAGTGGTGTGAGAAGCTAGGCCGTAATCCTGACTGAAGGGTTGTAATGGCCAATTATGTATGTAGAGTGGGTGGTGTGAGAAACCAGGTAGTTATCTTAAGCTATAGGCTTGTATAGGATCCAATCACTATCTAATTAAAATACGAAGATGAGATAAGGTGGCGAAAGTGACAAAAAATAAAGAGGATTTTAGATTAACTATGAAAGTGACCAGTCAAATGGATAATGGAAGATAAAACCATTTCCTACTGCTTCGTTTACAGCAGTAGGTAATAAGGCAAGTCAACTCAGGTGCTCTGTATGCAGGTACAGAGCGAGGTTTAGCATTACTGCTGCGGTAAACAAGTTGTTAGTCTCAGACATTCAAGAAAAGGAGTGTTTCTAGGATAGGAAGGAGAAAACTCAGACTAGGACAACAGACCCTGGACATTGACTGACTGGTATGAGATAAAATTAAGAAACTGAATGGAAATTAAACGTAAAACAAAGACTTATAAAAAGCTGATCAGATTAGACAAAATAGTTCGACTTGTTTCTGCTTAGCATAGCATACTATTTGATTCGGTTCAGATCCAGAAAGTGCTCAGTTTTCTCCATAGAATCCTTTTAAATAGCCTTGAAAGCTATAACATCAGATACGTGATCAGTTTGAATAACTGTCGCATTTGGGGCACAGAAAAACCGCACGCATACATTGAAAAGCCGACGCATCCAAAACGAGTCACTGTTTGGTGCGGATTTTGGTCCAGAGGAATAATTGGGCCATTTTTCTTCGAAAATGAGCAAGGAGTGGCCGTTACAGTCAATGGCGATCGTAATCGGGCCATGTTGAACGATTTTTTGTTCACAAAAATTGAAGAGGAGGATATTGGCAACATTTGGTTTCAACAGGACGGCGCTACGTGCCACACAGCCGAAGCTACATCGATGTTTTGCACCCTGTTTTTGAAGATCGCATTATCAGCCGCAGAGCTGATGTCGTTTGGCCACCTCGGAGCTGCGTCTGCCGTCAAAGATAAGTGTTACGCCGACAAGCCAGAGACAATTGACGCTTTAAAGGACAATATTCGTGACGCCATTGGTGAAATACAGCTGCACACAATCGATAATGTGCTTAAAAATTGGACCGATCGTGTAGGCTGCTACTGAATGGCCAGCCGAGGCAGCCATTTGAATGAAATTATTTTCCATTATTAACCGGAAGGATTGTACTTTCAAATAAGAAAATAAATTTGAGAAAATATTCAGTAGTTGTTTTGGCGGACCCTTTATTTAGTTGGAAAGTTTTGTCACACATTCCATACAATTCCTCCATATGATTTCTTTAATAGCGACCAACTAATTAGAACTCTTATCATTATTTAATGGCTTCAAAAAGGGTCACCTCATTTCGTGTGGAACATATGTATGTATATTGTGTCACGAAACCTCATAACTATCTGTGGTCAATACTTTGAATTTATGTACTTTTCTTGTAGCAATATTTAATGGCAAACGCATAAAAATATCCGAAATTTTCTACTTTATCCTTTTTTTACTTTTGTAATACACTTTAAAGCCCTCAAAAAAAAACATGGTAATAAAAAAAATTTTCAACAACACTTACTTTAAACCTGTTGCACTGTGTTGAAAAAAAAAATAGAAAAAAAACGTGCGTATGTGTATGAAACCTACCACCTACACCTAAAAGTATGCTTTACTATATACAAAATATTTTACGCCTTAATACGCTACCCAAAAGGCGTGTTAGGCGTATGAGAAAATGAAGAAACACATACAAAAATAGAAAAAAAAAACCCGTGGAAAACTGTAATGTGCGCCATAAAAATTAAGAGAAACAATGTTAAAGAGCCTGCTTTTGAAAATAGAAATAAAAAAATAAAAAAAGAAGAAAAAGCATTCTATGGTCTACTTTTAGGCTCAACGAAAAACAAAAATAATACATATTAAAATAAAAACAAATATTGCGAAATTCAACAACAACAACAAAAAAAGCGAGAAAAAGAAAATAGGGATGATACCTAACAAGTTTTTCTGTTTGTTTTTATTTTTGCTTCGGCTTATATACAGAAATCGTTATACATTATATACTATAAAGTATATACTATATATGCTATATTTTATATAGGTTTAGTTGTCATGTTATATTTTATATATTATATAGTATATCATATACTATACATACATATATAGAAATTGTTGTTAGTTTTATTCGTAACTAGTTGTAGTTGTAGAGCATGGTGGTATGGTGGTAGTTTTATTCATTTTATTTGTTCCTTTTTTTTTTGGTTGCTATACTTTATTAAGCTCTCTCTCTCTCTCTCTCTCACACTCTCTCTTACCCTAAAAAGATAAGAAATGCGCATGGTAAAATTCGTCGTCATCGTTGTAGTCGTCATCGCCAACATCTAGTTGGAAATCAACGAACTCTTAGAGAGGAACGAGCAGTGTAGCATCCTTGCTCATAAAATGTCTAAAAAGGATTGTAAGTATAAAACAATTTTTGTTTTTTATTTTAAAATTAAAAAAAAAGAAAACAAAAACAAAAAAAACACATTCTAAAAACTCCCTATTTTTCTGGTCATGCATTTCTCCTCCTCCTATTTGTGTGTTTTTTTTTCTTTGCTTTCTTTTTTATTCCATGCCGACTATGTTTTGTAAATTGTAACATAAAAAACAAGGATTGAAATGAAAAACTCAAAAAAAAGTGTAAAAGCCAACAACAACAACAACAATATTGTTAAGCATGTTGTTGTTGTTTTTTATTCGAGTTGTTTGTTTTATTTATGAATTATTGTTGAACTTTAGTTTTAAAACTAGAAATTAATTTATTTTTTACACCAAAAAAATAAAAAAAAACAAAACAAAACATATGGGAAGCTTAAATAGAAAGAATAGTATTTAAGCTGTAAAACAAAAACAAAAAGAAGAGAATAAAAGAAAAAATGTGAATGTAAAAATGAAAACAAAATTCAAAAAGAATAAAAAATAAGATGAGTTGAAGACCTTAAAGAAGAAGGCGAAGGCCATTTACTTATGACAGATAAGAAAAGTCTTTATCCTAAGGCCAGCATACATTACTTGATTATTAATAAGGAACACGAAAATGGCACACCAAATAAAATTTAAATCCAATTCAAGCCAAAAGCAGTGCTGGGCCCTGCCAGAAAATAATTTCATTCAAATGGCTGCCTCGGCTGGCCATGCACAATCGGTCAAATTTTTAAGTACATTATCGATTGTATTTCACCAATGGCTTCACGAATATTGTCCTTTAAAGCGTCAATTGTCACTGGTTTGTCAGCGTAACACTTATCTTTGACGGCACCCCACAAATAATGGTCCAATGGTGTCAAATCGCAGCTCTGAGGTGGCCAAAAGACATGAGTTATGCGGCTGATAATGCGATCTTCAAAAACAGGGCGCAAAACATCGAGCGTAGCTTCGGCTGTGTGGCACGTAGCGCTCTCCTGTTGAAACCAAATGTTGCCAATATCCTCCTCTTCAATTTTTGTGAACAAAAATTCGTCCAACATAGCCCGATAACGATCGCAATTGACTGTAACGGCCACTCCTTGCTCATTTTAGAAGAAAAATGGCCCAATTATTCCTCTGGACCAAAGTCCGCACCAAACAGTGACTCGTTTTGGGTGCGTCGGCTTTTCAATGTATGCGTGCGGGTTCTCTGTGCCCCAAATGCGACAATTTTGCTTTCCCGCCAAGATCAAAATGAGCTTCATCTGAAAAGATGATTTTTTTTTTTTGCCAAAATCGGCATCTTCTGGTGTAGGCTACTGCATGGCCAGCCGAGGCAGCCATTTGAATAAAATTATTTTCCATTACTAACCGGAAGGATTGTACTTTCAAATGAAAAAAGAAATTTGAGAAAATATCCAGTAGTTTTTTTTTTAAAGCATTTTCAAAAAAAAAGTTATTTGGCGGACCCTTTATATGGCTATTAGACGCCGTCAGCTTAAAATCCACAGCAAACAGTGACTTTTTTGGTATACTTTAGACGCTCTTAAGTCTCTTGTGGATTGCTGTCGTCTCAAATCTGACAATTCTGTTTGTTCACGTACCTATTCATCCAGAATTGGGTCTCATCGCTGAAGATAATTTTCCGATGAAACTTAGGATCGATTGCCAATTGCTCTAGACCACCTTCAAGGAACAGAGGTTGTTGTCTTTGGGCGTCAATGGCAGAATAACTGACTATTAATTCAACAAATATAGATTCAACAATAGTACTATGTTCAGATATGCACTTTTATTGAGTCAATATTCTGTTTATTGAGTACAATATTTTAAGTGTTCATACATAATAATATGCAGAGTTCAGCTGCTTATTCAATATTCATTTGACAACTGGCAAACAAAACAGCTGGTTGTTTCACCAAAATTGTTTTTATTTTGTTTTGTTTTTTGCCGTTGTTGACATTTGAGTTGTCAAATATCAATCAAATCCAATTATCCGAACAAATTGTAATATGCGCAGCACTGAAAATACTAATGACAGTGCTGCATTTTAAGTTTTACTCAATATTATAACAATTTTGCGTATTTATTGCGCAATAATTAATTGAAACGTTATATATGAAATATTGATCTCAATAATGGCGCAATAAAGGTGCATATCTTAACATCGTATAGGACCATTATAAACTGTTAATATCCTCAAGTTCTTGTTAGAAGACCTGACATATGCAGTGTAACATCGAATACCAATAATTTGTTTGCTGCTTCCAAGCGAATTTTTACGAAATTGAAAGATGAACTCAGATGTGTACAGAGGAGGACATGGATATAGCAATAATACTATTGGACAAGGTTCCACGGTTGTAATGAGCAATTATGTATGTACATACGTATGGGTGTCTGAGGTATTTCGAGAGAATTCGAGGCACCCTACTGATGAGGCAAGAACATTTTTGTAGAGTAGAAACAGTGACTTGGAATGGCATATTCGGCAATGTGGGAAAAATAAGGAGAGGTGGACATTATTCTAAAGTCAAACTATTCAGAAGTAGCCTGAGGATACTGAAGATAAGGACGCATACATTTTACGGGGCATCGTCGGTTCAAAGAATACCTTTTTTTATAATAAAAATCGAGTTCAGCATAAATATGTAGACTCTGCATTAAGTAGACAAGATTAAGGAATAACTAGAACACATACTTGGAAGCTATGCGGTGTTAATAAATCTCACAAGAAAACAGCGCTTTGTGGAACAAGGGAAATAACGTTACTAATGCCGAAAAGTATTCTGAAGTTTACCAGGAAACAGAAAACATCCTGAAGATTGAGGGCAGTAAAAATAAGACGCCTAACCGTGGTACATACTGCACTACCTCCATGTTTTTACCCTTGACTGACCGATTTACAGAAAGGTTAGGTTAGGTTAGAAGACGTGTACTTATCAATCAAGACAAGTACAGTACCCGGAGGTCGAATTGACCCATTGTACAACGTCCTAGTTTGCCACACCACTTATGTTGTGTGTGTGTTAATTTTATACATGAGTGGTGGGACCTACAGTTTATTAAAGTCGACTCCGAACGGCAGATATTTGAGAAACTTTTCATTGCAATGTTTTATTTGCTCACAGAGTTATAGCCAGAAATCTGTTGAGTGAAAGAAATACTTTTTGTATTTTGTCTTTGATGTCTGGACTGGGGGGGCTCGAACCCTGGCTTTACGTCTAATAAGCCAACACACTACCTACTAGACTACGGCGACTTCAAAACAGAAAACATCGATGGATTTTGTTATAAATAAATATGACACCCCAACTCCCTTCCCTCTTTGTGACGTATTGCACCGAAAAAAAGATTTTAATGTGAGACGTGGAAAAAATAGCAGTGCCGTCTACGAGATTTTATGCTTGCAAGCTTTCTTAGGAAATGGGCACAAAGCAATTGCTCGGTACCTTTAAATGTTAAAAGGCCCAATACAAATGGATAATGCACGCACGCCAAATGAGATAAGAAATCTACCTTTTAATGCTTCATATGAAAGATTACTTCGTTTCAATATCTCCGAATAACTCCGAATAACGTTTAAAATTTTTTTAAATTTGTTTCGAATTTTATGCCAGAAATTTCGTCACTTTAGACCATCAATTCAAGGCTAAAGTCTAGAATCGATTTAACTTTTCATAAATCCTTTTTAGCAAATAAATGTTTTTCAAAGATTTTGATTGAAGTTATATTTTAAAATTAATTTTGAAAGAAACTCAAGAGAAAAAAGAACATTTCATAGAAAGCAGAAAGATAGACACAGAAGCATAAAATAAACAAAGTATCTTTAAAAGTCAAGTCTATTAAATATTACTGACGTTACTCTTTGTGTAGAGCTGCACTTTTCTTGTGCAACCAAACAACACAAATTTATCAAAAATTGAAATAGAAATGGAAATAGAGATGGAAATAGAAAAACATATTGTACGGGATAAAAGAGAAATGAAAAAAAATAAAATTAAAATAGAAATAAAAATGTAAAAGAAATATAAAGAATTCAGCATAGAATACGCAAAAGTAAACAGCATTTCAAATGAAGTACCGGCAAACAGTAAGAGGTCCTAATAAAGGAGACTGGAATACATTTTCTTAGGAAAGTCTTACATACACATCAGAGATCAGCAATAAATCGCTTTTTCGCTACTCATAAGTACTCATGAAATTTTGAGTATGAGTGAGTCAACAGTGTTGAAATCCAACTACTCTGATTCATTCGTACTCAGTACAACACTGACTTATAAATACAAGTTGCAATGAGTATGAGTACAACGTTGACATCAAACTCATAACATTCGAAATATGTTTGATTCATACGCCTGCCTACTCATTCAGATTCATAAATTTAGAAAAAATACTTATAATAGGTACTCATAAATGATTCGAGTGATTCGTCAAAATTTACAGTCTTAGTTGTTGTTGTTGCATTTACAAAGAAAGAAGACACACAAAAACAAAAAAGAAAAAGACAGCAAGCAGAGCAAACACACAACCTTCTTGTGAGTATTGTAGTGTTCGTACGCGAATCATACTTATTTTGTGATTCGTGTATACGATGAAGCATGGAGAGTCGAAATTAGTATGAGTACCATGAGTATTTTAAACTTTGAGTATGAGTAGTATGAATATGACATTAAAATAAGTATGAATGCGTATAAGTAGCAGAAATTATAAGTATGATTCGAATCTGCTTATCGTTTTGAATACTCATTGCTGACCTCTGATACACATGCAGTATGGAATTAAGAAAATATAGAATTTGATAAACATTTTAAAACGATTTAAAACATGTGGTAGCCAAGTGCTCCGATGGTGGCTATTGTGACTACTGAAGACGTAAGACCACATTCCTTATTGGTTGTTCGCAGTCAGCACTATAACCTGTAGGTTCCGCCTCTGATGGATAAAATTAACACACACAGCATAAGCGGTGTGAGAAACCAGCTTGATATCCTGGGCTAAGTGGTTGTAATGCCCAACTAAGTAAGTTATTAAGGTTAACCCATTCGCTGCCAAGCCTAAATTATATGAATTCATTCTCATTGCCATTTCTATTTTGTGTGTTATTGTTTACCAAAACCCTGATATTTCTTGGTAAGAGCACATATATTATCATACATAATCATTTACAAGCAGAAAACAAAAGACGAGTATACTCGTCGTTGGCAACAGGAAGGCAGAAGTACTCGGTATCCTTTTTCGTATTTGCGTCCGTTTTAGTAGAAAAAGAAATAATAAATCACGCAGATGGATAAAGTAAAGAAAATGGAATAAAACGAGACACATTATGAAAATTGGCAAAAACTTAGAAGCAATATACTCGTCATACATACTTAGAAACATATACATACTCGTCCTTGGCAGCGAATGGGTTAATGAACGAAATATCACAGCACGATGGCCAAGTCTTAATATATTCTACTGTTATGCATTGCAATATATAGTAGAGCTTTTATGAAAATGTTTGCTGGGTTATATATTATAAAAACGTAATAGAAGAATATATTGTACATGGATGAGTTACTTTACTTTGTCAAGGTATCAGAATAGAAGTAAGCGAGGATGGGTATTTGGGCCAACAGAGGAAATTTTCTTGTTGTTACATAAAAACGCATTTATTATGGTATATTAAAATAAAAACAACAACAACAGCAAAAACAAAACAAATAGGAAAAGCTATGCATCAAAGTAAAGTAAAAAATTTCTATTTTGCATTAAAATATCTACGTTTTCTTTTTTTTGTTTGTAGTTTTCTAAATAAACAGACAATAACAACAACAACAAGTAATAGAATGAAGTGGAATGTTTAGAGATGATAAATATGGAAAAAAAATTATTATTCTTTCGATATGTTATCGATAAATATTACGGCAAACAAATATTTTGAATATGAGAGAGAGAGAAAGAGAGGGAAAAAAAGAAATAAGGAAAGACAAATAAATACCCGACAAAATATTTTGCATTTTTAAAGACAAATATTGACACATAGCCCTCCTCCTCCTAGTACTGCACACAACCTTTAACTATAAAATAATGAAATAATAAGGGGTTAGGGGGGCTAGAGAGAAAAATCTGAAAGAGTAGATGGGTAAAGGGGGATAGGTGGGATGGGGCAAATAATAGAAACCATTTTTAATAACAAATTCATTTCGTTGCATTTGAATTTCTGTTGTAAAATAAATGCATATTTTGATGCTTTTCGCACAGTGGTACCAAAGCATGATAAAAATGCCTTCCTTCTATAGCTCCTGCACCTCCTTTCAATTGATAATCCATTGCATAGAGAGAGAGAAAATTGTAGAAAAAGAATTTATTTCATTCACTATTGCTTTTGATGGTGCTCTGCACACACATGTAAGCAACCGTTCGTTGCACATTTCATTATTTATGTTGCATATCCATACACATTCGAAAGCAAATTTGTTCAATTTATTCCTTTTTTTCTTTTTTTGTTTATCTGCAATACAAATTTTACGAGTGTGTTTGGAAATGAAATGTTAAATAAAATATTGGAAAATATTGTTTAAAAAAATATAAATTTTTCGTCTATTGATCTAAAGCATAATAAAACTGAACTTACATATGGTGTTTATGGCGAAAAACTATAAAAGTTTGTATATGAGTTTGTATATAAGTTTCTATATGAGAGTTTGTATACGAGTTTCTCTATTGCAGTTTATATAGCAGTTTGCATAAGTATTTTTCATTTTTTGTATGCGTATATGAGCACATATGTTTATTTAAAGTTTTAAATATTCTAAACTATCTAAAACTGTATGTTATTTTCAAGTCATAATTTCAAATTATGACATAAAAAAAATAAACTGCAAAAAAAAAAAATAAAATCAATAATTCCAATTGATAGAAATACAAGACTTAGTATATGGACGGAAGGACCAATTCATATGATGATTGGAAACACAGAAAAATTAAATGCTAGAAATTTTATTTGCATTCATTACACTTTTGAAACGATAAGAATGCAGAAAAATGTTACCGAGCAGTTAGTTAGTTAGTTCAAGTTCGAAGGACCATACAAATTCATCATTCCACATTCTTTGGCTTCAATTGATTTGGCTTAAATAAAACATCCTGCAAACCAAGCCACACTTGCCGCTAAAGTTAATAAAATGAGTAACAGCATATTCCACCATGTTTAGACCCCAAGATTGCACCCAAAAAAAGATTTGACTTTCAGAAGAGACAGAAATATAGTCGCTGGAGACCCCCCTCTCTAATAATGAGTTGCAAAGTTTGATTTAAAAACATTACCTCGTTTTAAATATCTTAAGATCCAAGATTTTCTTCAGTCTATTATACTCTTTAACTCTTTAAAACCGTCTCTGTACACTAGCTATTAAAAGCTTAGGCTTTCCTGTTCGGAATTCTAGTATGAGAATTCTTCTCCCTAAGAGGCCGCATTCATAGGAGTATAGTCAGATTAGATAGGGCAGTGCTTACAGGGAAGTCGCCGTAGTAGTCTAGAAGGTAGGGTGTTGGCTTATTAGACATAAAGCCAGGGTTCGAGTCCCAGGCCAGACATCAAGACAAAATACAAAAAATATTTTTTCGGCGCACTTCCTCTCAGCAGATTTCTGGCAAAAACTCTGAGAGTAAATAAAATTGCCATGAAAAAGTTTCTCAAAAATCTGTCGTTCGGAGTCGACTTTAAACTGTAGGTCCCACCATTGATGTATAAAATTAACACGCACAACATAAGTGGTGTGAGAAACTGGGACATTGTACAATGAGTCAATTCGGCCTCCGGGTACTGTCCTTGTCTTAATTGACAAGTACACGTCCCCTAACCTAACCTAACCTACAGGGAATAAAGTACCTGCGCAGTAGGTTGCATTGAGAAAAGTGTTGCATACTATCTGTCAAATGTTATCCATAAAATACAATATTTGGATTTCATTTCTTCTATACAATTATAGTGAATGTGTTCCATCATCGTTTCGATGTCTTCCCCACATGCCTCATGGGTAAAATTCAAAATTGTACTCGTTTTGTGTCTCTATACTCCATTAACTAAGTTTGAAGCAGAAAGCTGCAACTGGAACCAAGTCACATACATAATTGGTCATTACAACCCTTCAGTCAGGATTAGGGCCTAGTTTCTCACACCACTTATGTTGTGTGTGTTAATTTTACACATGAGTGGTGGGACCTACAGTTTAAAGTCGACTCCGAACGACAGATTTTTGAGAAACTTTTCATGGCAATTTAATTTACTCTCAGAGTTTTTGCCAGAAATCTGCTGAGAGGAAGTCACCGAAGAAATGCTTTTTGTGTTTTGTTTTGATGTCTGGCCCCTGGGGCTCGAACCCCGGCTTTACGTCTAATAAGCCAACACACTACCTACTAGACTACGGCGATATCGCTGGAGATCCCTATCTAATAATAAGTTGCGAAGTTTGATTTAAAAACATTACCTCATCCTCAGTCTATTGAACTCTTAAAAACCTTCTCTGTACACTAGCTATCAAAAGTTTAGGCTTTTCTGTTCGGAATTTAAGTGTGGAAATTCTTCTCCCCAAAAGGCGGCGTTCATAGGAGTATAGTCCGATTAGATAGATCAGTGCTTACAGGGAATAAAGTACCAGCGCAGTAGGTTGCATTTAGGAAAGTGTTGCATACTATCTGTCAAATGTCATCCACATAATACTATTTTTGATTTCATGTCCTCTACACAATGATACTGAATGTGTTCCATCATCGCTTCGATGTCCTCCCCACATGCCTCATGGGTAAATTTCAAAATAGTATCCGATTTGTGTCTCTATACGCCATTAACTAAGTTTGAAGCAGAAAGCTGCAACTGGAAGCAATTCTAATGGAGAAAATTGGGTAGAAAAAAATAGTACAGGTAGGATCCACGTCCCTCGTTATCTATGTCTGCTTCTAGTGGGAAAAACGAACTCCGCGATCGAATATCCGTAAGAATCCGTACAACTTTTTGGCGCAATCAGTAATATCTTAGACAGAACACTGTAAACGTGCACTATACTGAAGTTAATGTTCTAGTCCGCTGCCTAATATAGCAACACTATCGACTTCCAACAGCGATTCAGATACGTACATATGTACGTGTGGATCTCAGTTCGATCTCGCTTGTAATATGGAGAGAACTGATCAAGGTGGCTGCCTATTTTCAATCCCGGTATTTTTATGAATGCCAAATTTCTTTGTGGGCACTCCTTAATTTACTAAATTTCTTTGTGCGCACTCCTTAATTTGCTAAATTTCATATTCGTATAAAGTTTACCTTCGCTTCAAGGACATGTTTTTCAATTTGAATGGCAACAAACACAAATTTAAATTGTATTGAAAACGTCTTTAATCACGATTTCCTGAGTGTTGACTCAATAATGTCATTGACAATGTCATTTAAACAATGAAAAAAAGAAGAAAAAAAAAACGAGAAGGAAAATCATCAGAATGCCGAAAAAAATAAATAAATTTACTGACTATCTATACAAATGCACAAACACAAATACATATTAAGAATACGCACACAAAATACGTATAAACAGAGACAGTAGAGTGTGTGTACAAATGTATACGTATTGAGTAAATTTATCTACACTTACACCTCGAAAAAAGACGAAAAAACCAGGTGTTGCCTTCTTTGTAGCTTATCAAACAACGTTACAGTCGGTGTGTCTGTCTGTTTGTCTGTCAGTCCGTACTTATGTATGTCTGTCTAACGGTATGAAAAGCTCTTTGAAAAATCATCAGGCTTGCGCGTGTATATTTATGACGTTCTACCTTCATTGGAAATTTCTTTTTTTTTGGTTTTTCTGTTTCTAACCTGATAAAATGTGGAAAAAATTGAGTGAAAAAAAGTTCAATATTTTCGTCAAAAAATTTATTATTGTGGATGGTTGCGTTCATTGCGTTGTTGTTGCTGTTGTTGTTATTGTTTTAATGGTATTTTTTTCTTTTTTCGTTGAAGTGTTGTATGTAGCCGTTATAGAAGTTTCCACTTGCCATACATTTGTTGACACTTTTGCGTTTATAGTCAAGCCGACGTTGTCGACGTTGTCGTCGTCTTTAACGTTTTTTTCCTGTTGGCATATGGTTTTGGTTCAATGATTTCATCGATATTTTATTGATTTTCAACGTGCACAAGAGTTCAGTTGATAGTAACGCTGGTTTACACCGCCACCATAAAGGATTTTAGGGTAGAATAACTTTTTTTTTTCTTTTTGATAATTTTGAAATAAAAAAAAAATTATTTGAAAATTTTCGGTGTTAAATACAGAGTCCTTTACTTACAATACTTAATTGGTGATGCGAAGGCATACCTATAATACCACGCATGTTACCACATGGGCTCCAAAGATTTATTACTACTCTGAAAAATATTTGGAAACTCTCGTAATGCTCCTTGTAAAAATCCTCCTGTTGAACCGTATAGGAACTCAGTTGATAATCAACCCATCTGAATGTATAATGGCTTATATATCCCCTACGTAATGCCTTATTTACTATCTCGAGGGAAAATTAACATTATCAAATGCGCCTTCTATACATAGAAAAGGAAAAATTGTCACCAAGAGACTCCTGAATGGCTCCCACTACAAATCTACAAGAGTTGTCTCCTTTCATTGGTCCGCTTCTCATGTTGCTCAGATACTCTCAATACTCAACATCTTCTGTAGTTGCTCGTTCACAGCTGCCATAAGCATTTTCAGTTTTCATCATGAAAGATGCGAGGCAAATTGGCCACAAAGATTTTGCGTGTGTTGTATTCCTTTTTCTTCCTTTTAGAAATGAACGACACTCTAGTCCTTCTCCAAACTGTTTGGATATATCCCCTTTGACCCTTTAAATAGGGCAGAATATATTTCATCCTTTCAATTGTCTCTCCAGTATGGATATTGATTTGCAAAAACTTTCTAGTCCAGCTGTCTGGTGATATGTGGTTCAAAATTATGGTCCTTCGAATCACTTTCAAAACGGCTTTCGTTCCCCCTGTGCTTCTTTGAAACAGAGCAGAATATATTTCATTCTTTTAATTGTCTCTCCAGCTTGGATACTCCTTTGCAAAAACTATCTAGTCCAGCTACCTGGTGTTATATGTGAATAAATTATGGTCCTTCGAATCACTTTCAGAACGGATTTCGTTCACTTTCTGCTTCTTTGAAACAGGGCAGAATATATTTTATAATTTTAATTCTCTCTTCAGTGTACAGATATTCCTTTTGCAAAAACTATCTAGTCTAGCTGCCTGGTGATATATGTATGTGAATAAAATGTGGTCCTTCGAAGCACTTTCAAAACGACTTTAGTTCCCCTGTGCTTCTTTGAAACAGGGCAGAATATATTGCATATCTTTAATTCTCTCTTCAGTGTACAGATATTCGTTTTGCAAAAACTATCTAGACCAGCTGCCTGGTAATATGTGGTTCAAAATTATGGTCCTTCGAATCACATTCAAACGGCCTTCGTTCCCCCTGTGCTTCTTTGAAACAGGGCAGAATATATTTGATTCTTTCAATCGTCTCTCCAGTATGGATATTCCTTTGCAAAAACTTTCTAGTCCAGCTGCCTGGTGATATGTGGTTCAAAATTGTGGTCCTTCGAATCACTTTCAAACGGCCTTCGTTCCCCCTGTGCTTCTTTGAAACGGGCCGGAACATATTTCATAATTTTAATTCATTCTCCAGTTTACAGATATTCGTTTTACAAAAACTATCTAGTCCATCTGCCTGGTAATATGTGGTTAAAAATTATGGTCCTTCGAATCACTTTCAAAACGGCTTTCGTTCCCTCTGTGCTTCTTTGAAATAGGGCAGAATATAATTCATACCTTTAATTCTGTCTTCAGTGTACAGATATTCCTTTTGCAAAAACTATCTAGTCCAGCTGCCTGGTAATATGTGGTTAAAAATTATGGTCCTTCGAATCACTTTCAAAACGGCTTTCGTTCCCCCTTTGCTCCTCCTTTGAAACAGGACAGAATATATTTCATACTCTTAACTCTCTCTTCAGTGTATTCCTTTTGCAAAAACTATCTAGTCTAGCTGCCTAGTGATATACAAATGTATGTATATGAATAAAATATGGTCCTTCGAATCACTTTCAAAAGACTTTACGTATTTATGAATTTCTTCGAGTGTAAAAACTTATTAGCTGCAGTAAAATCATGTTATTTACCGCCTTTATTAACGTTTTTTTATTAAATAATTGTTAACAAAAATGTTTTCTTGTTTCACCACTCATAAACGTGGCTATGAAATTGTTCCTCTAAACAACAACAACATGAATGTTTTACTTGTATTGTATTGTATTGTGTTGCTGTATTGTTTTCATTAATTAAGTGTTGCATGCAAATTGTGTGTGTCACAACAATTTATAGGCAACATTTCACTTCATTTCTAGTCAATTTCAAGTCTTTAATACTAGAATACCCTAGTAAAAGCCAACAAAATAAGGCAAAAAAGAAAAAAACCAAAAACTTAAACGAAAATTTATGATGGCAAGCAAATGAGTTTTGGAAACCTCAAACGTATGCATGTTTTGAGAAAAGTCAAGTGTATGTACAGGTGTATATAATGAAATTATGTGTGTGTGTATGCATTTAAATTATTTGTTACCTGTCATATGACATGTTTACTGGCTGTGACGGAAGTAAGTGTGTTACTTGTTTTTTGACTTCCTCTAGCAGCAGCTAGCGAACAAGCGGCTTTAAGGAGGCTTGTGTATACCATTTTCCCCCTGGTATAATTGGGCTGGTGTACACAGAGAGACAGAGACAGAGAGAGAGAGAGAGAGAGAGAGAGAGAGAGCGAGAGTGCGAGCCTTCCTTTTGTTCGAGGTAATAAGGCTTACCATCAAATATATTTTATGAGCTGCCAAACAGCTTTATTTAAAAACTAGTTTTTCTTTTGAGTGTGATTTTTCACTTTCTTTTACTTCTTGCCTGCTCTGCTTAAATTGAAGTATGCTTTTTGGGGCTTTCTTTTTGGTGTAGGATTCGCTTTGGTATCGTGTATTTTTTCTTTTTTTTTGGTTTGATTGATATGAAAAGGAAGTGTTTTAAGTTTATTAGACTCTTTAATGCATTATTAGGTGTTAGAAGCAATTTTAGGGTAATTTATGTATTTTAATGTTCCTTTTTTGCTTTTTTTATTAGGTACAATGGTACTACAAAAATTGTAAAAAGCCTTAGAACAAGTGTAACATATTTAGTTGCAATGTACAGGTAGGTAGGTGTTGGTATGATTTATTATGTTTACGAAATATATACTCAAAAAACTTGTTGACAAATTTAGCAAAAAATCCGGAAAAATATTTTTATTCGAACAGAAACAATAAAAGCTGACAAATAATACATGATTTACTGGACACATTGAAGGCTAATAAACCCCAAATAAATGATAAAAAATCGAAATTATCTCCAGGACTGAAGCTGCATATTGGAAGGAAATGCTTCGCAATGTGAATGGAGTTATTTGGTGGCTACATACTCTTCTAAGAGGGGGGCCATTCCCTAGTATATGTATGGGTAAGACAAGATATTGAAATAGGAGTGTTCAGTCATTAAGTAAAATATATTCAGAAACCACAGACAGAGGAAATGTTGTGTCCCTAGCAATACTAACTGAAATTTAGACCACTACCCTAGCACTCAGCTACTATGAGGTTAGCTTGAGAATACATGCATACATACATACATAATTGGTCATTACAACCCTTCAGCCAGGATTACGACCTATTTTCTCACACCACTTATGTTGTGTGTGTTAATTTTATACATGAGTGGCGGGACCTACAGTTTAAAGTCGACTCCGAACGACAGATTTTTGAGAAACTTTTCAAGGCAATTTTTTATTTACTCTCAGAGTTTTTGACAGAAATCTGCTGAGAGGAAGTCGCCGAAGAAATACTTTTTGTATTTTGTCTTTGATGTCTGGCCTGGGATTTGGACCCTGCCTTTACGTCTAATAAGCCAACACACTACCTACTAGACTACGGCGACTTCAAGCAGTATATTGGAAATGCTTCACAACGTGAATGGAGTTATTTGGTGGCTACGTACTCTTCTAAGAGAGAGGCCATTCTCCATTCCAGGTTTTGGAGTAGAAGTGTTCAGTCATTAAGAAAAATATTCAGAAACCATAGACAGAAGAAATGTTGTGTCCCGAAATTCAGGCCACTACCCTAGCACTCTGCTACTATGAGGTTAGCTTGAGAATATTATAGGCCAACCTTGGCAAACTCGATCCCAAATCAATCTGGAGGAGTTGCAGCGAGGGGACAGTGATTTGAAGAGCGAGACAAATGGATATGTCACTAGCTAAACTTTAATTTGGTAATTGCATTAAAAAAAAAGATTTGAGGCAATGAACACTGAAAAACACTAAGAACCGCTAACCGCTTTTTTACACGTCAGTGTAGACTCAAAGAATACTTAACCAGAATTACGTTCGCCTCAAGCACAATACGGTGATCCTGTGATCAGGATTCATTCTCCCCTACAGAACAGATACTTCGAACCTGTGCGGCATTGATGCATGTTAGGCGCAAATACTTAGGTTATGTTAGGTTAGAGGACGTGTACTTGTCAATTAAAACAAGTACAGTACCCGGAGGTCGAATTGGCCCATTGTACAACGTCCTAGTTTCTCACGGGGTACGATTTTCGGTTGGGGGCAAATACTTGAGTAGAAACTACTAGGAAGGAATAAGGAATTATCCTCATAGACACCTAACAATATCCAGTAGTTTGTTGCGGTATCATGAATGTTAGAGACATTATATATTGAGGCAGTCTACTATATCATAAAGTGTTAGTAGTCCAGCACATTTACACGACAGAAATTACAATAATGGATGACTTAAAACAATCTTAGCGTACCTAAGAAAAGGAGTTACATTATGACGATAGTGCTCTAAATTAAATTGAAGTCGCCGTAATCCAGTATGCAGTGTGTTGGATTATTAGACGGAGCTTGCTAGGCTCAGCAATCTCGAATAGAAAGAAATGTGGAAAAAATATGTGAGAAACTAGGTCGTAATCCTGACTGAAGGGTTGTAATGACCAATTATGTATGGACAAAATATTTCTTTCGCCGAATTCCTCTCAATAATTTTAAAACAAAAAACTCTTGAAGAAAAATAAAATGTTCATGAAAAGTTTCCGAGTCGATATTAAACTGCAGGTCCCTGCACTCATGGATATAATTTAACACACACAACGTGGGTGGTGTGATAAGCTTGGTTGTAATCCTGACTAAATTATTGTAATGAACAACTAAGTAAGTAGAGAGATTGCAGCGTACTTTGCAAAGAAAATCATCATATTGCGCCTTTAGTAGTTTCCTCGGCTTTGGTGATATGATATCCCAGATGGAGTCCCTGATATCGGGCAGTACTTTATAAAAATGGTGTTTGCAGGGTTGTTTTTGATTTGACTAGTGAATACTAAAACCATTTCAAGTACCAACAAAACGCATAGGAGCCACAACCTGATTTTAATTTTTTTTTTATTTCTGGAAATTAAAAATTTCGTTTCGGTCTGTTGAAATTTTTATTAAAAATTATGTTCAATTCTTTTTTGTTTTTTTCATATAATTTATGGCCATTTATTCATGGATATGTATCTGAATTGTTTATAAAGAGAAAAAGCATACAATAGCAAGCAGCCAAATATTTTTTGGTAGCCAAGCAATTTTGATCTGCTTGAGGAATAATTTGTTCTTCTTTTTTTCGTTTTGTTGTTCAATTTAATGATTCCACAGAAATTTCGATAACCCTGAAGCCATAGAAAATTTGATTTATTTTTGAAGAGGGGAAGAGAAACAAAAAAAAAATTAAAAATAAAAATCAATATTACCGGGGGTACCAATACTAACTACCGGGTTATTAAAAGAAAATTTGTAATGAAAAAAAATTTTTTTAAAAAAAAATTTTTATTTGGATATCCAAAGAATTTCCTCAACTCAATTAAATTTTCTTTTGTATTCATACACATTTGCGAAAATTCATAGCAAAACAAAACAAGCAAATAAAATACAGAAGAAAACATTAACATTAGAAACAAAAGAAGTTAAGACTTTTACGGCAATGATACTTAAGGTTATAAATATTTAAGGGTGTTAAACATTCATAACCACCACTACATATCATTGCCACTACACCACACCACCATCACCCCTATACTTTTGCCACCATCATCTTTATCATCCTGTTCTCTGTACAGCAGTTATTAAAAACCATAAAGACCGCCAAATAATGCTGGGCTGCTTTGCTTCGACATTATTGCAACAATTATTGTAAGAAATTCTCTACTTCCTCTCAAATGTCTCCTCTCCTCGTTTTTTTGTTGTTGTTGTTGTTGCCTTTAGTTTTATATTTTTTCTTTCCAGTGTTAAATGCCGTTAGCATTGTAATAAAAATGTCAACTCTAATATAAGACCCTTTTTGCAATTTTTATTTTTCGCCCCCCTTCTTTCCCTTCCTAACCGCCTTCTTTCTATTGTGAAAGCCTATTTTGCCTAAAAGCCTAGCAAAAGATTTACACATACTTGTCGCTCGCTCTGACTATACAATGATGCCATGGAATATTTAAAAGATATTTTCTTTTCTATTCTCTGTTTCTGTTTTGCATTATTATCGTGTAAATAAGAGTGAAAAAGAAAACGTAAAATAAAGCAAAAGAAATTAAACAAAGTGTAGTATAAATTGCGAAATAGCAATGAAATGTTCACAGGAAAGAGAAGATAAAAAAATATAAAATATTTATTAATAAAATATCAACACGATACTCACAACAGAGAGGAGGAATAAACAAAAAGGAAAAAAACTCAGTTAAGGGAAGGTATGCCAAAAAAACATACCGCCAAAGAGGCTAAGTAGTTACCCACTACGCCTTTGGCTAGAGACATCACATGCAAGTTTGCTAAATACCCACCACCTCGTAGCCATGTTTGGATAACGCACGTTCGGATAAAGTAGCCACGTTCGGATATAGCGCAATAAGCAATGTGTGGTCTGAGAATAAATATACGAGGAAGAAGCGATAATTCGCATTTCGCCAGCTACAAATTTCAGATTTGTATTTCTAATATAAAATAAATAATTCTCTACATACATACGTAATTTGTCGTTACAACCCTTCAGTCAGAACTACGGCCTAGCTTCTCACACCACTTATGTTGTGTGTGTTAATTTTATGCATGAGTGGTGGGACCCACTACAGTTTAAAGTCGACTCTGAACGACAGATTTCTGATGAACTTCTCATGACGCTCTCAGATTTTTTACCAGAAATCTGTTGAAAGGAAGTCGTCGAAGAAATATTTTTCCAAATTTCGTTTTGTTGCCAGAACTGGGGTTTGAACCGCATCCTTACGTCTAATAAGTCAACACACTACCTACTAAACTACGGCGGCTTAAACTCTCTACTATTTGTCTCTAGTCTCTCAACAGTTTCTGTTAAAGCGACTTATACTGCCACTTATTTAAATACTTAATTTGTTATCTCAACTCTTTAGCTAGGTTGTGGTCCTGGCTTCTCACACCATCCATATTGTGTATCAATTTTATCCATTAATTGCCAAACCTATAGTTTAACGTCGGCTTCGAGCGACAGATTGAGAACACTTTTCATGTCAATTATATTTTCTCTCACAGTTTTTGCTAAAAGACTGCTGCGAGGGAGACGTCGGAAGAAATATTTTTGAATTAGGGTTTCAACCACGTCCAATAAGTCAACACAGTTATATACTACCTACTTGCTAATGTCGTCACATCTTCCATAGACACCTCGACGCCTTTTTCTTTCTCTACATAGTGCTGGATACGTGAAGAACAGTTTCCTTCTCTTGCTCATCTCTATAACTCCTGTAGAAATCATTTGCCATGTGTAAAGCCCAATGCATATCGTGCAAGTAATCCAATGTCCAGTACTGACTTCAACAACCATACTAAGTGCACTTCCTAGGGAGTTTAATCAGTCTCTTCGAAAGAACTCTACACAGCTTTGGTTGAATTTGCTGCACCTCGCTGCCACCACACGTTGAGGGAATCCGAAACAAAATTATAAGTACGAATGTGTTTCAAAGGATTCCCAGAGTAGAGAACTCACCGGAAAGATGATTGGTTATGACACGATTGGCCAGATGATCAGCTCTACAGTTCCCTTGCATTACACTGTGTACCACTATCCGAATGATAAAATGTCGTGCCATTCCGCTATCTCATTAGGCGATTGCCAATTGCTATAAATCGTCCTGAAGTTTGTTTCGCTAGAATCCAGTGAATTGACAGCCGCCTAGTTATAATGAAGTATGGTAATATCGCTTCTGGACATATTTTCGTTCCTAATAATGCCCTCCGCAGACCGAATTGTCAACACTTCCACATGAAAGGCGCTACAGTGAGTCGGTAGCCTTATGAGTTCAGTTATGCCCATCGATGTCAAAATACAGCACTGACGGGCTCAAACTGTCAGTATCGTAATCGTTAGCTAACCTCATTGTATTTATTACCGTCTGTGCCCTTTGCGTTCCATTACATACACAATTTCTTTTAGTCATTACAACCCTTCAGTCAGGATTACGACCTAGTTTCTGTTCCATTACCCTTATGGTTATCAGCAGGTTGGTATTTAATATTTATTTAATGATTTCTTTAAACACTAGGATTGGATTAAGGGGATAATGAAGACTGTACAACGAATGTTATGCTAATATTTGTTGTAGATAATAAAATAAACTCCTAAAACTATACTACATTTTACTTACAAAAACAAACTCCTCAAAGTAGGCATTGATTTTTATGCTCAACTCAATATTAATACTTTTCTAATTGAATATTTTTGGACACAGTAAAATTTTTACTTCCCCGATATGTATTTAGATTCGTTATCCTTCCCATTTAATTTTTATTACCATCTTGTAAGTATGTATGCATATATGTATGCTAATATTTAAGCATGTTTGTTTGTATGTGTGTGTGTGTGTGAATATAAAATACAGTTTGTCGTTGTTTAGTACTTTTAGTTAATTTTGTTTTTGTGTATGTATTGCACGCCAAGTTGTATGAGTATATGTGTTAACAATAAACAAGGTTGTTCCAACCAAAATTATTGGCTATTAAGAGCAGAGATTTTCTTCTCCTTCTCGTTGTTTAGAAAATTTATGTGCAGCATATATTTATTGAAGAGAGAATATGAAAGCCTTAAAAGTATTTCGCATGAATACTAATGTACAGAGCAAAATATATTCTGAAAGATACTAAAAGTTGCGTTTCAAACTATCTAAATGGTTCATTAAGTCGCAGTCGAAATGGTTGACATTGTCGCTCATAAAGGTTAGCGAACTCTCAACGTAACTTGGTCGACTCTTATTGAAAGAAAGAAGAATAAGACGTTTCAGACACGGAGTATCAAACAAAATTTTAAAAATTGCTTCGAAAACAAGCCAAGTATATCCTCAAACCTGTTCATGACCAAGGGCTCGCGGACTACGCTGGTACTTATGACTTGACATGACTATTGTACGGATCAGCCGTAAAGTGTGGTGGGGTTTATACGTGAGTTTTCATACTTTCGGGACATGGTACCTTCAATGCATCTTTGCATGATCTGACCAATGCTGTTGACTGTCGGTGTGGGATAGGGAATGATGCCTAGATATATGTACTGACAAACTTCCCGAGACTATGATGACACTGGAGTTTCAAATCATATGAGTATTTTTGTACTCAGTGGTATAGGGCCTTAGAAAACGATCAGAAAATTAGGAAATCGGGCGCTCTCACCAGTGCAATTTTCAGGATGAGAAAAACAGGACATTAGTGGAGATATCCCTCTTTACTTCCATCACTGGGGGCTACTGTTCCTGCCGTTTTTGCCATCGTCTATCTCGGCGTGTTGTTTTGCGCCGTTCATGCTGTCTTGTCCCTTGCATACCCCTTGAGGTATACTCCTGTCACTGTTCTCGCGCGCTGTGGCTGTTGGCCATCAGTGTAGTCATTTGCTACGAATTCTGACCGGAGAATTATTCCTTGTACCATGGGTGGTACAAAGTCTAGAGTCTTTGACTTTGCACGGCTATGGAGAGCTACGTGATGACTGTGGTTTAAACTCAAACAGCGTAAGCTCGGTGCTCTGAACTCTAACCAAAGAAGAAAGTTTATGAACAAATATATGTCTACATGAAGTTTTGTTTTTACCAGGGCTATTGAGCACCGTACGGTGGGTTTCTGGACTGGCATACATGTTAAACGCAGCGGATTGCATAATCGTACAGATCACCGTTTTCCAACTGTGTTTGTCATGACAATGTAAATGCAATTACATGTTTAGGGAATCCCGATTGTAAGGTTATGACTCACTTGCCTTATGGACAAACTCTTCTCATTTCAACTGTCAATTGTTTCAGTCATTCAAAAGACGCTCTTACCTGAATGAAGCTTACTTCTGAACAAAGTGCCCGAAAGTATGAATATCGATTCGTTATTGACGTTAAAAATACTAATTTAGTAAGAAAGCGAGCTAAAGAGGTACTTTGTAAAAATGTTTCACGATTAAAAAAGAAGACTAAAATTTGCCAGAAAAAAAGCTACTAAAATAATTAATTACCCTAAAAGTAGGTTACGGTTTACTACTTCTTTCTCGTTATAAAACAAATCAGAAGGTTGCTTAATAGAGACTATTTTTTACATTTTTTTTTGAGTTCTTTTATTATCATTAACAACCTTTAAAGGCTGTATAATCCTTATCCACAATACAGCCTAAAAGTATGCAAAAAACTAAATTTTTATTTTCTTTTAAAAATCAAATAACAAATGAAAGGAAACCCTTTTTGGGCTTTAAAACTCCGAAAAAACTGCTTTTTCTCTTTGCCATAAAAAAGTCTTACATTAAATACTTATATTTTTTTAGAAAAACAACGCAAAATTTAAATAAAAATCAAAGGCCGTACAAGGAATAAAAAAAACAAACGGGCTATAAACCCTTGTTAATATATGTTAACGAGTTTGTTCCAAATTTACAGCAAAAAAAGCAAAAAATATACTTGAAATCTTACAAATCAGCGAAAGAAAAAAACAACAACAACTGTGACATACAAAAAAAAAATAAAGGACGACACGAACAAAAAAACAAAATTTAATACCGAAATATAAGAATACAAAAATAAAAAAAAAATTTAAAGCACCCAGAGACAAAAACCAAAAACAAAAACAAAAAAGGAGAAGAGAAATTCTAAATAAAAATTTCCAAAGGCCTATATAAAGCCAAAGACCTGGCACCAGCAGCTTAAGAGAAGTGGTGGATTTTTAATACGATAAAATACAAAAAAAAAAAAGAACCAACAACAACAAATAAACGAAAACAAGAATCCAACAATATGTGTCATCAATTGAGAAAACCGTCAGGCAGGCAAGTGTTGCCTGAACGCCAGTATAATAAACGAAACATCACACTGCTAGACAAAAAAGGCATGGAACATCCCTTAATCAATGGAGAAAATAAAATAGACAAAAACCAGCACACAAACATACAGACAATAATAAGGCTTACATACGCTCAATACATTCATACATATGTACATTCATACATTCATACATACCAACCAATATACAATATTAAAACGTTCTAGTTTTAAAGGAAGAAATTCCTGCAGAAAGACATTTGTAGGCTCTTGATTTTGGTTTAAATTTCTGTGTATTTGTGTTTTCAACTTTTCTTTCGTTTTTTATTTTTTTGCTCAGCTTTTATGTGTCATATGGTGTTTATAACACAATAGCTGAGAGAAAATAAAATTGAATGTGTAGCAACGCCCGTACACCGCATGTTAAAAATTTGTTTAAATTACATGAAAACCATTTTTTAAAGACCTAAAAATAGGCTTTAAGTTTTATTTAAATGTAGGAATATTATTATATACAAACAATTGGTTAGAGAATGACAAGAAAATTGTTTGAAAAGTAAAACTAATTTTCATTATTTGGAACATAAGGTCTTTATTGTGAATTTTTTTATTTAAAAACCTTAAAGTAGGCTACAAAAAATTATGTGTAAAATATTAGAATATTTGTTGTAACAACAAATTAGACGACAGAAAGTTTCTTTATGGGATAGAGAAGCACAAATATCTGTTTTATGGCATTAAATTTTTCAATAAAATTTTTTTCTACAGCCTACTTTTAGGTGCTATAGAAAAATCTATTTTTTTTAGAAAATAGAACAAAACAAAGATGCAAAAATGTTGAAATAAATCAGAATTTAAATATTTAGTTATGTAGATTTGATTAAAGGCATTTGTAGTGACATCAATATTAATTAAAGGCCTTAAAGTAGGCTACAAAATATCACTTTCATTTAAGATAACTTGAGGTGGGCCTGTCATACTAATTCATTTGAAACAAAATCATATTTTTATAGTTTAAATAATGTAGCAAATAATATTCACAGAGTCTACGCTATGAATATATGTGTACAGAAATTGCCTTAAAGTAGGCCACAAAAATTTTTTGATATTAAAATATTAAGCTAACTAAGATGAAAACTTATGTCCAGCCAATATTTCCTGTTTACATGAAAATTATGTCCCAAAATAGCCTTCACAAATTTTATGCCCATAAATATGCTTTAATAACTTAATTTCTCTAATAAAACTGTTACAGTTATACGCTTTCTGTGATTTATTTGTTAGGGTTTATTTTTTTCGCATATTTTTCTCTGTTGGCTTTAGGGAGAATATTTGACAAAAAATGGGAGAGAAAAAAATCATGGAAAACAAAAATGATTAATTATCAATGTTAACCACGACAACACAACTCGAACAGAAACCAATACAAATTTTGTTAGAGACCCCCCGAGAGATAGTCTATATATTTATAACGTAAAGTACTGTAATAAAGATACAGAATAGAAAGAGAGAGAGAGAGAGAGAAAGAAGCAAGTAGAAGAAAAAACCGGTAGATAAACTCATAAAATAATATTATAAACATGCTCACCCCATAAACCTTTTTTTTCTAGAGAGAGAGAGAGAAAGAGGGTGTAGAGAAAATTCTAAATGATTATGATGACTTTGTATTGTTGTTACGAGAAATATTGAAAATTATATAAATACACACACTTGCAAACATATGGATGCATGCATGTATAGGGTTATCTATTTAAAGATTTCAAATCTGGAGGTCTGGCAAAGCTGTCAGCTGCTTTGTCCTTCGTAGTAGACATTATATTGTAGATTCTGATCGAATAAAATTAACAAACATAACATAGCTGATATGAGAAGCTAGGTTGTGATCCTGTCTAAAGGGTTACAATGGCCAATAAAGCAAGTAAATACCGAAAACCGCAGAAATTAGAATTTCTGTTACACTGGGTTAGAAAGTGACGCATCACTGTAATCACAGGCATAGCTGCCAGATAAATGAGGCACCAAATCGTCAAATATTTGAGTAAAAATCGTCAAAATCGTCAAAGAAGTTTACTGAAATCGTTAAAAAATCGTCAGAAAAGTAAATAAATAAATTAAAAGATTTTAAAAACCAAAATTATTTCTATTGTAGTAAAACATATAAAGTCAATGTATGTCCATATGTATCTGAGTTTAAAAATAAAACATTTAAAAAAAATTGGTTAGAAAATAAAAGCTAGCGTCCCTCATCTTCATTTATTAATTATTTTTTTCAAAAATGGAGAAATTTTAGATCATTTTCAGGAAAAATTATTTAAGGTTTAAACAATCTATCTCAGTGTTGTTTATTGACACATAAGTGCAGCAATAATATTGCATCATCTTAATCTACGGGTGGAGTTAATATTAAGGAGTCAGAAGCTCTTGACATTCTGAGCATGAAAATTCAGTGCAATGTTGGCTGCAACCGACAAATTTTTAGTTTCTTCTTAAGATCTTATCATCTGATCTTACTATTTACACTATTTATTTTATTTACTATTTATGAGGTCGGGGGGCCTCAACGTTTATTTTGAGTTTTCTCGACCAGGTATAGAAGAGGCCGTAGTAGCTCGTTAATGACGGTAGTGTATCCATTGAATCATTGGTCCATCGTTGCAATGTGGTTTGTGTTTCACTGTTCTGTCACTACTACAAAAGGATTTTGCTCGAACGGATTAAGGGGACTTGTTCCCGAAAATAATGTATTCCTACGTAACACTTGTTATTCTCAGCCTGGACATCCGTATGTGGTCGATTGGCCAATGGATCGCACACTGCATTACAGAGAAAGTACGTTTTTAATCGGATTATTCGTATGTGGAGCTCAATTTTTAATTTCTAAAAATCGTCAAAATAAGGGCATAAATCGTCACATCGTCAAAATGTTATTTTTGAAGCCCAAAATCGTCAAAATGACGATAAATCGTCAAATCTGGCAGCCATGTTCACAGGCTGTATTGCCATGCACAGAAAATGCAATAAATATCTGCGGTTTGTAGTCTAGTTTGTAGTAGTCGTTTGGCTTATTAGATGTGAGGCCTCGATTTAAAGCCCAGGTCAGACAGCTCCAAAAAAAACGAAATATTACAAAATATTTCTTCGCCGACTTCCTTTCAGCCGATATCTGGCAAAAACTCTGAGAGAAAGTAAAGTGGCCACGCAAAGTTTCTCAAAAATCTGTCATTCGGAGGCGACTTTAAACTGTAGATCCCGGTCCCGGTGTGAGAAATTAGGTCGTAGTCCTAACTAAAGGGTTGTAATAACCAATTATGTTACGTATGTGTGGATTATTTATTAAATATTGTAGTCGACCTACACCCGGAACAAACATGAAGAAACGGAAAAGGATATTAAAATCAAACGCCTATTCAGTTAAAATGTTTGCACAAGAAAATGGAGGCGAATTGGGCCCACAATTAGGAAACAGCAAGTAAGTACTGCTAGAGCAGCTGATGTCCGAGGAGCAAACACTTCGTAAAGTTTGGAACTGATCTATTTAGGCTGACGTAAAACCTACCAACCATTTGTGGCCAGCAATTAAATCGTCAACTTCAAATAAAATTCAATTCAAAAACCGTTACTGAAAACTTATATTTCCAAAAGGAGGAAAAATGCCCATAATATACGAAAAATTGATTGAAAACAACATCAATAGGATCTCGAATACTACCATCAACCCAGAAGCGATCATTTAAATGGCAAGTTTCTGGCAATATTATGAAAAAGTTTAACTTTACTTCTGAAACCTATAAATGGATAACCCTTTGTGTTGATTTTATAGACAGCCATAGAGAGAAAAAAGAGTCACATATTATTTTGTCATTACGTGACTACAAACTTAAGATTTATTATCGAGTGAAAATAATGAGAGAGGGAGTGAGAGAAACAGAATTTTTTCTGACTTTGTTTTTGGCAAACAAAAAAAAAATTAATTTTTTTGTTATTGTTATTGTTTTTTTTTTTTTGTATGTATGCTGCCCTATTAACGGTATAAATTTATTTGGAATATTTTTTTTGCGTTATATAAAGAGAGCAAGCAGAGAAGGAAAAAACTTATATACTCACAGTAACTTGTTGAGCAAACTCAACCTTCGGTTGACCGACCAATTCAATAATATGAACCATATGGAATGATTTGTTGGTAAAACCGTTTGCCAAAATAAACAACAAAAATAATATTTCACTGTGTTTTTGGCTTTAAAATTGTATTGAATTGAATTGGGGTTTTATTTTTTCTTTTTTTTTTGGTTTTTTCTTTCTTTATTTTTTTCTGGCTTTTTATTTAAAGATTAAAAACAGTTTTGTAATGTATTTTCTTTGTTACTTTTTTACACCAAAATTTTTTTTCGTGAAATTTTTGGTTGTTTTTGTATTTTTTTTTTGGTATGAAAACACTTTAAAATATATTTTTAACAGCGTTTTATATTCATAAATATTTTTTTCTATTCGTTTGAATTTCGATTTTTTGTTTGGTTTTTAATTTTATTTTATTTTTTGTCTGTAGTTTTGATATTTTTTTTTTGATTATTTTTTTGTTTTGTTTTTTATTTTGACTATTTTGACCAGTAATTTGTATGTTTTTCACAGTGTATTTTCGTTTTAATTATATTTTCTTTTGTTATTGTTGTTGTTGTTTTATAATTGTATTGATTTTCTGTTTGCGTTTAATTTTTGGTTGCCTGCTGCTTATTTTTTGATGTCGATTTACACTTTTTGTGTTTTTTTTTTGGAATTTTTTGTTTAATTTTTTTTTTGGTTTTTTTTTATTATCAAAAAATGTTTGAGATGAAAAGAAACAAGAGAAAATTCAAATTAAATATATATTACGTACGTAGAAAATGTTTTCAATAGGATTGCTTGCTTGTGATTAATTCAATGGAAACAACAAAAACAATAAATTGCCAATGGAATATAAAAAATTAGCTTATAATAAAAATTAAAGTGTTTAGCTAATAAATTATTGTTTAAAAGAATAGAAAATTTAATTTTTCTAAATCTAAACATTTCTCAAAAATTTATTTCATTTCATTTTCTCAAAAAGAAATTCCAATTTTGAGAATTCAATTAAAGTATTCCAAACATGCATTAAAAGTCTGTTTTAAAGACTAAAACCAGGCAATATTAATGCCTATGACCTTACGACATTTGCAAGGATTTTAAAGAACCTTATAACATCTTTAAAATTGTCAATCTAAGAAGGAATTTAAACTAAAAATTATGAAGAAACGTAAACAATTTTTTTATCCCAATATTTAAAAATTTTTATAAAAAAAATCATAAATAATATTGTATAGCCTTAAATTATGCACTATTTTTTGTAATTAAAATTTTCTATCCATTTTTATATTTCATTTTTACAAAATACAAAATAATAAACGACATAAAAACATATTTTAGGCTTTATACGATATTTCGCATCATTTTATATGGTAAAAATAAATTAAAAACCCTAAAACTAGACAACATAAATATTTCTCACGTTGGTAGTCAAAAATTTTTTTCTTTCATAACAAAAATATTTCAATTTATTTTATAGAAATATTTCATAGCCCTAAACTAGATAACAGTTTTTGTATAAAATAAGTGCTCAACTATTTGTATTATTTTTTTAAATTTAAACTTTTATTTTTGGAATTATCCTTAAGGGGTAAAGCAATTTAAGAACTAACGCACAACTCTTTTTAAAAAAAATTTAATCGAACAAATGTTTTAAATTTTAAAATGTTTATGTGCGATTTTTCAAAAATTAATTGTTTTCGCTTTATTTTATAGGCCTAAAAGTAGGCACAGAATTTTAATATATAAATTTTAACATGTTGTTTGCTTTATTTTCATTAATTCTAACCATTTTTAACCAGAATTAATAGATATGGAGTTTAAAACTGCAAGTTTAAATTAGACAGCCACAAAAATTTTTCAAATTTGTGAACAATTAAAATATTATTTAAAATATATAGTTTTAAATATACATATATACATATATCTATTTTTAAATTTCAAACGTTTTACTTCAAACATGTTTTAAAAACTTTTTCAGATTTTGAGGAGAAAACCTGTAAAAATAAGGCAGTCAGCCCAAAAACATGCTTTAAAGATTTTGAATATTAAAATATGATTTTAAATATTAAATTTCTTTATATTTTGTTTTAAATACGACTTCATTCTTTTTATTTCATATAAATTCTGTTCTTATTTTGTTTTCTAATAAGTTTTGTTATATTCTCAATAATAAGTTTTTTCAATGTAAGTTCAAAGAATTGAGTTTGAAACTATCCTGTTTAATGTAAGAACTATGTTAAAAATTATTTCTAAACTCAATTTTATTTGTTGTTTTTATCACGTTCGACTTTTGGTACAAAAAACAGATATAATAATAAAAAAAAATAAAGGATATCAGCCAAAAAATATGCTTTAAACGGTAAGGAGTATTAAAATTTAGCTTTAAATTTAAACTCTTTATCAATCATCTGTTTTAAACATGACTCCAATAGCTTTATTTTCATAAACATATCTATTAAATGTGTTTAATTTTGTATAGAAAAAATTTAAGTCTTAAAAACATTCTCCAAAAACTATGCTTTACATTTATAACAATAAAACATATTTTGAAACTCAAAGTTCTTATATATTTATTAATTGAAGATGGCTTAAATTTCCTAATATCAAGGACCTTCAACCAATTGTGATCAAATTTATAGGAAAAACAGAAATTACTGTAAGCCAGCCATAAAATATGCTTTAAATTTGGAACCTTAAAGCACACTTGGAAGTGTAAAATGTTTATAAAATTTCATTTGTGTTATTTCAAAATAAAAATTTAATTTTGTGTACAATTCAGGAAGAAAATATGCATGAAGATTTTTAGATATTGCAATTTGAACTATGTATATTCAACTTGAATATAAATATAATATATAAAATAATAATATAAAATAATAAACGCATATAAATGGACTTGCACTGATTACATTTTAGAAGTTTAAAGGTCTATAAGTATGCTTCAAGTTCATAAATTTCAATTTTTGTAAAATATAAGTTTAAATTAGAATTTGTAGTCTTAATATGTATATCAGTTAAAAGTTTGTATGAAAAACGTTGAAATTTAAAACGAACAGCCTTTTCAAAAATTCCAAATTTTGGAGATTGTAACTTATGGTTCTTCAAATTATTATTTCAATTAAAATTTAACTTTAACTGTTACACATTTCGTGTGTTAATAAGAAGTACACTAAATTGGGTATTCAAATTTTCAATATTTTGTAATGTTTCTCATTTTACTCTATAACCTTAGAACGGAAGTAAAAAATTTAACACTTTAGCAGCCTAAAAATATGCTTTTAGTTTTTTATTTTCTTAATTATTCAATTAAATTCTATTAAAACTATTTAATGTTTATTTTTAATGGAAATATGAAGTAAAATGGCTAAAAATGTTCGCAAATTTTTTATAACAAAAGATCAAATAGCCTAAAAGCATGCTTTAATTTCATCGTTTTTCTACATACATACATAATTGGTCATTACAACTCTTCAGTCAGGATTACGACATAGTTTCTCACGCCACTTATGTTGTGTGTGTTAATTTTATACATGAGTGGTGGGACCCAGCAATTTTTTTACTCTCAGAGTTTTTGCCAGAAATCTGCTGAGAGGAAGTCGCCGAAGAAATACTTTTTGTATTTTATTTTGATGTCTGGCCTGGGGCTCGAAACCTGGCTTTTCGTCTAACAAGCCAACACTCTACCTACTAGACCACGGCGACATCGTTTTTCTAACTTCATTTATATTTAATTAAATCTTTTTCAAATATTGCTTGATACATTTTAGTTTGGCAGAAACTTAACTTGCCCAAAAATATGCTTCTGTTTGTGTCTCAAAACATTTAAAAGCCTAAAAACATGCTTTAATTAGTTCTATTTCTAATAGCATTTATATATTATTCAACTTATTGGCAAAATTTAGTTCTAATTGTTTAATTTTATCAGGAATATTGACTAAATTGCCTAAAAATATGCTACAGTTTTTTTATAACAAGATATTTATAAAACCAGTTTTTTAATCAAATAATTTCATTGAAGAATATTTAAACATTTTAAATGAAAAACCAAACCGTTTTTTTAAATTTTAGATTTCGTAGTTTGAATTAATAACGCCTAACAGCCTGAAAGTATACTTCAATTTTTTTTATTTGAATAAAGGAATTTTTATGGAAATAACACGTAAACTAAGCTTAATTGTTTTATTTTAATGGGAAATTATTAAATATTTTTTACATTTCAATTTAAATAAAAAAAATAATTGATTTTAAAGCCAACATATGTTAGCTATTGTTTAGAAATTTTTCAACAGTATACATAAGACATACTTCTGTATGAGGTTTTTGATTAGACAATTAAAACCATTTCTATCTAGCATTACCAAAATTTCTTAATTCAAAAACCATAAGCCTTTTAGTGAATTATAGGCTCATTTAAGATAAACATTAGAAGAGTTTTAAATTAGAGCAACACAATCATTTCACAATGAAATTGAATTGCATGAAGACAAAAAGAATTAAAATTTCGATAGAAAACTGAAATATTTTGTTCTTTTTTAAATAAGCAATTTAAAACAATTTTCAACAGCGTGTTATTTGTTTTCAATTTTGGTTTTGGTTGTGTGTTGATTTTTCTTCATCTTTTTTTTTTCTTGAGTATAATAATGGAAATAATATAACGGATTTATGCACACACACATATGTACGATTAAAGAGGCACATTTAGTAGCATATATACGTTATATACTAACTGAAATACCGTAATCAAATTAAATACAGAAAACTCACACACATGTTTGGTTTTTCATTTGTTTTTTTTTCAGTTTCTTTTAAAGAGTTGGAGAGTGAAAAAATGTTGTAAAAAATTCTCAAGTTATTGAAAATAATTTGAAAACACTTGAAGTGAAAAACGAAAAATTTGTTGTTTATATTAAATCGCAACAGCAGCAGCAGCAATGGCAACAACAACAACAAGTACAGACAGCATGAATGTAAGGCAATAAAATTGTATTATTATGTATAAGGCATGAAATTGAAATTTATTGTTTTTGTTGTTTTCAATTGATTTGTTTATAAAAAAAAAATTAAGAAAAAAAGAAAATGAAAAATTTCTGTTAAAAATAGAAAAGAATTCCAAAAAGAAAATAAACAATAAAGAAAATTTTATACAAAAGATTATAAGATGTTGACTTATTAACGCCAGGAGTAATATTTGAAAAGTGTGGTGTTACCGTTATTTTTAATTGTAAAGTATTAATGCGTATTTAAATTGATTATTTTGCTAACACTTTTCGTGGGTTGTGTTTTTTTATTTCGTTTAACAATTTCAATAATTTTTTACTTTAATTTTTTGGTTTAATTTTCTTTCCTTTTTTATTTTATTATTTAAAAAATAATATTTTTGTAATACTTTTTTCTTCGAATAAAATGTTTCTTTTTATTACACTCAATGGTTTGATTTTTTTAAATTTATTTTCAAATTTTTTCCTTATTTTTTTTTAAGCATTCAAAAATAATACTTTTTTGTGATTATTTCTTTTTGTTTACGAATAATATTTTCTTTTTTTTTTTTGTTTAATTATTTCTAATATTCTGTATATTTTATATGCAAAAAAAAACTTTTTTTTTCAATATTCTGACACGTTTTGGTTTGTGGAAAAAATTGTTTTGAGAATTTGTATTGAATTTGAATTGAATTTAATACGGAAACTTTAGCTGACTTAACTACACAAAACTCAATTTTATACTGAAAAAGGACGGCAAACTCTAACAAGAAAATTGCTGGAAAAACAAAAAGAAAAACAAAAACAAAAACAAAAACACAAGCACACAGTACACACAGTAAACGAACGAAAAAAACAAAAACAGTGAAAAAAAGAAAATGAAATGCCAAAAACGCCAGTCGTCGTCGTTGTTGTCGATTTGTTCAGGCCAGCCAGCAGCCATCAGGCAAGAAGCAAGCAGGCAGGCAGGCATCATCAGCCAGCCAACCAACCAGCCAGTCATTAAAGAGCTGAAGCCAACCAACGTCTAAAAACAAACATGCACATTCACACTTATTCACACACATGTGCACACCTTACATCACACCAAACAAACGAACAAACCAACGAACCTGTGTCCATGCAACACACATTTTCTTCAACAAATAATTTCCAGAATAACGAACGAACCAGCTAACGAGCAAACAAACGAACACTGTATTTGTATAGCAACGAAATTTAAATTGCAACAAGCGAACTGCTTAAACCGAACGTACGAAAATCTGTATGAACGAACTCAGCCTCGTTAACAAACTACGAATTGTTGAAATAACGAGTCACCAAAGAAAATCAAAAGCAAATAGAAAATACTGTGGTAATCTCGTTTCTTTTTTTGGCTTTAAAGAAAATAAAGTAAAATGGTCCTGTCAAACATGTTGCAAGTTGGCCCCCGATGTTCAAGCATTTCAACTCGAGCAAAATATTATGTTGAGACCGGCATCCATGCAAAAAAAAAATTTTGAAATTTAGAGGGAAAGGTTAGGGAAGGCAAATTAAGAATTAATTTTTAACGTTTAAGGGTTAAAGATGTGAAAATAAACTGGAACTGAAAAACTAAAGCCAAACTATAATGATTTGCAATCTGTCTGCAAAAGTACAAATTGGGAGCCAAATGTGTAACTCAAGTGATAGCTGACAGACGTCGGATCCCATAGACGCTGAGTTCGTTTTAACTATGCAACAAGCTCAGACCTTTCCCGCCAGACAAGAGCGAGGTATGGGCACAAAATAATTACCAGATGTCTTACAAAAATAGTAAGCAAGAGGATTCTAAATGCTCCAAGTAAGAGATGTTGGAACATTGAGGACCAAAACGATATCCTTGAGCAACGGAACAAAGCAATTATTCTTATGCAATACTGGAAAAGGGCGAAATTCTACCAGAAAGTGGACACAAAAGAACATAAATGCTCTTGACTAGTCAGTCTGTACACAAGGTCAGCTGGCAGCTGCTTATTAACGGCCAAGATATTATTGCAGTGTCACAGCGTGCTCAGCTATCTACTCAATTCAGAACCATATTAATCGGCATGGGATTCCTGGACATAGGGGTCGCGAAAGACCTGAAATACACACTGGAATTACTCCATCTTAATGCGTAAAAAGGAGTCTCCTTAGAAGGAAAATAAAAGAACTTGTCAACAACAGCCTGACACACGTCCAATGGATAGTACTTGTTGCTATGCCAGCTATTTTTCACAGATTAAGTAGGTTTTTTAACTTAAAAATGTGTAATGCACAACTGCAGGTCATCGATACATCACTGACGATGAAAAATAATTTTATTACTGTAATTCCAAGTGCAGGAGAAAGCATGTAAACTTGTTGGGTGCAAAATATCCTTAAAGATGTGAGGGAATTTGGTCAGTCACTTAAGTAAATAAAATTAAGTTATGTAGTGTGTTCTACTAACATTGTTTGATGGAAAATGAGAAGAAGTAGGATTCACCGAATAACGTTCTTCACAAAAAAAAAAACTTTATAGAAAAAGTGATTCATTTGAAGTCGCCGTAGTCTAGTAGGTAGTGTGTTGGCTTATTAGACGTAAACGCCATGGTTCGAGTCCCAGGTCAGAAATCAAGACAAAATACAAAAAATATTTCTTTGGCGACTTCCTCTCAGCAGATTTCCGGCAAAAACTCTGTGAGTAAACAAAAATTGCCATGAAAAAGGTTTCTCAAAAAATCTGTCGTTCGGAGTCGACTTTAAACTGTATAAAAATTAACACACACAACATAAGTGGTGTGAGAAACTAGGACGTTGTACAATGCGTCAATTCGACCTCCGGGTACTGTACTTGTCTTAATTGACAAGTACACGTCCTATAACCTAACCTATCCTAACCTAAGTGATTCATTTCCACACTGAGTGTTTTCTAGGCAACGACAACTGGTAAATCCTCCATTACCTGAGCACTTATTACTATAGAGCTTAGGTGAAGAAGCTAAACAAAACGAAAAATAAACGGAAGTTGGATAAAAGAGTTGCTTTGTGAAAGCCATAAGCTTTTAAAGGTCTTTTAAACTAGAGAAATAATAATAATTACACTTTGAAACAATCTGAATCAATCTGTTCTGTTAAATGGCGGAAATTACAGCGATTAAGTTTCACTACTCATTACGTAATTGGTCATTACAACCCTTCAGTCAGGATTATTTCGCACACCACTTATGTTGTGTGTGTTAATTTTATACATGAGTGGCGGCGGGACCTACAGTTTAAAGTCGACTCCGAACGACAGATTTCTTGAGAAACTTTTCATGGCAATTTTATTTACTCTCAGAGTTTTTGCCAGAAATCTGCTGAGAGGAAGTCGCCGAAGAAATACTTTTTGTATTTTGTCTTGATGTCTGGCCTGGGGCTCGAACCCTGGCTTTACGTCTAATAAGAACAGAAACTACCTACTAGACTACGGCGACTTCCTCCTCATTGCATAAACTTAAGTCATTCTTTAGGATCCTTTTAGGCTCGTTGATAGGTTTGACAAAAAGCTTAATATCAAGCTGCGGAGGCAGTATACAGATTTGACGTAAAACAGAAGTATTTCATTTAAATTGTTTTTATATGATTCACGATTTAAAAAAAAAATAAACACCTAAAAATTTAAAACTCCATAAAATTCTGTCAATACAAGAGTATATAACACAGCATAAACAAATTTGATTTCATTCTACAATTACTTGCACTCAATAACAAATAATAAATAAATATTGCTCAACAGAACAGAAATTCAAATGTTTTTCTAATAAATTTTCATTGAAAAACATCACCAATTAACTCCAAACCTCCTCATCCCACATACGCTACAACATATCACATGCAACCATTTCTAACACGGCTATCAAACAATTTGTTTATCATACAACCTGTCTAACTAATGATGAGAGACCGAATGTGATAAGAACAGGAAAAACAACAAACACATGCATGCCACACATACATGCTGTTATGCTCAAAAAAACTTCTCTCGCAATTCAATACCAAAACAACAACAACAACAGCAACGGAAAGCAAGAAAGAAAAAAGAATAACAAAACAACGTTGAAAAAAGGAAAATAAACAAAAACAAAACATTGAGAGAGAGGGTGCTCTCAATAAATAAGAGAGTTTTTCGTATTGTATTACGAACTCATACAAATATAAGCATGAGAATGCATGAATGATTGTTGGCAGTGATGTCAAAAGCAGGGCTGTTTTAGGATAAAATTTAGCGGGTTTTTGGTAGAACGAAATGTGAAATTTCATTCCACAGTACAGAAAAATGAAAAACTGAGACGACATCAGCTTGATTTAACGCAATTTTTTTTATATTTAAAGCGGCTATTACATTAGCGAACCATCAATCTCGTGTAATAAAGCAAACTTGACCTGATGGATATCAAAAAATTTTGATATTTGGCTGGTAAGTCCCTCTCCGGGACACAGATTTGAGAAACTTTTGATGGCATTTTTAATTACCCTCAGAAGACTACTGGCAAAGGAAATATTTCATCCATATTTCGTTTTGTTGTAGAAGTCTGTCTAATTAGACGTTTAGTCTAATAAGGCCACGCACTACCCACTACACTATGGTGAGTTCATTCTGATTTGAGTTGACATCACTGACATTGTATAAGGAGAGATTTTTCATTAAATTGGTAGTTGTCGTCGTTTAATGTTCGTTTGTTCGTTGGTCGTTGTTGTCGGTTTAACATGTTCGTAGTTGTAGTTGTAATTGGTATTGTTGTAGTATTATTGCTGGAAAACAATTTTGTTGTTATTATTGTTGTATTTGTTGGTTGGTTTTGTTGGTCGGTGATGTTATGAACCCCTAAAAATGAAATCTCTGTCGTAGTTAAACATTGTTATTGTAGTAGTTGTTTTTCATTCTGTTATTGTTGGTGTTGTTGTTGTATATATTTTCTGATTTGCTTCTTCCTTTCCTTTTTGGCATGTGTTCGTCGTTCGGTCTTTTGCAAGTTTCTACATCGTTGCTCCACATACACATCTACATACACTCAGTATCGGAAACAGTGCTTGTTGTTGTTGTTATTATTGTTAATTCGCTTTTATTTTATTGAAAGAGTCTAGAGAGAGTTACTTTTGCACACAAGTGTTAGAGAGAAATGGCAAGAGTTTTATTTTGCAAATGTTTTTTTTATTCTTTTTCGTATTGTTTTCATGTGTTTAAGTGTGTGTGTAAAATGAAAAGAAAAAGGAAAACAAAACAAGTAGCAAAAAAAACAACAAGAATAACAAGAAAATTTTGCCACAAAATACAAAAACAAAATAAGAAAAAAGAAGCGAATAGGAAAGGAAAGAAAAACAAGAGCAAAATAACACAGAAAAGAAGGTTGGCATTACTAACATTTATTAAATTTGATGCTGTTGTTGTTGTTGTTGGGAAATAGGAAGAAATTAAATAAAAATAAAATTAAATAAATTTAAACTAAAAAAAATAAACAATAAATATTGAGAAACGGTTTGAAATTGCAAGAGTAAAAGAGAGAGAGAGAGAAAAAATTGCTGATGAAATAGGCCTCCAAAAAACTAGAATTTGTTGAGCCTGATTTTGATTAACTTAAGGCCACAATTTCGACTAAGGCTTTTAATTTTATTTTAGTTTTCGACCACTTGTTTGCACAATTCAAGCGATAAAGCGGCAATAACTTGACGAATAATGCCACGAATAATCACTTGCAAGACTTCTGCAAAAGCTATGAAACTGAGAAACAGAAAAACAGTCACTTGTCATAAGAAAACTGAGGTTTGACCTAATCCCTGAACTAAAATTGAAAACTTCGAATAGGACGCTTGCATAATTGCTGTATATTGCTGCCCCAATAGCATTTGGCTAAAACTAGTAAAGTTAAGCTATGGGGAATACATAACTGCACTTCTCATCTTCACGCCTATTTCACGCTTCAATTAAATTTTTTAAGGATGCAGCTTCAGAATTTTGTGTAAAGTGGGGTGTAATGTACAGCTAAATTCATTTAAAACCATTGCGTCCTTAATAATTAAATCACAGATTATTGTTTCCAAGTTTTTTCCCATTCTTGATGACCTTGGTCCCACGATTTTAATTTCTTGGACGTAGTGTTGCCCTCCTCAAACCTTTTAATTCATTTTACAATTAAAGGTATTATTGAAACGGATGTGAAAGCAACAAATCAATTCAAAAAATCGTGTTCTAAACCAGAAATTAGAAACATGGGGTTCAACAGGTTCAATTGATGCTACAACCGAGATCTTTGATAGTCCGTAATTTATTCTAATAATCTAAGACTAAAGAGAAAAATAAGCTAAATATCGTAGCAAAGACATAATTCTTTTAAAATAAGTTTTTTTTGGCACAAGAGCAAGATTCGAGACAGAATTCGACTAACAAATGAACATCGCCAGAAAATCCGGGAATTTTATTGGTAATATTGCTGTGGGAGAAACATTTTTTAAGGAGAGATAAACTCTTGAAAAATCCGTACGCTACAGTTATTGAGACAAAATACCGTATGATGATTACTGATTATTTTTGTATCAATAAGAATGCCATGAATATTACTGGGGTACGAGTATGATGAGAAATTAACATTAGATTTTGGAGCAGTTTATTATCCGCCAAGATCATTCAATTTTTTTGTGAGAATAGCATAAGTTTCTGGTGTACAGGGATAAATCAGTTACAATTTAAGCAATTAAAAACCAGATTACAGCTGCCATCTGTGAAATACCCGTCGAAATGCAAGAAAAATTGTGTAAAAAATTTAGCTTAGAAATGTACTTTCAATGAGACTGCTGCGTTGTTACGTATAATATTAATACGAAATTTTCTTGAAAAAGTAAATGCCAGGCATTCACTTAGCACATAGCCTCGAAATAAAGAATTGCCAAGGTGGAGCGAAAATTCTTTTCGAAAGTAAAAATTCAAATTAATGTTACTTCCGGTCGCCGTGGTCTAGTGGGTAGTGTGTTGGCTTATTAGACGAAAAGCCAAGGTTCGAGCTCCAGGCCAGACATCAAAATAAAATACAAGAAGTATTTTTTCGGCGACTTCCTCTCAGCCTATTTCTTGCAAAAACTCTGAGAGTAAATAAGATTGCCATGAAAAGTTTATCAAGATCTGTCGTTCGGAGTCGACTTTAAACTGTAGGTCCCGCCACTCATGTATAAAATTAACACACACAACATAAGTGGTGTGAGAAACTAGGTCGTAATCCTGACTGAAGGGTTGTAATGACCAATTATGTATGTATGTATGTTAATTCCACACATACTGTAATAAGATAAGTTAACAGACACTCAATTAAAATAATGGCGACCTTTTTTCAGTCTCTCTCTCTCTCTCTCTCTCTCTCTGTTTCTATCCATCTATTAATATTTACTGGAACAGTCTCTCTTTTTTTGTCTTGCCAAAAAAAAAAAGAAAAATGGCGAATTTTTCTTTCTGACTTTATAAAAGAATTTTCAAATCGTTGGAAATTAATATTACCTGTTGAACAGCAAAATTTCTTGTTGATGTTTATACACACATACACTATTTTCACACTTCACTTTATAAATTTTCATTTATTTTCACTAAATTTCACTCATTTTCTATTTAATTTTTACTAGTTAGACACGCTTTTAGAAAACGAACCGCTCGATAAAGTAGAAAAACCGAACTGAGCAAAGTTAACAAGTAACATTAACACCAACAAAAACAACAACAGCATGCTATGAAAATTATGGCGATCTGTTTCAGTCTCTCTCAATATTCCTCTCTTAAATCTTACTATTAATTTCTCTTTTAGTTTGTATGTTTTGCAAAAAAAGGCGTACTTTTGTTGCCAAAAACTTATAAAAAAATGTCTTGCAAGTCGTTTTAAGTTAATATTACCTGATAAACATTAAAATTTCTTGTTAATTTCAATACACACACACTCTTTTCTCATTTCATTTTATAAATTTTCATTTGTTTTCAGTTTATTTCACTGATTTCCTACTTAATTTTCCCTAATTAAACACGCTTTTAGAAACCGAACCGCTCGATAAAGAGGAGAAATTCAACTGAACAAAGTAAAGAAGTAATATTAACAACAACAACAACAATGAAAATAACCATAGGGGAAGAAATTTGCCGCTTTTTAAAGTATAAACACACAACACGGAGAAATATAAGGCAAGCAAGCAAGTACTAAAACACACCAAAAACAAAAACAAAACAAAAAACCAAAAAACAAAAGAGAGCATTTGCATTTCATTGCAAAGCAAAAACAACAACGTTGAATGTTTTCAAAAATAGGTTCTTGTGTGTGTTTTGTTTGTTTCCGTTTTACATAGTTCTTAAGAGAACGTTGAGTGTTTTTTTTATTTTACTCTGCTGCTTTGTTGCTACCTACACAACACGGAGAAATAGAAAGCAAGCAACTAAAAACACACGAAAAACAAAAAGAACGAAAGAAAGCAATAGCTTTTGCTTGCAAGGCAAAAACAAAAACGTGGGATATTATCAAAAACAGGTTCTTGTGCGTTTTTTTTACTCTACAAAGTTTTTAAGAGAACTTTGAAGTGTTCTTGTGTAAGACTCACTTGATTCTCTGCTGCTGCTGTGTTGCTGCATGTAATGTAAACAGAAATGTGCGTAAAATTTTATGACGTAAACAATTATTTTGCACACAAAAAAAGCATTTCTTTCGTTCGGGAAATTAAATGAGAATAAGAAGAAATAAAGAGTAAGTAAAGAGCATGAATAAAAAAATAAATGAGTGTTTTTTATACAAAACATATAGAATTTTTGGTAAGAAACAGATGGGAAGCAACAGTTTTCAATAAATAATAGGGGGTGAGAAAAGAAAAAAATAAAAATGAAGAAAAACAACCGGCTTATATATCAGATTTAAAGATTTATTTTAAAAAAGAAATTAAAAGCCAGTGTTGGCGTTTAGTTAATTTTCCATCAACATAAAATCGAAAAGATTAATTGGTTGTAAATTTGACAGAAAAAAAATATTGATTACCTCAATACAGCCGCCGTCACTGAAACGAATAACATAAGTTTTGAAATAAAACGATTTTGTCGTCAGGGGATGCTATCTTGGACTAAGAAATAAGGTCATCTTTCGATTAACAAAGCTACCACTTTATAAGAGATCTCAAAAGCTAGGGGGATCTATGTACATAGACAAGGTCTTTACATGATATTGGTGGCCAACAGTCTCACAATCTTCAATAAAAAATTTTACATACACTGTAATAAGCTAAGTTAACAGACACTACATTAAAACAATGGCGACCTGTTTTCAGCTTCTCTCCCTCTACCCCCCCCCCTTCTCATATGTTTTTAGTGGTATTAACAATCTTAGTTTGTATACTTGAAAAAAAAAAATGGCGAAATTCTGTCGCCAAAAACTTTTATAAAAATGCCTTTCAAGTCGTTTAAAGTTAATATTACCTGATAAACACTCAAAATTTCTTGAAAATTTCCCTACACACACACTATTTTCTCATTTCACTTTATAAATTTTCAATTATTTTCACTAAATTTCACTGATTTCCTACTCAATTCGCACTAATTACACACGTTTTTAGAAAACGAACCGCACGATAAAGAGAAAAAACCGAACTGAGCAAAGCTAACAATTAACGTTGACAACAAGAACATTCCATAACATTCTAGAAGTCATCAAGTAACATTAACCACAACAACAACACGCCATAAAAACCTATGAAGACCTGTTTTCAGTTTCTCTACCTCTAGCCCCCCTCCTTCTCTTAATTTTTATTGGTACTAATTCTCTTAGTTTGCATGTCTTGAAAAAAAAAAATGGCGAATTTTTCTTGCCAAAACTTTATTAAAGAATTTTCAAATCGTTTAAAGTTAATATTACCTGTTGAACCATAAAATTTCCAGTTCATTTTTATTCACTCACACTATTTTCACACTTTACTTTATAAATATTCATTTATTTTCATTAAATTTCACTGATTTCCTACTTAATTCTCACTAATTACACACGCTTTTAGAAAAAGAACCGCACAATAAAGAAGAAAAGCCGAACTGAGCAAAGTTGTTAACAAGTAACATTAACCAGCAACAATACTCCACAAAAAATTATGGCGATCTGTTACAATCTCTCTCTCTCTCTATTAATTTTCTGTGTTAATGTCTCTCTTAGTTTGTATGTCTTACAAAAATTGGCAGAACTTTTTTGCCAAAATTGTATAAAAGCAAGTCGCTGCAATCGTTTTACTGTTAAACAATAACAACAACAATGAAGATAAGCATCGTGGAATAAATTTGCCGCTTTTTGTAATATAAACACACGACACGGAGAATTATAAGGCAAGCAAGCAAGTACTAAATGACATCAAAAACAATGAGAGCGAGAGCAAAGCAAAAACAAAAACGTGGAATATTTTCAAAAACAGTTTCTTGTGTGTTTTTTCCGTTTCCGCTTTCCATAGTTTTTAAGAGAGCATTGAAATGTTCTTGTGTAATACTCTCTTGATTTTGATGCTGCTGCTGCTGTATTGCTACATACAATGTAAACAGAAATGTGCGTAAAATTTTATGCACGCAAAAATGTTTTTCTTTTTTTCGTTCGTTTAATTATAAGAGCATTTTAAAAAAGAGAAGCACAGTAAGAGAGAGCAATTAAAGAGTATAATGGAATAAAATAAATGAGTGGTGTTTTGTTGGAGTTTGTTATTGTTTTTATATACAAAACATATACGTAGAATTTTTTTTGTAAGAAACACATGAGAAGCAACAATTTTCAATAAATAAGAGGGGGTGAGAAAAGAATAATAAAAAAAAAAAAAAAATAAAGAAAAACAACCGGCTTATATATCAGATTGAAAGATTTATTTTAAAAAAGAAATTAGAAAACAGTGTTGCCATTTTGTTAATTTTCCATCGACATAAAGTCGGAAAAAGTAAAACGTTGTTAATTCGAAGAAAAAAAAAAAAAGATTGTTTACCACGATACCTCGCTTAAAGCAATCTTTTTGAATGCTTGAAATACATAGGTCATAGGAACTAACTAATATCCGAGAAACACAATAGCGATGAACCTTATTAAACCCTGCTGGCTGGTCTTTTAAAGTTTGAATACTAAATACTTTAACACCTGAACGTTCCCTCCTACCTCTTCTTAAAGCATCAAAGTTTTTTGTTTCATCATTTTTTTGTGAATTACATTACTTGCTTACATTTTAAAGTTATGGCAACACCGAATTCAAAGTAAATAACACACATACCCATACACACCATTTACTTACGTATAAACGATGTTATACTAAAGTAAACAGAGTGTGAGTTTATGTACTGTTATAAAAAAAAGCAACAAAATATCGCATTTATTTGAAACGACAAAAAATCAATAAAAAGTCCCTTTTTTTCTAAAATACCAAAAAGAAAACAACAACATCCTCTTTTTTCTAAAATACCAAAAAGAAAACAACAACAACATCTACAGCAACAACAAAAATCTTTTTTTTTTTAGAAAAGCAGAATACAGTTATATTTTGTTTTTAAAATAATTAAACTTAAGCTTTAACTCCCACACTTAGTGACACACTCTCTACTACATTCTGTACCATTCTCTGCCTCCCTTCCTCTCTCTCACTTTCATTCACTCTCTCTCTCATTCTCTTTTAAACTGGTTATTTTTCTTAAAGTTTTATTATTATTGCGTTGTTTTTCTAATCCCTCTCTCTCTCTGTGTGTATGTGTATGTGTGGGAGTGTGTTGTTTTTATCTTTAAAGATTAAATCTTAGCCTTTATTATTGTTCCAAGATAATATTATTACGACCGTTTGGTTAACTGTGTGTTTGTGTGTGCGTGTCTGTCTGCATGAGACAAAACGCACGACTGGCCGTCAAATGGAACGTGCCATTGTCAGTAGTTTTAACGCATACGTATGTATGTACGCACGACTTGTAAGTATTTTTTTGTTTTCTATGCGAGTGTGTCTATGCGTCAACGTGAGTAAGGGAGAGCGAGAGTAAGAATTTTACTTGTTAATATGCTTTGATAGCATTCGTACAAAAACAAAAAAAAAAAGAGTACCAACGCAATGTTGTTTTTTGTTATTGCTACTGTTGCTCTTCCGCAATTTACGCATAGAAAGTTCGAATAAAACAAACACACGAACGCAAAAAGATGTGTGTCACTAGGATAGTTAACACACACCGAACGGAAGACAAAAGCTAAAGGAAAACAATAAAAAAATGAAAATGAAAATAAAAATAAAAAAGGAAATAAAAAAAAAATAAAGGGAGCTGAGTAGAGTAACGAGTAATAAATAAACCATACGGTATATAAATATCAATAAAAGAAATTAGAGCGAGACAGCTTAATAGAGAGGAAATTAAAATTGACACACACACACACCCGCACACACACACAGAAGTTCTATAAAATCGCATGCAAGGCCAGTGTTTTTAAAGGGATTTGAAGAGATATTTAAGGCGGGTACTTTTTTAAATTTTGTTTACAAAAAAAGTAGCATTTATGCTGGAATCTTATAAAAATTGTAAAAATTTAATGGAAATTGTTTTTATTTTGGTTTGACAACACAATTTAAATTCTAATCGTGTTTGAATTCAAACTGGTACCATGCAAATACTTCTTTTTCAAGGTACTTTTTTAAATAGTATTTTTAAAGAAAAAAGTACCACATGTTTGGCCATTGACGTGCAGAAAGGGATGTTAGGATATGCCATTTTGATAGGATCTAAAATGTCGGAAGGAATCAGGAAAATGAAAAAGAGAAAGGAGAAAGGAGAAGGGAGAAGGGGGAACGAAAAGAAAAATGAAAATTTACAGTTTGAATAGGGAACTCTCAGCTAGTAGAACAAAATACTCTGTACTGGGCTATGGCTACCACTCTAAAGACCTCAAAAAATGTTTAAAATTCGTTATAAAAACAACTTCTGAAACTCGCAACTGTTCTTTGACGTGAAATTAGTCTAGGGATGCTACTAAGAGTGCCATCGTGAAGTGCAGTAACTCTTCGTACAAGTGTTTTCCAGAGCTTGAGAAAGAAGTCTTAAAGAAGTCAGTAGAGCATGTCAGTATGCTTGATAGAATGCCATCAGGGGCAATCGGTCCCGGAATGAAAAATTCGAAACGTACGGAAAAACTCGCGAGTATTTTTCAACGAATGTCTGAGCGAGCCTTCGACAAGATTTGTTCAATTCAAGGACGGATAGCAAAAAACTATCTGACAGTCAGCCAGCTATACGAATACTCAACTCCTATGACATCGATTCAGGAATGGTATAGTGTGGTATAGAGTGCCAGGTTAAACTGAATTGGAAATATGGTCACCCTCTGTGCTAGATGTGAGGTCATAAGGGAATTTATTGTAATGAACAGGCATATGCGCTTGAGGCCACCGATTGGCCTAGAATTCTTCTGTGTATACAGGAACAGAAGAAGTTTGCAAGTGTAATTTCAGTGACAGAGATGAGATGAGGCATCCTAAACTTTTTCTCGGCGTTATTACAGTAGAAAGAGATTTAAGTCATGTATCAGACTATCCAGCAGTTGTAGTATAAGGATAATAGCTTAGAGAACGTTAGTACAGACTAGAACCACAACACATTCTTGTGAGTTAAGTGGCTTTAAATCGCTTCAAAAGAAAACACTTGGGGCTGGCTCTTCAATTACTAGGTATGTAGGAAAAACTTATTACCAGCGAAGGACATCCAAAATCTCCGATTTTTTTCTAGTCAAAATATTCATCTCAGGCAAAATATGATGTGAAGCGTTTCCTGACGCTAGGCGGCATATGTATCCAGGGGCTAGTGTCTTCTTAGAACTGCTACAAGGTTTTTAAGGTGGCCTTAGGCTAGGTTTAATGAAAATTTCCTTCTAAATGTATTCATAGCCGATCCTTTGCAAATAAGTAAAGAAGAGTTCATGCCTAGACATTAACCAGTTCATGTAACATTTTTTCGCCACTCCAAAATCCATAGAAGTTGCTTGATTATTCAGTCTACTGCGTTAGAATTCTTTTGATGGACATCTTATCTTATATCCATAGCCAGCGAAAAAGGGTTACAATTTGTCTTTCTTTTTTTCTCCATGGCATCACATGCTTTTTTCTAGTGTTTTCACTTTGTTTTTCGTAATCATCTGTCTTCGGAGAACATCTTCAATACTTGAAGGACTCATGCTACTTTTGAATTCTTCTTCCACTCTCCCTCTCTCTCTCTCTCTCTCTCTGTCTTGCAGTGTGGCTTAGTTATTGTGTCAACTAAAGTGTTACTACAAGTAACCACTTGTATAGATTACTTTGAGAATAACTGCAAGTGTATGAGTAAGTAAAAGAGGGTATCTGTGTTGGAAGTGTGTCTGCGTCAGCGTGTTAGTGTATAGGTATGGTTTGTTATTGGTTAAGGTCCTTGTTAATGTTAAACATGATTTATCGATTTTTCTCAGACATTAGACACTTTATTTTTGTAAAAAAAAAACCCTAAAAAATTTGTGTTGTTGTGCTGTAAACGAAAACAAAATCAGAAAATAAAGGATATTTCGTTTTTTTTTTGGAAGCCTAGAGAAAAAAGTTTTTGCCTTCAAAGGATTTCAATGAAAATAAAAACAAGAGCGGCAGAAAAACACACAAAAAAGAAAAACCACAAATTCAAATTAGCTTCAACAATAATAAAATGCTTAAAAAGGAAACCAAAAACAAAAAAAAAGTAAATAAATAAATAAGGAAAGCATATACAAAAGGAGAGAAAAGGGCGCCTAAAAAGACGCAACAAAATTAAAGTCGTTAAACAAAGTTAAGACAACTTAAAGGGCAGGGATGTACAAAAACCTTCCTCTGCCACCACTTTAGGTTTTTTTTACACATAATATTTGTTTTATTTTCATCTAAATTGTTGTTGTTGTTGTTGTTGCTTTGTTTTATATAAAGCTTCTACTCCTGCTACTGCTCCCAACACAGCTCCTGTTGCTGCTGCTGCTGCTGCTGTAGTAACTTTTATGTGCTGACAGTTGGCTTGTGAACAAATTTATTGGTATTGATATTAAATTTATGTACATATGTATTCCTATGCTTTGTAAGGATGTACGGGTGTATATCACTCTATATAAATATTCCTTGTGTTTAGTATACTTTTAGGCGTAACTGTTGCTTTATATACCAATACATTGCCAGTAAATATTTTGTTTGTTTCCTTTTGTTTTTATAATAAAAAAACGAACACAACAACAACAACATCAAATATTCAATTTCAATTTCGTTTCAAATTCCCTTACAATTTCAGTCAGTTAGCCAAATTGTCATTCAGTCAGTCAGCCTAAAAGTCTGCTGCTTAGTCTGTAGCTGTTGTAATAAGTTAAATAAAATGGCCATTAAATTTTATTGCCTTGTCTTGAATCCCTGCTTCGTTTCTCCCCATTTTTTCGCCTTGTTTGGCAATAAAATGTGATCAATGATTTTATATATTTTGTTAATGATAAAATAAAAAATATACGAATATATCAAGGCCATTGCATACTTTAAGGAGTTAAGAAAATATAGAATTTGTGATTTTTTAAGTCATTTTGAACTTTTTGAAGCCATTGGACGACTTCAGTATTAAAAATTTGATAACACACACTGTATCAAAGCCATTGCATACTTTAAAGAGTTAAAAAAATATAGAATTTGTGATTTTTAAAGTTATTTTGAACTTTTTGAACCACACACTGTAAGAAATGATTTCGACAGAACTTTTTTATTTCCTTACTACTTGAGGACATTGCCCTCATGTACGAAATGGCTGCCTCTGTATTGATTCTAGCAGTCCATTCTCTGGCGACTGCTATCAACAGCCTTTTCTTCAAGTTTGAGCAGCATATTGGTGATAATTGACCAATGTTGGTTTTAAAATGTTCCAACATTAAAGGATTATCCACATTTGTTTTGTCATTGGCCCATAAAAAGTTTAATGTCCACAAACGGCCTATAGATATCCCCTATAACACCAATAACACCAAAACCAGTAATTTGGGTGACTTGCTGCATCGTTCTTTTGCAACAGTTTACCCCACAGTTCGTAATCAGGACAGCTGATTACCTTCTCATACTACAAGGCTAGATTACCTACATAACTAACCATTTTCTGCAGCTCAAGCAGTAGTCCATCCGTACTAATGTTCCCCAGCAGGGGCACTCACAAATGCTTTATTGTAGGTGCTGAGTAGTGACAATTACGTGGAGGATAGCTCCTCCTTCGAACGAGCAATTCCGCCCAAATTCTGCCACCAGAAGACGGGCAAATCTTTCCCCTGGAACATTCAGTTATGATTGCATTGAGCCTTTACGAATGGTTTATGCCTGAGTAACCAATGTTCGAAAAACAAAATAACTCTCCGACTAATTTAAAAAGAATTTTTAAAGAATTTACTGGAGTATCTGGTTTTTCGTTTTAGTAGTCTCTGCATGGGTGAACAGTGTCGGAGCACCAATTCAAATAGTTCTAGAAGGCCATATAATTAATACAGTCTTAAAAAAAAATTAAAAATCCCTAAAAGTATGCTTTAAATTTTTATTCGTTGATTTTTTAAATTCCTAGAAATAAAGATAAACAAAGCAATAAAATAGAGAGAAGAATCTGAAATTATTTCCATTTTATAAATGAAAAAATGTGAAAAAAATATTCGTTATTCCGCCTAAAGCTAGACCTTAAAATATTTGTCATTTTTAGTTATTTGTTTTGATCTTTATTGGAAAGCATTTGTTTAAAAAATTTCTTCTAAAAAATGTATTTGCATTCAGCTGTTCATGCTAAAACCCTTTCATAACACCTAAAAGTAGGCTTTAGTAAAAGCAAAGGCAGGCAAATTTTTTCTGCTCAAAATTAAACACCACTTTGCCTTGCATTACTATCGACTGATTACATTGCAGAGCATATACACATAGCAGATCTTGTAGGAGTCTTGGTTACATCACAGGACATCAGAGATAATTTCATGCTGTTGTTGTTGTTGTTGTAGTCGTATCCCTTGCTTTTTTACGCAATTAGTGCACAATTTCTTAATTTATATGCTGTCGCCAATTTATCAACAACATTCCGCTTGGGTAAGCGAGGCAAAGGGAGTGTAAGTGTGTGTAGGAGAGAGCGCAACAATTCCTTACACAATAATAAGAAGAACACCACACAACAAGGCAAAGGCAAAGGCAAAGCAAGTTACCAGAGCGGCAAGAAAGAGGAAAATAAATGGAACACAGAATATCAATCCATGACAACCAGTTTATAAACTGGTTGTGGTAAACAACTTGTCAATGTGTTTGTAAAAATGAATATGAAGTTCTCTCTTCACGATGGTGAGGTAGTGGTATTGGTGGCAGTGACGGTCGTGGTAATGGTGGTTTGTTTGAAGGTTTTAGTCGGTTTTTTTCGATTTTTTTCGTTTTTTCTTTTTTAGCACAGCAACCATAAGGCGTAGATGGTTTTGTAGCCGTTCGTTCCTTGAAATTAATGACAACTTTATGGCAATAACAACACAATGGCAAAATAATAGTGTTCTCTTTCGCCACTTTTTTTTTCTAAGGATTTTTTTTCATATTGTTGTTGCAGTTGTTGTAGAATTTTATTATGAAAGTAAGGAAAAACCATTCGAATATTGAAAGTATGTTACTGTGGCGCATCCCTTAAGACTTATTACAGAAGAGGAACAAAAACAAAAACAATAACATATTTATGACAGCAACTACACTACTACTACAATGTTGCAATAAATACATATGTATGCATCAGGCAACACATACATGCATATGCGCTCTAATATAGGGGTCAGCTTACAAAAAGAAAAAAAAAAATTTTGTTTTGTTTGAAAATTATAATCCTTTTAAAGATTTTATAGGATACTTTAGAATATTGTACAGGATTTTCTATTAGGAGCGTGTATGCAAAGATCTGCAACACATTTTATATAAATTATCTTGGAAATGCAACCAAATCATTTGGCGTACAAATAATATTAAATATGTATACCAGCCCCTAAAAGTATGCTACATTTTTTAAATAATTACGAACATAAATGTTTGATCACATAAAATGAATCTTATAAACAATATTGTTTCTAATTTTTTTCGATATTACAGTTTTAATGCTCAGAGTTATCGAATTGTTTATGCCCCTGAAAGTATGTTTCATGGCCCCTAAAAGTATACTACATTTTTTTAAATAATTTCGAACAAAAATGTTTGATCACATAAAAGGACTCGTATAAATAATTTTGTTTGTAATTTTATTCGATATTATAATTTTAATGCAAAATTTTGTATGCCCCTGAAAGTATACTTCATAAAATATTTTTTCTTTACAAAATCAATTTATAACAAAAACAATTCATCTCTATTCCATAATCTTGAACGTAAAACGACCCATATAAAACATATACACAAGTATTCCTCTTTTTTGTGTATCTTAATTGTTATACGTTTTATTAAACCCCTAAAGTATACCCCAAAAATAAATTTTTACGTAAGATTATGACTACCAGGAAAGGGTTGCTGTTGCTGCTAAGCGGTGTGTTCATATTTCGCCTCAATAGGCCTTTGGTCTATTTTACCATATGTTTCATCACTTACAAAAGTTTTTTTCTATATTGTGTGGTCAGAAGAATTGTTTTTAATTTCTCAATTAATTTTGTTTTTATTTTCTTTCCTGGCAATAATATATTTTGAAAACTTTTTCGCATGCCCCTTAGCATAGGCAGCAGTCAGCTATTTTTTCTAATCAACAATGTTATCCAATGTTATCGTCTTTTATTCTTTAACTCTCGATGACTCATTTGAAAACCAAAAAATATAAAAAAAAAAAATTGTGTGTGTATGGTTTAGAGAGTGAGTGAGAGTCATAATTAAGTTATTACCGACCTCAACTTTAATTTCAACATGCGTATAAATTATGTTGCTGTGTGTTGTATGTATGTATATGTCACATTGTTTGAGTATCATCACCATTATGGGTTGATAATTTTTTGGCAAGTTTATGAAATTTTCATTAATTTCAACCACAAGAGATTTTTTGATGACATTTTACACACACAACATCACAACACAACACAACACAGCGCCATGATGATGATAATAATCAATGACTGCTTTGCCACAGACAGACAATTCAGCCAGTCTGCCAGCCTGACGGCCGTTTTGACTCACAAAATCTACAGAAAAAAAAAACAAAAATTCCTTAAGGGATTTCATCGAACTAAATTTTACGTACGACGCATAAACAATATAATATTTTGTATGTGATAATAGTGTCAATAACCCAATAAACATTTTACGCTCACAGGCATGAATAAGATTTTTTTTAGGGTATTGCAACAAATAGATGCAAAGGTAGATGTCTGGTCATAAAACAACGATAACAATTCAACACGGACTTAATTCTTACAACTCTCGCTCTATTTACACTTCATTGTTTTTGTCTTGGCAACTTCGAGAATCTCATTATTCTCTATATAGTTTTGTTATTGTAAATTGATTTTTGTTTCATTAAATTGAAACCAATTTTATTTTGTTTGCTGGATTATTTCCCTTTACATACAATCAAACACCAATAAACAACAACAATAAATAAAAAAAAGAAAATCATACAAACAACAAGCCAAAGAAAAAATTGTGATTATTTTTTGATAGATGATGACAAATGTTATAAAACAACTCAACAATCACAAGAGAAAAAAAAACACATTGAAGTAGGCAAACATGTCTCTACGCTCTACGTGACAACCTACAATTAATACTATCAGTGCTTCTAGAACTTCTCCATCAAAAATTTAGGTTTTAATGAGATGAGCGGTTTACTAAAACTGTAACTACATTTACCTATAAAGGGAGGAATCCTCTTCAAAAAAAGGGCAACAATAATCCAGGTCCGAGGTATTTTTTAAAATCGTAGTGCTAACTTCTTGTAGGACACATTGCAAACTGTCTCACTACATCTCTCTACTACCCAGTGTATTAGTGCCCATTTCGCAGAAAAACATTTTTCAGAGGCATTGAAGGGTGTTTTGGCCTGGTATAGTCTCCGCCACGGATTGAGGAATCAAAGTAGTATAAGGAAGCCGTGATAGTTCTATACTTTATGCAGAATGGTGAGGCACAACCTGATGAATATCGAGATATGTGTAGTGTAGGGTCTAAAATATCATTTCCTTCCAAATAGAATAGTAGAAGAATATGCATGCATACATAATTGGTCATTACAACCCTTCAGTCAGGATTACGATCTAGTTTCTCACACCATTTATGTTGTGTGTGTTATTTTTATATATGAGTGGCGGGCCCTACAGCTTAAAGTCGACTCCGAACGACAGATTTTTGAGAAACTTTTCATGACAATTTTTATTTACTCTTAGAGTTTTAGCCAGAAATCTACTGAGAGGAAGTCACCGAAGAAATACTTTTTTTATTTTGTCTTGATGTCTGGCCTGGGGTTCGAACCCTGGCTTTGCGTCTAATAAGCCAACACACTACCTACTAGACTACGGCGACTTCTACGGTACGTAATGTTTTCTTTTCCCCGGATCTCAACAGTTTTACGAGAGCGTGGAACACAGAATCAGTTCTTAGACGAAAACTCGTGGTTTAGACATGATGAACAAGAATAAAGAGAAAAAAAAACTATTTCTTTGAGGGATTTTCTGAGCGTAAATAAAATTGTTTTGAAAAAAGATTCAAAAATTTGAACGTTCACATAAGGTACGATTGTTTATAGCATATGAAAAGCAATGAGAACGATTATCGAACCCTTAACGTAATTTCGGTTAGCATTTGCATTGTTTTTCTATGCTATAAGACACGTTCCTTTACGTTATGTGAACGTTCGGCCAATACTACCTCAAGTCGCATCACATCGTTCATGAATGAAATTAACGCACGTAACATATGTAGGTAGTGTGAGAAACTAGTCGAAACTAGTTCAAGTCGCCGTGGTCTAGTAGGTAGTGTGTTTTCTTATTAGACGAAAAGCCAGGGTTCGAGCCCCAGCCCAGACATCAAAATAAAATAAAAATAGTATTTCTTCGGCGACTTCTTCTCAGCAGATTTCTGGCAAAAACTCTAAAAAATTGCCATGAAAAAGTTTCTCAAAAATCTGTCGTTCGGAGTCGACTTTAAACTGTAGGGCCGGCCACTCATGTATAAAATTAACACACACAACATAAGTGGTGTGAGAAACTAGGTCGTAATCCTGACTAAAGGGTTGTAATTACCAATTATGTATGTATGTATGTGAGAAACTAGTTTATAATCGTCACTGAACGGTTGTAATAACCATTAGAGTAAATGAGTTCTTTAGTTTTTCGGTTCGTTTAGTGAAATGTAGGGAAACCTTTAGTCTCAAAGGTATGATCTGAGGAAAGAAGTTCTGTACAATGACACTTAGACTGTTTTCTTCAAAAAAGGTGGAATAAAGAAACAATTCTGAGTATTTCTCAATAACTAAGACTAAATTGCAGTGAACTATTTTATAACATCAACTGAACTAAAAGTATGGTGGACTGTATTCTTAACCGTTTGACTGCTACGCGGCGCAAAAGCGCTGCTTTCATTTGTTACGCATTTGCGCTGTGAATTTCAGTGTAAAAATTTAGTGAAAAAACAAAAATAAAATTAAAAGACGAGATATAGGGTCTTCTCTTTATATATAGGTTATTAGAATTTTGTAGATTTTTTATTATAATTGGGCAATTCACACGACTTTGTATCGTGTATGTTGTATTGAATACATTTGTTTGTTTGTGAACGCTCAATGCTATGCTGTATTGTGTATCTCGTAGCATTCAAACAATTTGATAGCCCGAAACCAATACAACTTTTAAAAACATATGGAAAAAATGTGTATAAGTGTATCGGATTTTTACATGAAAAATATCAACAACAATCATACACTGTTGTATGTTCTTCCAACAATACAATGAATACAACGATCCAACGGCTTGTGTGAACTGACCAAATAATTAATTGTAGTTTTCGAGCAGTTTTCGAACGTTCTCACCAGAATCGCTTAGCAGTCAAACGGTTAATATGCTACAAAAACCCCAAGACATCTTCACCACTATGACGATGTAGGGTATAAAAACAGACATTAGAACCAAAGGCAAAAAAAATTATGAAAAATAAAACATAATTATGAGACAATATCAGCAGCAAAAAAAACAATATTAACAACAACAACAACAACAATCAAACTTTTGTTTATATAATTATTTTATAATCAAACACACTCAACATCATATCATAATTTTTTTGGATATTTTCTTTCAGTTTTTGCAAAAATAAAACAAAAAAAAAATATCGTATAACTAAAATCACAACAACAACAACAACAACAACAACAGCAGTAATAACAAACAAAAATTGTAATAAATTCTCTTTCATAACGAATGAAAAAAATTTCCTTTTTTTATTGTTAATGTTGTTGTTGTTCTTGTTGATTTTGCAACCAAACAACAGTTGATTATTGAAATTGATGGTTAATTAATATGAAAGCCGTTTATTTTCCATAGGTGCACGAGAGAGAGAGAGAGCGAGAGAGAGAGAGAGAGAGAAGGCCAGCAAAGCCTGTATGTCTATAAGTTTCTTTGTTTAAACAATACAAGTGTTTGTGTGTGTGTGCCTGTGTGTGTATAGGTGTATAGATATTTGTATATCATATCATCATCATCATCTATGGTTGTTTAAATGCCTAAAGGTATGCTGTATAATTTCATTTTGTTGTCAAAACAAAAACTTTTCACTGTAAATGCAATTTGTTGTTATTGCTGTTGTTGTTATGATTATAATAGTTGTAGTTGCCAATACATACAGTTGTGTTCATAAAAATAGGAGTGAGCCCATTGAAAAACAAAAGCTTAAATTTTAACAAATAAAAAACATGGTCTAATTCAATTTTTTGGTGTAATGTAATGTTGATTCAATACTAAATTATTTAAGTTATTCATTAATTAAATAAAGCTTTCAACAAGTAACAGGAAGTTTAAAAAAAATACCTTAAAAAGCGCTGTTCAAAATAATAGGAGTATTTTAGTTTTCATAAAAATTTACCATTAAAAAAGTTAAAAATGCTTATGACTATAATCAGAAACTTTAAATACGATTAGTATTTGGTAGAATAGCCTTTACTTTTTATTGGCATGGAGACAACTAAATCCTGACATTGTTTTAGTAGAATTTCATTCCACCCATCTTGCACTACAGACCACAACTCAGTTGCATTTGACGGTTTTCTCTCGGCAACATATTTTTTAACATCCCTCATAGATGTTCTATGGGATTAAGGTCAGGAGACTGAGCTGGCCACGCCATAACCTTTACCCCATTTACCCGAAACCACTCATTTGCCAATTTACTGGTGTGTTTCGGGTCATTGTCTTGTTGGAATATCCATTTTAGAGGTGTGGAATATGGTAACATCACTTCTCTCAAAATGCTGACATAGACGTTCCTATCCATTATGTCTCTAATTGGATGTATTGGGCCTAAACCATTATATGAAAAGCTTCCCCATATCATTAGTTTTGCACCACCATGTTTAACTATCTTTTGTGTATACTGAGCTTTATATTTGGTGTTGGGCGGACGTCTAACATACTGTCTAGACCCAGTGCCACCAAATAAAACAATTTTGCCTTCGTCGGTCCACAATACGTTTCTCCATTTTTCTTTCGGATATTTGATATGTTCTTGGGTAAACTTTAAGCGTGCTGCTGCTTGTTTTGTATGTCAACAATGGCACCTTTTGTGAACTTCTTGCGAACAAATTGTTGTCCATCAGACGCCAACGAATAGTAGGGACACTTACGGCAAGGGAATTCATTTTGCGGCATCGCACAATTCGGCGGTAATCGACAGTAGATGTTTTGCCCTTGCGCCCACGCGTTTCGGGCTTTTTTATACTTTAATGCATTTGTGATCATTTGATTGCAGCAACTTAAGGTTTCCTCAATTTCTTTAAAAGTTTTGCCTTTTTTTTCGAAGATTTTTAATTGGTTTTCTGTTTTCTTCAGTACAGTGCTTTCCTCGTTCTACTATTACAAAAATTTATGTGAATCACTGTAGAAAAAGTTTTAACTACATTTTCCCGTACTTATTTTTCACTTTTTTCTTTAAATTATGTGCTGTTATATTTTTATTTTTAAAAGAACACTCACACTCCTATTTTTCTGATCAACTGAATTCAGGGGCAAACACAGAAATGAATCAATTTCATCGTAAATATTAAAGTTATTACGAGATTCTTTTTTGTATTTTATTTCTTACATATCGTTGTAACTACCATTAAAATATATCATGTTTTGCAAATTGGTAAAATAAAAAATTTTAACTTTGAAAATATTACATGGTAGCACTCCTAATATTTTGAACACAGCTGTACATATACATACCCTTGTGTGTGTCTACGTATGTACAACTTTTTTACATAATGTTATTAATTTGACAGGAAAATTTAATATCATCAGCTTACATATACTCACATAGAAACTAACATACATATATACTGTACAAAATACCTATACATACATACATATACCCATATGTACATATGTGTATATGTGTAGGTACAATGTTCAACCAGTATGTTTACATGTCATCAATAATATAGAAAAGAAAGAAAAAAATTATTAATATTTTGATATGCTATGTGCTACACGCTGTATGTGGGTGTTGCCCCTTAAAATATACTACAAAAAAATTTAAAAAATCCTGAAACTATATGGCGAGTAGTGCAGATTTATTAAATTTTGTTGGGTTAAATATATTTTGATCTGAGTTACGGCCATGATTCACCATGATAAGCCATACTATTAGGTTAGGTTAGGTTAGAGGACGTGTACTTGTCAATTAAGACAAGTACAGTACCACCCAGAGGTCGAATTGACCCATTGTACAACGTCCTAGTTTCTCACACCACATATGTTGTGTGTGTTAATTTTATACATGAGTGGTGGGACCCCTAGAGTTTAAAGTCGACTCCGAACGACAGATTTTTGAGCAAATTTTTTCATGGCAATTTTATTTACTCTCAGAGTTTTTGCCAGAAATCTGCTGAGAGGATGTCGCCGAAGAAATAATTTTTGTATTTTGTCTTGATGTCTGGCCTGGCCAAATACTACCTACTAGACTACGGCGACTTCAAAAAAGGCATACTATGGTGATTAATTTCAAATTATAGATTAAAACAAATTTTTTTTATTCTTTTTAAGGTTTCTTGAAGGTATATGGAACTGTTCTAAATTATCATCTGATCCATCTTCTTAATATATGTAACTTGGCTATGCCTCAATAATATTAATTGCAAGTTTCTCTACTAAACTAAACAGATGACCGCTGTAGTCGCTGTATTTTTAGCGAATAGTACCTAAGTACGTCACTAAAATAAACAACCCTTTGGTCAGGATTCCAACCCAGCTTCTTACATGTTGTGTGTGTCAATTTTATCTATGTATGAGAGGCAGAACCGACAGTTTAACATTGACTTCGAATGTCAGATTTGAGAAACTTTTCATGCAAGAGTTTGACCCACGGCCTTCCGTTTAATAAGCCTACTAGACTACGAACACTAAAGACTAGTATGATGGTTTACTAAACGACAGCTCGAACCTTATCAGTGACAACAGGTTTTTTTCTTGACAGCTTTTGAATGTTGAAAGAAAATCGCCATCAAAAACTGTAAGAGTAACTAATTGCCATGAAAAGCTTCTCTACTAAGTAGTTCAGAGTCAAAACTAAATTGTAGGTCTCCTCAATCATAGACAAAATTAACACAACATGGATAATGTAAGAAACAGAGTCGTATTCCGAACTACAGAGTTGAAATCGTTATATGGTACATATGTATGAAATAGTACGGAATTGATCAACTATAGCTTGGCCAAGAGTAATAGATTTGCTATTTTTTGTTGCCTATTTAGTACCAATGTAACCCAAAATTGGCACCCGCCTTGGTGTACATACATGTTTATGAAGAGAGCTGCCAGCCGTTAACCACAACACTGAGGACCGCATTTCTATCACTTTAGATAAATAAATGAAATTATCACTTCAAGGTCAGCGAATATTCGTGTATGAAACCTGAAGGGTTTTTAAATTTTCTGCTTTTTCTTTTAAAATACCCAACACAGAAAGGTTTACTGAATATTACTCGCTTTAAACATGAAAATTGGTTTGTATTCCAATGTTCTAACATTGTCTGAGACGTGCTTTTCGTATCCATTATACTAAGGCTTCATTTTCTCTGCGACTTTGTCTGTGATTATTTATGGTAGTATATTTACCATTATTTTTAGCAACAACAGAAAAAAAAACACAATAAAATAGCTGCCGAAATAATGACAAAACTACAACAATAATATTCAACTGTGACCCATCAAAGGCAATAAATATGCTTCAACTAAACTTAGAAACAGAAAAAACTACACCCGTTTTAGCTGATGATGATGATAATGATGACAGACTTGTTGTGGCTTGTCATTGTAATCATTTTGTCATCAATATGTCTGCGTGTTTAAAACCAAAAAAAAAAATAAACTAAAAAAGGCGAAAATATAGCGAAAATAGTGAAAATGACAAAATATTTCTCTCAAAATTTTTTTATTGTTGTTTTTGTCTTATAAAATTCGATTTTATTTATATGCACAGAGTCTCATACAAAAAAATTTTTAGAAAAAGAAACCGTCTGTGAGAGTAAATGAAGGAGAGCACACGTACACCCAAGTATCGTGTTATCCTTGAAGTGGTTCCAAAAATACATGTCTTGGAATTATTTTGTCTAGCACAACGCAGCAAAGAATTTAAGATAAGTGAGACACTCGGTGCGGGGGTGGTCAGATAGACTCTCACTTTTATATCCAGACAAACCAGATACCGTTGTCAGGTCAAATGATATAGCATTTCGTAGAACAGGCAATGCAAGAAGAGCCCTTGTAGCTTGGAAACCTTTTTTGGTCATAAATATCGAAAGACGAGAAAAAAGAGCTATATTACGGTTCATTATGACGTATAATGTATTTCGATTTACACCACCATCCACACAAAATCCAAGTTTACTACGACCTTGTAATAGATATAGGAGTTGCTTGTTAGAGCAACAGGTTTCTTATGCTGATTATTTTCAGTGGTTACTGGTGTTTTTCACGGGAAATCCCGGGACGGGAATTCCCGGGAATTCCGCAAATTTTTCAATCCCGAAATCCCGGGAAATTTATTCGGGAATTGCCGGGAATTATTGTGAATGAAAAATTTTTACTATTTGGCAACATTTATCATTTAGCAATACTAATTACAAATTAGTCGTGATATTAAATTGTTTAGAAAAAGTCCAGCAAAATATTGTGTGGTACAAAATATGTATTGGCCGAATATAATAAGGAATTCTGCCTTGTCTTGGATATAGTTAGTAACCAGATGGAATTCTCTAGTTCCAATGATCAAAAAAATTTTACTTATAAAAATGCAATAAAGAAAAATGCCTCATTGATTTGGAAATGGGAGATCTATGGATAGAATCCAATATAATAATTTGCAGAACCTTTTGGACGTTTAAAAACCAATGAAATTAGCTGTGGAAGCTTTATGTCGGCGAGAAGTTAATATTATAACAGCTGATGTGATAGTGAATACTTTATGCCAACAAATTTCTTCAATTAATACTTCACTAGGAAAGACAATGTTTGAATCTCTTATATACCGAATTGGAGAAAGAAGAGATATAAAATTGTATACCTTGACCAAATACTTGAAAGATTCTGAAATTTTTAATAAAAATAATAAATTTTTCCGAATGTTTCAAAACACTCAATTATTTTATATGCAGAACAAATTTATAACCGTCTTTTTTACTGAAAAAAAATATAGAATTAGAAGAAATAGAAAGCAACGATAATGATATTTTAGAGGATAAAAATTTTGAGGACATTTTAAACGATGCAATAAATAACATTAGTGAAATATCTACATCAAGCACTAATGTACCTACCGGTTCGATAAAAAAAGTCTAAAAATTATTTGGAGAATCTGGTAAGCAAACGGAAAACAAAAAATCTTTTAGAGGCCTTGTTAACTATTAAGCTAACATCTGTTGAAAGCGAGAGAGTTTTCTCTCTCGCGGGTCAATGTGTTACCAAAAATAGAAACCGACTTTCAGTTGTATCAGTAAACGCATTGTCGGTTTTAAACTCATTTTAAAAGTATTAAATAAATATGTTAGTAGATATATAGTTTTTTTATGTTTTATGTATATATTTTTAACTAGTTTTTAAAATACATTGGATTATTTATTTTCTTAAAGAACTGCACCTTTTATATGTTCCTATTGTTATTTTGTTTTATGTTTTTGATATCATTAATATGAATTTAAAATAAGAAATACATACTTGACAAAAGTAAATATATGATTTTATGTTCTAGGCGGGAAATCCCGGGATCCTGGGAAATTTCAAAATCAATCCCGGTTTCCCGGGAAATGAAAAACACTAGTGGTTACGCAAAACAAGCAAAGTTGCAAAAAGAACCCAGAAGTGTGTATGGAAAATCAATTTCCTCTCGAAAACGTGATTGTTTGTGTTACGCATTATGTGTCTATGTCTTCTGGGATTCGCAGCGCGTTTGTAGTTCATGTTGGGCTGGACTAACCTGCGTTACCACCACCAGTACAGCCCTCTATTTGAGTAAACGTACACAGGGAAGCGTATTGGGCATGATAAATAATATCCTAGTCGATGTCGAACAGTATGCACTAACATCAGGACATCTGCCTACTCTGCGCATTATCGACAGCGACAGAGCACATGACTTCGTTTTCGATTGTCCAGAGGGACGGAATATGCTTTGCATTCCAAATACCTACATACATACATACATAATTGGTCATTACAACCCTTCAGTCAGAATTACGACTACACCACTTATGTTGTGTGTGTTAATTTTATACATGAGTGGTGGGACCTACAGTTTAAAGTCGACTCCGAACGACAGATTTTTGAGAAACTTTTTTTGGTAATTTTATTTACTCTCAGATTTATTGCCAGAAATCTGCTGAGAGGAAGTCACCGAAGAAATCCCTTTTGTAGTTTGTTTTGATGTCTGGCCTGGGGCGCGAACCCTGGCTTTTACGTCTAATAAGCCAACACACAACCACGGCTTTGCATTCTACACTATTCGTATATGGCGAGTTACAAGCTTTCCATATACTCTAGGTCTTAACGCTCCTGGATGCAGTTAACACACACAACATGGATGGTTGGAGAAGCTAGTTTGTAATCCTAGCTTAGTTTGTAATCCTTGCCTAGTTAAAGGTTGGTATCTTGCATCGTTTGGTAAAAGCCATCAATACCATTTTGCAAGTACTGACCCTGACTGTTATAACCACCTTTAAGACCTGGTTGCACCTCAAAGAAAGGGTATGCCCGATACCATAATGGCTACTGCGAAGAATCTAACATCTAGCAAGATCTAAGCATTATAATGAAACAAATATTCCATCGACTAATCATAGCTTCTAGTGTGTTTTCTTCAACTTTACTTTTAAAACCACAAAATGAAGAACCCTCTGAAATAAAATTTTTGATTTACAATAACAAAAATAAATCTTTAAGAAATGTGACAAACGATAATGAGTCTCTAATTTTGTATGGCTTAGCAAAAGAGCTCGAAGAAGAAGAATAAAAAACAGCTTCAAAATAAAAAAAAGTGACTTTAAATTCGTGTTTACTGCTTCAAATGTATTGGTGGCAAGCATTACGAAAAAATTTAAGCCAGTATTCTATTCACTTTATTTAAAGATTTCTTTACAAAATATTTTTCTCAATGAATTTTGTTTTAAGTTTTTTTTTCTCTCACTCTTATACTTGTGGTGTATACCCATAATACAACGCGCATACAATTAGCAAAAGTTTTTTTGCGTAAATATAAGCATGTGTGTATTTGTTTTGTTTTCTCTGTAGGGACTCCCTATTTTGTGTGAGACACATACACACACACAGACACAGTCAGTTGATTTTTCTATACATTTGTGGTGAAAATCATTTGGGCGGTACCCGTGGTATCCACATGGATACCGTAAACACATGCACACAGGCACAGACACACTCAAACTTGTGTTGTTATTATCATTCATGTATACTCCTAAAATACAAAATGAAAGAAAAAAAAAAAAAGAAAATATTGTTTTTGTATTTTTATATACCCACCATATATGTATAAAAAACAACAACAACAACAACAACTACATCATACTGTTATATAGCAAATATACTTGAATATTATATACTTCGTATATGTATGTATATAGCACGAGTACCATTACTCTCCATCATCAACAACATCGTTCTCATCATCATCATCATTTTGTAAAATATTTTATGACATACTTTAATACAATATTAGGATACATTTTCTCACAGATTTGTTACAGTTTTTTTATTGCTTTTATTTTCTCTCCCTCCCTCTCTCTCTTTCTCTTATACTTGGTTATAGAAACTCTTATATTCCCTCTTATATTCGCATTTCTTTCTACTATTTTTCTCCTTGCCATTCAATAACAAAATCTTCTCCTCTTGCCAATAACTATGTATGCCTGTCTGTATTTGTGTTTGTTTTTTTCCGGCGAATATTATTCACTCACGTGTTTCCATTAAAAGGGGAAATTATATAAAGAGAAAATATCCTGTTTGTGTTTCTCTTTGCTTTTAGTTTTCTTCCTTCACAATATTGTTTTGTGTTTACATTAGAGAACTGCTTATTGGAAAAAAAGAGCTTAAAATGTTGTCCTTTAATTTCCAATTGGAATGAAAGGATATTTTCTGTTTTCAAAATCTAAAATGGGATATTTTCTCTTTAATTTACAATTTGTTTGTGTTTTTCTTATAACTGAAGCTGTGATATGTTATTGATGAGTGGCTAGAATTGGCAAAAGGGGGCCTATGCCTATGAAATGTGATGCCAATTAGAAAGGCATTTTAGAAATAAAGGAATACAATGTGAGGCAAAAAAAAAAATGATAAAAATAAATTATAAAATCATTAAAAAATAATATTTAATTAGAAAAAATCATTCTTGTTTTTCATCCTTGTATCCGTTCTACCCTTCTTTCGGGAGGCTGCAGATGAAATAAAATTATCATGAAGCCTTTCAGATTCCGGCATTCGAATTGCCATACTTTTGCAATTCCCCTGGCATAAATGTTTAACTCCTACAAGCTTTGGTGACAGATTTGTTGCCCGACAATATTGTGATCCTTACTCCCGCGATCCCATATCCGCATTCGTATAGAGTTCCCATCGTTTCCAATTAGAAGATCGTGGTGTCGTTGCTTAAAATTATTTACTATTCTCGCTCTTACTACGTGTAGCATTTTTGGATACATTTGTGTACCAATTTTTGGAGCCAAAGTGTGCCATATTTTGTGTCAGCTTCCAACTCTTTTTCATTCACTTGCTTAACTCCTTAGTCAGGACTACAAACCAAGCTTCTCACATAGTTCTTGTCGTGTGTGTTAATTTTATCCATGAGCGGTAGGACCTTCTGTTTAGTGTCGACTTCAAAGAATAGATTTGAGAAGCTTTCCATGGCAAATGTATTTAAAATTGCCGAAAGAATGCGCAGAAAAGCTCCAATCTTTTATTAAAGGCCTCTTTCTGCAAAAGGCTGGTACTACATAAAGCCTGTAAGATCACACAATCCCTAAGTCAGCAGGCAGAAATTGGCAGCATTAAAGCACCCGGTATTGATATGATACCAAACAAAGCACTTAAAAAGGCTGTAGAGAACAATGTTGAGATGTTTAGCAAAGTGTTTGATACGTTAGATCTTCGGTCCAGTAAGAGGTGGCGATGATTTCTCTTTCCATTGCAACAATCAGCTTTATGAGCTGCTCAACGACATGGACGGCTGCGCAGGCTCGGCCATGCTGTTCGTATGGAGGAGGATGCTCCGGTGAGACGGGTATTTGATGCAGGGATTTGCGGAAGTCGGCAAGAAGGACGACCTGATTTGTGTTGCAAGGACCAAATAGAGGACCCGGGAAGGATGTTTTAAAGGCAGTCCGAAATCCATTAATGGGGTTGTTAATGGTCAATTACCTAGATGAACTGTCATGCATGGATATTAGCAGTCTGAATCGCTTCATCGGAAGCTCCGAGTACTTCCTGGAATAGAGGAGAATGTGAAACTGTGGTATCACAATGGGCCCTGTGTGCGGCCTAAGTCTGTCCGCTCATGACTCCATCGAGAGGACAGCCACTTCTACCTACCTACCTACCTAATGGTAAATTATATAAGTAAGTTTGACGCATGCTTCCCAAAAGAGGCTGTTCCCTAAGATATGAAAAAGGTACAGGTTTGTTCTTATTGTAAAGGGCAACAATACTCAAAAAGCATCAGTATACTGCCCGCTCTGTATAACTGAAACAGCCGGTAAACTTCTAGCAAAGATTGTATGTAGAAGGCTGGAAATGGCTTCGGAGGGGGGAGGCTTATCGAATTGTCAATGTGACATAATCTATAGTAGAAGTAGAGGAAGCGATCATAACCTTGGATGGAAGAATGCCATCTGTGGAGATCTTTGGCTTGAAGATAATAATGAATATTGCCCTTATCATCACTTTGGATGTCAAACACGCGTTGAATTATGCAGTTTGTGGTGCAAAACCAGCTGCCCTCGATGGAAAGAACGTACCGATATGCTGGATAGAACCCATCATAAACTATTTTAAGGACAGTGTGCTTTTATACGACAAGTATAGTGGCAGAAAATTAAATACGATAACAGAATACGTGCCGCAAGGTTCGATGCTAAACCAAATACTACGAAACATTATTTATGATGGTGTACTGTAGTATAAGATCACCTAGAGGTATGTACATTTTTGGATTTACAGACGATATTGCTTTGGTAATAAAAGGAGAACATCTCGAAGAAGAGGTAAGAACGTGCGTTGACGACTGTCAGAAGCATAGGACCCAAACCCGGATCATAAGAATGATCTCAACTTTCTTAAGCTATTTTTTGCCATGCTTTACTCTAAGCAGACTTTTTTTTTTATTTTCCAAAAAATATTGAAAATATGTTGACCTGCAACACACAAGATCATAGAGAGGCTTTTTTTAAAAAAATATAACATGACCCCATCATGAATGTATCATCATCAATACATTGTGTGATTGTAAAAAGACTCTACAAAAACAACAACAAAAAAATTAAATGAAATTATAAAAGAGTAAGAAAGAAAATCTATTTTTAAATACGCTGCCATACTTTGTATACTCAAGTGATGAAACATCATCACACCACAGACACATACGAGCTCATAAACATACTTCTGTATGGTTGAATGGATGTTTCGGCAAACAAATATTTCATTAGCATGAGCATCATTAAAACAACAACAATAACAACTACAACAATAATAAGATAAACACAAGAAATTATAATAAACAAATACACGAGAGTATACAAATCAAATTGTAAACAATGAATCAAAATCGAGAGTAAGATAATGAGATTGGGAGAGAGGGCACGAGAACAATTGCAACAGCAAGGAAGAGAAATATTGCAAGAAATAAAAGATTATGCATCGGAAAAAGTCACTTGTTTAGCATACGATATGAAAAGAGATTTTATAACCAGTGGCCACACATCAATGGCCACACAGTGTTAAATGAAACAATGTGGTGGTATGATGGAGTGAGTACATGTACTCCATGTGACTAAAAACTGTTATCCTAATACGTACTTAGATTTACTAAAAATCCTTTCTTTTAATTCGAACACTCACACAATTACACACAGAAAACGAATGAATTAAGAAAAGAAAAATTTACACATGAATGAAACGAAAGATAGAGAGAGAGGGCGAGAAAACAGTAAACAATACCTTACCTAAAGCAATAACAACAACAACAACAACAAATGATTATTTTTAATAGAAATCATAAACACTAATTGAAGCAACAAATACTCTCGCTCTCTCTCTCTCTGTCAGTCAGTCAAGTTAGTTCTGCTCATCATCATCATCATCGTTAGGCATGAACAGCAATTATTCAATAGAGAACATGAATGAACCAAAACATATGCACGAGGAGCAAGATATGTGGGTAAGCAACTATGTACGGGTAATTTAAAAAAGAGCTCACTGACCCCTTACAGTAAATGCAACAAAAAAAATTTTGGTTTTCTTTTTTTCTCGAGCACAACATAAACAATGTAAAGGCAAAACAAAAATAAAAATACAATATTACCTACTCTGGTTGTTGTTGTTGTTGTTTTCTGCTCATGTAATTCAAATCTATACATATAAGAATGTATGATATGTATGTATGCAATGTATGCAATGTATGCTGTCTATGTAATGTATGTATGTACATGGCATATGTTTGTATAACTTCAAGCGTACTTGTTAGCATGTTTGTTTGGCTTATTAGAAAACATAAAACATCTGCATTTGTTACAACAAGAACAAGAACAACAACAACAACAACAACAACAACAATACTGCCAATATACATATTTTTAATGTACCCTACAGCCAGCTCTATGATAATACTACAGGCATACATGGCACAAGAAATTTGGCACAATATTACACTGGCTTGCTAGCTATGTTGTTTGCTACATGTTTGACAAGCTCTTGAACAAACTTTTTCTGAAGCTGCAAAAATTCTTCTTACGCAAGCGACTTAATAAAAAAAAAATTTGGGCAAGTGTCTTGACAAAACTGTTTGTCAAAATATTTGAATAAACTTCCATCGTTTTTCTAAACGTTTCTATGCCACTGAGATGGCTGCTTTGATTATTGTCATCCTTGTGTACAGAAATTTTTGCAAAAGTGACTGGAACGAGGCGTCTTCATAATCAGCCTTTTGGCAAAAACTCTGAGAGTTAAAATAAAAATTGCCATGAAAAGTTCATCAAACCTGTAGTTCTGAATCAACGTTAAACTGTATGTCCCGCCACTGATACAAAAAAATTAACACACACACAGCATGGTGGTGTGAGAAGCTAGGTTGTAATCCTGACTAAAGGGTTGTAATGACCGATTAAGTTAAGGTTAGGTGGCCTACTCGTGGCCGCTATGATGGCACGTTACAAAAAGAAAACTGTAGCCATTCGGATAGGGGAAAAAAGGTATCAATACAAGGTTAGGTTAGGATAGGTTAGAGGACGTGTACTTGTCAATTAAGACAAGTACAGTACCCGGAGGTCGAATTGACCCATATTGTACAACGTCCTAGTTTCTCACACCACTTATGTTGTGTGTGTTAATTTTATACATGAGTGGTGGAACCTACAGTTCAAAGTCGACGCCGTATGACAGATTTTTGAGAAACTTTTCATGGCAATTTTATTTACTCTCACAGTTTTTGCCAGAAATCTGCTGAGAGGAAGTCGCCGAAGAAATACTTTTTGTATTTTATCTTGATGCTTGGCCTGGGGCTCGAACCCTACGGCGACTTCAACCTTGTTTGTGAAAATGTATGGAAAACTAAACTGAGCCACCTCGGTACAAATGCTTTTCAATAACTTGGCTGACTCCTAAGTGTTTTACTTTCAAAATTTCATGGTTAAAGCGATTTGTTAGGTGTAATGATTAGTCTTCAAAGAGATAACATGGAATATACATGAGACTGTAGGCAAGAAGTCGCCGTAGTCTAGTGGGCTTATTAGACGTAAAGCCAGTGTACGAGCCCCAGGCCAGACATCAAAACGAAATACAAAAAAAGGATTTCTGCCGCGATTTCCTCTCAGCGGACTTCTGGCAGAAACTCTGAGGGTAACTAAAAAAATGCCATGAAAAAGTTTCTCAAAAATCTATCGTTCGGAATCGACTTTAAACTGTAGGTCCCCCGCCCACTCATGTATAAAAATTAACACACACAACATAAGTGGTGTGAGAAAATAGGTCGTAATACTGGCAAAAGGGTTGTAATGACTGATTATGTATTATGTAGGCAGGAAGTAAATTTCCCAGTCACAATAGTGGCCTATAAGGAATCATTAAAGCATGAATGCTTACTATGAATGGAGGAATGGACCTCCTCTTAATTTCATTTCATTAACCCGGTCGTAGTGCACATGTTGGGCCTGCTTTACAGGTTCCTATTTTATTGTGCTTCACATTTTTCCGGTAATTGATGCCTCCTCTGCCTAAAAATATTTAAAAGAAAAACAATTTATTTTGTTGTTGTATTTTGAACTCATATTGATGATTTTGTTGTTGTTTTCACTTCTTCCTTTTTTTTTTTTTTTTTGACTACTTGCAACAAACATAAAGCGTTTGTTGCAATGTTGCAAACAAAAAAAAATAATTTGTTGTGCTCATATTATAAGGAAAATATAAAAGAAAATTGAGTACCGAAAACAAAAACAACAAATAAAATATTTTTGTAACAATACAAGTGTAAAGAAGAAAAGCAAAAAAAGAAGAAAATATTTTCGAATACAGAAGCAAAAAAATTTCCAATTTTTTTTGCCTTTTGCGTGCCCAGTGCGTAACTTCCGCATGAACATATGGAAACTATAAAATAAACCATCCAGCCATGGATGAGTTTAAAAATATTTTCGGTGTGGTAAAGCAACAAAAAAAAAACGAAACACTTTCAGTCTGTATCTCCCCTCTTACTCTCTCTTATACAACAAGGCAATGCTATGATGAATGGAAAGGAAAATCAAACAGTCCGTCAATCAGTTTGTCTGTCTATCTGTGTGTGTCTGCTTTTTGGAATAATTTGGATTCCAGTTACTGATGATGAGTTATTCAAAATAAACTGTCCAACAATAAATTGTTTAATGAACCATTTTGACAAATTGTTGCAGCCACTGAGATGACACTGTTATGGCTTGCTGGTGGTTGGTCGGCCGCAGCCGTTTTTATAAATTTGAGGGTCAATTACACACAAAAATTGAAATCTGATCGTCAATGTTTTTGAACGCTTTTTGAGTAGCAGGTATAATTATTAAATATGTGATCAGATATTGTAGTTTCTATTTTATTAATTGTTGTTTTTATTTCATAATATTGTTTATATTAGGTGTAGTAAAGCGCAGTCCATTTGTATTCCAATAGTTGGCTTTAGTAAATTTTCAATCGAGGCCGTGATGTGTATAAACTTGAACAAGTCATTTCTAACATGGTCATTTCTAAATTCATTAGGTGTAGTAAAATGAAATCCATTGTTATTCTAATAGTTAGCTTCAGTAAATTTTCAATCGGTATCGTAATGAGTATAAGTCTGAGTAAGAAAAGTGATGGTCATTTCTAAATTCATTAGGTGTAGTAAAATGAAATCCATTGTTATTCCAAATGATGGCTTTAGTAAATTTTCAATCACAATAGAGGTGGTCGTGATGAATATAAGCTGGAGTAAGTAAAGTGATGTCATTTCTAAATTCATTAGGTGTAGTAAAATGAAATCCATTATTATTCCAATAGTTGGCTTTAGCAAATTTTCAATCGCGATAGAGTTCGTGATGAATATATGTAAGTCTGAGTAAGTAAAGTAATGGTCATTTCTAACTTTATTAGGTGTAGTAAAATGAAATCCATTGTTATTCCAATAGTTGGCTTTAGTAAATTTTCAATCGCGATAGTTCGTGATGCGTGTAAGTCTGAGGGAGAAAAAGGATGCCCTTTCTAAATTCATTAGGTGTAGTAAAATGAAATCCATTATTATGTCAAAAGATGGCTTTAGAAAATTTTAAATTGCGATAGAGGTCGTGATGAATATAAGTTGGAGTAAGTAAAGTGATGGTCATTTCTAATATCATTAGGTGTAGTAAAATGAAATCCATTGTTATTCCAATAGTTGGCTTTAGTAGATTTTCAATCGCGATAGAGTTCGTGGTGAATATAAATTGGAGTAAGTAAAATGATGTCATTTCCAAAATTCGTTAGGTGTAGTAAAATGAAATCCATTGTTATTCTAATAGTTGGCTTTAGTAAATTTTTATGCGCGATAGAGTTCGTGATGCGTATAACTCTGAGTAAGTAAAGTGATGTCATTTCTAAATTCATTAGGTGTAGTAAAATTAAATCCATTACTATTCCAATAGTTAACTTCAGTAAATTTTCAATTGCGCTAGAGGACGTGATGAATATGAGTGTGAGTAAGTAAAGTGATGACATTTCTAAGTTCATTAGGTGTAGTAAAATGAAATCCATTGTTATTCCAATAGTTGGCTGTAATAAATTTTCAATCGCAATAGAGGTCGTGATGAATATAAGCCTGAGTAAGTAAGGTTATGTCATTTCTAAATTCATTCAAAATGCGTTGACACTAGGGAAATAAATTAGGGAAGGGGAGGAATAGCAAGTAATGTGTATGCATCATATTGAAAGAGAAAGAGAGAGAGAGAGAGACGACTGCGAATAGTTTCTTCAAAGAACCAATTTTCTTCAAAATGTATACGCGCTCTGCTAACAAATCGATCATGAATGGATGTGCTGCAGACAAAAGGCAATTGTCTTGTGCAAAAATATTGTGTACGTTTCCAAATGAGTTCCCTTGTTTCTCTATAGAGATACCCTAGTAAATCTAAACAGTTGAACATAATAAATAAACAAGTTAAAGCACAAGAAAGCCTTAAACCAGTATATGCACATGCGGAAGAAGCCTACAGCCAAAGCACTTGAATGTTACTTTCAATGGTTTAAAAATACGCTGGCACAAACGAGATTCTGTAATTAGCCATAGTATATCAGGGTAGTGTGTTAGCTGTTTGCTTGTTAGGCGAGAGACAGCGGTTTAACACCCCGCTCAGATATTTTAAACAAAAAAAAATTCTCTTTCGGCGGCGTTATATCAGCAGACTTCGGACAAAAACTCAGAGTAAATAAAATTGCCATGAAAAGTTTTTCATGTTGATTTCGCCATTTGTGGATAAAATTGACGCCAACAACATGGGTAGTGTGAGAAGCTAGGTTGTACTCCCAACTAAACTTGAGTTGGGCTGTCTTCCAAAATGTATCAATACAAAGTTTGTATGCAGTTCTACTACTGTATATAAACTATGTAGATATGCAAAATAACCAAACAATGCATCAACTATAAATCCGATGCCTGATTGCTTTTTGACTGCGTTAAAAATACCCATTGACGACATTTTGAAATGGAATACATTGTATATATTTTGTACAGCGGCTTTATGAAACACGATACTTTTTGTTCGAACACAAAGCAACTAATATTTTGGAAGGCAGCCCTTGACTTTAAACTCTAGCTTCCGCCACTCATGTATAACATTAACACACACAAGAAAGGTGGTATAAGAAGCTGGGTGGTGATATTAACTAAAGGGATGTAATGAACAAGTCTTTGTATCTTTACTTTCTGTTTGTAGAGATAAACCCAGTATTAAAATTTTTCTTCCTTAATATCCTAAAAAAATTTTGTTCTTCAACCCGTAAAATTGATAACGAATAAATAAATGAATACCTTTTGTCACATATGTTACATAAAGAAATAAAAAACAAAAAAATTTTTTAAATTTTTGCAGACACAGGCTCAAATGTTATCATAACACGGCGTATATTTATGAGTTCTTGGCAAACAACAAATCTAGACTTACAACAACACAGATAAAACCAAAAGTTTAGCAAGAATTTATTATGAGCCAAATCGACTTAATGGCAGCGACAAAATGGCGAAAGGAATGTCAAAGAGTGTAACTTAGTCATAAACTTGTTATTTTATGAACTCATATGCTGACTAAAATTAAAATTAAAGAAAATACAATATATTAAGACTATGTGGAGTTAAATGTATTGCGACGTAATCAGTTATTTTAATACCATAGGTGGTTATTTGTTTACAAGAAACTTGTTTTTTTAAACAAAGACTTTTCAGAAATTTAAAAACCATTTCAAGTTGAAAGTGGTTTACATACTTAGATGTTCTAGAATAGTCCCCCCCCTTCAATGTTTGCAAGAAGTCACAAAAAAAGGTGACTTAAAATTTTATTATCGTTTCAGAAACTCACCACACTATTATTTCACAAATTTGAGATCAGTATTCTTAGAGACACTTACCTGAAATAGAGAAAAAATGAGACAAGAAAAGATGATTACGATATTGTCTTCAAAAGTAAAACGTTTTAATATAAAACATTTGAAACATAAATTTGCATATGTGGTACATATTTATACTTAAATTTGTATATTTATTAGCCTACAGTGGGTAACAAACGTGAGTAGAAATGATATTAATTCTTAAATTTCTTTAATTCGTTTTATCATTCAAGGAGATATGACAATACGGACCAGATCGGTCATTATGGTATCAGATTTTGATTCGTACAATCTCTCCTTGAGATGCCATCAGGCCCTAATGCTTACAACTGAATTGTGCACGCCATGTGACTTAAGTATCAATGCTCAGAGAACGGAATTGAGGCTTCTTATTAAGCAATATATCTCAAAATACCTACTTTAAACTCAACGATCGGTAATGAGATTCACATTTCCATATCTCCGGCATGCTATACATACATACATACATACATAATTGGTCATCACAACCCTTCAGTCAGGATTACGGCCTAGCTTCTCACATCGGCCATTACAACCCTTCAGTCAGGATTACGGTCTAGCTTCTCACACCACTCTTGTTGTGTGTGTTAATTTTATACATGAGTGGCGGGACCTACAGGTTAAAGTCGTCTTCGAACGACAGATTTTTGAGAAACTTTTCATGGCAATTTTATTTTATTCGCAGAATTTTTGCCAGAAATCTGCTGAGAGGAAGTTGCCGAAGAAATACATTTTCACATTTCGTTTTAATGTCTGGCATGGGGTTTGAATCGTGGCTTTACGTATAATAAGCCAACACAGGACCTACTAGACTACGACGGCTATAGGGTCAGTTAAATAGGTTAATATTCACTTGTTCTACAGGGAGCCTTTAGAGAGATCACGTGTAATATTGCTAGACTTCGTTGGGCTTTTATGGAAGAGAAGACAACTGACCACCACCCATCGCACTATAACTTTTCTTACGAGCCAGTTTTGGCGGGCATGTTAAAAATACTTCTCCAGCAGGCTGTGTATTCGAGACTGCCTGCCATTCAGCTAATACTTCAGTGCCCTGTTATTGTCAGCAGCTGTGGGTTTGAGGAGGAAGAAGAGACTGCCTTTCACCTAATGCTTCAGTGCGCTGCTATTGTCAAACTGGCAAAGGGTTTTTGACCATCCATTTTCTCATACCCTTCAACGAGTTTTCTAATCAAGATTGCTTCAGCAGTAAGATTTACTGTGCACTCGGGTTGGTTTCGTCTTTGAAGTTGTCGTAGTCTAGGTTGGTAGTGCGTTGAGTTATTAGACGTGAGGTCATCAATGAGTATTTAAAACGATGAGTAGATTCGAATCATACTTATAATTTCTGATACTTACACATATGCATTCATACTTATTTTAATGTCATACTCATACTACTCATATTCAAAGTTTGAAATACTCATGGTACTCGTACTTAACAATACGCATGATGTTATTGATTTCGACTCTCCATGACTCATCGTATACACGAATCACAAAATAAGTATGATTCGCGTACGAACACTACAATACTCACAAGAAGGTTGTGTGTTTGCTCTGCTTGCTGTCTTTGTCTTTTTTGTTTATGTGTCTTTCTTCTTTGTTTGTAAATGCAACAACAACTACGACTGTAAATTTTGACGAATGATTCGAATCACTCGAATCATTTATGAGTACATATTATAAGTATTTTTCTAAATTTATGAATCTGAATGAGTAGGCGTATGAATCAAACATAGTTTGAATGTTATGAGTTTGATGTCAACGCTATACTCATACTCATTGCAACTTGTACTTATAAATCAATGTTGTGATGAGTACGAATGAATCAGAATACATAGTTAGATTTCAATACTGTTGACTCACTCATACTCAAAATTGCATGAGTACTCATGAGTATCGAAAAGGCGATTCATTGCTGATCTCTGGTTCGAACCCCTGTTCGGACATCTCCAACAAAACGAAACACGGGAAAAATATTTCTTCGGCAACTTCCTCTTCGCGGATTTCTGGAAAAAAATCTGAGATATGCTGTTCTGAATGGACCTTATACTATTAAGTCAACCACACATGCAAAGCATTAACATACACAACATAAGTGGTGTGGGTAGCTAGGCTGTAATCCGGACTAAAGGGTTGTAATGAGTAATTAAGTTCAATAAGTAAGTAAGTCTACTTTCTGTTTGTAGAGATAAACTCGGTATTGAAAATTGCCTTTCTTAGGTTAGGTTCGGTTAGGTTAGAGGTTAGTCAATTAAGGCAAATACAATACCCGGAGGTCGAATTGACCCATTGTACAACGTCCTAGTTTCTCACATCACTTTATGTTGTGTGTGTTGAATTTTATACATGAGTGGTGGGACCTACAGTTTTAAAGGCGACTCCGAATGACAGATTTTTGAGAAAATATTTTCATGGCAATTTTATTTACTCTCAGAATTTTTGCCAGAAATCTGCTGAGAGGAAGTCGCTGAAGAAATACTTTTTGTATTTTGTTTTGATGTCTGGCCTGGGGCTCGAACCCTGGCTTTGGATCTAATAACCCAACACACTACCTACTAGACTAAGGCGATTTCCTTCCTTAATATCCTTACAAATTTTGTTCTTTAACCCATAAAGTTGTTACCGAATGAACGAACACCTTTTGGAACACATGTTAGGTAAAGAAATAAAGCAAAAAAAAAATTTAAATTAAAATAACACGGCGTATATTTATGACTTCTTTGTAAACAACAAATCTAGACGTAGCAGCAGATAAGAGCAAGAAAGTTTAGCAAGAATTTATTATGAGCCAAATCGACTTAATGGCAGTGACAAAATGGCGAAAAGAATGTCAAAGACTGTAACTTATTGTTACACTCATAAACTTGTGATTTTATGAACTCATATGCTGACTAAAAATTTTAAAAGTAAATAAAAAATATCATAAGGTAAGTTAAATGCATAAAGAGAGAGGTAGAGGAGTTAATAAAGAGGGGGAGGGAAATCAATTGAATTTAAATAACAGCAGGTAACATCTAGAATCTCAATCAGAACATATTGTATTAACAATATTTTAATTTAAAAAAAAACTATATATATTGCCTACTTTATGGCATCCACAATTTATTTAATTTTAAAGCATACATTCAAGTGAAATATAAATTTAAACAATGCAACGAGTTCTATACAAATTCTAATTAATTTGCTACACACGTTTTTTGTTTTCAAGTTTCATTGCTTAACACTTTTGGTTTTAAAAATCTATTGCGAGATTTTACACAACTAGTACAAGAGTTTTTATATGTATCTCTAGTCACAATTAGCGAGAGAGAGAGAGAGAGCGAGAAAAAGTGTGAGAGATACTTTTGTTTACATAATTTTTTCCGCTACAAATACAGCGAGGTAAACAATCCACAAGTGTCATTAAAAACAGCTAAATTCACTAAAAATACAAAATATTCTCTACCGTATCCTGTATCACTTGTATGTATGCATGCATATGTTTGTAGGCTTGTAAATTTGTGTGTAAGTATTTATTTCTTTTTTCGTTTTGTTTAACAAATATTATTTTAACAAACAAAGGCTTTTCGGTTTTAGTTTTATATTTAAACTTGTTGTTGTTGTTGTTATTGTTATCGTTTAGTGTAGAATTAAAAACCGCATATTGTCGTTGAATTGCAATGTAAAAACTCTTTTTGACTTTATTGTACAGTGGGCCTTAGCGGTAAATATTTGCTTATACTATTCGCTTAAATGCTCATCATCAATCAGGATCAAAACCTAGCTTCTCACACCACTTATGTTGTGTGTATTAATTGTATCCATAAGTGAGGGGACCTTCAGTTTAACTTCGCCTTCGAAAAAGAGGAAGTCGCTGAGAGAAATATTGTTTCATAATTCGTGGTGATATTTTCTACTGGCTAAAGGCGTTGCGTGGACCCGAAATGACTACCAAATCTGTCTTAAAAGGTCATTGCTAACTTAAGTACTTAATAGGTCAATACAACTCTTTAGCTAGGACTACAACCTAGTTTCGTGCATCGCACATGTGTGTATTAATTGTACACATGAGTGTGGGGACCTACAGTTTAACTTCAAAAGAATGCTGAGAGGAAGTCGCTGAGAGAAATATTTTTTCATAATTCGTGGTAATATTTTCAAACCGAAAAAGGCGTGGCGTGGACCGAAAAATGACTACCAAATGTGTCTCAAAAGCTCATTACTAACTTATGTACTTAATAGGTCAATTCAACTCTTTATATAGGGCTACAACCTAGTTTCTCGCTTCACACATGTTGTGTGTGTTAATTTTTTTCCATGTGTGGCGGGGCTTTCAAGTTGATTCCGTAAGACAGATTTCACAAGAATGCTTAAACGAAGTCGCGTAGAGAAAAATTATATTCATATTCCCTGGTGATATTTTCTACTAGCTTTATTTACTTACGTACTTAATAGATCAATACAACTATTTAGCTACGACCACAACCCAGTTTCTCCCGTCGCACATGTTGTGTGTGTTAATTGTACCCATGAGTGAAGGGACCTACAGTTTAACTTCAAAAGAATGATGAGAAGAAGTCACCGAGAGAAATATTTTTTCATAATTCGTGGGAATATTTTCAGCCCGAAAAAGGCGTGGCGTGGACTTAAAATGGCTATGAAATGGTCAATACAACTCTTTAGCTAGGCCTACAACCTAGTTTCTCGCGTTACACATGTTGTGTGTGTGTTAATTTTTTTCAATGAGTGGCGGGACCTACAGTTTGTTGACGATTCCGAATGACAGTTTTTTGAGAAACTTTTCATGGCTACTTTATTTTATTCTCAGAGTACTTGACAATGGACAGTGAGAGCTAGTCACCGAAAGAAATGTTTTCGGCATATTTTGTTTTTGTTGCGAGATGTCTGAGCCGGGGTTTGTGCCATAGGCTCTCGTCTAATAAGCCATCAGATTTCCTATTAGATGAAGAAGCATATAACTATGGATTACGTTTCTTAAAGTATGAATAAATTTAGCAAAACAAGGGCTATGTTATCAGGATTGGAAAAACTGGTTTCTAGGTCTTCTAATTTCTGATAAAACGATTTATTTTACAGTGTAGAAAGGTTAAAAACCTGGTCTGTACTTTCAAAACGGACGTTGTTCTGGTCTTTAAAATGCTTTCAGAACTTTGTTTAAATTTAGAAGTCCACTAAACTTAAGGACTCTTGAACAATTTCATGTTGAACTATATCCTGTGTGTGGATAGTTCAGTAAATACTGCCATTAGGTCTCTAAACTCCTTGTTGGCAGTCTGAAATCTAGGCATATAAAGCTAAATGCTTTGTCGGCATTTTTTTTAACAAAATTGCAAGGCATGTTGCCTCTGCAAAAAAGTTGTATAAAGATTTCAACGACGTTTTTTGGGTAAAGGTATGAGACAAAGATTCTAAGAATATTCTGGTTAAAGGTATGAGATTAGACTAGCACTCTAAGGGTATTGAAAATAAATTTATCGAATTATTAGAGTGAGCTTTTAAGGCCTGTATCCTATCCGCAATTCTTTATGGATATGACACTGGATCCATGACAGAAATGATTTAAAATAAATTAGCAGTCGTTGCTAATCGGTACCATAGGCGAATCCTTATAATTTTCAAGGAACAACTATTACTAACCCAGAAACGCTTTGATCAAAAACAGAACTCATTTAACACGTTGACTGCCGCGGCAATTTTCAGGAAAACTGGCCGATCAAGCCAACATTGACTTATTGTTCTTTTCCCAGAAGCCATTTATCGATACTAGCGCTGATATAATACGATTTTATTCATAGCTACACAAAAATGGCAGGTTTAGTGAGTACGAGATAACTCGTTGTTGGCTCCCTAGAATGGAACGTAATCTACGAGTTATCTCGTAGTCGGCAGTCAACGTGTTAATAATAAATTATTAAGCGATGCATAACATCACAGAAAGGTCTGACAATGGGGTCACCTAATGGGAAAAGAGGTAGGAATCTTTAATCAACAAGATTCCCCTCCACTACACCAAATACTGGGAGAGCATTGTTTCTAGGCAGCGATAGATGGAAGCCCTATTATTCGAGGACTTGCTATAGCAGCGCAATTACCTGCTTAGCCGAAACAACAAAATTAGTTTAAAGGAACTGAAACTAGGCAGAAATGCTCTCAAGAGTTGTACTGGAAAAGAAAAAGCTATGTTAACTCTGGACTTTTGATTCTCTACATTATCACCACAGTGCCACTGCAATTCTTACACAATGATTTGTAAAAGCCTTTAAAATAAATCTCTAAGGCTTGTAACCATACGCTTGGACTAGTCGTCATCAGGTAGGCTGTCGTGTCGTGTCGTTTGTTATAAAATAAATGGCGTTTCAATATCGTTTTACGTTTTTTTTACGTTTTTTCTCGCTTTTCAAAGCCTTTCACTTTGCTTTCTTAACAATGATTTTGTATCCAAAACGGTTAATATTTTTTTTTCACCGGCTTCATGTTGTTGTTGTTGTTGCTGGCGTTGTTTGTTATACCACCACTGGCGGCTGGCTCATCGTTAGTTTGTCAGCAGATGTTGCACAGGCAATTCATCAATATCATTTTATCAATTTGCACACAGCATATATTGATATACTGTCATGGCATACTCTCTCTCGACTGACGACTCTTCGACTCTCGGCACTATAAACAACAACAAGAAATGCTATTGCCATGAAGGATAACACATATGTATGCACACTTATGTATACGAATCGTAGGCAGTAATGTTGAAAGAGAAGATGGCTTAAAAACAAACAACAACAAAAACAATAACAAGCAAATAACGTATGCGCATATTTACAGGCATATTTGTTTTGTTTGTTTATTACGCGAGAGAGAGAGCCAGATACACATGCATACATGCATGCATGTATGCATTGCATACACACAAGAGCACATATTTATATGCATGCATGTGTGTGTTATTATAGGGAAACTAGTAATACTTTGTCCATGTTGTTTGATTTTAACAAACTGCTGTCGAGTTGCTATTGCTATTCCTGTTGCTGCTGCTGATGTGTTGTTGTGTATATTTATGCAAGCATATCATGTTGCCTTTGTGTACATATACATAAAACACATACCGATATACATGTTTTACGTTTTAAAGCAAAGCATATTGACTGACTGAGTAGTGCTGTTGCTGTTGCTCAATGTTCAACATTGATTTTGATTTTTATGTGGTTTTGATGTGTTTTCTATAAAAATGCAGCCTCCTTTTTTGGTTAACATTTCTTGCTATACTCTACATACACATATATGTATATACATTAACACACATACATGTATGTATGTATGTGTGTGTGTATTGTGAGTCTCTTAGGAATATGAATTGCGACAGTAATTCAATTTTAACAATTTTTCAACTGTTATTGACGTGACGGTGATTTGTTACCATTTCAATGGGTTTTTTCCTCTGTTCCAGTGTATCCGTTTGGTTGTTTTTTCTTCTGTTTCCCCGTTTTATATTCTTTTCTTTCTTTTTTTTTGGTGCAAAAGGCTCATATTTTTTCTTTCCTTTTGGTTGCTGTTTTTATTCCTATTTTTTGTCGCTTTAGCTGCCAGTGTGCATGCCTGCCTGCTGCCTGCTTGCCATTCATTCATTCGTATTGCCAATATTTACTTATGAGTGTTTGTTGTTTGATGCCTGATAAACATGGTCGTCGTATCAGAATAGCAATAAGAACAACAACAACAGCAAATGAAGAGTAACAACACAACATCACAGCATATATTTTAATTAAATTTCTGTTCAAATGAAATATTGTAGTTGTTGTAGTTGTGTTGTGTTCGTACTTTTTTTTTTGTTAGCGAAAATCAAATCAAAGCAATAAATATTATCGAGTTTCAAAATAACTTAAGAAATGTATTCATCATCCATCAGATAAAGAAATTTCATTCAATATTTATTGACAAAACATTTTAATAAGGATCCAGAAAAACAAAAGAGTTTGAGGAGAATTATTTTTAGCCTCTTCATTAAGCATTTCAAATTGAGATTTAGCAATCCTTTTGTAAATTTTCAGAGGGCAAAACTGCAGCAAAAAAAAACATAGTTAAAGAGTCTAAAGGATATATGTATGCAGGCGCATGGGGGCTTTTTAATTAGTTTCGAGGACTTGTACTTACAGGCAACAAACGGCTTAAAATTACTGTGTATTACTGAGTGTGTAAAGTATGTTATGGGACAGCACTTGAAGTGTTTGACTACAAATCCAAGCAATACACTTTCGAAGCCCAGAGTTTGCTAAACTATTTCAAAAATCAAAATGCTTTAATTATTCTAAATATAACGCAGAAGAAGAAACTGACCCTGATCTCTAAGCCATCCAGAGAGCATAGCATTAACAACGAATATCTTCATTAGTTCAGGCAACACCACCACTTAAGAAAAAGTAAAGACACACCGCTACATCCAATACAACAACCGTATATAATTTTACAAACAGCAAAACTTGGCAACTCTATAATCCCAGAACATGTTGCAGTAGATCGGTTACTAGCCACAACAACAAACAAGCGAAATAATAAGAAGATGCAGAAAATACTCTATTCAAGTCCAAAAAAGAAAATATAAACACAAGGTAACTTTATGCTGCCATTTTACTTGGCATCTCGCATGGAAGTGCTCTTTAAAAAGGGTCTGACAAAGGTCTATAACCCATACATAGAGAGGCGGACATATCAAACTTCCAGAGAAAATACAACAAAAAGTCGTAAACTGAAGCAAAACATGAAGAGAAAGTAAATTTATTTATGGTGTAGGGACCAAGGAATTCACTAACATAGCAGGGAGAACAAAACAAGCTATTAACGTAGAGATCCTTTACACATGCCAGATGCCCAGTAAATTTAGCCAAGACAAAGGCGAAACATGATCTGATTTACCTGAAGCTCTGTTACCAAGATCATGGAGCAGTAGGAATTTACAGACACGAACATTGTAACAGGTTTGGAATGTACTTTCTTGGTCATTTAACAAACCCAACAATACAGCTAATCTACTACCCGATTTATTGTCTTTAGACGACTTTAAATGAAAGAGAAAAGACTATTGTTGTGTTGCAAACGTAATGATTTTATATAAGACTCCATTTAATTTGATTTCTATTTTGTTTGGGATTTTACTGAAGCCCATTGGCTGAATTCTGTAGTGTGCTGGTACATTTCATCCGAAGGTTATTCTGTTTCCAAATATTTTGCCTCCTTTTTAAGATCATTCTTCTACTTATGGAAGCCTTCTCATTCTGGCCTTATCCCCTCCAACTGCACCACCCAAGACCTTTTGAAATGGTGTCACAATGAGCTATGATCGACTGTTTCTGCCTCAGACAATTTCATCAATTATTCATTCATATTAGTGGGAAAAGTACCTTGTTTACAACGTCTGGTTGTGCTGAGTCGCATATGGTGTGTATAGAATGTCTGTCGTCCTTCCGATTATAGGGCCTATAGCCTTTCTATTTGAAGCCCTAAGGAATGCTCTCAAACGTTTAGAAAAGTAAATTCTCTTGCTTGATCCACAATCAAGGATTTCTGAATGAATCCAATTAAATCTAAAGTGATGCTTCATTTTTTTCCTTCTCAACATAAATGTGGTGCGACTAATTATCCTAAAGGATTTTGAATGTTAAATGTTCTTTTTCTCCACGCAATTTACTGCAGCATAGATTTATTAGATATGGCGGCAATTCCCCTAAATCACCACGCGAGCGCGTTGGCTTTATTGTTTGGATTCAGGGAAAAATGTGTACAGCTGACTACATAGATATTCTATAGAATAAAATGCTTCCGTTTGCCGAGGACGAAATACCACTTAAATGGGAATTTATGCAAGACAATGATCCGAAGCATTCCGCTAGAATCGTCAAATTGTGGTTTCAACAGAATGATGTGCCTGTAATGGACTGGATAATGTACCTGAAACGGACTTAAACCCCATTGAACACCTCTGGGAAGTCCTAAAAAATAAAATCGGCAACTTTAAATCAAAAAATAAACAGGAACTGTGGGAAAAAATTCAGGAGACATGATATTCAATTCCCCCTGACGTCTGTGTGAATATTGTGGGATCTACGAATGGTTGCTGCCAGGAGGTAATAAAAATGAAAGGTGCTTCAACCAAATATTGAAATAATATCTGGAAATGAGGGTAATGTTTAACAAAATATACATATTTTTAGCATAACATAAAGTGTCCCTATTATTTTTTTTGGTCTTTTTCAAATAAATTATATAATTTTTAAGAATTTGGCAGAACTAGCCATTTATTTTTATTTTATTAGTTAAACTATTTGAATACCATTAATTTAATGTACATACTTTGTGATACTTATGGAAAAGTAAATAAAAATATAAGAATATATTGAAAAATTTAAGTGTCCCTATTATTTTTCCAACACTGTACATAATTGGTCATTACAACCCTTCAGTCAGGAATATGACCTTGCTTCTCACGTCACTTATATTGTTTGTGTTAATTTTATCCATAAGTGGAGGGATCTATAGCTTAACGTCTTATCTGAACATCAGATTTGAGAAACTTTTCATGGTTTTGTATTTCCCCCTCAGAGTTTTTGCCAGAAATATACTGAGGGAATGTCGCGGAAGATTTATTTCGTTTGTTGGATATGCCTGATCTGGGTTTTGGACCTTGGCCTCTCATTTAATAAGCCAACATACTACCGACTAGGCTACGGCAACTTCTAAGGCCATGCATAACGCTTACTCTAAATCAACTGCCTTCTTCTACACTTTTGAGAGGCCGGCCCTAAAAATGAATGAATCTAATACATTTCAGTAGCTTACCTACTTCAATACTTATGCTAGACATTAATTGCTCTACAAACAATGTCTTCATTCAGCCCATTTTTATTTCTAAAGATGATTTTAAAATTCATTCCCTTTCCCTTCTACTGGCCAACAAACAATACCAAACAGATTTTTTTTTATTTCTTTAAAAAAAATTCTTCTTTAAGTACCAAATCAGTAGAACAAGATGAAAAAAACGGATTTGAAATAAAAAAAAAAATAGAAAAAAAACGAAGGAATTTTTAAAAAAGTTTTTAAACAAACAAACAAAAATTAAAATCTATTTATGTTTTTGACATATGGCTAAATGGAAAAGTTTTTACACTGGCATTTCTCGTGCAAAAAAAAACACATTCCGAACAGAAGGAAGGACGGAAGGAAGGATGAATGAATGGACATACAAACAACGTCTTAAAGGCAAAAGCAGGTACCACTTAAGACAGGCAGGCAGGCAGAGTAACAGGCAGTTAGGGTGTTTCAAAATAAAGCTTCTGCTAAAAAATTTCCATTTGTAATGCTTGCTTTCGTTTTCTTAGACCAAAAAAAATTGAAATACACGAAAATGAAAACAAAACTAAATTGTAAATACTTTAGACTTTCAAGGATATTTTTTTTTGTATACCTCTCGTCCTTACAAGTCCATTACAAAATGCTTCTAAACAAGCAACTCTGTTACTTACATACATGTTTTTTCTTTGCCTTCAAAATATTTTAAAGAAATCCTATTCGGGGTATAATAAAGACCATATTTGTTAAACATGTTTGGAATTATTTTTAAAGGGGAGCCGCCGCCTCGCCTCTCTTGGCAGGCTTTGCCGCTTTGATTTCTTGGCACAAGCACTTTAAATTAAGGCTGTAAATAAAGTTTTCTGGTTATTGTATCGTATATTTATTATACTGCCCCGCCTGCCATTCTTTTTTGCCTTGCTTTTCTTTTCATTTTGACACAAAGACTTAATCATAAACGTCACTCATACTTCATTTTGTTTTTATATTTTCTTCTGCTTATTTTTTTGTTTTCTACAACAAAAATAAATCCCCTTTTTCCAATTTTATTTTCTTTTCAATGCTCTCTCTCTTTTATTTGATGTGTTTTGCAAAGCTCAGTGTACAAGCCTAAGTGAAGATTTTATTTTTCCTGGTCAAAAAGGTGGCTTGCTTTTATCCCCTAAAGTATAATTTGTATTCCCCCCCTTAACTTGCCTTGTGTCTTGCCACATCATTTCTATAAGATTTTCAATAAAAAAAAATAAAAAAAAATATTTTCAAAAGCCTATAAAACATTTGTAGCATACTTAAGGGGAGCAGGCCAGGCATTGTAAGTGATGTAGTCAACTTTTAGGCTTAAATTGAGAAATCATTTTTTTAGAAATTGATTGATGAAAATGCCTTTTTAAATTGAAGTGCTTGTTGTTACTTCAATAAAATATTGAAAATTAAAAATTTATAAAACATAAATAATTGAAGAGAGAAAAACAAGAGAAGCAAAATGATGATTTATATGGTATAAAATTAAGAAGAGGACAAGAAGAAAAAGAAAAAAATCTTTATAGAATAGAAGCTTTAAGTAAAACAAATTTTTAAATAATCAGGATTTCTGTGAAACCATACATACATCCATTCAGAGACTAGAAACGGTCCATTATGGTTACCTTCAAAAGTTTTGATCAAACAGAAAAAGAAATAAGAGAAATATTGCTCAAACGATGATCTATAATTGAACAAAAGAATGGAGAATGGAAGCAAAAATAAAAGAAACAAACTAAATAACAAAGGAGATGAAGCGCTCAATAATCCTATTGGAAATGTAATTCTCCAAGGCTAGTAAATGAACACCGGCAAAGTATGCCGTGACTTCGTTTCTGCACACAAGAGCACAGACGCAGAATATGCTCAAAACATACAAAGCCTGCAGAAGAAATGGTGCTTTTGTCCCACATGCAAGTCCTTCATCTTTAAGCGAGATGTGCTGTCATAAAATCTATCATGATCGTATAATCTATAAAATCCTTTCCTTTCTTTTTCGTTCTAAAACGGTCAAACTTGGGCCCTATTAGCCTGAAGACACCGCAATCTGCTCTTTTCCACCAAAAAAAAAGAGTTACAAATTGTCTGATCACCTCAAAAAACTTCTCCAAGAGAAAACTAACTGACTGCCCTACCTGGTTTGCGTTCTTCGTTTTATTTTGCCAACTCATCGGCAATCTAATATCGTCACATCTTAAGGCATCATTAGCAATGATTTTTCCCATCTTTTTGCTTACATATGATTGCCAAATGACGTTTAGAACGGTTGCTCCATTAATAGGATAAAGCGAGACAAATCTAAATCTGATAGCCAGGGGATAAAAGGAAGATTATTATGTGAAGATGATTGACTCCACAGCTATGAGATGCGGCCAAAAATATTTTGTAGATCTGTAGGCGTAGATTGTAAGGAGAACAGCTAAAGAGGCGAAAACTTACCTTAATCTAGCAGGGTTTGATTGCAAACTGCAATGCGAAAAAAATTTGAGTTTCCCTTAGACTTGGCTACCAAAAGGACAGTGGATCTTAAGAATTGCAATTGTGCAATTGATGGCCACGCGATTTCAAGACGAAGAAGAGTGAGTGTTTAGAAAAAAAAGGACAAAAAATATACTAATCATTGATTGTACATATTGCTCAATTTGCCATGTAATTTTGCATGCCAAAAACGATTTTCAATTTTATACGTAAAAAAAAAACCAAAAAAAAAAAATCATGCAAATCGTTCAAAGGATTTTATTCTTTAGAATATATTTTCTATACAAAACATAAGTATAACTTCTTAAAAATGTACAAATGGAGCATAATATCTTAAATAATAACTGAAATATTCCATGTAACAAATGTAGCATAATGTTTCAAGTATAACTTGGGTATTGTAAAATATCCTTTTAAGTTAATATTTAATTCACAAACAAAAATTATTATATTATTAAGTTTTTAATAGAAAGTCTCTGCTTTCATAAGAAAATAAATAAAATTATTTTTTTTTTAAATTGAAAAATTAAAAATTATCCTTGTACAGGATAATAAAAAATATATAAAATTTTTAGCTTACAACTTGTGTCATAATTAACCAAATCCACATATAAAATTTCAAAACTTTGATTCTTTTATTTTAAAAGGCAAAAATTTTTGCAAAAAATTATTTTTTTTAATTTAAAAATTAAAAATTAACCTTATACAGGATAACAAAATATATATAATTTTTAGCTTACAACTTGTGTCGTAACAAACCTAATTCAAGTGTAAAATTTCAAGGCTATGGCTCTTTCATTTTGAAAAGTTCTCATATATCCTTTTTTTGTAAACTTTCGATTTCTCAACATATGTTAAATATTTTCAATTGTAATGGAAGAAGAATGTCGTTGTTCCTGGATGCAACGTAAAAAGAACTGTTTTTGATCTTCTTTAATCGTGATAATACGTTAGGTTAGGTAAGGTTGCATTTGGGCTTATTGCGATTTCGTAATCTATTCTAACCGGCGAAAACCATTTCTTGAGAAAACCATCCCGAGTTCAAAATAAATCTTCCTATTGCAGCCATTCTTCAAATAGAGAGCTTGCTTGGCCAAAGACGTCAGAAAGTAAGAGGTCGAGAGCCCTCATTTCTTTATAACAAGAGCAGGACACTGACACATAAGGTGAAAGACAGTCTTTTCGTACACCTCACATCCATAGCTATTACATAAGCCGGTCGGACGAGTCTTTCGGCATGCCCACTAAAAGAACAGTGTCCCCAAGAATCGATCTTAAGTGATGGATGGCAAATGGATCTGCAAATATTGCACGTACCATCTTGCACCAACAAGATTGATCTTCCCTGTAAAATAAGCGGACGATAACCAAATTTACCGAGGCAATCGGAATACCTAGGCCCTGTAATATGTCGGAGAGGTGCGAGTTCAGTACCAGCCCTGGCCAGTTAATTAGCAATGTCTCTGAGAAATCCTCGTCATTCATGGACAAGGATGGAGATTGAAAGTACGTTCGTTAGGGACTTAATCACGAAATCGATGTCCAAGTAAATCAAGAGATATTCTGGGAAAGCGCAAAATTGCCATGACGTCTGCTTGGAAAACACTGCAGTGGTCAGGCAGCCTATAAGAAAGCTAAGTATCAGAACCCTTAATAAATATACCACAGTTCACTCTGTCACAAGAGTTCACCCTGTGGCAAGAGCAGATAATTTTTGTTTTGAATGCACAATTTCGAACATTAATATTGAAAGCTTAGCTACCATTAACATGAAATAACACAACATAATTCGGGCTGATTTTATGCTTTGATATCCTTTGTACATATATTTGACGTTAAACTCCAGAATTTAGTTAAACTTACAGTTACATTTCAGATTTTTCAACTTTGCTACAGTAAAGGAAGGGGGATTAGAGTTCTTTTTATTGCCAATATATTACACATGTTAGTGACATTAAGTTTTATTTATATGAACACAACATTCATGAATGAATGCAAAATATGTATGTAAACTTTCCAACCAAGAAAAGCCTGCAACAGGCTGGCACATGTGGAAAGAAAATGTTTCTTCGCCAACTAAAAAAACATGTGAAGGCGTTTTAATGGTTCTTATTTGAAAAGGCTTTTTGTCTGCAAATGTATGTTTTTGTTTTTGTTGTTCTTAAAATTGTTAAACGATTTTTTCTTTTAATTTTCTAAAGGATTTCATAGTATTTACAATACTCTCGAGATTTCTTCAGGATTATTTATTTTTGTACGAAATTTTTCTTTCTTTTTTACATTTTTTTTGGCTGGGAAATCTGAAAACATTTTATGGTCTTACTGAAGATTGTAATATACTCAGAATTTTACCATAATTTATAAGGAATTTTTCTGTTCTTTTTTGAAAGAAAATTCAGAGATTATTAAAGATTTATTGTAAAAAAATAATCAAAATCACAAACTGATTGATGTATTGAGATAAGGAAGAGGAAAAAAAAATAAAGCATTTAAAAGCATGTGAAATCAAGGGCTTTGACATGCAAGAAATTTTGAAAACATTGATTTATATTTCCTTTTTTAAAAATAAAATAAATAAAAAAAAATAAATTTTATATTTTTTTCCAAGCTACATCCAAATATCTCCAGATGATACAAAAAATTTAGTTCGATCGATGCCCAGACGACTGCGAAAGGAGGCCCCACAAAATACTAATTCTATGAAAAATATATCATAATTTTAAGGATATTTCAAGTGTACAAAAACAACAAACAAAGGCATTTTTTTGTTATTTCTTAAATAATGTGTTGAATATTACTATTATTTTTTATTATAATTAAATAAAAAAATATTTATAATTAAACTGCATTAAATTTTGTTTAATATTTGGCTTACTTTTTAAAATGATTTAAAAAAATACATGGTGTACAAATAGTTATGTCCCTACACATACATACACGTATAAATATTCGCTACCAATATGCAGTTAAAGAAGTCCCGCTAATTTTTATATTTATTCCCAATAATTTCAACGTTATATTTTTCATTTTCGCTTCTTCTTCAAGCATTCTTAATTGTAAATTCTACAACCTTTAACAACGCTATAAAATCTTTTTCAATTTGGAAAAAAAAGATGTTTCTACACCACCGTATGCAGACTATTTTATTTGACTGTATGTACCCATTTGTGAAAATCACATTGCCATTCCTTTTGAAATCGTTTAAACATAAGACGAAGAAGAAACCATTTTTAAAAATTTTGTTTGGTTTTTTTATTATTTTTTTCAAACAAATTCCTGTGCCTTAGAAAACGTTACTAAGCAAAATACGCATCCTCCTTCAGCACAGGCAATAAATACGCAAAAAGATAAAAAAACCTACAGCAACAGTTTAACATCATTATTATGGTCTTACAACATGATTATGCTAGAGAAACCCGTTACGAAACGATAATTATTATTATTGAAGATGCATAATACAACAACAGAAATTAAAAGCCCAAAGAGTACACAATGCAAATGGCAATAGTGAGAGAGGGAGAGAGTATATGAATGAGAGAAATTAAAAGCAAATGTTATTTAAAAATAGAGTCTAACAAATGCATGAATAATCATGCTTAATTTGATTGCTGTTGTTTATTCTAAAAAAAATTCACATAATTTGCGTAACTTAACGGCGTTAAAATTTTGTTATTGTTTTCTTATGCATTATTCGTTTGCCTCTGCTTCTGTTTCTGCTTTGATGAAAAATTTTGGAACAATCCAGAATGTTGATATCGTTTAGCATACATTTTTCATACACTTTTATCATACACAGAGACACGCACTTACATTTAAATTACCCTCCCCTCATGCCTTTAGCACTTCTTTTATTATTTTAATTTTTATTATCAAATAATCTGTGAACACCACATTGCCATTTCTTTTGAAATAGTTTAAATCTAAGACATAGAAGGAAGAAACCCTTTTTTAAAAATATTGGTTTCATTTTTTATTTATTTTTATTTTTTTTTTTTCAAACAAATTCCTGTCATAGAAAATATTGCTAAGCAAAGTACACATTCAGTACAAACAATAAATACGCAAAAACATTAAAAAAACCCACAGCAACAGTTTAACATCATTATTACGGTCTTACAACATGATTATGCAAGAGAAAGCCGTTACGAGAATTATTATTAATGAAGATGCGTAATACAACAACAGATATCAATATGCCCACAGAGTACATATGGAGAGAGTTTATGAATGAGAGAAATTAAAAGCAGAAATTATTTAAAAATAGAGTCTAACAAAAGCATGCATAATCATGTCTACAGAAGATAGTGGAAAAATAATCTGATTGTTGTTCTTTACCATAAAAAAATTCACATAGTTTCAGTTCACAGTTATTAAGAAAAATATTAAAAAAATTCTTTTCCTAATTAGAACCTGATTTATAAGCATATTTTTAAAAACTTCAAACTTGCATTTATATATTTACGTTTTTATTTATAAATTAAAAAAAATTATTTTTTTCAAAATATAAAAATATAATAAATAAATAAAAATAAATAAATAAATATTAAAAAAACATTTATTTTTTTTTTCAAACAAATTCCTGTGACGTAGAAAACGTAGTTGTTAAGCAAAATACGCATCCACATTCAGTACAGGCAATAAATAGACAATGTTTTGCAAAAGAAAACAAAAAAAATCAAAAAAAAAACCCACAGTAACAGTTTAACATCATTATTATGATCTTACAACATGATTATGCTAGAGAAACCCGTTACGAAACGATAATAATTATTAATGAAGATGCATAATACACAACAACAGAAATCAAAAGCCCAAAGATCAAATACATACATACAGTGTTGGACAATTCAAAGGAAACTTTTCTGAAATTTCCTTCTTTATTGTTAGAAGTCGAAAACCAAAAACAATTTCTGAAGAAACTCATCAAACAGAATGTTTAAAATAAAACTCCTAAATAACTGTTGAATTTCTTCAGAAATTGTTTTTGTTTTTCGTATTCTGATAATGAAAAAGTAAATTTTATGAAAAGTTTCAATTGAATTGTCCAACACTGTATGTATGTACATATATGATCTTTGGGCTTTTGATTTCTGCTGTTATATTATTAAACATGAATAATCATGTTTAATCTGATTATTGTTTTCGATTCTAAAAAAATTCATATAATTTGCGTAACATAACGGCGTTAAAATTTTGTTATTACCTGTTTTCTTATGTATTATTCGTTTGCCTCTGCTTCTTCTGTTTCTGCTTTGAAGAAAAATTTTGGAACAATCCAGAGTGTGATGATACCGCCGTTTAGCATACATTTTTCATACAATTTTATCATATATAAACACACGCACTTACACTTTACACTACCCTCCCTCATGCATTTAGCACTTATTTTATTATTTTTTTTTATTAAATAAATATTTAAAATAATTTACTTTTTTTAACTTATTATTTTATTTTTTATTTTTAAATAAATATTTAAAATAATTTACTTTTTTTAACTTATTTTTTATTTTTAAATAAATATTGATAATTTAATTTTTTTAACCCAATTTTGCATACTCACTATACACTACACTTTTTTTTAATTTATTTATTTCATTTAAACGATTTAAAATTATTTCACGATAGCTAATTATTCACTCTTCACACTCTGGATGCCAGTTAAACTCTGAGTAAACGGTTGACTAAGAATAATTAAACAAAGTAAACTTCAGTACTGCCATTTTCTGCTTTGTCTCGTAAGTACTCATATAATACAAAAGGACTTTTTAATTTAAAAGTACGTCAACAATTTACATATGTAACTGACCTATTGCCTCTCCGCAACATTAAAAAAAGTACGACAATTGCTGATCATCTTAATATAAAAAAAAAAAGAGTATTAAATACTCTCTCTCCTCCACACTAAATATTTTAATTACTTATGTTTAGGAAACAGGCAACACTGTTTACACACTTAATAGGCATAGCGAATAGAGAGCCGTGAGTGAATCAGAAGAATAAACAACAACAATACTATTATATTTACATATGTACGTCATCGTCATTAAAAAGAGCATGAGATTTTGGTGAACTTTAATTTGAGTGTTTCTCCAATTTTAAGAAATGCAACAACAAACAAACGACATCAATTGTATTACGCAAATTTCTATGTATTGCACTTTGTTATTGTACGTAGTAACTGTTTATCAGTAAAATATTTTCGTTTACTCACATGTTTATACAGTTTTAAGTGACCACAAAATGTATCAAAGATGGGAGTTGTTTTTTAAGAATTAAATTTATCGCACATTATACCAGACAAAGTAGATACGGAATAGAGTAAAAAAAGGCTACGGCTTTGAGACTAGACTATAATGCTCTACTTACATACATACATATGTATGTAAGTACATAAAATTAAAGGCAAAATTATTATGAAATTTTTTTTCGTATTAAAAATGAAAATAAATATATTTGATAAAGTTTTTATAGGCTTTCTCAAGGAGTTTTCGGAGACCTGTGCCTGTTAAGTCCAAAAATCGAAAATTTGCAAATAATGACTTTCATATATGTAGCCCAAATACTTTAAAAACGTTCAAAATTAAACATTATATCACTATTACCATCTTTGGCCTTAGTTTATTAGAGTACAAAACAGTGTGCTCTCTTTAAATTAACTCTCTGTCTCCAATAACACACATATTGAATATCGTCCCATTTTTCCAATGCTTCATAATGTTATGCTTTTACATTCTTTTTCTTGTTCTGCAGCTTAACTTATTGTTATCGTATACTGTATTGGCACTTGATATTGTTTGTGTTTTTCACACACTCTACACCTAGACTAGACTACGGCGCCTTATACTCTGTAAATAGCAGAGGTCTTACAGCATGATGTATTCTATGCTAACCTTCTGTCATCTTATCGCTTTACTTTGCTTATCAACATTGCAGCTAATCAACATTGCAGCTTATCAACATTGTTTTTTATCAACATTGTTGCTTATCAACATTGTTTCTTATCAACATTTTTTTCTTATCAACATTGTTTCTTATCAACCTTGTTTCTTATCAACATTGTTTCTTATCAACATTGCAGCTTATTAACATTGTTTCTTATCAACATTTTAGATCATCAACATTGCGGTTTAAGTTTACATTGTTACTTATCAACATTATTGCTTATCCACATTGTTGGATATCAACATTGTTGCTTACGATCAATTCAATATTGAATTCTAAATATTCTGCAAATTTTGGATTTGCTTGCGTACTGGAAATATTGAGCGAGACTAGATCAAATGCTTCAAGCACTAAAACACACGATGTCTTTCAAATATCTCGGATTCGATAAATATCAACTACAAATGTAATCTGTGCTCAGCGATATTTCAATATTAGAAAGTGCTTTGTAATTAAGAAGAGCAGACAAAGGCGTAGACCCTGTTGCAATGTGTCCACCGAACAGCGGAAAAAACCCACAATACTGTAGCAAGAACAAAGGAGGCTAAGGACAATGAGAATTAGTACCTCAAGTGATCAGAACTCTGATCGAATGTGTTGTTGACAATCTGTATGGGTTTAGTGGGTAATGAAGCTTTGCTCTGCCTACTCGACAACAAACAGAAAACAGTTAACATGTCGATTTATTACTGATGCAATGAGCAATTAGTTTCTTTCTATTGAATAAGATAAGACTTTATTCCCAGGTCCACATGCCAACCGACTTGTAAGCATTAAAAAAAGCTACTTAATGCATTTCCTCTTTCAAGAATTTTGATTGTCTTGTGCAATTATCGTCAAGAAAAGCCTTTTCAAATATTTATTACCTTCTTTAAAGGTACATAAGATTCCCGCCCCCTAATGTATGCTACTATACACCCCAAAGGTATGTTATGCCCCTAAATGTATGCAATAAAATGTATAACCTTTAAATTTATAGTCAACAATTTGTTGCTTTTAGATAATAATCATATCACCTTATGTTCACTAGAGTTGGTTTTGTTGCTGTTATAAAATGTTTTATTTTTTTTAATGGTTTTCCAAAAAAAAGTAAAGTCTACCTTCACGGGGGAAGTACAAAAAATGATTATTATCTTGATTTTTATTGTTAAATTGTGGTTTTAGCAATAACAGCTGAAAACAGATAAAATCGTATTGAAAGCCTTAAGGTAGACTATGATTTTTTTCTGTTTTTTTTTACATTCCCATATGGTAGTAATTGTACGGTTATTTAATTCAATTTACTAAATGACCCTTGTATTTAAAACAATTGGAAGAAAATAATATGTTTTTTGTTTGAAATCTTTTAGATTTTACTTGGAGAATATCTATAAATATTTATAGCATACTTTAAGGCGCAACCATAAAGGCGTATTATTAAAATGTTATGTTTTAAAACGAATTTATTTAGGGCCTCGTTTTATGTTTAATGGTGTTTTTAAAGGCCATTTAAATATTAAAGCACGTAGCCAGGTAAGACAAGACCTTAGAGGAGATATTATATGTAGCAGAGAAAGAGGGCCTATTTCATGAGTATTTGAAAGAAATGGCTTGGAATTCATGTGGTATTAAGAAACATTAGAAAATTTGAAATTTTATGCTTGCAATATAATATTTTTTTTCATGGAAAATGGTAATAGCACACAGAGAAGCTTAGCTTATCATCTCTAATTATTTTCCAAAAAAGTTTTCGTTTTTTTTCGAAAACCTTTATAAAAATTTTCAAAATCAATTGAATGATTCAACTTTATGTTCACAGCTACAAACTTTTCAACACATTTTTTTTTATTTCAATAAATAAAACTTTTATTTTCGATTTGTTTGCTCATTTCACAACTTAGGAAAATTCATAATTTTTTTTTTAGCAAAAAAGGGAAAAATATTTGTAATATTTGCTTAGAGAAGAGCTTGTTTCATATTTCAGCAAATATTTGATTAGAAACTCAATAAAAATTGAACACAACCACACATGTGTCATAAATTGAAAAATTTACTTGATAAACTAAAAACAAAAGACGAAACGATATGGAGAAAATGTTTGCCAAACAGGAGGAGGGGAGTTCAAACAAAATTTTATTAAAATTTACAGAACCACTTTTTGAAAAAAAGAGGGAAAGGAAAAATAAAGTTTCATAAATTATTAGAGATTCTTTTGAAACTTTTTTTGGTTGTCAAATTAATATTTAAAGAGAAAGGAAACAAGTGTATTTGAAATAAAATAAGTTGATTGGGCTGAAGTAGTTGCTTAGTTTCAGGTCATGCTTGCTTAATTGGTCATTGCAACCCTTTACTCAGGATTAAAACCTAGCTTCTCACACAACCCATGTCGTGAGTGTGTTAATTTTATCCATGAGTAATGGGCCCTGCAGTTTAAAATAGACTCCGAGCGACAGTTTTCAGAAAATTTCATTCACTTTCAGAGTTTTTAACAAAAGATTGTTGAGAACAAGTCGCCAAAGAAATATGATTGCATACTTTGCTTTGTTCGAGATGGTCTAAGCTAAGGTTTGAATCACGGGCTCGCGTGTAACAGCGACTTCGTGTTCGAATTATAAGCATTTGAGAAAAAATATCCTTAAAATGTTTACTTTTTAATCAAGTCGCCGTAGTCTAGTAGGCAGTGTGTTGGCTTATTAGACGTAAAGCCAGGGTTCGAGCCCCAGGACAGACATCAAAATAAAATACAAAAAAAGTATTTCTTCGGTGTCTTCCTCTCAGCAGATTTCTGGCAAAAACTCTGCGAAAAAATAAAATTGCCATGAAAAAGTTTCTCAAAAAATCTGTCCTTCGGAGGCGACTTTAAACTGTAGGTCCCACCACTCATGTATAAAAATTAACACACACAACATAAGTGGTGTAAGAAACTAGGACGTTGTACAATGGGTCAATTCGACCTCCGGGTTCTGTACTTATCTTAAACGCCAAGCACACGTCCTCTAACCTAACCTAACCTAACCTTACTTTTTAATCCGCTCTTGCAGAAGTTATTCGATACTATGCCAAGGCTATCAGTATGCTTTTCAAAAGCCCAAAAATCTCTAAGGACCGCAATAGAGCAATAATGGTTAGGCGATTAAAACAAGTCTTCTTTGTATCCATAATGATCCAACTGAGTCTAGCAACAATGAACGTTGCCCCATGCTACCAACTGATTTGAATCTGTTTGTGTAATGACTGTAGAATATCCAGTTTAACTGAGGCCAACGTAACATATCGGAAATTGTCATCTCATGCTGAAATTGAGTCCCCAGATCTCTTTTTGACTCAACTGCAGTAATCCTTCGATTTACGTCGCCTCGATTAACGTTGTTTCGATTTACGTCGTCAAATATTTTGTTCCCGTTTTTAGTTAGCGTCGTCATTCGATTTACGTCGCCTTTTTTTGGAACCAAATGCGACGTAAATCGAGGGATTGCTGTAACTTTTTTTAACTCCTTGTTAAAAACATACTACTTTGTAGCATGAGCAATATGAAATTCGATTTACGTCGTTTCGATTTACGTTACCTTATTTTGGAACCAGCTGCTACGTAAATCGAGGGATTACTGTATATACCACAGCGGCACACTATGAATAATGCGTTGCTTTATTAGTTGAGAACCCATGGTTCAAATCCTAGCTCAGACATTTCGAACAATATTTCTTTCGACGAATTCCTTTCAGCAGTCTTCTAGTGAAAACACTCAGAGTAAATCAATGAATTGCCATGAGACGTTCCTCTAAAGTTTGTTATATGAAATCGACATTAAACTGTAGGTCCTCCGTCACTCATGAATAAAATTAACGCACACAACATAAGTGATGCGAGAAACTAGGTTGTAGTCCTGACAAAAGGGTTGTATTTTTGTATATTTGATAATCGCTTTGGTTCCACTGCATGCCCCTATCTGGTTGGAAATCTCGCCACGTATCTTCTGGTAATTAGGTTCCCTGATTCCACTTAAAATTGTAAAGTTTACCATAAGGTTGTTTGTCTTAAATGCACATTCATAATTGGCCATTACAGCCCTTCAGCCTGGATTACGGCCTAGCTTCTCTCTCTATAGCAATTTGACTGATGTTGTGTGTCTTAAATTTTATACATGAGTGGTGGGACCTACAGTTTAAAGTCGACTCCGAACGACAGATTTTTGAGAAACTTTTCATGGCAATTTTATTTACTCTCAGTCTTTTTGCCAGAAATCTGCTGAGAGGAAATCGCCGAAGAAATATTTTTTGTATTTTGTTTTGATGTCTGGCCTGGGGCTCGAACCCTGGCTTTACGTCTAATAAACCAACACACTACCTACTAGACTACGGCGACTTCAATATGCATGCGGGTGGAAAATGCCTGCTTAGTAGTTCCCTTGTCCTGTGGCATCATATTAGGCTTTCAGACACAACGACCAAGAACTTTAAGTTTCTAAAAACCAACAGAACTTTTGGCAGTCTGCTTAAGATATGTACATCAACACCTCTGAGATTTGTTTTAATTGTTCTTTATTTGACTTCAAAACAGAGTTTTTTTATGGGAACTCCGTTCCCTGCCCCCACCACAACAACAAGGGGAAGAATATAATTCACTCGCTCATAAACATTCATGAAATATGTTACAAATACATACATACATATGTATATACATACAATACATGCATGTATTTTGGTTAAAAGTATTTGAAAAGTTGTAAAATATTTCTGTAATGCCCAGTAAAAAAATAGATAAGGAGAGAGTTGTGTGAGCAAAAGAAACTTTTCATATAAAATAAGCTATTTTGATGCCTGACTCTTTCCACATACGGACGGTGGGAGGGAGTTATTAAATATCAGAAAATATATGTATGTATACGAGCGAGCGAGCAGCCAAACACAATGCGTAGAAAATTGTTTTTCGGAAAACTTTTTCTCTCCTTCATATTAGGACTTTCAATATAAGAATTTATTGTTGTTGTGTTGTACGAGTATTTGTACAATAATTTGGCCATGTTTATATGAAAACTTTCCTAATATAGAGAGTTTATTTTCATAATGCCTGTTGGGTAATTCCCCTCACTTACTTACAGCTTTCTTTTGCATATAAAATTACTTGCTGTCGTCTTAAAGGTCACAAAAAAATATTTGTTGCCTCTGCTTCTTCTTCTTCTTGTTTTTCGTGAAGAAAATAAACTTTCTCTCCCACATACTTTCCCTTGCAAGGATGGAGTTTTGTGTGTTAAATGAAGTCCTTGGTCAGAGAGCTTAATAATAATTATACCCCATGGTTTTTTTGGGAGGGGGAAGTTGCCTGTCTTAGGTTTTATAGGCTTGTTAAAGTTTCATTTTATATCTTAAGCCATATTAGTTTTGTTTAATTGTTGTTGGGAAAAAAATAGAAAAAAAGTTGCTGCCAGCTTAGAACACTCTAATAATTACTATGTTCAGATATGCATTTTTATTGGGTCAATATTCGGTTAATTGAGTACAATATTTTTCAGTGTTCAGGCATGATATACACTGTTCAGCTTATACAATTCTCATTTAACAGCTGGTAAACAAAACAGCTGGTTGTTTTTATTTTGGTCGCCATTTTTTGTTTGCCATTGTTGACATTTGAGTTGTCAAATATCAACAAAAATTGTTCGGTTAATTGTAATATCATCACTAAACACACTTATGACAGTGCTGCATATTAAGTTGTACTCAATATTATAACTTTATATGAAATATTGAGCTCAATAATGTCGTTTATTGCGATTTATGCAATAAAGGTGCATATATGTATGAACACCGTATAAGGAGAATGACAACAATTTTTGAAAGAAAAAGGGGTTTTTCGGTGTCAGTACTTAATTGGTGGCTGTCGTAGTCTAATGAGTAGGGCGATGGGATGCACACTTAGGCTATATAGAGCCCATTGTGATACCACAGTTTTCCATTATCGTCTACTTGGAACCTTTCGGAGATTCTGATGAAACGACTCAGACTACCAATGAACACAAATGCATGGCACTTCCTCCAGATCGTTTACATAGTAGGCTACAAAATGCCTTCTTCTCCTACGACATAGAGCCGGGCAGGTACACAGTATCTCACCATCTTCTGCACAGAAATCATTAGCAGGGTATGCAAGAGAAATGCGTCTCGCCTGAGTGCCCCTAATGCAATGGCCCATAATGATCTCGACAACATACTAAGAACCATTGTTTGAAATCTGAGCAAAATTGGCGTGCGCCCTCCATCCAATTTTGGGCAGATTTTGATCAAACTTCTGCGTGTGTCCAATGCCCCCCATTTACGACCATCATGCTCTCAATTAATAAGCCTGCAGGTTTTCAGAGGCATTCCCAATGTCGTGAATTCATCGAAGATTTCGAAGGCTGCGCTCCGCCTGGCCAGTTCATCTGCTCTACAGTTACCCGGAATATCCTGGTACAGTTACCCGGAATGTCCTGGTATCCATATGACATGGTTGTCATATTCATCTGCGATCTCATTGAAGTATCTGCGTCAACTGATGAGTGATGTTTTGAAGTTCATCACGTTGAAATTAAGTGTGGAGATCGGAAAGTTTGGTAATACGCCGTTTTGTTATGTTTCAGTCTCCAATAATTTTCGCTGCAGCCTTTGTTGTAAGCTCTTTAGCTTGAAAGACGCTGCAATAGTCCTGCAGCTTTATAGTCTGGGCACATTGATCCCAAAAAAATCCACCTCCAACAGTTCCGTCTAATTTGGAGCCATCCATGTAAATTTGCCTGGAGGGCTTTATGAGGTGTACTGCACCATTTTCCTCGAATTTCTTGTACGGAATCCTGGTTACCATTGAGTAGTCGTAGCGCGGTATCATGTAGTGACTGCCCTTGAAAGCCCCGAATTCTTTCAGAATCCTTACGTGCCTGTCCACTATTTTCCCCGAATTACTTGTACGGAATGTATATCCTAATTCCCATGGAGCAGTCGTAACGCGGTGACTACCCTTGAAAGTCTCAACTTCATTTAGAATCCTTGCATGACAAATTTTCGATTCATGCCACTATCCAGTCGCCCAGAAGGGCCTACTAATCTTCAGCTGCCAAGCCTCTACAATAGAGATCGATGGGAAAGAAGCCTAAAGTTATGTCCATTGATTGTTGTTAACTTACAACAAGGCCAAAGCGCTTGCTAAAGCTGCTACCGCGAATAATTCAAATGAATTCTTAAGTGTGATTGGCGTTCCACTGCAGAGAGGCAAACAAATGGTCTCCCAAAAACTCCATTCATTTTGCTATTCAAAGTAAGAGGTGATAATGAACCTGCTTGCAGAGATACCAGACAGATCTGGCCCGATATGGATATGAAGGACTGTATTTGCATTGAACCCATCAGGATTCCATCTAAGGAACCTCAAAGCAATTATGACAGGAATTTTGGGCTCTGGATGTACATGCTAGATGACTGAGAATACCTTATGACGACTTGTGCAGAAGTTGCAATGAAGTGGAGAAAAAAAGAGACAACAGAACACCTTCTATGTCCGGCGCTTGGGAACCTATGAACAAGAATTTTTGAACACCCAGAACGTGTATAACCAAAGGTGATTTGAGAAAAATCTACACCTTCGTAGGACTGTCGAGATGGTTGAGAAATGTCAACCAGGTGTTGTATTTAAATGACGGAATGGTAGTATCGGTGTTACAACGGGACTTTATAGCATCCAAGTAAGCTGCTCCTATTGAGTTGACTGCCAGTTTAACCTAACCTAACCTCACGTCAAAGGTTGAGCCTGAGCCATGTCCAATACTAAGCTGAGGACGTGAGAAGGCTGTGCACAAGCTGATAAGATATTAACCCTTTGACGGACACCAAAATTTTAGGAGGCCTTCCCGTGGGACACTTGCTGTATCTCCGTTATTTGGCAAATATACAATTTATGACGTGTATACACGTCATGTCCCCCCATAAACCCTTGTTATGACGTCTATAGACGTCAGTGTCCGTCAAAGGTTTAAAATAGACTTCTTGTGCATATTTCAACACTTCGCTTAGTAATCATAGATGAGAGAAATTGTCAAACAATATCCAAAGATCCACTAGACCCATTTGTTGCTTGGAATTTTCTGGAGTCTCCTACTCATGTAGTGTATTGCATTCGAAACTAGTAAAATAGCCTATGGAAGGTATGAGAGAGAAAGTAGTGCAACGCTGTAACCTAAAGGGTTTATTCGATTTATTGTCAGTTAAAAAAATAAACGACTTTTTATGGTTTTTTATTTATCGTTCTTGAATTTTAATTAATTTTACCTGCAAACAAAACATCTTTTTTCCCCTTTTTTTGGCAAAGATTTCCCAAAACATAAATCTTCATTTCCTGGGTAAAAGAAATGCGTGCCACAAATCTTTGTTTATTTCAAAAACCTCAAACAAAAATATATATGTGTGTGTGTGTGTGGCATACTTTAAGGCTGGCTGACAGGACGACCCTTCGCATATATTTATAGAAATTACTTGCTTGTGTTTGATATTTTATTTTAGTTTACTCTTCTCTCCCAAAAAAATTACGATGAAAACCAACACCAAAAACAAAAAAAGAAATCCTATTATTGCAGGTAATGTTTATTGGTTTTAACATTTAAGCCCTATAAACGTCAAATGTTTTTATTTGTTTATGGCTATTTTTCCTTCTCCGGTTTTCTTCTTTCTTCCTTTTTCTACAAGTAGAGAGGGTGAGTAAGGGCAGGCAAAGTAGTAGTCAGCCAAACAGTTGCCGGCCAATAAGAAATATGAACTAGTTTTTTATGGTTATTGAAGCTATTTGATACGTTTGTTTTTCTTCGGTTGCTTTCGGCTACAGTTTGCATGTGTTAGTATACGTATCCTTTACAGCTTTAGGACTTTTCCTAATTAACAGTATATTCATTAAATTTCTGTAACTCCATGTCCATGTAGGAGTATTTGTTTTGCGTATTTCACTTAGTCTGGATTATACGGTTGGCTGAAAGCTAAACAGTCATAAGTGATATTTTAAAAGTGTTTTGTTTTCTTTGAATGACATCTCTTTTCTTAGTCGTAAGATTCTGATTGCGGTTAGGGTGTGAATCCTCGAAAAACGGAAAGCCTCAGCCTTTTCGTCTATTAAGATTGAATGGAGTAGGCCTTGTCCTCAAAGATGTCTAGCACTTCTTGCGGCTTTTTCTACATACATAGTAGATGTCCTGGCAACCGAATATACTTAGGTTAGGTTAGGTCGGAGTGGTAGCTCTGATATCACAAAACTCACTTGAGCACGCATAGCGGCCCGTTGTGATGCCACGGGTGAACGCAGTCCCTGTACTAACCAAGATCCACCAAAATTGGGGAAAAGACGGTAAAGACCTCCATTATCCACTATTTTGGTAACAAATATTGGGAGAGCTGCTATCACAGCAACCGAATACACTCAACAGTGTGCAAAGGCCCTCATAGCACTCGTTTCTTTTAACAAAATGTTAGAAAAGGTTTCTCGAAAACCAAATATGTATTCTAAACACTGTGAAAAAAGGTCCCTAATGTCCACAATGCTTATAACAAAGATGCACGGGAAACTCTCTTGTTCACCGAATATATTTAAGAACTCTACGTCTCTCTATGCTGGTAACAAAGAATTGAAGAAGGTGTCGTTGAAACTGAATATGCTTGACTAGATAAAAATTACCCCCACCGCTCCCACTCTTTTATTCACCGAATATACTCAAGGACTCGACTGCTCTCTGTTTGCTTATAACAAAGCATTGAAAAATGTATTATGGAAACCGAATATGCTTGACTGGTTAAAAATGGCTTACATTGGCCTCTATGCTTGTAACAAATTATTGGACAAGTTGTCCTATAAACAGAACATTCCAGACAAGAGCTAAATAGTTTCCATTTCCCTTTATGTTTGCAACAAAGTGTTCGTGAAAAATGGGTTATCGGTCCCAAAATGATACAGTGGATGTATACAGCAGTAGTCAGAACTATTTTAATACGCAGAAGTCTGGTATTGTGGTAATCCCTGATATGGCTGATACAAAGTCCTTATGCTAGTGCTTCAGTTGCGTCAGTACTGGGGACTTTAGTTTAGATTGGGGTATGTTAGAGGACGTGTACTTGGCAATTAAGACAAGTACAGTACCCGAAGGTCGAATTGACTCATTGTACAACGTCCTAGTTTCTCACACCACTTATGTTGTGTGTGTTAATTTTATACATGAGTGGTGGGACCTACAGTTTAAGGTCGACTCCGGATAACAGATTTTTGAGAAACTTTTTCACGGTAATTTTTTATTTACTCTCAGAATTTTTGCCAGAAATCTGCTGACAGGAAGTCGCCGAAGAGAAATACTTTTTGTATTTCGTTTTGATGTCTGGCCTGGGGTTTGAACCCTGGCTTTACGTCTAATAAACCAACACACTACATACTAGACTACGGCGACTTTTAGGCATTCATGTGAGTCACATTAATTTTGGAAATATTTGTAGGACAATGAAGAGCAGGAAACTGTCCTTTACCTATTAAGTACTTGGCCATTAAAAGAGGAAATTTAATGTCTATTATGCTGACGAATTAAATGATTTGTCGGATATCAGTTGAGGCTCTGGATGGTACCAATTTTAAGGGAAATAGATAACTGTGTGGTAAAGCATTGGACCATATATGGTCTAAGTGTGTCCATTTAGCCTTTATCAACCCTTCTAGTGGAAGACATACAACATTCCCTTCCAATATTTTCGCGTTAGTTTTTGAAATTAATTTAGAATGTTTTTAATTTAAGGTAACGCCATGTTATAAATGAAAAACAAAAACAAAAAAGAAGATAGAAAACCATTTAAATGTAACAAAAATATTCTGTTGAAAATGAAAATGATATTTGGTTTAATAAATTTCCTATCCTTTGGTCAATATATGTACGGTGGCAGCCCACTATTTGTCTTCAATATATGTATGAGTGTAAATGTCTTTCTGTTCTCTTCTATGCATATGTATGTATGTATTGCAAAATTTATATCACTTGAGCTTTTGTAAGCCTTAAGGCAAAAAGGTTGTCCATAATAAACCCTACCATTACCATACATTTCTTCCTTACGTCCACATCGCAATGTCTTCTTGCATATCTTGGCAACTGTTGCTATAGCAAATATCCTGACTGCCCTATAGGGAGGGAGAAATGAGACATTAAAGACGTTGTACGTACGTATCGATTCGTATCGTGGCTTGTCATCATGTCTACCTTTTTTTTTCTTTTGCTTTTGCTTTTCAATTCGTATCATTTTAGTTTAGTTTAGTTTGCCTAGGATGGTTGAAATTGTAATTAAAATTAAATCCAAAACCAATTGATTATGCCTGAGGTTATTTTGTCAGCTATGAACATTTGTGCATGCATTGTGTTGTGCTGCCTGGTTATTGGTTTTCTAGGTTTTTTTTCTTCTTTTCTTCTCTCCTTTGACTGTTCTTAGCTTAACGTTACATTGTAAGGACGGACATTATAAAATTCCTGACAAATTAAGACATATATTTGGTTATCCTTGCAAATAAGTATAATTAGTCGAAATGAGAGCGATGATAGCATTCGTAAAAACAACAACAACACACACACACACACACTTACGCATACACAATTTGTTTACTTAAAAGGTAGCATATTTCAAGGCGATAAGGATTGATGGTTTAAATAAAAGGAAATAAATTTTATGATAAGAAATTGATGGTAATGACGACAAGTATTTTCAAATTTTACGCATTAGTCTCCTCTCTTTGTCACAGTTTAGATTTTAACAAGACAGTTCAGTAGTTTTAAGGTTGATATGAAGACCATATGGCCCAGTTATCCTGTGTCTGGATTCCACAGGCTACTCCTAGACGGTTGAAACCAAAATTCCCATAAATTTGCAGTCTACAAAATAAGTAACCATCCTTCTACCAAAATGGAAGGTGCACTATTCCACCACGATAATGACATCCAGACACGTCTTGGATGACCTACCAAACGGTTTGTGTGGCAATTTCAATCATTTTACCCTACAGCCCGAAATCTTCATCATGTAAATCAGGAATATTTAATGAAAAACGTAGGCCAATAGCACTACTTTATAGTAAGAGAAAGCTTTGTAAATGAAGGCTAGCATTCATGGAAATCCACGGTGGAATGTCTGGACAGTATAGTGACGTGGATATGCTGAATACTTGCAAGGAAACCTAAATTCTGAATTGTATTGCATGGCACCGGTGCAGCAGTCTTGAGAGTATTCGAGAGAGAAAAGTCCTACGTAAGATCTTCGGTCCAGGACAGATTTGGCAATGATTTTCGCAACCGATCCAGCAGTGAACTCTATGAGCTCCTCAACGACATGGACGTTGTACAGTGTATTAACATTCAGCGGCTGCGCTTGCCCGGCCATGTCGCTCGAATAAAGGAGGATGCTCCGGCGAAATGGGTATTTGATGCGGGGATCTGCGGAAGCCGACGAAGAGGACGACCTTGTTTGCGTTGAAAGCCAAACCAAATCAAGAAAGCCCTGTCATCGATTGGTGTGACCAATTGGCTTAGGCGCTCAAGAAGCAGAGGCGCCTCGAAGAATGTGTTATGGTATGAGCTCCTCTGTTGTACAGCGTATTAACATTCAGCGGCTACGCTTGCTCGGCCATGTTGTTCGAATGAAGGAGGATGCTCCGGCGAGACGGGTATTTAATGTGGGGATCTGCGGAAGCCGACAAAGAGGACGAACTTGTTTTCGTTGGAAGGACCAAATCGAGAAAGACCTGTCATCGATTGGTGTGACCAACTGGCGAAGGCGAAGGATGTGGTAAGGTGGGCTGAAATCCGTTAATCGGGTTGTTAATGACCAATTAACTAAGTAAGTATTGTATACTACGATGGTCCGCGATCACTTGTGAGCTATGAAGCCAATGTACGAATAAATGAAACGAAATTGAAGGATACTTCAACGGAGTTGGGTAACATACAGAGTGGTATGCATTATTATAACCGAGATAATGACAACCTTTCTTGAGGCAACGCTGAAGACTGAATTGAATTTAAACCTGCATATACTGCTGAAGTTAAGTGGCATGGAAATTAGGGCAACGAGATACATGATTGGATAGGACCTGCAAATCTGGGACCTTACACCGTCTACGTATAATATTTGATTCGTTGTCTCAATGTATACTCAGACATGAAGTGTAAACATTGTCTTCTGCTTCTCAGACAAAGAGCTTCTGCAGATATCAGATGCAGAATATTAGGCTTCTCATTGGCCATGCAGTTTAAGGTACTATTTTGACTCATATTAGTCCAGTAAAGGGAAGTATTATTGCATGTGATCTTATAGTGCCAATAGGGTTGTGATAGTTTCTACAAAACAATTTAAAACAATCCAATTTAATTGAGTCAATCGGAGCACATAAGTATGTCCTGTAATGTCTTAAAGATTGAGCTCTGCACTCGCCTTTGCTTGTTCATCTGTATGACTGTGTCATGGAGCCCAGATAACAGTCTCCTTCGAATGTTTCGAAATGTTCTTGAGAAGTTCCTGTATTCATATATAAGAATGGACATTGAGGCTAAGTTTGCGAAGGACCTAATTGTAGCCTGAAGTCGCCATAGTCTAGTAGGTAGTGTGTTGGCTTATTAGACGTAAAAGCCAGGGTTCGAGCCCCAGGCCAGACATCAAGACAAAATACAAAAAAATACTTCTTCGGCGACTTCCTCTCTCAGTAGATTTCTGGCAAAAATTCTGCGAGTAAATAAAATTGTCATGAAAAAGTTTTTCAAAAATTTGTCGTTCGGAGTCGACTTTAAACTGTAGGTCCCGGTCCCACCACTCATGTATAGAATTAACACACACAACATAAGTGGTGTGAGAAACAAGGACATTGTACAATGGGTCCGGGTACTGTACTTTCTCTTAATTTGACAAGAACACGTCCTCTAACCTAACCTTACCTGACCTAACCTATTAGACCATCCGCATAGTGAAATTTCTTAAAACCACAACCTCGTATCCCTGGTCATAACTTGCTTCAGGACGATATTCCACGGAAAGGATGATACAACATCCAGTTGCTTTGCCTTTCTATACATTTTTCGTTCTAGAAAAGCCTTCCAATAATGTAAAGGACCTGTTCTAAATATCCAATTCTAAAATAAATTATTTGGGAATTATTTTCCATCAAAATAAATTACAATTTATGAAAATTACAGCCTTTTTTATGACAAATAAATTATGACACCAAAAAAAAAAAAAAATAAAATAAAACCTGTGCGTCATTTTCAATTAAAGACCCAATGGCATGATGAACAACGTTAACAATTAAAATAACAAAAACAAACCACACAATGAATGAATAATAAAAAAAAAAAACGCTGTAAGAAAATTGTTAATAAAACAATAGGCGTCTAATGGTGAGTGTCTCAATGAAATGAATTAAATGAACAAACACACACACATACAAACGAAAATATTTATTAAAATTAAATAAAAATAAATAAAAAATGTAATAAAACATTTGAATAAATGAACGACGAAGAAATAATTATTTTAACAATAAATACAAGACTAATGGCATATACAAGTAAGCAGTAGACGGCATTTAAGCCCATTGCTAAAGACAACAAAATACTTGAAACACATGCTACTAGAAATGGCTGCTGCCACCAATACTACCAATACACTCACACTCACAGCTATTCAGCTTTTGGTGCGGCTGTTTGCTGTTGCTGCTGTTCTATTTGCTTGTCTTGTAATAAAAGCATACAGACACACATACGCCTATAAATATGTATGTATGTATACCTATACAAATACTTAATAACCATACATTGTTTATATATAATTATGTATGTATGTATGTGTATGTTTGTATGTGTGCATTGGTATGGTATTGCATATGTATAGGCAAATATTTATGCTAGACAAACGCATAAATTGTTTCATATTGTTGTACACAGGGTGTGTGTGTTTGTGCTGGGTATGAAAATAAATGAAGACAGGCGTTTAGTGAGAAAATGTATGCAAATATATATACAGTGTTGGAAAAAATAATAGAAACGATTACTAGTTCATCATTAAAATATTGTATACTTTTTCGTAATAAACTTTTATTGTTGGACATAACTGTCAAATTCTTGCTAATGTAACGGCCCCAAGAGGCTGGACTTATGGCTCGAAGTCCAAGGTCAGTACCTCCCTCTTTTAAATAAAAAAAATATACAAAAAATGTTACAATTTGCCAGGCAACACCAAAGTCGCAAAAATTGGAACAACGTGCTCCATCAGACGGAAAATGTTTTGTACGTCGTCCTGCCAATAGTTTGATCGAAAATACACAAAAAAGACAGTCAAACATAGTGGCGGGTCCCTAATGATATGCGGATGTTTTTCAACGTTTTTTTGATGTGTTTCTATTATTTTTTCCAACACTGTAAGTATGTATGCATGTGTGTGCAAGTGTGTGATAAAGCAATAATGCCTTGGCTATATGTATGCATGTAGTCTTTGTATATTTAAACATAAAATACAAATGAATATGACACATGTAATCATATGGCATTCATTAGACGGCGCGAGGTATTTATTTGCGCTTCACTAATTACAACAACAAAAATAACTACTGCTACAACAACAACAACTATAAACAACAATCATAATAATAATAATAACAACAACAACTACACACAAAGCATTATGATTTTTACAACAAGTACAATACTAAGCTTCACGTAGAGTGCCTTAAAGGGAAAATAGAAAAAAAGCAACAAAACAAAACAAAACAAAACAAAAAAAATTCCTGTAGAAAATGACAAAGTCTTTGACAATAAAAACTACGACAACAACAACAACAATAAAACTATACAACATATATAAAATTTATAGTTGTCATAGTATGAGTGCATATATACGAGTATAATTTGTTTAACAACAGGCTTAACTACTATCGGGTTATGCATTTAGTGGCTTCAAAAACCGTTTAACTCTGCATATATTATTCAGGAGAAGATTGCGCAGCATATGTAGCTGGACTATTGGCGACTTGGTTATTGTCACGAAAAAATCGATTAAATACCTTGGGGTTAGATTGGACTCGAAACTGACCTACTCAGAGCAGATAGAGTATGCAACAGCGAGAGCAGCTAGAATAACAACTCAACTAAGTAGACTGATGGCAAACATTCCTCCCAAGTGAGAGGAAGCTACTCATGGAGGCTGGAAATAGCATACTCCTCTACGGGTCAGAAATTTGGGCTTTTGCTTTGGAAACCCGGATCAGGGCTAGAAAACTACAGTCTGCGCAGAGAATAGCTGCTCTGCGAGTGAAATCTGCGATACGAGGATATTGTATTGACACAAGCTGTCCTAGTTATAGCCGGATTGGTTCTTCAACGCCAGGCAAAGTACGATTAAACCACAGAGCATAGAAGCGATAAAGCACAAAGTCTTCCTAAAATGGCAATTTCGCTGGGAAAATGAAAAGCATGGAAGGTGGACATATACACTGATTCCCAAGTTGCAAGTGTGGAAAAACAGAAAAAACAGCCAAGTAGACTAATACATAACCCAGATGCTGACCGGTCACGGATATTTTAGAGAGTACCTGCATCGCATGTGGAAATGCCGCTCGCCATTCTGTATCTATGAAGAGAAAGAAACGTTAAAAAGACAGAAACGTCTAAAGACAGCAATCCACCTTTTGACCGGGCGCTGGCTACTCAATACTGTGTTCAGATGGGGACCACCTCACGCCCAACATGATTCTGAATGATTCTAAAGAGAATGAAGCCTAAGAAAACATACTTGGAATCCTCGATTAGGTAATATAACTCTGAATGAAACAACTGGTGGCATATAAAGAATAAGACACGAACAATGTTCTCAATTTGGCCTGGACAACAAGATTGTGAAGAGACATTACAGGGATGCCATGCACAAGTTGAGGTCATCTCTACACGCCAGTAATAGAAATATGACCCGACAGTTGGGTGCTTTCAACAAAATGGTATCAAGTGTCACAACATGATCGAGTTTCGTTGCCTTGAAGTTTCCAGAAAAAGTAATTTCACATTTTGGCGATGCCAAGTGTCCACTAAGATTTTGTCATTCGACAATGTTAGACTTTATTTTAGTTTTCCACACAACGACCATATCTAAGCAGGACATTTAGTTACGCTGCAGCGTTTGGAAAACGATATTCATCAAGTTAGCGACGAGATACCTTTCGAAATGATTAAAATCATGGTCGAAGATTACTTCAAAACAAAGGCGACTGCTGCAATGAATCCGGCAACTGTCGTTTAACTGACATTGTTTTTCGTTGCATGGCAAGATCCAAACATTATAAGGAAATAGAAGGTACATTGAAAACACATCTTCTTTGAAACCAAGCAGTGGATAACCCTTTTGAAACAGCAAAAATAAAACCCAGATAGAGAGAGAGAGAGAGAGTGTGTGAGTGAGTGTGCGACGGAGATTGACATCAAATGTTGATGTTTTTTTATTTCTATTTTGTTTTTTCCTTTGTCTACGTACTCACGCACACTTAAGCAATCAATACAAAACAATAAAACTAATTGCAACAGTTAACATAAACACTCACTCAAACATACAAACACATGCATACACAACACAGACAGACAGACAGGCATAGAGAGAAAACACTTGTGTGCAAACACACAGAGACAATGAATAAAATTATTAAAAAAAAGAAGAGAATGAAACAAAAGAAATATGAATGAGAAAATAAAATAAAACAATAAAAATAAAATATAAAAATAAAAAAATAATTGTTGAGACTCTTTGCGTAGCTGTGAATAGAAAGAAAGAGAGACAGAGAGAGATAGAGAGATGGGGGATGAGGTATTAAAGAGAAAAGGAAATTAAATAAGTAGAACTACACAGCAGGGTAAATAAAAAACGCGTACTTCTAGTAGAGTTAGTAATTCAAAACAAATCTGTTTCAATTCAGTACAGAGATCAGCAATGAATCGGTATTTCGCTACTCAGAATTACTCATGAAATTTTGAGTATGAGTGAGTCAACAGTATTGAAATCCAACTACTCTGATTCATTCGTACTCAGTACAACATTGATTTATAAGTACAAGTTGCAATGAGTATGAGTACAACGTTGACATCAAAGTCATAACATTCGAACTATGTTTGATTCATACGCCTGCCTACTCATTCAGATTCATAAATTTAGAAAAATACTTATAATATGTACTCATAAATGATTCGAGTGATTCGAATCATTCGTCAAAATTTACAGTCTTAGTTGTTGTTGTTGTTGCATTTACAAAGAAAGAAGAAGAAAGACACATAAACAGAAAAGACAAAGACAGCAAACAGAGCAAACACACAACCTTCATGTGAAAATTGTAGTGTTCGTACGCGAGTCATACTTATTTTGTGATTCGTGTATACGATGAGTCGTGGAGAGTCGAAATCAATAACATCATTCGTATTGTTAAGTACGAGTACCATGAGTATTTCAAACTTTGAGTATGAGTAGTATGAGTATGACATTAAAATAAGTATGAATGCGTATAAGTACCAGCAATTATAAGTATGATTCGAATCTACTCATCGTTTTGAATACACATTGCTGACCTCTAATTCAGTATCAGTATTATTGGTGCAGGACTGATGGAGGAATAAAAAAAAAAACATGGTGGAGAAAACAAAATGACAAAAATGGTACTCTACTTAGTGGGTCATTGATCCATTGCAAAAAAAATTAAAGGCATTGTAAAGAAATTGTATGGCTGATAAACTGTAAACAGTTGTTATTATCTTCTCATTGAACCATTGAAGTCGCCGTAGTCTAGTAGGTAGTGTGTTGGCTTATTAGACGTAAAGCCAGGGTTCGAGCCCCAGGCCAGACATCAAAACAAAATACAAAAAGTATTTCTTCGGTGACTTCCTCTCAGCAGATTTCTGGCAAAACTCAAAGAGTAAATAAAATTGCCATGAAATGTTTTTCAAAAATCTGTCCTTCGGAGTCGACTTTAGACTTTAGACCGCCACTCATGTGTAAAATTAACACACACAACATAAGTGGTGTGAGAAACTAGGTCGTAATCCTGACTGAAGGGTTGTAATGACCAATTATGTTATGTATGCCCTAACTGTGTAGATGAGAAGGAAGAGGCGGGGCCCAATCAAAAAAAAAAGGACCGACTCAAGTCTATCCTTAAATCGTATGGTCATCCACCGCATAATAGCAGTTCTCAGATGCCACTGTCAGTTTGGTTGGTAATCCGAAAAACTGGACATCCAAGCAAATGCCTTCCGCAAGAGCAGAGGAGGAGGAGGAGACTATCTTTCACCTGATGTATCAGTGAAGTGCTGTTGTTTTTGAATTCTCATCTTCTCATATTCTTGACCAAGCTTTCTTACATAAAGATCGCTGCTTAGCAATTTTGGGGTTTGGTAATGTTTGATACGCGGCTTGATTTTTGCCATAACATCACATTGAGCCTAAATGCTGGCCTTAATGTATTTAAATACCAAGAAGCACAGATAAATTTGCATAGACTCACTATGTATATCTAACGGAGAAGAGTAAAGGCTTTTGAAAGGAATATTCAAAGAATTGTCTTGTCGCCGTGTGTTGGCTTATTAGACCGAAAGCCTGGGTTCCAGCCCCAGGCCAGACATCAAAACAAAATACAAAAAGTATTTTTTCGGCGACTCCTTCTCAGCAGATTTGTGGCGAAAAAATCTGGGAGTAAAAAAAAATTGCCATGTAAAGTTTCTTAAAAATCTGCCTTTCGGATTCGACTTTAAACTGTAGGTCCCACCAGTCATGTATAAAATTAACACACACAACATAAGTGGTGTGAGAAACTAGGTCATAATCCTGACTCAAGGGTTGTAAGGACCAATTATGTATGTATGTATGTCTTTTAGTAATTTGTAGCACACCGTCTTCCTTAATTTTTAAGTTAGTCTAGGGCTTAAGTACAAAGAAAATACCTCTCAATATGTGTCCTTACGAATGAAGAGTAAATTGGCGAACGCCTTCAAGCATATATGACGTGGATCTACACAGCTGGTGTCCTTTTTCTCTGATAATGGTATGAAATTATTTGTTTAACAATCTTTTGTAAATGTTTATAATTTTATTTTTAAAATACTTGCTGTAAACAAGTCCTTTAATTATGAACAAAAATCAAACAAAAGTTAAAAAATTTTTATTTTTTAAAACTTCTAGAAAACTTATGACAAACTGTGAATAAAAAAAAACTTTGCCTGAAAATATTTTATAAGAAGAAAAACTGCTAAAACTACTGAAAAACCATATAAAAATATGTATGTAATTCCATCAACTAAAACATGAGAAAGACAAATTAAAAGTCCTTTTTATGAAATTAATGTATTTGTATGATGGTGTTATGATGTTCCTTCTTTTTTTTTAAGAACCACAATATAAAAATGTAGTCAGTCAAGATCGACTTTATGATACTCTAATCAACAATGAAGTTGGCCCTCGAAATCAATGAAAAATCAATCAAGAATTCTGCGGACGGCTTCTATCAATACTGTACTCCTATTCCAAGAGAGAAGGAATTAAGGACATAGAATCCTTTTAATGGGAGGGAAGAATGAATGCAAACAAGGTAAAGTTTCTGATTGTGGGCAACGTGGCGACCACCAGGACGATCCTTGCCTTGCTGTATTCAAGTTGACACGCAGCCTCGTTGTGGCCCCTCCTGGATGGCATTCTAGCAGTCGCTAGATGTTAACTAATGCGTGCAGCGAAGTCCAATCACCTGGACATTAAATTTGGGTTGTGCGTAGGGCTTGGAACCCACCACGTAAAAATTTTATCAAATGAAAACCACAGCAATAGCCTCTATAAAGATTACCTCAAAAGTTGACTACCACGGCAAATGTTTAAAGGACTACGATTTACGAATAGGCACATGGAAGGTCCGAAGCCTTTACAGGTCAGGCGCTTCCGCCCAGCTCGCGGATACCTTCATGAAATGTAGGACGGACATCACTGCCATTCAGGAAATGCGATGGATAGGGTACTGATGCAGCAGCCTTGAGAGTGTTCGAGAGAAAAGTACTGCGTAAGATCTTCGGTCCAGTATGAGTTGGCGGTGATTTCCGCATCCGATACAACAGTGAGCTGTTTGCGCTCCTCAACGAATGTGACGTTGTACAGTGTATTAACATTCAGCAGCTGATCGGCCATGTCCGACAGGCCGAAATCCGTTAATGGAGTTGTTATGGCCAAATTACTAAGTAAGTAAGAATCCTTTTAATATCTCTATTCCAGATTATGGAATATTCAACTGAAAAAAAAAACACCATAAAACATGATACACAGCTCATGCTATGTTGGCAATTAAAGGTGATGTCTCCGGTGAGGGTGATATGAACAGGCCCTCGGGATGCGATGCGATAATGACACTGTTCGACTTTTCTTGTGGAGTTTTCTCAAATCACAGCATTCCACAAAGTTAATGTAACCGATGCCATTCGTCAAATTAAGCCTGATATTAAAGCTAGAGTTATGAAAAACGAATATTTCGAATGCATTCCACTTGGAGAAGCTATGGTAGGTATTGGAACAACGTTATATTCAACATATAATGACATTGATAGGTTTTCAACACTTTGTTTTATTTGAATTCAAAGATAGGAAGCGTTGTAGGGTTTGTATCATGGGTTCTCAACTAATAAACCGACGCATTACCCATAGTGTGCAACTGTAGTATATAGTTGGGTCAGGAAGAGATCTGGGGACTCTAGCGGTAGTTTTTGAGTCCAGCATGAGATGACAATTTCCAATATGTTACGTTGGACTCAGTTAAACTGGATATTCTACAGTCATTACACAAACAGATTCAAATCAGTCAGTAGCATGGGGCAACGTTCGGTGTTGCTAGACGCTGTTGGATAAATATGGATATAAAGAAGACTGTTTTAAACGCCTAACCATTATTGCTCTATTGTGGTTCTTACAGACTTATGGGCTTTTGGAAATCATACTGATAGCCTTGGCATGGCATCGTATAACTTCTGCAAGAGTGGACTAAAAATTAAATATTTTATGGAGATTTTTCTCAAGTAATTATAATTCGAACACGAAGTCGTAGTAGTCTAGTAGGTCGCATATTGGCGAGCCCGTGGTTCAAACGTTAGACCATTTCGAATAAAGCGAAATAGGCAATCATATTTCTTCGGCGCCTGCATCCTCAGCAGATTTCTGGCAAAAACTTTGAGAGTAAATAAAAAATTGTGATGGAAACTTTTTCAAAAATCTGTCGTTCGGTGTCGATTTTAAACAGTAGGTCCTCTGCCACTCATGTATAGGGGCAGAGGCCAGGTTATAGTCCCGACTAAAGGGTTATAATGGCCAATTATGTATGTTATGTTGTGTATGAACTCAGAAACTGTGATGGTTTAATGCTAAAAAAAAGTCCATTATGACGAAACCATGAAAATTAATGCACATACCCAATATAACAATGTTGACTTGCTAAACAAACGAAATGAACAAACAATTTTACACTAATTACACGGTCTGACTATATAAATTCATTCTCTCTCTCTCTCACACACACATACGCATGCAGATACAATAAAAAAAAATATACATACTTATGAAACACATTTATATGCCAATAAAAAGTGAACAAAACAGTGTAAAAAAGTAACGGGTGATTTTTTTGATATTATCTTTTTGGCAACACTGGTTTAAACAGCTCACGCACGTTTCGTGTTTTGTTTCACTGTCAAACATCTTCAGTTTGGTCTATAATTTAACCATGAATCGTCCTACATACGAACAACGCTTGCAAATCATTGAATTTTATTATCAAAATGGGCTCTTGGAAAGTTGGCCGAAGATCCATTTCTTTATCGAAAAATTGTGTTCATCGACGAAGCTCATTTTTGGCTCAATGGATACGTAAATAAGCACAATTGTCGATTTTGGAGTGAAGATCAACCAGAAGCATTGCAAAAGCTACCAATGCATCCAGAAAATGTCACAGTTTGGTGCGGTTTATGGGCTGGTGGCATCATTGGACCGTACTTCTTCGAAGATGCTGCGAATCGTAACGTAACTGTGAATGGAGAGCGCTACCGTGAGATGATATCCAACTTTTTTTTTGCCCAAAATCCAAGAGCTTGACTTGCATGACATGTGATTTCAACAAGAAGGTGCCACATGCCACACAGAACGCGTAACAATAGACTTATTGAGAGGCGAGTTCGGTGAACATTTTATTTCACGTTCGGGACCGGTCAATTGGCCGCCTAGATTGTGCGATATAACGCCTTTAGACTATTTTTTGTCCGGCTATGTTAAAGCTCATGTCTATACAGACAAGCCCGCTTCAATTGACGCATTGGAAGACAACATTGAAGCATTTATTCGTGAGATACCGACCGAAATGTGGGAAAGAGTATGCCAAAATTGGACTAAGCGGATGGACCATTTGAGGCGCAGTCGCGGTTAACATTTGCATGAAATAATCTTCAAACATTAAATTATATGGACCGTACTATCGATTCAAATAAAGATTTCATGCATTTTTCTGAATTTTATGTGTTTTTTTTTTTTAATTTTCCTTCAGCTCTTAAAAAATCACCCATTATAAAGAGTTACAGGCTGCTGAAGAAAAAATTCAGGGAGTTTTACGCGAGCACTTAATAACTTGCATTCTTGGAATCTGGAGATTTAAGGATGTAAATAACTATGGAGTTCCAACTTGAATCTCCTTGGAAAGCTATTCTTTTTAGAAGACTTAAGGCTTCAAAGATCAATGTAATGCAAGTCCCATCAAATCTATTACGGACTCACAAGCTACAATTTATAAAAAAAACTTATTGTAGGGTACCCTAAAGCCCAAATTGCCTACAATCAGTCTTTTCTTACACCACCACCACCATTTAATAAAAAACTGTCTTACTAGATCATTAAGACAAGTTCGATACCATTTCCAACAAATGTTGCACTGACCAGTCTGTGGTCACCACTCCCCTCAAGTGTGTTTTAATATTTTTGAAGAAAAAATTTTTGAAATGAAAACTTTATTGCCAGTCAAAAAAAAAAAATAACAAAAAATTGTTGCTTTTGTGGTAAAAGGAAAATGAAACAACAACAACAATTGCAAAGATAAACAGAAAAACAAACAAAAACATAATTTTTGCGTTGTGTGGCATAAACTGTGGAACGTCGTTTGGCTGCTGATGACTACGATGATGATGATGATGATGGCAGCAACGTTGGTTGGTTGGTTAAACGAATAAATGAATGAACAAATGAATAAATGAATGACTGACTGTGTGTATGAATGGATTGTTCTATTGCAGGGTTTGTTTGTTTGTGTTGTTCCTCAATTGCTTGTTTTTTTTTGACAGTCTGTCTGTCAGTTTGTACGCTTCAGCAGCTTTTTAAATGAGCATGTTTTTCTTTCTCCACTTTTTTCTTTTTTCCTCTGTTTCATATGAGTAAGTCCATGTAGTTTTTTTTCTATTACACTCACCCTCATTCTCTCACTTTCTCTTTTTCTCTCTCTCTATCTTTTTGTGTACTTTATGTGCATGTATGTATGTGTGTGTGTGTGTGTGTGTTTAAGTGTTTGCTTTATTTAGTTTATATTCTTGTTTGTTAACTTTATTTGTTTGTTCATTCAGTTGTTTGTTTCTCTGTATGAGTTTGTCTATTTATAAGTGTTTATTTAAGTGTGTGTGTGTGCATTTGTGTGTTTGTATTTGTGTCTATTTGTTTGTTGATTTAACAAATATTATGGTCATTAAGTAAATTGCTTGCTATACACACACATATATATGTATATGTATATACTCCCCGCCGCAACACAATCATACATCAGCAAAGGCAACACACCAGCACCGCGTTAATACTAATTTGTTCACTTGTTGTTCAGTTCAGTTGAGTTTTCTTTTTTAGTTTCAAACAACAGGGGCACCCCATTAAAATCGAACAATACGCCGAAATTCAAGGATATTTTTGTTCAAAACATTTAATTTGTTATTCTACTGTAGCCATACATACATACATACATACATAAATAACAGAAGCATTCAGGAAAAAAAAGGACGAGAAAAAAAATAGATTATGAACATAGAAAAATAAGAAATTGTTTATGACAAAAGAAATTAAATTATGAGCGATTTTTTTGCTTTGTGTCCATTGGAAAGAGTTTAATGGGGATGCGTATGTTTTTGGTCAGTTTTATAATCAAGTAATGAAGGGTGTTTGTTTGTGTTTCTTTTTATCAATTGCTTTCAAACAACTTAATTTTTCAGCGAAATGTCGTATGAGCTGGTGGTGTATGTTCCAAATACTGGAAATGCTGACAATAAAGTATGGTGCTGATTAAAAAATAATTCTTAGGAATAGAACATGTTCTGTTGGTATTGTGGACAGGATAATAACAATGGCCAGCTTATGTCTGGAAATTATAGAATATAACAATTAATCACCTTTTTCTTCATTGGCGTAAGAGCTGTAAATCAGTATTGGATTACCACACAATATTTCTTTATTCCTTTCATTCAAATTTTTTTTGAAAATTGTTCTCCAATCACGTATTCTAGAGATTGACTAGAGCCTTAAATCAGTCCTGGACTTCCTCATAGTATTTCTTCATTCATTTCATTCATATGTATGTATATACTGACTAGTAAGCTACTTCACTTCTGTATTGCTTTCTGCAATCCCGATACATTCATTTACATTTTGCATAAACTGTCTGTAATTGATCTGCCAGCAAGTTTATTCAGAGAACCGCTTCTTTTCAATAATGTTTCCATCTATTACTTTAAGAAAATAGGTGACTAATGTTTCTCGAAAAAGCTTCGACATCCCCAGGACACTCTATGCAAGACTACCTACTTCTCAACTCTGTACCTATTAAGTTATTAGTTGCCATCGACGAAAAATCCAATCCAAGTAAGAAACATTTAGATCACAGGTTCAACATTTAAAATGTGTTAGATATGCTGATTGTAGGCTTTCGATGCTGATGTTTCGAACAAAATTTTCATCTGCAATGTGACAGCAATTCCTGTCACATTAGAGGCTCGGAGAACGCAAAAGTGAGTGTGAAAAAGTATGCGGAAAACGTTATTGATTCACTAATCATGTAAGAGAGAGGAAATAGTTCTTGAGGAAGAAGGGCATACATACAGATAGAGTGGCATTGTGCAATGCAGTGAAGCATTGTGGTATTCTGCAGTAATTGACCACGAACAGATATGCTCTCCGTGAATGTCGAATATTACGAAAAATTATTTGATAGAACAGTGAAACACATGTCACTTTACTACAACGTTAAAATAAATCAATAGAGTTGGATACCCTCAGCCTATGTAACTATAGCTCAATACATAGTTTGTTGGTTTACTAGACGAGATGGTTCAAACCGTAATTCAGAAAATTACCTCATCTCTGCCGTTCGCAGTCGATATTAAGCCCGTTAGGTTAGGCGTCTCACTCATGGATAAGTTAACACATGCAACATGGGTGTAAAGTTAGGTTGTAATCGTTACTAAGAGCTGTAATGGCAAAGGTAATTCTTAATTAATTAAACCTAGACTTTTAATTCTGATTTTTTGGATAAAACTTAAGGAAACTTTTAAAACCTCCAAAAAATTTCTTTGGGAAATAGTAACTGTTTGGTGCACAGACCTAGAAGTGACATTACTGAATACCGCATTTCTCGAAAAGAACTCTGGCGGAATTGTTGCTACCAGAGTGAAAGTCGGCTATGTCCATATGAGAACCTAAATTGTCTTGTCTACAATTGCAGATTATGAACTCGACTTTATGTGGTGTCTCAAGCCAAACAATACGACCGTTTTTGGTTTTATTGACGGAAAAGCTTTTGTGTTTTCACGCCCTTAAACTTTTTTGTGAGGCAACATTAAAGATCATTTGTTTATGCGTACAATACGCTAATGTTGGGGCATTTGAAACTCTTGAAGAAACCATTTACCCATTCTTTTTTATGTAGCCTGTTATTCAAGTCACAGGGCGTACCAAGTGATATGTTACTGCCGCTTTTAGTGCTATTGAACTGGAGATGATGATACGATGGGTCTAGCAGTAAATAAGGGCAAAACGAAATGCATGTTGTGGACAAGTAGAGACATATGGCGTATTGGATTCCAGATTATGGCCGATAACTATACTTTCAATATAGTCCAGCCTGAAGTCGCCGTAGTCTATAGGTAGTGTGTTGGCTTATTAGACGTAAAGCCAGGGTTCGAGCCCCAGGCCAGACATCAAGACAAAATACAAAAAAGTATTTCTTCGGCGACTTCCTCTCAGCAGATTTCTGACAAAAACTCTGAGAGTAAAAGGTAAAATTGCCATGAAAAAGTTGCTCAAAAAATCTGTCGTTCGGAGTCGACTTTAAACTGTAGGTCCCACCACTCATGTATAAAAATTAACACACACAACATAAGTGGTGTGAGAAACTAGGACGTTGTACAATGGGTCAATTCGACCTCCGGGTACTGTACTTGTCTTAATTGATAAGTACACGTCCTCTAACCTAACCTAACCTAACCTATAGGCAAGGCTCCGCCGTTACTACCAAAAATGATGTCAGCCTGGAGATCAAGTGCACGATCACTCTTGTCAACAGGTGCTAGCTACTATGGTCTCAATAGGCAATTGAGTAGCAGAGATCTCTCTCGTACGACAAAACTAACTAACTCTACAAGACGCTCATCCTCCCCGTGCTTCTTTATGGCGCAGAAGCATGCACACTATTAAGCACTGATGCAGCAGCCTTGAGATAGGTTAGAGGACGTGTACTTGTCAATTAAGACAAGTACAGTACTCGGATGTCGAATTGACCCATTGTACAGCCTCGAGATATATTCGAGAGAAAAGTTCTACGCAAGATCTTCGGTCCAGTGCTAGGTGGTAATGAGTTTCGCATCCGATCTATCAATGAGCTGTATAAGCTCCTGCACGACATGGACGTAGTGCAGTGTATTAACGTCCAGCGGATGCGTTGGCTCGACCATGTCGTTCGAATGGAAGAGAATACTCCGAAATACTCGTGTATTTCATGCGAGGATTTGCGGAAGTCGGCAAAGAGGACGACCAACTGACGAAGGCGCTCAAGAAGCAGAGGCGTCTGGAAGGATGTATTAAGGCAGGCCGATATTCGTTAATCGAATTGTTAATGGCCAATTAGTAAATATTGTATACTACGATGGTCCGCGATCACTTGTGACCTATGAAGCCAATGCACGAATAAATGAAATGAAATTGAAGAATACTTCAATGGAGTTGGGTAAGATACAGAGAGCGGTATGCATTATTATGACGGAGATAATGAGTACCTTTCTTGAGGCAACGCTGAAGGCTGAATTGAATTTAAACCTGCATATATTGCTGAAGCTAAGAAGTAAGTAGTATTACTCAGGTCGTGTGTATATTAGCTGGCCAGTATTTCCTAAGTTCTAGATCGTGGTTCTATTTTAATAAAACGGTTTGTAAGCAAGCAAACTTTTTAAATGTGAATTAAATTTATAAAAATAATTTCAAATTTTTTTTAATATTTAATTTTGAATAAAATAAATTAAATTTTTTTATTTTGTATTTGTTTTGAAGAGAAATCTGCCTAAAGTTTAATGTAGCGTATGAATGATTTTTAATTATTTGATTATAAAAACAATATTATTTATTTATTTAAATTTTTATTAAAATATCCCAATGCAAATAATGCAATAATAAAAATAAATAAAAATAAAGATAATAATTCTTTTACTAGTTTTTATTTTCATTTTTAATTTTTTTTAAAGCAAAAATCAAAAACTCAATTCATATTTTCCTATGATGCATTCGTAATTCATATAATAAATCATTTTTAATTTTTATATTTTGTTATTATTATTGTTGTTGTTATTGTATTTTCCATAATAATTTTTGTTATGAAATTAAATTAAAATAAAATTAAATAATAATTCAGTTTGTAAAGCATTTATAACTTTATTTAATTTAAAATGAGAGACAGAGAGAGCGAGAGATACGCATACCAAACATACAACGGAGTATGTACATAGGTGTACGTGTGTATGCAAAGCCCGAGTGTATGTATATTTATATTGATGATAAACATTAATTATTGTTTTATTAAATAGTAATTAAATATTAATTTATAATACTTTTTGTGAGAATTAAAATTTGGTGTTGTTAGTGGTGTTTTCATTTCATTTCATTTTCGTTATTTTTTTTCTCTCTCTTCAAATATACATAAATATCCTTTTATAAGTTGAGTATTTATATATACATGTTGCTTACGCTTGCATATATGTACGTAGTGGTCAGTTTATCTATCTCTTTTATTCACTCTCTCTCTCTCTCTCTCTCTCTCTCTCTCTCCTACTCATGTTTACTCTAATGAAACAAAATTGTCAAAAGCCACTTAATTAACAACTCAATGTGGTTTTATTGGCTTCATTTTGTATGTATACGCTTCAATAATTAGTTTTTGTTTTAGTATTTGTTTAAAAACTAAAATATTTTGCTGCTGTTGTTGCCATAGCTATATGCTATTTACATATTATTATTGAACATACATCTACACATACATATGTATGTAGATATATTTGTTTTGCATTCATATTTACATATTTTGCATATAAATGATTAATTTCATCTCTATATTTGAGGTTAATTAATTAGTCTTATGGTTTTCCATACAAACTTTAATAAAATCATAAAAAATATATTAATTTAATAAGAATTTTTTAATAAACAAACAAATAATGATAGGTTTTAAAACCACTCTTATACATAAAACTAAAAAAAATTAAAATTGTTAACGTTTTCGAAAACAATGAAAAAAGGATATATGGCAGCATTTTTTGTTTGAAGTCCTGAAATAAAAAAGTGGAACTACGCTTAATGCCTACCCTTTGCTACGACTTGTAGTGTAAAAAGTTTTAAGATTGGACGCTTGTTTCACAAAAATTTGTGTGCTTCATTCTCAAAAAAAAAAGAAAAATTAATAAATTTTTTTATGTTAAATACCTGTAGTGGTAGCAATTCTAGAGGAATGCAATTTGCTCTTTGGCAAAATCTACCAATGCAAATAGAAAGTAGAGCAGCAGTAACACTCAAAGAGTGCCATGTCCTTCAAGGACGTAATGTTACCTAATGTGACCTACCAAAAATGTTGCTTACATACATATATTTAAATTTTGGTATTAAAAAAAATATTTTTTGTCTAGTTTTGGCTATTGTGGTTAAACAAGAGTACAAAATTTGTATAGTACAACTTGAAAAAAATTGTGAAGACTTATATTATAATTATTAACATTCAGTTTACGATTGAAATTGCAAATATTTCATATTTCCTTTTTCTTATATTATGTTAAAAAATTTGACAAAATTAAAATTTTTGGTTTATTTTGGTATAAAAAAATATTTTTGTTGACCAATTCTAATCAAATCTCAAAAGTTTGTACACCACAACTCGTAAAAAATTGTGAAGCTTTAATCTCTTTAAAAATATTCCATAAGTTATTGAAAACGCAAAAGTCAATCATATATCCTTTCTTCGATTATATTAAAAAACTTTTTTTAAATTAGAATTTTTGCTTATTTTAGAAATTTTTTAATGAAATCAAATCAATATTCAATATTTGTAGTTTAATAAATTGATAAAATTGTGCTTAAAAATATTTTCCAAGAAGAAATTAGAGTTTGGGTACAAGAAGTGTTTTAATTGAAAGCCTTCAAAATATTTATTTTTAAATGAAATTAATTTTTTTTTCTTCGTCTTATTGAAAATACAATTTATTAACCTTGTCTATTTGCAACTTAATAACTTAATTTTAGTACATAAATCAAATATTTATTTAAGCCAAGCACAGGGTGTGTGTATGTGTTTATTGTATGTATTTAATAAAATACAAAGTCTTTAATTTTAATTTATTTTATGGTCTTTTCTATTTGATTTTAAGTTTGTCTTTTACGATAAACAAGAATCACATCAATATTTTAATTAATTTTCTATACAATTTTATTAAAAGCATATGTACATATACCAGGCAGGGCAGACATGCATGTATATACACACGTGTACACACACATTGATTTGTATAAAGGATTAAAAAAAGAATGGAATAGAAACAGGAGAAGCAAAACAAAAACTCAAATGAAATTATTTATTATTTTGAAATCTTGCAATGAAACAAGCATATCAACAGGGTAGGAGAGATAAAGAGAAAGTGAGAGAGAAATCTGTATTTAAATACAATGTTACGTGTTGACAGTGTATAAAAGAGGGTGAGTAAAAAAGGCAGCCTAAACACGTACTGCTAAACAAAAATATTTATACTCATGCAATCATATAAAAACAGTAAAGCAAAAAAAGAAAAAATGAAAATAAAGAGTGTTTCTAATATAATTTATATGCCTGCAAGTATGCTTGCTTGTATATACAGTATGTATGCATACTGTATGTCTGTGTGTGTGTGTGTGTTGTATTTTTAATAAAATTCATTTATTTTTCTTTGCCTTAAAGGCATCAAATGCACATTGTAATTAAAAATCCTTTAATATCAAAAACATAAACTCTATATGTCTCTAAATCTTTTGCTACACTCTCTCTCTCTCTCTCTCTCTACATACCTCTCTTTCCCTCTTTCCTCTTTGTTTTAAATAAATATTAAATAACAGCAGCTATTGGTATAACCAATACACACATACACACACAGGTAAATAATCTAAACAATATCTATAATCTGTTTTTCGAAAAACCTCATAAACAACTCACACTGTATTGGTGTACATATACACATACAACAGATAATATACTATATGTGTGGCCCATAAAGCTTTTAGCCAGGCAGTGATGGTCTATGTTGTTGTTGTTGTTGTTGTTGTTGTTGTGTTCATGAGTTTATTATTTTACGCAATTTTCATATCTTGTGTGTTTTAATCCATTTACGCATACCTTTGGTCATACAAAATAATCAAAAATAAATTAAAATACTGCTAAACACAGAACACAGAAAATTTTATAGAAAGAAAATTAAAAAAAAAAAAAAACGGAAAAAAAAATTTGCAAAACTGGTAACAGAAATAGCTTAAAGGCTAAACTAGGACGTTATATTTTAATAACCATTACGGTTTGCATTTATTAAATAATTATTTGTCATATTTTGTTTGCACTTTATAGGAGAAATAAAGAGAAGTGGCTAAAATCATTTTAATTAGAATTCTGTTTCTTGCTAGATTTCATGGCCACTAGCAAATACCAAAAAAAAGGGAAAAAGAACAATAATGTATGAAATTAAATAAATATTCGTCATTTAATGACTTCTACATATAAATAAAAATTTTGTAGGCACTTTGTATGTAATATACTTAGAAAAATATTAAAAAAAAAATAATTTATAAAAAAACATTTTTTTAAAATTTTTTTCTTTTGAAAATATTAATCATGCTTGAAAATATTCTTCATTACAGGTCGTAGAAATTAGCATAGATTATATCTGCACAAAAAATTTCACTTCAGCTCTTAAATCTGAATAGCGTCACGTATATCCTTTTTTTCGGATGAATGAAAAAGAAATGAAATATAAACATTTCTTAGCGTTTTCATAAATAAGAGTATTTTTAAAACGTTTTGACGTAGGTTTTATGTAGACTTCAACAACTTACTGCTGTCAAAATTGGAAAACAAACCCGATCTCTGAAGGCTTCCAACAGGGAATCTTTCGCACTTTGACAGTTGATAACAGGCATCTTGTTGATTAATTTTAAAGGTCGTTGGCACTGAGATTTACTAACATTTGTAGATGCTACAAGACGTATAAGTAATATGATTTAAAAGTATACATTACGTGTACGCCATTGCGTCCATATTATCGCTAGAAATTCACCAGAAATATTCATTGTAGGAGAGCAGAGACCATTATTTAATTTTTTTAAATTAAAAATGTGGGCCTCAGATCAATGAAACACATTACTTTTGAGTGTTAATGTAAAATACAATAGAAATGTCGCCGTAGTCTAGTAGGTAGTGTTTTAGCACATTTGACATGAGCCCTCGGTTTAAAGCCCAGATCAGACATCTCCAATAAAATGAAATAGGAAAAAATATTTCTTCGCCGACTTCCTCTCAGCAGAAACTGACAAAAACTCGTTCAAACTCAACTCATGTAAAAAATTAACGCACACAACAAAAGTATTGTGAAAAGCTGGGTCGTAATCTTAACTAAAGGGTTGTAATGACTAATTATGTAGGTATGTATGTATGTAAGTACGAATGTATGTATGTATGTATGTATGTATGTAATTGAAAAGAGAGTTCAAAGGTTCAGGGAAATAAAAAATGACGAAGATTCACAAGATTCTTGGTTGCCATAGTCTAGGAAGTAATGTGAAGCCTAACTAGACAAGACCTAAAGATAGAATTAGCCGAACGCTTATGGAATGTGACGGAACAAACATACATTCGTTTCTAACACGTGAAAGACAAAAAGAGCGATTAACCGTAGTGTAGTGTAATTCGCCGCAGTCTAGTAGGTAGTGTGTTGGCTTATTAGACGTAAAGCCAGGGTTCGAACTCCAGACATCAAAACAAAATACAAAAAGTGTTTCTTCGGCGACTTCCTAAATAAAATTGCCACGAAATGTTTCTCAAAAATCTATCGAATCAACTTTAAACTGTAGACTGGCAGTGTTGTTTGCACTGTCATATTCATAATTTTTTTACCCAAAGAATGTTTCATGGACTCGGTAAATTATGTGAATTTAAATAGAAAATGGACCATAACAAATCAAAATCATTCAATAACAAAAACACGAGTTGCCCTACCATCTGGCGTATACTCAGCACTGTACGGGGAAGAAGTGTTGGATTCGCATAATGATGTAAATTTACGTTGGATTTCCTATGACAATTGGACGTACACAAACGTCTTCTCAGTACAACCCACGGAATTAAAACAGAATCGTTTTGTGAATCTGACATTTCACGGCATCTATACGGTGGCTGAAATCCGTTTAAATCATTATCTTCTGGGCAGAACGGATAACATGTTTGTACGCTAGAGCTATGATGTCAGCAAAGCATTGCTGCAGGAAGATAATCTACTGTAGGTGGAAATTAAATCACACGTCTATGCTTCACGACAAAAGGCGGAAGAGTTGAAGAAGGAAGACATTATAATACCACCAAATTGTCCTAATGCACGTTATCATGGCGAATGTCACATGAATATGTTACGTAAAATGCAAGCCAGTTTCGCTTGGGACTTGGGGACTTGGGCTGCACCCTCAATGGGCTTGTGAAAACAGGTGGCTTTGGAATACTATGATGTGGCCATAATGCGTGATGTCGATGTGGCACTGAGCCGTAATGCAACGCATTGGAATATGAATATCCGTGTATTTATCGATTGCAATGGCCAGAAAGATTTTGAAGCTAAATTAATATTTTATGCCGCAGAATTACTTAAAGAAGCTGTGGTGCTTAACAAAATGATCGACTATAATGCTCCGATGATTATATTTGATATTGCTGTACCTGAGGATAAGGTAACACTGTGGTGGCCCAATGGTTATGGTGATCAAAAGCTATATCCCTTGAATTTGACTTTAAAGGCCTGGAATAGAGGCCTAAGAATAGTTCCAGTTTGCGTGATAAGACTACTTCCCAAAATTCGATAAAAATTGGTTTTTGCACCATCGGACTGGAGGAGGAACCTGTTGTAGAAGGTACTGGCAATACGTTTCTATTCAAAGTTAATGGTAAAGAGATATTCATGAAGGACAGTAATTATATACCCATATACATATATTACCGGAATTTAATAGCGAAAAGACTAGAATAAAACACCTCCTGAAGTCGGCTGAAGATATGCAGTCGGCTAAAGATACGTTACGTTCCGCGAACGTTTGGCTAATTCTTCCACAAGAGCTGAAAGTTTAGGTCTGAAATCTTGAAAAAAGCGAATATATTTCTTACGACGATTCATCTCAACAACTTTTGGGCTGAGTAATAAATAAGCTTCTCAGATCTGTCATTCGGATTCGATGGATAAAATTACAGAACACAATATGGGGGATGTGGATGTAATCCAGGCAAATATTGTACTTATTTGTTTGGAACAGCGTTCCAGTAGACTTATCATTATTTAAAATTTATTATATGTTGTAATTTTTTTCTTTAAAGAACGCTGTCACAATTCATGTAAAAAAGTAAGTAAATCTTTAACGCTTTATGGGGAAAATCACATGAGACAAAAGCCGTCGGCTTTAATAACCATATTTTTTTAGAGGCTATTAAAAAAAACAAATACTTTTTTTAATATATTTTTTTGTTTTTGTTTTTTTTTAATTACTTTCATGAAAAAAAAAATAAATAAATATTAATTTAAAATATTTTATGGAAATAAATATTTACATTTAAAATCAGTTATAAAACAGTAATGGAGAGGAGGTATGATGTTTTCAGCTCCATTTTATTTATTTATTTTTGTATAAATATTTATATAATTATAGTAAATAAATATATGTGCATGTATGTACCGTCATATGTTATTGTTATTATTGTTGTTGTTATTGCAATAATATTATTATAATTATTTTTTTTTAATGGTTTCACTCAATATTTATTTGGTATGATTACAATACACTTAAATTGTACAGATTTATTGTGTTTGAATTGAGTTTTGTAGCAATTTCTATAAGAAGAGTTGCAAGTTGACCTATGCAAGGACCTAATTTTCATAAAAAAATCAGATTCTTCGATGAGGCCCCTTTCTGGATGCAAAGGTACGTGAACAAATAAAATTTGCAAATTTGGGACGATTCAAATTCACATCAATGCATACAATACATACATACATAATTGGTCATTACAACCCTTTCGTCAGGATTACGACCTAGTTTCTCACACCACTTATGTTGTGTGTCTTAAATTTTATACATGAGTGGCGGGACCTACAGTTTAAAGTCGACTCCGAACAACAGATTGTTGAGAAACTTTTTCATGGCAATTTTATTTCTCTCTCAGAGTTTTTGCCAGAAATCTGCTGAGAGGAAGTCGCCGAAGAAATAGTTTTTGTATTTTGTTTTCATGTCTGGCCTGGGGCTCGAATCCTGGCTTTATGTCTAATAAGCCAACACACTAACTACTAGACAACGGCTACTCCCAGCTCTGAAAAGTTGGGTTTAATTCATATTTGTCTGGTCTCTGTACAGTACTGATTTTATTATCGTATCTTTACTTTTCAATGAGTGGATGTTGATGCAGTCAATGTTCCTCTTGACAAGGATAATTTCCGTACGTCTTGTTATCTTTCCCAAAGACATTTACATTCATGGACAATTTTAGATGTGGAGGACAAGCTCTAGAGATATAAATACTGCTTTACTATGCGTAACTATACTGTGTTCTATTGTGATATTATTGTGCAGGAGATTACAAGTTACGCGCAGACCAACTGCTACTTGTTGTTGCTTGTTTTTCAATGTCTTTTTTGCTGTTAATATTTTTTTTAATGCCAATAGTTTATTTTATTATTATCAGTTATTTATTCAATAATTTCTTTTTTCTTTTATTTTATTTTTCTTTATTTTTTGTTTTTGTTTTCATAATTGTTTACATTGTATTTGTCGGTACTGTGTTTCTGTGTATAGTTTTTTCTCCTTGTTTTTAAAAATACACACACACACACACTTATAAACGCAATTATTGCAACTAAATACTAGAGATTAAGTTAAAAGCACGTTCGTAGGATAAAATCATTATTGTCATCAGCAACAATAACAGCAATAGCAATAGTAGCAATAGCAACAGCCAGCATCATTATTGTTATCGTCACAAAATCATAATCACCATCAACAACAACATCATCATCATCATCATCATTATCATTATCATCAGCAACGCTATTAACAACATCATTGAAAACGACATCATCAATAACGTTTTTAATGCATTGAAAAGCTTTTCTGTTTTAAAGTACTTTCTGTCTCTCTATCTCTCTCTTTCTCTTACTCACACACATACAGTATACGTGTGCTTAAATAAGAATTCTTAGACACTTTTTCCTTTATTCCTATAAGCTTTATGTGTTAATGTGTGCACCATAAGGGTATCCATGTGGCCCGCTTTAAATGGAACAAAAAAACAGAAAAGGAAAGCAGCAGCAACCATGAAAGTATGAGCTGAGGTTGATGTAATGAAAGCGTGTAAATGCGCTTTATTTTTGTAATTCTTACTTTGTGTATGTGAGGGTAAGGGAATAATTGTTTATTTTGTTGATTTCTTAGAGATTTTATTATTAATAATAGAACATTTCTAAGTATTTTTGTATTACCGAAGAATATTTATAAAAAAAGAAAATTTTTTCCCAGAGGCCTACCTATAGAAGCAAGAAAATCACACGGAAAAAGTTTGCAGAATTCAAAAGGTATCGAATCACTGGAAATTGAATTACAAAACGTGGGTTCATATGCCACCTGGGACGCAATGGAACAGTGACGTTGTACACACAATTGCTAATTCATCTTGAGCCGAATTAGATACGGAGAATATCATAAGCCTGTTATGCTTGGTGTCCTTATAAGACGCTCAACTAAGCAGGTGCATGTAGAGAGAACATTGGCAAGATGAAAAACTTTCTGTTGTATCTTATTCCCCAGCTTTTGGGCATATGAGCCGAGTCAGATACGGGGAATATCATGAACTTGCTATCCTTATGAGATGCTCAACTCAACAGGTGCATCTGGAGATGACTTTAAGACGATGAAACACTTTCCATATCTTTATGTCTAGCCTTTGGGCATATGTGGTCCAAATATTTTAAGACTGATGGTTTATCACACATTACTCATCCAAGACGAGTGACAAAAAAAAATGGACCCCTACAGTGATGGCCTTATAATTACAAACGATGTTTCTGGAACAGAGTTCTCTGGAGTGACGAATCTAAGTTTAATTTGTCGCAATCTGATGGAAAAACATATGTAAGACCTCCTCCAAACAAAGCCTTTGATCCCAGGTACACAGTGAAAACTGTAAAACAAATTAACAAACATACATACGTGTTGCTAAGTCGCTTCTAATTATAAGGCCACCACTGCATGTATACGATAGCGTGCAGCCTCTGCGCTGACCAACATCTTCGGTGAGTTTGGGGGAATTCGGTGAGTCTAGGGACTGTGCAATGCTCAAGTAAGCTTTGGTACCAAGCCAGCCTGCCAATCTAGGCATACAGTAGGGATTTTGTACGAATTTTTATACGACTGCACTTGACATGACAAACAAAAGTCGCAGTAGTCTAGCAAGTAGTGTGTTGGTTTTTAGACTAGAACCCGCGGTTAAACACCCGAGGGTCAATTATCTCAAACACAATAAAATATGACAGAAAAAGAGGTTTTTTTTGGTGACTACTTCTCAGCAATCGGCTTGCAAAAGCTCTGAGAGTAAATAAAATTGCCATGAAACAGTTTCTGAAAAAATCTGTCGTTCGGAAACGATCTTATACTGTAGGTTTGATCACTGTTGGATAAAATTAACACGCAACATCAGTGGTGTGGGAAGCTAGGTTATAGTCCCCACTAAGAGGATGTAATGATCAATAATGTAAGTAAGTTGCTGTAGTATAGTTTAGCCTCTCAACAGATCTCTGACAATAACTCTGAGAGTAAAAAAGTGAATAAGTTTCTCTGTCGGTCGGAGGCGACTTTAAACTGTAGGTCCCATCACTCATGGATAAAATTAACACACACATCATGAGTGGTTCGAAAAGCCAGGTTGTAGTCCTTACTAAATGGTTGTAATTAACAATAAAGCAAGTAAGTAAGATATACATATCAGAGGTCAGCAATGAGTATTCAAAACGATGAGTAGATTCGAATCATACTTATAATGTCTGATACTTATACGCATTCATACTTATTTTAATGTCATACTCATACTACTCATATTGAAAGTTTGAAATACGCATGGTACTCATACTTAACAATACGCATGATGTTATTGATTTCGACTCTCAATGACTCAACGTATACACGAATCACAAAATAAGTATGATTCGCGTACAAACACTACAATACTCAAATGAAGGTTGTGTGTTTGATCTGCTTGCTGTCTTTGTCTTTTTTGTTTGTTTGTCTTTCTTCTTTCTTTGTAAATGCAACAACAACAACTAAGACTGTAAATTTTGATGAATGATTCGAATCACTCGAATCATTTATAAGTACATATTATAAGAGTATTTTTTCTAAATTTATGAATCTGAATGAGTAGGCGTATGAATAAAACATACATTGTTCGAATGTTATGAGTTTGATGTCAACGTTGTACTCATACTCATTGCAACTTGTACTTATAAATCAATGTTGTACTGAGTACGAATGAATCAGAGTAGTTGGATTTCAATACTGTTGAGTCACTCATACTCAAAATTTCATGAGTACTTATGAGTAGCGAAAAAGCGATTCATTACTGATCTCTGATACATATGTATATAAAAATACTGGAAGCCTAGTATGCCCTAAAACTGTGAATGTTTGGATTTAAAATTAATCCCCCCTCTGGCTAGATAAGTTCTCGGGGTAAAATTTGGATAATTGAGCGTCTGAGACTTAGGATTTTTAGTCTCAGGTCCTCATGTAATGAAGGAAAATAGTCTCCTCTTTTTTATTATTATGACAGGTTTTACAGAAGTTGGTGTTAGAAATCACTGCGTAATTCTTGATGAGCGCTTCAGCCAATGCGTTGGCTTAGGTTTATTATGTCCATTTCCATTTGTATATTATTTCCCTTAGTTTTACCTATGTACACAGCTATTTAGAAGGCTTAATATCAATATTTTCAACTGAATTGTAATCGAAAGCATAAATCCTTTAAAAAAAACCTGCTGTGTCCTTTTTTGTCCTTTTGAAGGAACAAAATTTTCTTCCTCCCTATTTGAAGTTCAATTTAAAATTAAATTTATCATTTGATTTTCCCCAAATAAAAAACGATAAACTTAATTTAAATTGAATACACAGCAATAAGAAAGAGAAACTGGGAAGGTGACACAGTAGAAGCAGTATACGACGACATGACAAATGCAAGTGTGTGTGGAATTGCAGCAGCATGAAAACCAAAGACAATGTAAAACCACATGTATAACTAACTTATAACATTTCAAATGCATTTTGCAAAAAGCATTTGTCATAAACATACACTCTCACTATATACACCATATAATGCACACATAAACCATAATGCACTTGCATGTATGTATGTATGTGAAGACACCTTGATAAAATGAAAAAAGAAGAAGGACAATACACAACAACACAGCAGAGAGTAAAAGATAGAAACCAAACAACCAACCAACCAACCAACACATTTAATGTTAACCAATAAAGCCAGTTTGCTTTGGCAGTTTCTCTTGACTTGGTGTTTGTTTTTATGTACATGTAAGTGTTTGAGTGTGTGTGTGTGTGTATAAGATAATAAAGTAAAACCAAAAACATCAGCAACACAAAAATAAGTAATGGCTTTATTAACAAGCAATGAATGCCAAATACACCTACATACGTATGTATATATACACACACATCTATACACACCCTACTCTAACCCGCTGACACTCTCTTATTGTATTTACCATTTAGCTTTTCTAATGCTTATGAGTTGAGAGGATGAATGCCCAAAAATAAAGGTAAAATATAACATTTTAACCACAAACTGAGATTATAACCACACAAACTAGATTTTATATGGGCACAGCAACTCACAACTCAACTCACAAACAAACTAATGAAGTACAACACTCTCTACCGCTCTCTCTCTCTCTCTCTCTCTCTATGTCGTATGCCTTGCAAATATATGCCTATTTATTTAACTTTATGCATATAAGCATAAGCATAAGTATGTATGTATGTATGTATGTATGTATGTGTGTATGCTCGCATTTCACACCATATCCTTGTTTTGCATTGTATGTAAAGGGTGTTTTTTTTATAGAGGTATAGAACTTTAAATTGGCATTACTTTTCAAGATGGCGACCGATTTAACAGCTGTCAAGTGATTTATTCTCAGTTTGGTTTGGCAATTCATCATGAATAGACTCACGCCTGAACAACGCTTGCAAATAGTGCAATTTTATTTCGAAAATAATGGTTCTGTGCGGAAAACGTATCGCGCACTACGTCCATTTTATCGTCGACAAAATCGTCCATCAGAGCAGTTAATTCGATTAACCATGGAACGTTTTCGCACCACGTTTACTCTTATTGATAACTCGCATCCCCAGAGACGCTGTACGGTGCGTACAGAAGAAGCTATTGCTGCTGTAGAGCGTAGCATTGAGGAAGACCCGAATGAGTCCATCCGCCATCGAGCACAGGAATTGGATCTGTGTCCATCCACTTTATGGAAGATTTTGCGGAAGGATCTTGGTTTGCGTGCTTACAAAATCCAACTCGTGCAAGATTTGAAGCCAAACGATCATCAAGTAAGGCGTAGATTCCCGATCTTCATAAACGAATTTTGTTTAGCGATGAACCGCACTTCTGGATGAATGGCTACGTCAACAAACAAAACTGCCGCATTTGGAGTGAAGGAAGGTAATCCTCAAGTGTATGTGGAAACACCGTTACATCCAGAAAAACTGGCTGTTTGGTGCGCTTTATGGGCTGGTGGAATCATTGGTCCGTACTTTTTCAAAAACGATGGTGGCCAGAACGTTACAGTCAATGGTGATCGGTATAGAGCCATGATTACTAACTTTTTCATTCCTGAATTGAATAACCATGATGTCCCGGAGATGTGGTTTCAACAAGACGGCACAACATGTCACACAGCTCGTGCCACAATAGACTTATTGAAGGACACGTTTGGTGACGGCTTAATTTCACGTAATTGGCCTCCAAGATCTTGTGATTTAACACCGCTAGACTACTTTCTGTGGGGCTATGTAAAGTCATTGGTCTATGCGGTAAAGCCACAAACGCTTGACCATTTGGAAGACAACATTCGCCGTATTATTGCCGATATACGGCCACAAATGTTGGAAAAAGTCATCGAAAATTGGACGTCCAGATTGGACTACATCCGCGCCAGCCGTGGCGGTCATATGCTAGAAATCATATTTAAAATGTAATGCCACAAGATTATCTTTCGGATAAATAAAATTCATGTCAATCGAATAATCCATCGTTGTTTTATTGCAATTTAAAGTTCTATACCTCTATAAAAAACACCCTTTATATTGCACTCGTTTTTTTTCAGTGGTGTGGTGTATGTGTGCATGTATGCATACTCTTTGTATAGGCAAGAAATCAACGTCCAATGTTTTCATTTTGTTGTTTGCTAATGTCTTTTCTTTGCTATTGCTATTGCCGTTGTTGTTGTTGTTGTTGTTGTTATTATAGTTAAATGTCCTTTTTTGCACCTTTTTGGCATAAAGGCATGAATGAAATGCTTTTGTATTGCTGCTCTAAGTAAGATAAAATGGCAACATTAACCACACAATAGTAAAACATTTGCAATATTTGATTAAAAGTGTGGACTTCAATTAGTAGAGTGTAACTCTCTCTCTCTCTCTCTCTTTCTATACAATGGCTGTAAGAGTAACCAAACTAAAGGAGAAAAAAAAAACAAATTGTCAACAAGAATTTCAAGTTATAACGGCCAAATAACCAAAAGAAAATGTGGTTTCTAGATAAGCCAACATATTTAGAGAAAGGCCAGCATAGTTGTGGATTTTGAAAATTATTTTCTGATGGCATTAATTTCGCTTTTAGAAGTCGCCGTAGTCGAGTAGGTGGTAGTGTGTTGGCTTATTAGACGTAAAGCCAGGGTTCGATCCCCAGGCCAGACATCAAAACAAAATACAAAAAGTATTTTCTTCGGCGACCTTCTCTCAGTAGATTTCTGGCAAAAACTCTGAGAGTAAATACAATTTGCCATGAAAAAGAGATGCGAGAAGATATGTAGGTCGTAATCCTAACTGAAGATTTGTAATGACCAATTATGTGTGAATGTATGTGTGAGTCTCCTCGAAGTAGTGTATAAGCAAAGTCGATATCAAATTCCCAAAGGACATGAGTGAGGTTTTTAGGTGGTATGTAGGTATGTATGTTGAAGGAGAGGAGCAACAAGCAGCAAGGGTCTTATGACTACCATACACACCATTAAGGAATGCTATCTTATTTTCTACAGGAAATCAGTATCCTGGGTAAACTTCCTTTACTTCTGACAGTCCACTCCAAATTTTTATTTTGCATTGTTGTAACGCTGGTGCTTGACGTTGGAATACAGGAACAACATATCAACGTAACCCTAATCTGAAAAGGCGTAGTTTAAGCTACTTTTTTCGTGGGACACTTGCTGTATAATGATTTTATGAAGGAAACAATTTATGACGTGTATACACGTCATGTCCCCCCCCAGAAACCCTTGTTATGACGTCTATAGACGTCAGTGTCCGTCAAAGGGCTAGTTTAAGATTACTTTTGGTACATATGGTGTGTCAATAACATTATCCAAAACAAATATTAACACTTTGTATTGCCAAAAAATGTCCGCAGTTGGTTCCATTAAGCTGGCATGTAATTTAACTTGCATTTCTCTTAATTTCCTGCCTCTAATCATTCACAAAAATTGCAAGAAAAAACAAAATCAGAAATTCGATTTCTTTGGAATTGGCAAATAGCCTTCATCTTCATTGCCTTCATTTCTATATCTAAAGGACATTATTTTTCTCAATCAATACACTTTTGTGGTTAAATGCTAATCTTTAAAGGGAAAATCAAAATGGCCAATTTCGATTATTCAAAGGAAATGGGCCTGAGCCTATTTTCTAAAGGAACAATTAATTCAGTTTTTTGTGGATTTCTGAGAAACAAATTGGATTTCATGTGGACTTATTAATTAACTTCTGTGATGTTTTGTTTTTTTGCTTTATATTTTGTTTTTGTTTTTGTTTCTTATTCTATCGTAAATTATAAATTCAAAAGTAAATATTTTTCTGGCAAATATTAGATGACAGCAGCAGCCTGAAACTGTGCTACATTATATATAATGAATTTGAGTGTGAGTGTTTCACATATGTGTGTGAGTGTGTGACTGTGCGTGTTTTAGTAAATCCATACATACACTATTAAGCCAATTACCTTGCCTTTGGCTACCAAAAACTCAAATAAATTAATTTCAAAAAGAAAACTTTTATCAACAAATCCATCCAGTCAGCCAGCCATCTAATGGATGCCTTTGCAATAAGTCGAGAGAGAGAGAGAGAGAGAGAAAAGTTTCTTTAAAAATTAATATGATTAATACATACATATACAACACACGATACATTATTAAGCATATTATAATACAATACAAAATTCTATAATTAATTAAAAGCTGGGTGTGTGCACGTATAATCAATAGGAGAGCAAATGCTTTCATACGTTTGAAGTATTGGGCAGGTTGCGGGGCAGTTGACGTTTATAAATTAAAACTGTTGCATATAATGTAATTAATTTAAAGTGTTTTATTTAAACACAAACTTGATTTAAAAAGTTTTATTTTTTTTCAATTTTCATTGACGTTTAATTCAATTATTTTCACCATTTGACAACACTAACTAAGAGCAGACATTTGTTGAAAGTTTATGATTTAATTTAAAAAGGCTATTGAGCACATGACATACATATTTTACTGGCGATAGATTCAATGTGCGCAAATTTATGATGATAAATAGGGATTATAAACGTACATTCAACACTTTCCAAGGGGACATGACCCCTTCGTCACTTGTCGGACAAAATAGCGCTCCTCTTCATAGACAAGCAAAAGCATGCTCTTGCCGTTATTATACAAGACATGATTGAAGGATCCTCAGGTTACTTTAGCACAAACTCATTTCTGTCTTTTAATCGCATGGTCTTCTATGGCACATGGCGATTCTTACGAGCCCCTAACATTTTAGTAGACATGCCGAAAGGCTTGGCATTCCGCCAAATGACTTCAGCAGAAGCTTTGGGTCTCATTAGGAGGAAGAAGAGTTTGTCTACTAGAATCTCCAGTTTACTTTGACTCAGAATTCGTAAGTATTCCTGCGAATAATTCCGGAAGGAGCTGTAGCTCCTGTGGGAGAAGAAAGATTTTGTCTTTCACCTCGTGTATCAGTGACCTGCTCTTTCATTTTTTGACATCCATGACCGAACGCTCTAATATAAGGATTGCCACCAAGATTAATTTTGAACTCGGGATGGTTTACTTTAGAGTATGTTTGATCCCCGCAAAGAATTTATTGTGGTATCACAATGAGCCTAAATGCTGGCCTAAGCCAGCAACAATAGCTCAGACTAGGCTTAGTCCTAGTACGAAATGTATTTTAAACTTGGATAGAAAGATTTCTAAGGCTTTTTATTTGACTAGGAACGAGCACTAAAGGAAGTCGTCACTGGCGTCGTAATAAAAACTCAAGAGTAGAAGCAGACTTATCGTCAAAACGCTTCACTTCAAAAACACTTTTACCAAGGACGCAAGAGTAAAACCTAAACGTTCTGGTGAAAATAAGATCATTCCTTCAATACACAGAGACTCCTATAATATATGACACTAGGCAGCACGGACACAAGATGGACACGGGTTTTGTTTCTCAAAAAAATCTGTCATATGGAGTCGACTTTAAACTGTAGGTCCCACCACTCATGTATAAAAAATTAACACACACAACATAAGTGATGTGAGAAACTAGGACGTTGTACAATGGGTCAATTCGACCGCCGGGTACTGTACTTGTCTTAATTGACAAGTACACGTCCTCTAACCTAACCTAACCTAACGTTGATAGTAAGAAGGTTTAGCTTGGCATGGTTAGGATTCTCTTTAAACGTTTGGAAAAAATATGGATGCAGAAAAAACTCTTTTAAGATGAAGACAAACACAAGCTATTGTGCAGAGGAATCTTAGTTATTACAACACTTTAGTAAGGATTACATTCTAGCTTCACACACCACTCCTATGTTGTGTGTTTTAATTTTATTCATAAGCGGCTGGTCCTACAGACTTTAAAGTCGACTACCAATGACAGATTTTTGACAAACTTTTCATAGCAATTCCATTTTAATCTTACAGTTTTTGCCAGACGGCTGATGGGAGGTAGCTGCCGGATGTGTGAGCCAGGGGTTGAAACTCGAACTCGCATTATAAAGAAATTTTTCAAATTTTTCCTCTCATCATCATTTCATCTCTCCACCATAGGATAACAGCATTTATTACAAATTGGTTCGGCAATTAAAAATTATTCATATTTAATCAACTAAAATAGATAACCAACGTCCCAACACATAACCAAAAAAAAAAAAAATGTCTCCATTTGTAGTACATTGGGTCCCACATGAACATGTATTAATATAACGTTGCGCTTTGTGAAAAACCCATGAAAATAAACGAGCACATAACACGGGGATACCAAACAAAAAAAAATCGCAATATTTTCCATTAAAATGTTTTTTTTTTTGGACAAAATGTTTCCAGCTTTCAAACAAAAAAGTGGTTAAAGAAAGTAAAAAAGAATTCAAAAACGTTCACTAAATTGAAGCAAAAGGTTTTGTACCCTTTGGCAACTAAAAGGACCAATTAACACAATAAATGTACAGAAACATAGTCTCTATGGTGAGTGTAAAATAAAAAAAAATTTCAAAAATGTTTATTGTTAAGTATGAGGGTGGGTGTGTCGTTTAATAATGAAATTGTGAAAAACGATTTTGTTGTAGAGTTTTGCTGAATATTTCTGAGTCTGATGAGAAAAGGTTTCCTTTTTATTATTTGTTGGCAAAATCAAGTGGAAAAGACAAGCGGTATGAAGCTTCTTACTGAGGTATAGTTGTAGAGAAGGATTGAAAATCAAATAAATTTATGAAGTTGAAGATTAAGCAGATAAAGGGCCATCCTAAGGAATGGATTAAGGTTGCGTTTTCCCTAGTTGGGAAATTGTTATCCAATGTACAATGATTATGTAGACTAGCAGACTACAGATGCTACCCAAGGTATCTAGAGAAAGGACTAAAACTGTTGAGGAGGTTAGAAAGAATTCGAGGACCACACAGCCAAAGAGGAAAACAATGTTTTCACTGCACTCTAAAGGGCCGACATTAAAAGAAAAAGGAAGCATTTGGAAAGTTCTGTTTATAACTCTGAAATATCAGCGCTAGGAGGAACTGCAAGTATGAGCTACACGAATATTGCATAGGCGGTCACTACTGGCAAAGGAATGCCCTGAGGAAAAACATTTGGTATATAAAGGACAACCCGATATGGATAGCACAAAGAGTATACATATGAGAGTATGCCAAAATAATGTCCACAAGACTAAGAGAGAAATATTAAAAGTGTAACTTAAGGATTATGCTGTAGATGTGTGCCAGGATGGTCAAGATAATTGCAATCTTTGGCGCTATTGTTTGAGTGGGTATAACAATGAAGTCAACATAGATGGAATTGTATAAGCTACAGAGACCGGATAAGCTACATAAACCGGATAAGCTACAGAGACTGACAAGTGTGTATAACCCGGACAATGAAAATTACTTCCACAGCGGCTCTGAAGATTGGATTCAAGCTTGTCCTACATGGTAATGAGTTCCATAATTATGGAGAGTATACTTAAGACCACTCATGTATAAAATTAACACACACAACATAAGTGGTGTGAGAAAATAGGTCGTAATCCTAACTGAAGGGTTGTAATGACCAATTATGTATGTATGTATGCTTAAGACAATCCATCCGCTGCATTAAACGTGATTGCTTGTCCTCATGGTACTCAATAACAGAGGGGTTAGAGATTATCTAAACTCCTGCCATTCTATGGACCATAACATCCGATTAAGAACGTAATACCACACCGAGGTTACTTTCTGTTCACAATTTGGGTTTAAACCATGACCCGCGCTATGGCTAGAGCAATCGGAAACTAATTTAACACGATAACAATTTATCAGTTGACATCGTAATCTGATAAATCGAGTGATTGATTGCTTTCACAAAGGCGGGAGGCATCGCAATGGCACTATTTTTCAAAAAAGTGTCCAGTTGCTTGCGTACGCTGACGACATTGAACGGGAGTCTACTAAGATGGGTTTCGCAGTAAATGAGGGTAAAACAAAGTACATGTTATCGACGGCCGATAACTATATTTTTGATACAGTCAAGGAATTTATTTATTTTGGCTCCGCCGTTACCACCAAAAATGATGTCAGTCTGGAGATCAAGCGCAGGATTACTCTTGCCAACAGGTGCTACTATGGTCTCAATAGGCAATTGAGTAGCACAGACCTCTCTCGTACGACAAAACTAACACTCTACAAGACGCTCATCCTACCCGTGCTTCTTTATGGCGCAGAGACATGGACCCTATTAAGTATTGATGCAGCAGCCTTTAGAATATTCGAGAGAAAAGTCCTACGTAAGATCTTCGGTCCAGTACGAGTTGGTGATGATTTCCGCATCCGATCCAACAATGACCTGTATGAGCTCCTCAACAACTTAGACGTTGTGCAGCGCATTAATATTCAGCGGCTGCGTTGGCTCGACCATGTCGTTCGAATGGAGGAGGATGCTCCGGCGAAACGGTTATTTGATGCGGGGATCTGCGGAAGTCGGCGTAGAGGACGACCTTGTATCCGTTGGAAGGACCAAATCGAGGAAGCCCTATCATCGATTGGTGTGACTAATTGGCGTAGGCGCGCAAGAAGCAGAGGCGCCAAGAAGGATGTGTTGTGGCAGGCCGAAATCCGTTAATCGGGTTGTTGTGGCAGGCCGAAATCCGTTAATCGGGTTGTTGTGGCCAATTAAGTAAGTAAGTAAGATAGCTTTCACTGTAATTGTCGCCTGCACAGAACCAGTAGGTTGTATGCTTCTGGGAAATGCATTGCATCAAGCCTGAGTCGTAAGTGTGAAAGGAACAATTTGAAAGGAGCAATTTGAACGCTACGTATGCTTTTAAGACAGAGTGGGAGACTCTTCCTGTGTGACTTTTAGTGTGACAGGAACTGATGACACCGTAATCTGGAAGGTAGTGGTAGTGGTTAGGCCTTAAATTTGTTTACTCCATCAACCACAAAGCAATTCAGTATGCTTAGCACAGATGACCAATTTTAATAAGCCATAAAGCCATAAGCTCTTCCGTATCCCTAAAACACGGTCATTAATGGCCATCTCAATTACATTTTTATTTTAACTTCCTTATCCTCTTACGCTTTGTTTTTACAAACGATCAGTTAACAGGATAATATCCAAATGTGCCGTTAAATGTAAATCGAAATCAACATTTAATTGTCGTGTCATTTAAATAAATTTCAAATCAAACGACTGACAATCGTAGATAACAGTTAATGTCCTCTTGACACCAAACAATGACGACGACGACGACGTCGACATTATTTTTCGTAATAATAAAAAAAAAATACAACAACGACAAAAGACTTTAAAGACAGCAAAACCAAATACAAGGAGAAATACACTTCCTGTTACACCACATATGCAGTGTGTGGAGTCAGTCACTCGCTCGCTCTCTTTGTTTTTTTTTCTCGTGCTCCATTAAAGCGTAAATATTGCAAATAAAACAATGTACCGTCATCGTACGTACGGTACGATATCTTTTAACAATCACTGCATCAGTGACAATATAATCAAATAAAATTCTATAAAAGTGTTGTTGTCGAATGGTAGCAGCAACAATAAAAAAATGAAAAGAAAGAGAAGAGAAGACGAAACGTGAAAAAAAAATTAGATTTCCTTAGCTAAAGGATATGGGTTGTGCAAACGAAAAACGTTCGCATATTGTTACAAAATTCAAAGCATACTTTCAAGGCGAGGGCGAGAGCACAGCAAGGAGCTCAAGGAACCAGTGTAACAAAGAGCCAAAATGGAATAGAAAAAAAATGCAGAGTATAAAACTCTATATTGTAATAATGAAAACACATACATACACACTCAAACGCTACTATGGCACTCTCATACTTTACTGTTAGCACTATAGCAACAACAACAACAACACGAACAACACCATCATTGAAGCAGGTTACAAAATGAATATTGAGTATTGCTTTTAACCTTTGATTTTATTTGTCTATTGGGGGGTGGGTGCTTGCTTGCTGCCTCAACAACTGTACTGCCACACTGTAAAAAGCCAACTACATTGACTTTAATTGGATTGCCAAACGTTATGAGTGCGATTTTCATTTTCTACTTTTACTGTTTCTGATGCTGTTTCTGTTTTTTTTTCATTGTATTTTCCATGAAAAATGCCCTTAAGTGTTCTTGACAAAAACAAAAACAAAAAAAAATGCGCAAAAAAAAATCTGCAAAAAAACAAGAAATTGCTTAAAACTAATAAACCAGGGCCGGGAAGTAAAATGTTTGAACTCTAAATTTAATTTTTTCCAAAAATAGACTTTCTCTACTACTGTTCATTTGCTGCACTCTCCTCTCCTTTTACTGTTTTTCGTTAATAAAACTCGCGGGGCTTTTGCTAATTTGGTTACAGACAACTGTTAATAGAGGCATGAAAACAAGGGGGACAAAAATAATGGAATAAATGCAGTCAAGAATTTTGCATTTTAAAGTTTAAATTTCACATATGAGCTCTCCGAAGGTGGGTGAGGCAATTGTTGGCACACACTTGCAAACAAACATTTGGCCAGGTTTTGAGATGAGGAATTCACGAATAAAGATTCAATAAGGGTTCATAGGCCTTGTAGATTATCTTGTATGTTAATTGGCGCGACTGACAATACCATTACCAGTTCAATGACAACCAAAACCCTGTATTAGAAATGAAAAAATCTCTTTTTAAGAGCAACATCTGGTTGCGTGGACCCTTAATATTTCGTCTCCTGGACTTAATTCAGCAGATTGTGTTAATTGAACCGCTAGCATGCAGCTTTTAAGTCAGTACACGTTCCAATCGATATATTGTTGATGACCTAGAGAGCGGTGTTACCAAATATAATCTTAACTTGTCATATTCTTTGATGTCCATCGACTCCTAAATGCTTTCCATCAAATCTACAAGGGCTGTCTCATTAGATCTGCTGCATCCTACATACATAAGTGTTGCTTGAGTTGTAGTGACACTTTTTCTATAATATCTTAAGTGGTTTTCCATCGCTTGAGAGAGGTGTGTTCTCGATCATAAACTCAACTTGTCATCTTCTTTGATGTCCATCGACTCTTGAATTCTTTCCATTAAATTCACAAGAGCTGTCTACTTAGATCTGCTGCATCCTTCATACGTGTTGCTTGAGTTGTAGTGACACTTTTCCTATCGCATCTTCAGCGTTTGTCCATTGCTTTCTCCTGTGTTTCCAGGATTGATGTCAGACTATTTGATCGAAAAGATTTTGTACTTTTTGTGTCCTTGTGAAGCACCTGCGCTGACCAGCTTCTTTGATGGAATTGATGGAATTCGGTCCGTAAAGAAATTGCGCTTATCTGTGGCGTCACAATGTCAGTCGTTATGCGTGCTCCAATGTGCTTTGGTAATCAAAGCTACCATTTCAATCTATCTATTGTGTCCCTTTTTTCATGCCCTTCTTATACTTCTGGACTGTGCTAGTGCGTCTTACTCATACATACATACATACATAATTGGTCATTACAATCCTTCAGCCAGGATTACGACGTAGCCTCTCACACCACTTAAGTTGTGTGTGTTAATTTTATACATGAGTGGTAGGACCTACAGTTTACAGTCGACTCCAAACGACAGATTTTTTGAGAAACTTTTCATGACAATTTTATTTTCTCTTAGAGTTTTTGCAAGAAATCTGCTGAAAAGAAGTTGCCGAAGGAATATTTTTACGAATTTTTGTTTTGATGTCTGACGTGAGGTTTGAACCATGGCCTTACGTCTAATAAACTAACATACTACATACTAGGCTACGACGACATCTAATGTATGGGAAAATTCCATCCCGTAGCTCTGATATCAGAAAGCTCAATTGAGCACGCATAGCGGCCCGTTGTAATGCCACGGGTAAACGCAGTCCCTGTACTGACCAAGTTCCACCAAAATCAAGGAAGGGGAAGGAGTTGGTCAGCGCAAGGGCTGCACATCAAAAGCACGACTACCCTACACTGGAAAACCAGCCAGAAAGTTTGATGAACGAAGCTATATTCTTGATATCAATAGATGATAGCTACGTCAAGCTGACAAGAAATGGAGAGCTAAATAACATATACCTACACCTAGCAAGAGACGGGCACTTACAAAGAAAGTGGATAACAGTCTCCTCTTCCTCAGCGGATCTGCCTCCTCGGCAACCTGGGGTTTTATTTGGTATTCAACACATGTTTAATCTTCTCCGCGATAGAGATGTAAACTTTCTATTTTAATTGCTAAAATTAATGGACCAACTTTGTAGCTGCATAATGCTATCGTCCTGTCTTACTGGGAGCTGTATTCGCAGAACCATAATGATACTTTTAATTCGATATTCGTATGGTGCTATACTCTTTCCCGTATAATATTATTACTCTTCGAGAGGGTCTTACAGCATCATTTTCTGCTGGAACATGAAGAATTCCTTTCTTCCTTTTTGTTTCATTTATTTTCAGTTACACTGTACTTCTACATAAGCAAACTTTTGATAACTTTATACCGTGTTTTGGACCCCAAAAAAATAAGGGCACGGTGATGTATGTATGGGTACGTGTAAGAGATAGAGACAGGGAGAGAGAGAGAGCGAGAGCGAGAGAAAGTGTCAACATAACAAACTATGTGTGCGTGCATGTGCCTCTCGGTATAATGGGGTTTTTTTTTGAAAATCTAAAGCTTTGCACTTGTTACACATGTTGACCACATACATATAACAAGAGCATGCAGTGTATGGAAAAAAAAGAAACTCACACACAGTATAGTAATGACGAAGGCAACAACAACAACGCACAGTATACAAATCTAAAGCATAAAAACAACAAAAACAATAACAACTACAAATACAAAAAAGAGAAAGAAAAAAGGAAAATAAACTGTAATAAATTGGAGAGATCTGCCGTTTTAAATTTAAAACATACTCCAAACACATACTAATACACACACATATATACATACATATATACGTATATAGGCACTGCTTTATAAACCGTTATGGTTAGTGTAATATAGTGTATGAGAGAAAGAGTGAGTGAGAGTGTGAGAGAGAACTGTTGAGAGTTGAGTTTTGTTTACAGTAATAATAAATGCTTGCTTAAGTATTATCTATGTACGTATGTATGTAAGCTGGTGTGTGTATATGTAGATTTCATTTTGAAGTGCATATAAATCTAGCACACTCATTCCGTCTATCTATCTATCTAACTAACTGACTGTCTGTTTGTGTGCCTGTCTATGTGTTACTGTGTTACGTTCTGTATGTCATTAGTTTTTGGCTTATTGTTGTTATTGTCATGTCACGTTTATCACTTGACAAATGCATCTCTTACAACCATAACAAGGCTTGTTAGTGTCAGCAAAAGCAGCAGCAGCAGCAGCAGCAACAGCAATAACAACAACAGTTGCCATCATCATTATTATCCTCAAAATCATTTTTAAAGAGCAATACTTCTCCCATTTAAATTCAGAAAAAGGGAGACAAAAATTTTGTTGTTTTTTTGTTGTTGTTGTCCTATACTCCTCTATTGAACTGTAAGCCTGTTAATTGCAAGTATATTTTCCAACTTACGATTGATGTCTTTGGTGAACACCAGACATTATTTAGAAAAACTCTTCCAAAATTAATTGGAATTTGAAATTGAAATTAAACAATAATTAATGAGCGATCAAAAAGAGTTTAAAATTGTATGCGTGTTGCTTACACGTTTTAAACGCCTTAAGATAGACTTTGATTTTAAGGCCTATTTTTAATGCCTTTAAATATCTTTTTTTTCTTTTGATTTTTTGGGGATTTTCTTTTAAAAATTCGTTATTAATTGGTCTTAAAAAATTAAGAAAGAAATCAAATTAATGGTTGTAGTTTTTATACCTGCCTGAAAGTATTATTTTTTTGCTGGCCTTTACAGCAAAAATGTGTCTGGAATTTGAAATTTAATTCTTTTCTAGGCAGTAAATCATCAATTTGTATATATTGAAATGCATGTGTGTTTGTTTGTTTGTTTAACAACCATAGGTTAGGTTAGGTTAGGTTAGAGGACGTGTACTTGTCAATTAAGACAAGTACAGTACCCGGGGGTCGAATTGACCCATTGTACAACGTCCTAGTTTCTCACACCACTTATGTTGCGTGTGTTAATTTTATACATGAGCGGTGGGACCTACAGTTTAAAGTCGACTCCGAACGACAGATTTTTTAGAAACTTTTCATGGAAATTTAATTAACTCTCAGAGTTTCTGCCAGAAATCTGCTGATAGGAAGTCGCCGAAGAAATACTTTTTGTATATTGTCTTGATGTCTGACCTGGGGCTCGAACCCTGGCTTTACGTCTAATAAGCCATCACACTACCAACTAGACTACGACGACTTGTACAACAACCATAGCTATTCACAAAATTTTAAAAAATTGTGGGAAAATTTTGTTTTCGGTGTAAGGAACATATTGCCGAAGAGTGGGGCACTCAAAAAAACAATATATTGTACCGATTTCTCCTTTTAGTCGGTCTAGCAGCTACAACTATAGACATAATAGGGGTAACCTATGCGTTCTGTCTGTTTGAAGCCTAATAGCTTCTCTCCGGAAGTTCAAGTGAGTTTTGCTTCTCCCAGTGTCAGCAAACATTTGAGATTTCATGTATTATTTTCGTTAAGGCTGCTAAAATATGCTACAGCAAGGGATGATACGCATACATACGTACAGAATTGGTCATTACAACCCTTCAGTCAGGATTACGACCTATTTTCTCACACGATCCATGTTATGTGGTGTTAATTTTATACACCAATGGCGGGACCTACAGTTTAAAAGTCGACTCCGAACGACAGATGTTTTTTGAGAAACTTTTCATGGCAATTTTATTTCGCTCTCAAAGTTTTTGCAAGAAATCTGCTGAGAAGGCAGTCACCGAAGAAATATTTTTCTCGTATTCCGTTTTGTTGGAGCAGATGTCTGACCTAAGGTTTGAACCGCGGCCCCATGTCTAATATAAGCCAAAACACTACCTATGGCGAGTTCTACTATAACAATAATAGTAATAATATGCTCCAGTAATAATGCCCGTTTGAAGCCGAACAGGTTCTCTCCGGAAAGTTTAAGAGAGTTTTGCTTCTCCCAGTGGCAGAAAAGATCTGGGGATTAATGTATTATTTTCCTTAACACTGCTAAAAAGCTACACCAAGGGACGATGCCATAGTATCATGGTTCAAGATTAATTCCTTGGATAACCGAATGACTTGAGACACATGCTCATGTAGAGAATGAATGCGGCCAGGAAGATACAACACTTTGTTCGTACAAAGCCTACGTAGACATTATTAGCCGTTGCTGTGTGATTTAATACTAATATATTAGTGGCTTTATGAATGGCGCTTGGAAAATAATTCAGGCATCAGGGGAGAGAGGCCAACTGTGAAAATAAACGTTTATTAGAGTAAGTAATCGGTCCAGTATCCTGAGAATTACATCGTCCCAAAGGACATTTTCCGCAGATAAATCGTCTTTTCTTCACATTTGATGTACTTAAGTGGTTAAATTCCACGACGTTTTGTCTAGTCAACGACAAAAGGTCAGTCAGCAATGATACCATAAGTTATCACTCACTGAAAGACTAAATTTTCCCCTAATAAGCAGCACAACACTATCAGCTGTGAACGTCACTGCCTTAGATTCTTTCATTGCGATGAAGGAGACCAAAGTCTTAATCGGTGCAGAATGTTAGTGAGCCTGGGTTCTCTCGATTTCTTCATTGCAACGAAGGAGACCAGTCTTAATCAGTGCAGGATGCTAGTGAGCCTGGATTCTCTGGATTCATTCATTGCAATGAAGGAGACCAAACTCATAATCGCTGCAGGATACTAGTGAGCCTGGATTGTCTGGATTCTTTCATTGCAATGAAAGAGACCAAAGTCTTAATCGGTGCAGGATGCTAGTGAGTCTGGATTCTCTGGATTCTTTCATTGCGATGAAAGGAGACCAAATTCTTAATCGCTGTAAGATGACCCGTCTTCTCATTTTCTATGAATTTTAACCTATCAATGGGCCTCTATTTCAGTACTACGTATCGAGCTATCCGTGAGGACGACTAAAGCGTAATTTTGTTGATGGCGATTGACGAAATCTTTGAAATTGCAGACGTACACATAACAGTTTCTCTATGACAAATACGTAATTAGAATAATGAGATACGTTGCATTTCATGAGATTCAGACCAGATCTTTTCCGATTTTACTCCGATGTCCATCTGGATGTTTGGATTTCAGCCTCCATTTGATGAACTACAAGCAGCCTTCATCAAGCGGAATCAAATGCGTATTGCGCAGCTCTTGTGCATATGAAACCGTACTTAAGTAAGCGCAGATTGCCGGGCTTTTATCCTGTTTGCAAAGTGGTAAAGAAAAGGATTCTCTCCTCTTTTTTTTCTACCACCTTTTTAATATTCTATCATGGTTTTCTATAAATTTTCTAACCTTTTTCCAACCAATAATTTCCCTTTCTTTATCAAAAAACAGCTTAAAATCATTAATTGCTTGCGTTTGGCACAATTTCTCATCATCATCATCAGTATGTTCTGAGGTTTCCCTTCCTTTACCCTTTTCAGCAAAGTTAAGAAATTGTGACAAAAACTTACAAGGAAAAGGTAAAGCCTGACAAATTATTAATGCCTGGTCAAAATATTATTCTTCTTTCGTTAATTTGTCTAATTTGGTTAAAATTTTGACAATTTTTTTCTCGGTTTTGTAACTGACAGAGTGGGGTGGGGGTAGGGGTAGGAGGTTGTAATTTGTGCATAAATTAATGAATTATTGTTAAAGAAACAAGAAGAAGAAAAAAAAGATTCATTATTTTATGTTAATTTTTCTAATGACCACAATTATCTTTAAATTGCAGCCTAAAATAAGACTATGTGGACTTAAATGTATTCTGACGTAAAATGAATCATTTTACCACCGGGGGTGGGTTTATTTATTTACAAGCAAGTTTGCTTTTTTAAATAAGGATTTTTGAGAAATTTAAAAACCATTTCAATATGAAAGTGGTTCACATACTAGATGATCTGGAATAGTCCCCCCTTCAATGGTTGCAATAAATTTATTTGACTTAAAATTTTATTAAGGTTTCAGAAACTCACCAAACTATTATTTCACAATATGAGATCAGTATTGATAGAGACACTTACCTGAAATATAGAAAAAAAGAAAAATTAAAAGATTATTACGATATTGTCTTCAAAAGTAAATCGTTTTAATATAAAACATTTGAATCATAAATTTCCAAATGTGGTACATATTTTTCATTTGAATTTGAATAGCTTACAGTGGGTAGCAAAAGTGAGCAGAAATGGTTTTAACTGCTAAATTTTTTGATTCGTTTAATTATTCAAAGGTTTACGGTAATAGGGATGATCTGATCATTATGGTATCCGGTCTTGAGTCATACACTCTCTCCTTGAGGTGCCAGCAGGCCCAAAAGATTACAACTGCATTGTGCTCATCGTGTGGTTTAAGGGTCAATCCTTATAAAATGGAATTGATGCTTTTTATCAGGCGTTATATCGCGAAATGCTTATTTCGAACTCAACGATCCTTAATTAGACTCAAATTTCCTTACCTCTGACATGTTACGGATGGTATGTGCTCTGACTGGTTAATATCAGCTCGGTTTATAAGGAGGTACAAGAGGTTTTGCGCAATATTGCTAGACTCTGCTTGACATGTATGGAAGAGAAGAGGACAGACTCACTTTGATTATTACATCGAATGGAATCCATCGCACTATAACGTCAGAACTAACGAGCTCCTGTCCTTTTAGCAGGCATGTTAAAAGACTTGGCATTCCGACAAACTTTGAGAAGGAAGAAAATATTGTCTTTCAGCTCATACTTCAGTGCCCTGCTCTTGTCAAACTGACGGAGGATCAGCAGCTATAAGTTTGAGGAGAAAGAAGACACTGCCTTTCACCTCATACTTCAGTGTCCTGCTCTTGTCAAACTGACGGAGGGTCAGCAGCTGTAAGTTTGAGCAGGAAGGATAGACTGTCTTGCAACTCAAGCTTCAGTGCTGCTCTTGTCCAGCTAAAAGAGGGTTTTTGACCTCTCATTTTCTGATATACTTGAACTAGCTTTCTAACAAGCTGTAAGATTTGTTTTGCCCTCAAGTTGATTTTGCCTACGAAGGTGCCATAGTCTAGTAGGTAGGCTTATTAGACGTGAGGTCACGGTTCAAACCTCAGGTCAGACATCTTCAACAAAACGAAATATGAACAAAATATTTCTTCGCCGACTTTCTCCCTTCCTAAAAGGGGTAGGCTGTCACCTTATCTAACCTAGCCTAAGACGTAACTAGTCGGAAAACATATACCGAAAAGCTCAAGAGTAAATATTTATGTGAAGGCTTTGAAAGGCCAGCTGAGCTGGCTTTGAAAGAACATATTTGTAGATTACTTTTAGTCTGATTGGGTGAGAGATTGCTAAGTATCATTCGATTCTAATGATGCTACTCGCAATAATGTTGCAGTTGGATGTACCAAAAATCACAATATGCTTTGGAAACAAAGACAAAACGAAGGCCTGTGAGTTCACCAATAGGCTTGCTCATTGGAATTATTGAGGAAAAGTTCGATTCACATAAGAATCGGGCATAGAGATGTGAGATCAGACTGTGTATATGATCGCAAGAGTTTTATGTTAATTTCTACAGGACACTACAGACTATTCCGAATTTTCTTATTAGCACACAGTTTTATATTATAATTCCCGTTCATTTGTAATATTTTCTTACTTTATTAACCCTTACCGCGACACTATTAGATTGGGAGGAGCATATGTTGCAAGAATATCATTAATATCTCTGCATACAACATGAACACAACTTTTTGTATAAAATGAAAAGCCGGGAGTAGAAGAGTTTAAATTGCTTCTTATTATATGATTAATACACGTTTTTTTTGTGTGTTCTTAAACGCCTAAAGGCAGACTTTGATTTTAAGGCCTCTTTATAATTTCCTCTACGAAATTGCTTTTGTTTTGATTTTCTTCACGAAAAAGGAAAAGAAGTTTAATTAAACCAAAAAAGGAAAAAATTTCGTGGAAGAAAACTTAAAAGACTTTGAAATTATTGAGTCTTTTATGTTATGCATGCCAAAAAGGTATGTATAATAATTTGGCGTAAACCTTTAAAAACGTGTGACAGGAATTTTAAAATTCCTTCAAAGAGGCCGTAAATCATCACTTTAGAAGAATGTTGAGAAGTATTTAAAATACTCTGTCAGTGTGTCGTTTTTTCTTTTCATCCGAAACAGCTTAAAATCATTAACTGCCTTCATTAGCACAATTTTTCATCATCAGTATGTGCCGCCATTCTGCTTCATTACGCTCCTCCTTTTTCAACAAAATTACTGGTATTTAGAAACAAATTTAAATGAAGAAATGCCGTGCCTGTTCTAAACGTCTGCAAACGAAATAAGATATTCTTTGTTACCCTTTCTCACACTGGGTGTTCATGTAATTGTGGGTACAAATTGTCAAATTGTGATTTCTTGCTAATATGGAACGCAATCGAATCATTTATGGGACGAACGTTTACAGCCAATGCAACAAAACCTAGTGACTGACGTTTGAACAGCTCAACTTCGGAGTTATTACCGATCAGAGGTCAGCAATGAGTATTCAAAACGATAACTAGATTCGAATCATACTTATAATTTCTGATACTTATACGCATTCATACTTATTTTAATGTCATACTCATACTACTCATACTCAAAGTTTGAAATACTCATGGTACTCATACTTAACAATACGCATGATGTTATTGATTTCGACTCTCCATGACTCATCGTATACACGAATCACAAAATAAGTATCGAATAAAATCGAATCACTCGAATCATTTATGAGTATTATAAGTATTTTTCTAAATTTATGAATCTGAATAAGTAGGCGAATGAATCAAACACATTTCGAATGTTATGAGTTTGATGTCAACGTTGTACTCATACTCATTGCAACTTGTACTTATAAATCAATGTTGTACTGAGTACGAATGCATCAGAGTAGTTGGATTTCAATACTGTTGACTCACTCACTCCTGTCCTATTATGGACAGGATGTAACTGCCTTCGATAAAAGTTAAAGAGTGGATTACTGGTTGTGTTTTAAATATAAATCATTGCAGTCATCTGTAGTCTTTCTTGGCCTATAAAGACTTGACAACGTAAATCTTAATGATTTCGAGACTACGCAGGTTCCAAAACTTGTTTTGATTAGACAGCCTAGATGGAATGGCTCTTCTTTAAATTTACGAGTGTTAGTGTGTTAGCAAGGAAATGGTGTTGAAAGTCAGAGTTAAATCAACGTATCTTCATAGCAATGTTGACCTATGGAAGCCTGTTATGGCAGAATTACTTGGAAAAGATAATGACCCAGAAATTAATTTTATTTTTGTCGTGAAAATGTGCCTTAGTACTATAACCATACAATCTATTATACCCCCGTTTAACTTTAAAGGGTGTCCCTATAATGTTTCCACCAAGCCTATTGCCCTGATGATGCTGCTCGTTGTTAACGATGACACTACGCTGCCTAGCGTCTGATATGCGCCCTTTTGGAATTGATTGGATGAGAGATTGCTAAGTATCATTAAAATCTGATGATCCTATTATACCCCCATTTAACTTTAAAGGGCGTCCCTATAATGTTTCCACCAAGCCTATTGCCCTGAAGATGCTGCTCCCTGTTAACGATGGAACTAACCTGCCTAGCGTCTGATATGCGTTCTTTTGGAATGCATTAAAGCCGCTTTAATTCTAAGAATGTGTTGCAAGGACTTATCCTCACCACCAGAGAATCCTTACCTCGAAACAACTACCATTCTGAATAAATGTACCATGAATTAGATATCTCCGCCCCTTCTGTGTACTCATTATTATCGAGAATTCCCATATGAATCCACGCTGTGATTCAGCAGAGAGTAAGCTTTTATTTTTCCTACTTATCTGATTTAGCTTTTCTAACCAGTCTTTTCCAAGAGGTCGAGGCATGGACACACTATTAAGCACTGATGCAGCAGCCTTTAGAGTATTCGAGAGAAGAGTCCTACGTAAGATCTTCAGTCTAGTGCGAGTTGGCAATGATTTCCGCAACCGATCCAACAGTGAGCTGTATGAGCTCCTCAACGACAGGGACGTTGTGCATCGTATTAACATCCAGCCGCTGTGCTGGCGCGGCCACGGCGTTAGCATAGAGGAGGATGCTCCGACGAGATGGGTATTTAATGCAGGGATTTGCGGAAGTTAGCGTAGAGGAGGACATGGTTTGCTTTAGAATCACCAAATCGAGGAAGCTCTGTCATTGATTGGTGTGACTAACTGTCGAAGGCGCGCAAACATCAAAGGCGCCTGGAAGGATGTGTTAAGGCAGGCCTAAATCCGTTAATCGGGTTGTTAATGGCCACTTAAGTAATTAAGTAAGTCTTAGACTATGTACTGCCCTAGGAGTATTCGGGAGAAAAGTCCTAGATCTTGGGTCCAGTGCGAGTTGGCGATGATTTCCACAACCGATCCCACAGTGAGCTGTATGAGCTTCTCAACGACAGGGACGTTGTGCATCCTATTAACATCCAGCGGCTGTGCTGGCTCGGCCATGTTGTTTGCATAGAGGATGCTCCGACGAAACGGATATTTGATGCAGGGATTTGCGTAAGTCGGCAAAAAGGAGGACTTTGTTTTGCTTTAGAAGGACCAAATCAAGGAAGCAATGCCATTGATTGGTGTCACCACCTGGCGTAGGCCCGCAGAAGCAAAAGCAGGATGTGTTAAGGCAGGTCGAAATCCGTTAATCGTTAATGTTAATGACCAATTAAATAATTATGTATGTAAATAGTGCCACACTATTTTCGATTTTAACCCATAAAAGCCCAGTGCTCGAATTGCAAACTGACTGTCAGACAGTCCTGCTGTGTCCTGTCTTTTATATCTCCTATCCAAGTTAAATTGAGTACATCTTTCAATGGCATAGAAGTCGCCGTAGTGTAGTAGGTAGTGTGTTGGCTTATTAGACGCAAAGCCAGGGTTCGAGCCCAGGCCAGACATCAAAAACAAAAATACAAAAAGTATTTTTCGGCGACTTCCTCTCAACAGATTTCTGGCAAAAATTCTGAGATTAAATAAAATTGCCATGAAAAACTTTCGCAAAAAATTTGTCGTTCGGAGTTGACATTAAACTGTAGGTCCCACCACTCAGGTATACATTAACACACACAACATAAGTGGTGTGAGGAACTAGGACTTTGTACAATGGGTCAATGGACAAATACATGTCCTCTAACCTAACCTAACCTAACCTTCTCAAATATCTGTCGTTTGGGATCGACTTTAAACTGTAGGTCCCACTACTCATACCACTAACACACACAAAAAAATACGAGAATTGTGAAAATATATATCAAATTACAATAACAACTAAATGAAAAGACCTTAAAATACAAAGAAAGCAATTACAAGCAATAACAAATCAACAATAACGTTCTGGAAGTTGCCAGATTAAAAATAAATGAAGTAGAAATAGAGAAAATGTAACATTGACAGTGAGTTGCAGAAATATGCGAAGACAAACTCACTTCTTTTGATATAAACTTGAATAAGCTTGATCCTTTTTGTAGTAAAAGTAGCGTTTGAATAAAAAAAATTGTTTTACGTAGAGTTTCCTATATTTGAATTCAAATAAAAAGCAATCGTGTATGGAATACTTGAACAAATTTTTTAGTTCGTTTGAAAGACAGACCTACTGATGCCGTTGTGTGAATATTACATCGTTCATATGTCTGCAGGGGCTTGTTTGGGTGAAGAACATCGGTAGTCCACAATAATCCATGACTCTGACTAATAGTTTAGGCTGCATTTAATCGATGGCATGGCTCATGACTTTGAGGCTCATTTGCATTACTCTGCGACTTAAGAAAACCTCATAAGGAAAAGTCTAACGGCGGTCAAATCACACGATCTCGGTAGCCAGTTCGCATCACGTTCACTTGAGATGGTCATGCTCTCAAATCGGCGCCATTCTCGGGTGGTGTATCAATAGCATGAGCAGTGTGGCAAGTAGCATAAACCTATTAAAACCAAATGTCGTTGATGTCCAGATCATGAAATTCTGACCAAAAAAAAAAAAAAAAAATGGCAATCATCGATCTAAAGTTTTCACCTTTAACAATGATAGCCTGGCCAACGCCGTTCTCAAAGAAATCCACAGCAAACTGTAACCTCTTTGGAATGCATTGCATGCCCAGGTCAGGCATGACCAACTGAAAGAAATATCAAAAAATATTTCTTCGGCGACTTACTCTCAGCAGATTTCTGGCAAAAACTCTGAGTGTAAAAATAAAATTGCCATTAAAAGTTTCTCAAAAATCTGTTGTTCGGAGTCGACTTTAAACTGTAGGTCCCACCACACCACAATGTATACAGAAATTAACGCACACAACATAAGTTGTGTGTGAGAAGCTAGGTCGTAATCCTGACTAAAGGGTTGTAATGACCAATTATGTATGTATCCAAGTTAAATTGAGTACATCTTTCGATGGCAATGACCTCCACTTACAAGGTAAGAAAGTTGTTTCATTCATTGTGGTTACAATATACCGCAGCATTGAAAAACATCTACTCGTGCTTACCTATTTACAACAGAATATAATCACAAAAGGCATAAAGTCCATAGCACTGATCTTTAAAATGAAATGCCATTTTTAATCACCACCAACCAAGTACAGTCCAAGCCATAAAGTATGCCCAGTTGTTATAGTCCTTTCGTTAGTAAACTACTCACAGGCAATTTAAATAGGACTCAACTCTTCAGGATTTCACCGTCTTTTCATACTCATTGTATCATTCGTTTCGTTTAATTTTATTCTTCTTGCAGAGAAATATCTGGAAAAGCTTATCTTGGCAGCATGCATGCATTAAAACGGTCATTAAAAAACAAATGTTTTGAAATTGTCGTCGAGCAATTAAAATAAGCTCACATACACACACCCACCTACATATATGTATGCGCGTGTGTGCTTATCCTTGTTGTTATTATTGTTGCCATGCCTTTGTTAAATCAAAAGCTGTCATATAAACAAAATAAATTTTAAAACTAAAGTTTATACTCAATAAAAGAGTCTCTCTGTCTCACTCTCTCTCTCTCTCGTTATCTCTCTATATCCTGCCTCTTTGTAGTTTAAAGTTAAAGTGAGTATGTTTACCTCAATACATTGCTCTATATGAGGTGGAAATAAAGCTGTACATGTGTATGTGTGTGTGTGTATAAAAAAGCATTTATGTTAAAAACACATCCATATTGTATTGCGTTGCCCAGGGCAATTCTTTTTAACTTTTGATAATATTGGATAATAAAATACATCACATACACACGTGCAAACAAACAAACAAACAATCTTAAGCTTCCGCTTTCTCTCTCTCTGTCTTTCACTCTTTAGCTGTCTTTGTGTTTCTGTAACTGATGCTGCTCCTGCTGCTTTTTTTTGCAAATAAAAATAACGTACAGTCAAGAACAAGAACAACAGCACAATCAGCTCGTAAATCCCAGATTTCTCAGAGAGATTCATAGAGAAAATTTTAAGCGTAAAATACAAAGAAAAAAACGATAAAAAAAGTAAAGTAAAGTAAAGGATAAAAGCAGTTTACAAGTGGCAAAAGGGAGTTTTGTTTGCTTTGCTTTGCTACATTTTAAATTCACTACTCTTTTCTGCCAAAGACAAAGAAAGTTTTAAATATTACGCTACTAAAGAGGAGGAAATAGTTTGAGGAACTACAAGTGGAAGAAGTACAAACCAAATATAGAATGGATGAGGATCAAGTCTGAATGTTTACAAAAAGCTTCCGAAATTTCTTACGATTTAAAGATCATTAGAGCTCATCTTTTCTTCTTCTGACTGTAAAAAAATGTAAATCTTCCTTGCAAACACTAGAGGCTTCTCATTCCACCCCAACATAATTCTTCTAGAAGTCCCTCTAGAAGAATAATTCATTCAAATTCAAGTGAAAGCGAAAACATTTTCAACACAGTTTTCATATTTTAAAAATTAAGAGGGAACCCTTTCATATAATCAATTCAAAAGTCTTAACGCTACGCAATAAGTCGAGCGCAAGATTTGAGCTTTGGCTCTATTGGGGCGTGGTGATAGACAGAGTATGCAGGCAGTTATTCTTTCTAAATACATTCCAACGACGACATTCTTTGCTTTACCCCTAAATGTTGAAGCAGAGGGTTTAGTTGGTGACAATAAGGCTCAATGCTGTCGAATCCTGGGCCAAGCTGGATTATGGAGGAGGTCAAGTAATGGAAATTTATGAAAACATTTGGATTGACTAGAAAGATACAGAGGGGTTTGTCAGTGGACATACAGGGTTCTGACAATAGATGTGCGAACAGGCAGCCCTAATATTGCAGTATTTTCTAGGTGGAAAACAAGGCCACGTTAAAAGACTAACACTGGTTATTAAGTAATAAGATTTTTCTCAAAATTTATTAGGACAAGCAGCAGGCTACACTAACTAATGAACATGACCACGATGATATGCCTCTTCGCCTAAGAATTTAATTCTTCAAGGATGGTTTGTGTGATGTTTCCAGGGCAAATGGATATTGTCTGAAGTCTGACCATAGCTGATACAGAGTTCACAATCTTAGGTATATTACATGGTATAAGCGTATCTATCGGCTAAAATAAATGATTATGAGGATATGCAATATTGTGATATTGTGAAGTCGCCGTAGTCTAGTAGGTAGTATGTTGGTTTATTAGGCGTAAAGCCAGGGTTCGAGACCCAGGCCAGACATCAAAATAAAATACAAAAAATATTTCTTCGGCGACTTCCTCTCAGCAGATTTCTGGCAAAAACTCTGAGAGTAAATAAAATTGCCATGAAAAAGTTTCTCAAAAATCTGTCGTTCGGAGTCGACTTTAAACTGTAGGTCCCACCACACATGTATAAAAATTAACACACACAACATAAGTGGTGTGAGAAACTAGGACGTTTGTACAATGGGTCAATTCGACCTCCGGGTACTGTACTTGGCTTAATTGACAAGTACACGTGCTCTAACCTAACCTAACCTATGCAATATTGCAGGCCTCTGCTGGACTGTTGTGGATAAGAAGTATTCCTTCCTTCCATCACACTATGGAAGTTCTTACATATATTACACTGCCCTACTTACCGGCATGCTAATGAACTCGGCGGTTTCTCAAATGACTTCTGCAAGAACTATATACCTGACGAGAGGAAATAGAAGGGGAATAGAAGTGACAGTGCATACATTGTGATGATGCTTATGCGGACGTGAAGATTAAGAGGGTGATTGTCGATATTCAACCTGAATACTGAAATTCACTATTTCACTTGCTCCAGTAGGCAAATTTCATCAAATAGCAGCAATCCCCACACAATTGCCCTGTTGACATCGTGGGCATGAAAGATAATGTCTAGAACTACATTAAAGATAAATGGTAATGGGACACAGGTCTGTCAAACAGATATAGTATACAAATCGTATCATTTAACGCAGCCATTTTAAATGTTGAATCCTAAAAGAGGCGTTCTCAACATGGTTTTTAGTTTATCGAAGACCTGCTCAATGTTTATATTTGACCCACTCATTGTTTCACAATAGCTCTAGGTTGCAATAGAGTCGACAGCTTGTTGCTTCCTTAAAGTTGATATCTAAGATCCTTTTGGAAATTATTTCGGTTACTAGCATATTAATTACGCATAGCAGAGCAATGCCATGCCAGTTATTTGAGTCTGTGACATCGTCTTTTTGCTGGTATGTTACTATTACACCCTCAGTCAGCTCATAATGAGAATGTTCGAACGACTATCGATTGTTAAGCGATTCATAGTCGTAAATGGTAAACCTTTTACTAAATGCGTTACAATTTACGTTACGTTACGACAGCCTTTCCAGACTGGCATCACTATCCACTGCATGGTTAATCTGATAACGGTAAACTTTTCTGTCAGCAATAGCTCGCCTCACAGACAGTTTTATCGTAAGTTTATTACTCTTTCATGTAGCGTATCACAGAATCCTTTTTAACCGAACTGTGACATTCTGACTTTATTTTATTTTTATTTTCTTGATTTCTTTTGATTTTTTTTGTGCCTTTTTTAATAACTTAACCAGAATGAGAAAATTGCAAGCAGCAGTTGCTTGCCTTCTTTTCTGCTTTTTATTTATTATTGTCAGTCATCATTCAGTCATTCAAGATTGAAGATTCATTTCAATTTTCATTCCTCTCCAGCCAGCAGTTCTCAGTTCAGTTCAGTTCAGTTCTGCCAAGCCCTCTCAGTTCAGCTTATGTTGCCATGGCAAATTATCCACACTTGTTGTAATAAAAGCCAGCATTTTTAAAAACAGCCAACTGGGAAAGCAATGAAAATGAATGAATGAATGAAAAATAAAAAAGAGGACTGCATTATCCTTAGCACACAAATACACACACTCGTACATGCACACGTACATATTTCTTTTGCCTCTAAATTAGTGGTTTATGCCCTGTTTTGGTAAGAAAAATAAGTACTTAACTGCGCATTTATTACGAGTGGGATTTTACTTACGTTTTAACCCCAGCAATAAACTCCAATAATAGGGAGAGAGAAACAAAAACGTTCATAAAAGAAATTTAATTTTAAATTTTAAATTTTTTGTACAAAAAATTCATTCAAAAACTGTTTCATGCTTTTATTTAAATGACACGTGTTTTAATAAAATACACAAAAAAAAGAAATTCTTAGAATACAATTTCTTTGTGATTTTATGCCTGGTAACCATGGTATGTACGCCCACCTACAAACGAAATTAAATCTAGAAAATGGACAATGATTTGCTAAACAATTTTAGTAAAAATTTTTTTCTAGCATTCACCCTGGGACGTCTGTTCTTATGGATGGGTGGGTGGTTGTATGATGGTCAAGATAATTGACAAATAAACATGAGATTTTTGTTATTTTCTTAATAAGACTTCATTCAATTGCTTGGAGAAAGAGAAAAAAACAAAAAAACTTCATAATCATTTTAATTTGATGCTATTAGGGGGGTACATAATACCATAGGTTTGGCTAATTTACGCCTTAACTGATGGAGGGGTTATTCAACGACGAAAATGTCATACAATCACTTTTAATTCCAACGAGTGTCAGTATGCATACCGAGGGTTTAGTCGCCGTGGTATAGTAGGTAGTATATTGGCTTATTAGACATGACGCCTCGGTTTAATCCACAGGCCAGACATCGCCAACAAAATGAAATCTGAAGAAATATTTCTACTGCGACTGTCTCTCAGCAGATTTGTGACAAAAACTCTAGTCATTACAGCCCTTCGGTCAGGATTACGACTTATTTTCTCACCCCACTTATGTTTTCCGTGTCCTACAGTTGAAAGTCGACTCCGAGCGACAGATTTTTGAGAAACTTTTCATGGTAATTTCATTTACTCTCAGAGTTATTGCCAGAAATCTGCAGAGAGGTAATCGCCGAAGAAATATTTATTCATGCATCGTTGTGTTGAAGATGTCTGACCTGGGGTTTGAACCGTGGCTTCATGTCTAATAAGCCAACAAACTTCCCGACGGCGGTGACTACAGTTTTATAAGCGATTGCATTTAACTTGACTTATTCTTTTAAGAATTAAAACTGTTTCATCCTGATAAATATACTTCAATTTGCTTACATCATGGCAACCTAAAAATATGCTTCAAATTTTTTTTGTTTCTTAACATTCAATGAATTTACCTTCATTTGAACTGTGGACTTAGGTGTAATAAGCCAACACACTACCTACTAGACTAAGATGAAAGTAAGACTTCATTGCACAGCAAATTAGTCTACTACACCAACGTGTAATCCCGTTGGTTAGGTTGATGTCCACTAGCCACTCCAAATGCTAATACACTAGGCACGTGGTTCTTACTTTTACGCTTAGCTTAGATCCCTTTTGTATGGGGGATCGTACTGGTAATGATCCTACTGAATCACCACCATCTGCTACGCTCTAAAAATCCTCGTATATAAGCCCATCAATTAAAAATCACCATCCATTCATGAAGAAAACAATACAATACAAATCTGCTCTTTGCAGAGTGAAAATGTGATTGAGAATAAGACGAAAATAACTGCCAAATACTTACGCCAAAGACTTTTGAAGTGAATAGACTGTTTTCCTCCCTGACAAGTATAGACACAATTACCTAAAAAATGCTCAAATGATCCATTATACCTCATATTCATCGACCTTGGGAAGCCCATCTGCTATATGACATGCATTTCGCAGCAGGGCAATACCAAAGAGGCTTAGTTAGGTCACGAAACCTTCCATATTGTATACGAGAACAATAATTGGTTAATAGAATTGGTTTTTGTATTAGAGTTCCGGCACGAAAAACTGAAACTACGTGCGAAATAGCTCTTGTACACCTTTCGATTTTTTTCCCGTGGCATCACAACGGGGCGCTATGCGTGCTCAAGTGAGCTTTGTGAAATCAGCAGAGCTACCACTCAGACCTAACCTAACTATTCGATTTACAAGCGATTTTTTGTAGAAATCTGTATGATGGCATTGAATCTCGCTAAACATGTGAATCCACATGTAAGACAACATAACCATAATCTTCCCTTCAACATTAAATTGGTGTCTAAGACCGCTTTCGGATCGGTTATTGACTCACCGGTCGGAACAGAAGTGTAGTAATTAAAATCACATCGGTAAAGGTATTTAAAAATGTTTTGAATGACAAATACCACCTTCGCTCGACATGAGCAAAGTAATTTGAACCTTTTTTATGGAAGTATGGGAAACTATTTTAAAAGTCCGGCTTATCCCAATCCCTTACGGACGAAGAACTACAAGTGAATGACGAGTAGATGAGAAGGTATATTTGAAAAAAGCAAAATATTTTAATGCGGCGATGCCATGTCGAAGTAAAATTAGGTCGTAGAACGATGCAATGATGTCACATGGAACAAAAATATACTCTCCTATAAACACCATAAGGATTATGGCATGTAGGTAGGCTGTATAATAAAAAGACTCTTGATTGAGAAGTCTCTCAACTGGAACACAAATCCCCGTTAATTGTTTAACACAAAAACTTCTCTCTGTAATACCCATCAATTCGAAGGTCAATAAGAAGAAAGAAAAGGGAAAAGGAGTGCTATTTTGATACTATAATGGACCAAGGCACTACTCCTGTACTATGACATTTAAAAACATACATTCAGGCGGAAAAATAAAAATTAATCGTTGCATTTTTTAAGTAAACTATTTACTAAAGCATACTTTAAGGAGACAAATATAAAAAAAACGGAGAATATTTGCAAAGAATCTGTTTTAATCTAAACAAACAAAACCTTCTCTCTGTAATACCCATCAATTCGAAGGTCAATAAAAAGAAAGAAAAGGGAAAAGCAGTGCTATTTTGATACTATAATGGAGCAAGACTCTACTCCTGTACTATGACATTTGAAAACATATATTCAGGCGAAAAAACTAAATTAATCGTTGCATATTTTAAGTAAACTATTTACTAAAGCATACTTTAAGGAGGAAATATTAAAAACGGATAATATTTTTAAAGAATCTGTTTTAATCTAAACATTTTTAATTTTCTTATGCTTTCTCCTCTTCAACTACATACTTTGTCTTCCAAATGACATTCCATTTAAATAAGGAACAAAAACAACGAAAACTGTTATAAAATATTATAATTTTATTGGTTCTTTAAAATTTATGTTCCACTCTCTACGCTATTTATGTGCAGAGACCCAGCAAGAGAAGAAGAGAGAGGGAGAGAGAGGGAAAGAGGCCAAGAGATAATAAAAATTGCATTATTTTAATGGAATAAATACTACTGGCAGCTAAATAAGGACACATAAGGCAACAATAGCAGTAGCAACAACAACAACAACAACAACAAACATAGCCTTAAATAGTTGCAATAGATAGACAGACAGACAGACAGACAGATTGTTTTGAATTTATGACAAATGAATTGTACAAAAAAAGAGAAGGAACACAGCCCCTCCCCCTCTTACTGCATATTCCACAACAAGAAGCAGCATAATGCATATGAAATTATAAAACAAGAAGCCCATAACTGTTGTGTACAATACAAGGATTCAGGGAACAACACTAACAGCAGCAGCTAGTAGTAGTTGTGTAGTGTAGCAATACACAAAGGGATTCTTATTGTAGCAATAGCAATATAGCAACATACAGACATATATACATATGTATGTGTATATAAGCAACTACAATAACAACATTAACAATATTATGCTTTAAGCATTATAGCTGCAACAACAACTCGAGTAAAATACATAAATTTTGATGAATCTCAGCAAAAGCTTTTGAATGCTCATGCATACAAACTAAGCAGATATGAAAATCTGAAAATACAATACAAAAACAATGACAACAACAACAATAAGGTTTCATTTCGTATACATTTTGGTATGAAAAAAAAAATGTTGTTGTTTGGTTATTTTTCCGCACAGATTTTTTTCCCATTGTTGCAAGCGGTTCTAGTTTTTTTTCTTCTAAAATGTGGCAGAGGTATAGCAAGACACAAACATTGATTATATCAGCATACAAATGCTCAGTTATAAGTTGTGCCACATCATTCATTGTCTGTAAGCAGGTTATAATGTGTTCTTGTTATTGTATGGCAGCAGCAGTAGCATCATATAACAGGTATCCTTTATAATAATAACAACAACAACAACAAAAACAATAGCAATAACATTTATAGCAATGGCAACTACTAGAACTAGAACTACTACTGCCACTGCCACTACCACTTCAGGTATACTGAGTTCAACATGCATTTTCAGTGCATATTTATAGGAACTGAAAAAAAACAAAAAAAAACTGAAAAACCATAGACTGTGAATGAATGTGTGTGTATGTATGTGTTTAACTGTAGTTGAGTCTGTCTGCTGCCGTTGTGCAATAAGCAAAACAAATCCCTGCACGTAATCTAGTCTAATAATACATTTTTTTCTGTTGTTGCTGGCAAGTCTTTGTTGTTGCACATGCCAACGTTTTGTTGCAACAACCAGCCACGAAATAATTTCAAATTCATAATTCAAAAAATTCTCCAACGCTTTTTCGTTTCACTATTTTTTTCTCTTCTTCTTCTTGTTTTTTGCCTCTATAATAATGCCGCCAATGGCGCCTTCATTGCAAAACAAAATAATAACAATTGCAAGTAGCAACCAACAACAATAGCAGCAACCAGCAGCAGTAGCATTATTTTCATTATGCAGAAACGCGCGTATTTATTAAAGCTAAAATACCTCACAGGTAACTAACAGTTATGTATAGCAAAATAGCATAAAAATCTCTTCAAAATGTTAAAACAACTTTTACTTTAAATTCTTTAATTTTTATCATATATTTTCCTGCTCTTCACTGTCCCTCTTCTATAGCAGGTAAATAAATAGTTACCATTGTAGCATTTGTTGCAACTGATAAATTGCTGGGGAGTTTATGATGTACTATAGTTGTTATTGTCATAACTGTGTCTCGTCTCATATGGAATTGTATAATTTAGTTTCTGTACCGAAGACGAATGCAAAAAAAATAAGAAAATAAAAATCGAAAAATATAAATTCTTTAGATTTATTAGAAATGTCAGGTAAATTCATTGAATGTTAAGAAATAAAACAAAAAAAATTTAAAGCATATTTTTAGGTTGCATTTATGTAATCAAAGTGAAATATATTTATCAGGATGAAGCAATTATAAATCTTAAAAGAATAAATTGAAGTTAAATACAATCGCTTATAAAACTGCATATCCGCACCGCTGTCGAGTAGTGTGTTGGCTTATTAGACATGAAGCCACAGTTCAAATCCCAGGTTAGGCAACTCCAACTGAACGAAATATGAAAAAATATTTCTTCGGCAGATTTCTCTCACAGATTTCTCTCCGCAGATTTCTGACAAAAAATCGGAGAGTAAATAAAATTGCCATGAAAAGTTTCTCAAAAATCTGTCGTTTGGAGTCGACTTTAAACTGTAGGTCCCTCCGCTCATGTATAAAATTAACACGCACAACATAAGTGGTAAGAGAAACTAGGTTGCAATCCTGACTGCATGGTTGTAATGACCAATTATGTATGTATGTATGTTATGTACATATATAAAAGTCCTAATGTAGAAAATGTCTTTTTGTACGTTTTCATTCCATAATCTTAAATGCTTCACCATCAGATAAGAAACGTTGCTTAACTGACATCTTCAGATATTAGAAACTTTTTTCGATTTGCTCCGCAAACAATTGGTAATCTCGTGTGCGTTAATAGCCTGGTACTGGACATCAACGGTTGTGGTTACAACAGGACTGCACTACGAGTCACACAACTCATTCTCATATTGACCGAGTTAGAGTTTTTCGTAAGACGCAGGTCTATGCAAATAAGTAACAAACCCCAGAGGTACGCGAAGTCAACGTAAACCATATCATCGATCACATTTCGGACTCGCTTCACCATAAGAAGAAATATATATGTATGTATGCTGTACGAGCGATTTAAGGGCATGGTTGTATCATAAGAAGATGATATGAACTAGCCATCAAGATATCATGATTTGACCCTGCTATACTTTTCCTTGTGGGGTTTTCTTCTTTCGATTAAGTAACAGAAGCCCATAGGTCCGCAAATTGAATATGCTCCATCCTGAGAAGCCGTTGTGGACTTTTCAACGCTATTATATACCACGCATACAGGCATAAGAAGGTCTTTCGATGATATATTATAACACAACGTTAGGTGCTATCTCCAACTTGTTTTCTATCATTATGACTTGGCTTCGTTGTGGGGTCGTTACTTTACAACGAAATGTGACAGAGGGGAATAATGGAACATGTTGTCAAAAATCTCATAACCTTACGTAGTCTTCGCCTTTCTAGCAGAGCATATACATTCGTGTTTGATTAGCAAGTGTAGCACACAATGCTTTACGGAGAAAATAAGTTCTTCTGCGTTACTAATAGTAAATGGAAAGCTGTTAGTGTTTTCTGACGCTAACCACCTAAGTGGATGCAAATCTGAGATTCATAAATACTGTTTATACTTTAGGGCGGACATTGGTGGCGAAGCTATCTATACCTATGGCTTAATTGTGCCAATACGAGAAAAAAATCTACAGATTTCTTCTGAGTAACCTCAATATGTTTAACACTTGAAAGCGGTATATCGAAAGCTTCAGTTACATAAGATATTCTACAGAAAGACTATAGAAGACGTAGGTAATTAAAACTTTTAAGATAACATTACAATGATCTTGGAACCCTATTTAGTAGTTATAAAATATGACATGGAAATTGAGAATCAACTTTTCGACGAACGACGCGCATTTTCGCAACGGTCGTTTAATGTTAAAATCAAAATTATCTTGCCAAACCTCATTGCAGTACTATTGTGTGATTGCGAACCCTGAAGACCCATAGCGTGTGGCCATACGCATTCCAAACACCTTGTAAACTTCTTATATGATCCCAGAGATAATGCAATGCAATGTATCCAGAGAGAAATACTCTTATCATAATACTGTTATCATTTTCATTTATAGTTTCTCATACTTTAATTGCATGAGCAAATTAAAATTCCCATTTCGTCTACTAATTGTCCCCCAAATATCAATTAAACTCAGAAATAAAAACTGAGAAAAAAACAACACCAAACGGCAACTACTTTTAATTTGTCACACCAGACCGAAACTATACAAAAGAGAAATGAAGACAAAAATAAAAAAAATAAAATAAAAGGAAAGCGAACTTTATTAAATGCTTTAAAAACTTTCAACTCTTTGGAGAGTATAATCGTATGTCTGGCTTTGCAAAGGAAATAAACCCTCTTGAGCGCCATGCCACGATTGTTTTATTAGCACCAGCTAAACCACAAAAAGAAAACAAAAAAAAACGAAACGAATTTCTTGTACTTTAGCGACGCACCATTTCAGTTTTAGCTTTTCCAAAACGAAAACAACAAAAAAGAAAAAAAAACATGAAGGAAAAACCGTTAAGCATAACGGAAATAAAATAAAACTGCATTTTCATATTGTAAACTATAAAGAACACAAACACTTGCACACACACCTACATACATACATGCATGCTTAGTCTCAAGCTTAAGGATTCCTCCTGTAAGCATAGCTCGCATGAGTAAGTGTTTTTATTTGCCTGAATGTGTGTGCGTTCTTGGTTGTTAGCAGCAGAAGAAAAAAAAAAGTGTATATGACGTGCAAGAGTAATGGCGAGAAATTTGTATTCCTGTCACGTTAAGCATGTAGAAACCGTTATTCAAGCCACTATACTTTAAGGATTATTATATGGTTTCTTCGGCAAAACAAAAAAAAATACAACAAAAAGAAAAATCTTTTCTTTCTTTATGGCTATTGTTGTTATTGCTATTGTTATTGTTGTTGTTGTAGTAATAGTTATTATCGTTGTTATTGTTGTTATCTTTATACCACTATTTTAGTTGTTGTAGATTTTTAACACTTTTAACTCAAAATAAAGGGTGTCGAGAAAAACAAAATAAAAATAAAAACAATTTTGTGTGTATGATTTGTCATAAATTTGAATGTGGATGCGTGTGTGTGAAACAAGCAGCATTGTTCACTTAAAATCCGGTTGCATAAGGAATAATTTTTAAACGTAAAATGGATACTCATTTAAAATCATTCAAGGACCTGCCTATTTAATTTTGTCAATCAACCTAAGTATTTTTCTTCCAAATTCATAAAAACCCCTAAGTGGGCACAATATTAATGAACTGAAGTGAAACACAACCATAACCATGGTACTGTATACCAACGTTCTCTTAAGCTGGATTCACAAATTGTTTCGGAACAAAATGCTTGTGCCGGAGCAAATTCAGTTTTTTGAGAGTTTGCTCCGAAACGATTCACCCACTTCGGACAATTGTTCTGTAAAAACAAGGCTACCATATGAAATATTTTTGTAAACGATGCGTGTTAGTTAGGCAGCACAGGAGCAGATGATTGCAATTCGTTTGTTTTCTTGGCTTGAGTGTGATCATATTTTTTATTGTGTTACAAAGGAATTGTAAATTAAAACAAATCTGAAATTGTTGAAGTGAAAAAAATGGATAATAATGGATATTATACATACATAAATAGATACATACAAATGTACATATAATATGATGTGGCAGCTCAGTTCAACTTTACTTAAAAAATTAAAGTAGCTGGCAGCACAGTTCGAATTAAAAATTAAACCAATTCGAGCTGAAAATGTTCTGAAGCAAGCTTACTCTCTTTTGCTCTCTCTCTCTCAAAAAGAGAAACGTCAAACTACATATAAAAAAAATTGTTTCGGAACAAAATTTTTGTGAATCCAGCTTTAGAGAAAAGAACCCAAGTATTATCATCAGAACTATGTAATCATGTCTACAACAGATGAGTTTTATGTACAAATTGTTGAATATCGAAGGACTTCGTAGAGTCTATAGGCCTCAACGTTATGAGATCACCAATTGGGAATGTGTTGATAAAGTCTATAACAGTCAGCTTAACTTCTAGTTCTCGAAAACATATTGATCAGGATTAGTAATATTAAGAGTCCTTAAACTCCTCTGACGTTCTGACAATCTCTTATATCACGACGTTCACAGGCAAAAGATCGGCCATGTTATGCAAATAAATCTTTTACAGGAAATTTTCTTTATTTGTTGACAATGCAGGATATGGAGACAGATAGTGAATGAATTATTTAGGATTAGAAAGATTTATCACATCATTAGTGGATCTTGTTATCATATAACAACCAAATCTATTGAGTTATAGTAGAGGTACAAGCCTGGGCTGGGCTCTCGTCCTAGTACGGTTTCAAATGGGAAGAGATGGCTGTTAAGCATGAAATCATGTGGTGGTACATACACTGAGCGCCAGAAGTGAGTAAACACCACTGAAATAATTCATATTCTTAAAATAGAGAGAAATAAAAACGTTTACTTATTACTTATAAAATGTTAAAACAAAAACAACAATTCATGATAAAGGAACTTTTTTTTACACTTAAGAACAAAACTGTTTTATACTTAAGAACAAAAGTGTTGACTCACTTATGGCGATCACTGTGCATGAACATACGTTGGTCATTACAATCCTTCAGTTAGGTTTACGACCTAGCTTCTCACGTCACTTATGTGAGTTAATTTCATACATGAGTGGCGTGGCCTACAGTTTAAAGCCGATTCCGAACGACAGATTTTTGAGAAACCTTCCCTCACAATTTTTTATTTACTCTCAGAGTTTTTGCCAGAAATGTGTTGAGAAGGCAGTCTCCAAAGAAATAGTTTTTCATTATTTCGTTTTGGTGGCGATATCTGGGATTTGAACTGTGGCCTCGCGTCTAATAGGCCAACACACTACCTACTAAATTGCTGGGTGACAATTTAATACTTTGTTAAGCCTACGACTGACTAGGTTTCACTCAGTGCCCGCGTGATAATTCACCCCGTCAGCGATAATATTAACCGTTTGAGTGCTATGGGTTTGGTTTAAATTAATTGAAAATTCCTATGAGAAATTGAAAAAAAATATTTTTTATTCATAACAGTCGCAGCAGTTCTCACTAACTGAATGCCAAACTCTGACTGACGCAATCGTCGCTAAATCGACGAACCGCGATTTTTGCGCATTACCTATTCGTCGCTATAGCGATGATTCGCACTCAAATGGTTAAAATACCTCTGGTTTGAATAATAAGAAGGCGGGGAAAAATGATTGTAAGTTCTGGTCATATACATACTCCCTACAGGAATGAAATGATCGGAGTTCTTAAAAGCCCATCGCTGATCTTAGAACCAATACAGTCCAGTAGACATTAAAGACCAGACCTCTTGACAGTGGTATGGAAAACAGACTTAGGTCCGCAAGCAGGTTATCTATTGCTAGATACAAAGGAGTAGTTACGTAGAATGAGATGAAACCACATTCAGGTAACTCACAACATAGTATTTAAACCCATATTCTTGCTAACATTCATTATGTAAATATCCTGAAGTCATTACGTACGTAATTGGTCATTACGACCCTTCAGTCAGGATTACGACCTAGTTTCTCACACCACTTACGTTGTGTGTTTTAATTTTTATACATATGAGTGGCGGAACCTACAGTTTAAAGTCGACTCCGAACGACAGATTTTTGAGAAACTTTTCATGGCAATTTTATTTACTCTCAGAGTTTTTGCCAGAAATCTGCTGAGAGGAAGTCGCCGAAGAAATACTTTTTGGATTTTGTCTTGATGTCTGGCCTGGGGCGAACCCTGGCTTTTCGTCTAATAAGCCAACACACTACCTACTAGACCACGGCGAAGTCATTATTGAAGAAAAATACAGCAACAAGCGTCGAATCCTTCAAATTGCAATTCCTTGCTTAACTACCAGTATTTTATTTCAGAAAATTTTATCAATTTTCTCTTACTTCTACATTGGATTAGAAAATGCTTCTATAAAATCTGAACCGAATTTTAAGTGAACACTGCTGCGATATGTGCTACAACAGCAGTGCCCGTGTGCTAATTTCATTGCTGCCATTACTGTTACAGTCTGAGTGTTAGTGTTTCCGGTTTTCTTTAAAATTTTCATTTCAATCCGTTTCATACATTCTTTTTTCTCGTAATTTTTTCTCCTTCTTATGCATGTGGTGTTTAATGCCGTATAATATTTTCATTTCATTATTTTAATGAAATTCTAAATAAAAACAACAACAACAAAAAATGATTAATTTTTTATTATCAAATAAAATAAAAGTGAAACAGTAAAAACAACAACAACAAACAAAAATATATTTTTAAATGGCCACTAAAAAAACTATGAAGAAATATTACGCCACGGCATACTCATAAGTGCATAAAGTTTTGTTATCTCGTGTCTATTTTTTTTATAGTTTTTTATAAAGTCTGTTTAGTTGTGTGTAACGTTTTGTTATGACTTTTCATTTTATTAACACTTTTCATTATTATGTTTGTAGACAAATATGTTTTCTACTTTTATTGAGAAACTAAATGAAAACACCAGTAGGTTAGTAGGATAAGAGAAAGGCACAGGTAAGTCTAGTGGGTAGTGTAATAGCCTATTAGCATGAGAGTTGTGGGTTCGATTCTAACTATAGACTCTGGTCTGTTACACTACACCGAGCATAAGGTCTATTTGTGTTTTCCATACCAACAGATGTTGGCCTGAAACCAATCGTCCGACAAACACAGCACCTAAGGCTCATTGCGAAGCACTTTACAAATTCATAGAGTGTCCTACCAAAGAAATATTTATAGTAGGAGGAGTAGGAGGTTAGTGTTGTCTATCACAGGTAACTCTAGCGGGTAGAGTGCTAGATTATTAGCAAAAGGGTTGTGGTTTCGATTCTAACCAAGAGCTCCGGTCTGTTACACTATACTGAGCATAAAGTCTGCTTGTATTTTCCATACAAACGAATATACCAACCATTCATCTGACAGACACAGCATATAAGACTCGTTGCTATTTCCAAAATCATAGAGTTTCCTAATTCTAAAAGGAATTGATTTCTTAGGTTACAAAATTCTCCAATGAATTGAAAATTTTAGACTTGTCTCCTCTAACGCAAACATAGGCTCCAAAGCTGTAATTTTCACTAACATATGCAGCAGACTTAAAATCCAACAAAGCTTCCAGCACTACTGTAGGTTTTCATTGCCTGTGTTAAGCCAACACACGCTAGTCTCTGCACCTTGTACAACTCCAATTGAGCTGTTTGTCCTGATTTGTTGTGTTTGTCCTGAAAACTGCCCCATAGGTTGACCTATTGATCTGATCATCATGGCATACATCCTGTGCATAATTCCTGGATTTCGTTGCAACCTTCCTGTCTACCATTTATGGCATATCTGGCCTTTTTTGAAATGCTCTCTACATGAGCCGCCCTCCATATCACTTTACTAGACAGGATAATTCCAAGATGTTTGACCACCACTTTGAGTGATATTGTTACGAAAATGGAAACGGTGTACATCGTTCATTGAACATTAAAATGAGTAAAAGCTACACAAACAAATACAACGAACTTGTTACAAGTAAACCAACACAACATCAGTATAAAAGAAAAGGGGATAGACAAGTAAGCGAGAGAACGCAACACAACAAGCAATGTGAATAAAATACACAAACAGCAGTGAAGTCGCGATAGAGATCTCGAGAAGGCGAAACCCCGAACGTTCGACATTAAGAATCTTCATCAGACTGATTACATGGGCATATAAAAAGGCAACACAAAGCAGGCAACGTGAAGACGTGAAGTGTGAAGACGCGTTGCGTGCGAAGAGAACAGTCGTGTTTTGAAGCTCGCCGTTGAAAAGATCTGCGCTGTAAGCAAAGAAGAATAACGAACAAGCAATTATTGTTGTATTCGTCAAGTTGTAAACGATGGCACGCAAAAGTAGTGCGAACAATAAAGAATTTAATTGAAACTAAACGCATATTTGTTTTTATTTTGTTTGCAAACAACGAACTCATATCTTAAACGTTTTTAGAAAGGTAAAAACGTAACAATGTAGTCGCCGTGGTCTAGTAGGTAGCGTGTCGGCTTATTAGACGTAAAGCCAGTGATCGAAAACCAGGTCAGACATCAAAGAAAAATACAGAAAAAGTATTTCTTCGGCGACTTTCTCTCAGCAGATTTCTGGCAAAAACTCTGAGAGTAAATAAAAATTGCCATGAAAAAGTTTCTCAAAAAATCTGTCGTTCGGACACGACTTAGAACTGCAGGTTCCTCCACTCACATGTATAAAATTAACACACACAACATAAGTGGTGTGAGAAACTAGGCCGTAATCCTGACTGAAGGGTTGTAATGACCAATTACGTATGTATGTATGTATGTAAAAACGTAACAATATTATCTCACTCAGAAGTTGAATATTCTGCCATTTAGGAAGTTTTTTTCTTCTTAGAAATGATACTTTTGTGGTCATGTCCAGACTTATACTCATGCCCACTGTCATGCACCAACGACCTAGAAGCTCGAGGCCTGTTTAACTGATGTTACAGAGAATCTCTTCAAACTTTGCCTTTAGCCATCAAGACTATACCATCTGCACACCAGTGGCAGTGTCTGCCCGCTTTAGATAGCTTCCCGAAAGGGTTGACCCCATTATTTGGAACTGAGTCCTCTTATCTTTTATAAGACCTCAACCAACTATTTGTTCCTCATTTAATATTTTTTATTAAAATGAGCATCAGCATCCCATTGTGATGGCTTCTTTATATGTAGGTCCGCTTTTAATAAAAACTTTTTTGTGTATATTAGTGAACACAACTGTTATATGGATGGTATGTATACATAGACGTATTTGAAAAATGTTTATTTAACTGTGTGTGTGTGCCTGTGTATGTGTTCACACAATCATAAAACGTGCCATAAAACTGATAGGAGATGAATTTAACAACAACTCGGTTATAAATATTATGAACCTCTACACAATTTATAGGTATATTGGCTGGTGGATTGGCTCAAATGAAATGAATTGTTGTTGACGTCTATATGCGTTTATGTAATCACCAGAATACGAATAAGAAAAAGAAGAAGAATATATATGTATGTACTTCAATATTGATGAGTATCATAAAATAAAATTAACACACAGTGAAATATAATTTTTTTTGATTTTTTTTTGTTTTTTCTTTCTTTCATGGACCAGAGCAGCAAGCACATGGACAGTCAGTTTTATGTCTGGAAAAAGGTGTTTATAAGCAGCATTAAATGTTTATAGCCTGGTTAAATACAGGTGTAGACATCGCTCTGTGTAAAACGAGCCATATAATTTGTGAGCATAGATAGGATTATGTAGGTGAGAGCATCTATGGGGTTTAAAGGTCTCGTATGAAGAGGGAAAATGTTATTTTAATTAGAAGTCTTGGTATTTTTTCCTGCTGCACAAGGGGCAATGAAAATAAAATTATGTGCATAAATGCAGCATCGATTTATTTATTTTATTTATAACAGACGAACAACAAGTTCGGTGCTAAATCCTAACTCCTAATCCCGAGATTCATTAGGTGTCCATGTCGTGCTTTTGATGTGCAGCCCTTGCGCTGACCAACTTCTTCTTCTTCCCTGATTTTGGTGGAACTTGGTCAGTACAGGGACTGCGTTCACCCGTGGCATCACAACGGGCCACTATGCGTGCTCAAGTGAGCTTTGTGATATCAAAGCTACCACTCAGACCTAATCTAACCTAGGTGTCCTTGTGAGCTGACAAATTCATGTGACTGAGAGCTCTCTACTTACTACTGTCCTGGACAAAACTAATAGGCGCCTTGTATTTGGGGAAATATTTCGCAACCAGGCTTAGTAATTGGAGTGAACTGAACTATCCTACGGAGAGACCATTCTTTAGTATAGGGATGGTTGTAGAAAGGATTTTAGTACATGATCGCGGCTGTTTAAAAGTAAAATATTCTGAGCCTTTGGTGAATTCCCAGGACATCTTCCAAGCGGAAGTTTATGTCCATTCAACTTGAACTGGAAGAACAAAGGACAGCAGGGCTACCATCCAAGCATTCGGCTTGGAATTAGTATGAGACTGAGTGGGAAAGCTGAATACCAAGAACATCTTCGAAGCGGAAGTTTATATCCAATCAACTTGAACTGGAAGAACAAAGGACAGCCGGGCTACCATTCAACTATTCGGCTTGGGAATAGTATGAGACTGAGTGGGAAAGTTGACTCTATCAATTGTGTTGAAGTTTTCTTCGTGCTGCCTTCATAAATCCGATCGTTTCATTCAATTCCAGCAAGATCAGGAACAGAGAATTATCGTACTGTCCTTGTCAAGCTTTCGGAGTACAGTTTCACACCAATTTTGAGTCAACACTGGAGTTCGGATGGTGGCTTGATTATCAGAAGGTAATGACATATATTGTCCCTAGAATTTCCTTTCTACGAGGCCTTCTACAGATTTTGAATATTTTATTTTACATCCAAATACCCTCAGTCCAGTAGTAATAGCGGTCCTTGGCCCATTCTTCTCTTAAAGGGGCATGCAACATATCATTCTTATTTTTGGTTATGTTGCAAAGCATTTAATAAAGATAGAGAGCTTTCTGACTTATCAAAGCGACCGTAAAGGGAGGACCTGTCAAACACTGGATCTATAAGTTTAAAATACTCTCTTAAGGACCAAAGACCAAAGTCTTTAAGTCTTTCGTCCTCACTATCACAATCAATGCATTGAAATCCAACATATTGTCTAATGCCGTGGTCTAGTAGGTAGTGTGTTGGCTTATTAGAAGCGAGGTCTCGGTTCAAACCCCAGGTCAGACATCTTCAACAAAACGAAACATGAAAAAATATTTCTTCGGCAACTTCCTCTCAGCAGATATCTGACAAAAACTCTTAAGAGTAAATAGAAATTGCCATGAAAAGTTGCTCAGTAATCTGTCGTTCAGAATCGACCTTTAAACTGTAGGCCAACGCCACTCATGTATAAAAATTAACGCCCACAACAAAAGTGGTGTGAGAAACTAGGTTGTAATGCTGACTAAAGGTTTATAATGACCAATTATATATGTATGTATGTTTCATAGTCTTCAATTGTATTCATTTATTAAATTTCTTTTAATTGTGAATCAAATATTTTTATTAATCTACCTCGTCCCCCCATGCCCTGTATATTCAAAAGATAGTCAAAAATTTATTTCGCTTTTCTCTTGAAAAAATAAAAAAAATTAGCACCAGTAGTGAAAACAAAACAAAACAAAAAAATTCCTTTATCAGCCTTAAACAACCAGGCATAGAGCCACCAGCACCAGCCAACAATTTCGCATGACAATAGCAACAGCAATAACAACAACAATAACAATGTTTACTTTAAAACAAACTAAACATTTTTGTGAGGAAATGCTCAAATGACAGCAACAAGAAAAGCCAATTAAAAGCAGTTCGAAATTTTTCACAGAAATAATGGCATTTTAACACTTTTTCCCATATTTCCGCTGCTGTGAATTTCTATAAAACGGCGCAAAAATACCAGCAAAACAACCAACCAACAACACATAGCGATACACATACACACCGCGAGAGAGAGTAGAGGAGAGAGAGAGAGAGTGGAGAATTTTAACTAGAAAATAAATACAAACAATGAATTTGACAATGACAATCGAGCTGACGAAGGCAAGGACGATGACGATGATGGTGACAGTGACAGTGGCGATGTTGGTGTTGATGACGTTAAGCATGCCAATGTTTATAGTCTGTGTTAATGGTGTGCCAGTTATGAGCTCAGTCGCCTTAAGTTATGCTAAGCAAAAATATTTAAACAAAGTATGGCTAAAAATGAGCACAACTTCACACTTAAAAACCTCACACACACAGTTGCAAATATTTAAACACTTTGTTTTTGTTCATTAAAAGCGCACTCGTTGGGAAAACAAAAACTTTGTGTGTGAGAAAATAATGGTGAATGGCGAAAGAAAGGCGAAATGAAAGTTTTTATCACTTATTGTTGTTGTGCAAGTTTGCCGAAAGATTTCATTACTTTTTCTTCTGCGTTATTTTCTTTTTTAAGGGGACTGTTTATTTTTTAAATGCATTTGAAGCTGCTTCTAAAGACAAGACAAGACAAGAAAAAATGGAAAGAAAAATTCAAAGTTATTTTCACTAAAATCTCTTCTGACAACAACAATTTGTATAAAAAGTTGCAACAATATGCAGAAACTTTTCATTTTTTCATTGAGTTTAAAATACTGTTTGTTTTACTCAAAAGTTGAGATAAAAAACATTTAAATCAGGCTTAACTATTGGAGTCCTAAAGTGTAAGCATAGCTCATCAAGGCAACCCAAGCATGCATTAATCGAAATTAAAAGGTTTGCTTGGACATCTTGAGGTTGTACATCCCATCTTGAGGTTGTACACATCATGTCAGACAGACAGACCAATTGTCATCAATGGGGCCATTGTATAGGCATGGAACCTGAAAATCATGCACTGTATGTATGGCATGATGATCACATCAGTAGGGGCAACCTAGGAGGCAATTTTCTGGGCAGACAGAACAAATCAAAAAAAAAGTTCAAATGGAGTTGGACTAGCTACAGAGACAAGCATGGGTTGGCTTAACACAGGCAATGAGTACCTATCCTACAGTGATGCAGAAAGCCCTGTTCGATTTAAATAGTGGTAGTGATGACCATAGCTTTGCAGGCTATGGTTGCGTTAGTGGCGACAAAAGTAACATTTGGGGAATTTTGTAACTGAAGAAATCGATTGGCGATAGAACAAATTTGAAAACAGTTCGGGTATAGTTGGACAACATGCAGGAACTGGCCTAGATTATCATAACAGGAGTAGTGAGAACCGGTCATTAGACGACATGCATGCATAATTGGTCAGTATAGCCCATCAGTCAAGATTACTGCACAGTTTCTCACACCACTTATGTTGTATGTGTTAATTTTATACATGAGTGGCGAGGTCTTTAGTTTTTAGACGATTCCGAACGACAGATTTTTGAGAAACTTTTCATGGCAATTTTATTTCACTCTCAGAGTTTTTGCCAGAAATCTGCTGGGAGGAAGTCGCCGAAAAAATACTTTTTGTATTTTGTTTTAATGTCTGGCCTGGGGCTCGAACCCTGGCTTTAAGTTTAATAAGCCAACACACTACCTACTAGACTACGGCTACCATTTAAAAGTCGCTTAATGTACTAAAATACGTTCATCGCTGAGCAGTACACAAAGGATATTTAAACACTTCAATATAAATACAAACACATTTAAATTTACACACATTTTATATGATGTCCTCTTTTAGAACCTCTCTCTATCTCCCTGGCATTACACACACAGACACCAGTAAACTATAGAAGGAGAAAAAAAAACACAAGAACGAAGCTGATGTTGTTAAACATATGGCTGACCATATGGTTATGTTTTTACATTTTCAAAATGCAATTTTTAACGGAAACACATTTGTATCCGGTTTCCGTTTAAAACAAAACACACACATAGCGTATATAAAAACAAAAACACAAAACTTTATGCGAAAACAAATAAAATAAAATAAAATAAAAATAAAAATAAAACGAAACGAAACTAAAAAAAAACCTGTGGACTGGAAAACATTTTCAACAGGATTCATAATAAAAACCGGCAAAACCGCATAAAACTCATTTGAAATGCAGAAAAAAAGCTGAAAATCTAAATGAAAAGCAAATATATTTCACAAAAACAAAAAAATATAAATTTTCATTTGTTGTTGCTGTTGTTGTGGTTGTTGTTGTTGTAAAAATTATTATGAAAAGAAAAACCGCAGATTTAATATTAAAGAGCTAAAGGAGGAGAGGATAATTTGTTTTTCGGCCATTGTTCTTGACATTTGTTGCATTCCGTGTGAGAGTGAGACCGAGAGAGAGACAGAGAGAGTGAGAGAGCAAGAGGAAGAGAGAGTGAAGGGTTGACCCGACCCCCTTAACAAAAATTATTATCATCATCATCATCAACGTAATAAAGACTCAACAGCAAATTTTTAAATTCCGCCGGATACCGCCTTGGTAAACAGCAACAACAACAAAAACAACATGAAAAACAATACAAAGAACACCAGTTTCTATGAAAAACAAAAGAAATAGACAAAGTCGACAATGGAGTAGACAGTAGAAGGCATTATAAATGAGAGAGCAGCACAAAACTTGATTGTTTGCTCAAGCAACAGGCGTTAATGTGGCGCCTTTTTACAAATGATATCCTTTATTCAACAACAATTCCAAGCCATTATCTTATTTTACTTGGGGGGTTATTGTTGTTGTCATTGTTGTTGCTGTCGCTGTAGCTGCTTGTGTTGTGTTGTGTTGAAGTTGGTGGCATTTAAATTGAAGATAAAAGCTTTGGCTTTAGTCTTGATTACCCGGCCTGACTGCCTGCCTGCCTGCGCTTAGTCGTCGTCTCTTGGTGAGGATTTTAAAAGCCTTTGTTTTGAAATTGCAAATGAAAAATGTAAATTCCCTTAGGCTAGATTTCATTACTCTTCCTTTAGACATACATTTGCACTTTGGAAAAGTCAAATGTAGTGTGTGTGTTATTGCTATTGCTGCGCTGCTGCCTTACTCTTTCTTCTTCTTCTTCTTCTTCTGGTTACAACATTAGCATATACAGTCAGTTATGGTTAGAGGAGTATAAAACGGTTATAAAATAACAATTTTATGATGAAAAAAAAATTAATGCACACTTAGTAATAACGGTAAAAAAATTTCTTTTAAATGACGTCTTTATTGGGTCATATAAAAAGTAGCAGATTCTTCGTTTTGTCATTAGATACCAACCATGGATGCATTATTATCTGGGCAGCCGCCATTCTTCAATTCGGATACCCTTAATCAAATGCATTGGCCATATTCCTGCGGAGGAAATATAAACTCCTTTGGCTGGCAGCTAGTTTTAGGAGTACCAGGGTTATGTTTATCCTCAGAGCTGTACACGTATCACATACTAAACCAAATACCTTCGGATATTCAAAACGGGTGGAAATGTAGTCTCTTTTAGGAGATGGCTGCTTTAGTTAAAGGAGTACCAGGGTGGTGTTTATCCTCAGAGCTGTACACGTATCACATATTAAACCAAATACCTACATATCTTCAAAACGGGTGCAAATGTTTTCTCCTTAAGGGGCTGGCAGCTTTAGTTGAAGGAGTACCAAGGTTCCTTAGAACTGTATACGCATCATGCTGTCCATTGAGCACATTTTAAAGAAGCCTAATACTATGTTCAGATATGCACTTTTATTGAGTCAATATTCGCTTTATTGAGTACATAATTTTAAGTGTTCAGACATAATAATATAAGCAATATTCAATATTCATTTGACAGCTGGTGAATAAAACCGCTGGTTGTTTCAACAACATTGTTTTTATTTGTTGTTGACATTTGATTTGTCAAATATCAAATATGTTCGGTTAGTTGTAATATGCTCACTAAACACACTTATGACATTGCTGCATTTTAAGTTTTACTCAATATTATAACAATTTGCGTATTTATTGCGCAATAATTAATTGAAACTTTATATGAAATATTGAGCTCAATAATGGTGTTAATTGCGATTTACGCAATAAAGATGCATATCTGAACACCGTATTAGGTTAGAGGACGTGTCAATCTAGACAAGTACAGTACCCGGAGGTCGATTTGTCCCATTGTACTGAGGGCCTTAGCAACTACAGAAAACTTCGCTCTTGTTCAGAGCGAAAAAATCCTTCCACGTTATAGATCATATGCTTGCCTGCCTTGACTTGACTGAGGACGCTTTCTAAATAATCTTAAAATTCATTTAAATTCATCAAATTCCATCGAGAGTAGCTCTTGGAGAGTGTGATTGAAACATTTTCTAAGGAATTTTGAGAAGTTTATTGTGTTAGATTTGAACAGTAAGGTCTTTGAGGATGTCAATCCGGCTGAATAGAGGCTCAACACAATTATTTCCCAAGCTGTGGAATACACATAGCTGTGGAGGGATTCCTAAAGGAACTGCAACAATGTGGTCTTAGGTTAGGTTAGGTTAGGTACAAGTACAGGTTAGATAGGTTAGACAAGTACAGTACCCGGAGGTCGGATTGACCCATTGTACAACGTACTAAAGGAGGGAAGGATTGTATAGGGGATAGGATGAAAGGAGGGTATATGGGAAAGGGGGGAATCACACAGACCAGACACAACAAACGCGACTACACCCATGAAGTCCTAGCACCTCTCAACCAGCCTAAGCCACTAATGAATCTGTGGAGAGCCTTGATGTCGGCTCTCGACACCGAATTCAAGCTCCCAAAGAAGGCCCTGCCAAGGGTCCGCAATCTCAATCTACCAAGGCTGGGCAGTTACAGAGGAGGCGTTCGATAGTCTCCAACTCCTATTCATCGCAACACGCCCTGCAATAGTCAATGTGGTTTTAAGTCATTTAATTATACAGACGATCTGGACATTGTGGATTCAGGTTTTGATTCGCGCACCATTTCTTTGAGGTTAAAAACATCTTTGGTACGCACAACCTTTCTATGAGGAGAGAATCCGGCTTTGATCTGCACACTCTGTCTTGGAGGTGTAATCCGTCCATGAAGGCTATTTTGCATTCCAAACCCTTTTGAAAAATAACGAATTGGTGAGAATAAAAGTAAGGACCGTAGATAAGATTTGAGAGCTTAAACTTCTCATCAAATACTGTCTCTAACAGACAATGACGGAGACAACATTGCTTTACAGTGTTCACAGGTTGGTGGACGGTGAGTAAATATCAGTTGCACTGCAGGCAAGTGGAGTGGGTTTCACTATCCTTTCCTATGAGGATAAAGAATTAGAGGAATATTTTGCACCCCAAGCCCTTGTGGAAATAAAATAATGCAGTGGTTAAGGGGAATAAGGCATACAGACAATTTGAGAACTTAAACTTGTCATGAGATACCTTCCTTATCCAATCATGATGAAGACAATCTTACTTTACAGCATTCAAGGTAGACGGACGGTGTAGAAATATCAATTTCTCCGCTGATCGACAAACTGGGTACGCCGACAGTCAACTGCCTTGATCACTATTCCATTCTGTTCCACTTCAACTAAGGTATGACTATATTTTCTCCTTTCTGACATTGTATTTAAGCTAAGGACTGATGGCAGTGAGATTCAAACAATTTCCCTGGTGCAGATCTTGGCCATATGGAAAGCATCGTAATGATCGTTGTATGATTGGATTGATTTTCCCTGAAATTCTTTTAATTTACTGAGACAACCAGACTGCTAACGAATCCCTGACGAACGACATTTTGACTTCTCTTTGTTTCATTAAAATGTAACTGTTAAACGCGCCCTAGGATATACAGTGGTGGCCTTATAATTAGAAACGACTTAGCAACATGTATGTATGTTTGTTAATTTGTTTTACAGTTTTCACTGTGTACCTGGGATTAAAGGCTTTGTTTGGAGGACGTCTTACATACGTTTTTCCATCAGATTGCGACAAATTAAACTTAGATTCGTCACTCCATAGAACTCTGTTCCAGAAATATCGTTTCAAATTATAAGACCATCACTGCTGTATGTATATATAACGGTATCGTTGACAACTACATTGCTGATGAATTGCTTAGGTTTGCTGCAGAGCTTGCAATCTACAGCATTTTACAGGACATAGGCAATTGTGAAGCCTGAATCAAACTAGGTATTCTACGATCGTTTTACAAGGAGGCTTGAATTCGTTGACAGCATGAGGACACTGGCAATAACATTTCGTATATACAATGAGCAGTATGAGCTTTGACAAAGACACAGACGTTGATAAGCTCATTCAAATCCAGTGGCTATGCTGAACCGATTGTGTGGTTCGGATGATTGAAGATTTTTCGAAGAGATGATTGATGTGAAGATCAGTTGATGTTGCAGCATGACAGCACTTGCAACAACATTTCGTATATACAATGAGCTGTATGAGCTCCTACAAAGACAAGGACGTTGTTTAGCTCATTGCAATCCAGTGGCTCTGCTGAACCGGCTTTGTGGTTCGGAAGATTGAAGTTTTTTTTCGAAGAGATCGGGTGTTTGATGAGAAGATCAGCTGACGTTGCAGCATGACAGCACTTGCAACAACATTTCTAACATACAATGAGCAGTATGAGCTCCTACAAAGACAAGGACGCTGTTTAGCTTATTGAAATTCAATGGCTATGCTGAACCGACTGTGTGGTTCGCATGATTGAAGCTTTTTCGAAGAGATCGGGTGTTTGATGTGAAGATCAGCTGACGTTGCAGCATGACAGCACTTGCTACAACATTTCGAATATACAATGAGCTGTATGAGTTCCTAGAAAGACAAGGACGTTGTTTAGCTCATTGCAATCCAGTGGGTATGCTGAACAGGCTATGTGGTTCGATTGATTGAGGATTTTTTGATGAGACCGGGTAGGGTACTTGATGTGAGGATGAGCCGGGGTTGATGTAAATGACAATTTGGTTTGTTTTGGTAGGATAAATTTGATTGAACCCGGTCGTCGAATGGAGCGATCAACTGTTGCTTGAAAGAGAGGCGTCTGGAAAAAAGTGCTAATGTAGATCGAAGAGGGACCAACTGGTTGTTAGAGTCAATTAAAGAAGCAAGCCACCATACTTCGTATAAATGCTTTTTCAATGCTTTTCTAAATATTTCTCAGCTTGTACCATTCACAGACAATTATTTCCAATAACAATAGAAAATTATGAAACGATTTTTACTTAAAGAAGAAAACATAACAAAAATAAAAAACAATGAAAAGTTTTTTTAAGGAAAAGAAAAATCCGCTTAAAGTCTTACAATGACCTCTCACAAATACATATAAAAAGAAGTATTGAACAGAGAAAAATATTCTCTTAAAATGTTATTGAAGTTGTTGATAAAAATAAAAGAAAAAAAAAATGGAAAAACTTTCTTTGAATAACCAACAGCCAGCAATTGTAGCAGCATTGGGAATGACAATCATCAGCATGGCTGATAACAATTGTAGCAAAAGTAGCATTAAAGCTTTTTATGAATGAAGAGAGAGTGAGAGAGGGAGAGCTGTTTAATAATAGAAACACATTTACTCAAGTAAAGACACGCAGCAAAAATAAAAAGCAAGCAAGAACAGAGAAACGAAGACAGAAGACCACCAACAGCAATAGCAACAGCAATAGCAATAGCAACAGCCAGCAAGCGAAGCGCTTAAAGCAACACGTGACTGACATACAATATGCAGAACAATCAAGACAAGTAGACAAGATATTGAATTTATATGAACGCACCCGCACCGCAGCGCACCACCAACCTACAAACAAACACGTCTCCTCCATACATTTGATTTCTTTCCCGATATTTTTTTTTGCTGTTTTTATAAGAAAATTCTTTTTTTTTTCTACGTATTTTTATACCGAAAAATATATTTTCATTTAACAGAAGCTTATGCAGAGGCAAGTAAACCGCTTACGACAATACCCATGAAAAAAAGTATGGTATTGGCTCTCATTCAAGTGGAACATGTAAGTAGACAAACAGACAGTCAAACAAACGTAAGCCAAGCCAAGACAAACCAAGCCAAGAAATTAAACAGACAACTAGACAAACCGATAGATAGATGGATGGTTGGGCGGACTGGCAGACAGACAAACAGACAGGCAGAATGACAAACAGTTGTTCCAAACACATGCTTAAAATAGCACAGCAGCAGCAGCAGCAGCAAATGAAATAAAATTCAAAGGAAAAAAAGCAACGCTTAAGACCAAATTATATAAAATCTTCCATACTCGTACAATTACAAGCTTACTAGCATACATAAGGACACACATACATATGCATCTAGGGACATCGGTAGAAGTCCTTCAGGTAGTTGGGATGAACAACGTATCTCCTCAAAATTTTACCCTTAAGCTAGCGAATGTCTTTGCGTAAGTATTGGCATGTAATGGAATTGAATATAACGCAGCAGCAGCAGCAGCATCATCATCAGGAATGTAAAGCAGGAATTGCAATTTAATTTGCCATTCACATGATAGCTGCGGGGTGATGTGAGGATCTGATGGGTGAGGAGAGAGATGGTATAAATATTTAAAATTTTACTTACACTTACACACACATACGAGAGAAATCTTTAATTTATAACACAAGTTTATCACATACAAAGATTGCACAATAATTGCAGCAATTAATTGAAATTAAAAAGGACCCCTTAAACACGGGCTTTAATTCTATACATCGCTATTTGCGAGGCATAAAGTCAAGCCATAAATCCTTTCAATCCTAATGAAACATTCTATCATAAGTTATGACTTATCTGGGCTTTGTTTTCATAGCTTTGAAATTGTCCTCTGGCAACATATTCAGGCTCGAGTCAACTGAATGGTAATCCTGTTCGTGTATTGGAGGCTGAGTTTCATCAAACCTATATTCTGATGGCTCCTAAATGGTGTTTATGCTGATGTTCAAGGAGCCAACCTCTAAAATTATTGATTTCACTGGGTAGTCTACTGGTGATCTACGAAGAAGTGGTTGTTAATGAGATTGGTTGGGTTAGGTTAGGGTTAGGTTAGGTTAGAGGACGTGTCAATTAAGACAAGTACAAGTACTACCCGGAGTTCGAATTGACCCATTGTACAACGTCCTAGTTTCTCACACAACTTATGTCGTGTATGTTAATTTTCATACATGAGTGGTGGGACCTACAGCTTAAAGTCGACTCTGAACGACAGATTTTTGAGAAACTTTTTCATGGCAATTTTTATTGATTCTGAGGAATTTTTGCCGGAAATCTTCTGAGAGGAAGTCGCCGAAGAAATGCTTTTTGTATTTTGTTTTGATGTCTGGACTGGAGCTCGACCACTTACATCTTATAAGCCAACACACTACCTACTAGACTCTGGAGACTTCTGGCCCTCTGGCATTAGTACGTTTGCTTTTACATCAACATGAAGTCAGGGGTTCAAAAAATTATAGGCTGCCTTAAAGACACTTAATCGCATGACATCTAAACTGGCCAGGAAATATTGCAGAAAGGGTCCAGTTTTTTTTATATACCAGAATACCTTGGAGTACTGACTACATGGAGTACACTAAACGTTCATTGATAGGATGAGGTCGGATGCTCAACACCATAAATCAGCGAGGACGTTGGTGAAAACTTTACCACATTGTTGGAAAGCCTGTTGGTTGCTCTTAAATACAACAGGCTGATGCTGGAACTCCAGACATATTTTGTACGTGCTGTTGTAGACTGAGAGTGCACCCAACAACGAAAGGCTTTTTCGGATGTTTATGTTTGCAGATTATGCCTGCAGGCATAAGCAGCTGCGAAACTTGTATTATGCGAATTAGGAGTACTTGGTATAGGTACAGTGTATAGAAATACATGGAGTCTCAATAGAGTCCTTAGTAGACAATGTATAGAAATATATGGAGTCTCAAAAGAGGACATTTGCAGTGTTAGAGATTCGGTCAGCCAAGCTTTCATTAAAAACTGGTAGACAGTGTATAGAATGAAATGGAGCCTCAATAGTGTTCTGAGTAGGCAGTGTATAGAAATACATGGAGTCTAAATACAGTTCTTAGTAGAAAGTGTATAGAAATATATGGAGTCTCAAAAGAGAACATTTGCAGTGAAGCTTTCATTAAAAACTGGCACACCTACTACCTTGTAATATCACGTAACAGCATATGGTAAAGAAATATAATGAAATACATGGCGTAACTCACCGTAATCTAGTATGTAGTAGGCAGATTCAATTCCCAAGGCAGAGATCTCCAACAGGAACGAAATATGAAAACAAATATTTCTTCGGCGACATCCCTGTCAATAGGTTTCTGACAAAAACTGCTCAGAATAAAGAAATATTGCCATGAGAAAGTTACTCAAAAAAAAACTGCCCACCACTCACGCACTACATTAACACACACACATCGTAGGTGGTGATGTAAGAAGCTAGGTTGTAATCCCGACTAAAGAACAATTAAGTTAAAAACGGAGGTAAGTCGCCATATCTTTACCTTTTGGTTGTAGAGATAAACTTAGTATTGAAATTTTCCTTCCTTAGGTTAGGTTAGAGGACGTGTACTTGTCAATTAAGACAAGTACAGAACTCGGGGGTCGAACTGACCCATTGTACAACGTCCTAGCTTCTCACACCACTTCTGTTGTGTGTGTTAATTTTATACATGAGTGGTGGTCGAAAGATGTTCATTCATTCGCTAGCAATTTTATATATTGAAGAACAAAATATTTGAGGATATTAAGGAAGGAAGTCGCCGTAGTCTAGTAGGTAGTGTGTTGGCTTATTAGACGAAAAGCCAGGGTTCAAGCCCCAGGCCAGACATCAAAACAAAATACAAAAAGTATTTCTTCGGCGACTTCCTCTCAGCAGATTTCTGGCAAAAATTGTGAGAATAAAATAAAACTGCCATGAAAAGCTTCTCAAAAAAAGCTGTCGTTCGGAGTCGACTTTAAACTGTGGGCTCCGCCACTCATGTATAAAAGTTAACACACACAACGTAAGTGGTGTGAGAAACTAGGTCGGAATCCTCACTAAAGGGTTGTAATGATCAATTATTTATGCATGTATGTATGTCGTTTTAAGTGGACTGAAGTAAAATTGTTGATACAAAGAAGTGGTTCTGGGTAGAATTTGATGTGACCCTCTGTAGCGCCTAACACGGCCTATGTCACAAAGTACATTGAAAGCTTTTGTTTAAAATAAATTCCTTATTATGTGTTGAATTCCTTTCCCAATTTAAGAACATTAATTAAATTTTTGTTTCTTTTGTTATGTTTATTATGCTGTGTATACCCTCCCACAGCGTATGATTAATATTTATGAAGTCAAATATTTTCCTTTTTGAAAAGAAAATTTCTGCCTCATTAAAATGGCACAAAAGAATGTTCAATAATTTTTGGTTTTTTTCCTTTTCTTTTATTTTTTTTTTCTAAAAGCATTTAAATTTTAATTAAAAAATAAATCTTCTTATTTATTTATTTATTTTCCTATCTTTTCTTTTTGTTAGCCCCGGCCTCACATTTCGCTTTGGCATTTGCTTTTTTGTTTGTTTGTTGTTCTAATTTCTAATTAAAGTAACTTGACCCTCAATTTTAATTTAAAAACATACAGTTTCTCCCCGATTTTTTTGTTGTTGCTTTCTTGTGCTTAACGCTTCAATAAATAATTTATAGGGTCTACTGTGTGAGGCTGATGTTGTTGATGTAGTTGATGTTGTTGTTAAACAAAGTGTAGGTATTTATTTGCTTAATTAATTCTTATATTTTTCTTAAATTTCTTCATGTACAAAAAACGAAAAAAAAACTGAAAGAGAGGAGCGAAAGAGAGAGAGAGAACGGGAATGGGAAAAAACGATTTAATTTGCTAAGCATACATTTAGGCTCTGCTCCTACACACACACTTGCCGATATATATTAATGTTGTTTACGGCATATTTTAAGGCTGTTTTATACGGTTTCATTATTAATTAAATAGTAATCAATTACTTAAAACGTAAAATTATACAAAATGTTTATTTTAATATAAACTCCCTTAGAAACCTCATACCTCCCCATTCTTACCCCCTCCCTCCCTTTTCCTAATGCCAAAAGTTTTGTGGGTAGGTCTTATATTTTCGGTGTAGTTGCTTAATAATCTGCGTATGGTATGTACGTTGGTGTCTCCTTTTTATTGAACAGCAAAATGTAATTTATTTTCTTTAACGCCTCCAACATTTTGTGTCTTATAAAGTTTCTCTTCCTCCCTCTCTCTCACTCTCTCTCACACTCTCGGTATTTTTGCATTTCATTACATTTTCATTAAATAAAATGGCAAATTACACGCATAATTTGTTACCCAAATCCAAAGACAGGAGCTGTATGTTATTTTTGGTGTGGTGTCAGCTTGAAAAAAAAAAACCGAAAAACTTTCTTAAATATGTATGTATGTGCACCGAAAAGGAATGAAAAAATCAAACAGAAAATCTATTTGTTTTTGCCTTCTCTCTCCCATAAGCCAAAAATTTACCCCTGTGCGTGTACTCAATTATAAAGCAGAGTCAAAGAGATTGTTTTCGATATCAGCACAATGAAAGTAGAAACCGAATGTAATGCTCTTTAGAAGTTTATTAAAATCAGAATGTAAGTTATGGAAAGTAAAGCCTCATGATTTGATTCCCTGCATCACTAATTTTATTCCACAATAAAAAATTTTCCTTCTATACAAGGATGCTAGAAGAAACAAAGCAGCAGAAATAGTAGAAATAATGGTAAAACCTATAACGGAAGAAGTTTCGATAACAGAAACAATAGCAATGACAATAGTAATAGTATTGCAAATTTATAGCATTACTAATAAAAAACAGGAGTAGCAATAACATTAGAAATATCAGTAGCAATAGCAAGCCAGTTGCAAAAACAGTATAGATAGTAGAAGCAATAGCAAAAGCAATAGCAATTGTAGTAGAAATGGCAGTAGTAATAGCAGTGGTAATTAAAAAAATTTTAAGAAAAAATTACAAGTAACATTATCAGTAGCAATAGCAGTAGCAATCTCAATAGAAATATCAGTAGCTATAACACTAGCAGTATCGTATCAATATCAGTAGCAGCAGACATAAGAGCAGCAATAATATTGGCAGCAGCAATATCAGAACCTGTACACAATAGAGTAGCAATATCAGTAGCAACAGAAAAATAGGTAGTAGTACACGTAAGAGTAGGAATATCAATAGCACCAGATATAGGAATATTATTAGACGTAAGAATAGCATTATCAATAAGTGTAAACATTAAAGTAGCATTATCAATAGCACCAGATATAAGAGTAGCAATAAGCTTAAGAGTAGCAACATCAGAAATAGTAGATATAACAGTAGCATAATACTAGCAGTACCAACGACAGTAGCAACATCAGCAATAATAACTCTAGCAATAACACTAACAATAGCAATATCAGTAGCAGTAGAGACAAGAGTAATAATAATAATAGAATTGCAGTAGTAAACCATACATAAAGGCAAATATGAATGGTCACATGATTAGAAGCATTTATAGTGCCCTGATTAGGAATTTGCTGTACCAATAGCAAGCGATAAAAACAACATGAATAGGAATAGCAATTGCAATAGGAATAACAGTTAAACAAATAAGTTATAAAAGAAGCAATAGCAAATGCAACAAAATTTGCACTATTAGTGGCATCAATGAGAACAGTAGCACAAGCAACTAGCAACATGCAATATTGGCAACATGAAGAGGAAAATATGTTGCAACTTGAATAGAAGTATAAATTCAACAGGAATAGAAACATTAAAATCAACAAGATTAGCAACAGAAATAAAAAAATGAATAGCAATAAAATCAAACACATAAGCAGCAGCAATAAAAGCAACATTAATTGGTACATGAAAAGATGCATGAATATCATGAAAGACGGAAGCGTAAATGTCAACAAGAGTAGAAACATGTTTACAACAAATTCCGAAAATTAAGTACCAACAATAAAAGCAACATGAAGAATAATTTTAATTGGTACATAAAAATCAACATGAGTAGAAGCATGATTATCATCAAGATTAGAAAAATAAACAGCAACAATAATAGCAACATGAAAAGTAACGTGAACAGGTACATGATTAACAACATGAATATAAGCGTGAATATCAACAAGAATAAAAACCTGAATATCAATAGAAGCATGAATATCAACAAGAAAAGAAACATTAATATCAACCAGATCAGAAACATGAATAGATACATAAACATTAACATGAACAGAAGCATGACTATCAACAAGAAAAGAAACATACACAAAAACATTTAAAGCAACATGAAAATAGCATGAACAGAAACATGAATTGCAGCAAGAAATGAAACATGACTATCAACAAGAGCAGAAAACAGCCACAATTACAGCAACATAAAAAGTAACTCGAGTGGGTACATGATTATCAACATGAATAGAAGCCACAATTCCAGCTAGAATAGAAACATTAACAGCAACAAGGTTAGCAACATGAATAGCAGCCTCAATAAAATCATAATTCTTAACAAGAACAGAAAACAGCCACACTAACAGCAACATAAAAATAACTTGAATAGGTATATGAATACAAACAAGAATAGAAGCCACAACTGCAGCAAGAACACAAACATGAAAAGCAACAAGGTTAGCAACATGAATAGCTGCCTGAATAAAAGCATGAATCGCAAGAGAAACAGCCACAATAACAGCAACATAAAGAGTAACTTAAAAAGGTACATGATTATCAAAATGAATAGAACCAAAAATTGCAGCAAGAATAGAAACATGTATCTCAACAAGATCAAAAAACAGCCACAATTACAGCAACATAAAAAGTAACTTGAGTGGGTACATGTTTAGAAACATTAATAGCAGCATGAATTGCAGCAAGAAAAGAAACATGAATCTCAAAACAAGATCAGAAAACAGCCACAATACATCAACATAAAGAGTAACTTGATTAGGTACATCATGAATATCAACATGAATAGAAGCCACAATTTCGGCTAGAATAGAAACATTAACAGCAACAAGGGTAGCAACATGTATAACAGCCTGAATAAAAACATAGTCTCTACAACAGCAGAAAACAGCCACAATAACAGCAACATAAAAAGTAACTTGAATAGGTACATGAATACAAACATGAATAGAAGCATGAATTGCAGCAAGAATAGAAACATGAATCTCAATAAGGTTAGCAACATGAGAGGCAACAAGATGAACAACATGAATAACAGCATGAATATAAAAACTATGAATTTCAACAATTACAGAAACGCGAGAAGCAAACATAATTGGAGCGTGAATAACAACATGAATAGAGCAACATGAATGGCAACATGTATAGGAACAGTTAGTAATTGCTGTATCAAGAGAACTTCGACAAATTAATAGCAACATATCAGTATTAACTTAATTTTTCTATTACTACATTACAAACAGTATTATAAACTCAATTGATTTCCCCCAATTTCGTATAGGGTACTTCAGCCTAAGAAACTCCTGTAAAAATAATCAATCTAAGTTCCATATATATGTATGTAAGAAAGGCTATATGCGTTGTATGTATGCGTATGCTGTTATTAAAAAAAACTAAAAGCAACAGTTTCTATATGCCCTTGTGTGTAGATATGTACGTAAGTATATGCGTGTATGTATGTATTTTGGTGAGGCTTAATCTTTGATTGTGTTGTGATGTCAGTTCAATTACTTGAAATTTCATTTGGGTATAGATACATATACTAGCGGTAGCCTGTAGGGTTCATTGGGACTGATGGCGAACTTCTGAGCATAAAGATGTCTTAAAGAAATAGGTTGGGGTTATAGATATTAAAGCGATAGTGGAGAACAACATAACCATGTTGATGGTTACCGGTGTAGTAAGTTCAGTTCCTATGCTGCCCTATCCATTTTTTAAAATTTAGGCTCCATACAATTCTTTTTGAATAGCTTGGTATTTCGAAAGAGAAAAATAAGATATGTGCTCATCAAGCTAATGGGTTACCTTCCCATTCGTTTGCCTTTAATTCCTTGTAACTTGTGTGTTTCTTTTTCAATGCCTTTCCTTTCCTTTAGAGGTTTGGCTGTCATTCGTTTGCCTTCTGCCTTTCACTGACAAAATGATAAATTACTTTAATTAATACAATACAACCACATCACATTTGTGTGTGAGTGTGTGTGTGTTTAATTTTTAAGAAAGAAATAAAAAACAAGAAACAAATCGCAGAGAATGTGCGCATATATATTTCTACTTGAATAACTCACAGATTACACAGCCGCCCATTGTATTACGGGATTGACTTTAGGATTGTTTTAAGGAAATGATTTTTATTTATTTTTTCTTTTTTTTAGCCTAATGACCCCTTTAACCTTAGGGAAATGGAAAAGGCAGTCATAAATTGTGTTTTTTTTTTTAAATTTAAAGCCAAAATTCTTTTTTTTTAAATTCTACTGCCACTATAAGCTGCCATATTCTGTAATTCGTTTACATTTCTGAAAAAAATTTAAAATTATTTTCATCTAATAAATATTTAAAAATTAATTCAATTTAAATTTTATTTAATTTATTTTAAATTTCTTTAAAATTTTGCTTATTTTTCCTTCATTTCATTTTCCAAACCTTTGTGGTGCTTAACATAAAATCCCTGTAAGTATGCAGTGTAGCAAACAGGTGCTTTGTTAAAGGATTTCAGTGGCTCTCTCTCCTCCATTCTTTCCTTCCTTTTTTAACCCTTTCCCGTATACTATTTTTCTATTTTCTATTGGAGTTGTTGTTGTTGTTGTTATTATTTCATGTTGGTATATAAAATTTTAAAAAGCTTCCGTTTGTGGCGACAAATATTTCTCTGGTTTTCGGTTACTTTTCGTCTGTTCTTTCCTTTTTTTTGTTTCCTACTGCTGCTCATATACAAAACATGAGTGTTTTTTTTTTTTTTTTTTTTTTTTTTTTTTTTTTTTTTTTTTTTTTTTTTTTTTGTAGAGAGATTTTATATATTTAATACGGTTTGTTGTTGTTGATTTATTTTATTTTCTATATTTTTTTTTTTTGTTAAAAACTAAATAAAAATCATTTGAGCGTCTCTTAAAAAATAAATAAAATAAAAAAAAACAAATAAAATCGAAAGCAACAAAGTGTTGCTGTTGGTTAGACCATTAGAAAAAGAAAAATGAAATAAAATAACAAAAAAATTTTGCAACTAAATTTACAGCAAATAAGTAAGAAAAGCGTGAAGAGAGCTTCTTGCTTGGTGTGCTGGCAGCAAAACCTTTAGTAAAAGCAAAACCTTTAGTTGAAACCAAAAGCCATCAAACCCAACACCTGTGGTCAACACTAGTTTTTTGAAACCAAACTTAAGTAGCTTTTGCTTTTTCGGTAAACAATTTTCCTCTACTTCCCACCCACGCTATATTCTCTTTTTGGGGTTCTCTTTGGACAGGTATCTTATAAACCTCGGCCTGGTGTAACGGCCCGAATCATCAGACTTAGTAGGCGACATCATCAAATGAAAAATAGAATTGTGCGCATGTAAGTGTAGAATAGCAATGACGCCATAGCTTACGCTGACGACATTACCATTGCCGCGTCGGAAATTTGTCCGCAGACACTGTCGGATAAGTTGAACTTGGCGCTGTCAATTGTACTGGACTGGTGTAGAGATTTTGGACTGTCTATTAGCCTCTCTAAGACCGATACGATTCTTTTCACGAGGAGATATAAAATTCCGACATTCTACCTTCCTAGCATATGCGGGACCAGACTTACGTTGAGTCCCGAGGTTAAACATCTGGGCCTGATCCTCGATCCCAAGCTCAACTGGAGAGCGATTCTGGCTGCTAGGGCACGTAAGGTGGCATGTGCTGCTTACTGCTGTAGTAGAGCGGTCGGAACCAGATGAGGTCTTCGCCCAAGGATAGTTGGATATATTATACGGTCATCGAACCCAACCTCTTATACGGTGTTGCTTTCTGGTGGACTGCTCTAAACAGACAACACAATGTCAAATTGCTTGACAAGGTCAGAAGGTCTGCGGCTATTTATATAACTGGCGTTCTGCGCACCACCCCCAAGAAAGCCTTGTTCGCAATGCTCAACTGGCTTCCTACTGTGCTTCTCGCTAAGCAGGCGGCTAAGTTTGCTGCGACTTTATCAAAGCTACCACTCCGACCTAAACCTAAACCTAGAGTGTAGAATATGAAAAAAAGAAATACGAATCTAAGGTCACTGAAAGTATTCACCAATTGCCATTCCGGTATTTTACCCAATGACCTAAAATTCAGTAGACAGTAAGCATCTGTCCCCGGCCTAGAAGATTCCAATGATTTCAAACTAGTCCCCAGTTAACTTAGTACGAGTAGAGTGCCCGGTTAGTTACGTGATTGTTAGATGTTCTTGATGTCATCCAACGCTTGTAGTTCTTAGGCAAGTTGAATAAGCACTTCTGTCAATAGCGTAGACTTCCAATTGAAAGATACTCACATGATGTGTCCTAAAATCCAGCACACAGTAAGTCTCTCACTCCCAGCCTAGATGATTCCGATGGTTTCAAACTAATCTCCACTTAACCTCATACGAGTAGAATGCCTGGATGGCTACCAGATTGTCAGATCTTATTGCGGTCATCCGATGTTTGTAGTTCCTGTGCAAGTTGATGGTGTAGACTTCCACTTGAATGATACTGAGTGCTTTCCCATGGGTTTTTGAATATTTCACTCTGTGACTCAATATCTTTTTATCTTGAGCCTGAGTTGGGAATTTTCGAAAGACACTTTTGTTCCAACAAAAAGTGTACATGATTCAACCATCGCTGGTGCCTACATACTAAGCCCAGCCCATATATCCTTCAACCACTGTCCCTTAGCGGGACTGCTTAAGGTATTACTTCGCTGAGGGCTGGTTAGCTTTAAAGCTTTCTGACATTAAGTTAAATTTCGGTTTCGTAGCTCCAACCTTCAGAGTTCCAACATAACCTCAGCCATTCTCTGGCTGTATTGGCTCTATACAGTTCCAGAATTCAACACCTCCGCCATAAGCCGTTTTAGTCCAAAACTTGTTTCCCTTGACCATCTTGATCTCTGACAGCATACTAGAATATGCTCCGCATCTTCCTCTTCGTCTACACAGTTTGGACATCTCCACTGCTATCTTACTATTTGCTATTTGACCTAGACATACACCAAAGAATGGCTCTAATCCTTATAAATTCACTTTCTTTGTAAAGAATTCATGGAGTTTATTGGTTCTATTCAAGCATCAGTTGGGGAGGAACCCGATTTGTCACGATATTTATAGCTCCTGACTTCACTATCGTCGAATTATTCTGGGATTGCAGCCTCAAGATTTTTCTGTAGGTCTTCTGCACATTATTATTATATTACCCCTTCTTGAAAAAGTCGCCATATAAGCCTTTCACGTCAGTTTACTACACTGTAAAGTTCCCAGGCACTTTCTTTACACTTTCCTTGTTGTTACATCACACAGGAGTTGAATAGTCATCAGTCTTTTTTCGAGTAAATTGTGGTTTTGCTTACAACCCTATCCTTAGCCTCAAGCAACCGCCTCTAGTTTATTTTATTTTTATCAGAACTTTTAATATCCAAAGTAATGTGTGATTAGAAGTCGCCGTAGTCTAGTAGGTAGTGTGTTGGCTTATTAGACGTAAAGCCAGGGTTCGAGCCCCAGGCCAGACATCAAAACAAAATACAAAAAGTATTTCTTTGGCGACTTCCTCTCAGCAGATTTCTGGCAAAACCTCCAGAGAGTAAATAAAATTGCCATGAAAAAGTTTCTCTAAAATCTATCGTTCGGAGTCGACTTTAAACTGTAGGTCCCACCACTCATGTATAAAATTAACACACACAACATGAGTGGTGTGAGAAGCTAGGCCGTAATCCTGACTGAAGGGTTGTAATGGCCAATTATGTATGCACATATGTAGTGATTTATGATTTACATCAGAGGAATTGACAGAAGAAACGAATTCTAACTGATAGGTCAGCCACTACAAAGGTCTTCTACTTTATATGAAATGTAGAAACGTAAAGACATTGCGAATCAGGTAACCACTGGACTGTATTCAATGGCAGGAGCCATGAATTCAAGACAATTCTTGGTCAACAGCTTTATCCACAAGGATGACAGATTTTTGAGAGACTTTTCATGGCAATTTTATTTATGCGCAGAGCTTTTGCCAGAAGTCTGCTGAGAGAGGAGGTCATCGAAGAAATATTTTTTTCATATTTCCTTTTGTTCGAAATGTGTGAGCTAGGTTTAGAACCGTGGGTTCACGTCTAGACTACAGCGACTTCATAAGCGATGCTTTTAGGAGGGTTAATGAGACACTAAGATTTTCTTATGCCTGCTTCCAAAAAAAACTTTTTAACTCGTTAATCTAGTTCTAGGTGTTCTGTCTTTACGTTTTTTTTTTTTCTTAATACCAAATAAAATTCATTCCATTTTCTAGTTTTAATTTCATATGATTTTCTTTTTCTCTCTCTACGTTTTCCTCTTTTTTTTACCAAATATCCTTCCGCTGGCTTTTCCTCTTTTGCGAAAAAGGCTGGCTATACAACAAGTTGAATAGTTTTGTATTTTTCTTTCGTTTTTTTAATTTTATTCTAAAAAGGCAGGCATTAGAGGAGCAGTTAGTGAGTGCCTGGTCTAGTAGATGCTGGCTGGCACATATGATTTATGACTTCCGTTTCTGTTTTGGTTTCAACACCAACACTCTAACACACCACACCAAAAAAAAACGAAATAAAAGAAAAAGAAGCAAAAAGGGATTGCTTCTAGAAATTTATTGGTGCTTCTTAGTTGAAAATAAATTTTTTTAGAATTTTATTTACTTTTATATGATAAATATTGTTGTTGTTGTTCTTGTTTTTTTATTTTTTTTTAATTTTTTTTTCTAATCTTCAGTTTCTTTACTACTTTGTGTTGACGTTGGCTAGAGAAGTATTAGCATCCTTGTAAATTTTATATGTGCTTGTCTCGTAACCACTTTAACCACTTTACCAACATGCTTTACATGATTCTTACAAGCGCTATGGATTTTAGTTTTTCTCCACAACAACTTTTTTCTTTTTCTGCTCCTCTCTTCTCTCCTCTCCTCACCTCTTTTCTCTTCTTTTTAGTTTTTCTATTTTCCTTTCCATATCTTTCACTTTGTTTAGAGGTTTTATTATGTTTGCTGTATGACGAGAGTAATAAAAGCAAATAAAATCCGAAATTTTTTTTCTTCTTCTTTCTTTATCAGTTTCTGTCCCCCATAATGGTTATTAAAAAAGTGGAGTTTTGTTGTGATTATAATCTCTGAAATATTTCTCAGGAATAGGCTAAAAGCATAACAAAACCGCTTATATGACGGTCGTCTTTGATGAGTTTTTACTTAAGCTGGGAGAGAAAGTGTTGAAAGCGGAAATGCGCGATAGTAATGCCGTTAGCAATGGAGTAATGAATACGTTGGTATCTCTGAAAAAAGTCTAATGTTTTGTAAACAAGTTTTACGCTGGGAAAATGAAAGGAGAAAAAGGGGTTAAGGTGTCTTTGTTGTAGGATATCAAACACTTCTACGGGCATTTAGATCTGTACGGTGTATTCCTTTGGGTAAACTCAAGGAAAGGATGATCTTGCCTGAGAACATACTGATCTTATCGAAGCTATCACAAAGTGCTACGCGATTATGAATGTCATGAGTACCTTAAAATTTGGGAAAATGCTTTAAAAAAACCTACTGAATATTTTCTCAAATTTCTTTTTTTATTTGAAAATACAATCGTTCCCGTTAATAGTGGAAAATAATTTCTTTCAAGTGGCTGTCTCGGCTGGCCATGCAGTAGCCTACACCAGAAGATGCCGATTTTGGCAAAAAAAAAATTATCTTTTCAGATGAAGCTCATTTTGATCTTGGCTGGTATGGAAACAAGAAAATTGTCGCATTTGGGGCACAGAAACCCCACACGCATACATTGGAAAGTCGACGCACCCAAAAAGAGTCACTGTTTGGTGCGGATTTTGGTCCAGAGGCATAATTGGGCCATTTTTCTTCGAAAATGAGCAAGGAGTGGCCGTTACAGTCAATGGCGATCGTTATCGGGCCATGTTGAACGAATTTTTGTTCACAAAAATTGAACAGGAGGATATTGACAACATTTGGTTTCAACAGGACGGCGCTACGTGCCACACAGCCGAAGCTACACTCAATGTTTTGCGCTCTGTTTTTGATGATCGCATTATCAGCCGCAGAGCTGATGTCTTTTGGCCACCTCGGAGCTGCGATTTGACACCGTTGGACTATTATTTGTGGGGTGTCGTCAAAGATAAGTGTTACGCCGACATGCAAGAGACAATTGACGCTTTAAAGGACAATATTCGTGAAGCCTTTGGTGAAATACAGTTGCACACAATCGATAATGTGCTTAAAAATTGGACCAATCGTGTAGGCTGCTGCATGGCCAGCCGAGGCAGCCATTTGAATGAAATTATTTTCCATTATTAACCGGAAGGATTGTACTTTCAAATAAAAAAAGGAATTTTTTAAAGCATTTTCGAAAAAAAAAGTTATTTGGCGGACCCTGTACCATCAGAACCCAGAAGTTTTAAGGTACCTCGCCATAAAACAAATAATTGATCAGGACTACACACTAGCTTCTCACAACACTCAGGATAAGTGTGTTAATTTTATCCATGAGTGGCGGGACTTGCAGCTTAAAGACGACTCCGAACGACAGATTTTGAAGAAGCTTTTCATGGCAATTTTTAACAGCCGAGTGAGTGAGAAACTAGGTTGTAATCCTGACTGAAGGCTTGTAATGATCAATTATGTATGTATGTATGTAGCTGCTTGTTTAAGTTGAACAAAACTTAATCCAGGGAAAACAAAATAAGTTCTCTCCTGGTATCATGCCCTTCGGCCGCACACATGGACATTGGATGTCGTATAATTAGAGCCACTTTCTTTCTCTTCTTAAAACTGAGATAACTTGGATGCTATGAACGGTAGCCTAGACATGATGAGCCAAAGAAACTATATGTGCTATAAAGTCATAGATCTGGCCAATCTAAGATCACAGGCGATCGTCTGATTTAATCAAAATTGACAGGTGCAGCTTAGGCGTAATGATTGAACTGATTACTGGTCACTCTGCCTTTCGAGTCTATGAGAGGAGACTAAGTCATCCTCAATAAGAACTATTGTACCATTCAGGATAATGAAACTGTCACCTAATTTTGCTGCCACTGTCCAACTCACTGTTAATGTATACCAGCTCACTGCACAGTTTGGTCAAACTAGCATCTGGGTACTTGCTAGAGCCCTGTCTAGCTAGAGCCTTAACATACAGCCTTAATCTGCATATATCCATCGAAGCCTTTTAAATTCTAAAGAAATTGCTTTTAAAAAAAGACAGAAAGCGCTACCAGTCTTATTGTGTAGGAAACGAATACGGTGTTAAAGGATATTTGGGTAAGGAATATTGAAAAAAGGCCAGACATCGAAACAAAATACAAAAAGTGGGTCTTCGGCGACTTCCTCTCAGCAGCATTGCTGACAAAAACTCAGAAAATCTTTCGTTCGAAATCGACTTTAAACTGAAGGTATCGCCTTTCATGTATAAAATTAGTACACACAACATAAGTGATGTGAGAAACTAAGTCGTAATCCTGACTGAAGGGTTGTAACGACCAACGTATTTATATTGAAAAAAGAATCTTGTGGACTGCCCTATATGCTGTCACATATAATTATAAGATTTTAACTAAAAAGCAACAACAAATGTTGAAAAATTTAATAAAATTTCGATGACTTGAAAAAACTCTTCCAAATTCTATACTGCTGCAGCTATCTTTCTAGGCACACACATACTATTTCAATTAATTAACAATAACAGCAGATCATATACCATATTCTAGGGATACTAATTAAAAAATCATTTACTCTAGAAAAACCACAAACAAACAAAAAAAGGAATTTTTTTTTATTCTGGTTTTGAGATAATAAAGTGTGTGTGTTTTAAAAACAATACAATGAACTGATTTGCCAAAGATAATAAATACAAAAATTATACACAAAAAAAATAATAATCTACATACGTACACAATACAGTATGAAAATACCGAAATAAATTCGACAGAATTTGGGAAGGGGGGAGTACAGTGTGGAAAAAAAATTTCAAAATGAAATGCAAACAAATTATAAAGACAGGATGAAAAACAAAAAAACCTAACGAAATGAAATGAAATGAATGTGGGAAAATCATCATAAACATACTACAGCCGAAATGAATAATGAAATTGAAGAGAGAAGAGAACATAGGTTGGTAAAAATGTATGTATTGTAAATGAAAAACAAAAATATTGCTGCTGCTGATAATTTTAATTAACATTTCAGCATAAAAGTTTTATTACTGAAGCAAACAATAAAACTAAAAAAAAATATGTATTTAAACACACAACATATATAATCAAAATCCGATAATATGACTACAAAAGTAAAAACAAAAACAAGCAAAAAAAATCAGCAATAAATGCATGCAAATGCAAAATAAATTGTAAACACAAACCCATGCTGCTAACGCTCTAAAATACACACACTAGTACTAATTGTCATATAAATAGCCACGGAAAAAGAAGTTTTTAAAATCATATGCACATTAAAATGTAGTAGGCAGTGTGTTGGCTTATTAGACGTGAGGTCATGGTTCAAACCTTATCTTAAATATCTCGAACAAAACTGAATATGAAAAAATATTTCTTTCGGCTACTTCCTCTGAGTAATCGGCTGTTAAAAATTGCCATGAAAAGCTTCTTCAAAATCTGTCGTTCTGAGTCGTCTTTAAACTGCGAGTCCCGCCATTCATGGATAAAATCAAAACACTTATCATGAGTGCTGTGGGAAGCTAGTTTGTAGTCCTGATCAATTATTTGTTTTATGGCGAGGTACCTTAAAACTTCTGGGTCCTACAAATAACTTTTTTTTTGAAAATGCTTTTAAAAAAAACTACTGAATATTTTCTCAAATTTCTTTTTTTTATTTGAAAGTACAATCCTTCCGGTTAATAATGGAAAATAATTTCATTCAAATGGCTGCCTGGGCTGACCGTGCAGTAGCCTACACGATCGGTCCAATTTTTAAGCACATTATCGACTGTGTGCAGCTGTATTTCACCAAAGGCTTCAATTCAATCAATTGTCTCTAGCTTGTCGGCGTAACACTTATCTTTGACGGCACCCCACAAATAATAGTCCAACGATGTCAAATTGCAGCTCTGAGGTGGCCAAACGACATCAGCTCTGTGGCTGATAATGCGATCTTCAAAAACAGGGCGCAAAACATTGAGTGTAGCTTCGGCTGTGTGGCTCGTAGCGCCGTCCTGTTGAAACCAAATGTTGCCAATATCCTCCTCTTCAATTTTTGTGAACAAAAATTCGTTTAACATGGCCCGATAACGATCGGCATTGACTGTAACGGCCACTCCTTGCTCATTTTCGAAGAAAAATGGTCCAATTATGCCTCTGGACCAAAATCCGCACCAAACAGTGACTCGTTTTGGGTGCGTCGGCTTTTCAATGTGTACGTGCGAGTTTGCTGTGCCCCAGAAAAGATGATTTTTTTTGCCAAAATCGGCATCTTCTGTAAGTCGATCGCAGGCCCACTTAGCGAAGCGAAAACGCATTGGATGGTCAATTGGCTTCAACTCCTGAACCAATTGGACTTTATATGGCATCATACCAAGGCACACTTTCTGCCACAGCAGCAATATTCTCGGGTGTACGCACTGTTTTTGGCATTTCACGCTTTGGTTTATCGATGAGGATGTCAGTTTCTTTCACTTTTTTTCACAAGATAACGAACATACGGAGCTGACGGTGCTTGTCTTCTTCCAAAATCCGTCCGCAATTTTCGCACACATTCTGCAACGTTACCATGATTTTCAAAGTAATGTCGCAATATTTCCCAGCGTTGTTCAAGCGTGTACACAACCATATTCGTTCAGCGGAAGGATAAAACTAATTATCTGTCAAATGAGAGATGAGCTAAGTGTTACCATTCACGAAATAAGCACTATTTGAAAAAAACGTTAGATGGCGGACCCGATATAACCCGATTACTTTTTGTTGGGTGTTATTAGAACCACACACTAAATACCTAAAAGTTAAAACCAATTAACGCCCTTTGGAAAGACTGTCAGCTGTTCAATATTGTTAATCTTTATTTAACACGTTGACTGCCACGCGCATTTACAGTAAAATATCCTTTAGGCCACACGTACCGCTGTACGCAAGTAGTCAATTAAGCGTCACCCCAATACGGGTGACGCGGCCCGATCAGAAACTTTACCGTCAACCGAATATGTGTGACGTGCCAGTCAACGTGTTATGAACCCACTACAAAACTGATGTTTCAAGGTCAGGTTACTTCGAAGTGGTAGCCGACTGAAATAGCATAGCCGACTTAGGTCCTTAAGTATCCTATTGTATTCTACTCCATCATTCAACTACTACTCCTGGCTGGCATATGTCAACCATAGTGAGAGTTCTAGAAGGTTTGGATTCTATCCACATTAACTTTGGCTAGATACGGAGTGTCAATAAATTCTGGGGACCTAGAAATTATTCGTTTCAATTTCTTAATTTTAGAAAAATACTGGTCTCTTCTTCTTCCTTATCAACATATGGTGGTCATACATCTAAAGGCCATTACCGCTTTAAAACTGCTATGAGGTTCCTATTGTTATATTTATTGTGGTAAAGAAGTGCCAACACCATCTAATGTGCTCTCCTTATACTTTATACGTTGTCGTTATAAAGTATTTTTATAAAGGCTGCCCTTGTAGTCTGGTGTGCTAGACTATTAGCGTGAGGGTCGTGGGTTTGATTTCCACAAGAAACTCTGGTCTGTGACACTACACCGAACATATGGTAAAAGTTACTCAGCTGGTATATAAATAGAATATAATTTGTAATTGTATTGTAATTAATAAATAAAAATATAATATTTTTATAAAGTCTCCTTCAATCCTATTGCCCCGGCAAACGTCTGGATGATGTTCCCTGTCAACAATGAAAATTTCTTGCTCAGCATCTGGTATGGGTTCTTTTGAGTAGCTTTAATGCGCCACAGCCTACAAGAACGTGTTCCGATGATTTATTTTCATCTTCACAGAATAAACATGTTGGGCTGAAACAGCTCCTATTGTGAACAAGTGTACTCTGTGTCTACACAGTGCCTGTAAAAGGTCGGGTTCAACCTCATTTTATTCCCAAATAGACTGATGCATGACTCGCATTTCCTCTTAATTGAGCTTCTCAACAAAAGGTTTGATTGCATAAAAACCACTTGGTTTGAAAACATGCTTTGCCTCTCTTTATCTTCCCTTTCGTTAAACATACCCCTTTCAAACATCACCACCACTCCACAGAAGGTTTCTGGTCCTATCAACGCCGTGAAAACTTCCCTTCTGCTAAGCTCGTCCGCTTGCTCACCATGGAATCCAGTAGGAGATAACGTTATCTTGTCAACCTCGCTGTTTCAGCTTCTCCAGACAGTCGTAAGAGCTAATTCGATTTATCCTTAGTGCCGAGTACTAGAATGGCGGTTTAATTGTATTATTTTGTTATGTTAGTATTGCTGTCTTGCCTGTTGCATCTTCTATCCATGTTGACTTCAGCAGTTCTTTCGATGGCACAGATTTCCACTTGGAATATACATGAGAATATTTTGGATGGGTTCCGAAAATTTTATTCTGCCCCTGTCCCAAGGTCAAAATAATCTTTTAAGAAGGTATACAGCTTCCAGACTGCAAGAATTGTTATAACTTGAATAGCTCGCAAAAAGTTTAAGGAGTCTGATTGAATTTCTACGAATCTTTACAAGTTAAAGTAACGATCCCGTGATATACATACAATCTGTTGTAGAGTCTCCCATAGGCCGGCTACACTACGCCTATCTATACATTGCTTACTATATCGTCGACCTGTTTTCCTAAAGAATTCATTATACCACCGTTATTTGCTTTAATAGCTGTTTTTATTTTTGTTTTTAATTTTATTTTTATTTGGATCGAAAAATGTAGAGCAACAAAAAAAGAGAGAAACAAAAAATTCTGTGTGTCATGAATGGAGAAGAGCGAGCAGAGCGAGCACAGCACACAATTCCAATTTGAATACTAATGAAAAGCAATTGTTTGTTTATAACGCAATGCAAATATTTAATTCGGGCACAACCAAAAATATTTGAAATCACAAACACACACGTATACATGATTAAATGAGACACAAATGCCTGACATTACTCACTCATAAATAGAAATTTATGAGCATTTTTCCGAAAACAATATTTGGGCGAGAGAGTGCGAGTGCGTGTGTCTGTGTGTTGATTTCAACAGAAAAGGGTCATTTCTATGACATTAAAAATCTCAAAAAAAAAATGAAAAAGTGAAGCAAAGTAAAGCACAGTTTAAGGGGAGGGCCAAGAGTTAAACGAGAATTAAAAAGGAATGTTCAAGCATAAATGATTGAAGGTTTCGGAGACTGTTTGAAAATTAATTTGTTTTCGAAACAAAAGAAATGAAATGGAATTTTATACTATGTTCAGATATGCACTTTTATTGACTCAATATTCGGTTAATTGAGTACAATATTTTAAGTGTTCAGACATAATAATATACGCAGTTCAGCTGCTTATTCAATATTCACTTGACAGCTGGTAAACAAAGCAACTGGTTGTTTCAACAACATTGTTTTTTTTCTGTCGTTGTTGATATTTGAGTTGTAAAATATCAACAAAAAGTATTCGCTTAATTGTAATATGTATGCTCCCTTATAACACTTATGATAGTGCTGCATTTTAAGTTTTACTCAATATTATAACAATTTGCGTATTTATTGTGCAATTATTAATTGAAACTTTATATGAAATATTGAGCTCAATAAAGGCTTTAATTGCGATTTACACAATAAACGTGCATATCTGAACACCGTATTACGTACATACGTACATACATAATTGGCCATTACAACCCTTTAGTCAGGATTACGACCTAGTTTCCCACACCACCTACAATGTTGTGTGTGTTAATTTTGTACATGAGTGGCGGGAGCTACAGTTTAAAGTCGAGTGGATTGTTAGAAAACAAAAATTCAATGTTGGAAGTCTTATGACCGTAGTATCAACGATGTCTCAAAATCTTATAGAAACTGCTAATATTGTTTGCCATTTTTGATCACGCCTCTCTTAGCAGGACTCCTCTGAAACGACATTTGGTGCATATTTCGTCTGATTACCCACTGACGCGAAAGGAATGGAAAAATCTTTGCTTCTCGACTATCAGAGTATTTGCCGTGTAACGAGAAAGGTCTGAAAAAGTTCAACAAGGGAGTACCTAAGAATGTTTAAATGAAAGGTTGAAGATGGAAATGACTTTTTCTGACTTTTTTCTGAGAAGTCCACAGGAAAGCATGTGAGCAACATGAAGTTACGGACAGTGACAGTGTACAGTTCGTTAATCTAGAAAATCCTTAAGGACAACGTCTGTCGCAAGACATGAACGTATATTTTTAATTGTGCTTGAAGCAGTAGTTAAACGTTCCAGTAAGGATAAATCCAGAGATAGTATTTGGGGTCCTTTAAGCGCGCTCCCATACTCTAAGTTGAGCATGATACAGAGACTAGCACGAGTTAGTATAGTAGCAGCAATGAGAATCTGGTTTACAACAGCGCTGGAATCTAAAGCTTTTGAGATAATGGTCAGGTTGATGGGAGACAAGCATAATAAAAAATTAATTTGGAAATTTCGGGACCTACGACCTACCTCGTGTGGTAGAGAACTCCCATCTTATCCGTTCCCTGGGTAATGCTAGCAAACTCTATACATACATACATACATACATAATTGGTCATTACAACCCTTCAGTCAGGATTACGACCTAGTTTCTCACACAACTTATGTTGTGTGTGTTAGTTTTAGACATGAGTGGTGGGAGCTACAGTTTAAAGTCGACTTCGAACGACAGATTTTTGAGAAATTTTTCATGGCAATTTTATTTACTCTCAGAGTTTTTGCCAGAAATCTGCTGAGAGAAAGTCACCGTAGAAATACTTTTTGTATTTTGTTTTGATATCTGGCCTGGGGCTCGAACCCTGGTTTTACGTCCAATAAACCAACACACTACCTACTAGACTACGGCGACTTCAACACGAGACTTAGTAACAAAAAACGACGAGACTTAGTAACAAAAATATGTGGAGTAGTCTGCAAGCTTCACACTCTATTAATAGAGGAACAATTTTGTGGTATACAAATGGGCCGAGGATGGATCTTGGGATAGGAGAAGGAAATTTTGGTCTTAGGATAAAATATTCCGAGTACATGAGAAAACTTTCAGGTATTTTTCAAGCAGAAATTCATGCCATCGGAAGATGATAACCAAAATCTGTCGTTCGAAGTCGACTTTTACTGTAGGTCTCGCCACTCATGCATAAAATTGACACACACATCATAAGGGGTGTTAGAGGCTGCGTGGTAATCCTGATTGAAGTGTTGTAATAACCAATTAAGTAAGTAAGCAAATAAGGCCTTTGAGGTACTTCTAAAAACCCTTTATAACAACCTCTACATATAATCAACAATGTTTTGTTTCTCCTGTCCTGTTGCCTAGAAATATTAGCTGATATTGAAATGTGTATACATACATATGTATGTAAGATTGTTTTAAAATATATTTTTGTGGTTATTGTTATTGTCATTGCTATTATCATGTATGTATGTATGTATGTCTCTCTCTCTCTCTCTCTCTAATACATGCACATGTTTAAATATGTATGAACACATAAATGGTTTATAGGAAATTCATTATTTTTGGTATTTTATGAGTTGCATAATGGGAGGCAGGCTTCTCTCGTTTATTTTTTCTCTGCGGTAGCGCATTGAATTTAAAAAAAAAAAATTATAAAAAAAATATTTAGAAAATATATGCACACACATATAGAATAAAAACCACATATGCATGAAATCATTAATACAGATATAAAACACATAGCCATATACAGCCTAAATGTAGGCAATGGCAAAAACAAAATTAAAAATATTTTACAAAATCACTTATTGAAACTAATCACAGAGAGGGAGTGGGAGAGCGAGAGAGATAGAGAAAAATTGTTTTTAAAAATTTAATTTTTCAAAGTTTTTCTAAAACTCACTGTTTAAATCGCTCTCTCGCACGCTCTACCTCTCCTTCTATGTGTATGTGTACATATATGTATGTATGTGTGTGTTTATATTTTTGTTTTTGTATTGAATGTTTACATATTATTTGTTTATATGCATATTCATAGGCACATACATACATACAAACATGGATGAGTGCTTTTGAATGTTTCTATAATATAGAATCTATATACATATATGCGTAATATATGTGTATGTATGTATGTATGTGTGCTTGCCTGGAAATGTTATAATAACAATAGTAATAATGACAAGGGGAAACCACAATATGTTAACAAATACATACACAATAACAAAACCTACATACACATATACACTCACACACACTGAATATGCAAACTAATAACGCTACTAACAATTATTAGAGAAATTACTTTAAAATCATGACTGTATACACACACTCTTACATATTCAATGTTTATGCTTACATTTGTACACATATACAAATATATGTGTATGTATGTATGTATTACATGTGTATGGTACATATATTTAAAATTTTATATATTATTGCCTACTTATAGGCCTACATGCGTGTGTGCATGCATTCGTGCATGTGTGTGTATGTTTATTTGTGTCTATATTTGCCTCTGCGTATTGCATATAAAATTCAATTGTGCTGCCAAAAATGTTTTGGGCCTGTTGTTAACAACTTTAGCGGTCTTTAGCAAAATGTTATTATCGTTATTTGCATCATAATATTGATGTTTACAAAATACTGAACATCTTTGGCCCCAGCTACAGTGGAGATGGGAAACAGAGCACACACCAATGGATGAAAAGATTTCTATTATCATCAAATACCTGGTGATTAAGGTAGTCATAACCGGCCTAATGTGTAAGGAGTTGACAAACTTTCAGAGAAGTTTAGAACCTTACGGTTGCGGTCACGGCTATGTAGCACTGCAATGTACACACAGACGAGAATATCGCTTCTGTTTGTGAAAGCTCAGTATTGATTGCTTTCAAGACCTTTCCAACATAATTTTCTTCAGTGATGAGTCGCACTTCTCACTCGGTGTTCACGTTAACAAACAAAATTGTCGTATAGGGCGTTTTACCTTAGTCAGGATTACAACCGAGCTTCTCACATGACCCAAGTTATGTGTATTAATTTTATTTATGAGTGGTGGGACATACAGTTTGAAATCGATTTCGAACGACAGATTTTGAAGCAATTTTTCGTAGTAATTTTATATTCCTCTCAGAGTTTTTTTCCAGAAGACTGTTTGAGCGAAAACCGCCGAGAGAAATATTTTTTCATACCTCGTCTTGGCTTTAACTGCGAACTATTATCACACTACACTGGGACTTTATATGTGGGATTCGAATATGGTGTTTGAAGTATTCAAAACTGATTTGTGAAGGCAATGGAATCTGTGAAATATGGCAGAGATTGGTGCTTTATGGTCTGCATGTGTTATTGGCGAAACACTTTTTAACACGTTCACTGCCGACTACGACTAGGGAGTTGGCTCCCTAGAAGGGAACGTAATCTACGAGTTATCTCGTACTCACTATACCTGCCATTTTTGTGTAGCTACGAATAAAATCGTATTATATCAGTGCTAGTATCGATAAATGCTTTCTGGGAAAAGAACAAAAAGTCAATGTTGGCTTGCGTGGCCAGTTTTCTGAAAATTGCCGCGGCGGTTAACGTGTTAAGTAAAAAATTAAAGAACCCTGGAACAATCGTTACCGTCAACTTAGAGCCTAATAGCTACAAGGTATCCAATCATTTTGGATTGCAGTTGAAGATTATGATGTTGACAATTTTTTTGTGGGCTTAAGTCTAAAATCCTGTCTTTACTGATAATCACCAAATTTTGAAATCTTTGAAGACCAACATTTGTCAACTTATCGCCAAGATATAACCCAAAATGTATTAAAAACTGGTTGACAATTACTTCAAATCCATGTCCTGCTGCCATCAATGCAGAAATGGTTTTTAAGTGACGTTGTATTTCATACTAATTTCATGACTATGAACTAAAAATTTTACTTTTAATTTCTTGTTGCTCTGGATACGGGGGTATTTTTGAAGAAAAAAATAAAAAAACCCGCGGACTACCGATCCAGATATACTGTTGCCAGCAATCTAGAAATGGTCTTTTAAACGACTTTGCATTTCATAATAATTCCATAATAATGACCTAAAAATTTCACTTCTTAGGTATTCTTGCTATATTGATCACCGCCACTGTTTATTATATTATGGCGACATCATCATGATTCCCTTGATGGAAATGAGAAAATTTGGTTTTCAACTAAACACCAATTTAATAGAAATTCTATTGAAAATTAATGACAATATTCAGAGGCAATCTAACTCAACGAAAACTCAACAATTCAACAATGAATTTAAAAGGCGATACCAAATAAAGGACATTTCTTTTAATGAAGTTTTTAAGGAAAAATAAATATTTAAGATGGCAGTGGTTTGCAAGTAAATTTAAATCGGGTTTCTGTAGGACTGTAAATTGTCTTAAGTATCATCGAATAAAACGGTAGAAAAATTTGCCTTCTTGTGGGAAATCAAGAAGCCTACACGATATATTTTCTGATTAGAAGGTGGGAAGCCAAAAAGCCTACAGGATATATATTCTGCTTAGAGGGTGCCGAACTCTTTCTATTAAGATGATAAAGTAGGTCTCTCAGGCAATGAGTTGTTGATAGACTCACTAAAGTGGAAAATTATCTCTCCGTCACACATGTTGACCACAGTATTGGTGTTCTTCCCTCGTGACTTAAACTGAGGTAGGTCCACACTCTACGCACGATAATGCCGGAGTATATGGGACAGGGAATATATTTGTGATATATAAAAGCAGACCAGGCCGCAAAACTTGCCGAATTAATGAGCGCAGTGTGTTTGGTGTTATTACCGACGGCGCTCATGATGTAGAACAAAAGTTTCTTGGAGAACAACATTTGTTGGAGGCTACAGTTAGGTTAGGTTAGAGGACGTGTACTTGACAATTAAGGCAAGTACAGCACGTGGAGTTCGAATTGACCCATTTTTCCTCAAAAGGCTACAGTTAATTGCAAGAGACTTTCACACACTTTTTCTTTAACCAATGTTACTGTTACGCTGTTGCAAACAAATGGGGAAGAGCTTCTGTAACAGAAGTCTGTGGATGATGTCTTTAATGTGGGTTTTCTCTTTGACATTATTAGAAACCTAAAACGGTTTGAGTGTCCCTAGGACTTTTGCGTTAACAATTTCATCCTGTGTAGGTTTGAATTCATTTTAACTTTAATCGCTGTACGGAAGGTGACTATTCACTCATCTGATGTCGATCATATCACATCTGTTAAGTACATACATAATTGGTCATTACAACCCTTCAGTCAGGATTACGACTTAGTTGCTCACACCACTTATGTTGTGTGTGTTAATTTTATGCATTAGTGGCGAGGTCTATAGTTTTTAGACGATTACGAACGATAGATTTCTGAGAAACTTTTCATGGCAATTTTATTTTACTCTCAGAGTTTTTGCCAGAAATTTGCTGAGAGGTAGTCGCCGAAGAAATACTTTTTGTATTTTATTTGGATGTCTGCCCTGGGGCTCGAACCCTGGCTTTTCGTCTAATAAGCCAACACACTACCTACTAGACCAACGTACTTAAGTAGTTAAACTATTAATCTATCTCAGACCTGATTATTTTTTTCTTTGATAACCTTTAGGAATTTAAAATATTGTACTCAATATATTGTACTCAATAAAAGTGCATATCTGAACATTGTATTATTTATAAAGGATCCACCATCTATGGTTTTTTTATTCAACTAGTGCTTATTTCGTGAATGATAACACTTAGCTCATGTCTGATTTGACAGATAAATAGTTTTATCCTTCCGCTGAACGAATATGGTTGTGTATGCGCTTGAACAACGCTGGGAAATATTGCGACATTACTTTGAAAATCATGGTAATGTTGCAGAATGTGTGCGAAAATTGCGTACGGATTTTAGAAGAAGACAAGCACCGTCAGCTCCGTATGTTCGTTATCTTGTGAAAAAAGTGAAAGAAACTGGCATCCTCATCGATAAACCAAAGCGTGAAAAGCCAAAAACAGTGCGTACACCCGAGAATATTGCTGCTGTGGCAGAAAGTGTGCGTGAAGCGCCATCAACATTAATTCACCGTCGTTCTCAACAATTGAACATTTCGGAGACATCATTGAGACGAATTTTGCATAAAGACCTTGGTATGATGCCATATAAACTCCAATTGGTTCAGGAGTTGAAGCCAATTGACCATCCGTCTTCGCTTCGCTAAGTGGGACTTACAGAAGATGCCGATTTTGGCAAAAAAAAATTAACTTTTCCGATGAAGCTTCTTTTGATCTTGGCGGGTATGTAAACAAGCAAAATTGTCGCATTTGGGGCACAGAAAACCCGCACGCATACATTGAAAAGCCGCCGCACCCAAAACAAGTCACTGTTTGGTGCTGATTTTGGTCCAGAGGCATAATTGGGCCATTTTTCTTCGAAAATGAGCAAGGAGTGGCCGCTACAGTCAATGGCAATCGTTATCGGGCCATGTTTAACGAATTTTTGTTCACAAAAATTGAAGAGGAGGATATTGGCAACATTTGGTTTCAACAGGACAACGCTACGTGCCACACAGCCGAAGCTACACTCGATGTTTTGCGCCCTGTTTTTGAAGATCGCATTATCAGCCGCAGAGCTGATGTCGTTTGGCCACCTCGGATCTGCGAAATTGTCACCGTTGGACTATTATTTGTGGGGTGCCGTCAAAGATAAGTGTTACGCCAAGCCAGAGACAATTGACGCTTTAAAGGACAATATTCGTGAAGCCATTGGTGAAATACACCTGCACACAATCGATAATGTGCTTAAAAATTGGGCCGATCGTGTAGGCTGCTACTGCATGGCCAACCGAGGCAGCCATTTGAATGAAATTATTTTCCATTATTAACCGGAAGGATTGTACTTTCAAATAAAAAAAAGGAATTCGAGAAAATATTCAGTAGTTTTTTTTAAAATCATTTTCAAAAAAAAAAAACAACATATTTAGCGGACCCTTCACCAGTCCAGCAAACTCTGGCAATATTACACGTATCCTCAAGCTGCCAAGAAAGATAAGCCTCCTTACAAAGCAGCTGGAGATTTCCATTTTTACTGGTACAATCGTAACACGTATGTTCTGTAACATGGACTAACATTTATATGGACATGGATTGTCAGAGTTTCCTTTAAAATTTCCAAAAATTTAGGACAAAACCTCGCAATTCTTGATTGCGACCGGAGTGACGAAGTGACAAGTAAATTAAACGTCTTTGAAAGTAAATGCCATCAATCAGCAAGCACTGAGCTGCTTTCAGTATGACCTGTAATTGCAAAACATTACAGTGGTCAGGCAGGCTATACGAAAGTCTAATGTCGGAACCCTTTTCTGTGTCCACAATTGTGATGCAATCATTCATGTCATACGGATAAAGTAATGGGAATTTAAAAAATACGTCCAAGTAATGATTGATGACGTTTCCATAATATCTCCTACCAGTCCCTTATGAGCTTGTTGAATGTGTTCTTCATTATTTCCCTTAGTGTTCTGCGTCCTTAAACCTACACCTCTGCTTTAGAGATTCTTCTACAGATAGCATAAGAGCTCATTGCTAATATGTAACTTAAAAGATAAACGAATTCTTTGTCTTGGATGGATTTCCCAGACTTCTTTTCAAATACGATTCCCATTCGTTAAACATAATTTTTTGTTCTGTTTGAACTTCCTTAAGTTGTATTATCTTTCATTTCATGCCCATCACTTTTGAAACGATTAACTGTTATTATAATTCCTTAAATATCCCGTTAAATAACAGGAACTTATTTTATAAGAAATTCTCTTCTTTATTTTATAAATTCTTACGTTAAACCATAAAACTCTTTTGGTTGTTTTCTTGTGTTTATTTGTTAACAATTATTTAAGCCTCGTATTGTTTTGTGTTTGTGTTTGTGTTACAATGAAAATTATTATTGCCAGTGAAACAAAGTGAATGAAAAACCTTAAAAATTTTACAAATTAAATAAAATAAATATCTTAAGAGCCAAAGAAAAACAAAACAAAATAGAATAAAAGTGGTAACAATTGAATAGAGCGAGAGAGTGAAAGAGAGATAGTGTGGGACAGAGCGAGGCATTAGAGAGCTAAAGACTGCACAGAGCATCATAAATTTTAAGAAGCTTAACACTGTTGCTTACTCAACAGTGAACTTTTAACACCTCAACAAAAGAAATAAATGTCATTGAATGTGACAATAGTAATATACAGTCGTGGGCATAAGTAATGAGGTCGGGTTAGGTTTTGCTGTCTGATTTTTCAATAAATAATGGGGAATAGAAGGTGGAGTGTATTTATTAACGCAGATGAGCTCGTTCAATGACTTGACGTTTGGAGAAGATCTCTGCTCTAACCTTCTCTACACCATTTTCCTGCACTCCTTCAGAGTTTTCCAGATCCTGCTGGGAGCCGTGGTCCAGTAGGTAGTGTGTTGGCTTATTAGACGAAAAGCCAGGGTTCGAGCCCCAGGCTAGACATCAAAGACAAAATACAAAAAGTATTTCTTCGGCGACTTCCTCTCAGCAGATTTCTGGCAAAAACTCTGAGTAAATAAAATTGCCAGGAAAAAGTTTCTCAAAAATCTGTCGTTCGCAGTCGACTTTAAACTGTAGGTCCCGCCACTCACATGTATAAAATTAACACATACAACATAAGTGGCGTGAGAAACTAGGTCGTAATCCTGACTGAAGGGTTGTAATGACCAATTATGTATGTATGTATGCTAGGAGCCTTTCTACCATATCCTCCTCCACGCAATTAAGCTGCACTTCTTTAAAGTTTTCATTAGTTTTTGATGCTCTCTACAGTGTACACATGGAAAATATTTATTGATATACAATTAACAATATTCCTAACAATTTTGGAAATCCCAACTCTTGTTTCCTTTATCACAAAAAGTTTCTTGATGAAATTATTTCTTCCAAGGACCTCATCTGCAATTGTCAGCAAAGAATTTTTATTTTTGCCATCACTGTCTGAGAACAGAACTACTACCTGTTTTATCAAAGAAAACCTCCACTGTCTTTCCACTGTCCCCTGTTGTCTTAATTTTAAAATACAACACAATAAAACATTTAAAATTCCTGTTTTCCTCCATTGTCTGCTCCTCCTCCTCCTGCGCCTTTGCAACACCGTTAAATACCCTATGGGAGATGCTTTACCTCTACGTTACATTGTTTAGTAGAGAATAGCAACAACACAAACAACAACATCAACAACAAGAACAACAACAACAACATCATATAAATACCTTTGGGAATTATTACAATCATTGTTAAATTCTATACAAAAGCAACATGGAGATAGAGAGAGAGCAAGAGAGCGGGAGGGAGAGAGAGAGTTTATTATTTTGTCATTGTATTTAAAAGACTACTTTTGGGCAACAACACAGACAGTCCAACAGTAGTAGTAACAACACCAATAACAACAACAACAACAATCTTTAAGTCCACTATTACAAATAGTTATGTTGCAAGTAAAACACTTTATTCAATCATAGGCGACTGTGAGGCACACTACTCTAGAATAAAGTGTTGAAATAAAGTTTTTCGTATAACATGCAGGGGTAATTATGGATCCTTGAGGCACACCACTAGAATAAAGATTAAATATCAACTGAAGTACATCAACTTCAGTTCATATTACATGCAATTATCCTTCGTGGCTGTCCCCCAAGGAATGGGCCCCGTGGGGCCAATTGTGATACCACAGATCATGTTAACAATCCCCTAGTCCTGGAACCACTAAGAGCTTACAATGACGCGACTCAAACTGCCAACGTCAATGTTCCACAAATCACCAAGATCATCGATGTAGTAGGCACCAAGATGTCTCTTTCGCCTTTGCCATAGTGCCTGGCATGTTCCCTGTAGATGAAGAACAATCTCTTCTTGCTCTTCGTCCCTGCAGCTTCTACAGAAATCATTTGCGAGGTGTCCCAGATCAATGCGCCTCGCGTGGATAACCAAAATGCAATGCCCCGTCACGACTCCAAAGACTGTACTGAATACGCTTCTTTGGAGTTTTGAGCAGCCTTGCAGTGTGCCCTCCATCCAGCCTCTGCCAGATTATATGCACCATTCTGCCCTTATCCGAAGCTGCCCACCTGCGGTTGGCAGAGTTCATGATCTCGTTGTCAATCATGAGGTTGCAGGTCCCCAATACTCAAGATTTCGTCGGAGAATTCAATGGTCGTGCCGTATCTGACCAGTCCATCCGCTCTGCAGTTGCCCGGAATATCAATGTGTCCGGGATACCAAATGATGTGTACATTATACCCCTCCACCATCCTGTTAAGGTGTTCTCGATAGCCGTAGGCTGTCCTGCAGTACATCACATTGGAGCCCAGAGCCCTGATATCCGCCTGGCTATCGGAAAGTATGATGATGTTGCCATTAGGGACATTCGAATCCCAAATAATCTTAACCGCAGCCTGTATTGCCAACACCTCCACCTCTGTATTGTTCGATACTTGCTTCAAAAATACTCATCGACCAGGTAGGCACTGACAATTGAAATCATTTGGAATCTGATCATAATCCTACTAATTTCGCTAGTCGTGGTATTAGCGTTGAGGAGCTTTCTATTTCAGATATTTGATGGAAATGTTCTGAGTGGCAATGGTTATCTTTTAGGCTGAATACTTAACTTGAAACGCATTTAATACAAGGCAACGTTGCCCAAACGAGCACTTCTGAAGACTTCATGAGGCAATTTTCAGACTTACACTCAGCCACAAAAGTATACATACGGTTAACAAATTTCAGAAATTTTTTAACCAATCCGTTTTCGTTGAAAATCTTTACAATTGTCTGACATCTTTCTTCGATTTTGAGACGGTCTTTTGCATTGTATAATTTTGTGGGCCACAATTCAGTTCAATTTCATACATTTTTTAACCAATGCAAAAGACCGTCTTAAAATCGAGGAAACTATAAAGATTTTCAACTAAAAAACAAAAATTCTGAAATTTGTTACCCGTATGTATACTTTAGTAACTGTGTGTATCTATATCACTTTCGAGTTCTGTCTTACATATTTCGTTTGTATCGCTTTGTACTCCCTAAGAAGATGTCGTTTCAAGCTATTATGTCTGATAATTTGAGACAAAGTGAGGCTGGGTATGCGATGGATCGTTTGGCCATTTTATTTTAAAGTAACCATAGTTATCAAGCTACAATTATCCGAACGTTTACGTAACGTAATGAAATGTGAGTTCGTTTCTGGCATGTGAAAGAGACGATTACTCTGCCTTATGGAACATCGCATAGCATTTTTATAATTTTCTCATGCTATAAACGAACGTATGTTCCGTTACATTGTGTGAACGTTTGGCTAATTTTACCTTATATGCTCCTGCTGAAATTAATGATTCTAGCTAGAATTAGCCAAACGTTTATGGAACGTAATGGAAGGTGCATTCGTTTCTAGCATGTAAACAAAATGATTACTCAGCCGTAATCGAACTTCGGTAAGCATTTGCATAATTTTCTTATGCTATAAAGGAACGTACATACGTTCCGTTACGTTACGTGAACGTTTGGCTAATTGTACCTTATATGGTACCTGCCGAAATTAATGAGGTTTTCTGTAAAAGAGTTTATGACGACCTTTATTTATATTCTGGCAAGTCCTTGTATGATATACGCTCAGAATTTCTTGGAAATTGTGCATCCGGGATCAGTTCAAGCACTCATATTCCATTGTGCACTGAAGGTTAGGTTAGGTTAGGTTAGAGGACGTGTACTTGTCAATTAAATCAAGTACAGTACCCGGAGGTCGATTTGACCCATTGTACAACGTCCTAGTTTCTCACACCACTTATGTTGTGTGTGTTAATTTTATACATGTGAGTGGTGGGACCTACAGTTCAAAGTCGACTGCGAACGACAGATTTTTAAGAAACTTTTTTCATGGCAATTTTATTTACTCTCAAAATTTTTGCCAGAAATCTGCTGAGAAGTCGCCGAAGAAATACTGTTTGTATTTTGTTTTGATGTCTGGCATGGGGTTTGAACCATGGCTTTACGTCTTATAAGCCAACATACTACCTACTCGACTACAGCGGCGCACCCTGTATGATACACGCTTGGAATTTCTTGGAAATTGTGGCATCAGTGCAAACACTCATTGAAACACAACCAGAATAACTTGCGGGCTTCATTCTTCAGGATCTCGATTGATGGACATAATCATGGATTTTCTTACGTGATCGTAAATTATTTAGAACGAGATACTCATTAACATTATTTTCTAACTTTCACATCGAACTTAAGGTTGCTCGATATAACCTATTAAAATGGACATGACTGAAGGTAGAATCATGAAGCGTTTCTGGTCTGCTGGGATTATTGTCTAAAGTTGTTACAAATATTACAAGCAACCTACTATAACCCCCCACGGTATTATAGGTTACAACAAATGCATGCGCTGGTGTGTGTGTATTAATGCTACAAGTCCTTTTTGTTCATATACAATTTACAGTTGTATTGTATTCAAATGATGATGAGAAAGACAACATGCCTGCCAGGTAAATTTTATACTTCTCTTTACACAATGTATTGTTGTGTGGAGTTCGTTTTGCTTGTATTTGTTACATGGTTTAGAATACTAACCAACCAACCAAACAACCAACCAAACCAAGCAAACTCATTTGAAAAGTAATAGAATACAAGAAGAGAAGAGTAGTAGAATAGAATAGAATAGGAATACTATAGGAATTCTTCTTGTTGTTCATTGTCTAATAATCAACACAGGAGCTTTGAGAGTGTATAAAAGAAAACTGAAATCTTTTGTTTTTGCTCAACGTTTAGAGCCAAATACCTTAAGAGCTGTATAAGCAAACAACAACAAACAACAATAGAATTAAAAGAAAATAAAAGAAGGAAAAAAAAACAAGTTGGAATTTTCTATAAAAATAATAATTAATTGTTGTTTTACTCTCTCTCTCTCTCTGTCTCTCTCTCTCTCTGTCTCTTTCTGGTTGTTGCTGTCGTTGTATTTTAAAAAAAATTTTCAAACGTAATTGTACATTAAATGCTTGAGCATACAAATGTCAGATTAAAATAAAAGGAATTCACAGTCTTACTTGCTTTTATCCTCTACGCAGCATGCCCTTGTCAGTGGTGTAGTGTAGTGTAGAGTGCATTTAAAATAATTTTCAATTCTGTTCAGTCGTTAAAGACTGCTGCTGAAAATAAATACCGGATTAAATGGTACGATTTTTTTGTTTTCAGTAGCTACTCTAAGAATTGGTTTGCACCCCCCCGCCCATCCATCCATCTCCCTTTGTTTATTTGCAAGACAAAATATTTGAACGTAAGGAAAATATTTGAAAATAATAAATATTGATAGGGTGGGCGGTGGCCAAAGTTTACTTAGGAATTATAAGTTGAAATATCTTTTTGAAACACAGAATCCGAAGGGAGGAAAGCTCTATTCTGTATGGACATACTTGGAGTTATAAATTGAATAAATTTAAATATAAAAAGACTTGTCGAAAGAAAGAAAGATGAACAATCTTATTGCGATATTGAAAGGATAATTGAAGAAAAATTCAATTGAAATGGAAAATTATTTGCCAATACAGATTAAGTATTTATATGTTTTGTTATAGTAGCTCAAGGCTTCACCACCTTCGAAAAAAAAAAAAAACTAAAGGCCACAACTAGGGAAATGGAAGCATCTATCAAAAACACCGCGTATTTAGTGCTTACATACATACATAATTGGTCATTACAACCCTTCAGTCAGGATTACGACCTAGTTTCTCACACCACTTATGTCGTGTGTATTAATTTTATACATGAGTGGCGGAACCTACAGTTTAAAGTCGACTCCGAACGACAGATTTTTGAGAAACTTTTTCATGGCAATTTTATTTCTCTCTCAGAGTTTTTGCCAGAAATCTGCTGAGAGAAAGTCGCCGAAGAAATACTTTTTGTATTTTATTTTGATGTCTGGCCTGGGGCTCGAACCCTGGCTTTTCGTCTAATAAGCCAACACACTACCTACTAGACCACGGCGACTCAGTGCTTGGAGCATTTTAAAAATGCTGATTTTTGCGAAGAGCGTCCGGATAAGCCAAACAAGTTTGAAAAGCAAAAATTGGAAACATCACTCGACCAAGATTCGTGTCAGACGTCAGACGCAATAAGACACGTGTCAGATGCTGTCATTAGACGTAGCTCAAGCAGATGTTTTAAAGCCTTTAAAAACAATAGAATTTGGATTCACAATCAAATAAATTGGCGCTCACTTGAACTGAAACCGAGAGACATTGAAAGGCGATTTTGCATGTCTGAAATGCTGTTTAATCGCTTGAAAACTACGTAATTTTGTGAATCGAATTATCATCACTGGTGACGAAAAATACATTCATTACGGTAACCACAACCACAAGAACTCATATAACACTCCGTACTTGGTACGATCCAAAGGTTGCGATCCCTTATAAACTGCTAGAATATCGGCAGATAATCATGGGAGAGCTGTACAGGCAGCAATTAATTTATTTGAAGCGGACATTGGCCGAAAAACTTGCTGAATATGCAACCAGGCACAAGGCCGTTGTTCTTCATCATTGCAACACTCGGCAACATATTGCGGTGCCGATCAAAAATTATTTGGAAAGCAGATAATGACAAGTTTTACCTACTCGGGCGTATAGCACAGATAATGCTCCTTCTGAATACCATTTATTTCGATCGATGGAAAAGACTTCATGTTGAAGCCGAATATAAAAACTTGCTTCGGAAAGCCAAAAATTTTCCTCAAAAGACAAGGCGGGTTTTTTTTGAGGATGTAATCCATAATTTGCCATAAATAGGTAGAAATAGTTGTGGCTTTCGATAGACAATACTGACATGACACGTCCTTTCAAAAAGTGCCTTAATAAAGCCTAAAAAGGGTTCTTAAACACCTTTCACCGCTTTCACCTAAAGTGTCATTTGTCATTTCCGAATATGGATCGTTTGATAACTGAAGAATGTGTAAAAATAGTTAAAACTGTCAACAGAAGTTGTAATTCAAACGTAGCAATCATTACAGAATAATTATGATCATCATAATCGACTTTGTAGACTCAAAGTCTTATCAATGCGGTATCATTGCAATATGGAAAGTTCTAAATATATCTGCTCTGTTTGAAAAATTCCGGCAGAAAGTCCGAATTTGTTGACCCACGGCAATGTCAGTAATTGGGTCCAATTTACAATTCTTAAAAATACACACCCCATCACAGGCTTTCAATTCTTAATTATGCGAATAAAATTTTGCAACAATGTCCAGACCGATGAAACAATTTCCATATCTTTAACCATCTTTTGTCCGCATGTGTGCCAAATATTCCACCTACTAAATGAATCCAAGTATACGATACGAATTTTGTTTAAACTGAACATTAATGTGCTGCCTAGCAGTATACTTATAAAGCATGGGACAACAACAGTTTGTTCTACTAACTGACATTCTAAATAGATGCTGCAAGACAATCCATAATCACACTAGCGTCCATTTATATCACGATAAAGCTAAGCTAAACCAAGACGTAAATAAAAGAATTCACTGTTCGTAGATTTTCCACTAGAAGACAGTACCATAGTTGAATAGCTGAAATACCTGGCATTTCGCAGCCATCCCGACCAGAGACCAAATCGACTCTGGCTCTGGTTCTTTCTATTAATTGAGAGTCAAAGCATGTCCTATGCCTCCGGCAACCTTCTTGCCTTCTCCTTTGCATGGTGTTTGAATTTTCTTTGGATATATACACTGGATTAGTATTTCTAAAGGAATTTCTAGGCAGTTTTAATCAAATTTTGTGTTCTTCGCATATCCTGTTCTGTACGTAAGTGTTCCATATGACCTTTAGGAATGATTGAAAGCCGAGTGAAATTATTTATTTGAATATGAAGAAAGGAATGCTTGTTTTATGCCTCAAGCACATAAGATAACCACTGAATGGCTACCCTTGGTGCATTAGAAGTGGAGGCATTCGTAGAGGCTTGAGGATATCTTATGCAATAGAAGAACAAATTAAGGAGCCATGGCCTATAAATTTCACTATTTTTAGTGTGTACAGCCAGATTACATTAGATTACATCATGGCGTATACTTAATATGTATTTAACTCCACAATACTCATACGTACTGTGGGATTCTTTTTTTCTTCCATAAATTAAAATTTAAATTAAATTAAATTATATTTTATAGAATTTATTTATAATTTATAATAATCCTTGGCATAGCTATATGAGAAACTGCGTGAGTGTGTGTGTATGTGTGTCTTTGTATTTTCTCACCCAAAAAATTTTTGTTGACCACAAACAAGCATTGAAGCCGAATGACAAGTTGACATCTCTCCCAAAGCAGCATAAACTAATATGCTTATGATGATGATAAACATAACAATCAGGCCAAGGCAACAACAACACCACCAACAGTAGCAATAGCTACAGCAACACTAATAATAACAAAATCAGTAACAAACTAAATTTGCAATAACAATCAAAAATTTTCGTGTGATTTTGATAAATTTGACAGTTTTGTGGGCGTTTATGCTGACAACACAACAAATACAATAAACAGCACCAGCAGCAGCAAATGGGTAATATGACATCAACAACAGTGGCAATAGCAACAGCAACAACTAAAATTGAATTCACATGTACAGACACACACACACGCACACACACGTAGAACATACAAAGCCATTAAAATGGCATTTACTTATGAAACTTGGTTTTACACAACATAACTACACATACGCTGTTGCCATACATACATATGTACATACAAACAAATATTGGTTGTATGTATGTGTGTAGTACTCATATTTGCATGTGTGTTATATGATATTTTCATTGATTGAATTTGTATTGGTGCATTGAATAACAATGTTTCCTAGCAAACCATCATTTTTGTCATAAAAAAAATCAAAAAAATTTTTATTTTCTTTAGTCACGTTGTTATAGCAGCAAAAGCAGCAGTAATAGTAACAACAGCAACATTATTATTGATGTTGTTGATAATTTTGATAATAATAGCATAGCCCAACAACAATTATTTGTTACAAAATCTTCATATACAATCACAATCTCTTTACAATATAAAACGAAATTTTCATTTGTATTGTTCGGCATTTCCATAGATTTTTAAGGGTTTGTAGAGGAAGAAGGCCATTAGGGTGGTCCATAACTGCAAATGATAAGCCTTGAGTAGTAGAAAAATTCTTTTCGAAACTACCTTGTAACAATAACATTACGTCACCAGCACCTCGCCGCAGATAATTTTCGCAGAACGGCAATGCCTCAAAATGTGTCATTGGCGACTATGATAGGATTTGTCAGAAGTATTGCTTGCTTCTCAAGGGGGTGACATGATAGACGGTATGTAGTAGATTGCCTCTCTGCAAGAAGGAGCAAAGGACCTCAAGCTGCTTTTGATGCTATTTGCTGTCTAACTCTTCTTGACCGGTATGTCAAGCTGAGGGTATCGGTCGGCTGAAAATAGCCCAAAAAAATACCTCTCTTGATGGAACCATCGCTGGAATTGCAGGGCAGTGGGGAATCCCCAACACGAAATGGTGCATCATCTTAGTTACCTCTATGGACTCATTGGGAGATGGAAGTCATGGAAGACTGAACAGAGCCGCTGAGAGGATGGATCGCTATGTTATGTATCGATTATAAGGACAATGGTACACTCATCTTTTGTGTAAAGGAGAGGAAACAGAGCCACTGATATGATGAACTCATGGAAGACTGAACACAGAGCCGGTCAGAGGATGGATCGCAATGATCTGTATCGATTATAAGGACAATGGTACACTCATCTTATGAGTTAGGGAGGGGCAACAAAGCCACTGACATGAGGAACTCATGGAAGACTGAACAGAGCCGCTGGGATGATGCTACACCCATCTTATAAGTTAGAGAGGGAGAGAGAGAGAAAACAGAGCCACTGATATGATTAATGTTCCGTATTCATAAGTATAAAGATCTATAGGAGGGTTTGAAACTTCCAATGCGGACTGATGCACCCATCTTTGCTACCGCTATGTGTTAGAAAGAGGAAATAGAACCAGCAAAAGAGCGGATTCGGATGTTGCAAATCCAGAAGCCTTTGCCCATCTATCGGTAATTGTGGAACCTTCTTGCTGACGTGATACTGAGTTCAGATCGCTGTATCTGAAGACCTGGAGGAGATCCCAGTGTTGCTACTACAAAACGTCCGGCAATAGAATTGTTTGATGTCTGAAGACAGAGCCGCTGAAAGGATGGATCGCTATGTTATGTATCGATTATGAGGAGGATGGTATTATGAGTAAGGGAACAGAGCCACTGATATGAAGAACTCATGGAATACCGAACAGAGCGGCTGGGAGGATGGACTGCTATGATGTGTAGCGATTATGAGTTACGTATCCATAAGTATAAGGATCTCTATAGATCCTCCTATGAGAGTTTGAAACTTCCAATGCGGACTGGTACACCCATCTTTGCTACCTCTATGGGCTAGAAAATGGGAGTAGAGCAAGGGAGCAAATGGATTGCATATCCAGAAGCCTTTGACCATCTGTCGGTAATTGTGGAACCTGCTAGCTGTTGTGGTTTAAAAGGCCCGACGTAATACTGAGATCAGGTAGCTGTATCAGTAGACCTGGAGGAGATCCCAGTCTTAGTATAACAGAACGTGCGGACAATAGAATTATTTGATGTCAACGTCGGCAGATGACATCCGAGCTCTCCTTGGTTTTATATTGGGTTAAAGCTTGCGTTGAAGGGAACCTCCATGACGTTGATGGGAAAAGAATTCTTCTGTGTAATGGGAGTGGATATTTGGAAACGTGTGCTCAACGAAAGGGAAGATAGAGAGAGAGGCAAACCAGAACTATTGTTAGGAAATCACAATAAGAGGGGAGTCAAACTGAGCAGCAGACAAAACTGAGGTTGATAGACCGCTCTTTTGCTGTGGAGTGTTGTTTCGAGTACATAAAGTCCTCAGATGATGATAAAAATCAACTTCTTTTGAAAAATTTCCTTCGATTTTGTACCACCCCTTTAAGAACATTGCCTTGTAAGTCATCACTGTATCAATTCTATAGATTTTATGCAGATGCGTATGACTGACTAAGTATTTCATTTTCTTTTCTTTCTCTCTCCCTAGCTCTTCCTTTTTTCTTCCTGTTATGGCGATAACGAAGCATTGGTAACTCTTGTAAGCAATCAAAAGATGTGTTTCCGGTTAACCGCGCGCGTACATGTACGTTTTCTTTCTATTCATTCAACCACAACGATGAACGACGATTAAAACGAAATTTATGCGAATTCTCTTCATATTTTCCCTGTGTGTGTGTGTACAGTAGCATCCTTAGGTTGTTAGTCAAATTGATAATAATGGTCGTATGGTCCTACTATTGGTATGGCTTCTCTAATTGTGTGACAACGGGTATAACAACGCATATTAACGTACGTATATCTTTTGTGGTGTGGTGGCAGTAATTTAAGAAATAAAACGCATATCAACGGAAAGGACAATATTTTTTGACGTAGAATTTTTGCGAGGCAATAAAAAATTCTCTTGGAAACTGTTATGACGAACTGTAAATACTTAACAGTTTGAAGTTTTGTGATAAAATGAGTTCTGATTAATGGGGGTTACATGTTTTTAATTGACAATTTGGTAGCGTAGTTCTGATGGAAATTATACGAGAATTATTGCAAAAATCTTCAACTGTGGAGGTACTTAGTGGCTTGTAGTATGTGCAATCGATGTAAAGCAATTGTACAGAGGACCTTGATTGATTGCAATCCTCAAATTCTTTATCTCCAATAGGATCATAGTGTCTCAATAAAGCATCTCTCTCTGATCTTTATCTTTGCGAACAACTTTTGTGAACGATTGCTTGCAGTTTTTAAGTTGCCGTTAAGAGCGTATAAGCGATGAACTCCAATACGGTCTACAGGTGTCGGGTATTCCGGGTAACTATAGAGCGGATGAACTGCTTAGGCGGGGCACAACTATTAAACTCTCCGAAGAATACTCCACTTTCGGAATCCCTTAGAAAATCTGCAAGACAATACGGTCATCGATTTCGCCAATGATAGATAGACGGTCTTCGATACGGATAGAATTGCCCGACAAATCTGGCCAAGACTATATAAAGGGCACACGGTAGGTCTGCTTAAACTCCAGAGAAACACGATCAGTATGGTTATTGGGAACGTATGCGAGGCTCACTGGTTTTGGACACGTTGCTAATGATTTCTGCAGAAGATGCTGAGTTGAGCAAGAGGAGAAGACTTTCCTTCAGCACATACTTTATGGAGGATAATCTTTTTATCGCGGGATCATGCTTAATCAGATTGTGTCCGCGTTCAGATGGATGGTCGTCGATACGGGTAGAATGGCGCGAAAAATCTGGCCAATACTGTATAAAGGGCACACGGTAGGTCTGTTTAAACTCCAGAGAAGCACGGTCAGTATGGTTATTGGGAACATATGCCAGGCTCACTGGTTTTGGACACGCTGCTAATGATTTTTGCAGAAGATGCAGAGAAGAGCAAGGAGGAGAAGACTGTCCTTCAGCACATACTTTATGGAGGATAATCTGGAGGATCTGTCAAGCATTGTCATTGGCAATCTTAGTTGCTTCATCAGAAGCTCCAAGTGGTTGAGGGACTAGGAGAATTGTGGCAACACAATGGGCTTTATGTGGCCCAAGTGTGTCCATATAAATTTCTTAAATAGGCAGCAACATTTGTCTACCTGTCTACCTACCTACCTAATAAAGGCTGTGGGGGATATATTTTCGTTGCTGCATAAGATCACCATTGATTCGGATGTATGTACTTTGACTTAGCACAGCACTCGTGGTCAAGGTCTTATGTCCTGTAAAACCTTCGGCTACAAAAGATCATGGAAATTCTACATATTAATTATTCTAGGCTATCCACTCAGAGAGTAGAGCAAGCGAGAAGATGGATTGGGATGTTGCTTATTCAGAAGCCTTTAACCGTCTGTCGGTAATTGTGGAACCTGCTTGCTATTGTGGTTTAAATGGTGCGACGTAATAAGATAGTCAAAGTAATTCAGTATTGAAAAAAAAAAATTGTTGACTAGGTAAGCACAGGACTTAGTACAGAGAGAACTCTAAAACTCACTAAGTGATCGATGCTCAGATCAGAAGTTTCTGAAAACTCAAAAATTAAAAATCGCAGAACCGTATTTAATCAGATTGTGTCCATGTCTTATCAAAACGGCAATAAATCTGACTGTAGAGGCCCTCCTCCTCTAAGTTAATATGACTTTAATCTCTTGATATAATTCACATAAAAAATATTATGGTTTTTCTTGTTGCACTGTGTTTACTTATAATAAAAAAACGGCAAACAAAAAAACGTTATCAAAGCAGTAGTTTAATTAGTATGGAATATTAAAAAAAACAACAAAAATTTACTGCGAAAGAAAACTTGAGGAAAAAAAAAATAAACTAAAAACGACAGAATATTTAATAAATGATCAGTGTTTGGTTTTTTAGTGTGTGTGTATTAAAACAGATAAAAAGGACAGAGAGAGTGAGAGAAAGAGAAAAAAAGAAACTTTTTTAACTGCAAATGCGTGTTTGTACTATGAATTGTAGTATCTTCTCTTTTTATACATACATAACTATGTACATATGTATGTATGTTAGTGTATTTATACAGATGTATGTGTGCAGTTGTAGCTCAAAAACTATTTCATTTCATTTTGCAAAACATGCATGTCCTGCAGCAACTAATTAAAAGAGTCATTCATCACCCATGTGTATAATGCCATGAATCATATACACTTACCATACCATACCATGCATTCATATGTATAGACGGGTGTGTGTATGAGTGGTGCATGTAAACATTTAAACATAAAGGACTTGCTCTCACATACTACACAAAATTTGTTTGCACAATATAACTGCCATTATAAAGGCAACCGTTATAACACAGTGGTTTCTGTCATACAAAGATCACCAACTACAAGTGAATGCGCTTACACGCATGCAGCATACCTACGAAAGATGGGCTTGTGTTGGAGTTAAATAACGAAATAGAAATGGGAAATACTAAGCAATTGATTATAAACAGTTTACCAAGAGGTGTGGTTAAATATTAGTGGCTAACATTTTGTATTCAATGGCTTTCTAAGGTTCACACAACGTATGTACTGCATGGGATCGTGGAGTAATAATAAAAATTCGACGTAGTCTAGTAGGTAGTATATTGGCTTATTAGACAACATTTCGAATAAAACGGCATAAGAATCCTTCTTTCGACAACTTCCTCTCAACAGTATTTTGGCAAAATCTGGCGTTCAAAGTCGACTTTAAACTGTTGGTCCACAGCCACTCAAGAATAAAATTGATAAACACAACATGAGTGGTTTGAGAAGCTGGTTTGGTACGCCTGATCAAGTTGCTACTGTTCATGCTTTCAACTTCTCTAGGCGCAGCGAACACTATTGTGCATTGCTGGGCTCAGGGTCTCTAAGGGATTTCTGAAAATGAAATTGTCTTACATCTTCAAATTGAGGTTAAGCTCCCGGTTTGCCTCGAACTACACTCATTAACACTACAGTTAAAGCTTAAAGATAGGCTGTCATCGCACGAATTGCGATAAATGGTCACACAAATAAGATCTTGGCTGGTATCTTCGCGGTAGATTTCTAAAGCATATCGTTTCAGGAAGTCTACTCTCCACTGACCATAGCCATTTAGGTGCTTCAATAGATGCTAGCCGTTAAAGCCGATCACCGTTTTAAGCAGCAGAGGGGTCTCAAGAACAATTCTAGAACACTGAAGAAAGATTTTCTCGACTTACGACTGACTTACTATCCTGAAGGCTAGGCCAAAGCGAATCTAAAGACAGGAAACAGATGAAGGTACATGGCTTAGATGCTATAATATGTGGCGGTCATTGAAGCCGATCACCACTCTAAGCAGTAGAGGGGTCTCAAGAACAATTCTAGCACACTGAAGAAAGGTTTTCTCTTGCCCAGAAGCTTAACAGATTTAATAGCTAAACGATTAACTATTATGGAGGCTAGATCGCAGTGCATCTAATGACAGGAAACAGATGAAGATATGAAGGAACAGGGCTGAGATGCTATAATATGTGGCGGTTGTTAAAGTCGATCACCATTTTAAGCAGTAGTAAATGACTTACTGTAATGAAGCCTGGGCCAAAGGGAACCTAATGGCAGGGAACAGATGAAGGAACAGGGCTGAGATGCTATAATTGGTGGCGGTTGTTAAAACCAATCACCATTTTAGGCAGTAGTAAATGACTCACTATCCTGAAGAATGGGACAAAGCGAATCTAATGGCAGGGAACAGATGAAGGAATGAAAGAACATGGCTGAGATGCTATAATAGGTGATGGTCGTTAAATCCGATCACTATTTTAAGCAGTAGTAACCGACTTACTATTCTTATTATCCTGAAGCTTGTACCAAAGCAAATCTAATGACAGGAAAAAGATGAAGGAATGAAGGAACAGGGCTGAGATGCTATAATAGGTGGCGGTTGTTAAAGTCGATTACAAATTTAAGCAGTAGTAAATGACTTACTATCCTGAAGCCTGGGCCAAAGCGAATCTACTGGCAGTAAACAGATGAAGGAATGGAGAAACAGGGCTGTTACCATAATTTGTCCAAGATAACTCTGGCCAACCAAACTAATGCTAAGCGCTTGGCTGATGTCAAAGCCATTTATATCTTAAAGGTTGTTTAGTTAAGTTTCCAGCGCTTCACTTACAAGATCTAATGCCAGATGTCGAGCCATATCTTCAAGCTATAATCTTGGTTGAGCCCTGAAGGAACTATTTTCTGCTCCATGGAAACCAAGCGATATATTTTCGAATCATTTTGATCTCCTTGCATGATTGTTGGCATTTAGGAAACCAGGTTTGGTGGTTAAATTAGTAAATACCACCTCACCAACACCTAAAGCATTGGATTCGAAGGGCTTGGACACAATCAGAACCTTATGAGCGTTTGAAGTACGTAGATTTGAAGAATCACATACCAGGATTTAACTTCGGGTGTCTATTGGCTTGCTTTAAATAAAACATTAGCACAAGACTAACTGCCAAGGAAAATACATTACAGATCAAAGTATTGGTAACCATGTTAAGCAATTTCCTTAACAATCAAACAATTAACAGATGATTGTGCTTATTAAGTAGCCGTAGTCTAGTAGGTAGTGTGTTGGCTATTTGACGTAAAGCCAGGGTTCGAGCCCCAGGCTAGACATCAAAACAAAATCCAAAAAATATTTCTTCGGCGACTTCCTCTCAGCAGATTTCTGGCAAAAACTCTGAGAGTAAATGAAATTACCATAAAAAAGTTTCTCAAAAATCTGTCGTTTGGAGTCGACTTTGAACTGTAGGTCCCACCACTCATGTATAAAATTAACACACACAACATATGTAAGTGGTGTGAGAAACTAGGACGTTGTACAATGGGTCAAGTCGACCTCCGGATACTTTAGTTGTCTTAATTGAGAAGTACACGTCCTCTAACCTAACCTAACCTAACAGATGTTTGTGCTTATATTCCCTACTGGGTATATTAGAGAATATGTTCCTACTTATGCTAAGGCTGGGGCATAGTCTAAAATATTTCCACAAAGTCTTCACACTTTTCAGGTGTTTTCAGTCAACCGTTTAAATCATTTTTCAATTTTAACTTTGCTTTAATTTTCGGCTTTTCACAAGAAAATCATTTTCTTTCCATGAGCCGTCGTCCTTTTGCTCAAGTTTATGTTTTATTAACCAAAAAGATAACCACAACAATATTTTGCCTGGCTTAAATAATCGTAAAAAAGCAAATCTTGTGTTGCTAAATTAAAAATGTTGGAGATTTTTTTTCTACATTTCTCGCATCTCTTTTTTTGGGCTATTTAAAGAGCTTGTTTTCCTTTGTACACTCTCTCTCTCTCGTGTTTTTTTCTTACGTACTTTGTATGTGTGACTAAGTGTAAGGATGTGTTTGTGTGTTGTAGATGTGCAAAAAAATGTTTATATTATTATTTATGTATGCATGTGTGTGTCTTGTTTATTATTAACAACAACCAGTTCTCTGACCAGTTCTCTACTCCTGCCACTCCCCTTCTTATCACTCTTTTGATTTTTTTGACTTCTTTTTTTGTTTGGTTTTTTTGTTCTTGATATGAATTTATTTTTAATTTCTTTACTTGTGTATATGTTTGTATCACAGTGTATATTAGTATGCGTGTATGTGTTTATTTTTGTGTTATTCTTGCATTTTTGTTTTTTTTGCGGGTTTATAACCACACATCGTCAAAAGATTCATACGGTTGACTAAGAAAAATTAATTAAAAAAATATTTTGTTTATTTTATTTACCAGAAGAAAAAAATGCAACACGGATACACACACACAGCAAACACACACAAAAATAACTGTCCCCAAAATATATAAAAAAAAAAACAGAAAATAAATGTCAAAAATATAGCAGAGAGACTGGAAAACATGATTTCAAGAGAAGAGCAGAGAGACAAAACAAGCGACAAAATGACAAAATTAAATACAAAATATTGTATGGTTGCATAGTTTTAATAATTATGTACACAATATTATTCCATATCTTGTTTACAGTGAAGGTTATAAATATAGTTGTATGCTGTTTTTTTTAGAAAGGAATTATCCACGTTTTAATTAGAAAACAATTATCGGAACAAGGAAATAAAATGAGTGTTTAATGAATTTAATCATCTCTAGCTCGTATTTACTATCCCATCCATGTACACTGAGCGACAAAAGTGACTAACACCACTGAAATAATTCATTTTTTTAGGATAGCGAGAAAATTAACTGAGAATAGTCGAATAAATTTCCAGAAATAAAGACGACGTTTATTTATTACTTATAAAATGTTAAAACAAAAGCAACAATTCATGATAAATTCAATTCATTTATACTTAAGAACAAAAGTGTTGACTCACTTATGGCGCTCACTGTAATTCGTTAAATCACTTAATAAAGTAAAAATCCTGACAAATTCTAGGCCAAATTCGGTTTCCTGTAGAGCTCATTCTTCTCACTGTTTTAAACATCGATAAGTGGAACAGTCTCAACTACAGTATAACAGGCCCGAAACAGAAGCATCAGAAATTCCTTCATTCGCCTAGGCTGCTATCACTTTGATCGCAATTTTATATAAAGTGATTCCAAATCGTAAATAATTAGGTTGCTTATGTATAGGCGGCATCCTTAAGGCATTCATCCGAAAATCGCAACTCTGTAGTCACTCCTCCTTTAAGATGTGCATTCAGATCACCTGGCAATTACAGCATAATTTCTGTTGCCTTGGAGGAAATTCGAGGTTCGATCTTCAAGGTTGTGGTCTAAACTGGTCTATTAACTGCTTTGAGATGGCAATGGCGGTGTAATTTCTATGGAGTTGGAAGAAATCCAAGGGTGTTTCACTAAGGTGGAGGTCCAAAACTGGTCTATTAACTCCTTTGAGATATTTAGATTACCCGGGAATAGCGACCTAAGTTCTGTTGGCTTGGAGGAAATTCGAGTATGGATCTGCAAGTTTGTGGTCGAAACTGGTCTATTAACTGCTATCAGATGTTTAGACCAATTGGCAAATATGGTATAATTTCTGTTGTGGAGACTACTCGCTAAATGCTGGCCAATGTAACCCATGCGCATGATAAACGATCTGAGCGGATGCTTAGTTACGTTACCGTCATCCCAAGTGGAGATAACTGGAATGGAAATTCAGATTCTTTTTCGAATACTCGAAGTTGGGTGGAGAAAAATGGATGTGATAAGCATACAGAGAATTTATATATCAGAAATTAGCACATACTTTCAAATAAATGCAATGTCTTCCAGGCATGGATATCATGGCAATTAAATGGCTGCTCAGCAGCAGAATATAACCATACACTCAGAGACCCAGTCTCTTTTGAAAGTCAGTTCTACGTACAGACTTTTCCACGAACGTTGCATATTTCTTTGCGAAAATCCCTTACGCTATCCGCACCCAGGGGTCCCCTTGGCAGCCATGATTAGCCTAAACATTAGGATAAAAATCTATTCTTGGGTTAGTTGAGGAGTTGCCAGAGTTGAGGAGAGGACCTTTTCGACCGCTTATGGGATCTAGTCGAAACAGCTCATTTTTATGTTCCAAATGGCAATTTCTTATATGGTCTCTGTCCTCAAATGACACTGTCACGTAACTTCTGCAGAATTTGGTAATCAGAGGACGAGAAAGAAACTGTTTGATGTAACTAGAGAATGTGTAAAGTGGGCATGCTTTTAAAGGGAACGATAAGTGTCTGTTGAACATGTTCATCACGCCATACTCTGAAAAAAAGACTCTCTCCTAACACACAGCAAGTATGCCAAATGGAAAGAAGCGCTCGAAAAACGGATAATGTATTGAAATGCTGTCATTGTCGGTTTTTCTGTTGTAAAAATTTATGACATAGTAGGAGCAAATTTGCCTAACAATCCGAGCAGCTATGTATGTATCTTCAGATAGTAAACTGTACTTAATACTGTCTCGTACCTTATGGAAGCTAAAGCCAGATGATTAAATTTCTAAGAGAATGTCTTTGTAAAACCAACCCTCATGTGGCGATGCAGGGAAAGATTCTAACCAAGTAGGCTGTCTATCTACTTCATGTGGGGGATATTGGAGAGAGGTACCCACTAATAAAATTGTCGTAAATTGGTTTTGAAAGCCTAAATGAAGTAGTCAGGAGTAACTTCTATATACGGGCACTACCTTCATAGCAACCCTAGTGCTGACCTTCTTTTTTAATTTCTATGCTATTTATTTAACCTCCATTGTTTTAATATAAAAGACCTCCAAATTAAAGACACACAAAAAGTAAAGAAAAAAAAAGACAAGCAGCATCATTAATTGTATTTTTAATGATACACAAAAAGAGAGAAAATTCTTTCTTTCTTTCTTCTTCGTTTTTCTTATTTGACAGCAACCATCTCTGATAAGAAGAGACCAACAAAATAGGGAAAGAAATGAAATGAAATGATAAGAACAGAACAGAACAGAACAGAACATCTTAAATTCAAATTCAAATCATGTAATCATATTCTACGCTTAACAATTTATTGGAAACGTGAAAGAGTTCACAATATGTATAAACGCAACTGCTATAGCGGCGTTCGTCGCATGGAACAATTAAATTTCCAACTGAAAAATTATGAAAAACAAAAAACCTTCGTTTTTAAATTCTCAACAAGAGTGATATAGAGGAGGAATTATAGATGAGCAGCCTCATATATATGTACATATGATTGTGATGACTGATTCATTCATTGTAAGTTTTAATTGAGTGCCAAAAGCAGTAGAGCATAATACCGACGTGATGATATTCAACTAAGGAAATTACCAGACGAAAATTAATGACAGTTTTACCGGTTCGTTCGTCGTTTATGGAAAATTTTACAGAAAATTTTACTGAAAATTTTGAAAACAAAATAACAAATCATAGACGTCATCATGTGGTATATATACACACACACATGTGCTTACTTATACATACGTACATACATAACATGTACACATGTAGTATACTTTATTGAAGAGAAGGAGGAGTAGTAGTAGTGGGAGCAACAAAACTTTTAAAGTTGCAAATAGTGTAACGTATTCTTACGTACGCTTATGGGAACATACACAATCAGTTGTATGAGTGTGTGCGTACACACATGTCTATCTATGCCTAGGACACGTTTATATGACGGATATCCGTTAACATTTTTTCTTTAAATCTTAAGTTTTGATGTGTGCGTTTAATTTTAAAACTGAATCGAAATATCTGTGGATAGGCGTTTAAGCCACACAAACTGTAAAGTAAAGTTGTTGTTTAATAAAGTTCGCAGGCTTATTATTTATTTATTATTAGATTATCGAAGTCTTTCGAAAGTAAGGCGTATTATTAAGGGCATGCTGCACAAAACTTAACTGTAGCTTGCAGAGAATTATTCAGCACCTTCAAAGCAATGTTCCCCAATTTACAAAATTAGTAATCGGCACAGTACCATCCCTGCATCCAATCTCTTGCCTCTGGAGAAATCAGTGATTCTTTCAATCATATTTACCCTTATTCTGGTTGTAGTCGTCGACGCGAGACGACGTCGACTTGCGTCGACTATTTAAAATTGGTATTCTGTTTGTCGTTATTGCCAGTTATCGATGACTGTCGACACACATTTGGTATTCTGTAAGTCAATACTCAGTCGATATTGTGTTGTGTCGACTCTGATTTTGTCGACGTCATTTTTGGTAACGACAGGCATTAAAAAATTAACTCTTGTGGTGAATTTTTATTGTCTTACGTTTTTGTTTCTTAACACAATAGTGATATGGATCGCCTTGAAATCCATAAATACATTCAGACGTCGCCAAATGATTTCTAACAAAACATTCGGCATTCTGTCCACAGGTACCAGGACATGGGTCTTTACATTTCTCATTAACATGTGCCTTGGTCGACGGGCAGTCGGAATCAAACATTCCGGTCGACAACCTTCATAAGAATTGCCAAATTAATCAGGTAAACATTGACAAGATGCAACGCCATTTTGTTGGCGGCATTGAGCATAGTGTCCACAGTGCGATGGATTGCAAGGGTCGACGGCTTTAGGTGGATTTTGTTGTATGGGAGTGCATAGCACAAATTGATTACCAGTATAGCCAGACTCACAATAACACATTGGAGTGTGGCTATTAACACGACAAACTGCATTTTGGCCACAAAGTCCTGAGCAGGGATCCTTACATTTCTGATTAATACAAGTTTCTTGCGAGGGATATTCAGAGTTTGTAACGCATTCATTCTGGTAAGCAAGTACATGAAGGTATTGTCCCTATATCCTTACAGATGCTATTCGGACCACACGGTGAAGGTTGACAAGGCTTCGAAGCAACAACATCGTTTTAAGGTTCAACTACTACAGACATTAAAAATCGTATTTTAATAGCTAAGTTTTCGCAGCATTCTTTGGCACTGAACAAATGGATTTCCTGTATAGTCTTGAATACAAGTACAGAACGGACTGTGGTTTACAACATTGCAAAACGGCCACATATTCCTGGACATGGATCTCATTCATTCATCTCCGATTTTGACAGGCCTGATAATAAAAAACCTTTTTTTTTCTAAATAAACCATAAAATGAATCGCCGGACTTAAATATTAGAGATGTGTGTTTTGTGTTATTAAAATTTTCGATAAACAGTCGACGTCGACACAGTACTTTTACAGAATACCAAAACAGTGTCGACGTGATGTCGACGACTATAGAAAACGATATCGACTCAAAAACGACGACGACGACGACAACCAGAATAAGGGTGATTGTGTTGTTCAAGACCTTGCAAAATTCAAATCCCCTCAAGGACTTCATAACATTGCTGATAGTAATTTTTCTCCTTCTCCAGATAGCCATTCTCTTCTTTGAAGCCTACATTACAAAAACATTTAAGCAATGCTTGAGAGTTCAATAAAACAAACGCCGAGGTCCTCAACATTTCCAAAATACTCAACGTTGCTTCGCTTCTGAGCAGCAATTAAAAGAGTTTCTAAGTATCTTGTCACAACTTTAGTCCAAATTTGGAAACTTTAGGTTGTCACCCAACCAATGAACCACAGTTGGATCCACAATAGCCTATAATACTGGATGTAAAAGAGAAGCTTTAAAAATCCATGGGTATTTTTAATCTATATTATCAACCAATTAATGAAACATTAAAAAATGCTGAGCAAATTCAACTGTTGGAACAAAATCAGCCTATAATACCCTTACGGTGGAAGAAAACGTTAGAGAAACAATGGGAATTTTGAGAAAAAGGGAGATCAAACCAATTTTTTTTGGAAACTTTCCAAGAACTCAGTCAATTCAGAGTAAACTTCAGATGTTAGCCAACAGAAGTGGCCGTAGTCTAGTAGGTAGTGTGTTGGCTTATTAGACGTAAAGCCAGAGTTCGAGCCCCAGGCCAGACATCAAAACAAAATACAAAAAGTATTTCTTCGGCGACATCCTCTCAGCAGATTTGTGGCAAAAACTCTGAGAGTAAATAAAATTTGCCGTGAAAAATGTTTCTCAAAAATCTGTCGTTCGGAGTCGACTTTAACTGTAGGTCCCGCGACTAATATATAAAATTAACACACACAACATGGTAAGTGGTGTGAGAAACTAGGAGGTTGTACAATGGGTCAATTCGTCCTCCGGGTACTGTACTTGTCTTTATTGACGAGTACACGTCCTCTAACCTAACCTAACCTAGGTGCTGCCACGCATGGATAAAATTAACACCCACAGCATGGGCGGTGTGAGAAGCTGGGTTGTAATACTGACTGAAGGATTGTAATTAAGAAAGAAGAAGATTGCCAAATAGGTAAGTTTTGTGTGGAATCATTTGTTTGCCGCCTTCAAACTAGGAATAGTAATCTCACATGCGAATTCGTTGGAATAATCTGAAGTTCTTTCTCTGGTTAAGCGTGTTATATAAAGAAGATTTACAGCATTCTGAGACAATCTTCGATGGGGTGTAGTGTCAGTAAAATACGTGTCTTTCATTTTACTGCCGTCAAAACGACGAGTAGCCTAGTGTAGGCCACAAATTATTCCTTTTTTTAAGATCAACAATAAGGAGGTGCATGAAGAAAGCTATGATTTTTTTTATAGTTTTGTTTGTGGTTGGAGTCTTTAAACTCATGTATTCATATTTTTATTTATAAATCATAATAATTCACACTTCATTTTTTATTATAATTTATTACATAAGCTCAAACAATTAACATACACCCAGGGTTGGTTTCTGTTGGGAATCGAATCTACGATACCGACATTCGTACTTTAAGTACACTACCACGTGAACTTACTAAGCATGATTGCATGACTCATAAAGTTATAGCTTGGGATACTCAGAGAGTTGCTATTGCGAAAGCAAATGCTTTAAAAGCACTATTTTGGAACTAAATAAAGGGTCCGCAAAATAACTTTTTTTTTTTGAAAATGCTTTAAAAAAACTACTGAATATTTTCTCAAATTTCTTTTTTTATTTGAAAGTACAATCCTTCCGGTTAATAATGGAAAATAATTTCATTCAAATGGCTGCCTCGGCTGGCCATGCAGTAGCCTACACCAGAAGATGCCGATTTTGGAAAAAAAATCATCTTTTCAGATGAAGCTCATTTTGATCTTGGCGGGTATGTAAACAAGCAAAATTGTCGCATTTGGGGCACAGAAAACCCGCACGCATACATTGAAAAGCCGATGCACCTAAAACGAGTCACTGTTTGGTGCGGATTTTGGTCTAGAGGCATAATTGGGTCATTTTTCTTCGAAAATGAGCAAGGAGTGGCCGTTACAGTCAATGGGGATCGTTATCGAGCCATGTTGAACGAATTTTTGTTCTTAAAAATTTAAGAGGAGGATATTGGCAACGTTTGGTATCAACAGGACGGCGCTACGTGCCACACAGCCGAAGCTACAGTCGATGTTTTGCGCCCTGTTTTTGAACATCGCATTATCAGACGCAGAGCTGATGTCGTTTGGCCACCTCGGAACTGCGATTTGACACCGTTGGACTATTATTTGTGTGGTGCCGTCACAGATAAGTGTTACGCCGAACCAAGAGACAATTGACGCTTTAAGGGACAATATTCGTGAAGCCATTGGTGAAATACAGCTGCACACAATTGATAATGTGCTTAAAAATTGGACCGATCGTGTAGGCTACTGCATGGCCAGCCGAGGCAGCCATTTGAATGAAATTATTTTCATTATTAACCGGAAGAATTGTACTTTCGAATAAAAAAATAAATTTGAGAAAATATTCAGTAGTTTTTTTTAAAACATTTAAAAAAAATAGCTATTTGGCGGACCCTTTATTAGTAGAGAGCCCCCTATTTATATTAAAAATCTGTGCAAATCCTTAAATTGTTAATTTTTTAATTTAATTTCTTGTTTTTGTTTTTTATTTGCTTCTCTTTTTTCGTTTTGTGCATATAAAAATAAAGAAGTGATTGGAACAATTATTTCTTTTATTAACATTTTTATAAAATTTCATTTTTTCATTGCAAGTTTCATTCTTTTTGTGTCACTCAATGGGTGGCGCTATGACACATGATGGCAGGCAGTGCTGGAAATATGAAATGGGCAATGGGAACTACTAAATGATACTACCATGGGAGTATAGGTATGTAGATGGTTTGGCGAGTGGTATGAAAACTAGTGTCTTCCAACTGGAGGCTTGCATTCCAGATGAATATCTAAGACGTGAGAAGTTTGGACAAAAAGTGCGCATAGTCTCACAGTAGTAAAGCCTTGGAACCATATACTGCGGCATGAGTTGCTATATTCTCTACTTTGTGGAGTTTAAGTAAGTTTGGTTTGAATATCGTTTATCAGGATCCATGATCCATGAATATGCTACCAGTGCAGGCAGCATAGAAATTTCTTAAACACAACATGACGTCTAAGACTGGTGACTGACGGTTCGTGTTGAGCTAAAAGCATAGCTAAATAGAGTGTCACTTTTCGATTATTAACATGTCACGATTCCCCTGAATCTGTGTAGGGTAGACTTTATAGAAAATATCGTTTATATCCTGCTATTGCTAGCAATTTGTATATTTTTTCCCCCCGTTATTGTTTCTTTATATTTTTTTTAATCCTTTTTTCCCAGGCTTTGTTTTTATTATTATTTTTTATTCCACTGTCAACAACACTTTTATTAAATAAAAATTGTTTTTAAAAAGGTCGCTTGTCATGTTTTTTCTCTCTCTCTCTCTCTCTCTATCCGATATGCATTGCTGACCTCTACATACACAGTGAAATCTAGCCTTAAAAGTTATTGAACGCTTTATAATGCGTTGAAGGAAATGATGCCTACTTTTAAGCAGCTTCCACTTTATTAAGCCTATTTTGTATTGGATTTTTTCTCCTTTTTTAATGTTTTTTTTTTATAAAATTTTATGAAATTAAACAAAAAGCAACAAGAAGAAATTGTTTCTCTTCTTGCTTTCTGTTGCTGGTAACTTTATTAAAAAAAATTTAGTTTTTTTTTGTTGTTGTAATTTTAGCCTGTAACAAAAATCAGATGACAGCTTGTCAACAACAGAAAATGTCATTGTTGTCTTGATGGCATTGTTTCTCATGTTGTTATTGCTGCTGTTGCTGCTATTATTATTGTAGTAGTAGTAGTAGCAGTAGAGTCGTTTAAAACAACACTTCATATATTGTAAATTAAATATAAAATTTGTTGCTGTTAAAAGCTAAAAATCAGAAATGGGAGAGGAGGTGGAGAAGGGTTTAAAAAAAATATGACACTTTATATTGTATTAAAGGCTTCGTTTTGTATGTAAGTGCAGCAGGGGGTAATGACTGTTAGTCAACAGGATTTGTAGAGTATTTAAGCAACAGATTCTTATGCCAACACAAAATTTGATCGTACTTCGTATAGAGCTTTGATTTAATGCTGAATTGGGCCTAATAGTACGTTCTATCGGCTCTAAATAAAATTCAAAAGCTAAAGAGATTGCAGATTAATTTACACCACACAATTTACACACAGACGAGGTGTTAGGCTGAATATACAGTGATGTTTAAAATAATAAGGACAGTGCCCATATGATGATGCTACCACCACCCTGTTTTACCGTCTTTAAATTATATTTTGGATTGAATTCGTGATGGATAGGTCTTCTTACATGGTAAGATGTCCAAAATATAATTTAAAGACGGTAAAACAGGGTGGTGGTAGCATCATGGTATGGGTGTCATTCTCTTATTGTGGTGTGGGTCCTCTATATCGTATCCAGAATGTAATGAAATCGGTTGATTACACCGAAATTTTGAAAATTACAATGCTGCCGTATGCCTAAGAAAATATGCCACTCAAATGGGTCTTCCAGCAGGACAATGACCCAAAGCATACGGCGAAGTAACCAAAGGAATGGTTCCAGGACAAAAAAAATTATGTTTTAGAATGGCCACCACATTCCCCTGATTGGAATGCAATAGAAAATTCGTGGAACGAAGTTAAAAGGGCAATCAGGGAAAAGTGTCCAACAAATTGCGACGAGCTTTGGAATATTATACAGGATGCTTGGAACTTAATATCTCTGCATGTTTGTCAGAATTTGGCCGACTCAATGCCTAGAAGCTGTGCTGCTGTTCTGGATAACAAAGCATCCGCAACAAAATACTAATGTGGCACTAAGGCTTCATGCAACAATATTCAGTATAAATATCTATTTAGTTTTACTTAGGTTAGTTAAAGCTTTAAGATTACATGAAGTGTCCTTATTTTTTTTTCACACCTTTTTTTTTTTTTTTTTTTTTTTTTTTTTTTTTTTCCAATAGTATTCCTTTTATTCAATTTAATTCTTAAGAACTATATAACATTTTATGAGAATTTACAATAGTATTACAGCAATTATATCTTAGTGGCAATACCTTATAATATACCAATATAATGTTATGTTATCACAGTTTAGGGATAAAAAATTAGGAGTTAAAAACCCATTATTAATTTTTATAAAAGTTTAATTTAGAAATTTACTGAATGGGTGACAAAAATAGCATCACTTAAGAGAACTTTCATATTGAAAGTTAAGGATCTGCCTTTGTCTAGTGTAAATTTCTAATGAGATCATAAGTTGACTGCTGGCATTGATTTTCAAATGCTGTCGTCAAGTCTGCCATTAGGGCTCTAACTGTTTTGTGACCATAGGTGTTATGTAGTCTATCAGTAGGGAATCTCCAGTTCAGATTATGTATTATTTTCAGATTTTTATTTTGAATGATTTGCAGCTTCTTAATGTGGCTTTTTGCTATTTTAGGAAACCAGGCTTGGCAACTGTACGTCATTATCGGTCGTATACACATCTTATATAGCATTATCTTATTTTTTAAATTTAGGGCAGATTTTCTGTTTAGAAGAGGGTACAATGCTCTGCCACATTTTATCGCTTTTACGGTTATGTGGTCAATGTGGTCTTTGAAGTTCAGTTTTTTGTCAAAAATCACTCCTAAGTATTTGACAGAATTCTTTATTTCAATCATATTACCTTGTATTGATAACGGAGAGTTGGCGACACGTTTGGGGGATTTGTTGAATGGGAAAATTATTGCCTGTGTTTTATTCTGATTTATTTTTATTTTCCATTTAGTGAAGTATTTATCAGCACATGTTATAGCTTCCTTAAGCTTCTTCACTATTGCATTGGACACTTTTCCATTACAAATAAATGCACTATCGTCTGCATAAAAAGCTGCTTCATTTTTTCTTTTAATAGGTATATCTGCAGTAAATATTGAATACAGCGTTGGTGATAAAACAGAACCTTGAGGGAGACCTGCTACAAGTTTACGTGGTGTTGAGTAGTTGTTTTCTATGCATACTACAAAAGTCCTATCTAATAGGAAATTTTTAATTATTTTTTGTAGGTATAGCGGAAATCTGAATTTGTTTAGTTTGAATACTAGTCCATCGTGCCATACAGTGTCAAAAGCTTTTTCTATATCTAAAAACACAACGCCTGTGCTTTTTCTGTTTGACTTGTTATTTTCTATTAGATTCACTACTCTTTTTATTTGGTGAATTGTTGAGTGTTCTTTTCTAAACCCAAATTGTTCTTTAATTATAATATTATTTCTTTCCACATGCGATATAAGACGATGTTGTATAATTTTTTCAAACAATTTGTCTAAGACGCTTAACATGCTTATTGGTCTATAATTACTAGGTAGAGTGTGATTTTTTTTTTTTTTTTTTTTTTTTTTTTTTTTCACACCTTAAACTACATGCATTCATATAAAATCACAAAAAAAATCAAAATATATTATAGGATAAGCAAAAATATTGTTTTTAATCTTTTTTCTACCGTTTAAGAAAAAATAAGTCGTTTAAACAAGAAAGAATTTTCGAGTTTTTATTCGGTTTTAAATATAATGTAAGTTTGGGTGGGCACTGTCCTTATTATTTTTCACATCACTGTAAATGTCCCACATGTCAGGATCACGAGCATAGCAACTAATCTAAATCACATCCTGTGAACGGTTGTGATTTTCAGAGCATAAGAGAATTAATTCTTCATTGGGAGAGGATATTAAACTGTAAGTACCACCACTTATCGATTAAATTGTCGTACACAACATGGGTTGTGTGAAAAGCTGGGACTTGGTGGTGTATACAATCAGTAGAGAATAAATCTTTTGAACTGATTACATACAGATTACTGATTACAGTATTCCACCACCTTCGAATAATTTTCATTGGACCATTGGAACTTTAGTACGGATTGAAAGAGTATGTTGGTATTTACGAAGATAAAACCTGTGAGGTACATGTCCAAAGCCATGTATGAGAAGAAGAAAGCAAGAGAAATCACGATCTAAGGGATCTATTCGTGATAGACAGCTAGCCGCTGTTTCGGAAGCTCTGCATGGTTCATGTACTAAAAGAATTGTATAATTGTGGGACCTATAATAGGTCATATATGGCTTAAGTATGTCTATCACAACTTTTTTGATTTGACAGACATCTCTACCTACCTACTTGCGTACCTAACAACAAAAAGTATAAGTACACGATTCCAAAGAAGTCGCCGTAGTCTAACAGGTAGTGTGTTGGCTTATTAGACGTAAAGCCAGGTTGCGAGCCCAAGGCCAGACATCAAGACAAAAATACAAATACTATTTCCTCGGCGACTTCCTCTCAGCAGATTTCAGGCAAAAACTCTGAGAGTAAATAAAATTGCCGTGAAAAAGTTCCTCAAAAATCTGTCGTTCGGAGCCGACTTTAAACTGTAGGTCCCACCACTCATGTATAAAATTAACATACACAACATAAGTGGTGTGAGAAACTAGGACGTTGTACAATGGGTTAATTCGACCTCCGGGTACTGTACTTGTCTTAATTGACAAGTACACGTCCTCTAACCTAACCTAACACCATTCCAAATTTCCCAGGAGAAAAGAGTGACAATGCAGCTGGCCTCTGAGACTAAAAGTGTAGCTACCTGATCGGTTTCTGATCTAGAAATTGACATTATGATCTCAATGCCCAGATTAGACTTTTTTGAGGCTGTCAGTGCTACTTACACCTGAAAATAAATTAAAGACCTAACGTGGAGTTTGAGCTCTACATAAATAGTGTGAGCATTGTTAGGAGAACGATTTCTTGCGAGGACTGTAAATTATCCACAGAATCTTGGTGAGATTATATGAGTATTTTTAGTTCTTGGCATTTCTTTAGCATGACAACACTTTTATTTGAAAGCTAAGATATATCAGCTAGGAGGCTTCATATTACGAAAATGTGGACAAAATCTCTGACTGAAAATATGTATGTGGACTGTAGCCTTTGTTCTTCTCTTTTGAAAAGAAATTTTTTTAACCAGGACATCGAAATAATGCAGATACATATATACATATAAACATACATACAGTGGTGGCCTTATAATTAGAAACGACTTAGCAACATGTATGTTTGTTACTTTGTTTTACAGTTTTCACTGTGTACCTGGGATCAAAGGCTTCGTGTAGAGGGCGTCTTACATACGTTTTTCCCTCGGATTGGGACAAATTAAACTTAGATTCGTTACTCCAGAGAACTCTGTTCTAGAAACATCGTTTCTAATTATAAGGCCACAGCTGTACATAATTGGTCATACAACCCTTCAGTCAAGATTACAACCTACATAGCTTATCACACCATGTGTGTGTTTATTTTATACATGAGTGGCGCGACCTATAGTTTGAAGTCAGTTTCGAACGACTGATTTTTGAGGAAACTTTTCATGGCAATTTCTTTATTTACTCTCAGAGTTTTTACCAGAAATCTGCTGAAAGGAAGTCGCCGAAGAAATATTTTTTCATATTTCCTTTTGATATCTAACCTGGGGGTTTGAACCGTGGCCTCACGTCTAATAAGTCAAAACACTACCTATTAGACTACGGCGGCAATTATTTAGACAAGAGTCTAAAGGCGGACAGAACCATAAACCTCAGGCACATAGTTCCAGCAAAATTCCTGCCTACCAAAGCCTGTGAGAATCACAATTGTGGGTTGGAAGCGAATCTTTTTGTTAAGCATTTTCCCAAATCAAAAAGCCGATTGGCTATGTCCAGGAAACAGTTAACTCGGTAGCTATTAGGAAACGGATTCATATACATATATTCCAGCTAGGAGGCAAACCCTCTGACTCAAAATATCTAGACAGTAGCCTTTGTTCTCCGCTTTTGAAAATAACTTTTGTGTCCAGGGCTGCGAAATAATACAGATAAGTAGACAAAAGCATAAAAAGGACAGAACTTTCTCTTACGACACATAGGTTAGGTTAGATTGGAGTGGTAGCTTTGATACCAAAATTCACTTCAGGACGCATAACGGCCCGTTGTGATGCCACGGGTAAGCGCGGTCCTCGTACTGATCGAATTCCATCGAACTCATCGAAGAAGTTGGTCAGCACAGTCAGTCTTTCGACATGCCTACAAAATGCACAGTGCCTCGAGAGAAACGCACTTATGGGATGGAATTGGGTATCAAAATCAAAAAGTCTACTGGTTTTGTACAGGGGACACAGTTAAGAAGGAAACTCTTAGCCAATGGATTCAAATATGTACATATATTGTCAAGTGTGCTGTAGTGTAGAGTGCACACAGGGTATTCTCAATTCCTTTCTGCTGCATTTAACAGCACTTACAATTATTTCTTTTGCTATCTGACTAACTAACTAAGCACTCATATTAATTAATTTCGTTGGTATTTTGTAGCTATTCTGCAACAATTTGCCTTTCTCTTTTTAAAATCCTTTTCATGTTTATTTTTATTATTGTTTAAAAGAAAAAAAAAAAAAAACGGCTTTTATTTAAATTTTATTCGTTATTTTTTTTAATTTTTTTTCTTCAACCAGTATATGCCTTCGTTTTTTCATTCTTTATTTTGTTATCATCATTGATCAGAACAGTTTTGCATTTAATTAAGTTTTTTAAAAACAAAGCCAACAACAAACACGAAAAAAAAACTAAAAGAGAGTGACAGTTTTTCTAATTTAACACTTTATAAAGAGAAGGACTTTAATGATGTTGGCGTTATATGTATGTGGTAGTAGTTGTTTTATGTCCTTTCAGCCATTTTTATGCATTCTCTATATTCTCTGTGAAGCTTTTTGTGATTATAATCAAATTCCCAGCTTTTATGCAATTTGTTTGGTCAACAGCAGCAGCAGCTCCAGCTCCTATTATATTTGTTTTAATATGGCATCCGTGATAACAAAAAAAAAAAAAAATTTGTTTGAATTTTTTTCCTCTATCCTTTGTATATACATATGCGTGTGTGCAGCTAGTGTATGTGTGTATGACACGTATGTTATAACAAAATCTTGTTGCTATTCAAACAATTTGAAAATTTGCATGTAATCATGTATCCTTTCGGTCGTATTGAGTTTCCTCCTAATATGCCCAACATCATATCATCACAACAACACGGCTCAACTCAACTCAACTCATATTCAATGCCTAGATTATCAATGTGCATTAATCAACTGAAGACTAATTAAAATGTATATTGATGATGGCAACCATTGCCGTCACTGATGAGATACATATTCTATTCGATTCAATACGATTCTATTGTTATTGCGTTTGGGTTTGAGTTTGAGTTGAGTTGAAACATCATCATCATCATCATCATGATAATGTAATGTTGACGCTGGCGATTGCGTTGGCGATAGTGTGTGTGGCCATGATGATGATGAGTCTTTGGCTTTGGCTGTTTTACTTACGCCATTTCCTTAATGAAGTCACACACACCTACACACACACATACACTTAGAAAACCAAAAAAGGGACAACAACAAAAAAAAACCATATTAAAAGGAATTCCTTGCATAGAATTTTGAATTCAGAAGCCTTTCTTGCTTTGCTAATAAGTAAAATGAGATTAAGTTCTGCTTATTGTGGCATAGTATTGAAGCATAATTAATTAGTTTCAAGACAATTTGTTTTTCTTTTAAATCCTTGAGTGCAAAGCAAATCTAAAGTATAGGTGCTACCAAGCAGGAATTTCAGAATCTTGACGGTCAAATTAGTCGTCATTTATTCTGCCTGTATCGCCGAACAATAAAACGACAGATGTCATCTGAATAGGCTATGGAGCAATTGGAAACTGACTGTAATTGTCATTGAAAAACAATCTTCAGCGACAAGACCATTTCTAGATGAATAGGTACATATGTGAACAGACAATGCCTTCCTAAAAAGTCACTGTCATCACTGTCAATGGTGAGTACTACAGCTGGATGAATTATAAACTTCTTTTGGCTTAAATTACCTCTTGGATACCAAAGAATGTCTCATGAATATGCTGAATGAGTGATTTGAGGGCATGGTCCCATCATGTCATCATGTGGGAGTAGTGTTAACTCACCGCCGAAATTGTAAAATTTGACCCCGTTGGGTTTCCATAAGTCACAGTTGTATGCGAATACTCCACAAACCACAGAAGTCTTCATAGTTATCATAATGTACGCCTTCGGCCAAAGTCAGCTTGATTTTGGTGCCAGATTCATGGAAAGTTGGATTTTTCAGATGCACTCTCTCCAGAGAAGCCATGAATACGATGATATCTTACACACTTTATGTTCTATTCAAATTTTAAGAAAGGAAGCGCTTAATGAAAGATCGATTTTTACCCCGATTCGGCTATAAAGTGCGGATTTCCGAATCAGGAAAGCAAGCGTTGCAGACCTACAATAGTTGTACGAAAGCTTATCCATATTCCATGGATTAATCCCAAATGCTGTACGGAATTGGAGTAGTGGTAGTGGCACATAGGGTATGCAGATTAATAAATTTTTGCTTGGACACCACAGCCTTGTAGACAGAGCTGTGAAAATGATTCGAATTTTTTTTTAATGGCGGCATTAGAAGTAAGAAAAAACACTCTTGGAAATTCCATCTGTTGTTAAGGCAGTTGCGCCCTTACGTCCAAAATGCGATCAACAACCAGGTAACTCAGAATCAAATTGCTTTCATAAGGATGTCAAGGTATTAGGGACACGGAATAGATATTGGGGACACAGAGAAACATTGATGTCAGAAAAGAGACTGAGGAGACTTTTAGCGAACACACAGCAGCTTTTAGCTTCAATATAAGCCTCCTAACGGTGGCAATGAGGCAATTCTCAACATCTGTCAGGAAATAATATTAGAATGACTGTGTTGGCTCCTACTGTTCAAATAAATTGTCTATTCCGACTTTAGGGCAGAAGAATTTTCTAAAAAATTGCACAGGAAAAGCAGAAAAAATCTTTCAGGGCGTTTACCGTGCGCACTGTAAATACAATAAGCACCTCCACGTGATCAGCTTATATTATACCAACGTACGCACAAAGTATGCTGTGAGAAACATTAATGTGTAGAACTCTAAGGTTGATATACCCTGTGTGAACAGGAATTGCTGTAATTTCCTTTAAAAGAGTGATATCTATTCATTGAAGTACTAAAAATGTTATTGACAAGCAAATGATCAGTAAATCAACAGTGAATGCAAAACAAAAGGCCGCCTAGATTCCAATTTTACTTTACTTACTTTATGTAACATTTCTTATCCCCTTAAAGGGGATTACAAGTAAATTTTACAAGTTAATTTTAAATCATTTCTTTCTTTTCTCTCCCCTACCCTTTCTCTTAAGACTTGTTGTATAAAAATTTTAAGCTAAAACAACTAAAGAATGTTTTACCGTTTGATTTTGTTTTCTGTTAATCCACCACTAGCTACTCTTCTTTCTAATACTCCTCTCCCTTCAATATAAAAAATATGAACCACACTCTAAATTGTTTTAATCCTAAACACACAAAACAACAAAACAACACTCTCTTGCTTTACAAAAATTTAAGCACAATAAAAAAAAGAAACAACACATTACAAAAACAATTACTTTTTAATTGCTGACCCATCTTTATATAATCATCTCTCTATTGATGTGTTCCAGCAACAACTCACCTCTTAAACTGCATTAATTCCCCACCACACAATTGAGAAGAACAACAAATCGAAGTTGTGTTTCTCCTCAAAACAATTAAAGCAAAAACAATTATAACATATGTAAGTAAGCAAAGGTTATGATATTGACGGATAGCCACCACTATCTACATATTTCTTGATGGTTAAAGGCAATAACAATGTCAATAAGGAAAAAATATGCATATACGTACGTAACAAAGTAAGCAAACCACCACTATTTGTGTTATTTATAAAGAGCATCTACTCTACCACTCTTCTTCCCTTTAAGAACTTAACAAATCACCTTAAACTGCATTAATTCCCCACCACTTTAGAGGAGAACGAATAAAAATTCTTTTTATTCACAAACAATTAAAAAACAATAACAATTAGCAAGGAGTATATGTAAGTATACAAGGATTACAGTGTTGTGTTGACAAATAAACACCACTCTTTAACACATCTTGTAACTCTCAAACTTTTTTAATAAATTTTTGTTTAGTTTTTAAAACATCGTATTAATCTTTAATTTTATTTTGCGTCTTTACAACTCATTTGATCATAAAATAACTCTAAAAACTTGATTTTATTTTTGTAAAGCATACAAGCTTATTGGCTTATGGCCCCCAAACTATAAAAAAACCAAATTAGGTTGGATTTTTTGATTTGGAAACATATTCCAAGAAAACATAAGGAAACCACCTGAGGTTAAACATTGACAAAGAGGGAGAAATCTTAAAGACAAGAGGTTTTCTAGGCCTACAAGTTGAATACTTGTATCGATCGAAGGCCTAGTTTACTATAGCGACTCTCAAATATAGGAAAGAGATGGCGAAATGCCAAGCCGGGTTTAAATCGCTAATCGTTTCGCGGAAAAAGTCATGACAACTTGGCTAATAGCAATTGAATAAAAATTCCTAAGCCATTAGAGGCAGAGTTAGCTGTGATAATACCTGAAGAAAAGGAAAATAAGATTACTTTCTGCTGGGTACCAAGTCATGTATGTGTGGAAATAGTAGTCAAAGAGCAAATAGAAACTTCTTGTAGCATAGGTGTTTTGAGAGAAGAAATAACTCCCCAATTTATTTTCATTAACTTAGTTATGTTAGGACTTCTACTACACATCTCTGACCTCTTTTCCAATAACCAAATAAATGTTGCTTAAGTTTGTTTTCAAAGATAAAACAGTCATTATGATGACATTGTATATTTGTACTTCAAACAATGTTGTATTATAATGGAGCCATTTTTGTTACTTATTTCTCTCCATCGCCTCCCCTCTAAAAATTTTGCAACATTTTCAAATGCATTGCATTAATAATAATCATTGAAGCATTAACGTACTTAATGGCATTTTGTTGCAACAAGTGTACATTTGTTCATATCAAATCTTCATCTTGAATTGTACCTTCAAAATGTTCATGACACAAGAAATTATTGAAATTGACACACTCTGCAATAAAAATAAAAGAAAAGGAAAGATAAGACATAAGTAGTAAAGTGATAGGGAATCAAAGTCGACTTTAAGATACTTTACACCATAAGAGATCATGACATTGTTATGTTTTACAACAGCTTGTATAGGATAATGGATGGAGAATGAAGGGAATTTTTTTTGTGTTATCCAAGAATTTTTGGATTTAGATTGACATGCGAACTATAATCGATTCTCAACAGAATCAAGTCCTACATATTTTATATAAAAGAGATCATAAAATCCAATATGTTTAAAGGTCAAGTTACATGTTAATTGTCGGGGAGTTGTGTTGATCAGAAATATAGTCCGCATCCACCCCTTTTATGTGCTAACAAACATGGTTTGATTAAATTATTTGTGGGACAACAACTCTAAAATTGTATAGAAATGCGAGGTGCTTCATAATAGGTTTTGGAGTAGCAATACCATTTCATACTGTTCTCCTCGTGTCTGTGATAACCGGCCTTGTCTTCAATTGCTTGGCGTGTACCACTTATAACCTTTTCCAGAGTGTGTAGCCGCTTAAACTCCACTTATTACTATTTGTTGTGATAAGGTGCCGTGAAGTCGCCGTGGTCTAGTAGGTAGTGTGTTGGCTTATTAGACGAAAAGCCAGGGTTCGAGCCCCAGGCCAGACATCAAAATAAAATACAAAAAGTATTTCTTAGGCGTCTTCCGCTCAGCAGATTTCTGGTAAAAACTCTGAGAGCGAATAAAATTGCCATGAAAAGTTTCTCAAAAATCTGTCGTTTCGGAGTCGACTTTAAACTGTAGGTCCCGCCACTCATGTATAAAAATTAACACACACAACATAAGTGGTGTGAGAAACTAGGTCGTAATCCTGACTGGAGGGTTGTAATGACCAATTATGTATGTATGTGTGATGAGGTGCCTTATCACTGCGAACATAAAACTTCACGAGGTCGGTTATGCCAACACCCGCTAGTTTGTCTATATCCTGCGTAAATCCATTAAGTTCAGAATTTTTTTGCCTGCTCAGACAATTCCAGCATAGCCTACTATAAGCCTGGCCATCGTGGCATACATCTGGTATGTAATTTCTAGGTTGCATACCCAGAACTTATTTCCTAATCTTCTGCATACCATTACGGCATGTCTGGTCTCTTCTGAGATGCTTTCCCTATGAGGCCTCCAGGTCAATTTACTCTTCTTAAATATTTTATCTCCATTTGCTGCGATTTTATCTCATTTAGGAAGTGAATATTCTTCTATTTAAAACGTTTTCTTCTTCTTGTAAGTGCTATTGTTGTGGTCTTGCCCGGGATTATTCTCAAGCCCCCGTTGAATGATGTCGTAGAGAATCTCCTTAAATTTGTATCAAGCCCTCTTGGTTATATCATCTGCATATGCTCGGCAGTCAATGTTCGCTTCAGGCCATAACCTGGTTTCACTTTAGAAATGCAAGAAGACCACCATGTGGGCAAATACTAGTTCAGTTGACCCATGTTATCTCGTTGATATCGACAGTTCATGCTGCTGCTTTTATATTCTACTCATGCAAGCTAGAGTAGGGCACCAATAACATTGTCAATGTCAATTCTTGCAACAATTTGTTGAAATATTAATATTCTTGAGTCTCCTTTCTTTTGGCCATAATTGCAGAAAATAAATGCCAAAGTTTTCATACTTATTTCGCTGCAACATTTTTTTACAAATAAAATGACACATAAGCATAAAACTTAATTTCATTACTTAATAAGAAAATACATACAAGCAGTCCCATTACACACACACATACATTTATATGAGCATTATACATATAAAGGAATGGCTGTGTAACATAGAAAAACAAAAAAACAAAAAAAAACAACAAAACAATTGAGAAAAATCTCTGGACAATCATATAAAATAACGGGAATATGCTCATAAATGAACGAACCACACCCCTTTCATGTTTAGGTCCGTTGTCAACAAACAACCCAGCCACGACAAGAGAAGCTAAAGAATCTTACAGGCACCGACACCGATAGAGTAACCTAAACACACAAGGAAACGTTAGCAAATGCTTGGGAAAAGAGAAAAGGGCAGTAGTGTGGGAATTACAAACGAAATGCATGCATGAGTTGTTGCAAGAGTGTCTGAGTGTGTGTATGTGTGCATATGAATAGTTTTATGTCTAAAGCAATAAAGTTTTATAAGCTTAAACACACACACACATACACATGAGTACATTAACACACTCTTCCATCAGAGCATTTATGGTTCTAATAAAAGGATTCTTAAAAATCGACCATCGTTTGAACAAAAACGGGTAATTTTTTTTTTGGGAGAAAAGCTGCAACAAAACATTACTGCCGTCAAGTGACAAAACGAGGCGTTGTCACTGAATGGTATTTCGTTTGATTGCATTTCGTTTGGGTTTGTTGTTTGTTTTGTTTTGCCTCACTTTGCTTTGAAAGGAATAATGTCCAGAGCAGCAACATGCCATGCAGCAGCTGCCAACATGCCAAATGTAGCAGCAGAAGCAAACAATCGTTTTGTTTTTATGTCTTCGTGTTTTACGGGGCGCTTCTCTCACACAGTTTACACATTGCCAGTGGAATTATTCGTTCGTTTTGTTGCTATTGTTGTTGTTGTTGTGCTTTTATGGAACTTTTATTATTTTGTTATTGTTGCTTTAACAGTTATAGTTTCTATTGCTGCTGTTGTTGTTGTTGTTTTTTATTTCAAATCCAAATCAATTTGCATCAAGAGCCTCATTTTATTCAATTAAATTTTGTTGCTGCTATTGCAGTCTGTTTTTTTACGACCGTGTGCAGGACAACACAGGGCTTATATGGACATATTGAAGGGCATATTTGGTAGGTTATGTTATGGTTGTTGCATGAATTGCAGACAACAGATTTTAAGGAAAGTAAAGTTACAAAACAGAATAAATTTCTACTTAAAAAAGTTTTCTTTTAGAAATTGTAGGGGGTAACTATCCTATAAATAATAGAGCAACTCTAAGCCCAAACAATAAGATCCTGATCAGGCTATAAGAGACTTAAATTTTAAAGGGATTGGTAGCCTATTGACGTAAATACCAAAGCGGATAAAAAACAATTTCAGTCTTGCAGTAGACCAGTATAGCAAATAGAAGCCACCATATTTTATGAACTGTAATGCGAACCTGCCAGCTATATCTCTAGATGTTCTAGGTACAAAGACGCCATTTTTGTTTCAGAATAATAGGCACGAGTTATCGCATTGCGTCAGTGCTTGACTACAAAAACAAGCAATCTTATTTGTGTACAACTTACTGACAACTGACTACCAACTCAACGCTCCCTCTTATCGTATCATTTCTTTTCGATTTGGTAACTTCGAGAATGTAACTTTCTCTATGTAGTTTTGTCATTGTAATTTGATCAATGTTGTTACTTCTTATAGGTCATCGGGTGGATGTCTGGAGGTTTAATATGATATCAGAGACAAGGGGTAGGTATCCCATCAAGAAAACATTATTGGCAGATGGGTAATGATTTTTTTCTACGACGAGGTAAAATGAGTTACGTTCTCGGATTTTGTTTGGGGTCCACGACACGCTGTGGTTTGTGACTTATTCACATAAACCTACGACTTAAAAAAAGCCCCATGGGAAAAAGTGTAAACCACATGGCTAATCATCCAATTAAGGCCAAAAGAAGTTAGTCACTATCGACCTATCGTGCTCGCCGTTGACAACGATAGCCTGGCCAACGTTGTCCTCAAGTAGGCATGAACTGAAGACGCCAGCAGCTGAAATCCTCACCAAACAGTGACTTTTCCAGGATGCATTAGACGTTTTTGGATCTCATGCAGATTGATGTCGTCCCATATCCAACAATTTCGTTCATTCACATACTCTTCCTCCAGAAATGGCCCTCATCATTGAATATGATTTTTCGATGAAAATTATGGCCACTTGTCAACTGCTCCTGAGCCAATTTAGAAAGCAGACTTTCTGTCTATGGCTGTTCATGGTGATTTGGCAAAATAGGCTCAATTAATGATAAGTAGACGTCCGTCTATTTCTATGGATACCACAGGATTCAGCTAGAAAAGCTAAAGATTTACATGAGCTTTATTTGGAAAATCCAAAATCTTAGGAGTAGGAGTAGGCTTACAGCGTTTAATAGAATGCAATTGGGCTATGGCACACTCTTCTAGGACCCAAAAATGAAGAAGACCGTAAGGTTATTAAGTCTAAATCAAATAATGCAGAAGATTTAAACGTCCTATAGAATGGAATTGAACTACAGCATACTCTGGAGGACTCCAGAGCTACGCCACATTCTGGAAAAGGCCATAAGGTTTTTAAATCTCAATAAGAGTGAACTATGTAGTACAATTTAGTGTCACACTGGTTTGGGTCGCCGGACATTGTAATATTCCGGGGAACTGTAGGGCCGATGAGCTCGTTAGAGCTGGCGCACTCCTTCCGGGATCCTTTTCGCTTCGGTCAAGCTGGCCATTGCGCGAAAATTCTTTTTAGACGCCAACCTATCCTAAGCCAATCAGGAGTCCTGCTCCACAGCTAGACTCACCTGGCCCCTAATGGATAAAAGGCGTACCAACCAGTTACTTGGACTTGGTCGTGGCATCATCTCAATCACAGTGGCCATGCTTACAGGTCACTGTGTTGTGGGTAGGCATGCGGAAAGGATTCGGCTCCCATTTAAATACTTCTGCCGTGGATGCAGAATCGCTGAGGAAGAGGAGACTATTATCCACTTTCTTTGTCAGTGCCCATCTCTTGCGAGGTGCAGATAAAGATTGTTTGGCTCTCCATTTCTTGTCAGTTTGACGCAGCTATCGTCTATTGATGTCAAGGCTATAGCTTCGTTCATCAAACTTTCTGGCTGGTTTTCCAGTGTGGGGTAGTCATGCTTTTGATGTGCAGCCCCTGCGCTGATCAACTTCCTTCTCTTCCCTGATTTTGGTGGAACTTTGGTCAGTACAGAGACTCCGTTCACTCGTGGCATCACAACGGGCCGCTATGTGTGCTCAAGTGAGCTCTTTGATATCAGAGCTACCACTTCGACCTAACCTAACCTAACCTAACCTAAGGGATACTGAGTTTTTAAATTGTAAGGTGCAAATGCTAAACTTGATGAACTGGTCTGATTATCAAGCGGGTCTTTTATTAAGTGCTTTTTATTTTTAAATTTAAATAATGTAAAGTGTATGTGAGATATCATCGACAGTTGTGATTTGTTTTTAAACGATTTGCCTATGCCATTATGTGAGAAATATAACATGATTCATATGTCTGCCGTAGGTTATTAACATCTGAATAATCTGAGCGAACTACGTAGTATAGTAGTATATAGTAGTAGTATAGTAGTAGTATAGTAGTAGTATAGTAGTAGTATAGTAGTAGTATAGTAGTAGTATAGTAGTAGTATAGTAGTAGTATAGTAGTAGTATAGTAGTAGTATAGTAGTAGTATAGTAGTATTATAGTAGTAGTATAGTAGTAGTATAGTAGTAATATAGTAGTAGTATAGTAGTAGTATAGTAGTAGTATAGTAGTAGTATAGTAGTAGTATAGTAGTAGTATAGTAGTATTATAGTAGTAGTATAGTAGTAGTATAGTAGTAGTATAGTAGTAATATATTAGTAGTATAGTAGTAGTATAGTAGTAGTATAGTAGGGTCACTCAGCCTTGAAGATACCTATTAATCCCATATATTCGGCGAGGGGAGGAGAGGAAATCAACAGATAGCACACTTTCCATGTCATTACCCAGCCTTTGGGCGTGTGACACCGAAATATTTTATAAATGAATCTTTACCAGACCGTACCCACTCTAAGTGGAGGCTCCACTGGTCAACCTGATGGCAATTGTGTACGTGTATAAGAAATGAGATGATGGTTTCACTGATGGCTCTGATGGCTCTAATGTTTAATTTTATTTTTACTTAATAGCACGTACTTTAATAAAGTACTTTTGTGGATGTTTTTTTCTGAGGCTATTAAATTAGTTTTTTTTTTCTTCTTTGATTTTCATTTCAGTTAACCACCTATAAATAAATCGCTCTTATCATTGGAGTTTTTCTTTTTGTATTACTTCGCCATTCATCATCATTGCTTATTAAGATCTGATGGTTTTGCCTATTCCTGCAGCTTTCTCTATGTTGCTCTCTCTCTCTTTCTCTACCTGGGATTTCTTTGGCCTTTTAATTTAAATTATTTCTCTATGCTCCCCCTCTACTCACTCTTTTCACTACCTTGGTTATAAAGAATCATAGTCTTTTGGTTTCATTTCTCTGTTCGTTTGTGTTTTTTAATTTTTATTTGTCCTGTACAATTTTCAATATATCGATGAGCCTTAGAGCTTTTGAAAATTGCATAAAAAGCAGCCATTGGCGATTTATTTTTAATTGCACAATGTTGTATATGAACTCTGCTGCTAGGAAAGGAGACCAAACAAACCAGAGAATTGCCTTTAACCTCTCAAACAAAACGAAAGAAGAAAGAAGGCTTTATGTTTGCCCTGACCAAGGGGAAAAAAATCAAATAAAAATGATAGAAAAAAGAAAACAGAAAGAGAGAGAGAGAATGAGAGAGTGAGGGAAAGAGAGAGAGAGAGGGAAATAACGTATCCCGGCATAAATTGTATGCTTGTTGGGGGGGGGGGGAAACAGACTCAAAAAGGTTTTTCATGCTTTTCAAATTCCATAGCATTTAAACTACAATATTCTTTATGTTATTGGTGTTTTTGTTGTTGTTGTTGTATTTATTATTTATATTTTTTTTTTAGCCAGCACACTTGGTTTTCCATTTTTTTATTTCCAATTTATTTCTGTTGAATTGTGTTGTTTTTTTCTCTCTGCAGCATAAATTTAAAATCAACAAACATCACTTGATTTGGATTCTCGATGCCCTAACACCAGCATAACTTATACAGAGTAGAGCATGCTACATACAAAACTATTTGAAAAAAAACTGAACAAAATCTGTTCAAACCTTCTCTAGAATCTACAATAGGAACGTAATGTCAATATAAAAATGATTTCATTCTTTGTGTGTCCTGTCCTTTATACTACCAACCTAAGCCTAAGGTAGCGTGATTTTTCTGTTTCCCTCTATTATAACGCAATATTTTTATCGCTTTTAATTCTTAATATTTCTCTGCGAATTTTAGAAGAAAAAAAATTTGAAATAAAATTGAAGCAATAATATCCCAAAGCTATAGCCTTGACGTTGAGACTACAAAGCTGCTGGTTTATACGTTTCATTTCTGGATTTTATGCGGCTCCTCCTCCATTCCATCTTTTCCATTAGAGAGAATCCTCCTCTGTGTGATAGACATTCATGGCAAACGCCAACAACATTCGTGTGCCAATGACTAATTATAAAATGTTTGATTTCCCCAGATGATAAACGGAATAAGAGGAAAAAAAAAGTTGAATTAAAAAAAAAACAAAAAAACAAGAGAAGAAAAAGCGGCCAACAATGTTTTGTGCAACATGAATATAAACAAGCAAAATGAAGCTATAGGCGGTCGTGTTGATTTATATGGTACGCTACACTGTAGAGTAGCATTAGATTTCTTTCCTACTCCTTTAAGGGCAATAAAAGTGGCTCAAAAACAACATTAGTACCGGACCAGAATTCAATTTCTATTTCAATTACTAAGTTTGGATGGGTTACCTTAGGCAAGAGCGGCAACCGATTCTATTCAATATATATATGTATGTTCCTTTTACTCCTCTAGGGAGCATAGGGCCGCAATTCAATTCTATTCAATACATTTAGACTATTCGGTCCTTTGCAATACACGAGAGCTCCCAATGAAACAGAGTCTCAACCGAAAAACCAGATGTTGCTCCATAGCAGGGAGTGTGAGCTTTATTAAAGCAAAGATCACTTGAACACTCATAGAGACCTATTGCGAAATGATTTTACTATAGGTTAGGTTAGATAAAATTTAATATCATTCATTCCATTCAGACAACGAAATCCTTTATTATACCGTGAGATTTCAAACAAGCAGAGAATCAATCGATGAAACATATCTTTCTACTTAGGATAGGACAAGAAGGGCCGGTAACTTTGTTACAACAAAGATTGCTCGGTTACAGATAGAGACCCTTTGCGTAAACATGCCCCAGAACGTATTAGCGAAATTAATTAATCAGTCTTCACACACTGCATCAGGGCTTCGCATTTAAAGTAGATCTCCATCAGAATCAAGCTGAAAATCTGCATATACAAACTTTAGAGAAGGGGTGACCCAAATAAGAGAAGTTTGCATTGAGCCTTAGACAGCATCTAACTCCCTCGCCCGATCTACATTCCCTGTAGAAGTGACTTACAGGTAAGCGAAATTTCTACCATGACAATGTATGGATTGGTAATGGGTGAGAGTGTTTCTGCTTTATAAAGTTCATCATCTACACAAATGCTCTGTGATAAGGAACCGATAATAGTTTAACACAAAACTGCTCCGAGAGTCGATTAATGGAATGTAAAAGTTGTTCTCACGGCTAGGTTTCGAATTTGGAGATCCTCATATAGTGGTATGTGTCCCAAACCGCTTAGCAGTTCCCCCAGCTACGTTGCCTCTACTAGCATCTTTACGGAAGCCTCTGTTATCCTCATGACGATGAAATGGCTGATAAGTTGTGGTGGTTGAGCATAAGTCGGACAACTACACAGATAGGTCAAGAATAAATCTTGGAACGTGGGCAAGAGGTTTTTGCCTTTGAATGAAATATTTCGATACCATGGGAACACTGGAGGAACGGACAAGCTTGTAAGGTGGGTGGTTTCCACGCCGTTAATGGGAAGAGAACTGTTCTTTGAAGTGGGAGCGGATGTCAACGAAAGAGAAAGAAGAGAAAGGGAAATATGCTTCTAAAACCAAGTGGCTTTAAGGCCAAAATTCTAGTTGGGAAATTACAATAAGACGAGATATGAATCTGATGTATCAGACCGATCTTTTCTTAGGGCACTATAAGCCCTGGGTACACTTACTAAGAATCGGATGTTGTTACGAGCCCAACATGATCTTTTCAAGTGGCTTCTGCAGAAATTTCAACTCGAAAGAGGAGGAAAACACTCTTAGACACTTAATCTGTTACTGCTGTCAGCACTCGCAAGAACGCAGTCAAGAATCATTATTTCGATACCGCTGATTGATAGAGGAACACATCTTGATTGATACGTGAGACTGAGTAACTTAGACTAGAGGAGTCTTCCTAATGGCGTACACTGTCGCCCTTTTAAATTTTAAATGGAATATGATAGTAAAATTGAAGTCGCCGTCGTCTAGTAGGTAGTGTTGAGTTGGCTTATTAGACGTAAAGCCAGGGCTCAAACCCCAGGCCAGATATCACAACAAAATTTGATTTCAGTTCAATTTCCGGCGTCAAGGTTTTATATGTATACGGAGACTAGAGACTAGAGCCAATATTTCGTTTCTACCGATAGGCAAAGAATCAGTGAAAACTGAGGAAAACTCTGTAAAACTGATTTCATTATTTTGATTATAAAGCCTACAAGGAATCGGTGTTATACTCTGATTTACTTTGTTTCGTTTGTTATAAACAAAGCCGAATCTGTGCGTGTGTTGTTTTAAGGCTATTATAAGCCTTTGCCAAACTGTTGATAGATATTAACTCTTAAAGTGTAGGGTATATGGAAGCAAAAAAATGCAGATGAACATAAAAAATTAGACCATAAAACGAAGCTGTTTGTTCGCTATTTGTTGTTGTGTTCTTAGCGTATTAACGATAGACAAACAAAAAACAAATAGGATTTGATGATAGAAGACATCAAACTCCATAGAGATGGAAATCAAAAACAAAAAACAACAACAACAAAGAATTATGAATACCAAAAACACAAAAATGTTTTAATAATTATTTAATATTTCTCTCACCGCATATAGTAGGTGAGAATAAGAAATAGAAAAAAATGCAAATTTATTTGGAGGATATCTGCTGCTGCACACCAAAAAATATTCCCCTTTAAGGGAATACAAAACAAAACAGTAGATTTTTTTCACTTTTTCGTACAACGCCGCATACACAACAGTCTGCCTCAGTGTTTTGTTATGCTTAACAGATGCTTCAAAACAAAATGGTGACAATATTGAATGAAGTTGATGAAATAAAGCATTTCTTCTTCATTCATTCCATTCTTCATTCATTTTATTGTGTTTTTCCTTTCTTCCATCATTCAATACCATTCTTCATTTGCAAAAGAATTATTGATTAGGGAGGGAGTGAGTAGGAGTTGAAATATTTTATTTTATTTCATCCTTCACTAATGCTTGATTGTCGTCTTTGACTCTGTCATCATCATCATCATCATCATTGTCATTACCATTACGAACAGCAGCTCACAACCAACACCTTCATCCACATCACCATCATCATCATCGCCTTTTTCGCATCATACATTTCGATTACTCAATGGAATTGCAACAATTTTCTAAAAAATTTTCTTTGGCATTCCTTTGTACATCTCTTGGTTTTCTTCTGCTTCTCCTGCCTTTTTCATCTTCATCTAGTTCTTGTTGTACAACAACTACACAACTACATACATGACACACACAAATAGAAATTTTACTGCAATCGTTACGTTTCATCTCGTTTTTTTTATAGAAAAATATCGCCGCCTTCCAAGTAAGTATGAGTAGCACATACATATGCCAAGATTTTCTTCAGTTGTTACAGGAATGTCAGCCATGCTTATGTGTATGTGTGTACACATTTTGTTACAAAATTTTGTTGCAAATAAATTCAAATATTCATACACACTCACACTCGCCCTCACACTTACAAATATTCACACTCGCATTTATTGTAACAAAAATCTTCAATTTATAGTTTCGTATGAAACGAGTCAAAGATTTTCTATTACTTTAGTCTCTTAAATTAAGGATCAAAAAATAGAAGAAAAAAAACAACGAAAAAAGATACCAAATTATTAGTGGGAGGACCTAAAAGTATGCAGTAGAGTCCACATAGTTAAAGCCGATACATTAGGACGCGAAAATTGAATACAAGCAAGTCATTCTCCCCTATCCGTTACCTTCTCCTGCTTCTGGAGGATAAGGACATTAAGACTTGATTAAAGTAAGGGACGAGGGCTCAAAAATTAAAGAGCAACGTGAGATGAGCAGGCAAAGATTCAAGATTGAGTGTCAAACGCATCCACTTTTTTTCTTTCTTTCTTTTTTTTGGAAATCATTTAGATTCTCTGCCAGACGGCTCATATTCGTCGATTTCTAAAGAAGGAGTTCCTCCCTTCACTGGAGTACTGCAGCGTACTTCAGACGGACGTAATGGCCATTTATCAAGTCTTTCAATGGATTCTCACCCGTATCTCATTCTTTTCTGATAGCCAAGCTCCTCCCTATCAGTTCGGTCTCGAGTGTTAAGGTCAATTCTAGACACGTTAGAGAGTGCCGTCGTTGTCTCGACATTTTCTCTGGGCGCTTCAGTATCTCACTTGTCTGGGTTCCTGGCCAGAGGGACATTCCAAGCTAATCCAATGGGGGAATATCACTTAATATAAAATACATCAGGTCAGGTCAGGTCGGAGTGGTAGCTCTGATATCACAAAGCTCACCTGAGTACGTATAGTGGCCCGTTGTGATGCCACGGGTGAACGCAGTCCCTGTACTTACCAAGTTCCACCAAAATCAGGGAAGAGGAAGAAGTTGGTCAGCGCAAGGGCTGCACGACTACCCTACACTGGAAAACCAGCCAGAAAGTTTGATGATCGAAGCTATATCCTTGATATCAGTAGATAATAGGTCCCGTCAAGCTGACAAGAGATGGGGAGCCAAATAACCTATATCTACACCTAGCATGATACGATAACATACATAACTACGGTGATTATTCTAAGAGACAACCAATAGAGCGCCTGTAGGACGACAGGTTCGCACTGTTTCCCAATAGAACCCAGCATCAACGACCATTTTGGAGCCGTCTATTCAGATGGCATTACAGGCCAGCAAATATCCTACACCTCGCCATCCTATGCGATAAAATATACGAGTGCATACATACCCTGCCCACTTGGTCAACCCAAACCGACATTCCTGAGTTCAAGCATGCACGAATTCTTCTATCTTAGCACGAGTACTTTAAGTATCTTTAAAAATTATTTGCCCTCAACTCCTTCCTCAGTACCTCTATAGTAATCATCTCTAAAAGCGTATCCAATGATGCATTGGAAGTGCTCCAAGACGTGATTGCTATGCGCTCTACCCACCATTTACCTACGTCCTTCTCGAGAGTCAACTCTAGACGTCTTAGGGAGTACCGCCGTTGTCTCGACGTTTTTTCTGGGAGCTTCAGTGTCTCACTTGTCTGGGTTCTTGGCCACAGGGACATTCCAGGTTCACTCCTTCCTAAACCTTTGCCAATCGAATTGGGTAATGTCACTTAACATAACATACATACAAACATACATACATAATTGGTCATTACAACCCTTGAGTCAGGATTACGACCTAGACTCTCACACCACTTATGTTGTGCGTGTTAATTTTATACATGAGTGGCGGGACCTACAGTTTAAAGTCGACTCCAAACGACAGATTTTTGAAAAACTTTTTCGTGGCAATTTTTTTTTACTCTTAGAGTTTTTGCCAGAAATCTGCTGAGAGGAAGTCGCCGGAGAAATGCATACTCGAACCCTGGCTTTATGTCTAATAAGCCAACACACTAGACTACGGCGTCTTCTTGCAGCTTTTAGGACAGCTTCGTACTATTCCCTAATAGAGCCCAGTATCGACGTCCATTTTTGTGCCGTCTGCTCATATTGCATTAACGCTCAGCAAACATGCGAGTGCACACATATCCTGCCCATTCAGTTCGCCCAAATCAATGAGCAAACTCACCTATCCTAGCAAGCCACTAAAAATTGTTTGCCGTTTCTCTGCTGCTGTTTCTCCATTACCGCTAATCCAAAATCGTATGCAATAATGGGTGGGGAGTGCTCCTACAGGTAATTGACATGCCCAACAATCAACAATGCGCCCTACCCCCTCCTTCACCTATTTCTTGACATCTCTAAGGGCTCCCAGCACATTATACAGCCAAACATGAAGTCAAGTAAGAGCTTGAAATCATAAATTCACTTCCCCACTTATAGGTCAAGATCCCATCATCTCCTGGCTATGTGTTCTTTTAGGACCATTTTCTACCTATAAGGACACTAAGTTATCCTACAAGGTACTTCCAATATTCGTTTCATGAGTAACTTTTTCTTTTCTAAGTAACTTCTTCAACCTGACGACTGTACTGTAGAGTACCATGGATATTTGTATCCTTTTTTTTTGTTCTTTGTCGCATAGGATTCCAAAAGTAACATCAACGTAATGAAATGAAAAATCAAAAACAAATACACACTAATGTGTTCCTATTGTAACACTCTCTCTCTCTGTGTGTATTTATAGAGAGAAGATGTGGCACGGTTGTAAAAAAAAAGGAAGATGAGAAGAAAAAACGCTGTGATGGCAAACATTAAAGTACAGGACCAAAGAGAGAAAGAGACAGCGAGTGAGAGTCTGTTCTTTAAAACGAAAGCGTGTGGCATGAGTTAATGAATTATATCATGTGCATGGAATTATAAAAGAAAGACAACAACAACAACAACATACAAACACACGTTGTTACATACATATGCTTAGAAGATGACAGTCGTCAACTTCCGCTCATACTCCAGAGATGTTAGCAATCAAACAAACAGCGGCAAATACAATGTCGTCGGTAACAGTAATAGCAGTAAGAGCAGAGCACAGCACAGCAGCAGAAGCAGTAAAAAACAGAAGCAAATGACAATTTTGCGGATTACCCCGGGTATGTGAAAGCATATGAATGATTTGTGGTTGTTTTTGGCAAACGTGGGTGAGGAGAGGAGAGGAGAGAGAGGACTCAATTACAATAAAGTGAAGAAATGTAATCAAGTTTTGTTTTTGTCCTTGTTGTTGTTGCTATTGCTGCTTCTGTTGCTTTAGTATGTGATTTGAGTTTCTTTTTTAATTTCATTTTGATTTGATTTGAAGTTGTGTCTGTCTTTTCTTTTTTCTTTTGTTTTCATTACGTTTGTCTTTGTTCTTGTTGTTGTTGTTGTAGAATCTTAAGGATTCTTATATTATTAATCACATCAATTCAGAACTTGAAAGTAAATGTTGCCGTAATGAGTTTTATTTTAATTTTTCATCTCATTTCAGTACATTTCAGTGTACATTTCCATGATTGAAGAGTTAATGGAATAAAATTCATTCGTTGTTTTTTTGTGAAATTTAATCAAAACTGCGTCTAAAAATTATTTTAATTTGAAGAGCACACTGTGTCTAGGGTATTAGAAATTATAATTGAAGGCAAATACTTTAACGCAGGATCTTTTCTTTCATTTTAATGAAGAAGGTGGTCTTCTGTTCGAAAGGCATTGGAAGTCTTCATTTAGGTTAGGTTAGGTTAGAGGACGTGTACTTGTCAATTAAGACAAGTACAGCACTCGGAGGTCGAATTGACCTATTGTACAACGTCCTAGTTTCTCATACCACTTATGTTGTGTGTCTTAATTTTATACATGAGAGGTGGGACCTACAGTTTAAAGTCGACTCCGATTGACAGATTTTTGAGAAGCTTTTTCATGGCAATTTTATTTACTCTCGGAATTTTTACCAGAAATCTGCTGAAAAAAAAAGAGTTTGATGTCTGGCATGGGACTGGAACCCTGGCTTTGCGTCTAATAAGCCAACACACTACCTACTAGAGTACGGCGACTTCAAGTCTTCAATTCTTAAATCAATACGAAATGCTTTAAATGCCGTTTTCGGCTTTGAAGTGGTCCAAGTTTTTGTCTCCACATAGCTAATGTCCTGCTCCTTTAGATTGTTTGAGTTTCAAGAATGGGGAAGGGGGTGGGTGTGAAAACAAGATTGATAATATTGGCGAATATATTCGTTGGAATATAGAATACGATAGGAGCAAATCTATGGTCATTTCACCACAAGTAGCGGCTCATTCTGATACTACGTGAAGCCGAGTGCCTAAGCTAAATAATTAATGATGCGGTCGGTCTTGTTCTACAGCATCTGGGCTTTAGGGCAATAAAGCATGACATTCTTAAAGTCAAGCTGGAAACCAGCCTGAAAATTGAATGAATCCAGCCATTGATCTCTGTGAAAAACTTCATGTAAATAAGTCAACCTGAAATCACACATACATACATACATACATACATAATTGGTCATTACAACCCTTCAGTCAGGATTACGACCTAGTTTCTCACACCACTTATGTTGTGTGTGTTAATTGTATACATGAGTGGTGGGACCTACCGTTTAAAGTCGACTCCGAACGATAGATTTTTGAGAAACTTTTCATGGCAATTTTTATTTACTGTCAGAGTTTTTGCCAGAAATCTGCTGAGAGGAAGTCGCCGAAGAAATATTTCTTCGTATTTTGTTTTGATGTCTGGCCTGGGGCACGAACCCTGGCTTTGCGTCTAATAAGCCAACACACTACCTCTGTGAAAAAGCGTGTGCAAATAAGTCAAGCTGGAATCAATACCTGAAATTTAAATGAATATAGTCATCCATCTCTGGGAAAAGTTTGTGTCGAGCGAGAGACAGGCACTGACAAATGAAGTGGATAATAATCCCTTCCTCCTCAACCGATGCATGACTTTCCTAAACCCAAGCTGGAGTCGAAACCTGACAATAAAATGAATCTAGTCATTCATCTCTGTCAGAAAGTGTGTGCCAAATGAGAAAAGTCTGTGTCGAGAGAGAGAGAGAGAGAGAGAGAGAGAAAGAGAGAGAGAGAGAGAGAGACAGAGACTGGCAAATGAAGTGGACCATAATCGGTTCCTCCTCAACCAATCTACATTTCTTACGGAGACAAATCCTCTATTTGGTCTAGCCATAGTGTGGTCGCACAAAAGAAACAACCAAAGCGAGACCACTCACCACATATTCTTTAGGCTGGAGTTCATTTAAGGGGCCATGTTATAATAATATGAACAGACGAGAGATTGAATAGACAATCTCTGTCCAAAACACTGCAAGGTTTTCTGTTCATTGCAAAAGCATCGCTTAGGATAGGAGCCACATATGGCATTTGTGTATATGGGATGTTGTCTGATCTCTAATACTTAACTGGTGATTACAATCTTTTAGTCAAGATTACAACCAGCTTCTTACTGCACCCACGTTGCGTGTGTTAAATTTTTCAAAATACATAAGTGGCAGGATCTATAGTCTGACGTCGATTAAGAAACGAGTTTTTTGAGAAACTTTTCATGACAAAATTTCTCAGCGTTTTAGGCCAAAAAACCACGGGGAGGAAGTCCCCCAAAATTGTCTGAGCTATGGTTAGAGTAAACACACTACCTTCTATACAATATTAAGCAATACTCTTTACAGTTTCTAACAATAATTTACAGCCGACTTCACCTCAATTATGTCGGATTTTTGTTCATTTGCTACTTCATATACATTCACAGTAAGGGCAGCCTAAAAAATGACCCGCAGGAATAGATACCAAAGGCCGATGGCATATTGTAGATTTCTTCTATGTGTAGGCGTTAATACCCGGGGTCTAAAGAGGTTAACCACACCGTTTAGGGGTGGTAGTCCTCGGATTCTTGTTCATTTGCTACTTCATATCCACGCACAGTAAGGACAGCCTAACAAAATGACCGGCAAGAATATAAATCAAAGGCAGATCGCGTATTGTAGATCTCCACTTTGTCTTGCGTTAATCCCAGGGCCCTAAAGAGGTTTACTGGTAGGGGGTGATAGTCATTGAATTTAATTAAAGGACCTCTGCACCTATGAGCAAACTAAGATTCAAGGATAAACAAACGAAACAGTATCAATTGTCCAAACAAAAAGGAAGCTGCTAACACCGGCACCAGCAATCATCAAATTTATACGCTTGGAGTGAGTACCAGAGGCAGATCGCTTATAGTAGACTTCTAGTGCGCCTGGCCTTAATCCCAGGGGTTTAAAGTGGTGTACCGGTGGATCAAAAAGTCACACTATTGTAGGGGCGGTAGTCTTTTTAGCAATTTCAAGGGGCAAGCTATGAGTCAAGAATAAACCTGCGAAACAGTATCAATTGTCCATGCAAAGCGAGCCAGCAATTGTGGAACTAATACGTTTGAAATGATTATTGAAAGAAGAACATACTAAACATGTAAACTCACTGAGCGTAGCTACATACCTAATGCTTCATTCGATTCTTATTTAATCATCAAGTCACCCTTTTTTCTGTTGCTTTCGATTGAGCATACTGCCGTTGAAATATACTTCACTTCCTATGCAAAGATATTTAAAAGACTTTGAAGACGTAAATCAAAACAATCTTTTGTCTACTTAAACATAAATTTTATGGCATTCCCCCAAGGCTTTAAAGAATAGCTTTGAATAGAGTTCAAATCGTCTTATTATTGTAGTAGGCAGAAATCAAATTCAAATGCTACTACAATCGAGCTACCCTTGGCTTTAAATGTTGTTTGGCTTATAAATCTGCTATTTATAGCAGCATCTCATCTAGTAATTCACTGGCATTACTTATTAAATTAAAATCTTAATTTTCCTTTTTTATGCTCTTTTAAATCCTTTTGAAATCTTTGACGTCAGTAGTAAACATCCAGCAGAGCTTTTGTCTCATTAAGAATACGTTTCTTTTTTGTAATTTTCTTCAAAACGTTTATTTTTATGTAACTTTGTGGGTATGTGAGTGTGTGTGTGGGTTTCCACTCTCTCTCTCTCTCTCTGGTGTTCAAAATTAACCACAATCATATGTCTGACTTTGTGGTTAAGAATGTCATCATATATGCGTTACGGTCATTAATTACCTTCACTCACATGCCTTGTCAACAACGCAGCTTGCAAATAATGGCATGGCGGCTGGTATATGAAATACAAAAATGAAAAAAAGAACACAAAAAAAAGAGAAAAAAGTAAATAAACAAACAACAATAGGACAACAAAGAAAGAGAAAGAGATGAGTTGCATTGATGCCGGGGTCCAAGGCAACCTTACACAATGAGTGGCTATGTGTTCTATGGCAACAAAGTCAATGACATTCCCTAAGAAAAGCACACATACACACAAAAAAGGTCAAAACAACATCCATCATCAAGAGCAAGCATCCATCTGTAGAACTGAAATGTTCATGTTAAATTTACTGCACGCTTAAAGTTGATGTTGTTTTAATATCTTGCAACGTACATCTTTATTGTTGCAACAACAAGACTTGTATTGTAGCCAAACACCTACAAAGTGTCTCGAAAGCTAAAAGACGACCACCAAATACAACCAATAGATATACATGAGTGACTTCGAGCGATAAGAAATTGTTGCCTACAATCATGCCACGCACACATACACAGATATACTAAACAATAGATATGTTTATATATACACACACATACATACATACTTGCCACATAATGTAAGACTCACACCACAAACGACGGTCTTATACATCTTGTTAGTTGCTTGCATAAATGACGATGATATTCAGGGGAGGATGGCATAAATGAAGACACTCCACAGGGCGTATGGGAAGATAAAAAAAATTTTTTTTTAAGAAATTATTTGGTGAACTGGGGATCAAAACTGCATTCTCGCAAAGGTTCACACCACAAACGGCGGTTGCATACATCTCTTTTCGTGCTTGCATAATTGACAATGAAATTCAGGGAAGGATGGAATAAAAGAAGATGCTATACGGGGTATATAGAAAGGAAGATCAAAAACGTTATTTTTTAAAGAAACTATTCGGTGAACGGAGACCTGAAGTTCATTCTAGAAAAGGCTTTCAGAACAAAAAAAAATTTTTTTTGGCTACAAACACGCGATACAATTTCTATTTCGTAATACAAATGGAGTGGTTCAGAAGTCAGTCGCTTTATGGTGCACTCCCAATCGACTTTACATCACAACGAAGATATTTAAGACCTCCAATTCTGCCTCTACCCATCCCATACAGAAATATTTGCTTGTAAGTCTTAGACTGATGTCAGTCTGGAGATCAAGAGCAGGAGCACTCTTGCCAATAGGTGCTACTATGGCCTCAATAGGCAATTGAGTAGCAGAGACCTTTCTCGTACGACAAAACTAACTAACTCTACAAGACGGTCATCCTACCCATGCTTCTTTATAGCGCAGCACTGATGCAACAGCCTTGAGAATATTCGAGAGAAAAGTCCAACGTAAGATCTTCGGACCAGTGCGAATTGGCAATTATCTTCGCATCCGATTCAACAGTGAGCTGTATGAGCTCCACAACGACATAGGCGTTATGCAGCGTATTAATATCAAGTTGTAGTCGCCGTGGTCTAGTAGGTACGTAGGACGAAAAGCCAGGGTTCGAGCCCCAGGCCAGACATCAAAACAAAATACAAAAAGTATTTCTTCAGCGACTTCCTCTCAGCAGATTTCAAGCAAAAACTCTGAGAGTAAACAGTAAAATTGCCATGAAAAAAGTTTCTCAAAAATCTGTCGTTCGGAGTCGACTTTAAACTGTAGATCCCACCGCTCATGTATAAAATTAACACACACAACATAAGTGTTGTGAGAAACTAGGTCGTAATCCTGACTGTAGGGTTGTAATGACCAATTATGTATGTATGTATGTATTAATACATACACTGGATAGCTCCGCCTTCGAATGGAGGACGATTCTCCGGCGAGACGGATATTTGATGCAGGGATCTGCGGAAGTTGGCGAAGAGGACGACCTTGTAATGCGTTGGAAGGACCAAATCGAGAAAGCCCTGTCATCGATTGGTGTGATCAACTGTCGTAGGCGCGCTAGCATCAGAGGCGCCTGGAAGGATGTGTTGCGACAGGCCGAAATCCGTTAATCAGGTTGATAATGGCCAATTAAGTAATTAAGTAAGTCTTAGACTATGTACAGCATGAAACATTCATTTTAACATGGTAACGTGGCCATTGGTTGGTTTGATTGTTTGGGTAGTCGCTCATAACTACCAGGAGTACAAAAATATTTGTACCACAAAAAAATGTTTAAAATTGAGGTACGTTAGGACGGATCTGAAGCAATACATGGTATCGTGGAGTAGTCACGCCAAAACTATTCCTTAGGCGGTGGTTTTTAAGGATTGGGAAGCTGCAGAGCCAGTGATCAACTCTCAAACTGTGCTTCACATGATCACAGGTACGGCAATGATCATTAAGCCGCAGTCGAAAATGTTGGACTTAATCTCCAATTGTTCAGTGCTCAGTAAATAAAACTTTCTGTCTGTAAACATTGCCTTCACTGTGGCCTATGAGTCGACTTAAGCGCTTGAGTGGCGCTAAGTCGCGAAACCTACAATTTTTCCTTTTCAAGTAACTCTCAAAAATGCCTCTTTTAATCTTCCATATATGCGTTACCAAAGAGTCCATTACTATCGAATATCCATATGGATTGGGCCTGATTATTACGCCATCGGTCTGTATAACTTCGCTCTGTTCTGGCCTATGAAAGCATTCGTGTTTTTCACATTATGTTTCTACCAGGAAAGTCTCGCATCATAAAAGCATTCGACCTGCTTATTTAGCCGCTCAAGTAGCACACAAGAATTCCTCTTCGTCCTTAAAAATTATTCCAACCTGGTTGGACTGCATTGATTTTTTCATTTCAACAGAAACCTTGGCCTTGGATTCAAATAAAAATCATCTGACAAAAGAAGCGTATCGAATTCATTCAACTCTTACACTCTCTTGCTAAACTGAGGGATGGTAAAATGCGAGCAAAAGGCTGTTATAGCTAGCCAAAAACATATGAGCCCACTGGCTTCAAGCAGGTGTAATAGTGGACAGAATTCCTTTTGGCCAATATATATACCTGAAAGCCTCGTGAGCTATTCGGAAAACTATAGTTATGATTCAAGTTGTCCTTGACTGAAATAACACCGGATCCAATGTCTCAATTCATCTGCCAGCCTTCAGTGTAGACCCCGTTTTGTGAAGTCAATTGATGGTACCCCGCTCGTTTAAATATATTTTCACCTCAAATCTGTTATTAAAGTAAAGTTCGGCAACACAGTAACAGCTTGTAACACGACATACGTCTAGAAGTTTGTCGAGAATTCCACCACGACTTGATGTTGAAACATTCTATACTACAGATGACAATACCGTCACCTTGCTAGAAAGCCTATGTTGCCAAAGTAAAGAAGTTGAGAGCGTTAAAAGCACAAGAATTCTGATATTCTCTCAAGTATGGTCTTGTACATTCAGGGTAAAAATATAGTCTCCAGCCCCCATTGACAAACGAATATTTAACGACAAGTGTTTTACGCCACTGTGATTTACTGTGACGTTATGTGCTTCGCCTGCAGATTGATTTTGATTCCCTAACCACACTAACGTACATAACATAACGTACATACCACGATCCGAAAGTAAAAACTCAAGCCCATATGGGCTTAAGTGTAAAGCTTTGCTAAAACAAGGCGGCTATGGCGTCTTTTAGATCACAAAAGAGGTGCCTTGACAAGGCTGCTAAGGCTTCTTTAAGATCACAAAAGAGGTGCCTTGACAAGGCTGCTAAGGCTTCTTTAAGATCACAAAAGAGGTGTCTTGACAAGGCTGCTAAGGCTTTTTTAAGATCACAAAAGAGGTGCCTTGACAAGGCTTCTAGGGCTTGTTTAAGGTCACAAAAGAGATGTTTTGACAAGGCTGCTAAGGCATGTTTAAGATCACAAAAGAGGTGCCTTGACAAGGCTGCTAAGGCTTCTTTAAGATCACAAAAGAGGTGCCTTGACAAGGCTTCTAGGGCTTGTTTAAGGTCACAAAAGAGATGTCTTGACAAGGCTGCTAAGGCTTCTTTAAGATCACAAAAGAGGTGCCTTGACAAGGCTGCTATGGCTTCTTTAAGATCACAAAAGAGGTGCCTTGACAAGGCTTCTAGGGCTTCTTTAAGATCACAAAAGAGGTGCCTTGACAAGGCTGCTAAGGCTTCTTTAAGATCACAAAAGGGATGTCTTGACCAACATTTTTATACCCACGGTGGTTGGTTTGACCATTGGCCCTTGTCGTTAGGGTTAGATTAGGTTAGAGGACGTGTACTTGTCAATTAAGACAAGTACAGCATACCAGCCATTAGGGATGCTAAGGTATATTCTTCGTATCCTAACTATCACAACGAATCTAAGCTTCTATCCACATTCGTTCAAAACAATTGCCCGTTAAAAATTATTTCGTAAAGCTTTTGCGAATTGACAATGTCCTGCGATCGTTTTAAAAATTGTGCGTTCCAGCCAGCTCCTTTCCTCCTCAAGCCAATGTGATTCTATTCGGTTGCCTACTGTTGTTCTTTAGAAATGAAAATACATTTTCAAGCTGCTGAAGTGATGTGAAGCATAAACAAAACAAACTCAACGACACTCAATTCTTACACTTCTTGGTGCACACATGCCACACTTTCGTTCGCGTTTGCAAATGTTTATGCAACAATACTGTAGTAGTTGCTGTTGTACACACACACACAATATACGATAAAGTGTTAGAAAATATATTTAATGGTAGTGGTGGTGGTGTATTTATCTCTACGAGTGTGGGGGTCGGTATCTGTATCTGTATGTGAGTGCAAGCATGCATGTTCAGTTGATATTTGTCGTTTTGACACCCTTTTGGTGCCAGCCAGTAATTTGAAAGAAAAAGAGTGACTGACTGCCACATACATACACACATAGACACACACATTTATACGTAGTTGTTTAGAAATGCTGTTGTTTTTTTTATTATTATTATTGTAGTTTGGTGTTGCTATAGATAATGTTGCTGGTGTCGCTAATGTTGCTGTTGTAGTTGTTGCAAGTATTTTGCAGTTGCAAGCATTTGTTAAGTTTTTGGACAGCAATGGCAATTTGCGTGTATTTGACTTAAATGACTTTAGCATGTAAAGCGTCACAAGCATTGAAAACATACACATTCACACTCACACTTATAGAAAATATACACAACATTATATAGAATTTATACTCAATGTTCTTTAAATATGTATATTCACCTACACATACATGTCTACATATACATACTTTGTCATTATGTGTGTATGTATGTATGTATGTGTATAAACATTCATCTAAATACCACATTCATACACCCTTATGCGTTTAGCCAAGTTGAAGGGAGTGCTTGCTTGAATACTTTACATTTCGATGATGACTGGGCATATGAGGCATTTTACCTCATCATGCATTAAGTATTCGAAAGTCAATTTCCAATTTCAATTCCTTTCCTTATTAACAAGACACTTAATATACGAAATGTATCCCATATACTGCTTCATTATGAACCCAAGGTATGGGTTTTTCATAAAAGTTTTTAAAAATTTTAAAAATTTCAAATGGTCCAGCGGGTTCAGAGAATTGCCATTCCTTATAATCCATACATGAGCATGAAACGAACATCTTATAGAGGCCAGGGAACATTAGTTGTTAGGGAAAGAATAGGCTGAAATGGTTCAGGGTTCATCACATTACACTTAAGATTACAATTCGAATTATTTTCGTACTGGAAAGTTAGTTCTAATCAAATCCTGATGTTCATACATACATACATACATACATAATTGGTCATTACAACCCTTCAGTCAGAATTACGACCTAGTTTTGTCATACCACTTATGTTGTGTGTTTTAATTTTATACATGAGTGGTGGGACTTACAGTTTAAAGTCGACTCCGAACGACAGATTTTTGAGAAACTTTTCATGGCAATTTGTATTTACTCTCAGAGTTTTTGCCAGAAAGCTGTTAAGAGGATGTCACCGAAGAAATACTTTTTGTATTTTGTTTTGATGCCTGACCTGGGGCTCGAACCCTGGCATTACGTCTAATAAACCAACACACTACCTACTAGACTACGGCGACTGTTCATGGGAGCTGCTACAGTAAATCAATCAATTTCCTTACAGAGAAGAAATTAATGAAGATGACACAAGGTAGAGAAATGAAAAAGGAAAACTAAATGAAATGGGAAAGCCCTGGGAATGTACTTCGCTTTTAAAACACTTAAATGGAGCTGCCTTAAAAACTGTGCTTTAATAATATGACCACACGATCTATTTATACGATCTATAACAACTCCTCCAAGCATATTGCCGTAACAAATCTTAGGACGCTTCTCGGTATCAACGAAACCAATTCTCTTCCTGCCATGCCAGCATATGTATATCCTTCCTTCTGGGATGCACAGGTTATCGACTTGATGGCATTCGAGCGAAGAAGATTATGGAAAGCGAAGAGGGAAAACCACGCCATTAGTACCGCAGATGTCAGATCTTAAACAATACGCCGATGACAGAGTAGATGGAGCGATGAAACAAGTGGAAGATGGACTGCTGGACTTGTTCCATCTATAGAAGCATGGACACAGAGCAATTTTGGGGAAATTAACTACTTCCTGAGCCCAGTTTCTTTCGGGTCATGGTTATTTCCGACGATATCTACACCGCATGGGCAAGGTGAATGATCCTGGCTGCATTTATTGCGAGGAAATGAGTGACGACGCTGAACACACATTCTTCCATTGCATCAAATGGCAAGACGAGAAAAATGTGTTGATGGAACAGATTGGCGAATTCACACCCGACAATATTGTTGACGCAATGCTCGAAAGCGAGACGAAGTGGAGAGCTGTGAGAAGATACGTAGAATGTGTACTCCGCAGAAAGAAGGTCGACGAAGGCGACAGAATGATATATGACAAGACGAGCCAATAGCATGAAGAACCTGACTTCAAATATGGCGTACCCAGACGTGGGAGAGTAGACGACGGTCCTTAACAGGACGTCGTTCTGGACCCTTCCCGAAGTAATGCAGATAGCCGTCCCGGGAAGGGAGTATCTCCAGAAGAGGAGGAGGGATTGTTTTAGTGGAAACCCCACTCGACGCAGCTGACTACGGTCACTGTAAGTGCGAAGGCATGTTAAACCCTACCTCACACGCCAAAAAAAAAAATGCACAGGTTATAAGGAAACATTCTTTCTTATCGCAAACTCATGCTCGGGTCAGATCTCCTCTTATTGTAACTTCTTGAAACGAAAGTCGACAATACCTCAGTTTATTGTCGAATACTATACTATTCCAGAATTATTGTCAAATCGAATGTTCTCCTCTGTGAGAAGTTCCATTCTCCACGCAAATAGTGCAATTGCAGTTTTGTGCGGGAATATTGTCAACAAAGCTAATGTATAGCGCAGCCCTGTGAATCTTTACAATGATTTCAGAAAAGGAGAGGTAAAGCTAGGGTCCTTGCCATTCGAAATATGTTGTCCGCCTAACCTTGACATGCAATACCCTAATCAGTGAATTTCATCCAGAATTTATCCGCAATTATGCTCCACAGCAGGAATGAAAGAACCTCCTTTTGTAGGCAAGCAATTTCAGGCGCGTAACATAATACAGGAATTAATGGAAAAGATGAACCAAGCCTTAGAAAACAAATCTTCCGAATATGTCAGAACTTCAAATAAGTATTTGTTCGATTCCTCAGAAGCTACTACTCATCAATAAGTTTTTTAGAATGGCTTCTAGAACTTGTGCCATTTAACAAAATTAATGTCCTTCTGTAACGAGGATAAAATGAAAACAGCGTTGTCTTAATCGAGTTGAGCTAAGGTATGATTAGCAATCAAGGGATGTTTGATTCCATGTATCACATGGACCATAAGCTTTTTACAATGGCTCCTAGACGAGTTAACGCCCTGCTGCCATTCAACAAAATTAATGTCCTTAATGTTAATGTCGAGGATAAAATGAAACCAGCGTTGTCTTCACCGAGGTAAGCTAAGAGAAGACTAGCAATCAGGGGAGGTTTGATGGGATAATCATTTGCTGCGTGTTGATACGCCCTTAATTCCATATATCGTATGGTGCACGTGAATGTATAAATCTCAAAAAAAAGAGGGCACGCTGTGAGCAATACAAGAGAAAATCTGTATTAGTTGAACAAAGCCAGGCCAACTAAGTCAACGATAATGACCCATATGAAGCTTGATTGTGCAGCTCCTCTTAAGTACTCATCTTGTTGAAGTGAGAAACTATCAGAGATCAGCAATGAATCGCTTTTTCGCTACTCATAAGTACTCATGAAATTTTGAGTATAAGTGAGTCAACAGTATTGAAATCCAACTACTCTGTTGCATTCGTACTCAGTACAACATTGATTTACAAGTACAAGTTGCAATGAGTATGAGTACAACGTTGACATCAAATTCATAACATTCGAAATATGTTTGATTCATACGCCTGCCTACTCATTCAGATTCATAAATTTAGAAAAAGAACTTATAATATGTACTCATAAAGGATACGAGTGATTCGAATCATTCGTCAAAATTTACAGTCTTAGTTGTTGTTGTTGCATTTACAAACAAGGGAGAAAGACACAAACAAAGGAGACAAAGAAGACAGCAAGCAGAGCAAACACACAACCTTCCTGTGAGTATTGTAGTGCTCGTACGCGAATCATACTTATTTTATAATTCGTGTATACGATGAGCCATGGAGAGTCGAAATTAGTATGAGTACCATGAGTATTTCAAACTTTGAGTATGAGTAGTATGTGTATGACATTAAAATAAGTATGAATGCATATAAGTATCAGAAATTATAAGTATGATTCGAATCTACTCATCGTTTTGAATACTCATTGCTGATCTCTGGAAACTATGCAAAGGCATGGCAATTCAGTAGAATTATGTTTCATTACGATTTTGCCAGGATATTAAAATTTGACGCTTCAATAGATTGAATCCTCTTATGCACTTAAATTGTGCGTCAGCGCTTTCTATCTTCAAAATTTAAATAAACAAAGTGTGGGTGACATATCATAGAAAGGTTTTATTCGTTTGAGAGACCTATTGATGTCATAATGTGTGGAATCAAACATCGTGGCTTCTCTAGGTGAAAAGCATCCGCAAAGCATCCATTTCCTACGATTCTGCCGCATAAAGTCAGGTTAAATTTGAGCGATTGCAAAAGTTATGTTTGCTTCGAAGAACCGCTGCAGTGTGTGGCTCATTAGCATAAGAAAACAACTTGGAGAAAAACAATCTCGATAGCCCTTAAAAATGGCTTCATGGCATAACTTTAAAAGGAGAAATTTTCCAATGAAAGTAAAGGCTAAGTAAAGCCAACAAATCTGCGTAAAAAAATATCTTAAAAATCTTGCTTCAAATTTTTTTTTAATTTTTAGCCGTGGAATGACCCAATTCCTTATCCATCTTCTATGCATTTCCAGAGAGCGTATTTAAATGTGCAGTAAATTTTTACTCACTTATAATACAACGTTAGTATGCTATGTGGGAACTGTATACGATTCTTTTTATTGCTGATATTGTTTTTGGTGTTGGTGTAGTTGTTGTTGTTGCTGTTGCTACTGCTATTTGCCATTTTTAAAGGTTTTTGAGGTTTTGGTGGTCTTTAGTTGGAACTGCTATTTATTTGCTACCAAAAGCCAAACCCAGTTTCATATGCTTTATACGGTCGGTCGTCTCTCTTCTCATGACGATTGTTGTGTAGTTCTATGTGTGTGTGTGCGTGTGGCTTTGCCATTTGTCGATGTGTAAGTAGTAACAGGACATATTTGTAGATCATTTGTTATTGCTGTTGTTGTTGTTGTTGTTGTTATTAATGCTGTCCTGGTTTAAGATGCCAAATCTCTGTGTGACAATTTGTGTGTGCAAGTGTGCAAGTGTGTGTGCGTGTGAGCATTATTTCACTGTTTATTAGAAAATCCCGGGTACTTTTTTTTGTTGGTTGGTTTGGTTTTTTTTTCTTTTTTTCGTAGAATTTCAGTAAATTTTAAACTTATTTTGTATCCTGATTCCTTTCAGTTTGTTTTGTTGGTGTAATCCTGCTCCGCTTTCCCTTTCAACCATTCGTTAGTATTTGTATTGGTATTTGTATTGGGGGTTTTTAGTTGCCAAAAACCAATACATTTTTGCGAAAATTGCATTCTAATTTGTATTCGCAACAAATTACTGATGGACTGACTGACAACAGCTAACAAACAAACTGACTCGATTGGCAACAATGTGACTAACAATGGTTTAAGCCCTCCTCCTCCCTGTATAGCTGTATTTAAAGAATTTTCTCAAATGAAATATAAATTCGTATGGAATTTATTGCAAAAACTATGTATTTGCGTTTGTTTGTTTGTTAGGCAGGCATCAGGATATTAAAGTTTCGGTGTTTAAAGGTGTTTCACACAGGAGAAAATATTTTTTTGAATTTCAAAATTAAATTGAATCGAAATTTTTATTAAGAATAGTGGAAATCATAAACACAATTATTTTGAATATTATTATTATTATTATTATTGTTGTTGTTGTTATTGTTATTGCATACATATATGTATGGTAGTTGAAATTGGTAATGTTTTGTAAACAATAATCGAATTCTTAATCAAATCTGATTACAAAATAATAATAAATTTTTTTTGTTTGTGTCATTCAATCTCTGATTTACATAATGATTATAATATAATACAACAGCAATAACAACAACAACAATAACAACAAAATTATAAATTATAACACATGCAGGATGGATTTTGTTGAATAACAATTTCAACAGAAATAGGCAACATTCACAGACAATAGAGAGAGAGCTACACTGTTTTCTCAAAAGAAAATCGTATAATCGTATCCAAATTCCAGATCATTGATGATGTTATCTACATACATACATAACACAATTTGTTATTACAACCCTTCAGTCACGATTACAACCTAGCTCCTCACACCACTTATATTGCGTGTGTTAATTTTATACATGAGTGGCGGGAGCTGCAGTTTAAAGTCGACTGCGAAGGACAGATTTTTTTGAGAAACATGAAATTTGTCAACTTTTGGTCCAGCTGACACAGAGTCTCATGTGCCCCAAAAACATCTTGAAATCAGCAAAGAATTGATTTCTGCATTGTTGGAATACATACATAATTGGTCATTACAACCCTTCAGTCAGGATTACGACCTAGTTTCTCACACCACTTATGTTGTGTGTGTTAATTTTATACTTGAGTGGTGGGACCTACAGTTTAAATTCGACTCCGAACGACAGATTTTTGAGAAACTTTTCATGGAAATTTTTTTTACTCTTAAAGTTTTTGCCAGAATCTGCTGAGTGGAAGTCGCCGAAGAAATACTTTTTTTGTATTTTGTCTTGATGTCTGGCCTGGGGCTCGAACCCTGGCTTTGCGTCTAATAAGCCAACACACTACCTACTAGACTGCGGCGACTACACGCATTGTTGGAATATCTGCTCGAAATCATTGAAGCTCATTTACGAATACAGCTGACTGTCAGGGAAGAGAGCAAATGACATCGTGGACAAGATAAGTAACCTCTGCTGTGATCCAAACTGTATGGAAGATAAAGCACGTCAGCATCTTCCGAATTGAAATACCACAACATCATACGTTCCCAGTATTGCACACGCTTCACGTGATACAACCAAAATTGGTGACGAGACCAAAAATTTTGCCAGGTATTGATAAGAACAGAGAAAAAAGGTTCAGTAAATATGAGTGTTACTTAGGGTTCCAAAAGACGAAGCTTATGAAGTCGCTTCGTTGGCTTCTTAGATGTGAGGCCTGGGTTCAAATCCCAGCTCTGGCGTCTTGAACAAAACGAAACATTAAAAAAATATTTCTTCGACGTTTTCCTCTCAGCAGATTACTGGCAAAAATTCTGGGCTTAAATAAAAATTGCCATGAAAAAGTTTCTAAGAAAATCTGTCCTTCGGAGTCGACTTTAAAATGTGGTTCTGACAATTTCTATTTGTTTGAAATTACGTGTCGTCTAGTTCGTAAATTTCAATTATGGGCAAAGAAAAGTCATTAACTTTCGACAATTACGTTTGACGACGGGTGCTTAAACACCTAAAAATCATCGTTGAAAGCCTGTTGATCCAACACTCAACGAGCATAACTATGGCTATGGATGCTCAGTTGGCTTTAATTGTTGTGTCAGTACACTTTTACAACAATGCCGGTACAAATCCGAATTCAAAAGACGTCGAAATAAACCGCAGGATAAGCTGAATTGCCCATCGGATTATACCTCCATACTTTCTTGACCAAATGATAGTAAATGCACAGGCCTGACCACATCTAAGACGCTTCTGGGCTTATAAAACTTGTTTCTAATCTTGCAAAATATTTGCGCAGTAGATAGATTGATTATGAGGACCAAAAGTATTTTGTAATGCTCGGCAGGTGGACACATTGAAATTACAATTTTTGTTGTACGGTTTTACTGTTTTTTTGCATTGTTCGATTGTTAGGAGATTTGTACTCCCAAGTGGCAAATCTTTTACTAAATAAATGGCACTCAAGATGAATGATAGTATTTAACATCTGAAAGTCGTGCCAGATAGGCGGATTTGCTATAACTAAGTGGATATTCCCTTAGCAGTCGCCGTAGTATGGAAGGTAGTGTGTTGGCTTCTTAGTTATGAGGCCTCGGCTCAAACCCCAGCTAAGACATCAAAACTAAATATGAAAAATATTTCTTCGGCGACTTCCTCTCAAGCAGATTTATGGCAAAAATTCTGAGAGTAAATAAAATTGCCATGAAAATTTTCTCAAGAAAATCCTTCGTTTGGAATCGAGTTTAAACTGTAGATCCCGGCCACTCATGTGTAAAATTAACGCCTGCAACATAATTTGTTTGAGAAGCTAGTTTGCAATCCTGGCTGAAGGGCCAACTATGTATGTATGTATCAGAGATTTTTCGCTACTCATAAGTACTCATGAGTATAAGTGAGTCAACAGTATTGAAATCCAACTACTCTGATTCATTCGTACTCAGTACAACATTGATTTATAAGTACAAGTTGCAATGAGTATGAGTACAACGTTGACATTAAACTCATAATATTCGAAATATGTTTGATTCATACGCCTGCCTACTCATTCAGATTCATAAATTTAGAAAAATACTCTTATAATATGTACTCATAAATGATACGAGTGATTCGAATCATTCATCCAAACTTACACTCTTAGTTGTTGTTGCATTTACAAAGAAGGACGAAAGAGACACATAAACAAAAAAGACAAAAAAGACAGCAAGCAGATCAAACACACAACCTTCATGTGAGTATTGTAGTGTTCATACGCGAATCATACTTATTTTGTGATTCGTGTATACGATGAGTCATGGAGAGTCGAAATCAATAACATCCTGCGTATTGTTAAGTATGAGTGCCATGAGTATTTCAAACTATGAATATGAGTAGTATGAGTATGACATTAAAATAAGTATGAATGCGTATAAGTATCAGAAATTATAAGTATGATTCGAATCTACTCATCGTTTTGAATACTCATCGCTGACCACTGGTATGTATTACAGGATTCTAAATTTTTGATCACCATAGTCAAGTATTTCGGAACTAGCAACTAAACCACAATGAATCCAGCACCACATGCCTATTTCAATTGATACTATTTTTCGTTGTGAAACGTTGCCAACCTAATGCCGCAATTAAAAATTCCTATCCTATGATGGTAGTGTCCTTCTATTCCAGTTGGGAGATAAATAATAATAAAAATTTATTTTCCATATAACAACAGCATCAGTTGCAGCAACAGCAACAGCAATAATACAATAACAATTATAATGAAATTCAATAAAATAACAAATCCTATGATAGTGTGTTGCCGACAGAACAACAATAATTGTTTTTGGCATCATCATTATAATAATAATGACCAGCAATGATGGTGATAAACAACAGCATCAGCATCAGCATCGGCAACAGCATCATCATGATTATCTAAATCAAGATCGTGTTTGCTGTTGCTGTTGCTCTATACACTGTTGGTTTCTAGAATAAAAATTTGCTGTCAAAATTTGTTGCTGTTGTTGTTATTGTTGTAGTTGTTGTTAATTAAATTTGCATAATGTTAATAAAACTGATTAAATTGAATTGTAAAATGGAGAGAAAAAAACAAAAACGAAATTAAAATAAATTTTTAAGGCAAAAAATTTAATTTCCATAAACATGCAACAAACAAACTCTGATGAAAAAAAAACTGTTGCCAGTTGCCTGCTGCCAGTTGCCAGTTGCCTGTTGCTATTTGCTGTTGTTGTTGGTTGGTTGTTTGGTAATACAATGTATTTTGCTTAAAAATGTGTTGAAATGATATTGTGTTAAAAGTTTTTGTTGTTTAACAAATGCAAAAAACATGTTTCAGCACTTGCATGAGCATTTCTTTGCTTAAATCATTTGGGAATCGATGGATGGATGGACTGGCTGACTGGCTGGCTGGCTGGCAGTCAAACACTTACTCGGGTACAAAATGATAGATTTTAACAAACAAATGAAACACTTCACCTTTTGCTGCTGATGATTATAACTGTCAGTACTAAGTGCATGGAATGCATGCAAGTGTGTTTGAGTAAGAACATGTAGTTCATTTAGTGGTGAAATACTAGTCATGTTGCATGCAATATCCACAATGGCAACAATGACATTAAAGAGGGAGGTCAACAAGTAAGTTATAAAATAGTAAATACAGTTTGTAATTACAATACTAATGCAACAGTGAAAACATTAACACAATTAAGCTTCGATAAATAATCGATAACATCTTGATAAGTAAAATAGTATATGAATAGTATATGAATAGTATATGTATAGTATATAATAGTATATAGTAGTATATGTACGTTAGAAAAATTCCTTCAAATGCATTTAATTTCGTTTGCCACTGTATTTCCTGTGTGTGTCTCTCCCCCTCTCTTTATTTATAAATTAATGTCGTCATCATCGTTGCCTAACAAATACAAAATTTTCTAATCAACATGATTGTTATTTTGTACTATTGGAAATCTCTGAGGTGTTTTCAAATAAACAAGTCCAACTAAATACATGCAATTTTATGTATTGAAATTCAATAATAAATCTACACTCTACCATCTACATGGCACACATACATACGCACATTAAAGGGTGCAGGGAAAGTGTGAACACAAGGGGCAAGGCATTGGCAAAGTCTTCAATACTAGCCAGTGCTTTAAGGATAAAGAACACTGAAACTAATAGGACTTCCAAGATACATAGAAGATATAATGACAGGAGAAGTTTCTTTACACCACAAATAATACACTGTTGTCGGTATTTTCCTTTCCTTAAAAAAAGGAGGAGAGAATTATTCCTAGAACTGCTGCATCGTAGTAATACCTGATGCATCTTTCATATTATAAGTGACGGGAATATCTTCTGGCTGGAAAACACTTCCTCGTATGCAGTTGCCATCCTTTAAAAGAATTCAATTACTCCGAACTACGAGCGTATTTTTATTGCCGTGAAGAGGAGAGAATTATTCCTAGAACTGCTGCATCATAGCAATACGTGAAGCGTATAATACAATTCAATTACTCTTATCCAGGAGCGTATTATTATTGTTGTGAAGAGAAGGAGAACTGATGTACGATAGCCATACGTGATGCATCTTTAATATTATAAGTGACGGGAATACCTTCTGGCTGGAAAATACTTCCTCATATGGAGTTCCTGTCCTTTAAAACGATTCAATTACTCCGAACCACGAGCGTATTATTATCGTCGTGAAGAGGAGAGAATTTCTCCTCGAACTGCTGCATCATAGCAATACGTGGTGCATCTTTCATATTATAAGTGGCGGGAATATCTTCTGGCTGGAAAACACTTCCGCACACGGATTTGTTGTACCTTAATACAATTCAATTACTGTTATTCACGAACGTATTATTGTTAGTGTATAGAAGAGAAATCGTAGTACTGCCACTATACGATCTATTGTACTCCCTTCATTATTTACAGGGTACCTCTGTAATCTCTCCTCAAAGCCAATTGCCCTCACAAATTTCAACATTTCAACGGTGCCAACAAATTTCTGGCAAAAACTCTGAGAGTAAATAAAATAGCCTTGAAAAAAGTTTCTCAAAAATCTGTCGTTCGGAGCCGACATTAAACTGTAGGTCCCGCCGCTCACTTATAAAATTAACACACACAACATGAGTAGTGTGAGAAGCTAGGTCGTAATCCTGACTGAAGGGTTGTAATGGCCAATTATGTATGTATGTATGTATGTGACCGGTGCCAACAATGAAAACTCCAGGGTCTAATGTACCACAGATTCCAAAAATGTGTTGCAATGGAGGAAACAACCCACATTCCAATTACATGTGAGTCTATAGGGGCCTGTCAAAGCACCAGTTAACAACATCAGGTTATTCTTGAGTAGCTTAATGCATGCCTCAGATCTCATTGTAGTTTCCCAACAAAAGTTTGGGAATTTTTGGGATTCCAAAAATGTTTTGCAATGGAGGAAACAACCCACATTCCAATTACGTGTGAGTCTATAGTGACCGGTTAACAATTTCAGGTTATTCCTGAGTAGCCTAATGCATGTCTCAGATCTCATTGTAGTTACCCAACAAAAGCTTGGATTGCATTTGAAAAGCATTTTGTTTGTTTGTTGTTGATAATGGAGACTGTAAAGAGAGAGATTATAGTGCTGATATCAGCAAAAGGGGGGTAAGCACGAATTGGGACCATCACCTACTAGTTCGATCGCCTTGTGATGAAGCGATTTTTACCTAAATGGTGCACAAATATCACTCTCTACCACTCTAATTAAGGCATTATGTTATATCAGCTGCCTGCTTGTGACATTCTATTCAAGCACAGAACTGAGCTGGCGGCAAAATGCCTTAATGCAGCTAAAGCCTGGTCTAACTTCAGCTATTACCATGAAGCAATCTGTATAGCCATATACATACATAATTGGTCATTACAATCCTTCAGTCAGGATTACGACCTAGTTTTTCACACCACTTATGTTATGTGTGTTAAATTTTTATACATGAGTGGCGGGACCTACAGTTTAAAGTCGACTCCGAACGACAGGTTTTTGAGAAACTTTTAATGGCAATTTTTATTTACTCTCAGAGTTTTTGCCAGAAATCTGCTGAGAAGAAGTCGCCGAAGAAATACTTTTTGTATTTTGTTTTGATGTCTGGCCTGGGTCTCGAACCCTGGCTTTACATCAAATAAGCCAACACAGTACCTACTAGACTACGGCGACTACGACCATATACTCATCCGTATCGGCTACATGATTCTCTACAATTTATTCGACGATTTGTTTTGAAAGTAGGACCCCTCCTTTGGGCCCTTGAAGTGCATACCAATGGCGAAAAGTTACGATAAGAATAGAGTGGGATATGTATTAAGGCTTCGGACATTGGGCTTTCATGCTGCCAAACCGACCACTGCATTATTTTCCTAGTGGAGTTCTATGAATGCTAAGGTTTACCTAGGGAAATATTGAATCAATAAAAGGTAACTCATATGTGAGTTGCAGACAACATGAGGATACTTGCTACTGGACTGATATGAATAATTGTATGGCCATCCTTTGCACTAATTCAGCTGTTACGTATAACTAACCTACTGGAAGGCATGCCAATAGACTTGTCATTTGCTCATTAGACTTCTGCAAAAGCTATGGATCTCAGCAGGGGCAAAAATCTTGCTGTCACCTCTTGTATCGATATCCGCCGCCTATTGTTATGATCACACGGAGGTTCTTGAATTTTAATGTTTGATCCTTTGCCAAAAGCAAGAATTTTTTCAGAGTTTGAATGGTCTCGCATAGGGTATTACTGAACTACGGGTTGGATATTAATTTCAGGTTCCATGATAGAAATAACCTCAGGCCTAAATACGACCTTATCTTTCAGGGAGTATTCACCGCCAAACTTAACTTATGGACAGTGCTGCAAAACGATGAATTATCTTCGCAATGCCTTGTGGAATCTACTTGCCAAACGACTACGAACGAATGTAATATCATGACTGCCGTGCCGATAATTGAGAACGCGTGAGGGCATTCCATAAAAGTGGCGATACCATGGAGTCATCATAGAAAAATGTAGTGAATAACATTGAATTCAAAAGCACCATAAGCTGTACAATTCACTTCCAATACTAATTTTTCGCTTTCATAAAGGAATTTGCCACAGAAAATTTAAATTTTACATGCCATTGGCCACAAAAGAAATTTTTCGAAATGGATGTTCTCCAAAATACTTGATTCCTAATAGGAAAACAGAATTAATTTTTCAAATTAAACTTATTTTGTTATAAGTGATACGGTCTTTCCTTTAATATAAGAAATTATGTTACACGGATTATTATTTTCACCCTCCACTGCACAGGAGTGTTCTAACACCCTATAAATGGCATTCTAAAGCTGGATTCACCCATTCACCGAAAAATTTTGTTCCGAAACATTTTTTTATATGTAGTTTGACGTTTCTCTTTTTTAAAGAGAGAGAGAGCGAAAGAGAGTAAGCTTGCTGCGGATTGGTTTAATTTTAATTTTTGTTCCGAAACAATCGTACTGTGCTGCCAGATTGCGACTTCCATTTTAAAGCGTTCTTTTGTTGTTACTGATCTGTAAATCCCCTATCCAGCCTTTCCTTCATCTTTTTCTCACAAAAACCTGCCTATTTCAGACCGCTTTTTGACTTCATTTTATTTAATTGCTTAATTGTTTACTCTTGCTCTCTCTCTCTCCCTCTATATTTCTCCATGGTAATATAAGTCCTGAAATTATGCTACAATTTTGTTATTTTGCTTTGTTTTATTTTTTTTCGTATTTAATTAAGAACAAAACAACGATTTGTTCTCGTAGTTGACTGACTTGATTCCTAACAATTATTTTTAATGACGAATACTTTATTCTAACAAGGTGTAGAGAGTTAATAATTAATTTCTGTTGTTGTTGTTGTTGCTGTTTTTTTTTCATTCTATTCACAGTTTTTAAGAATATTTTGCTTAATTTTTTGTGTGTCTGTGTGTACATGTCCTCTGTGTTTTCATAAAACGTTTAATTAACTGCAATTAATAGTCGCTTTTATACAAATCAATTAACTTCACATACATACAATACACATACACATACAAAACAGGCATGTGCACGCATGCAGGGTTGGTAGCAATTAAGTACTCTTTTACTCGCAGTGTCATTAACTTGCACGCATACGCTTGACAAACTCATCATAAATAAAAACAAAAAAAAAAAAAGAAAACGTTGCTACATGTGGCAACAACGAGACTGGGTGGGAGTTGCAATAAATTAAGAGAGAAATTAAATACATGAAGAATAGAAAATAAAAAATATAGAAGAAGTAAAGATTAAAGCCATTTTGCTTAAAGAGAAAGCAAAGCAAATTAAAGCATACTTATTGGGAAGCCTAAATGTATGCAGTAAAAAAATTCGTAAATCAAATCCTAAATGTACATAACAGTAAATTATTCAAATTTAAGCCAATAAATGCTGGCAGAAAATGTTTAAAAAGTTGGAAAAGGAATTTAAAAAGTTTCAGGAAGTTTATTGGAAATTCTAACCCTAAAAATATACTCTAGAGAATTAATAAATTTCAGCAAAAAAATTGTGCAGGTCAGTTAATTCTTTTTATTATTATTAAAACGTTTGCAACGGCTGACGTGTATATACGGTAGTCAGTTGGTGCATCACTGCGACTGATTCATTTTACCAAGACATTCATTTAGTTTGCTTCGTCCCTCCCTTTTTATTTCCTATCCAAGTTGAATGGAGTCATATTCAGATGGTCACCGTAGTCTGGAAGATAGTGTGTTGGCTTATTAGATGTGAGACCTCGGTTGAAACCCTAGGTCAGGCATCTCCAACTAACCGAAATATGAAAAAATATTTCTTCGTCGACTTCCTCTCGACATATTTCTAGCAAAAACTCTGAGAGTAAACAAAAATTGCCATAAGAAGTTGCTCAAAAATCTGTCGTTCGGAGTCGACTTTAAACTGTAGGTCGCGCCACTCATGTATGAAAAAATAGCACACAACATAAGTGGTGTGAGAAATCAGATCGTAATCCTGACTAAAGGATCGTAATGAGCAATTATGTATGGATTTATGCATATTTTAATGGAAGATACCCGCGAGTTTCTTCACTGGCTTTGAATAGGGCAGAACACTCGCTTCGATAACACTATCTGTTCTCTGCTACAGCATGAAATAAAAGGTCATGCATTCGACCATTTAATGTCTAACTTATCAGGGAGTAGATTAGTTTGGATACCAGGGCACTTACTGTTTCATGGCCTTAAAATTAGTTACGTATGAGATGAGTCTGGGTCCTCTTTAAATAATAATTCTTATCGTCAAGGTAGAATGATAAGAAAGCGATCATAATGTTGAAATTTTGACAGACATTATGTGGCACAAGATACGTCAAAATATGGAGAAAGAAGGTAATGTACCATATCATCTATAGAACTGTATGCGGCTAAGGGTACGCAAAAAGTTTTTTATGATATGAACACTTAGTGTAGTGCAACCCATACATACATAATTGGTCATTGCAACCCTGCAGTCAGGATTACGACCAAGTTTCTCACACCACTTCTATTGTGTGTGTTAATTTTATACGTGAGTGGCGGGACCTACAGTTTAAAGTCGACTCCGAACGACAGATTTTTTGAGAAACTTTTCATGGCAATTTTATTTACTCTCACAGTTTTTTTCCAGAAATCTGCTGAGAGGAAGTCACCGAAGAAATAGTTTTTGTATTTTGTCTTGATGTCTGGCCTGGGGCTCGAACACTGGCTTTACATCTAATAAGCCAACACACTACCTACTAGACTACGGCGACTTCAGTGCAACCCATGGTTCTACCAACTTCTACGATGAATTCGGACAGTACAAGGACTGCACTTACCCGTTGCATCAGAGCGGGCCACTATGCGTGCTCAAATGAGCTTTGGTATCAAAACCAGAAATCCAAACTAACCTAACCTAACCTAACGTTTAGAGTTGTATCCCTATTTATGCAGTGGATTGTGTTGACATTGTGGAATGTGGGTGGTTATTTTTAATAACGCACCAATTGACATTAAACGTAACAGGCTAGAGAGTCTATGGTGAGATCAAACTCATAACCTCACCTCGAGAGATTTGCCCAGAACCCACTGGTTTACTATGAATGGCATGATTTGGTTCATGAATCTAAAAAGAGGTCCATATTTTCTGGGAACGGAGGGTAGACTTGCCCATTCATGGTGACGTTATTTATCCAGAATTTTTAAAATTTAATTTTACGTGAAAAAAAATTCTTGTATTTCATTCAGTTTGTGGTCGTTCATCAAATTCCTTTTTTTTTTGTTTTGTTTTGCTTTTGTATGCCATGGAGTCATGTTGAACAATTCATTTGCAGTTACATTGTCAAATTTTTTAACACCTTTTAAGTTTTGTAAAATTTATATTTTCATGGAGGGCAAGAAAAAAAAAAGATTCATGAAAAATATGAAATGTCAGTAAAAGACAGGTTAAAGCAGACCAAAGAAACAACTTAAACCAGCTAGCGCCCAGCACTCATATGCAAACAGAGATTTCTGATGATGCACACAAACAGCGTGAACATATGACAACGTTGGACTAAAAGGAGCAACAAAAAACGGCTGACAACAGGCAGTTTAACAACAATATCATTATTTTGCAGCATAAACGTTTTTATTTTTATAAAAAAAAAAAAAAGAAAGACTGCAAGAAATGCAAACATAAGCAGAGACAACAGAAACACTTCTCCTACATGCTGGCAACATACATATACAAACAAGGGGTCGCACCAACAATGACTAGGATGGGGGGGTAAAAATTTATGAAATCTCCAGCATAAGCTTTTTACATGCATATGTGAATGGTGCTGCAATAACAGCAACAGCAACAGCAACAATTATAACACTGTTTCCAAAAGCAACTTTCACCCCAGTTCGCAAACAAAAAAAAAAACCAAAGAGACAAAAAAGCACAACGAAGCATATAAACAACCCAACCCCCCTTAGACTCTAACTTCCCCTCTTGAGGCACACAGGGAAACAACAACTTGGTTGGAAAAACAAGAATAAATATTTTATAATATTTGTTGCTTTTAACGGAAATTTGTTTTTTTAATACACACACGAACCCGAACACAATAGCAACAGCAACAAACATTTCCATATGCAAACACTTCATTCACATTGAAGCACTTGATGAATATGCCTGACACCTTGAGTGTCATTTAATGTGTTTCTGACATTTTCATTATTATGATTTTTATGCACAAATAGCTGCAACAGCAACAACAACAACATTATTAATGAAATGAGAGGGAAAATAACAAGAAACAACAAGAAAAGGAAATTGTGGTAAACCATATTATATTAATTTTTACTTGAAACAAAAAAATGTTGCATACTTAAAGGGTTAAGGAAAATATAATAAATAAAGCATAGTTTTAGGAACACTTTTTTTAAAAATGTGCCCTAAAGCACTAAAACAGGGGTTTTTAAAGACCAATGCACTTAAAGCATGACCTTTAATTGATGATCCGACCACATTATATTAATTTTTACTTAAAAAGAAAAAATGTTGAATACTTAAAGGGTCAACAAAAATATAATAAGTAAAGCATAGTTTTAGGAACATTTTTTTTATAAAAGTTCTCTAAAGCACTAAAGCAGTGGTTTTCTGTGAAGCCCAAAGCACTTAAAGCATGACATTTAATTGATGATCCGATTTCTTAATAGATACCGTGGTAGGGTAGCCTGCCCTGCTAAGGTTGTGGATTCGAAGAACATCAGATCCTCCGCTCAGAAGGACTGTTATTATAGACCTATGCAGTTCCTCTTCGGAATGCCTTTAATATGGTCGGCCGTTTGGTGGACTGTAAGCAAATGTCAATGCCACTGAAGACCGATAAACAGACAGTATAGGCAGGCAGTCAGCTATCCGGCTAATCAAGTGTACACTGTTCCACTGTAACTAAAGCAGAATTATTTTATGTACTTAATTGGCTGATTTTCTGATCTTGTATTTAACCAGAGGACTAAGCTAGCGACAATAGGAGTCATTGTTACAACGTTAGGGAACCATCCATGCAATTAGATCCACTACAAGGTTATTCTTAATTTTCTCAACAGCAGATTTGACTCGAGGATTTTGCTGTGACTATGGTGATGCACATAGCATAGAGTAGGTGGATGTGAAAAATGTATTAAAGGTTCTGGTTTTAGATAACCATCTGACTAAGGCAGTATCTAACAGGCGATGATCATGGCCATATTGAATTCTCACGATTGTGCTCTCGAGGTCCGTGGTCGCCAAATAATGCCAGAATTTCTCAGTAAAATTTCTGATCATTCAAACGTAAGTCGCCGTAGTCTAGTAGGTAGTGTGTTGCGTGTTATTACACGCAAAAGCCTGTGTTCGAGCCCCAGGACAGTCATCAAAGACAAAATACAAAAAGTATTTTTTCGGCGACTTCCTCTCAGTAGATTTCTGGCAAAACCTCCCGAGAGTAAATAAAACTGCCATGAAAAGTTTCTCAATAAATAAAAATCTGTCGTTCGGAGTCGACTTTAAACTGTAGGTCCCACCACTCATGTATAAAATTAACACACACACCATAAGTGGTGTGAGAAACTAGGACGTTGTACAATGGGTCAATTCGACCTCCGGGTACTGTACTTGTCTTAATTGACAAGTACACGTCCTCTAACCTAACCTAACCTAACGTAACTTTTGTATGGGTTTCAGCCCACAGGGATATCATTGGAAATTGAATTGCTGTTGAACTAGTCGACGATGGTACAGAGCCCACAATCTCCAACAGTTTAAAGGGCGTAAGTTTTGCGATTGCCTCAGTTAAATTGAATATTCTTTGTGCATTTTACAGTGGATGCTTAATATCGTTGACAGCAATATTGATAAGCTCTGTTGAACTGAGTTGGATAGGAAAAGGAATGATTGTCTTTTTTTTATTAAATCTTATGGTCATCTATCGGAATATTGTGCTTGTCTCAGGCCACTGATCTAATGAGAGAAATGCCAACAAGCTTGAGATGGAGCTTGTCCGCTTCCTTTACAATAATGAACGATGTAAAAAACTATGAGAGATTTGAAATTTATTGAATAAGAGAGAGAGAGAGAGAGAGAGAGAGAGAGAGAGCGAGAATATTTAGCTAGCATATTACCCCACTCACTTAAAACCACACAGTTTATTGATTCTGTCCAGAAAACAGATCAGAATAGAGCTGATAACCATTCGATTTATGAGATTGCATTATCCACTGATGAATCACGTGGTAGACATAACCAATGCAATGCAATGGGCGGCTTAAATTCAGCTGGATATCTAACGTAACCGAAGAACAAATTCTCATTGCCGTGCTGTAACAATACAAGAAATTTTGTGTATCTTATTCAATTTGGAGTTTTGAGAGCCAAATTCATCCTGCCTCTGTAATCAATGCGTTTATAAATTACAATTGGATTGAAAAAATTCTTATTGCCGTGCTGTAACAACACAAGACAGTTTGTGTATCTTCTTGGATTTGGAGAGCCAAATTCATCCTGCCTCTGTAATCAATACGTTTATAAATTACAATTGGACTGATTATTCCGATATAAGTATACCCCATGCATCATTCAGGAGGTGGAAGCAAAGAATATATACGGAAAAGCCTTTATAAGGCTGAGTTAACGTACAGAACCTTTATTGACAAGAGCTCGTGGTTCAAATCCCAGCTTAGGCAACAAAACGCAATTGGAAGAAAATATTTCTGTCGCCGTTTTCGGGCATAGCTCCGAGGGAAAATAAAATTGCCATGAAAAGGTTTTGAAATTTGACGTACGGAGTAAACATTAAACTGTAGCTCCTACCACTCATGAATAAAATTAACACACATAACGTAGGTGGTGTGAGAAGACAGGTTGTAATCTGAAGCAAAGGGTTGTAGGTAAGCTGCAGAAGTCAGTAGCGCCTGGTATATCCCGAAATTAAAGAAAATTGTTGTCCACAAATAAAATTCAATGAAGAATACATACTGAGGCCCTATAATCTACCAGGAGTCTAAAGAACTATAAGCATTTGTTATGAGGGCTTTGGAAAGAACCATTTGAAGTTGAGTCTTTCGATATTTAGGTTTGTATTCACAGCATCTGCTTAAATTTAAAACGTTCAAGAATATTTTTTTATTATTTTTTATATCACACGAAATTCTTTAAATTAAAATTTCTTTATTAGCAAAAACGAAAAAAGAAGAAATGAAATGGAAGAACATTTACTTTTCGTGGCATTACGAATGTTGGTTTTTTGCATTCCTTAGCCAGAGAGAGAGAAACCAACTTCCACACCCAATTGTTGGTGTAAAAATTACTTGATATGGTTCTCTCTCTCTCTCTCTATTTTATTTTCATTTTTACGTTACGTTTGTCTTACTTGACATTGACAAATAATGAAAATTGTGACAAAAGAATGCCAGGCACTTACCGACATACACACACAAGACGTTCTACAACATTCTTCCCGACTACCACCCTATTTCAACATTTACCTGCAACGATGGGTACATATACTGTACACTGTGCCCGTGCGAAGCGTAGTAGTAAACGGGTAATAACAACTACCAATAGAAGACTTAAATGTTGAATGAGACAAGAAAAAAATATGAAAAAATAGAGAAAAAAAAAACGATAGGAAAATATGACGCGTCCATTGTCACAACCTGCCGGGAACATACCAGCACCATTATAGCCAGTGCAATAAAAACAAAAATAAAAAAAATGGAAAAAAACGATTCGAATCGCATAAAAAATCATCCAAGCGTGAATTTACTTGTGTGTAAAACCCTGTTTTTTACCTCTTTCCCCACAAATGAGCTTAACTACTCCATGTTATTTTAGTCATTGTGCATGTGTCAAAATTGGTGCCACATTGTCCGCAATTTGAAAAAAAAATGAATGAAAATAACAGAGAAAATCAACACAGATGATGGCAAATAAACACACACACACACACACTCACACGCGCTAATACTCCTCTGCATACATACAAAAAATAAACTTTAAAGATGCGTTTTGGGGGACAAAAAACCAGAAGACAAATGTTTGAATATCTCAACGTAACTGTAAGACAGAAACAGACTCACATACCACACATACACACACACACATAGTAAATATGGAATTCTTCGGTACACAGGTAAAAACGTCATTGCAAGTCCTTTATATTCTCCCCCTAAAACAAAAATAACAACAACAATCCTTAAAAAAATTGCAAAACGAAAAACTATTGCACACTTAAGCTTTAGCTAATGCCTGGCTACCCCTTGAACAATCTTGAGTAAAATTTGGTAGAGCAGAGACCATAGTTTTGAAGTCTGCTTAATTTTGTGGTGTGGCCACTGGGGAGTAGATATACTTCTTTACTCATCACTCATACATTTTAAGTAAATCAGCTGAAAAAAAATTTAATTTTAACATGCGAAACGAATTTTCAAATTTACTACACAGGTATTATAAAAGAAAAATATGGTGCCTACTTTAAGGTGTTTAATAAAGATAAAAAAAACTCTGGATACTACTACTCATAATGAACTGGATCAATGTGTACTAGTTTCTGCATAACAAAACCTCTTGAGCTGTTGCAAATATTAAACATAGTAAATGAGTCCAGCAAATTATGTTGCCTACTTTAGGGTCTTACATATTTTTAATACTGCTTTTGAAAGAAGGAAGAAAGCTCTTGAGATCAGTTTATGTCCACTGAGGTCTGTTGGACTAATTCTGGGCCAAATGTTATGACATTTGAACAAGTTTTGTTGCCTACCTTAGGGGCACACAACTGCTAATACATAATTTGAAAGAAGGAACTGATAAATAAATCATACATTCTGATGTTTATTCTTATTTTAGAACACATTTTTGTTGCCTACTTTAGGGCCTTAAAAATTTTAATACTGCTTTTGAAAGAAGGAAAGAAGCTCTTGAAATCTGTTTATGTCCACTGAGGTCTGTTGGACTAATTCTGAACTAAATGAACTCAGTTGTTATGACATTTGAACAGGTTTTGTTGCCTACTTTACAGGCACAAAACTGCTGATACATATTTTGAAGGAAGAATCTTATAAATAAATGTTTGCCTCAGCTCTGGAGATAAGTTTAAAGCAACTATTAAATACATTCTGTTGTTTATTCTTATCTTAGAAAAAAAAATTGTTGCCTAGTTTAGGGTCCTAAAAATTATAATACTGGTTTTGAAAGAAGGAGCTTATAAATTAGGCATAAGCTTTTGAAATCAATTTATATAAACTTAGGGTCTGTTAGACTCATTCTGCAGCAAATGGTCTTAGTTATTGGGATTGGGAAATTTTGTTGCCTACTTCAGGGTCTCAAAAATTTTGATACTTATAAATAACTGCGTGTCTTCTATAGATCATTTGATACCGACTGAGGTCTGTTGCATCAATTCCGTAGCAAATGATTGTTTTTGTTTAGGCTTGAAAACAAATTGTGTTGCCTTCTTTAGGGGATTTAGAAGAGAAAAAAATTATTCAGGTTTTGAAAGGAGGAATTTATTTATATAATTGCGTTATAATAACTGAGGTCTGTTGGATAAAATCCGTAGCAAACGGGCTCTGTTGTAATGACCTTACAACAAATTACGTTGCCTACTTTAGGGGATTTAGAATATTATAATAAAAACTTGGATAAAATTAGCCTATAAGAGATTTTACATAAGACCTATTTCTCTATAAATTAGTTAAGCGCAAACAGCTTAATTCTGCAACAAACCTTGTCAGCTGTGATGGCTTTATAAAAAAAAATATGTGGCCTACCTTAGGGCCTAAGAAAATATTTAAATAAAAATTTTAAAAGTAAAGACATACAGCCTACTAATGCACATATGACGACTGAGTATTTATGGAATATTTCTTCAGTGAAATTGCCGTGGTGTGGTAGGTAGTGCGTGCTTGCCTTATTAGATGTGAGGCCGTGGTTCAAACCCCAGGCTGGTTATCTCGTATAAAGCGAAACCTCTCGAATTGGCTGAGGGCAGGCTCTAAATTTTTAATTCAATTTAAAGTTTTTAGAATCAGAAGTTCAATATGATTTTTCTCGTCTAAGTAGCGTACAAAGATAGCCAGTGCTGGTTACTATCCTTTAAGCTAAACAATAAAAGTGTAAAAATATGTTAAACGTCAGATAATTTTTTTTGTTTTTTTTTTCTTCTTCAAGTTGTATTCGTTTGTTTTCCAATTTTTATTTCTCCTCGTTTATGCTCATCTTTTTTCTTACTGGCTTCGGTGTTTTTTTTTTTTCTATCGTTTGCCTTCGCCATTTGCTGATTATCAAAATTATAAGGACTTCTTGCCACTGTCACATCATTTGTTCCTTCTGCGTGTATTTTTTTTTATTTTTTATTTTTTTCTTCATCAAAACAACAAAGTCATACTCAACCTCCTACTCCTCCTTCTTACGAGGAATTTAGTGGAATTTAGAGGAATGGTTGGTGGGGTTGGGGTAGTAATGCCTGGCTAAGGCATTTATGAAAAGGGGTTTCCTAGCATAAAAAAAATTGAAAAAAATAAAAAATGACGTGGCGTTAAATACAAAACTAAATGTACGGGAAATTTTCTATTTAGAAAATATCATTTATTTAATGGAATGTAAATTTTCTATTCATTTTCCATGGAAAAAAATTAAAAGAAAAAAAAATTGTGGAAAAAATTAAAAAATATGATGAAAAGAAAAAAACAAAATGAAAGAAAGAATTTCAGTTTGTGAAAATATTTATGAAGTGCTGCTGTTTTCTTTTAATAAATTTAAGCCATGGGAGAGTGTAGGTGGTTAAGGAAAGAAAAACTAAAGTCTTAAGAATTTTCCCGAAAAGAAACTTAAACGATATTTTTCATTTTATGGTAATGAGAAGAGTATTTTAACTACTACTGGGGTTGGGGGTGGGGGGTGTTAAAGAAATTTTAATTCTTTTCAGAATAATTTAGAAAAAATTCTATTTTTTTGAATACAATGGATTGTTAGTTGTTGCCGTATAAACTTAAAGCTTAGGGTGGAAAATATGCAAAGAAAATTGAAAACAGAAAAACTGCAGTCAACCGGAAAGTCCACAACGCTGGGAATATACATTTAAACAGTTTAGATTGTGAATGCAGACAATGTGTTATCATGTAGAAGACAGATGTCAACTCTAGCATGAAACAAAGTCGCTCTAAAGTGTATTGTCTTAAAGTGAAAAACCCCTGACGGGATTCAAAGTGGACGCTATAGATGGCCAGTTCACATGACCTCCAGGTAAGATAACCATGGATAACCATTCAATGTGGCATTAGACGGAAACAAAGTGTCTCTTTGAAACAAAGTCTCTTTAAAGACTACCGTCTTGAAGTGAAGAACCTCTGACGGCCAGTTGACATCACCTCCACGTATGGCGGAGGAGTCAGCAATTCAGGCTGCGGTGAAAATTATTGTGGACAAAAATGTTCACGGACGGAAAATCATCATACTCTCCGATAGCCAAGCGGCTATCAAGGCATTGGATTAATGTAATAAACTCCAAGACGGTGTACAACTGTCGCAGGTACATATCTCAATGAGATGGCGAACTGATATGATGTTTGGCTGGATAGGACGCGCACTGCGACTCTGCTTAAACTTCAAAGAAGTAGGCTCAACACTGTTATCGGGTTTATTACAGGGCATTGCATTATAGGAGAGCATGAGAGGCGTATTGGTCTTCGACACTTTGCAAATGATTTCTTCAGAAGCTGTGGAGATGAAGAGGAAGATGAGACTATTGTTCACCTACTGTGTACATGGTCGGCACTTAGTCGGAGGAGAAAGGGGTACCTGGCTGCATACTACATGGAGAGTATGGATGAACTGTCATGTATGGATATTGGCAGCCAGAGTCGCTTCATCGGAAGCTCCAAATGGTTCCTGGAATAGGGGAAATGAGGAACTGTGGTATCACAATGGGCCCTGTGTTCGGCCTAAGTGTGTCAGTTCATGACTCCATCGAGGGGACAGCCACTTCTACCTACCTATCACCTCCACCTAAGAAAACCATGCCTTGTAAATCGTTCATGCAGGATATCCAATGTGGCATGAGACGGAAACAAAGTCTCTTTAAAGAGTACCGTCTTGAAGTGAAGAACCTCTGACGGGGTTGAAACTGCACGCTCTAGATAGCCAGTTTACATCACCTCCACGTAAGATAACTATGCCTTCAAATCGTTCATGTAGGATATCCAATGTTACATGAAATATATGGCATGTAGAGCTATCCTATAAAAACCACAGGCCTAAAGAAGTTGCTAATCATTAACCTATACTGCTCGCGCAATTGACAGTGATGGATCGTTGACACCATCAGCCCAAAATCCTCACCAAACAGTGACTTTATTGGGATGTATTGGACGATCTTTGTTTTCACATGGATTGCTATCGTATCCAGAATATCATTCAGAAATAGGCCTCACCACTAAAGATGATTTTTTTATAAAAATTATGGTCAATTGCCAACTGCTTGAGAACCCATTCAGCGAACACACGTCGTTGTCCATGGTCATCGCCATGGACGACTTAACCCATTAGTGCCCAGTGGCAACTTAAGCTGCCAGCTCTGAGAGGAAATTGAGTGTAAAAAATAAAACGGTAACCGTTAGAAAAAAAGTAATTCGGGTATTAATGGGTTAATAAATGACAACAATTTGACAGATGTAGCTTCAACAAAATGGCCGTTATCAACTACCGAAATTAGTCTATCCAAAGCATAAGCCTGAGAGACTGATATTAGCTTCATGCTATTATCCAGTCGCCCTTAGATGCTGGCTAGTATTTGCTGCTGAGGCCCTACAGTAAAAGTATATTGGGAAGAGGCTACACCGATATCGATGTGGTACGTAGTTCACCACTAACAGGTATGAAGGTATCCGCAGCAATAATCAACTGTGTTGCCCTTCTCCTCTATACCGTAAAAGCTACGATGGTGGTTACAACACTATAGAAGAATCCGTCATTCATAACCTCAAGCCCGCCACAGTATGCGATAAGTTGACCATCATCTGCATTCGTTCTCTCTACTATGGCGTCTAAGTAATCTGAAGCACTTAATGCGATATCCAGGCCAAGTAGATCACGAGATTTTACAGGATCCAAGAGCGGTTTGAAATCAATTTGCTCTGTGGCCCCGTAGTCTAGTAAGTAGTGTGTTGGCTTATTAGACGTAAAGCCAGATTTCGAGCCCTAGGCCAGACATCAAAACAAAAATACAAAAAATATTTCTTCGGTGACTTCCTCTCAGCAGATTTCTGGCAAAAACTCTGAGTAAATAAAATTGCCATGAAAAGTTTCTCAGAAATCTGTCGTTCGGAGTCGACTTTAAACTGTAGGTCCCGCTACTCATGTATAAAATTAACACACACAACATAATTGGTGTGAGAAACTATGTCGTAATCCTGACTGAAGGGTTGTAATGACTAATTATGTATGTGTGTATGTTGCTCTGTGGCATACGCTCAGATAGCAAGCGCATGCATTAAATCCTGCACAAACCAATTCACCCACTCTATCCAGTGGGGTAGGACTCACATAAGCACCGTCCCAGAGAGGAAATTTTAGATAGGTAGAAGTGGGGGTACACCCAAGGAAGTCGAATGGAAACACTTAGGCCACATAGGGTGTATTCCCTTAGTCCTAGATTTACTCCAATGTCAATGTTTGACAGTTCCTCTACATCATCCATGTAGAGGACGACCCCCAGATGCCTTTTTAGGCTTTGAAATAGTGACGGGCATGTTGTTCCCACTAGGTTTGAGCCTCTTTCCCATCTCGGCAGTTTGTATAGAAATTATTTGCAATATGGCCTAGACCAATGCATCTTGCATGCGTGGCGCTGATGTAATGCACCGCCCGCCATGACTCAGACAGCCATATTAAGCGTGCAATTGGAGACAGTTTGTGGGTAGGGTATTCAATTCGATCCTACACTATTTTACTTGCTCATTTGCCTAAGATAACCGAGAGTAGGTTTCTTTAAAGGTCCAAGTCTGCCTCTGTCTGAAAGACACTTGAACTACTGTGATGGCTAAAGTTGAATGTTGCCACAGCCTATTCAGCAGTTTGTTGGCTCATTAGACAAGAAGAACCCCAGCTTAGATATTCCAAATAAAATCAAATATGAAAAACAAGACGCTCATCCTACCCGTGCTTTTTTATGGCGCAGAGGCATGGACCCTATTAAGTACTAATGCAGCAGCCTTGAGAGTGTTCGAGAGAAAAGTCCTACGTAAGATCTTCGGTCCTGTACGAGTTGGCGATGATTTCCGCCTCCGATCCAACAATGAGCTGTATGAGCTCCTCAACGACATGGACGTTGTACAGCGTATTAATATCCAGCGGCTGCGCTGGCTCGGCCATGTCGTTCGAATGGAGGAGGATGCTCCAGCGAGACGGGTATTTGATGAGGGGATCTGCGGAAGTCGGCGAAGAGGACGACTTTGTATCCGTTGGAAGGACCAAATCGAGGAAGCCCTGTGATCGATTGGTGTGACCAACTGGCGCAGGCACGCAAGAAGCAGAGGCGCCTGTTAGGATGTGTTGCGGCAGGCCGAAATCCGTTAATCGGGTTGTTATGGCCAATTAAGTAGTATGTATGAAAAACGTTTTCCTCGGCTACTTTCTCTCAGCAGTCTTCTGGCAAAAATTCTGCGATTAAATAAAATTGCCATGAAAAATTTCTCAAATCTGATGCGCGAAGTTGGCATTAAACTGGTAGGGTGGTATAAAAGGCTAGGTTGTAATCCTGTCTAAAGGGTTTTTATGTAAATAAATTTTTACACTACAACACAGAGGGACATTTCAAGCCCCTTATGAGCCAAACAAGCTTAGCTAACCTCACATAATTTTGAATTTTGATGGGGTTTAGCATCAATTAAAAATATTTCCCCTAAGCTTGGGATTATAGAAACACGGTAACATGTATATACTTTTAATCATAATAGCACAGAGGTAGGTATTGAAATCCACCCTCGTTTTCATTAAATATATTACAAGACATTTTAAATGAATGAGTGGTGCGGTGCTATAGAGACCACTTCAATTCAATTGAATTCAAATTCAAATTCAAATTGAATTGAATTGAATTTGTATGTGTTTATGCTTCGTCTGTCATTGCTTTTATCTTTTAAAAACCTACTTGTACAACAACAACAACAACAATGTATGGAAAATCATCATCTCCTTGCAACATAACATAACGTAACGTAACGTAACGATGTAACGTCAATCTACAAAGTGTTGGGAAAAAGTCCTATGTATTCTAAATGGTATTGGTTTGGTAATCGAAGGCCATACACAATAACTAACTAACTTACGTATGTAGATGCATTGAAAAAAAAAACAGATTTGTTGTGGTTTTGCCTGTGTAACATTTTTACCTTGATTTTCTATGATTGGTTTTACACTTGACCAAAAAGGGTTTCCTTTCCACTTTTTTCGATTTTTTATTGAGAAAGGTATGAGGAGAGGTGCCCCCGTACTTTTGGTCAAATCAAAAATAAAAAGAAAAGGTTTGAATTGATATTTTTTTTTTGCTTTCTCCATACATCCATCCATCTATCTTGCTTAGGTCGGTCTGTGCCACATAGATTTCATCAACTTTGTGGTTGAGTGAATTTTATTCAGTGCTGAAAAGCAAATCACTGGTGTCAAGTGCTCACACTTATTATTGGGCGTTTGCAAAACCCATAACATTTAAAGAGAGTTTCTCTTCTGTTTTTATTTTTGTTTTTACGACAAGAAATGGGAAAAAACCTCAGAAATGTGATTGGATTCTGGGATATATTTTTTGTTTGTGGAATTTCTTATAAATAATTGAAATGATATTTGAAATATTTAAACAATTTAAGGACAATCGTTGAATGCTTTACATACATATGTACATATCTACTTACTCATCTGGATTATATGGATCATTAAAATGATTTGAAAAACAAAATATTTACCTGCAAAGAGAAAAGAAAAAAAAAGAAAAAAAATTGATTAATTGAATGAAGATAATGCAAATAAATTAAAAAAACTTTTCCTAACCCATTGGGGATAAGAATATAAAAAAACATTAAGAAAATATACGTAGTATAGACATTTGGAAAGCTTTTACAAATTGTCGATAACACAGTTTCGAATGCCATAGAATATGGTCAGCTCACCACCTCTTCATATTGTCTTACACGACTATATGTATCATTTGAAGTCCTGACCTCAAGTATATCTCTTTTGAATAAAGATTTCTAGCCAACTGCAGATATCACTGTCTACAGGCGTGAATACAGTAGTCGATCTACTACAACTGTATTACCATCCCTTACCACTAATGCTACTTGCTACTTGTTGTTCATATTTCATTAAATGTTCCATTCTTTGCAAATTCACAACCAATTGGTTACATATATAGGTTGATAGGCAAATTAAAGGGGCATGAACAGCAATAGTGCAAATGCGAAAATACAGTGGTGGCCTTATAATTAGAAACGACTTAGCAACATGTATGTTTGTTAATTTGTTTTACAGTTTTCACTGTGTACCTGTAATCAAAGGGTTTGTTTGGAGGACGTCTTACATACGTTTTTCCATCAGATTGGGACAAATTAAACTTAGATTCGTCACTCCAGAGAACTCTGTTCCAGAAACATCGTTTCTAATTATAAGGCCACCACTGTATCTGGAGATCAAGAGACCCATTGCTTTCATCCTAGAGAGGCCAAAAAAAACTGAGGAAAAATTTATGGAATAGAGAGAACGCGGAAGAAAAATCAGGAAAAAAACGTATCAGGACGAATACAAACTCCATAACCCGTGTAATACTAATATAAACATCTGGACAAACCAAATTCGGTTTCCGACAAAAAGAAAATTTCTTCCAAGGCATGAACCTAGGTTCTAATCCTGACTAATGGGTTGTAACAACCAATTAACGTAAGTAAGTAATCGGCATATTCCTGTAAAAAGGCAAATTACAAAGCTCCTCCTTATCTCTACATTCTGCAAAATTCTGTCAAGATTTATTCGCGATACACGTCAGAAAATACTGAGTTCAGTTTCCTACAGTGAGTTTAAAGCCTCAAATAAACTTTCTACCACAGTTATCAACCTTCTTCTACAAACAGACAAATGGCTAACTACCCCTCCTCATTCCAGCATATCCTGACAAATCTGATGGAAATCTATTCCAACTCCGCATCAACCTCCTGACGTAATACAATTCTATAACCACACTCGATACTTGTCCCCTGTTCCGCTCTTTGAGTTTCAGCACTTTTACCATCGTCTGTAAATGACCAAAGGTTTCTAGTTGCATAACATCTCGAACGCTCCTTAGGGCAACTCGCCTCCCGATTAATATAGCATCGGATTATAGGATTTGGACTAACGAAATTAATTCCGGAAATATCCATGTAGACAAAATCAGAAAATATCAAACTAACTTCGTATGTCCGCACCTTAGTGTATGCAGTAGAAATTTTCTGTACATCAGGATTACATAGAATTTTTCTTATAAATCTTATTATACTTCAATTTCACTAGGACTTAGTATGCTATTAAGTACCCATGTATCTACAGAAATACGCCGAAATCAAATAAATAACATTTTATAATTAGTTTTGGCACCTAAGAGTATGCTATTGATTTCTCCTGGAAAGCGTACTCCCAGTATTATTTCATTTTGATTTCAGAGAATAGAAAATACTCAAAACCTTATAAACAAACCTAGAGATTTATGTGCAACTAGTTAGTTACCAAAAATACAAAAGTTGTAATTAGTTTTAGCACCAAAAAGTATGCAATAATTTTTAACCAGAAATCGTCCACTTAATTTAAGTTTATTGGGACTTTGGAGGCTAGAAAGTACCGGATTCTTTTAAATACATCTTGAGATTTATGTGGAACTATGTAGTTCGTTACCAAAAATACAAAAGTTGTAATTAGTTTTAGCACTTAAAGGTAGGCAATAATTTTTAACCAGAAATCGTCAGCTTAGTTTAACTTTATTGGGGCTTTGGAGGCTAGAAAGTACCTGTACCTTTATCAATATATCCACAGATAAAAATACAAACGTTGTAATTACTTTTAGCACCTGAAAGTATGCAATAATTTTCAATCAGAAAAAGAATTATTGGGACTTGGGAGGTTAGAAAGTACCTGTATCCTTATCAATATATCCAGAGATAAAATACAAACGTTGTAATTACTTTTAGCACCTAAAAGTATGCAATAATTTTTAACCAGAATACAAAAATTGTAATTACGTTTTAGCACCTAAAAGTATGCAATAATTTTTAACCAGAAAAATTATTATTGGGACTGAAGGCTAGAAAGTCCTTGTATCCTTGCCAATATATCCAGCGATAAAAATACAAACGTTGTAATTACTTTTAGCACCTAAAAGTATGCAATAATTTTTAACCAGAAATCGTCCACTTAGTTTAAGTTTATTGGGACCTTGAAGGCTAGAAACTACCTGTATCCTTGTCAATGTATCCATAGATTCCTGTGTAACTAGTTAGTTAGTAAGAAATCAAAAAATTATAATTAGTAATGGCACCTAAAAGCATGCAATAATTTTTCACCAGAAATCTTATTCCTAGAATAGCAGCTACATATTTTAATTTACTTTTAATTATAATTACAGTTTAACTTTAACTCTTTATTGACCATAATTGTCTTGTTATTTTTTTTCTTCCATTTTTGTCAAGGTGTTGCATGTTTGCGTTGCCATCATCATTAGCCGGTCCAAGTAATTGAAAACTTTAATGAGCGTTTCAGAAAGAAAAACAACATTTAACAAGCAACAGCAATTTTTTTCTTTTCTTTTTCATTCTCAAACACATAAATTGATGTGATTTTAAAAGGCAAAAAATAAAAAGAAAAGAAAACTTAAAAATAAAAAATAAATAAATATTGTGTGTATAGAAATGGCGTAAAAAAATATTGCAATAAACGAAGCCTGGAAAATTATATTCCTCTCTCTCTTGTCAACCATATTCTTGATTTGAATATTACCAGGGAAACTTAAAGGAGAAAAAAAAATACGAAAAAAATAATGAAGAAAAACATAAAACTGCTGCGAAATATAAACTTTCGCTAATTTTTAATGACAATATTGTAAGCAATGGCAGCAACAAAAAACATAAATATTGTAAACACAACAGTTGTTGCTGTTGGTAACTGACTCACTGACTGACAATAACATGTCAAAAGCAACATAAGCACGCAGCCCCATACTTCACACATCGCACTCGGCGCAAACCTCACGCAGCAATACAGTTTCAGTTTGAGCAACAGCAACAGCAACAGCTACAGCTACAGCTACAGCAACTGTATCAATATTTGAAAGATAAAGTTTTGTTGCATGATTGTATTCTAAAGTGCTGGTCGGTCTTCTCTTTTGCGATAATAAAACACCTGATGCTTTAAAGTCATACATCAACAAAGATGACTGCGATAGTGGATGCACAAACACTGTGTGTGTGTGTTCCTGAGTACTTTACATTAGTGTTCGTGCATTTAGTTGTTCAATTTTTGAAAATAAAATTCTCATAGTCACGCTTAAATGTGATGTCAAACAATAAGGCCAAATACAGTTGAGGGCATAAAACAAGCGGGGTTAGAAAAAAAGTGAGTGAATCTTAATATAAAAAAATATCTCAAGGAAAAGTAATTTCCATACATATGTACATACATAATTGGTCATTACAACCCTTCAGTCAGGATTACGACCTAGTTTATCACACCACTTATGTTGTGTGTGTGTTAATTTTATACATGAGTGGTGGGGGGACCTACAGTTTAAAGTCTACTCCGAACGACAGATTTTTGAGGAACTTTTTTCATGGCAATTTTTATTAACTCTCAGAGTTTTTGCCAGAAATCTGCTGAGAGGAAGTCGCCGTAGAAAACCTTTTTTTAATTTGTTTGATGTCTGGCCAAGTAATTTCGAACAATTTCTATAGAAATTATCACAAGACGAACAATATCTATACTAGGGTAGGGCATAGGGCATCCCTATAATCTCCAAGCCTATTTCCCTGAGAAATTTCAGGGTGCCGCTTGCGGTAAACAATAACAATTCCTTTCCTAGCACTCAATATCTCAAGGAAAAGTTATTTGCATAGACGAACAATTTCTATAGAAATTATCACAAAACGAACAATGTCTAGAAAAGGTTAGGGCATTGGGTCGGTCTCCCTATAATACTCTAGGCCTATTGCCCTAACAAAGTTCAGGGTGCCGCTTGCAATTGCTTTCCTAACACTTGATATCTACCCAGATTTTTCTTCTTGGACTGGATTAATGCTTCACAGATTTCAAGAAGGCGTTCTAATGATTCACTCTTTCTCGCCACAGAATCTATAGATTGGACTTAAGATAATCCTTACCCTGAATAAGTGTACTCTGAGTCTACAGTGCCGTGACAATTTCAGGTTATTCTTGGATAGCCTTATGTTAGGTTAGGTTAGGTTAGAGGACGTGTACTTGTCAATTAAGACAAGTACAGTACCCGGAGGTCGAATTAACCCATTGTATAACGACGTAGTTTCTCACACCACTTATGTTGTGTGTGTTAATTTTATACATGAGTGGTGGGACCCTACAGTTTAAAGTCGACTCCGAACGACAGATTTTTGAGAAAATATTTTCATGGCAATTTTATTTACTCTCAGAGTTTTTGCCAGAAATCTGCTGAGAGGAAGTCGCTGAAGAAATACTCTTTGTATTTTGTTTTGATGTCTGGTCTGGGGCTCGAACCCTGGCTTTACGTTTAATAAGCCAACACACTACCTACTAGACTAAGGCGACTTCACGATTTCAGATGTCCTCTTATTGTAGTTTCCCAAAAAAGCTTTCGACTTCCAAGTGGGTTTAAGTAGAGTCTTTCCTTATCTATACTTTCGCTGAGCATACCTTTCCCTAGTGAAGGTTTTCTGTTACCATTCTACCCATTTAAGTTCAATTAACCCTGTTTTAAATCTAATCACAGTCAAGAATGTTTTACAATTTTACAAGTCTCCGCTATTTATTTGCCCTCCACTGTACTTTAGGATTATAAAGTATGCAATTTCGCACTTATTAGTAGACATCAAGCCAACGTTATGTGTCAACTATTCTTCTGTGTTGGTAAAGTTGGTTGCAACGCAACAAAAAAAAAAAAGAGGAAAAAGGAGCACGAAAGGAAAATAAAGTGACGAGTACCCACACTGACTAATGCATTTTCGTACAAAAATAAAAACTTAATAATTTCATTTGTTGTTGTCGTTGTTGTTGTTGTTGTTGTTGAAACAAATTTCATATGCAAAGTATCCTTGAGTAGGACAGTATAAAGTATGAAGAAAGATTAATACTGCAAATGGATGGGTAGATGATGGAGAAATAACTGTGAATTTTAAGCTTCTTTAGCTTAATGCGAGGGTAGATTTTTCCAAGAAATTCTTACATAAAGTGATTTATTTACATTTTTTTTGTAAATTCTGATGGACAACAGAAGGAAAAGAGAAGATAAGTTTAAACCTCTTGAGAGAAAGAATATAATATACGAGGGACGACTAAAGACAGAAGATAGAAAGAAAAGATAGAAGTATATAAGCATGGTTTACCAAGAAAATAAAATTGGTGATCAAAGTTAGTTTTTTCCATTTTCACTAAAATGCTGACCAATAAGTAAACAAAACAACCAAATTTAAGCTTCTTTTGCTATCGACAGCAATATGCGAGGGTGGATTTTTCAAGAAAAGTTTAATTCAACTGGTCTTTTAGAATGATTTTTCTGCCAAATGCGAGCAAATGCTAAAAAAATAAAAAAATTATATTTTTCTGTTAAAGATGGAATATACGAGGGTGGTTTATCGAAAAATATTATGATTAAATTACTTGTTACACATTTCCCATACACAAAGGAAGCAATAAATGAATAACAAAACAATGTTTAAACGTTTTTAATTACACATAGCAGTATACGAGGGTGGATATACCATTAAATTTTCAGTTGACTTGATGTTTTCACAATTTTTTCACAAGTTGCAGACTATAACTAAGCAAAACCTTTCAATTTAAATTTTTTACACATATATACGAGGGTCGATTAAGCCAAATGTTTTGATTAAATTAAAGTTTTTATTTTCATTCAAAATATAGCAACAAATACCTGACCTAAACTGATCAATTTATAGTTTTTTAACGTAAAGTTACACCATACGAGGGTGGATTTAAGGGTAATTTCTCTTGTAAATTGATTAATTTTGGTTTTATCGAAAAATTACTTATAGAAAGTTAACAGAACATATAAATTTAAACTCCTTTAATGAAGTTAGCAACATACGAGGTTGGATTTACAAGGAGAATTGTTTGATTTTTGACTTAATTTATATTTTTTTTTATTAAAATAGCAAATAATAGCTGTACAAATTTAAAAAATTTCAGCTTCTTTAAGCGAAGAAAGAAAAATATACGAGGGTCGTTTTTCAAAGATTTGTTAAAGGAAAAAATTTTTATTTTAAATTTAATCTCCTATTAAAAATGGTTGGAAATATGAAACAGATTTGTTTTTTTAATAGGACTTGTATTTTTCAGACCCTCGTATATACTTATTTTTCGTGATAACTTGTGTAAATTTCCATAAAAATTGTAGTGCCAGCAATGTTTAGATATTGTAAAGATTTTTCAGCAAAGAAAACTACATATGCGAGGATCGATTGTCACAAATTTTTTGGAATAATTTATATTTTTAAAGCATTTGCTTAGAAATGTGTAAAGGCAATAAAACTGTTTCACTTTTTCAGACCCTCGTATATGTATATACAAGATATTTTTTTTTATACAACACTGGTGTGAATGTTCATAAAAATTGTAATGCATTTAAAAGAAAATTTAATGCATTTGCCACATGCATTAATCACTTTTGATGCTCAACCGTCAACACACATGTCTCAAAAGCACACACAGGCTCTCTTTCTCCCTCTCTCTCTCTCTCTTACGTTTTACAACAATGAGCTGCAAACAGTGGTGGTAGTAACAGCAGCAACAGTAGAATACATTCTTTCTTTTCTTTTTTTTTCTTGTTATTATAACACAGCCAGAGTAATAGCAACAGCCATTGCCGACATCACATAGCCGGAGCCTTGTCATCAGCAGCATACAAAAGTAGCAATTTTTCTCTGTTTCCCCCCTCTTATGCTATACCACTTTTAGTATGAGTTAAAAACGTGCCTGGACTGTTTAAAATAAGGATTGTTGGTTGGGTGCTGACGATGAATATGATTTTTTTTATTTTTTTTTTGTCCTGCCTCTGTGTAATGGTGTTACCACCGGCCACCCCTGCCGCTTGCTATAACAGCAGCAGCCACTACTACTACTGTGTGTGTATGGGTTATTGTTTGTGACCGCAGGGTGCATTTTTGTTACATGATAAAAATTGCAATTTCATTTCATTTCATTTTCGTTTCGTTTAAATCCATGGTTGGGGGTTTTTATTCGGTGCTGTTGTAAAATTTTTGTTGTTGTTGTTGTTGTTGTTTTTTCTGTTATTTCTTGATTCTCATTTTAGCCATGGCTTCATATTTCCTTTACACATGAAAGCTTTTAATGATGTTTGATGTCACTTATGGGCTCAAGAAAAGGCCATGAGAGTTTTAATATGAACAAAAACGTAAAATCTCTGGAAAATAATACTGCCGGCCCCAAAAGATGTATGTATGTATGCTTTTGAAATGCAGAAAAATAATCAATTTTGATTAATCCTTTAGTCAATAATGAGTATTTATTTTCGGTGAAATAAAAAGTTTTCATTTTCATCTTTTGGTTTTAAATTTTTAATACAAAAAAATACGCTGCTGCCCTGACTTGAGTTAAATATTGCCAGGATATGTATGCTTTTACGTATTTAATGCAACTGTAAGGATACACTTTTAACTGAAAATTTAATGAAAATAATTTTGAAAGAGGCATCCAAAAAGGATTCTGCATTGCCACGGTGTAAGCCAGGCTTAGGTCAGAACAGTTTTAAAATTCATAATGGACTGTGGCCACTAGATGTGAATTCAGAGTTTTCTGGTTGTGCCTAGTGGAAGCTGTCAGGCACTCTATTTATCTAGACACGATACCTCGTATTACACTTGTCTTCCAATATTCTAATCATAGTCCCACTAACTCTGCTTCTTACCACCAACCACTCTGCTTTTTCAACAAACTTAATATCAAGAGAGCTTTGCTATAAGACTGTTTCCGTGGCCACTAGATGTGAATTCAGAGTCTACTGGTTGTGCGTAGTGGAATTTGTCAGGCACTCTATTTATTTGGACACGATGCCTCGTATTACACTTGTCTTCCATTATTCTAACCATAGTCCCACTAATTCTGCTTCTAACCACCAACCACTCTGCTTCCTCAACAAACTTAAATTCAACAGAGCTTTGCTATAAGACAGTTTCTCATTTCTCCAGTTATACATACTTAGACATGCCAATCTCTGTATCTTGTCTAACTTTATCTGAGCCGATCTGAAGTCTCATACTGAGGCATAGCAGTCTCTGTATTTTGTCCAACTTCATCTGAAATGTTCTTCAATCCTTCCTCCCTACCTAAGCAAAGGCCCCATGGGTCTTAATTGGCATTACAGTCATGGTATACACTCAGAATATACTTCTTGGTTTGCATCTCCAATATTTTCTTGCAAACCGTTTCCTCATCTCTTCTCTTATTAGGTCCTATTCTTCGCTGATAGAAGAACAGACCATCTTTCAAGGGTGTTAGAAGATATGTTTGGATGTGTATAAACAGTGAAAGGAACGATAGAGACGGACACATACATAATTGGCTATTACAACCCTTTAGACAGGATTACAACCTAGGTTCTCACACCACTTATATTGAGTGTGGTAATTTTTTATACATGAGTGACAGGACCTATAGTTCAAAGTCGATTCCGAATCATAGATTTTTTTGAGAAACTTTTTCATGACAATTTTTATCTACTCCCAGAAGTTTTTGCTAGAAATCTGGCAGTCGCCGAAAAAATATTTTTTATAATTTGTTTTGTTGGAGTTTGAAACGAGGTGTCACGTTTAATAAGGCAACACACTACATACTAGACTACGTCAACAATAAGATAGGGACGGACGGTCTTTTTAAAACTCCTGAGTTTAAGGAAATCTAAACTTCTGTTGCGTAATTTCAAAAGGAGGCATTTTGACTCATGATCCAGACTATCAAGGGGCAACCTGGGGTCGCTACACAGTGTTTTAATCGATTACTGGATGATCAAAGTCCAGAATGTAGAGAGGTGCCAATGTGGTGATTTCGCGATGAGAAAAGCCATACTTTGTACTGTATGACGTTTTAGGCATCAGTGAATGAAATACCTGGTTGGGTATTAGATCCCGAGCAGGCAGTTGTATTTCTTGATACCAAGCAGCTATCCAACTGTTTGTTAGGCCAACAGAAGTACGGGTAGCGTCTCCATTCGACAATAACAAGAATAATATACGCGAAGCACTTCATTCCAGTTCCTACACTTGAGCAGTGTGGTACATATTGGTATTCAGTAGGAAATAGATCACTTCCCCTAAAGTATTATTACCCCTACAAGCATTATAAAATAAGGAAAATTAATGCTTATACCCAATATATACCCCGCTTTTTTAAACGCCCATAATTTTTCTAGAAGCAAAACTTTTGGGCATAAAAATAGCCATGGATCAGGGAGGTGAATCTATTTAAAAAATTTTAATCCTATTTCTACCAGTAGGCCGCCACTGTTTTTCTTTTGAAATTTTTAAAATTGAATTAAATATCAAATACCCCCCCCTCTCTCTCTCTCTGCATTCCATTTCCATTTTAATATTTTTTTCCTTTTTTTTTCGATTAAAAATTATACTGCCAGGCTACTACATACCATTTCTTGTTATGCAAACGTTTGCTAGCATAATCACTCTGTCTTCCCTGAAGTAAAATACTACGACAACAACAACAACAAGAAATACTAAACAAAAAAAAAACTATATTACGAAAATAGATGAAAGTAATATCCCAACATGACATAAACATAAATGCAACATCATTTTACAACATCATCATCGTCATCGTCATCATCATCCAATCCAGCAGCAGCTTGTGTCATCGATAATATTTTAGACAACCACCTCACTGCGTAGATGTTGTAATAATACCCAGCTTTCTTTACCCCCTTCCTACTGTAAATAATATAGAAATCTGATGATGATAATCGTCATCATCATCAATATTATTATTTTTGTTTTTGTGTTTTTTTTTTTTGCTTTTTTCTTCTGGTAAAATTGATAAACTTTCATGTGTGGATATCAATTTCTTGGTAACCATAAACCATCAACTCAAACTCAAAATAAAAAAAAAAATATTAAAAAGGGTACTACGAGGGGCATATGGTTATGGGTATGAGTATGGTTGTGGGGTTGCAAGAGTAGTTTGTTGCACAAACTGTTCATCAAATGATGTGTTCTTGTAATACGAAGAGTACCAATTTTGTTTGATTTTTGACACATTTTCAGCAGAAGCGTTTAAACAGAGAGAAGAGGGGGAAACAATTTTTAATTTTTTGTTTGTTTTAATTTTTTAAATGAAGGCCTATTTACTGAGCTACAAGAGCCATAAGAAAATAGAAACTTCTTGAGTCTTTTGGACGAAGAAGAGATTTTTAAAATCTGGACACTAATCTGAAGCTTAATTAAACGTGAAACTTGCAGTCAAATATACGTAGAACATAGGAACCTGCAGGCAGGTCCACAGAGGATATGGCAAATTGCAGTCCGATCCAGAGAAACTTGCATTGAGACCCACAGAGGACATGAGAACTTGCAGTCAGGTCTACAGAGAACAAGGGTACTCGCAGTCAAACCCAGAGACAACAGTGAAACTTCCAGTAAAAGCCAGGCAGCACATAAGAGCTTGCAATCACATCCAGAAAACAGATGGGAATTTGCACTCAGATTCACAGAAGACATAGAAACTTGCAGTCAGATTCACCAGGGAGGTGGGAACTTGCAGTCCGATCCCGAGAGGACACAAAAACTTGCAGTCTGATCCAGAGAGAATCTGGGAACTTGCAGTCAGGTTCACAGAGGACATGGGAACTTCCAATCAGATCCAGAGAAGGCATAGGAACTTGCACTTAGGTCCACAGAGGACATGGGAACATCCAGTCAGATCCAGAGAGAGAAACTTGCAGTCAGATCCACAGAGGAGGTAGGAACATGCAGCCAGATTCACAGAGAACACAAAAACTTGCAGTCCGATCCAGAGAGAATCTGTGAACTTGCAGTCAGGTTCACAGAGGACATGGGAACTTCCAGTTAGATCCAGAGAAGGCATAGGAAGTTGCACTCAGGTCCTCAGTGGACATACGAACTTGCAATCAGATCTACTGAGGATATGGGGATATGACTTGCAGTCAAATACAGAAACAACATGATAATTTCCAGTCGGATCCAGAGAGAATCTGGGAACTTGCAGTCAGGCCCACAGAGGACGTGGATACTTGCAGTCCAGATCCAGAGAGAATCTGGGAACTTGCAGTCAGCCCCACAGAGGACGTGGATACTTGCAGTCCAGATCCAGAGAGAATCTGACTGGATCCGAATCAGATCCAAAGAGGAATCAGCCACAAAGAGCAATAGCCCGCAGACTTTGTGTGAAGTATTACTAAAACAGGAGCAGTATCTTCGTACTGAATCTTTTTCTGTTCATAGGGCTAGTAAGAGCATTAACGGCTAACGAACATTCCTAGTTCGATTCCAGCCAATACAAAGAGAGTAGGCCATGAGCATAAACGTGACAAAAAAAGAAGCAACACTATGCTCACAAGAGATTGATAGAAGTAAGAACCTTTTAAACGTCCATTATTACTAAAACACGATTCAGTACCTTCGTGCTGAACCTCCTTCAGGGCTAGTAAGAGATAACAAACATTGTCAGCACGATTCATGCAATTCTATGGAAACTAGGCTACAACCAAAATTGTGAACCTGCCAAAAAAAAGAAGCAAAACTATGCTCATAACTCGTTAACATAAGTTAGAACCTTTAAAACGTCTGTCATTATAAAAACAAGAGCAGCATCTTCGTGCTGAATCTCTTTGAGGGCTAGTAAAAGCATTGTTAGTTCGATTCCAGCCATGTGGCTTTAGCCAAGAGTCTAATACTCATAAGCCTTTGGCAGAAGTGAGTCCCCTTCAAACGTCTATCAAGTGTTGACATTGCCCCCCTCCCTCCCTTCAAAAAAAAAAAATCGCAAAGCTTGACGATGCACACCCCTGATATTCAATTCGGTTTTTCCTCTGCCCTTGTTTTTAACAAATATTTTCAATCACAAATAGAGTCGAAAAATCAATGAAGAAAAACGAAGCGATATACATGTGTTCGGTAGCAATGGTACGTACCAAACAAAACAACATAAAATTTTGACAGGAAAACTATCAAAAAGCTTCATTACAAAACCTGCAGGATAAATTGCAATTGCAAAACTAAAGTACAGTCAAGGCAACAACAATGGCAGTGGCAGTGGCAGCAGCAATAGAATACTGACATCAATATGTATAGAGATAGAGAGGGGCGACAGAGTGAGTGCAAGTAAAACTATTATTATGCAAAACTTTATATTTTAACTACGCAACCCTCCTCCCATAGATTAACAATAGAGCGAGCAGGGGGGTAGCATCATGTAGTGAGTATCAGAAATAATTTTTTCTTGTTCTCGTGTAACCGTAAGTTATACCCCAAAACCAGGCTAAGGGTTTGGGGGGGCCATACAAGCTACTACTTTCTTTCTTCTTTTTCTTCTCGTTTTCTTTGTGTTCAAACATTTTCAGTTGAATGAATTTTACAAATAGTTTTACTAGAGTTTTTAATACTTTGTACGATACGATAAAAGAAAGGGGGGGGGGGCAGAGGGAATAAATATCATATAATATCGTACATAATATGTAGAAAAAAAAAAGAAAAGAAGAAGAACAAGAACAACAAGAATGTTTGATTTTATAAAATTACTTGTAACACTAAACAAAATACGAGGGTAACATATGTAAGATGGATTTAGTTGTGCATGGGTTGTTTGTACTTCCCTTGTATTTTAGGGTGCAGAAGGTCTATTCACCTACAAAGAAACAGGTTTTTGGGAGAGGGTTAGAAAGCTACTCCTCTACCATTTGCAGATTCAATACTAATCCATGAAAAGGATGCTTAAAAACATTTCCTGCTATTCTGTTTATAATGGAGCGTATTTTATTGGACAGCAAACTCAACAGGAATACACATAATTGCGGCGGTATCTGCTATTCATGGTTGCATAAAAGCTAAGTCTACTGCTTAGCCCTTTGACGGACACTGACGTCTATAGACGTCATAACAAGGGTTTCTGGGGGGACATGACGTGTATACACGTCATAAATTGTTTCCTTCATAAAATCATTACATACAGCAAGTGTCCCACGGGAAGGCCTCCTAAATTTTGGTGTCCGTCAAAGGGTTAAGGGATATCAAATTTTAAAACAAATACTCGTGGTATGACTTTGAAATCAAAAGTCTGGTCTGTGGGTTGGTAGTTGACTTTGAAGTAAAGAAATAATCAAACCCGGTTTGAGTGTATTACAAGGATGGTGGTGCTTATAATAATCGGTAGTCTTTACCATCTGATCGTTTACTATACCACAAGACATGTTAGTTAAATTAGTAGCTGCGAACGCAGCAAATAGATGGAGTCTATGGAAGTACAAAAGCGGTGTTCACGCCAATATCTTTGTTTTAGTTGAGCTAAATCGTCCTGTGGATTATACGCTGCATGAACCCGCCTTGTTTTATTACCGCCCCCCTTAAGAGTTACAGTTCCGTCTCACATGTCCTGTTCATTCCATTTATGTAACAATTCATGGCTAGTTCTTTGGCCATAACCACAGTTTCTGTCTCGCATTGGATCAAATATTTGGGGAAGTACTTTGCTCCCCAAAAAATTACTCAGGTACTGCAAATCGTCATGCCACTTACGCTGCTTTGCAACCATACGTTGGAATTAGGTTAGGTTAGGTTAGAGGACGTGTACTTGTCAATTAAGACAAGTTCAGTACCCGGAGGTCAAATTGACCCATTGTACAAGCTCCTACTTTCTCACACCACTTATGTTGTGTGTGTTAATTTTATACATGAGTGGCGGCGGGACCTACAGTTTAAAGTCGACTCCAAACGACAGATTTTTTTTTGAGAATTTTTTTCATGGCAATTTTATTTACTCTCAGAGTTTTTGCCAGAAATCTGCTGAGAGGAAGTCGCCGAAAAAATACTTTTTGTATTTTGTTTTGATGTCTGGCCTGGGGTTCGAACCCTGGCTTTACGTCTGATAAGCCAACACTCTACCTACTAGACTATGGCGACTTCATACTCTCCAACATACTCGGGTGCCGTAAATCGTCATGCCATCTGACACTGCTTCGCAACCATACGTAGCAGTTGGTTTAATTATGATTTTGAAACTAATTTGGACGTGATATTCTTCTAAGCATGCAGTTATCGCTTTTCAACCGAACGTCCAGCTAAACAGAGCTCTTACACCTTCAAACTCGCAAGTTCGAGCACCTTATCTGTATTACATTCGATTAAATTTTAATGAAACCCTGCAAAGAAAGCGATGGATTATGGTAGCCATTGTAAGCAGTAATGTAAGTAATGCCTGCCTTCTCTAACAACCCTCGTACTAGATTCATCCTACTCATGCTTTTCCATACGTATCGATATCCCAACATCAAATCCCTACATTAACATACACAAACGTCTTCGAGATGCAACAACAAAGTTGCTGCAAATGCGCCATAAAGAAAAGCGTAAGAAAAAATTACTAAAAAAAGACAGAGACAGAGAAAGTGAAAGAGAGAAAGAGAGAGAGAGAAAAAGAGCGCACAATACAACTACATATGTATGTATTAAAATAGTTAAGTTTTCTCTGCCACATTTCTGGCAAGGCATATACATACATAAACATTGTTGTGCCACACAACACACACCACGTATGTGGCTGTGTGTTTGAAGCAACAACATAAGGTTGCCATTTTTGGTTTCCATGCAATTACTTGCACGTTTGTTTTACATTTTCAATGCTGCTGCTACTGCTGCTATTGTATGCTGCAGTTAATTCTGCTGCTTTGCCATTATTTTTACCAACGCATACATGACAGTCGAGGGAAATTTTTATTGATGATTTTGTTTTGTTTTCTTAACATTTCCATCGTTTTCATCATTGTCTTTTTTTGCATTTTGTTTTCAAGCTTTACGATGTAAATTTTATAAGGCGTAAACGGAAGATATTGTAAAAAAAAAACAAAACTTATCTTAAATAATATGGGATCTGTAGTTAATAGAATGATTAATCGCATTAAATGAAAAGGACTTTAAAATTCTAAAATAAAATGTGAAGATTTTATAGTGGAAGTTGCAGGATGGCCTGGAGATTTAAGATTTCAAGTTTTCATTTTTAGCTGGAATCCAAGTCTACGACTAACGTGCTAAAGTAACAAATCCATTTAAAGAATAAATTTGCTGGAGTTCCAAAACCTTAATTTGATCTGCACAATCTATATAGCCCAACGATATCTTTGTGATAAATTTACAAAACTTAAGCTTCTGTCTGATATTTCATATTAGGCTCTAAGCCTAGCTTCATTCCAATCAAGACAAAACTGAGATTTTGTACTTGACACTTTTTATTCACGATTTGGTCCGGTATTAATGAGAATAAGGAAAGTAGACAAAAGTGGCTGGGAGTAAACATTATCAGTGTAGTTATGGCCTACTGGAGTAGCCAGTCACTCCTTTCAACTATTCTCGGAAACATCCTGCCTGTTGTAGAAACATTTTACTATTCTCATGTACATTCGAAGTAGATAAGTGAGTCTTTCTATAAATACGCAGCTACTTTCTTCTCCCATGCTGCTACTCCTCTGGGCTGGTATCGAATAGATAAAGAATTGTTTCTGCAGAAGTAATCTGTCATTTGGAAAAGCTAAAACGTGAGAAACTAGGTCCATAATCCTGACTGAAGGGTTGTAATGACCAATTATGTATACGTATGTTATGTAAAACGTGTCGCATGAATGTACAGACTTCATTGCTTCGTAATAACTGCAACAAAAACGCTGATCGTTTTCTTTTGTAGCTTAAGTACGCTTTCCGTGGGTTGTCTGTTTAATCCTGCCCCGATCTGCTGTTCTACTTTGCCGTATCAGGAGCTGAACATGCTGCTATATTATCAGACATGAACTTGCAGATTCCAATGAGAATAGCAATATAAAATCTTTGCTCAATAGTCGCTCATTCCGCCAGGATCGTAAAGTGACCACTACATGATCCATGCCATTATCCAGTCATCTGTCTCTGTATCACAATATCTGTATCGCTGGCTTTTACTAGCTGCCTCAATAGTTCTTAGTACCGGAGGGTCCTTTAGTAACCATTACATGACTCATGGCAATATATACTCTGTTTCTGTCGCTGGCTTGTATTAGCTGCTAAGCCCCAATAATAAAGTACACCATATGAAGTCGTTTTAGAGGAGAATACTCATCTTATCACGTATCCACAGGTCTATAGGTCAAGTGTGTCATTTTTATTCTGATAGTCAGAACAGTTTTCTATCCAAATAAGCCATCTTATCAGTGTGTCACTTCGTTCCGATTGCAACCCAACAAGTCTACATTTAATTGCTTATTTTGAAATTGGTCCAGTTTCCTGAAGCAACTATTGATCCATCGTTTGAGCTAACCTCTGGCGTAAATGCAGTTTTAAGGGTTCGCAATAAGTTTAGTTAGGTTATATAGGTAGCCTGAAGTCGCCGTGGTCTAGTAGGTAGTGTGTTGGCTTATTAGACGTGAGGCCTAGGTTGAAACACCAGGTTAGGCATCTTCAACTGAACGAAATATGAAAAAATATTTCTTAGGCGACTTCCTATCTGCAGATTTCAAGAAAAAAATAAGTAAATAAAATTGCCATGAAAAGTTTCTTAAAAAATCTGTCGTTCAGAGTCGACTTTAAACTGTAGGTCCCCCGCCACTCATGTATAAAAATTAACGCACACAACATAAGTGGTGTGAGAAACTAGGTCGTAATCCTGACTAAAGTGACCAATTATGTATGGATGTAGGTAGCCTGCTATTAAGCCTGAAAACCTACATTGATTGACTAGACTCCAGATAGCTAGAAATCTAATAAAAACACCGAGTCCAATTTGAACAATTTTGAAGTCTCCTCAAAGCCGAAGAGGTATGAAGTTTTATTCATTGCCTCAGCAGCAATTCTACATGACGTTTCCAGTAATTCCATTCAATCAAACGGTTTGGAAATGACAATCAGAAGAAGCAGCTAAGGGAACAAGAGAAACCATAACGTAATGCAAGAAATCGAGCACTTACAGTTAAATTGTTTCAGTTTTTAGGTTCCATCTCTTTAGTTTGGCCTTTAAATATTTAAATTACAATAACAAATCCTGAAATATAAGACTTTTTTAAAGAAAGAAAAAAAATCTTTCTTATAAATGCTCTTGCCGTTGTTATGTATGTCTTATCGTAGTTGTTGTTTCTTTTTGCAGCAATTCTTCTAAGAAATATTAACAATTGCAGGCATGTTCAAAGATATTCCTTTTACTCCTTTTCTTCTCCCTTCTGACTTCTTCTCTTTTTTCCTTCCTATCTTTCTATATTTAATGTACAAAAGAGAATTTTTTTCCTTTGACAACTTTGACGAAACTAATGCAGTATGTGCCCGTGCAGTATAAAAAATCCATCATATTCATATGAAATGTGCTCTCTTGTATGAATTTAATAAAAAAAATTAAAATAAAGGAACTACAAATACATATAAAGGCCCTCTATCACACATACACTATAGACTTTGATTCTAAATTGTTTTTAAAATAAAGAAAGAGAGAGAGTTTGCGAGAGACTTTATTAAAATTTGTATTTCTTTGTACCGTAAACAACAAATAATACGTGGACACACATACATATAATAAATATTAATATGATGGGTTTTCATAGGACATACTTGCTTAAACAAATATTCTTACAAATAAATACTTTGAACACTTTTTCAATATGATTAAAACCTTTGAAACAGAGTAACCAGAGTATTTTAGGAGAGCGTGTGGAGAAATTTTAAAAAGAAATACAAAATTTTAGAATATAAGAAGAGACAGAATACAGAATAATACACATCTATAGCATATAAACAGATAAACCTCGACTTTTGTGTGGTTATAGTGGCTAAAGAAGGAAAGAATTGTCGAAAAAGTGTCAGATTACATGGATATTGTTCTGTATTTAGGCTTGACTGCAGTTATCCCTGTAAACATAATCATTTTATGGAACATTTTCGTGGAATTTTGAAAGTGGATTTAAGATTTTGTTTTTTTTTTTGGACTATAAATGTTGGCCATCTTAGAAAGAAATTTTTTAAAAACTTTGTACTTTTCAAAGATAATTAAAAAAAATATAGGATATCAGGGCTGAGGTCTCGTTTAGTAAGCAAACGCCCTACCCACTACGCTTCGGCTAAACGTGGCAATGTTGGAAGGTTAGGTTAGGTTAGGTTAGAGGACGTGACGGAGGTCAAATTGACCCATTGTACAACGTCCTAGTTTCTCACACCACTTATGTTGTGTGTGTTAATTATTATACATGAGTGGTGGGACCTACAGTGTAAAGTCGACTCCGAACAACAGATTTTTAAGAAACTTTTTCATGGCCAGAAATCTGCTGAGAGAAAGTCGCCGAAAAAAAACTTTTTTTATTTACTTCGGCGAGGCAGGGTTGAAAGGAAAATATATTTTTGCTTGTCCAATTTTTCATCTTTTTTTTGGCCAGACTATGCCGATCACGTAACCATAAATCCCACCCCCTTCTGATTTTAAAATTTGCTTGCAAATCATTAATTGATTTACAAAAATTAAATCTTATCGAGTGCTATTTTCAACCGTTTTTTTCTCTAGTTTTTGTTCTTATTGTTATTTTTTCCAGTGTAAAAAAATATTCGCAACATGTAAAACTATAAGTAAGGTTAAGTTAGGGGACAAGTGCTTGTCATTGAGACAAATGCAATGTCCAGAGGTTAAATTGCCCATTAAACATCTTATAAAAGATAGAAAGAAATAAGTAGAAGGGAGAAAGATAATAAAAAAGGAGAAGAAAGACTGAGAACACAGTGTACAAAGGCATAAAAAAGAGCACCTAACGAACTATCGCCATAATGCTCTCGCACCTCTCACTCAACTTAAACCCACTACAAACATCAGGAGGACCTGAATGTCGGCTCTCGACAAAGTATTTAAAACATCAAAGAAACCCCTACCAAGGGTCCTCAACCTCATCCTATTAAAGGCTGGGGAGCTGCATAAGAAGAAGAAGACTATTAAACGATAGTCTCTAATTCTTCTCTGTACCAACACAAACCCAAATAAACCGGCTAGGATATCCTTCTCCCGTAAGAAACCTTGAAATCAATCTCCAGCCAGCTTTATCAATGTGCGACACCAAGTTTGTTTCAGCACTGTCTATTGAAGCGGATACATCCTCATACGCTTTTTATTTCTTCTCCCTGAATACATATGTACGTAGCTAAGTCCCAAAACCAAGGAAGGGAAAATCCAATCTGTTTCAAAGGTTCTCGAAGACTCTTTACAATCACGAACCATTCGTGATTTACACCAGGCCGATGCAATGGCTTTTAAGGCAGCCTGACTATCAACGAAGACCACAAAAGATATTGAGTCTGAAGTAGCTATGCCAGAGACGACTTCAAGAGCCTTGTAAATAATAAGATTCTCTGGCTGAAAGGCAATGCAGTCATCATTCAACATCAAGTGAAGTGCAATCATCACCGAGATCATAAAAAAGAGTAACAGCCGCTGTACCACCAAACAAATTCGACCCATTTGCATACGGACACCAACACTGTGCTCCACGAGTACCCCAACCTTTCGCTATCAGACATTGTGTGCTTCAATTTTGGCATATTTTATCCAATATTTTGGTTGAAAACTTATTGACGACAGCAGTGATGTTGTCTTCCCGATATCAGCATGTGATTAGCTTCTCTATACACCGGATAAACTTAATAAACTAATTGGTTATTGCAACCATTTAGTCAGGTTTACAACCTAGTTTCTTACACTACTCATGTCATCTATGAGTGGCGTGATAACTTCGACTCTGAACGATAGAATTGAGTAACTTTTCATGGCGATTTTATTAACTTTCAGAATTTTAGCAGGAGACTGCTGAGTGAAAGTTGCCGAAAAAAATATTTTTTATTTCGTTTTGTTCGAGAAGCCTGAGAGGTTTGAACCACGAACATAATACTTACTGGGCCTATTTCCGGTGGATGGCTCCAAACGTGAAAAAATTATGATGAAAAGGACCCTTGGAGATGAGAAGATTAAGGAAGCATACTACATACAGTGGTGGCCTTATAATTAGAAACGACTTAGCAACATGTATGTTTGTTAATTTGTTTTATAGCTTTCACTGTGTACCTGGGATCAAAGGCTTTGTTTGGAGGACGTCTTACATACGTTTTTCCCATCAGATTGGGACAAATTAAACTTAGATTCGTTACTCCAGAGAACTCTGCTCCAGAAACATCGTTTCTAATTATAAGGCCACCACTGTACATACATAATTAGTCATTAAAACCCTTCAGTCAGGATTACCACCTAGTTTCTCACACCACTTATGCTGTGTGTGTGTTAATTTTATACATGAGTGGTGGGACCTACAGTTTAAAGTCGACTACGAACGACACATTTTTAGGAAACTTTTCATGGCAATTTTATTTACTCTGAGTTTTTTTTACAGAAATCTGCTGAGAGGAAGTCGCCGAAGAAAAACTCTTTTTGTATTTTGTTTTGATATTTGGCCTGGGGCTCGAACCCTGGCTTTACGTCTAATAAGCCAACACACTACCTACTAGACCTACGGCGACTTCATTAACTTTCAGAATTTTACCAGGAGACTGCTGAGTGAAAGTTGCTGAGAGAAATATTTTTTTTTATTTCGTTATGTTCGATATGTCTGAGAGGGGGTTTGAACCGCGGCCTCACGTCTAATAAGCCAATACTCTACTTACTAGGCCACGTCTAAGCAAAGGCTACAGTGTATCCTATGACTGATTGGTAGCCCTACAACGTAAAAAAGGCCCTTGGAGATAAGGAGATAAATGATAATAAATGATAAAACATTCCGCTTCTATAAACGAATAAATAAAGTTCAGGGAAGATATACAATTTAAATACTATCCAGTATAAAACGAAGGTGTATTCTAAACAATTTTTGAATAAAAATGTTCATCATAAGCCCCTCTAAACGTAAGGCAATGTCCATAATAGAAACACATGAGTCTTTTAAAACTATGCAGAGCTTTCAAAAATTTATTTTCCCAAAAATTTGTCACACAGACGCTGCCCCAAAACTGTATTTTGTTTACAATTCTTATTTTAATTACATTGAGAGTCAGTCACACACACAGTATAACTGACATGTTTACTTAAGGAAAAATATATGAAATGTAAATAAACACACAGCAAAATATTATTAAAAATAAAACGATACAGAGAGTGGCCTAGAGAGAGAGAGAGGATAAGAGAGAGTATATTTAATAACAAAAGTTATTAATTTTTGTTCACTCAGTGTTTATATACGAGTATGAATCTGGGTGTGTGTGTGTGTATTTGTATTTATTATTAATATTTGCTTAACAACCGAATGCAACAACTGTTGTAACACAGTAAACAGTAATCGAAACAACAACAACAACAAAAACATTGACTACATCGCACACAAACAATTGCAACGTAGCTTACTGCACCGCTCTCTGAACACACACCAGCAACATCTATATTATTGGCCATGATTTAATACTGTTGTTGGTGTTGTTGCTGTTGTTATTGCTGCTACTGCTGTTGTTGTTATTGTAGTATCAATGTGTGCTGAAAATTCAATATTTACTTTCAAGTTTTCCTTTTGACAACCTTGTTGGTTGTTCTTGTTGTTGTATTGGTGTTGATTTTCATGTTCATCTTGTTAATGCTTTTGTTGTTGTTGTTGTTGTTGTTGCTGTTGTCATTGCCGTTGCATGTTGTCAACGATTGCACATTTAGTTTTACCGTTTATGTCCATATGAAAAGCAGCAAAGAAAAAAAAACATCGCACACACATACACATACATACAGAATTGCTTTCTATCTCTCTCTCATTGACAAATCACGTATGCAATATAACCGTATTTGTGTAAAGATACGAGATGTGTGTGTACACTCTACATCCGTGCATGTTGATTTCAAAATATTGGACAGGTGGTGCACATATCCATTGAGTATGGAACCGAGTATCCTTTGATACCTTTTTAGATAATCTTTGCAAGAAATCACCGCTAGCTTCAGCTTACAACATTAAAGGCCATAGGCGGCAAAGGAATTTTTAACAGGGTTTTCCTTTAAATTTTTTAAATTATGAGCCATCAACATCCTCCCCAGAAAGGGGACAACAAACGTTAAGAGAAAGTCAAGGCAAGGCTCAATACGAGGCCTTGATTTTCTCCCCAGAAAGGAGACAACAAACGTTATGGGAAAGTCAGTCAACGTCAATTCTTGGGAAAAGGTTAGGGGCTCAATACGAAGAAACGTCTCTACTACAGCATCAAATACATGCCTTGTTTTTAGACTACAAAAGAACATCCTTGAAGACTCTGATACTGTTATCACTACCAAGAAACGTCCTCACTACTACATCTCAAAATGTCCATAGAAAGCGCTGTTTATCGGCAATAACAGATGACAACACAAGCTTCCTAGAACTAGCTACTGAAGTCTCTCATTGTGTTGCCAACTTCAGCAGTGTATCAGTGCTCTACCATTACAGCCTTTGCCCCTCAACGTGTCTATTTATAGCATTATGACGGAAACCACATTTAGGGCAAGTGGTATAGCCTGGCGTTTAAAGATCTGAGCTATGCATGGGTATATGCCTGCCTGCATATTCTCTATGTTGCTCAATTGAAACTAAGCGGATGGAGACTGAAGGTAAAGATATTTGAGGCTGAAACTACTTTGGTATTTGGATTGCACAGTGCAACAGAAGCAGAACGAAAAACGTGGTGTAATTATTTCATAGAACAGTGGCTTTAGGAAGGTCATTGAGAACCGCTTTAAAAAGGCTAGGCACGGCTATAGCCATCTACAGCCAACGGCGACCTCTCACACAGAATTTTGGACACTAATTAGGCAGACTCTAATTGGAGGTCCAACGACTCGTAGTTCTGTGCTAATCATTGTTCATATTAAAACCAGGACTGCAATTTACTGATGTGGTCGCCTTAGTGTAGTGTAGGTAGAATGTTGGCTTACTAAACATGCGTCCATGAAGTCGCCGTAGTGTGTTGTCTTATTAGACGTAAAGCCAGGGTTTGAGTCCCAGGCCATACATCAAGACAAAATATAAAAAGTATTTCTTCGGCGACTTCCTCTCAGCAGATTTCTGGCAAAAACTCTGAGAATAAATAAAATTGCCATGAAAAAGTTTCTCAAAAATCTGTCGTTCGGAGTAGACTTTAAACTGTAGGTCCCACCACTCATGTATAAAATTAACACACACAACCTAAGTGGTGTGAGAAACTATGACGTTGTACAATGGGTCAATTCGACCTCCGGGTACTGTACATATCTTAATTGACAAGTACACGTCCTCTAACCTAACCCCAAGTCAGACATCTCCATCAAAACGAGATACATATGAAAAAATATTTCTTTGATGACTTCCTCTTGGAGAGTAAAAATAAAATTGCCATGAAAAAGTTTCACCAAATATCTGTCGTTCGGAGTCGACTTTAAACTGTATAAACACACACAACACAAGTGGTGTGAGAAGATATGTTGTAATCCTGATTGAAGGTTTATAATGACTAATTATGTATGTACAGTGGTGGCCTTATAATTAGAAACGACTTAGCAACATGTATGTATGTTTGTTAATTTGTTTAACAGTTTTCACTGTGTACCTGGAATCAAAGGGTTTGTTTGGAGGACGTCTTACATACGTGTTTCCATCAGATTGGGACGTATTAAACTTAGATTCGTCACTCCAGAGAACTCTGTTCCAGAAACATCGTTTCTAATTATAAGGCCACCACTGTATATATGTATGTATGCGTAGTCAGTTGCTTTGTACAGTTGTGAAGCACAGAATGCAGATCGTTGTGAGCTCAGGACAATCCAGATCTTTGTCAACTATTGTCTGAGACGAGTCCAGCTTGCCAAACACCATTAGGATTCCTAGACCCTGGACATTAAACAGAAGGCAGACATCAAATGTAGGTACTAAGATTCATACTTTCTGTGTTGATTACGGTCCAGATCACAATTAGGATTGGAATTTACTGGCTATATAGCCAATGACAAGAAACAAATTGAAAAAAGGACTGAAGCCCCTCTAAAGAATATTCTGAATTTGGATACAAAGCTTTTAAAAATAAATCATATCTTAATACCTAGTATAGCAGTATTAAATAGTCACCACATTCATTTCCTATAGCTTTCTTATTTGTTTACTTCTACTATTCTTCTCTTTCACTCTTTCAACAGTCGTATGTTTCTCTCAATAAATGCATCCATGCATGCATTTAATAAAGATTTTTCCCTGATATTTTTGTGAGAGTCTATAAAAGCCTGTATGTATTGGTGTAAGTAAGCGAGTGTAAATGTATATCTATATGTATGTATGTATGTATGTATGTATGTATGTATGTATGTATGTATGTATGTATGCATTTGCATTCAATGATATGATATTTCACTTATTTATTGAAAATATTTTTCGATTTTTTTTTTCTCTCTTCTCTGTTCTGTTCATTTGTTTGTTTGTTTGTTTGTATTTGTGTATATCAAGTATCCTTTTACACTTTGGTTGTATGCATAGCAGGAACAGAGAAAGAGATAGAAAAAACAGAAGTGAGAAGAAGGCAGAATGCATGTGTATTTAAATGAAAATAAGTATATGAGAGGGAGAGTGTATGAGTTTATAGTGAGTTTATGTTTATTGAGTTGCATTTCATATGGGAGATTTCACAATAAAAGGAATTTTTTTTTTCAAAAATTAAAAAACAAAATTAAAAGTTGGAAAGTAAGTTGTTAAAAAAAATGTAATTTGGAATGTAAATTTTAACAAAAAAAAAATTATATTTTTAATTAATGTTCCCAAAAAAACCAAATTTTTTCTTCGATAAAAAAAAGAAATTTTTAACAAAATATTACCAAAAAAATGGTTATTAATTAAAAACAAATTATAATAATACCCCTTCAATGTCCATATATTTTAAGCATTTTTTTTTTAAATCGTATTCATTTTTTGGTGCAACTTTCTGAGTAGTTGCCCAGCCCATCCCATTGTATGTTTGTGTGTGTGTGAGATTGTGCTATAAATGTCTTTTTTAATAAAATCATTGTGCGGCTTTTACTTATAAATGTTCGTTTTGTACTGTACATATACGAGGGCAATTCCAAAATTAGCAATATTAAGAAAACACAACTGTTTTCGGAAAAATTTTGTTTGGGGCTCAATGTGAATGCCTTCAGCAATATTCATTACATTTGATACAAACATACAGTGGTGGCCTTATAATTAGAAACGATGTTTCTGGAACAGAGTTCTCTGGAGTGACGAATCCAAGTTTAATTTGTCCCAATCTGATGGAAAAACGTATGTAAGACGTCCTAAAAACAAAGCCTTTGATCCCAGGTGCACAGTGAAAACTGTAAAACAAATTAACAAACATACATACATGTTGCTAAATCGTTTCTAATTATAAGGCCACCACTGTACATACATAATTGGTCATTACAACCCTTCAGTCAGGATTACGACCTAGCTTCTCTCATCACTATGTTGTGTGCGTTAAATTTATACATGAGTGGGGCGGGGACCTACTTTTATAGTCGTCTGCGAACAACAGATTTTTGAGAAGCTTTTTCATGGCAATTTTATTTCTCTCTCAGAGTTTTTGTCAGAAATCTGCTGAGCGGAAGTCGCCGAAGAGAAATACTTTTTGCATTTTGTTTTGATGTCTGGGGCCTGGGGTATGAACCGAGGCCTCACGTCTAATAAGCCAACACACTGTCTACTAGACTATGGCGACTTCATTAGCTTTGATGCTTCATTTATTAGTAGAAGAACTGTCTGTTTAGCTACTTCAAACAGCCTTGATAGTGATGATCCCAGACAATCGTACCATTTTTTCAAGTTTCGTTTGGAAATCGTGGCCTTTGGTTTATGCGGCTTATATTTACTTGCAAGATCTCCAGCAGGAAAAGCTGGAAAAATTTCTTATGTAAACTTTGGAGCTGAGATACATACCAAGGAAACTAAAACCACAGAGGGTAACACGTCAAACGAACAAAGCTAACCAGCTAATGCAGTCTGAGCAATAGAGCTACATAGCCAGGACGCTATGTGGTCTATTCCAACCAGCATGACTAAGCCCACAAATATATAAACGAACCAATCTTGCAACAGACAAAGCATGTGTACAGGCTACTATGATGCAAGGAAGTAAACACAATTACGGAAAAAACACAACAGAAGACCCAGAGTCATGTGCAGAATATTTTAGGTCTTGGATTTAAAAAAACCTGATGATATTGTAAATATAGTGTATAGAAAGTCATGGTCCACCTAAAAGTCACATGATTCTGCAAGAGCTAGAGAAATGAGAGAGAGTCTGCACAAGAAGGCGTCCAAATAATAGCAGCAAGCTGTGTAGATTGACTGCTTTGGGGATTCGGAGGCCGTTCATAACTATCATAACACCATTTTGGGTGTCCACCACACCACATACATTCATACATACATAATTTTTCATTTACAAACCTTCAGCCGAGATTACAACCAAGATTCACACACTACCCATGTTGTGTGTGTTAATTGCACCCAAGAGTGGTGGGAGCCTATAACTTAAAGTCGACGCGGAACTACAGATCCGAAATACTTTGCATGGCAATTTTAATTTACTCTGAGAATTTTAGCCAGGAGACTGATGAGAGTAAGTCACCGAAAAAGAAAAAAACACAAGCTGGAGTCCATTATGCCAACACCAGAGGTCAGCAATGAGTATACAAAACGATGAGTAGATTCGAATCATACTTATAATTTCTGATACTTATACGCATTCATACTTATTTTAATGTCATACTCATACTACTCATATTCAAAGTTTGATATACTCATGGTACTCATACTTAACAATACGCATGATGTTATTGATATCGACTCTCCTTGACTCATCGTATACACGAATCATAAAATAAGTACGATTCGCGTACGAAGACTACAATACGCACAAGAAGGTTGTGTGTTTGCTCTGCTTGCTGTCTTTGTCTTTTTTGTTTATTATATGTTTATGTTTCTTCTTTCTTTGTAAACCCAACAACAACTAAGACTGTAAATTTTGATGAATGATTCGAATCACTCGAATCATTTATGAGTACATATTATAAGTATTTTTCTAAATTTATGAATCTGAATGAGTAGGCGTATGAATCAAAAATATTTCGAATGTTATGAGTTTGATGTCAACGTTGTACTCATACTCATTGCAACTTGTACTTATAAATCAATGTTGTACTGAGTACGAATGAATCCGAGTAGTTGGATTTCAATACTGTTGACTCACTCATACTCAAAATTTCATGAGTACGTATGAGTAGCGAAAAAGCGATTCATTGCTGATCTCTGGCCAACGCATACTATTTACTAGATTACGGCGAAGTGGTGGTACTGTGATCATTATGTTGTTGTTGTCCAGTTCATCGAACATAATTTTCAATCCTGTCCGTGCTGGCATCACATGCTGTACATGTACTATCCTATGAACGATCTGGAGCGCCCTGATATCATATTCGAGCAAGTTCCGAGTTTTGAAATATTAAAGAAGAAAAACCAAAAACCCTTCATCTGTAATTATCCTCAAGTGATGCCACTTCGGCAGATGTGGCAGAAATTAGATTCTGCACGAGCTGACTTGTCTCCTGTTTATTTTCGTAGAAACCACGATTTACTAGAACCCACATTAGAGCTTTTTGAGACAAAAGTGGCTCAAGGTATTCATATTCCTGTACTCCCATACTAAATCAACAATAATGGCATGATTATCAAAGGGAATGCAACCGCGGGCCTTGACCTGAGTAATTAAGAAGACTGATCATAACCAAGCCATTAATGGCATTGCACCGCTTTCACTCAGAGTTTAAAGAGATTTTATCTTGAATTTCTTAGATAGAAGATAAGTTCGGGGATTCACAGAAATTTAGGTTAAGTTATGTGACCACCCACCCTCGTATATATGAAAGTGTATTGTTTATATTTATTTTTATATCAATTTTTTTTTTTTCAATATTTGCAAAGTATTTGTTTAAATATTTTATTTTTGTTGAATGCAATCAATTCGTTTATTTCAATAGATTTCATGCATGCATGTTGTTTATTACGTTTGCATAAAAATTGCATTTAAAAATTAATTTTATTTAAATTAAAATCATATCAGTTCACAATTTCTAGTTGTTGTTGTCGTTTTTATGCAATTCGATTCATTTTATTTTCTTTTTTTTCGGCTACACTTGTACACAAAATGTTGAGGTTACTGGGTGTATGACGCGTAGGAATATAGGGTAAGTGTTGAGAGTAAAAAAGCTAGGTGAGAAGCTAAGTCGTAATCCAGACTGAAGAGTTGTAATGACCAATTAAGTATGTTAGGTATGTATGTTAAGAGTAACAGCATGCATACAATAAGGGGAGGTCTGTTGACACTGACTAACCTAACGTGTACGATGGAGAGATCGCTAGCACGAAAGGAGTATACCTTGGCTGTTTTTCTTGACATAGAAGGAGCCTTCAACAACGTGGAATTGGGTGCAATCTCCGGTGCACTGGAAAGACTGAATGTACAGGACACTCTGGTGAACTGGAAATCCAGACAGCAGCGTGGAAGAACAATCTGCGCTACCCTAGGGTGCTCGCTCATCACCAGGGAAGTAGGAAGGGGAATACCACAGGCTGGAGTACTCTCCCCTCTCCTATGGAACCTTGTGATGAATGAGCTGCTAGTGATGTAGGAACACGTGGGATGTGGGGCGATTGCCTACGCGGATGACGTTGTTCTCACTATTTCGGGCAGATTTGTCGACTCTATAAGAGACAGGATGCAACTTGCTATTGGGTTAGGTGTTAATCGTGGAAAAACGGAGGTCGTACTCTTCACGAGAAAGTACAAGCCTCCATCTTTTCGTCCACTGAAATTGTACGGGACGGAACTTGAACCCTTTGGGGACCTGCAAACTTATAATTGACAATGCAACCGTACATCTCGTCAACAGAATATGGGCAACTTCGGACAAGGGCAAAGCGGCGCAAAAAATCTGACCAAGGCTGGATAGGAGGCGCACGGCGACTCTGCTTAAACTCCAAAGAAGTAGGCTCAGCACTGTTATCGGGGTTATTACGGGGCACTGCATTATCGGCCCGAATGCGAGGCGTATTGGTCTCGGATACCTTGCAAATGATTTCTGCAGAAGCTGTGGAGATGATGAGGAAAATAAGACTATTCGTCACCTATTGTGCACATGTCCGGCACTTGGTCGGAGGAGAAAGAGGTAACTGGGTGCCTACTACATGGAGGATATGGATCAGCTGTCATGTATGGATACTGGCAGTCTGATGCGCTTCATCGGAAGCTTCGAATGGTTCCTAGAATAGGGGGAAATGAGGAACTGTGTTATCACAATGGCCCCTGTGTGCGGCCTAAATGTGTCCGCGCATGGCTCCATCGAGGGGACAGCCACTTTTACCTACCTACCTATGTTAAGAATAAATAAATTTTACTGGTTTTACAAGGACCACAGGACCATCAATATTTGCTCCCGTACAGTGTGATAAGCCCCATTAAGAATTTATTGGGGTATTATTCTTGTGAAGAGGTACCTTAATATTCCGATCATATAATGTGTACTGTATTCCTTATAATGCCTCTTCCCTCCGAAGCTATTGGTCTGAAAAACTTTGGCATGCTGCTTGGTAAACAATGCCAATTCCCCGCCTAGTAACTATTATGCATGCCCCCAACATATATTGTATCATTTTGTTGTATTTATTGACTATTTTTTTCGGTTGATTAAATTATCTGGTCATTCCAAAATTGATATAAAATCTATATTCAATTAAATATGATTGAAGAGCAGCATCATACATAGCCTGGCAATGCTCTTGTAAACATTCACAATAAAAATCACCATCAAATAAAGAAACAATTTTTTTATACTCATAAAAAATACAACAAAACAAAAAAAAACTTTTTCAAAATTTATTTCATTTTGCAAAACCTTTTGCAATAGCCATTAAAATCCATATTTTCCGTTATTTTTTTTTTTTTGTGAATTTCATTCTAATCTTTGGCAATTTAGGAGATTTTCACCTGCTAGTTTTATATGAATTTTATGCATTTAAGCCATGAATTTTCTATGCTTTCGTTAGGGTTATTAGCGTATTATTTATGACTGGACTCATGGCATAAAGGCGGCTTTCAATAAAACGAAAAAAGAAAATTTTCAACAAACTAAACACAATCAATGTGGAGTAAATATATGAAATGCCAGACGAGCTACTTAGGATCTGTAAATGAAGCAGAAATTACTTTGGCTTTGCAGTAAATACCTTCCAAAGATTTGATATTGGGTGCCAATCGTTTTCAGCCTAAAAGAAATAAAATGTTCTCTCTCTCTAAGAACAAAGAAAACATCATCCCAGTATTCACCAACGGACGGAAATCATGCGGAAAACGGAAATCATGCGATAAATTCGAATGTGAAATCTTTTCAAAATAGTCCAGCCTTAGATTTACCCTATGTATACCTCTTAATGGCACTAATACTAGAGCTTCTACTCTTCCGATAAGGTCAGAGAACTTATAGTTGGAATGGGAAGAGAGATTTGGAAGAAAAGAAGTTGATACTACTCAATGAGGGACGAGGTTGAGACTATCTAAAGCCTTATTACATAATTATAGTGCCACCAATCAAACCAGGAGTAAGCTGTGGAACAGGAATGAAGCTGTATATTATATAATAAGGAAAACAAATATTCTGATCTTGGATTGGCATTAATGTATTTCAGGAAAAGGTACTTAGAGTCCTTATTAACACAAAAAAAACATTCGATAGTTCGTCAGGGCAATAATATTGGGAGAGATAATACAGAGGAATCTTGTGTAGTCTGATAAGTGGTGTAGAAGATGTTTTTCTTTAATCATCCTCCAGAGCTAGCTCGGCAGACGTTCGAGCTTAATCAATATGTGAAAATAACGGTTGTAATCGCCGTAGTCTAGTAGGGGTAATGTATAAGACATGTTCATGAGGCCTTGTTTCAAAATCACAGGTCAAAAAAATATTTCCACGGCGACTTCCTCTTGGCAGATTTCTGGCAAAAACTTGTGAAAAGTTTCTCAAAAATCTCGTAGTTCGAAGTAGGTCACGTATAAAATTAACACACACACAACATAAGTGGTGTGAGAAGCTAGGTCAATTGTCTTCTAGAACTAGTTCTGTAGACGTTCGCTCACTGTGTGAAAATAATGGTTAAATGTGACATGTTACGACTTGTGGCGAAAATGTCCTTGAATGTATACTGTGAAGAGGTTAATTATTACTGCGACCAGACGATTTATTATACTTTCCTTATATTATATAAGGTATCATTATAATGTCTCTTTAAAGCCTATTGCACTGGCAAGCTTCAAGATTGCCTGGGTATCAACAATGCTAGTTCCATGCCCAGCATCTTGTATGTATCCTTCTGGAAAGCATTAATACTTTAAACCGTCCATAGAAGTATTCCATTTATTCATTCTCCTCGTCACAAAAAGTACATTTTGGTCTTGAAACAACCCCCACTCTAGATAAGTGTACTTTGAGCAGAGAATGCCCTTTCGAAAGACTGGTTATCAACCTCAGTTTATTTATTGATAGCCTGATGCATGACTCAAATTTCCTTTTATTGTAATTTCCCAACGAATAGTTTAATAACATCAAACCCACTTAGTTTGAGAAGAGTCTTTGTTGAGCATACATTTCCAAATATTCGCCTCTACACCACAGCAGAATTCTGGCCTCATCAGTGGTGTAAAAGCTTCCCTCCTCAACAGTGAAATAACGAATGATTATTTTAAAACAACATTTACTCTTAAATTATAGAAATACACATCGTTTTTATATTACACAAAAAAAGAAGAAAAAGTATTAAATGTTCCCTACAATTACCGTCAATGGCAACACTAATCAACTGTATCGTAGTATACGTTCGTTTTTGTGCATTTGTTTTTCGTTATTTAATTGTAGTTGTGTTGGTAATAGTTTACACAACAAAAGCCACTTTTGTTTTTCAATTTCTGTTGCTCTTTCTCTCTCCGCTCTAAATGTCTCTTTAGTGTAGTAAAACTGTGTTTTTGTTGTTGTTGTTGTTGTTATTATTATATTGTCATTGCACATTTGTTGCATAATTAATGTTGATATAAAATATAATTATCTTGAGAGCTTTATTTGCACACCAGCGAGAGAGAGAGAGAGAGTATAAGCAAAACAAGCAAGCATGGAGAGAGAACAAAAAACATTGCTTTGCTTTACATTTCTTACAAGACAGTATTGTGAGAGTATAAAAGTATATGTATTGGTATTTTTAAGGTTTGTTTTTGTTGTTGTTATTATTGCTGTTGTTAATATTTATTTTCACCATTGTTTAGCAACTACACCCCAGTGTAAAACTTGGTTTTTATTGCAGTTTGTTGTTCCAAGTTTTATGGGGGGTGGTAAAATAAAGAAAAAATAACAAACACACAGTAATGTTTAAGAGTGTATTTATTTTTTTTTTTGTTGAGAGTAAGGGAAAGGAAAGAAAAATATTTTTTTGTTTATGTGTATGTGGATCAGAGTATGGGTGTGCTTTGCCTTGAGTATGCAATGCAAGTGTTTATTTACGTAAACAAAATGTCATTTTGATGGATTAGTTTTTGTTGGCATTTGATAAATTTTAGTAGTAGATGTCTTACTCTCCCTCTCTCTTTCTCACACACACAGTTTATTATATATTTATTTAGTTATGGTTGCATATAGAAATATTAGTTATTGTGTCAGTATTTAAAAATGTACAACAACAACAACAAAAAAGAGAGAATAAAACTATCAATGGAAATTTTAATTTAATCAACAGATATTTTCCTGGTTATTATTGTTTTTGTTGGTGTTGTTTTATAATAGTTTGCTTATATTTATGTAGGAATGTACATATGTATGTATGTGTGTGTGTTTGGAATTTGAAATTAAATTAGTTTTTCATTTTAGTTGATCATTTTGTAACCTAAAAAGCATTCTATTGTCGTTCAATTAAAAACACAAAAATTTTTTTGTATTTTTGTTTTTGTTTTCTAATCAATTTGGCAGAGTCAAAAATTTTCTACATGCAGAGAATATTTAAAATATTCCTTTTACAGCAAACTAGTTTCGATAATTTAATAAAGACCACATCCCCCCAAAATCAAAATAAAAAAGTAGGTTTTAGTGTATCCCACCCACACAGTTCCAAACAACTTTAATCACAAGAAATATTTGAAGGGAAATAATTGCGGAATAATTCCAGCAAGAGTATCAGTTACAAAAAGAACATAAATTATGTTGAAAAATGAAATAAATTTTGTTAAAAATATAGTTCTTATACAACTTTCCAAAATCACGCCCTCATGTACATACATTTCGTGTCAAAAGTAGTGCTTAACTTGGAAGTCTATTATGACAAGGCGTGGCTTGGATTATTATGGCAGATTATTACATACGCAGGCCCATTCATTTAATGCTTGCTTCAAACTAAACAACTATGTTCGATACAGTACCATGTGGTTTTACACCATTTAACTTATATGTGGTTTTACGTCATAAACCGTGACTAATCCGCGGATAATTCACTAAAATTTGAGCATTTGAAAGCCAAAATTCTACGAGTTACCCCCAAGATATCATCTGAAATGTGCAAAAATTGTGCCAAAATTATTTCAATACAATCAACTTCTAGTAGGTAGAGCCTGCGACTTAAACTCCAGCTCAGACAACTCGAACAAAACGAAATTTGAAAAAAAAAATTCCTTCAGCGATTTACTTCCAGCAGTCTTCTGACAAAAACTCTGAAAGTGAAATAAAATTGCCATGGAAAAGTTTCACAAAAAATTTGTCGTTCAAAATCGGCTTTAAACCGAACGGCTTGACACTCGTGAACAAAAAATAACACACACAACATGAGTGGCATGAGAAGCTGAGTCATAATCCTGCCTAAAGGGTTGTAATGAACTTATACTCTACAAATCACTCATCCTCCTCGTGTTTTTTTTATTACCGCACAGAAGTATGGATACTATTAAGCAGCGATGCAGCAGCCTTGATAGTATTCAAGAGAAGACTCCTACGTAAGATCTTCGGTCCAGTGCGACTTGGCGACAATTTCCACATGCGATCCGATAATGAGCTATATGAGCTCCTCAGCGACATGGACGTTGTGCAGCTCATTAACATCCAGTTGCGCTGCACTGGCTCGCCTACATATGTCGTTCGGATTGAAGAGGATTTTCTGCGAGACTGGTATTTCATACAAAAAGCGGTGTAGAGAATGACCTGCATAGAAAGACCCAAATTAAAAAGCCCAGTCATCGATTAATATGACTAACTGGTGAAGGCGCACAAGAACCAATAATGGGCTCCTTAACGAGATGAACATTGTGCAGAACATTGACACCCTGATGCGCTACACTGGTTCGGCCATGTTGTTCAGATGGAAGAGGATATTCCAGCGAGGCGGGTATTAGATCACTTGGTGTAGACGATAGTCTTGTCTGAATTGGAAGATCCAAATTGTGGAAGCCCTGTCATCGATTAGTGTGACTAACTGGTGATGGCGCACAAGTAGCAGAGGCGCCTAGGATCTAATAATGAGCTCCACAACGATATTACGTTGAGCAGCACATTAACATCCAGCTGCAGTGCACTAGCTCGCCCATGTTCTTCGCATGGAAGAGGATATTCCAGCGAGAAGGGTATTTGATGCGGGAATTAATGAAAATAAGCATAGACGTGACAACCTTGTCTGTGTTGAAAGCACCAAATTGAGAAAGTCCTGTCGTTGTTTGGTGTGACAACTAGCAAAGGCGCTCAAGAAGAAAAGGCGTCTTCAGGGGTGTATTAAATTAGACCAGAATTCGATAAACGTTTTTTTAGTGGCTAATTAAGTAAGTAGGCCAGTAAGAAGTGAAGAGTATGATTTCAGACATTTTGTGCCTCCAACTTTTTCAAACGTTTAGTCATTTCGTAACTAATTGCAGATGAAAATTTGCCAGACACTAGTAGATTTACATCATCTACCTTTACATACATAATTGGTCATTACAACCCTTCAGTCAGGATTATGCACCTAGTTTCTCACACCACTTATGTTGTGTGCGTTAATTTTATACACGAGTGGCTGGACCTACAGTTTTAAAGTCGACTCCGAACGACAGATTTTAGAGAAACTTTTTCATGGGAATTTTTTATTTACTTTCAGAGTTTTTGCCAGAAGTCTGCTGAGAGGAAGTCGCCGAAGAAATACTTTCTGCATTTTTATTTTGATGTCTGGCCTGGGGCTCGAACCCTGGCTTTTCGTCTAATAAGTCAACACACTACCTACTAGATCACGGCGACCTTTACTATCGCATTCATGCCTCCAATGAGCTTATAAGTTCACCATGATGATCATAACTTTTGTCCACAGCAGTGTATACAACCCTGACAGGTATTGCTATTCACTAACCATAACTCATCTAATATGACTGGTGCCCATCCAGAGCTGCTGATTCATCTATTTGGATGCATGAAGGTGACCCGGACATTTATAGGATCAGCGATTACTATGCTGTCTTTATTATGTTTCATTCTTTGTAATCAAAGTAGCAGTTGCTTCAAGTCAATATCAAAAAACTTCCCTGGAGTACGCCTAGGTTTCCATTTGCCTACACTTCACACCCCAATGACTGTAGGGATTTCTATCGAATTTATTGTTCCCACTGTAGGGCATCCTCCTTTAATCGTTCTCAGCCACGTATAGCTCACTTAATTTTAGTATTTTTTTTTGGTTTTTTTTTTATTTTTTTGTCACTGCTTTTTGTCGTTGCCATTCATTGATGTTATGGTGATGGATATGAAATGATAAAAATACGTTTTTAATGGTTGACTGCATATAAAACTTTTAAGCCGTAGCTTTTGATGAGTTTTTCTACGCAGATTTATTTTTTTTTATTCTTGTGTTCTCTCCATTTTGTTTTTTTCACTATTTTTTAATGGCAATTTGTACAATACGAGTGTATGTAGTGAAATGAAAAAAATATTCGCGAATACAAAAAAAAAAAAAAAAATTGTTTTCATGTCGTTTGTCATCATCCCTCTTTATCTTTTTCTATCCTGTAGTTTATTTCTCTCAATTTTTTCTCTTATTTTTTTTAATTTTTTATTTACGATTATAAAAGAAAAAGTTCGTTGCCATGGACACTTTAGATTTTACAGTAAATATTTTATGCTGTGCATATAAAATCATATTTATTTATACAAAAACAAAAAAAAAACAAAAAATATATTCTCCTCTCTGTCTCTCTCTCTCTTTCCCTTATACACTCATGATGGCCGTTGCTAATGGTTACGGTGAGAAAGCCATGTTTTTAATGATGTTTTTAATACAGGAATTTTTTTTACAACAGCCAGGATGGGGTAATTAGAAATGGGAGTGTGGAAATAGGAATAAGAAGTATAGATGGAGGGCAATAAGTAATATTTAATATGTAGTATACATGAAGGATTAATATATCCCACGCAATTATCAAAAGAAATGCATAAGAATGAGTGATCACAAAACATGAAACATAGTAAAGACAGCATAGTAATTGCAGATCGTATAAGTGTCCGGGTCACCTCTATGCATCCGAATAGATCATCAGCTTTGGATGGGCACCAGTCATAGTAGATGGGTTATGGTTAGTGAATATGAATACCTGTCAGGGTTGTATACACTGCAGTGGACAATAGTTATGGTCATCATGGTGAGCTTATAAGATCATTGGAGGCACGAATGTGATAGTAAAGGTACATGATGTAAAGCTACTAGTGTCTGGGAAATTTTCATTTGCAATTAGTTACGGAATGACTAAACGTTTGAAAAAGTTGGCACAAAAAGTCTGAAATCATACTCTTCACTTCTTATTGACCTACTTACTTAATTGGCCACTAAAAATCCGTTTATCGAATTTCATTTCTAATTTAAAACATCCCTCCAGACGCCTCTGCTTCTTAAGCGCCTTTGCCAATTGCCAGTCACACCAACCAATGACAGGACTTTCTCAATTTGGTCCTTTCAACGCAGACAAGGCTGTCACGTCTACGCTAATTTCCGTTAATTCCCTTTTCGCTGGAATATCCGCTTCCATCTGAGCAACATGGGCGAGCTAGTGCAGCGCACAACATTAATCTCGTTAAGGAGGTCATTATTGGTTCGACAACTCCTTTATCGGAATTCGGCTTAATTTAACATATCCTTCTAGGCGCCTCTGCTTCTTGTGTGCCTTCACCAGTTAGTCATATTAATCGATGACAGGGCTTCCTCAATTTTGGTCTTCCAACGCAGACAAAGTCGTCCTCTACACGCCGATTTTCGCATCAAATACTTGTTTCGCGGAAAATCCTCCTCCAACCGAACGACATAGTCGAAACAGCTGGATGTTAATGTGCTGCACAACGTCCGCGTTGAGGAGCTCATACAGCTCATTATTGAAATGCATGTGGAAATTGGACCCAAAATCCTACGTAGAACTTTTTTCTCGAATAATATCAAGGCTGCTGCATGATGCCTTATAGTATCCATACTTCTGCGCGATAAAAAAAAAGAAACACGAGGAGGATGAGTGATTTGTAAAGTATAAGTTCATTGCAACCCATTAGCCAGGATTATGACCCAGCTTCTCATGCCACTCATGTTGTGTGTGTTAATTTTGTGAGTGGCGGGACCTACAGCTTAAAGTCGACTCCAAACGACCACACAAAAATTTCGGCATGGATTTCTAATTGGAAGGCAACCCCGCAAGTTTCTCAATATTTGTTTTCGAGCCATTTTAATAGTACAGAATGTGGCCTTTCTCCATCTACTTTTTTTTTACTAAATCTCGTTGCGAACTAGAAATGTTCCTTGAATAATATTGTAAAGGGTCTCTTCAAAGTTTCCTTGGTTATCAGAACTACATATGTATCTTGTGCTTACCTACCCTTGGAAGTAAATGCCTATTGGAATCCCATTTTAAGCGCCGGAACCTCCAAAACCATAATTGACACTCTACGGAGTTCAAAAGCACCGTCTGCTTTACATGGGCTTTGAATCTGCCATTTACAAGGAGCCGTTTGCATGATCTTTCCTTGGGTTCCATTGTGTTTTAGCACACGCTGAGAAGTAACATTCGATTGAATAAGCAAACGTTAGTTAGTTCGAGTGAAAAGTGTACTATAATACGGCTACTAGGCAGCAGGGTTAAGGGTAATTACCATGAATTTTTGGAAAACAATCATTAGATCAATAACTTTCTAAAAAAACCACACAAAAATTCGGCATGGATTTCTAATTGGAAGGCTACCCCGCACGTTTCTCAATATTTTTTTCTCGGCCCATTTGAATACTACAGAAAGGTCCCACAATTAAGAGTATATGTAGCCTCTACGTTACTCCATTGGCTTTTGTTACAAAATATCGTTGCGAAGCATTTTCTAAAATCCCGCACATAGTTCAGATGGGAGATGTCAGCTACTAGATTCATTAGGTCACGTAGTCCCCTGATGAATGTCTCTGTATTAGACTCCTTTTCCTCTTCCTATTATGCTAACCATTGTCTGCAAAGTACTGGTCTTCATTGGCACATATAATGGACTTAAGTCCAGTAGAGTCTAAAGGACTGCTGTGGAAATGTTGGTTTCATGGTCTCTATTATCCAATACACGCGAGTCCCTGTACATACAACATACATACATACATAATAGCTCATTACAACCCTTCAGTCAGGATTACGACCTAGTTTCTCACACCACATATGTTGTGTGTGTTAATTGTATACACGAGTGGTGGAACCTACAGTTTAAAGTCGACTCCGAACGACAGATTTTTGAGAAACTTTTTCATGGCAATTTTTTTTTTGCCAGAAATCTGCAGAGAGGAAGTCGCCGCAGAAACACTTTTTGTATTTTGTTTTGATGTCTGGCCTGGGGCTCGAACCCTGGCCTTACGTCTAATAAGCCAACACACTACCTACTAGACTACGGCGACTTCAATGAAAATATCCAGTGTTATTACCAGATATTTTAGCTGTAGTTTCCATAATATTAACTCACCCAAGAGGCAAGTATTTTTCTATTTATTATTTATTTTTACTATTGTAGTATATACCAGAGATCAGCAATGACTCGCTTTTTCGCTACTCATGAGTACTCATGAAATTTTGAGTATGAATGAGTCAACAGTATTGAAATCCAACTACTCTGATGCATTCGTACTCAGTACAACATTGATTTATAAGTACAAGTTGCAATGAGTATGAGTACAACGTTGAAATCGAACTCATAACATTCGAACTATGTTTGATTCATACGCCTGCCTACTCATTAAGATTTATAAATTTAGAAAAAATACTTATATTTACGTATGTATAAATGATTTGAGTGATTCGAATCATTCGTAAAAATTTACACTCTTAGTTGTTGTTGCATTTACAAGAAAAGAAGAAGAAAGACACATAATCCAAAAAGACAAAGACAGCAAGCAGAGCAAACACACAACCTTCATGTGAGTATTGTAGTGTTCGTACGCGAATCATACTTATTTTGTGATTCGTGTATACGATGAGTCATGGAGAGTCGAAATCGTTAACATCATGCGTATTGTTAAGTATGAGTACCATGAGTATTTCAAACTTTGAATATGAGTAGTATGAGTATGACATTAAAATAAGTAAGAATGCGTATAAGTATCAGAAATTATAAGTATGATTCGAATACTTTTTTGAATTGAATACTCATTGCTGACCTCTGGTATGTACCCTCAAACTAGCACTGACCTTTAATTGAAACCGCAAAAAGTCTCTTCAAAGTTTCCTTGGCTATCAAAACTATGTCATCTACTGACCATTGGAAGTAAATGTCTATTGGAACCCCATTTTAAGCGCCACAAACTCTAAAAAATAATAGACACTCTACGGAATTCAAGCACCGTCTGCTTTACATGGACTTTGAATAATTTTCAAAGGAAAATTGTAAAGCGTTTACAATAAAAATAAAAAAAATTACTTCCATATGGCCTCTTTAACGGCAAGAATTAATTGAGAAAATATTATCACGTTTATGAGGGATGGATGGATACCATTTTTCTTTTCTCGTAATATTGAAATCATCATCTTTTTTTATTGTGCTGGAGAAAAAATTTTCAATTAAAATCTAAAAATATTCAAAGTTTTATTATAGTTTTTATATGCCAAACGTCTGTCAGTCATTAAAAAATCTCTAGGCTTCCCAATAGAAATTTTCCTTTGCATTGTTACAGGTTCCAGTTTCTTCTTTTTGGAATTGAAATCAGAAATAGAAAATATGGGGGGAAGGCTTGGTAAATGAAAACAGAAACCCTGTCATAAATTGAAAGGAAATGAGTGTATGAGAGGAGTATTATGGGCATTGTACGAAGTAATAATTTCTTTCTCTTGTTATGATGATGCCATTGCTGCTATTGCTACTATTGTTGCTGTTGCTGTTGGTTTTGATGTGTGTGTGTGTGTGTGTGTGTGTCTATAGAAATTTTTGGAATCATTATATTTGAAAAAATACTCTAACTCTACTGCTCTCCCAATCTCTCTTTCTCTCTGTGAGTATGTGTCTCACATGCTTATACCAATACACTCGTGTAGGGAGAGCCAGGCATATAGAAACAAAAGATGTCAATGTCATAGAGACAGGCATTCAAAAAATGTTCAAAGTATGTATGTATGTATGTATGTGTACAAATAAATGTGTATGTATGTATGTGTGTGTGTTATGGAGATATTAAAATCTTTTCTAACATGTAGTTACACTAAAGCGTAGGTGTATGCATATATCTGCTCATTTATGTGCTTAATTGTGCTTATGTATGTATGTATGTACGTACGTATGGATGTGTATGTATGTTTTGGTTGAGAGAAAATATTTGAAATTTTCTAATTAATCAATGGCTAATTAAAATACGGAAAATACTCATTAGACATGGTATTTTATTTCGCATTGTTTTCAATGTGCACCCCCCTATGTGTCTTACTTTGATTTGTTGCTGTCCTTTAGCTGATGATGCTGCTGCTGCTGCTGCTGTTATTGACATTTCAATTGTTACAAAAGAATTTCAAAATATTAGCGGAAATGTCAAAATTAACAAAAACAAAAACAAAAAAGATGAAAACACACACACACGCACTCACATTCACAGAAAAGCTAAAGCATGTTGCAAACAAACATTCTTGACTTTATTGTCATCAAATGTCAATAAGAATTCTTGTCAAATACAATAAAAAAAAGAATATAAACGAACGCAAATATTTTAGTCACCAAAAAAGGAAATCATTTTGAAAATGTGTTTATTATTATGGCAGCTGCTGAATGACACAAAGAAAAAGAAGAAATAAATTCCTTTACAAATATTGACAAGTCTTTTGCGAGGGTTTGCAAGAAGGGACAGGGCATTTATGTACTTCCAAAATAATCACAGCCTACCAGAGTTTTGGATTTCATATTTAAAAGGAAGCTTTAAATTCAATTGTAATGCACGGAATTGTTATTTAAGAGCTTAAGAATGTAAAGTAATTATACGAGACACAGATATTGATATTGTTATCGTATAAAAATACAGTTTCCGGTATACAGTGGTTGCCTTATAATTAGAAACGATGTTTCTGGAACAGACGAATCTGGAGTGACGTATCTAAGTTTAATTTGTCCCAATCTGATGGAAAAACGTATGTAAGACGTCCTCCAAACAAAGCCTTTGATCCCAGGGACACAGTGAAAACTGTAAAACAAATTAACAAACATATGTACATGTTGCCAGATCGGTTCTAATTATAAGGCCACCACTGTATATACACCGGAGCTACGAATTTTTAATTGAATAGCCAAACTGTTCAATTTTCCAACGTATGTTGTTGGGTACATAATTAGTTATTACAACCCTTCAGTCAGGTTTCGGACCTAGATTCTCACATTACTTATGTTGTATGTGTTAATTACATACCTGAGAGGCGAGACCTACAGTTTAAAATCGTTTCCGAACGACAAATTTTTAAAGAAAGCTTTCATCATGATTTACCAGAAATCTGAGACGATCTCCATTCTCACCAAGTGTTCTTTGAGTCTACAGTAGCCTAGCTAGGCTAGCCGTTTACTAGCTACTGGTTATTTCAAGATATTCTGTTGGGAGACTAAAATCGCCTCCTCCTATTATACTATTACGCAACAAAGGTTTAGCTTGCTTCGAATTTATGTGGTTTGGGAAGGCCAAATTACCAATTACGGTCTTACATTAGTTATGAGATTCCCACACCACTTATGTTGTGTATGTTAATTTTTTTTTCGACTCCGAATGACAAATTTTTAGAAAAACTTTTCATGGCAATTTTATTTTTACTCTCAGAGTTATTGCCAGAAATCTGCTGAGCGGCCAGAAATCTGCTGACGTCGATGAAACAATTTTTCATATTTCGTTTTGATGTCTAACCTAGGGTGTGAACCAGAGATCAGCAATGAATGGCTTTTTCGCTACTCATAAAATTTTGAGTATGAGTGAGTCAACAGTATTGAAATCCAACTACTCTGATTCATTCGTACTCAGTACAATATTGTTTTATAAGTACAAGTTGCAATAAGTATGAGTACAACGTTGACATCAAACTCATAACATTCGAACTATGTTTGATTCATACGCCTGCCTACTCATTCAGATTCATAAATTTAGAAAAATACTTATAATATGTACTCATAAATGATTCGAGTGAGTCGAATCATTCATTAAAATTTCACAGTCTGAGTTATTGTTGCTTTTACATAGAAAGAGAAAGACACACAAACAAAAGAGACAAAGACAGCAAGAAGAGCAAACACACAACCTTCCTGTGAGTATTGTAGTATTCGTATGCGAATTATACTTTTTTTTTTGATTACTGTATACGATGAGTCGTGGAGAGTCGAAATCAATAACATCATGCGTATTGTTCAGTATGAGTACCATGAGTATTTCAAACTTTGAGTATGAGTAGTATGAGTATGACATTAAAATAAGCATGAATGCGTATAAAGTATCAGAAATTATAAGTATGATTCGAATCTATTCATCGTTTTGAATACTCATTGCTGACCTCTGGTTTGAACCGTGCCCTCACTACTAATAAGCCAACTAAACTACGGCCGGGTTCATTCAATTTTCTAAAAAGTTTTTTTTACAAAATTTGGCCTCAGGACATGAATGGTGGTTTGAATATTGCCTTCCAAAGCTTTAAAAGTTGCTGGGTTGTCTGTATAAACCGTAGACTTAATACAGCCCCATAAATACATAAAATCAGAGATATTAAACCGTACATACGAGGACGCCTAATAACAAGACAACTTTTGCAAACAATGTTCACAACAAATTGATTCTGCAATTAAGCGCCCAATCCCACAGGTATCTTTCGCAGGAAGGCAAGGGAGATAAGAGCTATTATAGGAGTTCTAATGGGGCCTAGCTACTTAGACCAGTAGAGATGGCTTTAGGTTCAGAACTGTGGTATCACAAGGTTTACAGAACTTGACTTAAATGTATCTCTTTTATTCGTTTGGCTGCTATTTGTCTCTAAAGGTTGTATGAAGATAAAACTGTGGCTATAAGGCCTCAAAATCCCGCCTATATTGAGAAGAAAAGTAAGCTGGAATATGACGTATTCAAACTATAAATAATGCTGTTGAGGTGAAGCTACTATACGAGGAAGACTGAAACACACTGAATACAGTCCGTGTGAGAAAATTACAAAGAAATCTTTGATCACCTATTTGGAATCGCCGTAGTCTAGTAGCTAGTGTGTTGGCTTATTAGACGCAAAGTCAGGGACCCAGGCCAGACATCAAGACGAAATACAAAAAGTATTTTTCGGCGACTTCCTCTCAGCAGATTTCTGGCAAAAACTCTGAGAGTGAAATAAAATTGCCATGAAAAAGTTTCTCAAAAATATGTCGTTCGGCAACGACTTTAAATTTAAGGTCCCGACACTCATGTATAAAATTTAACACACACAACATAAGTGGTGTGAGAAACTAGGACGTTGTACAATGGGTCAATTTAACCTCCGGGTACTGCACTTGTCTTAATTGACAAATACACGTCCTCTAACCTAACCTAACCTTGATCACCTATCGATGGTGATACGCAACAATGGTTAACTCAATAAACCCAACATGAAACTGTTAACTGGCTTGGTTACAGCATATTATGATGTGCGGTTGCTGTCTGTAACCTGAAATAGATCTCAGCAAGATTTCTGCACAATATCTAGTGATAAGAAGGTTTTGCATGACTCTTGTTAGAAGAAGGCCTGTAAAGGCTTCAACTCTTTATCAAGAGTCGATATTCATGGTCTCTTGAGGTTTATTGTGGAATTACGATTGCTGAGCAGGAGGTGCGTTACTAAACTTTTTCGTATCGATTATTACTTTTACACTCGTTGTTTGACACCTTTACTTCCTCTCTTTTTATTTCTTACGTTCCCTCTTCACATACGACTAACACATGAACTTTGGGTGACTTGTATGATCTTTAATGGCCTCAAATCTATTTACGTACGCCTCAAATCTATTCACCTAGCATCTTGTCAACTTGATTACATCAGTAGCAGGCCATTCATTAATTACAGTCACAGAAAAAAAGTCTACATACACCGCTGTATGTAGACTTTTCTTTTTCCGTGATGTTTATCAAATTCAAAAAGGTGTTATAGCGTTGTTTAAGGCTGTTAGAATTAAGAATGTTTGAAGACGAAAACGAATATAAAAAATATAACCCAGAAATTATTAAAAAAATCTATACAGCAGTGTAAGAAGAATTTTTCCTTTGGCTGTATATTGTTTAAAGTATTTAAGGACGGGCTACATTTCGTTTTAATATTATTCACTGTTCCCTTGATTCTAACTTCAGTTTTATCCCATAAGGATCTTACACATGAATCTTAGTATGTGAACGAAGTATTATGATGATGCAGGATATTATTCCGTTATAGGTTCCAATCTCTCTATATATTTCTGTTGATATTTCATACTTTATATCCTACTTCCCCATATTACATTTCCTTGTAATTTTTTTTAATAAATTCTCAATCATCTCCTGCATGTTATTCTGAAGGAAAAATGAACATGAAAATGTTCCTTTTGTTAATGTGTAGATAGTAAGACAAGTATATGCTGCTTTAGTTTTCAAAGCATATTCACATTTCAAACATAAAAATAAATAAAAAAATATTACAGAAATACTTGAAGTCTTTCTCTTTAACAAAGACATGATGATACAGTACAAGGAAGGAACATTTATATTCGAAACAGAAAAACAAGTAGGAGTATAAGTTTACAAGGAAAATATTTTTAATAGGAGAGAACAATATTAAAAAGCATTTTACAACACTGAATATGTCTTAGAAAATATTTGCATATAAGAATTAAATACATCCTGGTATTAAATACATTAAAAGCTTGTAGGAAAATACAATAAAATACCTCCTCCTCTCGCGCTCTAATCTATCCCTCAAAATTTAAAATCAGAAAATAAATAAAAAAAAATATTTTCCTTGCAAAAGCTCTGAAAGTAAATAATTGATGAAAAAAAAATATATTTCAAATCTGTTGGTTGAAGTCGACTTAAGGGAGCACAAACATATACAGTAAAGGAAAAAAGTCTACAAACAGCGGCGATTATATTTTTTTTAATTAAAAAGGTGTTGTAGCACTCTTTAATTCAGTCAGAATTAAAATTGTTTGAAAACAAAAGCGAAACGAATATATATAAAAACATAACCTACAATTTATTAGAAAAACCAAAAAAAAAGAGCAAAAAAATAGCAAAAAAAAATAGCAAAAAAAAATAACAACAAAATAGCAAAAAAAAATCTACATAAACGGTGTATGTACACTTTTTTCTGTGTGTATGTAAATAGTCACTATCAATATAGGTATGCACCGGTCTATGAACACTCCCTTGCCATTACTATTGAAAGCGTTTTAATCTAAGACGTAGAAAAAACTTTTTTTAGAAATTTTGATTTTATTCTACAAAAAAAAAAAGTTTCAAATATTTAACATTTTTTTCCTCCGCTTCCCATTATCCCCTTTCTTTCCTACATCCTATCCTTTATATCCTATTCCCTCTATTATCCTTCTCTCTTTAAGCACGTTGTACAACGGGCCAATTCAGCCTCAGGGTACTCTACTTGTCTTAATTGACAAGTACACGTCCACTAACCTAACCTAACCTAACCTAACATTTTTTTTCATTTTCCAATTAGAATCTGATTTCCATCTGTTTTTCCTCCGTCTCCTTATCCTCCCTTTCCGTTTTTCAACTTCACTATCTCCTTTACTATTCTCTCTCTGAATCCTCTAGGGCGTATTACAATGAGTCATTTTGACCTCTGGATATTTTACTTGTCCCAAAGGCAAATACACATCGTTAAACCTAACCTAACCTCGAACCTGATTTATAAGCATATTTTTTTAAAAATTTAAAAAATTGTTTGCAAGACATTACAAGTTTATTTATTTAAAAAAAAATTATTTTTTTAATTTAAAAAAAATTCTTTTTTTTTTTCAATTTAAAAAATTCTTTTCTTTTTTCAAACAAATTTCTGAGTCATAGAAAACGTTGTTCACGTCTTCATCATTCAACGCAGGCAATAAATACGCATTGTTTTGAAAAAGAAAACAAAAAGACACAAAAAAACCAACAGCAACAGTTTAACATCATTATTACGATCTTACAACATGATTATGCTAGAGAAATCCGTTACAATAATTATTATAAATGAAGATGCGTAATACAACAACAGAAATCAATAAGCCCACAGAGTACATACATATATGTATGCAAATGGCGATAGTAAAAGACACAGGGAGAGAGTTTATGAATGAGAGAGATATTAAAAGCAGAAATTATTTAAAAATAAAGAGTCTAACAAAAGCATGCATAATCATTTCTACAGAAGACGATGGAAAAATAATCTGATTGTTGTTGTTGATCATAAAAAAATTCACATGGTTTAACCTTTTCTACTCCAAGCCTTTTTTTCTTTTTATTCTTTATACACAATCAATGTCGAGTGACACTCGAGTGTGGAAAGGGTTAAGTGCACAGTTATTAAGAATGTTAAAGCGTTAAAGTTTTGTTATTACAGAAGAACCCATTTTTTAAAATTTTGATTTGATTCTACAAAAAAAAAACGTTTCAAATATTTAAAAAAAAAATTTCTAATTAGAACCTGATTTATAAGGATATTTTTAAAATATTCAAACTTGAAATGTACAAATTTATTTACGTTTTTATTTATAAATTAAAAAACTAATAATTTTTTCAAAATATTTTAAAAAAAATATTTTAAATAATTTTGTTTTTTTTTTCAAACAAATTCCTGTGACGTAGAAAACGTAGTTGTTAAGCAAAATACTCATCCATATTCAGCGCAGGCAATAGACAATGTTTTGCAAAAGAAAACAAATAAAAAAATCACAGCAACAGTTTAACATCATTATTACGATCTTACAACATGATTATGAAAAAGAAACCCGTTACGATAATTATTATTAATGAAGATGCGTAATACAACAACATAGATCAATAAGTGTACAGAGTACATACATATATGTATGCAAATGGCGATAGTAAGAGACACAGGGAGAGAGTTTATGAATGAGAGAGATATTAAAAGCAAAAATAGAGTCTAACAAAAGCATGCATAATCATGTCTACAGAAGACAGTGGAAAAATAATCTGATTGTTGTTGTTGATCATAAAAAAAATTCACATGGTTTACCCTTTCCACTCCAAGACTTTTTTTTATTCTTTACACACAATCAATGTCGAGTGTGGAAAGGGTTAAGTGCACATTTATTAAGAATGTTAAAGCGTTTAAGTTTTGTTATTGTAGAAAAAACCCATTTTTTTAAATTTTGATTTGATTATACAAAAAAAAACGTTACAAATATTTAAAAAAGGATATTTTTAAAAACTTCAAACTTGAAATGTACAAATTTATTTACGTTTTTATTTATAAATTAAAAAACAAATTATTTTTTCAAAATATTGAAATAAATATTTTAAATAATTTTTTTTTTTCAAACAAATTCCTGTCATCATAGCAAAACGTTGTTGTTAAGCAAAATTACGCATCCTCATCATTCAGCGCAAACAATAAATTGGCATTGCTTGGAAAAAGAAAACAAAAAGACACAAAAAAACCATAGAAACACTTTAACATCATTATTACGATCTTACATGATTATGAAAAAGAAACCAGTTACGATAATTATTATTAATGAAGATGCGTAATACAACAACAGAGATTAACAGGATCACAAAGTACATACTTATATGCAATTGGCAATAGTGAGAGACACAGGGAGAGTTTATGAATGAGAGAGATATTAAAAGCAAAAATAGAGTCTAACAAAAGCATGCATAATCATGTCTACAGAAGACGGTGGAAAAATAATTTGATTGTTGTTGTTGATCATAAAAAAAATTCACATAGTTTAAAATTTTTTTCTAATTAGAATCTGATTTATAAGCATATTTTTAAAAACTTCAAACTTGCATTTATTTATTTACGTTTTTATTTATAAATTAAAAAATATATTTTTTTCAAAATACATATTAAAAAACATTTTTTTTTTTTTCAAACAAATTCCTGTGACGTAGAAAACGTAGTTGTTAAGCAAAATACGCATCCACATTCAGTTTAACATCATTATTATGATCTTAAAACATGATTATACTAGAGAAACCCGTTACGAAACGATAATTATTATTAAAGACGATAATACAACAACAGAAATCAAAAGCCTAAAGATCACATACATACAGTGCTGAACAATTCAACTGAAACTTTTCATAAAATTTACTTTTTCATTGTTAGAAGTCGAAAACCAAAAACAATTTCTAAAGACCTTAAAATTTTTTTTTAGGAATTTTATTTTACACATCCTGTTTGATGTATTAAGAAACAAAAAAATTATATAAAAATAATATTCTTCTAAAATTATAAAGAAAAGTAAAAGTATTCAATTTTGAGGTATTGACAAAACAATGGAAACTTTCTTTATAATTTTAGAACAATGTTATTTTTAAATAATTTTTTTTGTTTCTTAATACATCAAACAGAATGTTTAAAATAAAACTCCTAAATAACTGTTAAATTTCTTCAGAAATTGTTTTTGTTTTTCGTATTCTAACAATGAAAAAGTAAATTTTATGAAAAATTTCAATTGAATTGTCCAACACTGTATGTATGATATCTTTGGGCTTTTGATTTCTGCTGTTGTATTATTAAACATGAATAATCATGTTTAATCTGATTATTGTTTTTGATTCTAAAAAAAATTCATATAATTTGCGTAACATAACGGCGTTAAAATTTTGTTATTACCTGTTTTCTTATGTATTATTCGTTCGCCTCTGCTTCTTTTGTTTCTGTTTTGATGAAAAAGATGAAAAATTTTGGAACAGTCCAGAGTGTGATGATATCGTTTAGCAAACATTTTTCATACACTTTTATCATATACAAACACACGCACAACTACCCTCCCTCCTGCATTTAGCACTTCTCGTATTATTTTATTTTTTTTAATAAATATTTAAAATAATTTTATTTTTTTTAATAAATATTTAAAATAATTTAATTTTTTTAACTTATTATTTTATTTTTTATTTTTAAATAAATATTGCAAATAATTTACTTTTTTTAACCCACTTTTGCACATACCCTATACACTACATACACTTCACACTTTACACTTTTTTTTTAAATTTATTTATTTCATTTAAACGATTTAAAATTATTTCGCGATAGCTAATTATTTTAGAAGTCACTCTTCACACTCTGGATGCCAGTTAAACTCTGAGTAAGCGGTTAGCTAAGAATAATCAAACAAAGTAAACTTCAGTACTGCCATTTTCTGCTTTGTCTCGTAAGTACTCATATAATACAAAAGGACTTATTAATTTAAAAGTACGTCAACAATTTACATATATAACTGACCTATTGCTTCTCCACAACATTAAAAAAGTACGACAATTGCTGATCATCTTAATATCAAGAAAAAAGAGTATTAAGTACTCTCTCACTCTTCCACACAAAATATTTTAATTACTTATGTTCGTAAATTTAGGAAATCGGTAACACTGTTTACACACTTAATAGGCATTGCAATTTGAAAAGAAAAGAGAGCCGTGAGTGATTGATAAAAAATAAACAACAACAATACAATTATATTTATGTACACACGTCATCGTCATTAAAAGAGTATGTGATGTTGGTGAAATAAAACAAATTCTAATTTTAAGAAAACCAACAACAACAACATCATTACGCAAAATTGTTTGCATTAAAAGAGCATGAGAGAAGTTGGTGAACTTGAACTTGAGTGTCTCTCCAATTTTAAGAAAAGCATCAACAACAACAACAGCAATGCCTAAAATTTTTGGTGTTATACGTTATTATTGTACATAGTAACTGTTAATTAGTAAAAATATTTTTATTTACTTACATGTTTATGCAGTTTTAAGTGACCACAAAATGTACCACAGAGATGGGAATTGTTTTTTAAGAAATAAATTTATTGCGCGTTATACATTATATTTTGAAGAAATGTGAAATGATATATTTTAATTTATATATAATACTCTATGTATTGTTATAAAAAATTAAAATTATAATATAATTCCTTTTGTATTTTAAGAATAAAAGTAAATAAGTGGTAGAAATTTTTGTAGGCTTTTAAAAAGGAGTTTTTGAAGACCTATTCTGCCTGTTAAGGTAGTAAACATTTTTGTAGGCTTTCTAAAGGATTTATTGGAGAAATACTCTGTCTGTTAAGTCCAAATTTCCAATTTTTATGAAAAGCATCGATAAGGAGGGGGGTTAAGGAACTATGCACTTATTTCTTTTTTATTTTTATTTTGTTTTGTATCTGTATGTATATATATATATATGTAAATATTTGATTTCTTCATATTTTTTCTCTCAGTCGGTGGAAAAATTTGTTAAAAATGTATAAATAATGACTTTCACATGGCCTAAGTTCTTTAAAAACATTCAAAAATTAAGCATCGTATCACTATTAACATCCTTGGCCCTAGTTTATTAAAAAACCAACAGTGTACTCTCTTTAAATTAACTTTTTAACTCTCTTTCTCTATATTCCCAATCCTTCATTATGTTGTTTTTTTACTATTTTTACTTTTAACTTTTTGTTATCGTTTACGATATTGGCACTTGATATTGTTTTTGTTTTTGTTTTGTATTGTATTTCTCTTTTGCTTAGAGAGCCAGAGCCAGAGGCTCTCTGTGCTACGGCGACTACATAACTATGTACCTTTACCTTTAAATAACGAAGTATGTTTCACAGATTAATCGAGTAATCGAGTAAGCCATAGAGGAATTTCTTTGACTATAGCTCGTAGTGTGAAATGTAAACCTCTATACTGTCTTACTTAATTAATTTAGTCATTACAACCTAGCTTTTGCGCACCACTTAATCGGTGTGTGTTAATTTTACACATGTGTGGTGGAACAAACAAATTTTTAGAGAAACTTTTCATGATTTTTTGCCTGAAATCTGAGGCGATCTCCATTCTCATAAATTGTTAGGTTAGTTTAGAGGACGTGTACTTGTCAATTAAGACAAGTACAGTATCAGGAGGTCGAATTGACCCATTATACAACGTCCTAGTGTGTGTTAATTTGTTGTGTTGTTGTGTGTTAATTTTATACATGAGTGGTGGGACCTACAGTTTAAAGTCGACTCGGAACGACAGATTTTTGAGGAACTTTTTCATGAAAATTTTATTAACTCACAGAGTTTTTGTCAGAAATCTGCTGAGATGAAGTCGCCGAAGTGAAATACTTTTTTATTTTGTCTTGATGTCTTGCCTGGGGCTCGAACCCTGGTTTTACGTCTAATTAGCCAACACGCTACCTACTAGACTACGGCGACTCCATGTTCCTTTTTCAACATTTTAAGATCTTCTATTGAGGGACTGAAATATCAATTCAAACAAAAGTTTTGTTTGTCTCGAATTTATGTAGTTTAATTACTCCCGTCTTACTCGTCCCCTTTCATTAGGTATACCCTTGCAAACATTTCTTTGTAAGTCATAGAATGATGTCCTCCTTGTAACTCCTGTATCTGCTCATGTCGCGTATACCTACATGACTTGAAAACCGGTAAAGAGAAATCTTGTGCCATAAAAGGCACGTATATAAGTTACGAGATTCTCACACCACTTATGTTTAAAGACGACTCCGAATGACAAATTTTTAGAGAAACTTTTCAGGGCAATTTTATTTAACTCTCAGAGTTTTTCAAAGACATCTGCTGAGATAGGAAGTCGCTGAAGACATATTTCGATTTGTTCGAGATGTCTGACCTGGGGTTTGAATCGTGGCCTCACGCCGAATAAGCCAACACGGTGCCTACTAGACTACGGTGACTTAGATCTCCTATAATTTCATACAGTGTTCTCTACAATGCAACCTTTTGAACCTAATAAGCCAATACAGTACCTACTAGACTACTGCGACTTCAATCTGCTCTGTTTTCAGACAGTGTTCTCTACAATGCAACCTCTTGAAACTAATTGATGATGGCATTAAGCCCAGGGGCTTCCACGATGTCTGATACGAGAGTTGAAACTAATTTGAAGAGAAGTGATCTCCAGCTGTACTAGATAAGAAGTATTGTTAGCTTTTCACATTAGTAACTAAGGTATAGCAGCACAGTATTAAAATACAAAGGAAGACTTGCAACAGGCTTGATATACAGGATTATTGTTTTGAAAATTCTCAAGTATTCTTACAATTCTTTTTTTATTACTTGATGGCCAGTATCCCCATCAATATTATTAAATTTCAAATAAAAATGTTCATTCATTTTTAAATCTTTTTTAAAATCCTTTCAATAAATCTGCATCCTTTATATACGAGTATTTCAAAATATTTTTTTTTTTAATTGTTAATATTCAGTTTTCCTTACCTTGATAGAGAGAGAGAGAGAGAGTGAGTCTAGTTCTTAATATGTATTCTTTTGACGAAAAAATATTATTTTAAAACATATTTCTTACAATCTAGAGTTTCTTTGTTACCCCAAAAAATATATAAGAAAAATAACAACAACAACAACAACTAAAAATCCATTGAACATAAAAATTAATTAAAACATGTCCAATACACAACAGGATTTAAAATTAAATGCCAGAAAACAAAGAATATCACGAACCATAAACATACAAGGCCACCCCAAACAACGTATCATACCATACAGGCAGGCATGGCTTTTTGGAAACTGCTTTCATAGAGAGACAGAGAGTGAGGGAGTGAGTGAGGAGGAGAGGTAAGGTGAGAGCCAAAGAATATTACTTTCTCTAAAGAAAGTTTCTTGAAAAATTATAAAACGAAACAGAGAGAGAGAGATGATCTATTTATTCTTATCGTACAAAATTCTTTTCTATTGAACACATACAGAGAAGAAAACAAACAAAATTTTTGATTTTCTATTCTTTTTTTTTGTTTTCTTTTTTTCTGTTGAAGTAGAAAAGAAAGAAAAAATATTAAATGAACAATAAAAGTGTTTAAAAAGTTTCATAAGACAACCAAAACTTATACTCAAGCATAGTGGCACAATACTGCAGAGTGTAAGTAAAGGGTCCGCCAAATAACTTTTTTTTTTTGAAAATGCTTTAAGAAAAAAGAAACTTCTGAATATTTTCTCAAATTTCTTTTTTTATTTGAAAGTACAACCCATCCGTTTCCGTAATGGAAAATAATTTCATTCAAATGGCTGCATCGGCTGGCCATGCAGTAGCCTACACGATCGGTCCAATGTTTAAGCACATTATCGATTGTGTGCAGCTGTATTTCACCAATGGCTTCACGAATATTGTCCTTTAAAGCGTCAATTGTCTCTGGCTTGTCGGCGTAACATTTATCTTTGACGGCACCCCACAAATAATAGTCCAACATTGTCAAATCACAGCTTCGAGGTGGCCAAACGACATCAGCTCTGCGGCTGATAATGCGATCTTCAAAAACAGGGCTCAAAAGATCGAGTATAGCTTCAGCTGTGTCGCACGTAGCGCCGTCCTGTTGAAACCAAATGTTGCCAATATCCTCTTCTTCACTTTTTGTGAACAAAAATTCGTTCAACATGGCCCGATAACGATCGCCATTGATAGTAATGGCCACTCCTTGCTCATTTTCGAAGAAAAATGGCCCAATTATGCCTCTGGACCAAAATCCGCACCAAACAGTGACTCGTTTCGGGTGCGTCGGCTTTTCAATATATGCGTGCGGGTTTTCTGTGCCCCAAATGCGACAATTTTGCTTGTTTACATACCCGCCAAGATCAAAATGAGCTTCATCTGAAAAGATGATTTTTTTTGCCAAAATCGGCATCTTCTGGTGTAGGCATGGCCAGCCGAGGCAGCCATTTGAATGAAATTATTTTCCATTATTAACCGGAAGGATTGTACTTTCGAATAAAAACAGAAATTTGAGAAAATATTCAGAGGTTTTTTTTAAAGCATTTTCAAAAAAAAAAGTTATTTGGCGGACCCTTCATATGTCAGGATATAGAAAACTAATACAAGGAGGACATGCTGACATACTCTCTTCCAGGGAAACACAATCATGGATTTATTGAAGGAAATTCGACCAATGTAATATGATATTAAAGACTCAATAGGAAAAATTTTAGCGGGTTTTAACGACCACTGACATAGCCTTGCATGAAGTCGCCCTAGTCTAGCAGACAGTGTGTTATCTCCAGCTCAGACAAGTGGAACAAAAAAAAATTGAAAAAATTTTTCGTTGGTGACTTCCTTTCAGCAGTCTTGTGGCAAAAACTCTGAGCGTAGTAGTGATGGGAGAGTGAGGTTCAAAATCGGTCATAATCATATCATAAATCATAAATAACATTAAACCATACGAACTGGGTGGTGTAAGAAGATCCTACAACTGAAGGGTTATAAAGGGAAATTAAGTAATGCCATAATGAAGGTTAGGTTAGGTTAGGTCGTAGTGGTAGCTTTGATCATGTCGCAAAGCTCACTTGAGCGCGCATAGCGGCCCGTTGTGATGCCACGGGTGAACGCAGTCCCTGTGCTGACCAAGTTCCACCAAAATCAGGGTAGAGGAAGAAGTTGGTCAGCACAAGGGCTGCTCATCAGAAGCACGACTACCCTACACACTGGAAAACCAGCCAGAAAGTTCAATGAACGAAGCTATATCCTTGGTGTCAATAGATGATAGCTCCGTCAAGCTGACAAGAAATGGAGAGCCAAACAACCTATATCATCTGCACCTAGCAAGTGACGGACACTGACAGAAGAAGTGGATCACAGTCTTGTCTTTCTCAGCGGATCTGCACCCGCGGCAGAAGTCTTTGAAAGGGAGCCGCATCCTTTCCGCGTGTCTGCCCATAACGCAATGGCCCGTAAGCATGGCCACTGTGGTCGAGATGATGTTACGACCAAGTCCAAGCAACTGGTTCGTACGCCTACTATTCATCAATGGCCAGGTGAGTCTAGCTATGGAGCAGGAGTCCTCATTGACACAGGATAGGTTGGCGTCTCGAAAGAATTTCTGCACAATAGCCAACTTGAACGAGGCAAGTGGCATGCCTAACTCAATCGAAGACGAAAATGAAGTCTAGTAGGTAGTGTGTTGGCTTATTAGACCTGAGGCCCCGGTACAAATCCCAGGTCAGCCATTTTCAACTGAACGAAATATGAAAAAATATTTCTTCGGCGACTTCCTCTCAGCAGATTTCTGGCAAAAACTCTGAGAGTAAATAAAAAATTGCCATGAAAAAATTGCCTCACAAATCTGTCGTTCGGAATCGACTTTAAACTGCGGGACCCGCCACTCATGTATAAAATTAACACACACACACTATCAGTGGTGTGAGAAGCTAGGTTGTAATCCTGACTAAAGGGTTGTAATGGCCACGAACCCCAAAAATTTCTGGAACTCTTTTCATTTATTGTTCCTTAAACATTTTGCCCACAATTTCCTATCGGCCTGCTTAATTTATTTTGTATTTTCTATCAAAAATCTTTTGTTTTTTTGTGGGGGTCCTCTCAAATTATGATTTCAAGGAAGTCTATAAAATGATTTCCAAAAAATATCCCAGACAACAACTTCTATCGACTATTTTTTGGGATTTAAACGAGTAAACAAACAAAATGATTTTCAACTCATTTTATGTAAAATTGCAACAACAAGTTATTGTACACCATTTCCAAAGGGAAATTAAAATACAGCCACATAGCTGCTTATGGAGGAAGAATAGTTCCATATTACGACTTCTCCAGTGGATGCAATATCCAGTAATAACAGAAAACGAGGAAGCAAAACGATACTTCTCGACATAGCTTACATGACCTAACGTCTGCGGTAGGTTGTTTAGCCTGACTGGGACTCAGCAATAAGAGAGGAAGCAAAATGATCCTTCTCTCGATAGCTTTCATGACCTAACGTCTGTATTTAGCGGCATGTTGTTTAGCTTGACTGGGACTAGGATTATAGAAAAATCTCTTCATTTTTATATTACAGCTCGATAAGTACAAATCCTTTGCGCACTTCGCAATACGCTTTGTTGTAACTTTATTAAGTCATTTCCATTATATTTTCCGTCACATAAAGATTCAAGAGTACTGTCACCATATGATCTGTTCTAGAGTCCTGAATCCATCATATGTAATCCCCATAATATCGCTACGAATCCAAAGGCCTTGACAAACTTCAAGTTATTGTTCGGCACTAGTAACTTAATGCCTTAAACTTCATACATAACCAAGTGTTTCCATCAGACATGTATTATTGCAGCTCAGGTGCCAAATATGTGTTCTATTGATTCCTTCTTCTCATCACAAAACACACACAATGGGCTTGACGTGTTGCCCATTCTAGACAAGTATTCTCTCAGTTTATTCAACAACTACTGGATAGTCTGCTGCATGATACAAAGCCCTTCCCATTGTAGTTACCCAACAAAAATGAAGATTTTCTCCCATGTATTCGGCTTGAAAAGAGTCTCCCCCTTTCTCTGTCTTTCCGAACATCACTTCATATTGCACGGAAAGTTTCTGGTCCTATCAAGGGCGGTGGAAGTCCTCTTACTCTCAAGCTTATCTACCTTTTTATTGGCATAAATTCCCACTTAACCCAGCAATCAATAGAGTGTTACCCTGCTTCCTTTGCAAAGTTGATTCTCGACTTCACGTCGTCACAAAGACCAAAGAAAAGAATTGTTTTCGGTTAACAAATGGTTACGACAACAAAACAGGACCCCATGCGACATGGTATACGATATTATGAGCATATAGAGAGGCAAGTTTGGTGTGCAATTAATTCCATGTATGGCCGCCAAGATCATGCGCTTCTTAACCTAAGAATATGTGCTCAGTGTCGTGTACAGGAGCCAATCATTACTCCTCGAAACGAAAACCAAGTCTCACGGTAAAAGAGGCATACTTCTAACAAATCCTGGACTATGAAACAGAATCTTACTTTGCATAGCCAAAATTCAATACGAAATGCGCAAATCAACCACGTAAATTGCATTGTAAGGATATTTTTGATATTTCTCTCTCGTACGACAAAACTAACACTCTACAAGACACTCATCCTGCCCGTGCATCCTTATGACGCAGAGGCATGGACCCTATTAAGAACTGATGCAGCGGCCTTGAGAGTGTTCGAGAGAAAAGTCCTACGTAAGATCTTCGGTCCAGTGCGAGTTGGCGATGATTTCCGTATCTGATCCAACAGTGAGCTGTATGAGCTCCTCAACGACATACATAGACGTTGTGCAGCTTATTAACATCCAGAGGCTGCGCTGACACAGACATGTCGTTCGAATGTAGGATGATGTTCCGGCGAGGCGGGTATTTGATGCGGGGATCTGCGGAAGTCGGCGAAGAGGACGACCATGTATCCGTTGGAAGTACCAAATCGAGGAAGCCCTGTCATCGATTGGTGTGACCAACTGGCGTAGGCGCGCAAGAAGCAGAGGCGCCTGGAAGGATGTGTTGCGGCAGGCCGAAATCCGTTAATCGGGTTGTTAATGGCCAATTAAGTAAGTAGGATACCTATTCCCATGGGTCATTTTGTAATGGATTGGCATGTGGAAGTCGCCGTAGTCTAGTAGGTAGTGTGTGGCTGATTAGACGAAAAGCCAGGGTTCGAACTCCAGGCCAGACACCAAAATAAAATACAAAAAGTATTTCTTAGGCGACTTCCTCTCAGCAGATTTCTGCCAAAAAAAACTCTGAGAGTAAAATAAAATTGCCATGAAAAGTTTCTCAAAAATCTGTCGTTCGGAGTAAACTTTAAACTGTAGGTCCCACTACTCATGTATAAAATTAACACAAACAACATAAGTGGTGTGAGAAACTAGCTTGTAATTCTGACTGAAGGGGTGTAATGGCCAATTATGTATGTATGTATGGAATGTGGAATGACTTCGTTTACTTGCAAATGACTTCAGAAGTGTTGTAGATCGGTAGAATAAGGTTGAGGACTTGTCTCATTTAGCTCGCCGTTTATCATTGCTTAACAAAACTGTTGTTACGAGATATCAGTTCTTTAGACCGAATAGAGGTAGATAATCCAGATGACCAAAGTCATTACTGCCACTTCTTCTTTTTCAGAGAGATTGCCTTCTATTTCAAATGGAAAAGAATTTTTAATTTCTTCCAGACTTTCCTGTATTATTCAAATTAAACCTTAACGTGTTGAATGCTTTGAAATGGTCCCCAAATTTGTTCAACTATTCCCCATGGGAAATTGTGTACTTGAATCAGTTGGCTCTTGTTGTTTAGTCGAAAACAAGTATTAACTCTACTTTACATACAATAAATGAAAATTTCAAAAAAAAAATTCCAATATGCAAACAATTCACACAAAATCCTACGGTTAGAAACAAACAGCAACCCCCCAATCTGGCCCAAACGCAAACAGAGAAAGGAAAAGAAAAGAAAAAACAGTTTTTAGAGCAACAGCAAGACAAGGTGGAAGAGAGAAGTTGCCTCTAGTAAATGTAAGTAAAAATGGTGATGTTCGACAATAATAATGATGACTACAATGATGAGCAGCATGCATGCAGTGTGCAGCATGTTATGTGTAATTTACACACGTTTATACATCAACATGTTGCAGGAGCAGGAGTTGGAGTTGGTATACTCTGTTATAATCCTGTAAAAATGCCTTCAAGGCTTAAAACAAAATCTATGCATAAAACTTTACGTAGAATAACAACAAAAACAAGGCAAAAAAGCCCGAAAAACAACAAGAATAGTCAGAAGCATCATCAACATCATCTTGCCAATACAACGAAATTAGATGGACTCATGTGCCAAACCATGTGAACAGGCCACACACATACATACATGGGAAAACGTTGCTGGAACATGAGCCCATTACTCGTACTCATGTTCGGCTTAAAAACGAAAAAAAATGAAGAAGAAAAAAGTTTTTGCAAATCAAACATTCGACAATTTATCGGTGAGCAAACAAGCATTTTAACAAGAACACGAACAACAACAACTACATGTAGACAACACAGTGTGCCAGTCATACAGTCAGTCACTGTTATACCGAGTCTATCATCATTGTTTTAAAAACTTCTTTCACAGTGTGTTTAAAAAGAGTTTTATTTACTACACTCCACTACACTCCACACTCCACAACACAAGCACAGCAAGAGCCATGACTGTGTGTGTACACAAGACCTTGTAAGATAACGTTTGCATGTATATGTGTGAGCTGTGTGCAGCTATATGTAGTTGGTTTATGCCTCAGTTTATAATGATTTTTGTTGGAATATGAATATTTAGTTCCTGTGTGTCTCTCTCTCTCTTTCTTTTTTTTTTTTGCCAGGCAGCAACAAAACCGAAAGGGAGAGGAATTTGGTTATGTGATGGCAAATTCTGTTTTTATGTGTTACTCCTACCACCCTCCCACCCTCCCACCGGTTTTGTTTTTAATTTTGACTGTAACTTGAGCAATCAATGTTGTTGTCAAAAAATTTTTTGTATTTTTGATGAATTTCATGCAATATTCGCAGTCTTACATTATTGTAGTAGTTGTTGTTGTTGTTGTTATCGTTATTCCTGTGTAATAGTGGTGGTAGTATATTATAGGCTTGATTATTGAACGCTCATGCACGCAGCAGTTTTTGGCCAGCAAAATGTAAATGGGACCGAATAGTAACGAAAATTTTCAACACCTGCACGTTACATTTCTGTAGTGGAAGGAAAATGTGCATTTGTTACACATCGTTGTCTTCGTTTGACCATGTAAATCTTCAATTTGATGGCATGTATCTCATAGAAATGTTTGAACACATGCCTTTCCTTTGTTTGACCATGTAAACCTTCAATTTGATGGTATGTATCTCATAGGAAAGGTCTGGACGTAGTATCGAATACACGTTCATTGATCGTCTCCACAAAGACGAGATTTGAAACACTCCCTTTCCTCCGTTTGACCATCTAAATCTTCTATTTGATGGTACGCATATCGTAGGAAATGTGTAGATGTACTACTGAACACATGTTCATTGATCGTCACTGATAAGAAGAGATTTGAATGCAACCTTTACTTCGTTTGACCATGTAAACGGTCAATTTGATGGTCTGGATATACTACTGAGAACATGTTCATTGATCGTCACCATTAAGACGAGATTTGAAACACAGCCTTTCCTTTGTTTGACCATGTAAACCTTCAATTTGATAGTATCTGCCTCATAGGAGTGGTCTGGATGTACTTTTGAGCACATGTGCGTTGATCGTCACCAGTAGGACAAGATTTAAAACTCACGCATTCGTTGGTTTGACCATGTTAACGTTCAATTTGATGGTATCTGCCTCATAGGAGAGGTCTGGATGTACTTTTGAGCACGTGTGCACTGATCGTCACCATTAAGACAAGATTTGAAACACACGCGTTCGTTGGTTTGACCATGGAAACCTTCAATTTGATAGTCTGAACGTGCTACTGACCTCTTGTTCGTTGATCGTCACCATTAAGACGAGATTTGAAACACAGCCTTTCCTTCGTTTGACCACCTTAACGCTCAATTTGACGGTATGTAAGTCATAGCAAAGGTCTGGATGTACTACTGAGCACATGTTCGTTAATCGTCACAATTAAGACGAAATCAAAGCCTACAAACCCCATAAATACATTGTATTGGATTTGACCAAGTTTTGTGGCAGGGCATAAGACTTTCAACACGGTTTGAAGCACAAAAAGAATAGTAAACATGTTTTCCTATTTTTTTACAGTCTTAGATAAGATTCTCAAGATCCTTTTGACCACACCACACGTACCTGTAGTCTAGTAAGTAGTGTGTTGGCTTCTGGAAACAAATAAAATTGCTACGAAAAAGTTCTTAAGAATCTGTCGTTCGGAGTCGATATTAAACTGTAGGTTTCGCCACATAAAAAGCACACAACATGGATGGTGTGGGAAGTTAGGTTGTAATCCTGACTAAAAGGTTGTAATGACCAACGGCTTTACTGAATATCCAAAATAATGGGTGTCTCCCTAAAGAAAACAACCCATAGTCTTGACCAGTAGCCTGTAATAAAATACTAAATATTCGTAGCTTTGACCGGTAAAAGTTCACAGTTGGTCCCTTTACGTTTAAATTGGCATTCTTTTCGGGCAAAATTTTTCATTTGCACTACTTTCACATGATATTTGAATTGTGGCCCCTCACCGCCCATAACCTCCTTTTTTGGTGAATTTCTGTGAGTTATGTTTTTATCATACACACGAGCATACATGCATGCATGCATGCATACATACATGCATATTCGATAGATGAGTGATTATTGTCTACTTTGAAATGGACATGAGGCACAGAAAAGAAAGAACGAGCGAAAGAGAGAAAAGAAAAATAAAAAATCAAATGAAATCCAAAAACTAACAAAACAGACACTCATAAACTCACTTATACATACACACATTCATACATACATATACACATAAACAACTCTCTGTCATGGTATTATTATTGTTTATTAAGTGTGGGCTTATGAATCCTACTAAAACACTGCACAAGAGAGAGAGAGAGAGAGAGAGAGAGAGAGAGAGTGTTAGTAGGCTTAAATGTAAGCACAGAGAAGTGTGCACATGTATTTAAGTGTAGATAACATTCATGCTCGCCAAAAAGGAAATATAATCACAATAATAACAACAACAATTATAACCTTAAGGCCATCTCTCTCTCTTCTGTATCTGTATTGTATTGTATAAACAAAATATGCTCTTATAAACACATACACTAAGGCCGGGTTCACCCACAAGTTTCTGAAACATTTTTGGTTCGGAGAAATTTCTTGTTTACTGAGAGTTTTCTGCAGCATGATTCACCCATTTCAGAAACTTTGTTCGTAAAAACAGTGCTGCCATATTTAATTGAAAAAGAAATAAATGCATATTTGCAAGAAAGTTAATTATATTTGTGTCAAAATAAAGAAATAAAAAATTAATATTTTTAACAAAAAATAAACAGTATTTGTGGTGAATTATTTGGTAAGAATAAAAACATCGTGTTCTGCGATGGGTATAAATCATTTGCTACTTCTGTTCGCCATTGAAGTGACCAAAGTAAAGTGACTTGCAAAATATATTTATGAAAAACGAAAATCAAAGATTTGAAACAAAGAGAAGCTTTGGCTTATTTGGCTTTGGGTATTTTCACTCACTAGTTTCCGAAATGCGTTTAAATGACGTAGATTCATTTATAAATTTTCATCGCATGGACCCTGGGACTTTCGATGAACTTCTGCAAATATTGGTGTATTGTACAAATTTCATATGGTGTGGCAACCTTTTCTAAAATGGTTCGGACCAAATTTAAAATTAATTTAATTCACACTGAGAGTTGTTCGCACAAAATAATTTCTCTCGCTCTCTGAGAGAAACGTCAAACTCCATATAAAAAAAATTTTGTGCGAACCAAAAATGTTTCAGAAACCTGTGGGTGAACCAGGCCTAAGGCAAACATGTATACACAGACACACAAGCAAGTAAAATACTTACTTTAATTTCCACACATACATACATACGTACGTACATATACAGTTGCATAGCAAATGGTTGTTTATTTAAATGCTATACGTATACCTACGTATACATATACGAACATTTTTATTAAGCAATGGAGTCATGTGGATGTGTGTGTGTAAGTTGTTATTAAAGGAACTTTGATGAGTCTGTTGATATTTGATTGCAAAGTTTTTAGGCTGCTTTAAATGAAAATCCCTTCAAATGTTATGAAAGCGTGGCTATTTCTCTTGCTGTTGCTGGAAATTTTGTTATTGTTAGCCGTTGTATGTTAGTTTTGAAGGCAAATAATGCAGTTAAATGCAGGATATTAAATTCATTTCATTGCAATTAATGGAAACTAAAAGATTATCTGCGTGTTAAAAACATCAAATTAGAAAGATGAAGTCCCTATACAGCTTCAATTTTGTTTCAGTTCAATTAAGCTGCTTGCTTAAGCATAGAATCCAACATTTTTTAGTGATGCAGCGAGCCCAACTTGACTGTATTAGTTCACAAGCAGAAATTCAAAAAATTCCCAACAGATCAGCTGCATCGTAATAACATGCAAACGAAGATACCAAATCAGCAGTAACGCGTAAAATCAAATACCCGTATGCGATCGTCAAAGCCGGTCTATCCCAACTTCTATGCAAAGTCAATATAAAATGTGTCACCCTCTTATTTAGAAATGTACAGTATGGCTGCCTTCCAAAATGTATCAATACAAAGTTTGTATGCAGTTCTACTACTGTATATAAACAATGTAGATATGTAAAGTAACCAAACAATGCATCAACTATAAATCCGATGCCTGATTGCTTTTTGACTGCGTTAAAAATACCCATTGACGACATTTTGAAATAGAATACATTGTATATATTTTGTACAGCGACATTATGAAACACGATAAATAGTTCAAATACAAAGCAAGTAACATTTTGGAAGGCAGCCTATACCCTATACAGGCTGGCTACAGGCAGTAGTCTACAGTTCCTGGGAATATATTCTCGTTCTGCCAGTAAGTCGATGTGACTATATGATCAGCTCGTGAATATGACAGTACTCCCCAGTCTAAAAGCTGAAATTCTGGTCCAGTAGCATTCCATTCTTGACAATAGGCATTCTATACAGGATCATCCAACAATACTTCAATAGAACTTCGTTGAAATATCCGCCATGGCTTTTCTAATGCAATGTATGTCTAACTTTTCAAGACCCTGAAGTATAAATCAGGATGAATTGAACCAATCGCATTGGTACAGTCGCCGTTAAAGCTCGCTAAGGCTTGTGGCTTATGCGCAAACACTTGTTTGCTTAAGAAAACGCCACAGGAGAAAGTCTAAAGGGATCAAACAACATGATATCGGTGGCCACATCACATCAACTTTACATGGGATGACCATGTCGGTATATCGGTCGTGCTGAATATCAAATATTGGATGAGTTATGTGGCACTTCGTGTCCAGGTCATCCAATTTAGCCCAAAATTAGTTGAAAATGTTCGTCGTTGACAGTAATGGCCTGGCCAATGTCAATTTTAAAGAAATATGAACCGATTATCTGACTTTTTCGGAATGCATTGGATGTCTTGGGCCCTTGGATTTCATGTGTATAGATATCGTTCTAAATTCGTCCCATTTATCTAAATTGGCCATATTTTTCTATGAAAATTTGCTTCAGAGCCCATTCAACAAAGAAGTAATTTTCTTTAGCACCCATCTATCCGTGCATGGCGATTTGGCAAATTAGACTGAAAAAATCACAATTAATTTGGCAGAAGTAGCTTCAATATGAAATCCGCTTTCAATTATCAAAGTTCGGAAGTCCGTACTGGGAGTCCTTATAGAATAAATGGAATAGGGAAGGCCTTTATTGCAAACATTTACTGCAGGGGATATATCCAGACTCAACCTGTCGTGAAATGCTTTTTCTCTTTGAAGATTTTGTAAAAATTGTGATTTTGTTCAAATATTTCACTTCTCATGGAGTCAAATTTAGGTCCTCCAAAGCAACATTTAGAGAATACTTGAGAGGTAGAGAACAGAGATCAGCAATGAGTTCAAAACGATGTGTAGCTTCAAATCATACTTATAATTTCTAAAACTTATACGCATTCATACTTATTTTAATGTCGTACTAATACTACTCATATTCAAAGTTTGAAATACTCATGGTACTCATACTTAACAATACGCATGATGTTATTGATTTCGACTCTCCATGACCAATCGTATGCACGAATCATAAAATAAGTATGATTCGCGTACGAATACTACAATACTCACATGAAGGTTGTATGTTTGCTCTCCTTGCTGTCTTTTTCTTTTTTGTTTATGCGTCTTTCTTCTTTCTTTGTAAATGCAACAACAACTAAGACTGTAAATTTTGATAAATGATTCGAATCACTCGAATTATTTATGAGTACATATTATGAGCATTAAATAAAATTGCCATGAAAAGTTTCTCAAAAATCTGTCGTTCGGAGTTGACTTTAAACTGTAGGTCCCGCCACTCATGTTTAAAATTAACACACACAACATAAGTGGTGTGAGAAACTAGGTCGTAATCCTGACTGAAGGGTTGTAATGACCAATTATGTATGTATGTATGTATTATGAGTATTTTTTCTAAATTTATGAAGCTGAATGAGTAGGGGTATGAATCAAACATATTTCGAATATTATGAGTTTGATGTCAACGTTGTACTCATTTGTTGCAATGAGTAACTTGTACTCATAAATCAATGTTGTACTGAGTACGAATGAATCATAGTAGTTGGATTTCAATACTGTTGACTCATTCATACTCAAAATTTCATGAGTACTTATGAGTAGCGAAAAAGCGATTCATTGCTGATCTCTGGTAGAGAAGTTATATGGGCTATCAGAGCAACACTTGTATCCTCTATTCGTATACGGGTTTCAACTGATTTCGGTCAACCGTGGAACATTTGAATCTGAAGATTTTCTTGCCTGTTGCCCTTAAGGCCCCTTGTGGTATGCAATCAAATACAGTATTGGCATATCCTTGTCTGATTAAAGGCTTAACAATCATTAGATGTCTGATACTTTCTCCATTGAGGTTGTGGTAACGTCCACTTGTGTAAAGTTTCTTTAAAAATCGGAATATTTGGCTCGAGTCCCTGTGCAAGCCATTGCATTCAAAGTGCAAAAGTATTTTCTAAGTCTATAAAGGCTAAATAGATTGGATTAGATGACTGCCCTGTGAAGATTTGTGTACAGAAACTAAGCAGAAGACTCTTGTTCGTTGCTACGAATTATAGGCTTGAGGGAGCTGATTTGAGTAGTAACTTTACTTGTGATGAGAACAAGAGTAACTTCCCGACAGTTTTTGAACTAAGTAAAGTCCGATTTCCCTGAAGTGCTCATAACTAGTCCTTCATTTTGCTCATCGCATTGCTTGAAGGTTTACTAGAATTTGCATTTGGTGTTGATTAAGAGCCTGGTATTTGTCTCTAGATGTCTATGGCCTGCTGTGGACAATAGGAGAACAGGTTGGCTGCTGGGCTTGGATAAGGCCAGCTTAAGGTTGGTTGTCGGTTTTATCACAGGGCACTGAGAGATTAGGTCGCTGTTGCAGATCCCAGCTAGACTATTGCAGGGCATGTTGCGATGAGGAGGAGTTGGAGACTATCGAACACCTCCTCTGTAACTGCCCAGCCCTTGGTAGAATGAGGTTGAGGACCCTTGGCAGGGCCTACTTTGAGAGTTTGAATTCTGTGTCGAGAGCCGACATCAAGCCTCCCTACAGAGTCATTAGTGGCTTAGGCTGGTTGAGACGCGCTAGGGCTTTATTAGTGTAGTCGCGCCCTCAACTTTTTGTTGTGTCTTATCTGTGTAATTCCTCCACTTCCCATTCTCCCCTTTCCTACATCCTCTCCTTTTTAATCCCTCTATTATCCTTCCCTCTGTACGGACGTTGCACAATGGGTCAATTCGACCACCGGGTACTGTACTTGTCTTTATTATTGACAAGTACACGTCCTCTAACCTAACCTAACCTAAGAGCCTGGTATTAATTTTTTGATCTGACTTTAGTTACTTTGGATGGAATTATTATAGAGGCTTCGGGTGGTTCCATCGCAATATCTTATCTGGTGGTGTACGAAATCAGACGGGGTTTGTGTCTCTACATAGCTTGATAGCAAGAAAATTATTTCGAAATTTAAACTTGGCTTCATTATAACCAAGCATAGTTTTAAACTTTTGGCAAATAAGTCTTTACCTCTACCCCTTGAGGCTTTAAGATTCCCCTGTAAAACACAATAAACCTGGAGCTGCAACTGTCAAAGGCAATAAATTCTCTTCAGTTGTGTTTCAAAAAAATGTTACTCTTTTCGACGAACTCCATATAAAGCTTTCAAAACAATTTTGCTGTTAAAAAGCAATTCCAATTCCACTGGAAATTCACTTACTTGTCCTTGTAACAAATTTGCCTTATTGAATACAGCACGGAATATTTTTGTGTGGACGATGGACAAAAAATCCTCTTTTTCCCTATAAAAAAACAGCAACAATAACAACAACAAAAACATAAAATTGAAACGCCAGTGTTGACAAATCCCACAAAAGTAATTTACATGTCCTCGCCATTGTTTAAACCCACGTGTTTTTTTTTTGTTTTTTTCTTGCCATCATCCATCTAGTCCTACAAGGACTGTTTTATTTCTCCATGCATTACTTCAACCGTTTTGCTTTTCAATGTTGAATTTTAATTCTTCTTGTCCATAAAACAGGCATGTTCCCAAGAAGCAACAACAACAATAACAACAACAATAGCTTCTATAAAAAAAAATGGCAAGAATCGTTAAAAAAAAATAAAAACGGCGGAGGAAAAAAATCAAAAGAAAATGGACTGAAAGTCCATTACCAATCTACTACGACCAACAACTTTACGATACGGAATATTTACAGCTGCACCGATAACCCCCACTAGGCCAGTATATTTGTTCCACCCAAAAAAAAGGAGTACAAAAGAAGTGGAAAAGAAATTAAAAATATGGGAGGAGAGAGCGAATAACTCTCACGAACATTTCTATGCAGAAATAAAAACAAAAAAAAAAAAATATGCCGTAGAAAATAAAGTACCCAGGCACAGGGCACTGAAGTCCAAGGCAAATAATCAGAATGTTTTTATGCCCGAAAATCTTCCTTCCATCTTCCTTCCATCTGCGAGTAAAAGAAAGGCTGAGTATAATGGAAGTTAATGCTTGAATAAAGTTGATCGCTACTTGGCTTTGGTTTTTCATGTTACAGAGAGAAACAAGGACATGTTGAAGGACTCACTTCAAGTCAACTGAAGACTGAAGTGAATGAAAGGCTTTAAAATGGCTTAAGATAGAGGATTTTTATGCAGCTTCTGCAAGAATAGATTTGATTCCTTGGCCACAGATTCCTTGGCTTTTGTAATATTTTTGTATAGAACTCCTTTTCTGCAGGCTCAATCTATTTCAATAACAGCTTCAAAATTGCTCTCCTAGACCGCTTCCACAGCAGTTGTAATATTTTGTAAATTTCTTCAGCAAGTACGAGTATGTGGCCTGATTTCAGCTTGTACTCAACGGAAATTGAGATAAAACCAACAGAAGTTCAAGAAAAAACGAAGGCAAGATTCAGACAGCACCGACACAAGAGCAAAATGAGAACAAGAGAAGCCTTAGATGAGTGCGGGACGGCGGCACTGAAGTTGATCCCTGGCATATGAGACTGTGAGTGAGGTATTCAAGGTCTTCACAATAAACCTGCCCTATACAGACATACATACATAATTGGTCATAACAACCCCTCAGTTAGGATTACAACCTAGCTTCTCACACCACATATGTTGCGTATGTTAATTTTACGCATGAGTCGACTCCGCACGACAGATTTTTTTCTCTCTTTTTGAGAATCTTTTCATGGCAATTTTATTTACTCTCAGAGTTTTTGCCAAAAATATTCTGGGAGGCAGGCGCCTGCCCTATACTCGGAGCAAATTGTTTCAATGCGTTTCCCACCTCTGCTGGAACTAATAAGCCGCCAATACATGAGGAGGAGTTTGGAGAATGTGCAACAGACAAATAGAGAAGTATTGTTGCCTAACCTAATGAGCATACACGGCAACAGGGTCTCTGGATGAGAAAAGTTCCCCCGTTTTCAGACGAAAACGGATATATTCGAGAGAACGTACGATAGCTGCCTAACAGCAGTCGCCTGCCCTATGCTTGGACCAAATTGTTTCGATGCGTTTCCCATCTCTGATGGAACTAATAGGACGCCAATACATAAGGAGAGGTTTGGAGAAGGTGCAGGAGACGAATAGAGAAGTGCTGCAAACACGACAACAGAGTCTCTGGATTGACCCCCTTTTTAGACGAAAACGGATATATTCGAGCGAACGTAAGATAGCTGCCTGACAGTAGCAGTTCTTCCAGGGAGATGGAAGAGTGTTTTAAATAAAGCCCCTGGATTGGAAAAGTTCCCCCGTTTTCAAACGTAAACGGATATATTCGAGAGAACGTAAGATAGCTGCCTGACGGAAACAGTTCTTCCAGGGAGATGGAAGATTGTTTTAAATATGGACCCTGGATCGCAAAGTTCCCGCGGTTTCGAATGAAAACGGATATGTTTGCTCGAACGTCAAATAGCTGCCAAACAGAAGCAGATTTTTCAAGGAGCTGGAAGTATTTGCATGACACAGTTGAACCTCGCATGGTCTCTCCGAATTTGGGTTTCGCAGTCATACTAACGCTGTATAAACTTTGACGACGATATCACATCAAGCATACCATGTTTGTCACAGAAAGATGAAATTATTCTCTGCGAATGATAATTTGAATTCCGCAGACGCCTACCTACAGTCGATGCCAAATGAATTGTAAAGACCACATTACATCAAGCGTGCTGTGGTTTTCACACAAAGATAAAATTCTGTGCGGAAATAGCAGCTATAGGAGGAGTCTCTTACAAATCGAGACATTGTAAGACAGTGAGTAAGTAAGACTCATCGACAGTGTCCGATGAAGCAATTTCCTGTAATATTCGGAAAGATGCTCCATGCGAAGGAGCTTAGCACACTTTAGAACATGAAATGAGCAATACTGCTGCAGAAACTGAAATTGGAGAAACTTTCGGTTTCTAATCGATTATGGATGCGCAGGTGGGAGTCACATCACAGCGCTAAAGGGACATGTGTTCTCACGCTTTATGTCGTATTGGGGATGAGAAGACCGTGCAGAAAAATGAATTATTATTCTGCACTGAATCGATTTAAGTCGCATTGTTTTATGTATCAAAGTTGCACGCATAAATTAGAGACAGTCGAATACGAAACCTTTCGAGTGCAACAGACTCTCGGAGAACTTCAGGCATTAGCGGAGTTTCTCATTGTCAAACAGCCGAGATGTGTCAAGTGAGTGACAAGTGAAACACTGGTCAACTGCTTGGATGGTGAGTTTTGCACAGAGTCAGCATAATCACGCGGGGGCAGCAGGATCAACAATGGCATTGATAGCTCGCGAGGCAGACGTTTAAAGAAAACGTTGCGTTAAAACTGTGAAACAGATGTCAGGTTGCAACGGTGCTCCGTTGTACTGTCTCTGACGCTGAGGAGAAGTCTAAAATTGACTTTCAGATGCTAGCCCATGCATGGGCAATGCCCTTCAATGCGGGCAGCAGGATCAACAATGGCATTGCCATCTATGCAGACAGACGTTTAAAGAAAACGTTGCGATAAAACTGTGAAACAGAAGTCAGGTTGCAACGGTGCTCTTATAGGCATTAAAAAACTCTTTTGTCCTCTCTCGAACGCGGTCGAGAGGCCTAAAATTGACTTCCAGCCAGCCAATACATGGCAATGCATGACAATGCATGGCAGCAGGATCAACAGTGGCATTGATAGACGACCAGGCAGACGTTTAAAAAAATGTTACGATAAAACTGGGAAGCAGATGCCAGGTTGCAACGGTGCTCTAATAGTTTAAAAGTCATTAAAGAACTCTTTTTTCCCTCAAACGCGGTCTAGAAGCCTAAAATTGACTTCCAGACGCCAGCCCATACATGGAAGTTGTATTGCAGTTCCCTATGGGCTCTCAACTTGTCGTACAAGGTACTCAACTAGGCTGCAGCTGACATACACATGGACATGTCGTTAATTAACTGAAGTAAATAGTTTTGAACGAACATCAGAAGAAAGTCATTGAACAAATCATTCCATAACATGTGCTAGCTTGTGCTGACAACAACCGCTTAATCATGGCTTTAAATGGCTACCCACACCTATTACTTCTACTTCCAACTGATTATATGCCACACGAAAGAAATTATTAGTTTTTTTTCCATCCAAACGACAAAAGGATCTAGAAAATGCAAAAGAAGAAAAAAAAAACGAACAAAATTCCATTTTATTTTAGCATTTCAGCAAATGTCTCATTTAATTTGATTTGGCCACACACACAGAGAGAGACAAAGGATTGAAAAAACGATATCCTTACGAGAATAAAAAACAAAAAAAAAGAAAAAAAAAACGAAAGAAAATCATTTCGATTTGATGTGTGTGTCCTGATATTTGAAGTGTCACAATTTAATCCCAGTGTCTTTGCCCCGTTCTGTTCGAAGCTCGTTAAGTCATTTGCTGAGCTCAGACTGACATTTGCTGACAGTCATTTCACAACAACGGCATCAGCATCAGCATCAGCATTTATGTCTTGTAAAACCCATCAACATCACTATTACGCTTTAAAATGGTCTTCTGCTAGTGCTAGTGCAACTGCTAGTGATTGTGCACTCATGTTCACTTGTGAGTTTTTCTTGAATTTCTTTCCATATGTGTTGCAGCGCTGCTGTCCTTTCTTGCTTTTTTTTATCGAAAATTGTAGTGAATTTTTGCAACGTTAAATTTAAAGTGCATCAACTAATGTGCAGCAATGTGGCACATATGAGTTGTAAAAAACAAGCAACATTCGATTCGTATAGTAATACTCGTACAATTGGAAACATTGTCATGTGGGGATGTATGGTTGTATGTGTGGAAATCTTTATTTTTAACGATGACAACGACCTCAGGTGGGTTGGTTTCTGTTTTTTTTTCTAAATTTTTTCTTCAAGATTTTCTTTAATCGTTGAATTGCGCTACACTCAGCCTACGAGAGAAGTGAAGTTGACAAGAGGGAAACTTTATAACTTTTCATATAAAAAATGGTGTTTTCTAGTTATCGGTATCGTGGAAATGGAGTACTCGGTGGGTGGTAACAAGGAGATATAGCCGAGGAAGCTATTTTTTTATATGAGCAAAAGAAGTCCGCTATATAAATCGGCCAAAATCGGTTAAATAATAGTATAGTGGGTTGAAACGGACCCAATGAGCTGGAAAAACATTATATCACGGATTCCGAAATAGTTATCGTCACAATGGGACATTACTTAGGACCAGAGATATCGGTGACGAAGCTAATGTAGGCGCTGAAGCTAATAGCTTTCCATCTTCATTCATCAAAAAAATGTAAGTAATCAACCAAAAAAGAGCAAGTAATCAACAAAAAAATGCAAGCAATCGATCAAAAAAAATGCAAGTCATTGCACAAAAAATACAAATCATCACCCAAGAAAAATGCAAGTCATCGACCAAAAAACGTATGCGATTGACCAATAAATGAAAGTCATAGACATAAAAAAATGGAAGTAATCAACCAAAAAAGTGCAAGTAATCGACCAAAAAAAAATGCAAGTAATTGACCAAAAAAATGCAAATCATCACCCAAGAAAAATGCAAGTCATCGACCAAAAAACGTATGCCATTGACCAATAAATGAAAGTCATAGACATAAAAAATGCAAGTAATCAACCAAAAAAGAGGAGTTAATCGACCAAGAAAATGCAAGTAATAGACCAAAAAAATGCATGACACCAACTAAGAAAAATGCAAGACATTGACCAAACATGCAAGGCATAGACATAAACAATGCAAGTCATCGACCAAAAAAGAGCAAGTAATCGACCAAAAAAATGCAAGACATCAACTAAGAAAAAGGCAAGTTATTGACTTAAAAATGCAAGCCATGGACATAAAAAATGCAAGTCATCGAATAAAGTAAGACATTGCTCAAAAAATTCACGCCATAGACATAAAAATGCAAGTAATCGAACAAAAAATGCAAGTAATTGACCAAAAAAATGAAAGTCATTGTCCAAAAAATACAAGCTTAACCAACAAAAATGTAAGTCATCGATCAAAAAAGTATGTCATTGACCAAAAATGCAAGTCATAGACATAAAAATGCAAGTAATCAACAAATAAAGGGGAAGTAATCGACCAAAAAATGCAAGTAATAGACCAAAAAAAAAATGCAAGTCATTAACCAACAAAAATTCAAGTCATTGATCAAAAATTCAAGGCATAGACATAAACAATGCAAGCCATAGACATAAAAAATGCAAGTCATCGAAAAAAGTAAGACATTGACCAAAAAATTCAGGTCATATACATAAAAATGCAAGTCATCTACCAAAAAAATGCAAGTCATCAATCAAAAAATGCAAGTCATCAATCAAAAAATGCAAGTCATCGACAAAAAAATCCAAGTCATCGACAAAAGAAATTTAAGCAATCGACCAAAGTAATGTAAGTTATCGATCAGTTAAATGCGAGTCAATAAAAATGAGCCCCACCCACTTGGTGGAACTTGCTCAGGATAAACTGGAAAACTTAAGTTTAGACAACTTTGGCGGTTATTATTTTGATTAGTAGGGGACCCATAATGTAGTGTGTTATATTGGTTGAACTATTCCGATTTCATTTTTAATTCATATTTCTTTCCTTTGTTAGTGGAAAAAACTTCATATCTGACAGACCGTTTGCCAGCCAACAGAGCGAGAGAGAGAGAGAGAGAGAGAGAAAGGTATTTGACACATGTTAAATGTTTGATATTTTATTGTCATCAAATTGGGAATAATTTGTAGATGTTTGTTGTTGTCTCCCCCGCTTCTCTCGTTGCTTCACCAAAGAAAATAATGATAAAAAAATGTTTTTCTTTTTTTTTGCTGGGGTATTTTTATAAGCATCATGATGCCTTTAAATTTTCTTGTAAACCAAAGAGAGAGAGAGAGAGAAACAGAGCAGGAGGGGGCTTAAGTATTGTGTTTTTTTTTTCTATAACGATGCTTTGTACAAGCCAAGGCAACAAACACCAATCAATGTTTGTAGTGGTTGGTGGTGGTGGTGGTGGTGCAACAAATTTCTGTGTTATTTTTTTTTCTTCTCTCTGTGCTACAATACATTCGTTGCTCATTCATATTGTGTTGCATGTGTGAATTGCGCTTGTTATCGATAAATCATGAAACCATTATTTATGTGTCGTCTTGTTTTGTACTCGTGTTGTACGTGTATGTAAGAAAGTCTTAGTATTTGTTGGCTGTTTATAAATATTTTTTGTTGTTCTGTTTTGTTGCTTTTTTTCCATTCATTTATTTAACGTATTGGCAACATATGAATGTTGTAGCCGGTATTGCATGGGTTTTACTAGTTAGAATTCCACATAAGCACATGCTAACGGTTATCACAATGTATTTGTACACACATACACATACACATACACTTTTTTATACAATTTTCATTTTCATTTCCATTTTTTATTATTTCTTCGTTACAATTTTTGTTTCTTTTTTCAATATTTTTTTTTTGCAATTTTTTTTAATTTTTTTATTTTTTTTTGTCGTCCTCCTCTGTATGGCAATCTTTAATTTAGTGTCTGGCACCAGTGGCAAATAGTTTTCTTTCACCAATGCAATGACGTTTCGTTTCTCTTTTTTTTCGCCACAAAATGTCCCTTTTCATCCGTTTTTCCCTGGCTCTCTCGCTCTCTCTGCAGCTCTTGCAATTCCCTTAACACTACCTTAGTGTAGCTTGCTTGCTTACATGTTCTGCTGATGTGGTGTGAGTGGCTTTTCTTGTATATTGTGGTTGATTTTGCAATAAAAAATTTTTTTTTTTAAAAATTGAAAAAAAAAAGAAAATTCGAAAAAGAAAAACCCACACAGAAAGAAATGTAAAGAGAAGTGAATCGATAAATTGACAAATTGTAAAAATGTTCAATTTGAGAAATTATTTAGTAGAGAGGCAAAGTTTTTATTTGTATTTAATAGAGTGTTGATAGCAGCATGTTACAGCCACAGACAATAGCAACAACAACAAGTAAAAGTAATAGAACAACAACGTACGACATTTGGTTTTGTAATAAAATGAAAACGAAACGAATGGAAAAGAGAAAAATGAAAATGAAAATATATGCTGGTATTTAAAAAATTACTCAAGCATATGAAAGTTGTTAATGAGAGAGACACACTTTCTGGTCGAAAAAACTATTTGGGACGATAAAAAAAGCCTCATCAGTTAAAATAAGGGAATCTCTGTTACTACTTCATCTAGGTAGATATGTTGTACGTTTACGATTAGGAGTACCACCTTATTTTCTATAAGAAAATCATACTGAATTGTACAAATTTCCTTAACTTCTTCATGTCCACAGTTTTAGCATTTTTCACGACCAAAAGCACAAATGGGCTGCCTTCCAAAATGTATCAATACAAAGTTTGTATGCAGTTCTGCTACTGTATATAAACCATGTAGATATGCAATGTAACGAAACAATTCATCAACTATAAATCCGATGCCTGATTGCTTTTTCATTGCGTTAAAAGTACACATTGACGACATTTTGAAATATAATACATTGTATATATTTTGTACAGCGGCATTATGAAACACGATACTTTGTTCAAACACAAAGCAACTAACATTTTGGAAGGCAGCCATGCTTGTCTCTAGGATTGCCTGTTGACATACCCATATCATATAGGCTTGTTGTGCCTGTCTTCCATTATTTTCTCCAGTCCAGTCCTTTAGTCCTTTGAGACGATTTATGTCTGGTACAGTATCATCCCCAAAATATTGAAATCTCGAGCTTGCGAAAGCTGGACAATGACACAAGGAGTTCTCCAACTTTTTGATATATTCACTGCATGCCCTGCATTCCTATGTATTTCCCACCACCGCAATAATGTTCAGGTGTACATGTAAGGCGAAGTGTGCCGTAAGTAGGCTTATTAGCGTGCTCAAATCGTCCTTATTCGGTTTTAAATACCTGTGGTTAGAATCGCCACAAAGTATTTTTGTAATTCTTCCTACCTCAGTCATTATCCAGCAGTAGTCTTTGTGACGTTCCGGCAATTTTTTCTGCTTGATCTTCAATGCTCCGAAAGGCATTGGTATGTGATCACTTTATGATGACTAGAAACCTACTGGTTTAGTAAACGATCGATCAACTTCCTTACGTAGCTGGAACGCAAGATCTACTGAAAGCATGGCCGCTGTCCATAATAGTGTACAAGAAATTGCTAGGCACACGATTTCGCTTCACTCATAAGAACTCGTTGGACACAGCTTGACAAATTTTGCTTGGTGACTTGAACCTGAAGCGCCGTCGTCTAATAGGTAGTGTGTTGACATATTAGACGTGAGGCCAAGGTCCAAACCCCAGGTCAGACATCTCCAACAAAACAACGCCAAAACAGTCCCGCTACTTATTCATAAAATTAGCACACACAACATTAGGGGGGTGAGAGACTAGGTCGTAAAACTGACTGAAGGGTTGTAATGACAAATTATTTATGTATGGCATGAAATACACTGGCTCTATTAACCGGAATATTCGACTCATAATTTCAAAACACTTCATGATGATTAGAAAGCTACTGGTTCAGTAAACGATCGATCAAAACTCGTATGCAAACTATATGCAAGATCTACCGAAAACACCGCCGCTGTCCCTGAGAGTATGCAAGATATCTTAAAAAAATCTTAAGTGGTGACTTAGACTTAGGTTAGGTTAGGTTAGGTTAGGTTAGAGGACGTGTACTTGTCAATTAGGACAAGTACAGTACCCGGAGGTCGAATTGACCCATTGTACAAAGTCCTAGTTTCTCACACCACTTATGTTGTGTGTGTTAATTTTATACATGAGTGGTGGGACCTACAGTTTAAAGTTGACTCCGAACGACAGATTTTTGAGAAACTTTTTCATGGCAATTTTTTTTTTACTCTCAGAGTTTTTGCCATAAATCTACTGAGAGGAAGTCGCCGAAAAAATACTTTTTGTATTTTGTCTTTGATGCCTGGCCTGGGGGTCGAACCCAGGCTTTTGCGTCTAATAAGCCAACACACTACCTACTAGACTACGGCGACTTCCTGACTTAGACTTACACCAGTACAAAGTTCAACTGGTCACTGGAACTAAAGTTAAGCAACCATAGACAAAAACGTGTACGTGAACGTGAATGACGAATAAGTACGTGAACAAGCAAAATTCTTAAATGTCGGACGAAACCAATCCATATGTAATCTAAGTTTTGTGTACATTTTGGGCTGGTCATCGTCATTATCGTCATCCGTATTCCTTTGAAACGAAAATTGGCTATTGCGAGCACTATTCCAACTTCTTTTGGTCTGAATTGGATGAACTGTACACCAGTGACATATAATTTCAACAGAATGGCATTACGTGTCAGACAGCTCTTGCCATATTGGATATTCTGTACGAGTGATTTGAGGGCATGAGGTATTCTCATGTAGAGGTAATGTGAACTAGTCATAGAAATCGTGCGATTTGACCCCGATAGGTTTTGTCTTGTGGGATTTTCTTAAGTTGCAGATGTATGCGAACAAACCTGTTGCCCTGGCTAATTTCAGTATGATTTCAGGTGACTTTTCTGCCAAGTACTTGACAATCATCCTTCCTTCTGAAATGCATTAGTGCCGCATACGTTCTAAGTACGTGTTCCTTATCCCAATATCTCCATATGTAGCTTGAAACGATACTTATTCTGAATAAATATTCCTGAAGTCTCCAGTGCTTGGTCAGCAGGCAGATTACTACCCCTAGATCTTTTCATTTCCCCCTCTTTGATTAAATCTTTTCCAATGTTATTTAAAGGCCTTTTAAAATTTCATTTTAACGCATCTTATTGCACATCTTTTTAACCCCTTTTTTCTTGCATGGTGGCATGCATGCCTACATGTACATGAAAGTATGCTTTCCGTTTATAGCCGTAATACTTTAAGGAATTTCTGCTTATGCTCTCTTTCTCAGTCTCTGCTTCTTTCTCTCTTCATTTTATGATTTTTGCATTTAATTTCAATTTTAATTCTTTGCTTTACTTACTGTTTTAAGAAACTATGGTTGTTGCCGACGCTTTCGGCTTCAGTTTTTTTACTGTTGCTGTTTTTGCTTTTATTCATGCTGTATGCTGTTGTATATGTATTTGTGCGTGTATGTGTTGTTTTAAGTGCAAATAAATTCATTAAATTAAATGACACTGTATAGTGAGTGTTGCAATCAAATTTAATTAATTTTTAATGTCACTTCAACTACAATTTCAATTTTCCCAACAACTACATACACACAACAGCAACAACTACCATTGCCATTGCCGCCACTACTTTCTTTTATTATCTCTTATAACTGTAGTTTCTTTTTGTGTTACTTTCTCACGCACACATGCAACGAACACGCAATATACTGGTGTACTCCCTTACACAGGATACTTCCTGACTTTTGCTTAAAGATTTCAAATTGAAGGTTTTCTGTCTTTTTATTTTTCTGCGTTTCTTTTTATATTTTGTTGTACAAAAAAAATTTACAACAATAATAACATTATTTTTATATTGCATTGTATAAGTGTATGTGTATATGTGTGTTTGTATTTAACAATAACGAACAATTGTAGATATGTCTTCGGGTTAAAAGACATTAAAATGATTACAAATTGAGAAATACAACCCAATATACGCCAGCAATAATAAGCAACGTTGCCTTGTTTGTTGTATATTTGATCCTTTCTCTCCTTCTCTCTCTCTCTCTATCTCGTCTCTCTTCCCTTGTTTTATTCTCGTGTTTTTCTTTCTTTTCCTGTAGCATACATTTCAGCTCAGTTGTTCTTTTGTTTTCCTTTCCTTCTGTGTGTTGTGTTGTCTTGTCTTTAAATAATAGAGCGTGTGGTGGTGGTGGCAAGTGTGTGGTTCAAGTACGCCACATCCATTATAAATTAAAATTTTTCAAATTGAATTGAATTGTCATTTAATAGACAAACAGCAACAATGTAGGGCTTAGAAAACTATTCAGTTTTCAAAAGTTAATTGTAATTTGTGGTAGAAAGGAATTCCTTAGGAAATCTAAGGTAATTCCTTTTGGAATGTCATCTGGAAGATTAAGTTTTAAAAAATTCCTTCAAAAAAGGGCCTACAATTCTCAAAATAAGAATTGAAAACAGTCTGAAAACTCTTACAGAGTGTGGGCACCATACATTTAAAAGTCGAATTCGAACAACAGAGATTTTTGAAAAAGTTTTCGAGGCAATTTTATTTACTTTCAGAGCCTTTCGCAGAAAACTACTGACAGGAAGTCACCGAGGAAATATACCTCAATATTTCGCTTATGTCCAGATGTCTGAGCTGGGGTTTGAACCAACGGTTCGAGTCTAATAAGACAACACTCTACCTACTTGACTACGGCGATGCTTGCTAGAACAGTGAAATTTTAAAATCATGAATTTGATGGCTCAATACCAGTGCTTAGGGACTATATCATCAGGGTATGCGACTTCGAACAGCTCTACTCAATGGTATCAAAGGCGGGCTTTAGGCAGTCATTTTAATGGTCATGCAATGCATACAGTGAATGAAGTTTGGCATTGGCTTGTGGTTCTACTTGGTAGATGGCATCTCGTTGATTACTTGATGACAGCAGTTCATACCAGGCTCTCACCAAGACAGCGTAGCTGGCTGTTATTTTGGAGGCGCTACCGAGACATTATGTTAGCTCGAGATTCGCTTCAGTCTACAGGAAAGCTTACGCTACGCTACTGGACATTCTAATGTGTGGGGCAATAAGGCTGAAGATAAACCGGCAAGACTAGAAACACTGTTGTTTAGTCTTATTCTGCAACATTTCTTCGGGCTGATCCATAATCTTATTTTTTGTGAAGTCGCCGTAGTCTAGTAGGTAGTGTGTTGGCTTATTAGACGTAAAGCCTGGGTTCAAACCCCAGATCAGACATCAAAACGAAATACAAAAAAAGTATTTCTGCGGCGACTTCCTCTCAGCGGATTTCTGGCAAAAACTCTGAGGGTAAACAAAAAATTTGCCATCAAAAATCTGTCATTCGGAGTCGACTTTAAATTGTAGGTCCCGCCACTCATGTATAAAATAACATAAGTGGTGTGAGAAACTAGGTCATAATCCTGACTGAAGGGTTGTAATGACCAATTATGTATGATCCATAACCCTATGAATTCACTACTCACCGCGGAACTGAAATGATTATATCTCCTGTATTATATGGCCTAGTTTTACCATTCTAAAACGCGATGGGTTTTGAAGCTGTGCAGGGAATCAAAGGCTTCTTGACACTGCATTGTGAAGCCAAGAACAAGTGTGTGTGTTCTTTCTTCAGAGTTTGTGGTTACTTGTGGAAGCTGGAGTCTGTTGAGCATATTTGGTATTCAAAACTTTTGGGATGCAGAAGCGAAGGCTTAAGAATCCTGATAAAAGTTTCTTCAATGGCTTTGGTAGGATTGCTGATATTGAATGTTCCACCTCAGGCAGAAGCTGCCTTGCGAGTTGATTTTGTTTTCCTGTCTGTTTTTATTGAGCAATGTTTTTGGATATGAGATTAGAATCTGTTTACATGCCAAATAAATAGAAAACCTTCTGAAAGAATTCAATAAAACAGTACAACTAGGTCCTATTTCCTCATGGAGACAATTAATACACACAACTTGGGTGTTGCGTCTTTTTTGTATATTTTGGGTTAAATCACAGGTATAAAACTGGAATAATGTAGTGTGGTCAGAATAAATAAAGGTTAATTTGTTTGGTTCGGACGGAAAATCGTTCGTACGTCGTCGTGTAAATACAGACTTTAACCCAAAAAAGACAATTCAAACATGATGGAGGGGCGATAATGCTATAGGGGTGTTTTTCGGCATCTGGCGTTGGCCCTATTGTTTGGATTCAGGGAAAAATGTGTACAGTTGACTACATAGATATTCTGGATAATAAAATGCTTCCGTTTGCCGAAGACGAAATGCCACTTAAATGGGAATTTATGCAAGACAATGATCCGAAGCATTCCGCTAGAAGCGTCAAATTGTGGTTTCAACAGAATGAGGTGCCTGTAATGGAGTGACCGTTCCAATCACGGGACTTAAACCCCTTTGAACACCTCTGGGGAGTCCTAAAAAATAAAATCGGCAACTTTAAATCAAAAAATAAGCAGGAATTGTGGGAAAAAATTCAGGAGACATGGTATTCAATTCCCCCTGACGTCTGTGCGAATCTTGTGGGATCTATGAATCGTCGCTGTCAGTAGGTAATAAAAATGAAAGGTGTTTCAACCAAATATTGAAATAATATCTGGAAATGATGGTTATGTTTAACAAAATATACATATTTTTAGCATAACATAAAGTGTCCCTATTATTTTTTCCAGGCCTTTTTCGAATAAATTATATTTTTTTTAAGAATTTGGCAGAACTAGTCATTTATTTTTATTTTATTAGTTAAACTATTTGAATACCTTTAATTTAATGTATATACTTTGTAATATTTATGGAAAAGTAAATAAAAATATAAGAAAATATTGAAAAATTTAAGTGTCCCTAGTAATTTTTCCAACACTGTAGGTTGTAAACCTGACTAAAGAGTTGTATTCAATTCAGCAAGTAATAGCTCATATGATTAGGCTTTTCATCTGAAAGACATTGCAACTATTCGGTAGCCTTATTAGAAGCGCTATACCTGACAACTACGCAAACAGATCAACACCTCCAGCAAGTTTAGAGGCAAACCACTGCATTTTCCCCAGTCTCTTCTATCCGTAGTGTACGTTTCGAATATCCCTGAGTAGTCGTAGTATATTATTATGTATGTAGTCTACCATGCATTATGTCAGGGTTCTAGAGTGCCCGATATTTTTTTCGTTTCTTTGTCCAGTCGCTCATAGCGAGAGAGGGTGATTTGTATTAGCTGTTGAGCCCAGTCTATTCTATCCGCAGTGGACGTTCCGAATATCTTTGAGTAGTCGTAGTATATTATTATGTAGTATACCATGCTCTGGCATACTCCAGTCGCTCTTAGAGGGTGATAATTATTAGCTGTTGAGCCTTTACAGTAATGGTCCAGCATAATTATTCAAAATTTCTTTCTTTCATAACTAAAGCAGTATTCCAATGAATTTTTATATATAAAAACAAGGGCATCCTGTTTCGTATTTTAAAAATTTATTTTCAATACGAAAGAATAAATTCATGTTACGTTTGAAATCATTTGCATGCTTTTTATTACAAAAAAAAGAAAAAAAATTCTGAAATGCTTGGTAAAAGGCTGTAGAGAATGGAGGAGAAGAACATGTGTATGCTTAATCAACTATTTTAGCCTGAAGACTAAATATACATGCACGAGACACTAATTAAGTTAAACAGAATATCTCCCTGCATGATGATGGCCTTCACATATAAAATGTGTTATAAAAATGGAATGAAAATTCCTCTCGTCGTAGATATTAGATTTTCTTTTGTGTTAAGTAAAGCAAATAAGGAGAGATTGCCAGAGAGAGAAAGAGAGAGAGAGAGAGAGTGAAGAGTAACACTTCCGGCGGATATTCAACATATAATATTAGCTTTAAACGGAAGTGCTGCATATAAAATAAATATTTATTCTTCTTTTTCTCCTTCATTTTTTCAAGTTTTTTTCTTTCTTTGCCTTTGTTGGAAAATCTTCGTTATATGATAAATAATTGCTGAATATATGAAATGGGAATCATGAGAGTTTTCCCCATTTATCCCCTTTCTTTGATTTTCTTGAACACAATATAAAAAACTTCAAAAAAATAAACATTTGAAGAGTGTATGTATCTCAGCAGAACACAGCACTTAAAAACAAAATTATTTGAAAAAAAAAAATTTTTTTTTGTACATAATTTTGTTTCTTTTGTTGTTGTTGTTGTTAAAATATAAAATTAATATCCGGTGTATTTAACGAAAAAAAAAATAAGAAAAATATAATGTCGTGTTTACCGTACAGTACAGTACAGTACAGGAGGAGTTAAGCAACAACAACAACAACGTCCATACACCAAGAAATAATATTAAAAGTTTAATACAGCTTCCGTTGTAATACAAACTGAAAAAGAATTCAGAAAATAACGAAAAAATTCGTTAAATTCGTCCTGTTAGAAGTCAAAAACATAAAAAGTTTGTTTTTGAAATACATTTTTAAGCACCAGCAAGGAAATTAATAACGAAATTCAAATACGAGGAAAAAACCAAAAAAAAAAAAATCGCAAAAGAAAACGCGAAAAAAATGCGAAAAAAAGGACGAAAATTTCGCTGATTTGGTTTTAATTTCATTGCCTCTTACCCTTATAAAATAAAATGAAACAAAATAATTTTTATAAAAAACAAAAAAACAGTCTGTGAAAGAGTATTTCACTTGCCTTTAATCAGTCTTAAACCACAAGCTTATTTATGCATTTAACTGGAAGGCAAGGCGTGGTAGCGTATGCTTAATTTTAATTATGCAGTCAATGCAGAAAAAAATATTAAAAAAAAAAACACACACACACATATGCAACAACAACTACAACTACAACAACAACAAAAATGTATAAATTTACATTCACATTAAAGCATGTGTCCAGTAACTTAAGCATCATAAATTTTATAAAGGCTTCTCCATTTGATGGTTTCGAAAAGATAAAGCCAAAGAAAACACTTGTAATGCTATGCTTAGGATGGCACTTTGATACACCGCCTTCTGTACTAGTTCCAGCAATCGATGGTTTTGAGGTACTATTCGATTACTTCTTTCCACATTTTGAGCTTTTTCTCGGGCGATTACATGACAAATGTTGGTTCTTAAATGCTACTACTTTACAATATTAACCGGGTAATAAATAGGTTCCCAGGCAAACAAAAAACTTATTTTCCTGAAAAGCCTAGCTTTCAAGCTAGAAAGCCAAAATCGCTCGTGTTTTATGCTGCAAGACATCATCTTGCCGAATTCACAGATCATCCCATTTAAAATCTACAATTACGTACATACATAATTGGTCATTACAACCCTTCAGTCAGGATTGCGACCTAGCTTCTCACACCACTTATGTTGTGTGTGTTAATTTTATACGTGAGAGGCGGGACCTACACTTTATAGTCGACTCCGAACGACAGATTTTTGAGAAACTTTTCATGGAAATTTTATTTACTTTCACAGAGTTTTTGCCAGAAATCTGCTGAGAGAAAGTCGCCGAAGATAAATACTTTTTGTATTTTGTTTTAATGTCTGACCTGGGGCTCGAACCCTGACTTTACGTCTAATAAGCCAGCACACTACATACTAGACTTCGGCGACTATTAGCTCCTAATTTACAATATTAACCGGATAAGGAAGTTCTCAGGAAGACAAAAAGTTCTTTTCATGGAAACTTCTCAAGCTAGAAAGCCAAAATCCGTCGTGTTTTATGGCGAAAGATATCTTCTTATTCTTGTTCTTGTCCGTCACAACCTACGGTCGTAGTGCTCTTAATTGTTGAGAACATTGTGGAATCCATAAATTCGGATTATACGCTACAATTTCATCCCCCAGATGTAATAATTTCACAAAGCGAACGTTGCACATGTACGGCCAACCGTACTAAAAACAATAATGTCTGCTAAACAGACAGATGTTTTGGCTTCCCCACAATTACTTCTGGGTTTTCCTAACCGCCTATGCGACAATTTTGTTTCTGGACACATAGCATCGTTAGGAAATTGAAAAATCAACATTGAATGTCTGTTGCTGTAGCACATAATCAGCATATACATACGCTGTTGTGAATGATCGGAGTGGTAGTGTAAATTCAAATGCAATAAATATGCCACTAATTGCCCTTGAGCACGGAGTGGAATCGAAAAATTCTGAATATCCTTCCTACTTTCTCTACCTGATGCGAATTTTTTTGGTAGAGTGAATGAATGTGTGGGTGCGTCCAAGGATTCGCCAAACCACAATTCACATCAAACAGTTGCTTTTTATAGGATGCATTGGGTTTTCCACAATCACGAGTTCTTCTATGTTGCTTTAACAATCAAGGGAGATTTGCTACATTATACAATTGATTTTATAAACATTGTTTATATACGTAAGCTTATCAACATGTTGCAGAGACATCAATACATGTATTAGAAGAGAGCATGTATATATTCATGTTTAATTTAATATTTACACTATTAATCAGTAACAAACGGATCAAACATGTTTGATCGAACCTAATTGATCTCTTAGTGAAGTTGATATTAACATGTTTATAAACATTATTACTGATAAACAGAGTGAGAAACATATTCAATTTTGGTTTAAGGTTTCTGTCACTAAACAATTGATACTTCCGTTGAAAAGTATTATACAGCTGACAACCTTTTTAGAACTCAAGCTTTGAAACCACTAAATGGATAACCCCATAGAAAACATACCACTACTCTCCTCTCTCCCTTTATTCCATGAACTCTGTTTCTCATTCTTCAACTAGATTGCCCGCTTTGTAGTGCCAACAATTGTTTACAGTTTTGTTTTTCAATTTTTTTTCATTTGTTTGCTTATAAATGATTATAAATGAGAGCGAGTGTAAGTGTGAGAGAGGGGGTATAAGTGTGAGTATGTTATGGTATACTAAAGCGTAATTGTATGAGCAAGTGTTTGTATTTTTGTAAACTTTAACACACAGACTTAATGTCATCACTTTTAATAATACAAACAGCAGATACGCGTAAATAAATATTTTCTTCACACCCTACAGGAGAACAATTTTTCTGATGACGTAATCTTCCATTAGGAAGATGCTGGAGAGATACTCCGTTTAAATTTATTTACTTAATTGGTCAACAACCTGTTAGGTGGGATTAAGACCCATGTTGCGTGTGTTAATTTGATCCATAATTGGCGGGACCTACATTACAAGGGCACGCTTCTAATAAGCCAACACACTACCTACTAGAATACAGGAACTTTCCGTGGATAACGAAAATTTTCTCTGGAACCGCTCACCCTCATTTCCTTTTAAAATCTCTGGTCTCTGGCCCATACGTATACTACCATATATATACAGCCGTCTCACAATAGTTTCTCCTAACCAAAGCCTTTCACCGCGATTTTCCGTGAGATTACCTTATTGCGGCTGCGCTCGCTCGGCCATGTCGTTCGAATGGAGGAGGAAGCTCCGACGAGTTGGGTATTTGATGCGAGGATCTAAGGAAGTCGGCTAAGAGGACGACGTTGTAATGTGTTGGAAGGACCAAATCGAGGAAGCCCTGTCATCGATTGGTGTGACCAACTGGTGTAGGCACGCAAGAAGCAGAGGCGCATGGAAAGATGTGTTGTTAATGGCCAATTAAGTAAATAAGTACCCTATTGTGTTGAAGAGGTACCTTTGTCCTGTGACCACACGATCTAATGTACAGCTCCCTTACTTTAAAGGGTTTCTCTATGATTTCTCCTCCAAGTTCGGATACTGTTCTGTGTTCATAATTCTAATTACCCGCCCAGCACCAAGTGTTTCCTTATCGAGAAGTAAAATATTCTTCCACTTAAGGAATTTTGTCTTCATCGTAACTGGCACTACTATGGTTCTGATTGGGTTAAGGCTCGATGCCGGCAATATGCCCAACGACAAACAATCTTGAGGCCTGTTTGAACAATGTCACATAGGATTTCTTCAGATTATCCTACTCGAACAATGTTACCTGCATAGCCATGACAGTAAATGATCGCTGTGGACAAGTAAGAGTTTAAGAACACTCTTCCCTTTGGGAAAACATTGGCTTTCGTTCTCCGGAGATTGTTAAGAAAACTACAATACAAATGTGGGACGTAGCGTCAATTCCAGGTGGCTATTATTGTTCAAAATGACACGTGGAAACTAAATAAAGTGCCAACAATACAATAAAGCTGGCCGATAAAGCGTTTAATGCTGGGGATTTTTTATTTTATTTTAAATGCCAAGCAGGCAGCATGTGGCATTCATATAAAAAATTTTAAAACAAAAATCATGTGTGACATAAACAAGAAAACAGCAGCAACAACAACAACAGTGATGGCAAAAATAAAATGCTCACAATAAAAAAATAAAAAAAATACACAAACAAAAACAAAAATAATGAATAAAGCAACGTATTTTCCCATACCGCTATACATACATATGTATATCAGTAGTGTGGTAATAACTCTTTCAACTCTTGCCCATAACTATTCATTTTCTCCCTTTTTTTTTGTTTTCTGTTGAGTTCTCACACTCTCTGTCTCACTCTTACTGTTTATAATTTTAACTCTTTAAGGACTAAAAGCACATACAAATACTTGGCGAAAGGATTTTAGATTCTTCGATTCTTGCGAAAATACTACTCCTTGGCGTTACATTTTTTACTCGCATTTTATCTGATAAGATAATTCAAGCCGCAAAGACTATGGGGGTGTGGTAAAGGAGTTGAAGTATTTGACAATACAACCGAACAATTCCATTTCAATTAAATAACTCATCCAGGAAGCTTCTTAAGCACCCTTCAAGAGAGAATAGAATCAGTAACTGTCAATATAGGAAGCGTGAGGCTAAATTAGCAAAGTTTCTCACCTCTATACCCAATTCAAAAACCTGCAGTCCAGAACAATTTCCTCCGATTTCTATTAAACCTTGAATCATGCTCCTAGATCGTACCAGGAACAATTTCTAATGGATTTAAAAACAGCAAAGACCTTGCTTCTCAGCTACAGACACAGTGTGGGATTAGAAAGCGATGTTAAAGCATGAAATCTGAAATGAATGGATTAAGAACTCTTGCTACCGCTATACAATTACAGGCACTTCTTTAAGAGGTTGGCAGGCAAATAAAGCACCAAGGCAAAAGGGTCCCAAGATATTAGTAGAGAAAAAAAACCAGCGAATCGCTTACATGTACAGGATCCCAGGGGAATGTCATTGATGCCCTAACAGCATCACAAAACGTACGTAATTGGTCATTACAACCCTTCAGTCAGGATTACGATCTAATTTCTCACACCACTTATGTTGTGTGTGTTAATTTTATACATGAGTGGGGTGGACCTACAGTTTAAAATCGACTCCGAACGACAGATTTTTGAGAAACTTTTCATGGCAATTGTTTTTATTTGCCCTCAGAGTTTTTGCCAGAAATCTGCTGAGAGGAAGTCGCCGAAGAAATACTTATTGTATTTCATTTTGATGTCTGGTCTGGGGCTCGATCCCTGGCTTTTCGTCTAATTAGCCAACACACTACCTAATAGACCACGACGACTTCACAAAACAGTTTCTAAAAGAGTTCAACGGAGATTGAGTTGCTGTGGAACATTAGGTTTTGGTGTGAATTGATCACTGCAGTAGCCTGTTCTTTTCAAAGATCGAACCTCTACAAAATAACTGCGTATTGTATTCCACTGTGAAGGAAATTACGAAACAATGAATCAGCTGTTGATGTTACTGAACTGAGCTACCTCAGTGTAACCCGCTAACTGGGGCTAATAATTTACACATTGAAAGGCTCTGTTAGCCACAATATTCGCTTTCTAATTCTCAATTACTCCAAGATGATAAGAGGAACCCATGCAATCCGTACTGTTTTATGCCTAAAGGTCTTGTTAATCTCCTTTTTGCACTCCAGGACGGTCTTTGATCCCGTATTCCTGGATATTATTGCCTTAATTATCATTTGAGTATCCCTTAAGATATTTAAATTATGACTAGCCTAGATCATACATTCCCTAATAACGCGTAACTCCGCTTGAAAAATCGTATTATGGCACTGCAACCACAAGCAAAGTTTGATTTCTGGATCTGCTATATAGAGGCCGAGTCCCGGAGCTCGGCTTGAAATACCGTATTATGGTCCGATAGCCGCAAGCAAAGTTTGATTTCTGGTTGCCATATATAGAGGCCGAGTCCCGTCCTATCTCCATGATGTTGCTACAAGGCTACTAGTCCCCACGACCATCTGTGGAGTGAATATGTTTGACCAAAAAGTCGATATGGCATTAGAATGATGCAATTGGTTGTTATTGATAGGTTAGGCATCCTGAGGAATAACTTTGCATCAAGCGAGAGACCGTCCAGTGCCCCAACTATACTCTAATGATACGATTTGTGTCTGTCATTGATCCATTCTCTCCAAAACCTGAAAATGATACGCCGTATGTACCATATGCCCCACATCGAACTCGTATCTCTATCGGTTGGGTGAAGAATATTGTTTCCAATACCTATATGGGGACCACTTATCCCTGAACAACACATTTATCGTTGGTCTCCATCATTGGTGTGGTGGACACCACCGAAGTATAAGTTTGTGGCTGCTATAGAGCCAGTGTGTCATTCTTGAAGTCGCCGTAGTCTAGTAGGTAGTGTGTTGGCTTATTAGACGTAAAGCCAGGGTTCGAGCCCCAGGCCAGGCATCAAAGACAAAATACAAAAAATATTTCTTCGGCGACTTTCTCTCAACAGATTTCTGGCAAAAACTCTGTGAAAGTAAATAAAATTGCCATGAAAAGTTTCTCAAAAATCTGTCGTTCGGAGTCGACTTTAAACTGTAGGTCCCACCACTCTCATGTACAAAATTAACACACACAGCATAAGTGGTGTGAGAACTAGGTCGTAATCCTGACAGAAGGGTTGTAATGACCAATTATGTATGTATGTATGTATAACAACAATATTCTGGTGATACTATTTGTGACTCTGGTTGATTGGAGATGATACGCCATATGAGTCGTCTCATATCGAACCCATATTACTATCGGTTTGGTGAAGAGAATTCTTTCTAATGCCTTTATGTGTGATGTTCCCATCACATCTAAACAACACTTTTGTTGAACACTTTGAATTATTCTCCTCTCTGTCGATGTCCACCTCACCACTGAGACATAAGTTTGCGACTGCTGTAGAGCCAGTGTGTTATTCTTGAGGTGGGGTCCTCCTTTTTCGAACCTAAGGCTCTCCTACATATACTTAGACCAGCACTTGTAAGCCTTTGATGCGCTTTTTTTCAAATGTAAGTCCTTTCAGTTGTTAAATATCTACCGTATAAGAATAATGATTATTTTTCGTTGGCAACATGTTTGCTGCTCTCTCAAAGGATTAAAGACTGTATGCCACGCAAAAATACGCTCATTTATGCAGTACACAATGAATTCAAATTACAAAAGAATATTTAATTACGAAAAATGTTGCATAATTACAGGCGGTTGTAATGCAAAAAATCAAAGAGAGAGAGAGTAGGAAAGAGAAAATTAATACTCTGAAAATGAAAATAAAAATCAAGACCCAGCGTACATTATAATATTTTTTTTACTTCGCTTTTATTGTTGTTGTTGTTGTCGTTGTTAAATTATATAAAGATAAAAATTTAAAAATAAAAATAAAAAATAAATGGAGTTTTTTGTGTTTTTTTTTATGCCATTGCTGGGCAAAATAATTTCAATAGCCAATGGTTTAATATTACTGATGATGATGTTGTTGTTGTTGCTTATTATTATGCAGGCAGAATAAAACGTTTCGTGGCCACAGGTTTATAAATCAACCATAAAACTGGAAAGCAAAAATTATATTTAAACTGGCAGCGTACAGAGAGATGCACTTACACACACACATACCAATGTATGCCGTTATGATATTACTGTTGCTGCTGCTCTTGTTGTTTATATATGCTTCGGATGAAAAAACAATAACAAACATCATCTCTCTACATAAATACGAGTATTATTAATAAAAACGAATGATGTGACATATTGAAAACTACATGCATAGTAACCGTATCTCTCTGTTTGTCTGTCTGTCTGCGTGCATTTGCATGTGCTTGTGTGGAAGTTTATAATAAGAAATCCTGCCTGTATTAAGAAGAAAAAACAAAATTGTGCATGCGTCTGCATATAAAGTAATTAAGAAAAATCCATAATTGAATGTGATTAAAATAAAGCGCTCCACAAGATATTCTCCAAGAGTTCAACTTTAAGTAAGTGAGAGAGCACGACGCATACCACCATAAACAAAAACAATATTTACAACAACAACAACAACTACGGTTAAAAATAATATGCATAAATAATTAATAAAAATGCAAGAAAAACAAAAAAAAAAGAATACATTCGCAAACACAAGATCATATTGCGTATCTCGAATGCATCATCACAAGGGGCTGGAAATTAAATTCGGATTTAATGAAACGGTCATGTTTGTTTTTAAAGCAAAGTGACTATGAAGAAAGCTGGCAGGATTAAAGGAAAAAAATTGAATTAATAAACATGAAAGAGTTTAACAGTCGTGTTAAGTTACAAAATTATTCACTTCCATGAGTAAGATTTTTAATAGAATTATCAGTTACATGGATTTGATTTCGATTTTTCTTTTAATATTTGTAGGACGAGTGCCCTGGTAGTCGTAGTGAGTAGTTTGTTAGACTATTAGCGTAAGGGTAGTAGGCTCGATTCCCACCAGAGGCTCTGGTCTATTACACTACACCAAGAATATGGTGGAAGTTACTAAGCTCGTATATAATTAAATATAATTTGTAATTGTATTCTTATAAATAAATAAATAAATAAATAAATAAATATTTGTAGGACAAATGACGTCATCGATGGATGCATTTATCTGCTCTTTAAGCCTTAAGATAATCTACATGTAGTTGTGACTATACCTGCTGGTTAAAGCCAACCCAAGTACTACTTATTAGACAACTACCCATTGTGATACCATAATAAAAATCCAAACCAAGAAACGAACATTCTTCAAAGGAAATCAACACCACTCCAAGATTAATTTCATTTTTGCTGCAAACTTCACATTACAGCGTACAATCATGGGTGAAAGAAAATGAGAGTTTAAAAACTACAGTCCATTCATGGAATGAGCAGGACACTGTTATAGTATTCACGAATAGTAAATTTTCCATTTCAGATCCTTAGCAACTGCAGAAGTCTATTGAGCAAATTCCTTCCTACAAGTTCATCAGTCCTTTTCTTATCGATACAGGTCCAGCAGAGTTCAGCATTGCACATGCCTTTAGATTTCTAATGAAGTTGAACCTTCTAGTTAAATTGAGACAATCGAAATACTTATGCCCTGTTACATGTTGAAGAATGTACAAATCCTACAGAAACTGGCTAGTTCCGATGATATCTGCAAAATGTGTCCTAACCTACGTATACAAGAATGAATCTATGAATATGAAATTTCCCGGAGAAAACGAGAGCAGGAACGGACGTTGAAGCGTAATACACCTCTGTCCAAATAGCCGTGACATTAACCGAATCCTTAATGTACACACAGCTGCCCTTTCAGTTCTGTTCAGTATCCTTAACGCCATTGATATAAACTCTGAGATTCCACTGACAATCTTCCAATCTCAGTTAAAAATAGCAAAATAACCGTGACATTTACAGAATCCATTATATATACACAGCAGCCCTTTCTGTTCTGTTCAGTATCCTTAAAGCCATCGGTATGAACACCAAGGTCCCGCTGGCAATCTTTCGATCGATATCGATCGAATCGATAGTTGGAATTCTAAAAACAAAAGTTATAAGCAATTATTGACACGGATATGTCCATGTTTTATCAGAATTACCACATGTCCATAAACCAGGTTGGATAGGGATTTAACTGGATTGAGCCACGAGTCAAGTTCTCTGGCTCAATGGCAGGTCTGATGGAAGACAAGTCTGATTATAGCATATAAGAACCGGGTTGGAGTGAAAATAGAGTGTACTGGTGATTACTCTTAAGTTCTCGGTCTATCACTGCCGTGTCACTTGTATTTGTATATCGTCTGCTGAACGTGAGCATCGTAAAGGAATGTTTATTCTATCCCGACTCAATACAGCCAATATGTGATGTATGGTGGGTCTAAGTCCTCTGATTTTATTTCAGGAACTTTTCGAGATGTAAAGTACTATGGCTGCTCACTTTATCCTGTATTTGAGTTTGGAATCGTAATCTAATTTGCCGCAAAAGATTATAAACCTTGAACCAAATAATTCCAAATATTTTTCACATCGTTTGTAAAGTAAACTCTTTTTACATTTGTTTTTGCGTTGTTGTTTGTTTGTTCAAATAAATTTTAATTATTTTATTAACGTTTTTTTTTATTAAAAAAAAATGTGGCACTTTATCAATATCAAAACGATTTCTGTTTTTTTTCTTTGAACATGACAGGCCCATAATGATACACTCATATGTCATGTCAACCAAATGTTTTTTTAAATTGTTGTTGCTGCACTCCATTGCAATTTCAATAACATTTTTTTATGGAAAAAAAAATAAAATAAATTTCCTCCAACGCCCTTTGATTTACAAAATGTTGTTACGAAAAGAGAAAAAAAATAGCAAAACAAAATGGACGACCATTCAACATAACAAAGCCTTGCCTTGTAAACGATTTAATTGCTACAAAATAATGCAACAAACTACTACAGCAACAGTAACAGCAACAGCAAAATGCATAATAAAACTGAAATGTTTTAATTAATAGTTAAGCGATGTATTGTAACACACATATATTTAACAAAATACATACAAAAATTACAACAATTTTTTTTTATACAAAATGGCCAAATGATTATAAAACTGTAAACGTAGATTGCAAATGGAGGAACTAAAACGGGGGAAAAAAAGCACTGGAAAGTATGCAATGTTGTTATATGAGAGAGAGAGGAAATTGCAGTTGGATGTGTGTGTGTAAATAGAGAGTATTTGCATGTAAGCGTTTGCTATTAAACATGGTAACGGTATAAATGATAAATAAGCTTTCCAAAGAGGTTTGTTGTTAAATAACCAGAGAGTAAGTCTAGTAGCGAGAGAGAGGGAGAGAGTGTGTGTACTCTGTGTGTGTTTATAGGTAAAAATATAAATTTTTTTCTGTGTGTGTGTGTGTGTGTGTGTGTACCAACAAATAAACACATGTGACAACAACATGTTGTCGTAGTTAATTTTTGGTGTTGTTGCACAAATTGCTGTTGTCGCTTTGTTTACACACCAGCAACAGCAGCAGCAATCACATGCAACGTGCAACGTGCAACGTGTTTTGTAAAGCAGCTTTATTCAGTTTATTATTTGCTTTTTTTAAAACATTATTACATAATATGTATGTACATATGTATGTATGTATGTATTGTTGTTGTTATTATTATTTCTCTTTCGATTTAAAAACTGTTTGTTTTCAGCAATCTAGCTGTTGCTATTGCTCTTGTTGTTGCTGTTGTTATTTTGTAAATAACAACTGTTTGTTGATTGCTGTTGCATGTTCTTCATGTTTTCTTGCTAGTTTTAACATGTTTATGTACATACAATATATTTTCATCATGAAATTTACACTCAATTAACGTTGATTCGCAGCAATTTTATAAAAATTCGTTTGTTTTTTGTACTGTTTTGTTACAACCGAACCTTTTTTTCTTTTTGCTCATGTTGTTAACGTGTTTTCCAGAGCAAACCATTTAAAAAAAAAAATCTTTCTGTACTTCATGCACTTACACACATGCATACATACATCCATGTAAAGTAAATGCACACATGTATTCTGCATGGTCACACATATGTATACAAACACTTAAAGAGCATAAATTATTTAAAGCTTTTTAATGTCAGGCTATAATAAAATAATAACAACAACAACAACAATAACACAGCAACAATAAGTGATGAAAAATTATGTTCTGTACACACACACACTTATACACGCAAACGTATGTTTATATAACATACGTGGCGTTACATGAAATACAAAAGTGCGTACGTCCTTTACAATCCGTTTGTCGGGTCTAGATTTCCATTCAGCGCATCTGCATTACGTGCATATATGCCAGCTGTTCACGCCAATTGATGACAAAGCTCTTCCTCAATTTGATCCTTCCAACACAGACAGGGTCTGCTCTTCAAATGTGGAAACACGTGCCAACTTTCATCAGATCGTAGTTATTTTTCGCAAATACTTTCAACGTATCAGCATTGGAAGAAGTCGCCGTGGTCTAGTAGGTAGTGTGTTGGCTTATTAGACGTAAAGCCAGGGTACGAGTCCCAGGCCAGACATCAAAATAAAATACAAAAAGTATTTCTGCGGCGACTTCCTCTCAGCAGATTTCTGGCAAAAACTTCGAGAGTGAAATAAAATTGCCATGAAAAGTTTCTCAAAAGTCGACTTTAAACTGTAGGTCCCGCGGCACTCATGTATGTTAACACACACAACATAAGTGGTGTGATAAACTAGGTCGTAATCCTTACTGAAGGGTTGTAATGATCAATTATGTTTGTATCAGCATTGGCACGTGATAATATATGGAAGTTGAACGACTTATAAAGCATTAGTTTCGTTGCATGAAAGAAGTCTCTGCTCTCTCAATTGCCTATTGAGACCATAATAGCACCCTTTGTTAAGAGTAATTCTACGCTTGCCTTCTGGACTGGTATTATTTTTGCTGATTGTTCGATATGTTGCTACACTCTTTTCACAGTTTTGATGTTATTTACACTTCTTTTCCAGAGAACTGAAGGCAGCAATAACATCTCTCTCGGTACACCTTGTGCTGTCGATGTCTTGTCGACGTATGCAAGCAACTGCACGCTTTTATAAAAAGTAGAGGCCATGAACTCTTGCCTTAAACGGAAACTCTCTGTGATGAAGGCAAAGAGGTTGCACTAAAAAGGATTCGACTTGTCTGAAACCACTCACGGTATCAAAATGTTCGTAGGGATCGATTTCTATCTTGAGGTAGCTGTATGGAGTTGGTCAATGCCATACTACACGGCTTCAACAGCTTCAGAGGATAAACCAAGCTCAGGCATTGTAATAAAAACGCAGTATTTGATTGGACATGACAACAAAAACAGGGTTTCTGATCTTTTAATTTTCATGGGTATTCCCCAGCGTATGGCGTAGTGAAAATATAAAGTCGTTGCGGGAATTATTATGTTTACAGCCGCTCTATTAAGACCAAAACAGTGCTTTGGTGAGTGCCTTTAGTTAATTATGCAATACGCTTATGAGAACCTTATACGCGATAGTAAGGACATATCATGGCTTCGCCGTTTTTCATGGCAATTACTGGTATGTATTACTTTATAGACTTCTATAGGGACCGCAAGGATTGAGGAGAGATAACATTATCATATAACTCTTCTACAATTGTTTTGATTTCTAGCAAACTCTCTAGAAAACTTAACTAACTTAGTAACTAACCGGTACCAGTTGAAAATACCCAACGAATATAGGACCATTGTACCCATTTCAGAAAGTCGTAAAGAATAAAGATAAAGTAACGGGATAGAAAGAGGTAGAGAGAGAAAAAACTGCAAAGAAATTGGTTGCACACATCTCTCAGACAGATCAGACCTCCGAAGAGCCTGAATAAGAGACGATATTGTGTTACTAGGAGAAACCTTTTTTTGGAGCATATTCACTACTTAGAAGTCGCCGTAGTCTAGTAGATAGTGTGTTGGCTTATTAGACGTAAAGCCAGGGTTCGAGTCCCAGGGCAGACATAAAAAAAAATACAAAAAGTATTTCTTCGGCGACTTTCTCTCAGCAGATTTCTGGCAAAAACTCTGAGAGTAAATAGGAATTGCCATGAAAAGTTTCTCAAAAATCTGTCATTCGGAGTCGACTTTAAACTGTTGGTCCCGCCACTCATGTATAAAATTAACACACACAACATAAGTGGTGTGAGAAACTAGGTCGTAGTCCTGACTTAAGGGTTGTAATGACCAATTATATATGTACTCAACCTCTTCCTATAAAGGCCCGGATGGTTACAGGATAACTTGTGCTTTCGCTACAGATCACACTGTCCTCTAAAGAATCGAGACACCATTTTCTCTTGCTTTGCTTCCTCAGAGTCAGCAACGATCCAATTCTACCAACTGGATAATTTTCTGATTAGAGTAAGGAGGTAGCAGGTTGGATTATTGGGACCAACAAGAATATCTTTAATTGAGCTAGGATCCCGCTCAATATCGTAATGTGTCTGTGCTCTTGTTGCCAGGACTGTTGGAACCCAACATATACCGACCAAATCTTCTTTTGCGCACAGAAAAGAGAACTTCTATCAAATGTCTCCTTCCAATCGCTTGCCATAGGAAAACTTGGCTTTTAGGTTATTTTGTATTTAAGGCAACGATATCTATATGAAGCAGTAAATGCTGTCATATGAGAAGAAATAATAAAATTTAATAAAAAAGATGAAAGTTTTATTTCATTTTATTTTTTTATTCATAACACATGCGAATACAGTTGTAAGCAAAATTATAGCAAAGGATTGCTCTAAACACAAAGTTCAACACAAACCAAGATTAGAATATTTTTCCTTAGATTACTAGGAAATGGATGAAGGGAATACGTAGATATTCGGAAATTTAGGGTTCTCTTACTTAGTATCAGTTTCAGGGGGAAATTTATTGTCTTTAGCACGACCTGAAACACACTATATTTGTTACGTAAGCAAAGATATATCCTAAGATTAAGGTTCTAAGGTACCTATGGAAAGAAATGCGGGGTTCTCTTACTCAGGATCAATTCTACTTCGAAATTTTATGCCTTTATCTCCTTACAGAAGCAAAGAGATATAACGGGTGATTTTTTAGCTATTATCTTTTTGGCAACACTGGTTTAAGCCGCTCACGCACGTTTCGTGTTTTGTTTCATTGTCAAACATCTTCAGTTTGGTCTATAATTTAACCATGGATCATCTTACAAACGAACAACGCTTGCAAATCATTGAATTTTATTATCAAAATGCGTGCTCTCTTAAGAAACTTCATCGCGTCCTTCTTTCATTTTATGGTCAGTTTAATCGACCCACTGAAGCGGCTATTCGGGCTATTGTGACTAAATTTCGCACCAAATTTACATTGTTGGACATTAAACCACCAACACGCTTACGTAGAGTGAGAACTGAAGAAAATATCTCGGCTGTATCGGCCAGTGTTAATGATGACCATCAATTATCGATTCGTCGCCGTTTGCAGCCATTAGGCCTCTGTTACTCAACAACGTGGAAAATTTTGCGGAAGGATTTAGGTGTGAAGCCTTTCAAAATACAGCTGGTGCAAGAATTGTAATGAAGCCGAACGACCTATCGCAACGCAGAATTTTTGGTGAATGGGCTCTTGGAAAGTTGGCCGAAGATCCACTTCTTCGTCGAAAAATTGTGTTCAGCGACGAAGCTCATTTTTGGATCAATGGATACGTAAATATGCAGAATTGTCGATTTTGGAGTGAAGATCAACCAGAAGCATTGCAAAAGCTACCAATGCATCCAGAAAAAGTCACAGTTTGGTGCGGTTTATGGGCTGGTGGCATCATTGGACCGAAACTTCTTCAAAGATGCTGCGAATCGTAACGTAACTGTGAATGGTGAGCGCTACCATAAGATGATATCCAACTTTTTTTTTTGCCCAAAATGCAAGAGCTTGACTTGCATGACATGTGGTTTCAATAAGACCGTGCCACATGCCACACAGCACGCATAACAGTGGACTTATTGAGAGGCGAGTTCGGTGAACATTTCGTTTCACGTTTGGGACCGGTCAATTGGCCGCCTAGATCGTGCGATTTAACGCCTTTAGACTAATTTTTGTGGGGCTATGTTAAAGCTCATGTCTATACAGACAAGCCCGCTTCAATTGACGCATTGGAAGACAATATTGAAGCATTTATTCGTGAGATACCGGCCGAAATGTTGGAAAGAGTATGCCAAAATTGGACTAAGCGGATGGACCATTTGAAGCGCAGTCGAGGTCCACACTTGCATGAAATAATCTTCAAACATTTAATTATATGGACCGTACTATCGATTCAAATAAAGATTGCATGAATTTTTCTGAATTTTATGTGTTTTTTTTTTGAAAAATTTTCCTATAGCTCTTGAAAAATCACCCATTAATAAGATTAAGCTATTCGGAGAAAACTTTACATGTTACTTCAAGTTTAGAACCGTTTGTATAGACTTTCTCGGAATCCAAGGATCTTACCAAGTCACAGGAACAGCCCCCGCTGTTTGGAATTCTAATATGAAATCTCCTGCCGAGATGACGATGTATTAAGCGAGAATGAAAGCAAAAATATTTTACATCGTTGACAAATGCATCAGAAAGCCATTGGAAACTACCTAAGACCTTCAAATGTATTTTCTCTTCGCTATTCCTTTGCTCTCAACTGCATGGTAATGTTGTAAATTGGTCATTTGCTGCAGTATTTGTTAAAAACATTCTGTTTTTTATATTCTTTATTTCATTTTCATTTTATTTTGTATTCCATTTTCCCTTTTTATATATTTTCAACTCACAAAGAAATTAAGTTAATGTCATGCAGTTAAATACACTATAAAATGAACAAATTTCATACCATATGACAACGCCAGCTACACACAGAGACCGAGGGAGTGAGATCGAGAGAGAGAGAGAGAGCGAGAAGTATGAGAGGTACAAGAGAGAAGGAAAAAAATTTGTAATTAAATTTAACAACAAATACTCAAATGCTTAATTAAGCCATATGACCATGAGAAATGATATTTTGAAAAACGAAACAAAACGACGAAAAAAAAATTAAATTTCTCACAGGCAACACAGCAACACAAATACTCCAGAGTTAGTATTTCTACTATATATGGACAGTTAGTTTGAAAATTTTTTTTTCAGTTTTAATAAAAAACGTTAGAAAATGTATAGAAAAAGAAATGTCAGAAGGTTTGTTTGTTTGAAATAAACTACCTTGCACAGCCCAGAAAAAAAAAATACAATTTAAATTTGGCTGGATATGCGTGCGTTTCCTAAGGATATTCAATACCGATACCCTGATTATGGTAAAACCGTGCGCTCAGCTGGTTAAAACAGCTTTTAATTGTTATTTCTATCTCTACATTGTAAACATATCTACCAGAGGTCAGCAATAAGTATTCAAAAAGATGAGTAGATTCGAATCATACTTAAAATTTCTGATACTTATACGCATTCAAACTTATTTTAATGTCATACTCATACTACTCATACTCAATGTTTGAAATACTCATGGTACTCATATTTAACAATACGCATGATTTTATTGATTTCGATTCTCCATGACTCATCGTATACACGAATCACAAAATAAGTATGATTCGCGTACGAACACTACATACTCACAAGAAGGTTGTGTGTTTGGTCTGCTTGCTATCTTTGTCTTTTTCTTTCTTTCTTCTTTGTAAATGCAACAACAACTAAGACTGTAAATTTTGACGAATGATTCGAAACATTTATAATTATTATAAGAGTATTTTTCTAAATTTATGAATCTGAGTGAGTAGGCGTATGAATCAAACATATTTCGAATGTTATGAGTTTGATGTCAACGTTGTACTCATACTCATTGCAACTTGTACTTATAAATCAATATTGTACTGAGTACGAATGAATCAAAGTAGTTAGATTTCAATACTGTTGACTCACTCATACTCAAAATTTCATGAGTACGTATGAGTAGCGAAAAAGCGATTCATTAATGATCTCTGATAGGCGCTAAGTCCTTCAAATTCTGTCTTTCAAAACTTCCTTTTACTGCTCTATAATGCCGGGCATATATCCAGTTAATGACAAATTGTTTTCTCTTTCTTTTTGTCCCTGTAGCTGCTGCTCAGCTTATTGTTTAGAACACTCATATATTTATTATAAGGGCCTAGTATAGAATGTACCGAAATAGTTTCAACAATGAGTAGCAAAAAAGCGATCCATTGCTGATCTCTGATATCTACTATGTAAACATATATATGTACATTGCAAATCGGAATAATTTTCTAGTAGGTTGCATACGCACTACCACCTCAAAGATCTTTTGTATCCTGCTTAATTCATAGATGTTGATCTACATGATCACATCTACCCACTACCGATGATACCCTGACTGCAAACAATACTCGTTTAAACACAATGGTTTAGCAATACTATCTCAGGTAATTGTTCCCTAAAGAGCAAGAGGCAGACTGAAAACCAAATTCGCATAGCGACTTCTTCTTAGCTCTCCGAATGAATTGAAGAAATACGATCTTCTTCTGGTTACAATCAATCCCGTCTTAACATTTTGTAATCTGGTCTTAATAGAGGCAATAAAGTTGCCCAAAACATGTCCTGTGAATTCATGTTCTACCAGGCAGAGCGGATACTTTCCTTTACTCAGGATATGTAACCTATTGAGTTGAAAGATTGTAGTATTGCAATGGGTATACATCCTGTAAGATTGACAGCCACTTTTACATACCCTTCTCCGTCGTTTAGAAAATTTCTTTGGATAAAATCCAAGCTGAATTGAGAACAAACATCTCCTTTATAAGCCAATGCTTCAGACTTAACCCATTAGTACCCAGTGGCAACTTAAGTTGCCAGCAGAAGTTGCCTTAGTTTTTATGCTCTGAGAGGAAATTGAGTTTAAAAACAAAACGGTAACCGTTAGAAAAAAAATAATTCGGGTTAATTGACAAATCCAGAGAGCAAATACATACGATTTACCTTAAAACTTGACTGCTAGTTTGAGATATTAAAGAAGCTAGAAATTGATTTGATCATGTTCGATCTCCCCTTCTTCAACTAACCCTACAATCTCTATAGGAGTCAGTAACAGATAAGTAAACTATCTCTCCTCTTGCCTATCAATTGCTCCTGTGAGAGTGACTCTACAGATTAGTTTAAACAGTTGATTGGTAAGTTTTTTTTTTTATCAAATTTTGAACACATGTATCAGGCAGTGAAGTCAGATGTCTGGTCAGACCAGAATTTAAAAGGCGTCCAAAAGATAGACTCCAACGGACGTTAAAGTTACACAAGTTGTTAGCAGCCAAGTTTCTCAGCGTTGTAGTGTGTTTGACTAGTCGAAGTTGCCATACCCCTTTGTATGCAGCTTAATATCAATACATTCTTGTCCACACTGCATAAATGCTGGAACATCGTGTATTATGCTGTCGCAGCATATTCCCACGATATACATACATAGTGTTTTTGAGCTTAAGAAATTAACATACAATTAGTTTTAAATAATTAAGTTTAATTGTGACCAAAGAAGGGAACAGTCGCACAAGCGGCAGTTCCCAATAATAAAATAAAAAGTAACTAAAAAATTAGAAAATTGTGTTTCTTTATCACATGGCCATCCTGCTAGGACTTTAAATTGTTAATTGGTAAACAATTCATCAAAATTTGGTCCAGCTGAGCTTGCCGGTGAAGCAAAATTGCCCCTTACCCCTAGCTTTTTCTGAATTTCACAAGCATCTATCCCTGATAATGGAGGCAAAACTTCTACGAAGTCGCCGTGGTCTAGTGGGTAGTGTGTTGGCTCCTTAGACGTGAGGCCACTATTTTAATCTCAGGTCAGACATCTCCTATAAAACGAAATATGAAAATATATTTCTTAGGCGACTTCCTCTCAGCAGATTTCTGTCAAAAAAAAACTCTGAAAGTGAAGTGAAATTGCCATGAAAAGTTTCTCAAAAATCTGTCGTTCGGAATCGACATTAAGCTTTAGGTTCCGCCACTCATGCGTAAAAAATTAACACACACAACATAAGTGGTGTGAGAAACTAGGTTGTAATCCTGACAGATGGGTTGTAATGACCAATTACGTATGTATGTATGCATGTAAAACCCATACGGAAGTAGTTAAAAGATAAGCGAAGTATATACAGTGGTGGCTATATAAGTAGAAACGAGTTAGCAACATATATGTTTGTTAATTTGTTTTACAGTTTTCACTGAGTACCTGGGATCAAAGGCTTTGTTTGGAGGACATCTTACATACGTTTTTCCATAAGATCGGGACAAATAAAGCTTAGATTCGTCACTCCAGAGAACTCTGTTCCAGAAACATCGTTTTTAATTATAAGGCCACCACTGTACGTGAGCCTAAATATTGCAGAATCATCTGGGAGAACTATACCTTTAGCTATCCCATTCCATTCAATTTGGTTCACATGAGCTTGCCAATAAAGACCTGAATTTCTCAATTCTTAAAAGGGGAACTTCATGACTAACTTGTAAGAGCATGAGCATGACGAAGAGTGTGCTTTCTATAACAAGTTTGTTAGATAAACGTTTACTGGGGAATGTCTGTGTATAGGAAGGAAACCATATACAAAAATACTAGAAGAGAAGATGAGGAAAATCGCTTCTTTATTTAAACAATTCAGAGATGAAAGTTCAACTACAATTAGGTTTGACAGTGGAAGTAGATATTATCAGCAAAAGCTCAACAACTCGGGATCAATTCCGCAACGCCTGAAATGTCCTTGCCCTGAAATACACTAAACGTGCCTTGGAAGTGACTTATGATTTTCGATCGAATGCCATAAGCCTATCTAGAACTTAAGCTAAGGAATGCCTGTATATTCTTTCGACAAGTCTCCGGAGATGATCATATCAGAAGACCAGACAATCCTGCTTAGAATTGCAATGTAAAATCTCATCCAGTGATGGGAAATCATTCAGAGAGAGTTCTTTCCATAAAATCTGGCATAATTTTGAGGCGACTTTCTCTATTTACTAACACACAAGCAATGAATTAAAGGATCTCTACTCTAAAAATGGGACTATAACTCCATTGGACACAAAGAAATCAGAGTTGACGTATACAAAGGCATCAACGTTATCTACTGATGTAGCGGACTGTGGCTTATCATACCGGGTGTTATTAATTTCAAAAAATATTTTCTAAATGTGCTGTCTATTGCTTTTAAATAAATTCACTCAGTTTAGCTGTTAGCAGCTCGTTATTTTACATAAATTTTCAATCAATTTTTTTCCGAAACTTTTTCTTCTTCTCTTTTGTAACTGGGTGACACATTATTTTTTATCACACTTTTTATTTGAAGTTTTTATTTCTTGTTTTCTATTTTACAAAAAAAAATTTCCTTTTTTATTTTAAATATTCCAGTCATTGTCATTTATGATGGCTTTTTAAAAGAAAGTTAATGTACTGTTGTGAATAAAAAAGTGATTTTATTTTCGTTTTTTTTATGAATTTTTATTTTATAAAAAAATAAGTTTTTCTATAGCGTTTGTCAATTTATTTTTTTATTTAAATTCCATGACTAAACAAAATTGAAAATTGCAGTATCACTAAAAGCATTCAACAAAAAAAAAAAAAAAAAGTAAACTCCCACACCCAAAAACAAGGAAAAAAAGGCAAAGGAAATAAAAAATTACCGAAAAAAGATTAAAAAAGTGGCTAAAAAGTGCAAAAAAATGTCAAAAAATTGTAGATAAAATTACTAGAAAAATAGAAAGATTTTTTTAAATAAAACTTACTTCAATGTATTCATAATTTTGCTAAATAACAAGTCAATATAATCAAAGGCAGCCTGAAAGTATGCTAAGGATTTTGAATAAGGAATAAGCCCGAAAGTATGCATTAAAAAGTATTTATTTTTAAACCAGAAGCTCAAGATCTGCTAAAGATATTTGAAATAAATGAAATGAAGCCAAAATAAATGTTTCCTTTGGCGATGGTAATACTGAACAAACTTCCGGCAACGCTATTTGGTGTATGAACTCGTATTTGAAAGATGACTTTTCTGGATACATTTTTGAAGAAAACACTTCTTTAGCTCATCGAATTAAAAAAAGAAAACGAGTAGAACGTTTAAAAAGCTTCCGAAAATTCTTTAATATGTACGAAAAAGAACAGCCAACGATTCCAATCAGTTCAACAAATTTGGTTGTTAAAGAACAATCTTTTTTTTTGACACAGTCCCGGAATTTTCATAAAATTTTGCTTCTGGAGCTCCAAGACCACCATGTAAGCTGTAACTAGAAAGCACAAGCACAAAATAATACGTCCAGTTGTACTCGCCGTCCAATATATAGGGTATCCCTAGAGTGTCTCCTCCAAGCCTTTTGCCATGACAAACTTCAGGATGCTGTTTGTTGTCTACAATGACAATTCCCTGCCTACCAACTGATATGCACACTGGTATGTATTAATATCCCACAGGATCCAAGGAAGTGTGTCGATAATTCATTCTCATCGCCACAGAGCCTACATGTTGGGTTCTTGACTAACCTCCGTACTGAATAAGTGTACTCTGAGCATACAGTGCCCTTTTCAAAGACCCGTCACCAACCAACCTCAAGTTATTCCATGCATGCATGACTCAGACCTCCTCTTATTTTAATTTCCAAACAAAGGTTTTGATTGCCTCAAATCTACTTGGTTTGAGGAGAGTGTTTGCATGTATTTATCTTCCCTTTCAATGAGTCTACAGTGTCCTAGCAATAGCGTTCTATCAAAGGACCTGTTACAACCCCGAAGTTATTCCATGCATGCATGACGCAGACTTCTCTTATTTTAATTTCCCCACAAAGGTTTTGATTACCTCAAATCCATTTGGTTTGAGAAGAGCTTTGGCCTGTATTTATCTTCCATTTCGATGAGCATACTTCTCCAAGCCTTCACTTACTCTCCACAGATGTGTTATGCTATCACCAAGGGCGTGGAAGATCGTCTCTTTACAAGCTTGCGAAAGAAGAAAAGAGGGTAACTTTATTTTGCCTACCCACCTGATTCAGGTTCCCTAATCAATTTAATCTCACAAGAGGCGGGTGCTCGAATGGCTGCCTGACTGTGGGATAGTATTAATATGTGCATATGTCTCCTGATAGAAAGACATAAAAATCAGCCTGCCAGGTTTCAGCCTAATTGGTCTTTGATAGCTTATGCCACATTAAAGGTAAATTCAAGGCTTTTTTGGGAAACATTATTTAAAAATACACACCCTAAAGTATGCTTCAAAACAAAATTGAAGCCTTTAAATATGCATTAAATTTTAGTCAAACTCTTTATAAATCCATCTCTCAAATTGCATGACAACCAATAAATCCTCCAAAAGGATAAAAATAGCAAAAAAAAAAAGAATTGTTGATCCACTTTTATTCCCCCATTTTGTTTACATTATTTTTAATTTTTTTTTTATTCTTTCGTCATGTTGCAAATACTTAATCATCAAAACGTGTTGTTGCAAATACTTAAAAGAAAACAACATATACACACGCACCCACTGGAATAAATATAAACGAACGAATGAAATAAATAAAATTTATTTATAAAAAAATACGAACAACAACAACAACAACAAACAATCCATCCACTTGAATCCATAGAAAAGCCTTCAGTTAAATTAAATATACACTCTCGTCGCTCGCTTCAGTATTTTCGCTTATATTTGGGAGGGGGGGAGGCAGGGAGGGAAAAGGGGGATTTTGAAAAATAAAAATAAAAACGAATCACAGTAAAATGAAATGAAATTGAAAAAGGATATGAGATGCCAAAATTGGAAATAAATTGTAAAAAATTGAATCAAATTCACATATAATCGACAAACAGACAAACAACAGGCAAATAGACAACAACGACAACATCATCTACACCAAATATTCTCTTTTACAAGCACAAACAAACAAACACACACACACACAGGCTTATTTGTATTTGTTGCACATACCCAGGGTAGGTACATACATACGTACCATAAGAAAATCTGTGAGGCTGAGGAGTTTTACACAAATAAACCTTAAGTTTGCTATTCAAAAAACAGAGAAGATGTACACACTGGGAGCGCTATAAAAAGGCTCTGTGGCATATACGAAGGACGCTACAACATAGCATAGGAAGCAGAAATAATTTTTGGGTTCTGAAACAGGTTCTCATGGGAAAAAAAAGGATATTTGAGTCACTCATTGGATTATCCAGGAGTAACTTGAGGTTGATAACTAGTCTTTTGAGAGAACATTGTAGATTCAGAGTGCACTCCTTCAGCATGGAGGTTGCCTCGAGCCCAGTGTAGGTATTGTGCAAGTATTGTGACTTGAATCATCGGAACACATTCTTGGGACCTGGGGGGCATTACCGCATCCCAGAAATGTTTTCTTTTTGGGTTTATATTCTAGAAGTAGGCATGGAATTGTCATTGTTGACACCGTTTAGGATCCTCAGGTTTGTCAGGGCAATAGGCCCTGTAAAGTATGAGGAACACATTCTTGCGATGTGTACGGTATTATTGCACCCCAGAATTGTTGCCTCCCTAGGCTTGTATTCAAGTATTAGTCAGGGATTGGCATTGTTGACACCGAATAATTTTTAGGTTGTGAAACGGGTTGGCATGGAAATTATTCAAAAAGGAGATTTGAGTCAATTATCCAGGAATAACTTGAGGTTGATAACTAGTTCTTCAGTATGGAGGTTGCCTCAAGCCCACAGTGTAGTTATTGTGAAGATGAGAATGAATCATCGGAACACATTCGTGGGACCTGTGGGGCATTGCCGCATCCCAGACATGTTTCCTTCTTGCGTTTATATTTAAGTATTAGGCATTGCTTAGAGGAGACATTTTAAGGATGCTCTATAAAGAGAATTGTTTCCTTAAAGTATTAGTCAGGGAATTGTCATTGTTGACACCATGAAGGATCCTCAGGTTTGTCAGGGCAATAGGCTTGAAGGCGACATTTTAGGGATGCCCTGTAAAGTATGAGCGGAATGCAATAGAACTCGTAGATGTGACAACCAGAATGAATTATAGGATCACATTCTAGCGATGTGTAGGGAATTATCGCACCCCAGAATTGTTTCCTTAAAGTATTAGTCAGGGAATTGTCATTGTTAACACCGGTAAAGATCCCGAGGTTTGTCAAGGCAATAGACTTGAAAGAGACATTTTAGCGACGCCCTAGAAAGTATGAGGGGAGTGCAATAGAACACGAATATTCTGTGACAACCAGAATTAATCATCGGAACAGATTCCTGCGATGTGTGGGTCATTATCGCACCCCAGAATTATTTCCTTCCTGGGTTTATATTCAAGTATTAGACAGGGAATTGGCATTTCTTGACACCGAGTACCATCCTGAGATTTGTCACGGCACTAGGCTTGGAGGGGACATTATAGGAATGTCATATAAAGTATGAGGGGATGCAATCGATCATATGGCTGCAGAACTAAGGAACCTCTTCACCACAATAATGCATCTTTCTGTAGTCTTATTACAATTTTGCTACATTTAGTTGTAGATCAGTTGCAGTGTGACTATGGCTTGGCCTTAGTTCTGCTGTAGTTTGGTTGTAGACTGGCTGCAGACTGGTTACTGTCTGGCTGTATACAGGCCACGGTCTGGCTACAGTCTGTCTGTAAACTAGCTACAGCTTTGCAACAGTCCGACTGTAGACTTGCCACAGTCTGTAGCTGTAGAGTGGCTACAGTTTGGCTACAGTTTGTGGCTGTAGACTGACTACAGTTTGGCAATAGTCTGGCTGTAGACTTGCTACAGTCTGTAGCTGTAGAGTGGCAACAGTCTGTATTTCATGGCTACATCTTGGCTACAGTCTGGTTGAAGACTGGTTACATTCTGGCTGTAGACTGGCTACAGTTCGGCAATAGTTTGCAGCTGTAGAGTGGCTACAGACTGTAGCTGTAGTCTGGCTGTAGACTGGCTAGTCTGTAGCTGTATAGCTGTAGAGTGGCTACAGCCTGCAGTTGTAGAGTGGCTACAGTCTGTAGCTGTAGATTGGCTACAATCTGTAGCTGTAGACTGGCTACAGTTAAGCTACAATTTGTAGTTGTAGACTGGCTATAGTCTGTAGCTGTAGAGTGGCTACAGTCTGTAGTTGTAGACTAGCTAAGGGTTGGCTACAGTCCGGCTGTAGATTGGCTACAGCCTGTAGCTGTAGACTCGCTACAGTTTGTAGCTGTAACCTGCGTTTTCTGTATTCTAACAATTGTAGAGCCATAATTCTCGCACTGGCTGAATAAAGTCTTTATCCCTCGTCTTTATACGATATTTGGTATTGATATAGTCACCTTAAGCTTATACATTCCTTACAATCAATCGTTATTTATAAACAGATTATAGCGCAACGTAACGTTTTATTTTTTATTCTCTTCTTTTTATTGAAGCATCAACAACAGTAACAACAACAACAACGTCAAAGCAATGATAGCAATTTTATGCTCACAAATGCATGAAAAGCCTTTGTTCGTGCCTATTTCACGTTAGTTTGGCTACGAACCATTTTCTATACAACATATGACCGTCATATGCACACGCACGTACATATGCGATATACTCGTACAGTCGTTTTTACATGTGCAACTACACTCTGTATGGGCAACAACACAAGGCAAGAGGCATATTGACAACAATAGTGTGTTGGTTGGCAAAAGGAAAAGTAACAGTAACGACGTACGATAGTAAATGCAATGCAACATATGTTTTGTCATGCCATACCGTACTATAGGCAATCAGCCAACCAGTGCCGCTAGTTTGTAACACAAATTTTTAACAAAAAAAATTACTCATACGTCGTAGTGTCTATAAAGCAAGGATGAAAGAAAAAAACGATACAAAGCGGCATTTGTGTAAGCAACATTGCTTTGAGTGCGGGTGAATATGTCTGTCTCAGTCTCAGCCTGTTTCTTTGTCTAGAGGAACGCTCTATTTTTTTTTTTTTTGTAAATTGCCATAAAGCCATGGCTCTTTGAGTGCAACACTGTTGTAGTTGTGGGAGAGTGTAGATACTGTGTACAGTGGGAGAAAATAGTAAAACAGGGTACTAAGAAGTGTGCGAGGTTATTAAAAAAAGCTTCTTCTGATTACTACGTATGCTGGCCGCGCCAACGGACTGTGTCGTACTCAAATCAAATTCATTGCGATCGATGGAAAAATGTTTTAAGAATGACTGCATGTGTTAAAGCCTGGATTGATGACGAACGAGAATATGTTAAGTGTAAGAAAAATATTTTGTTTTCTCGTCCATGACTTTAAAACATTGAGTGGCAGAGTTTAGATAAGGCCAAGGCAATTATTTGTGCAGCCCTTGCACTGACCAACTTCCCCCTCCTTGGATCGGAGGAACTTGGTCAGTACAGAGGCTTCGTTCACCTGTGGCATCACAACGGGCCGCTATGCGTGCTCAAGTAAGCTTTTTGGCAAATTAAAGCTACCACGCTAACCTAACCTAACCTAACCTAAGGCAATTATTGCTGTCGTGTAGAGGTACTAGAGTTCTGCGACCGTACATTCTATTCCACTGCCGACTGCCGCTGTCATAAAACAAGTCACTGCCGTATATACACGGCAGCCATAGCGAAAGGGTACCAAAGCCTCTTGATTACACGCCGTATCAACCTGAAGGCCTGAAGAGATCTTTATCCTACAAATTCCAGAAATATGCCATCAAATACGGAGTTATGATGTTGTATCATAATATCGCTCTACCACATGTTGCTGGACAAAGTTGAAAATGATTCGGAAGACAGGGTTTAAGAAATTTCATATCAAGCGCCTTATAATCTAGATTTTACTCTGTTCAACTATTATTTGTTACGATTAATACATACATAATCGGTCATTATAACACTCAGGATTACAACCTAGTTTCTCACACCACTTATGTTGCTTTGTGCGTTAATTTTATACATGAGTGGCGGGACCTACAGTTTAAAGTCAATTCCGAAACTTTTCATGGCAATTTTATTTTACTCTCAGAGTTTTTGCAGGAAATCTGCTGAGAGAAAGTCGCCGGGGGCTCGAACACTGGCTTTACGTCTAATGAGCCAGCACACTACCTACTAGACTACGGCGACTTCAGAAGTAGTAGTAGTATTTTCCTCTTTTTATTAAGTAAAATAAATGATTTTTCATGTTAAATGCGTAAAAAATAAGGTCGCAAACAGTATTAAAATTTATTGGAAATATTAGGTTGAAATTTTCCAATTATGCAAAAAAAGGATATATGGCGAACTTCTATAAAATTAATGGAATTCAAATGAAATTTTGTGAGATAAAAATATGCTTAAATATACAAGTTGTGCAGTAATTAAATTCCTGAAAAATTGAATAATTCGATTTTTTGTTGTTTTAATAAAAAAAAAAACGTCATTATGGCTTTCCTGTAGGATATTCTTCGGCTAGAAATTTGTAAACAGTATTCTCAAATTTTAGAGATTTTTGAGAAATTTTTCATGGCAATTTTATTTGACTCTCAACGTTTTTGCCATAAATCTGCTCCGAGGAGTTGCCGAAGAAACATTTGCTCGTATTTCGTTTAGTTGGAGAAGCCTGACCTGGGTTTGAACCGAGGCCTCACTTCTAATAAGCCAACACACTACCTACTAGACTATGGCGACTTCTTTATACATTCCAAATAAAAGGAAAATTCCTGTTGCTGTTACCAAAAATTGGTTTCAAACTGTGGTTGACTTCTTGTCCTCCACATTTGCTTCCCACTGTTAATGAATCAACAAATGAAACCAGTTGCTTTTGCCACCCAAATTGAATTGAATTTAAAGAGAGTAGAATAAAAAGAAAACCAAGAGAAAGAATTAAATCGCGTTGTACATTGAAAATCAAATAAAACAAAATGTATGTATGCGCTGAACACAAGCCAAATGAATTATTTATGAAGTGGTTGCTGTACTTATTCCTATTGCCAATACTTTTTTCCTTTTTTCTTTTTTTTGGAGTTGGATTTTATAATGTTTTCAACACTTTAGCCATATGGATTTAAGTTGGCAATTTCATTTGGATTTTTTTTCTTGTTTTCTTTTTTCATTTTTTAACAACTTCGCCTGCCAATAGACAACTCTTTAGCAGGCTGTCTGGGTGGTAAAGCCTTTTGATATGAGGGAAAAAATAGGTGTATCGTTTTGTGTTGCCAGAGACATCATTTTTATTGAAAATTTATAGTGCCGGCACTATAATAATCAGGTTGAGTCTATTTGTAGTCGCTCCTCTGGTTCAATTCAATGTACGCCTTAAAATATGCTTCGTTTTTTAAGGTTTACTAACAGAATTTTTGTAATAAAACCGTGGTTATATGCCATAAAGACTGCAACAACTTGTTGCCTGGCCAAGTGCCAACGAAAAAAAAAATAGAAAAAGAATCGAAGGCGCATTACAAAGTGTGAAATCTTTTCTATGATCCGGCAAACACTGTGCCTGTTGCGCTGAATCTCTTCTACTGTCATTATTATGTTTCATGTTCAACATTTATTTGTTGAGTTGAATTATTACAAAAAAAAAGGAAATTGAGTTGATTTTAATTTTATTGCCTTCACTTCTTTATGTTCTTTCACTCTTTCAATACATTTTAGTTTTTCAGTTTTTTCTCCCTCTTTTTCTTCTTTATTATCGTGTCTACAAAGTCTATGTGCATGCAAGTAAAGCCCAAGGAAGTGTTTTTGCTTCTGTGTGTGTGTGTGTGTGTAACTACATATATTTAAATTGTGTTGTATTGCATATCCTTTAGCTATTGGCAATGTAAGTTACAAAGAAAGAAAGAAATCAGAATGTTTTTTTTTAAGTACAAGGAAGTAAGACTTTGTAGTTTCAATGTTTTTGTATTTGAACAGGATATACTAGAAAATTGGCATGATTAGGAACTTAAAAGCCATTGCAGACTGCTCACAAGACACCCTGCATACAGGTCTTCAAGATGATTACATTTTTAAAGAGAATTTGATTCTCATTTCTAAACTAAACAATACAAGACTAAAATACTTTAGTTGACATAGGTTGCGTAGGTTAGGTTAAAACAGTGGATGCTCCCTGCAGGGTTAGCATACCTTATGCCAGAGCTTTGACTCACTTTGCCCTTAAGAAATGGGATTTATCTTCTAAAGGCATATATCGGGTCCGTCATCTAGTGCTTATTTCGTGAATGGTAACACTTAGCTCATGTCTAAATTGACAGATAATTAGTTTTATCCTTCCGCTGAACGAATATGGACCATCCAATGAGTTTTCGCTTCGCTAAGTGGGCCTGCGACCGTCTTACAGAAGATGCCGATTTTGGCAAAAAAAAAAATCATCTTTTCAGATGAAGCTCATTTTAATCTTGGCGGGTATGTAAACAAGCAAAATTGTCGCATTTGGGGCACAGAAAACCCGCACGCATACATTGAAAAGCCGACGCACCCAAAACGAGTCACTGTTTGGTGTGGATTTTGGTCCAGAGGCATAATTGGGCCATTTTTCTTCGAAAATGGGCAAGGAGTGGCCGTTACAGTCAATGGCGATGGTTATCGGGCCATTTTGAACGAATTTTTGTTCACAAAAATTGAAGAGGAGGATATTGGCAACATTTGGTTTCAACAAGACGGCGCTGCATGCCACTCAGCCGAAGCTACACTCGATGTTTTGCGCCCTGTTTTTGAAGATTGCATTATCAGCCGTCGGGCTGATGTCGTTTGGCCACCTCGGAGCTGCGATTTGACACCGTTGGACTATTATTTGTGGGGTGCCGTCAAAGATAAGTGTTACGCCGACAAGCCAGAGGCAATTGACGGTTTAAAGGACGATATTCGTGAAGCCATTGGTGAAATACAGGTGCACACAATCGATAATGTGCTTAAAAATTGGACCGATCGTGTAGGCTATTGCACAGCCAGCCGAGGCAGCCATTTGAATGAAATTATTTTCCATTATTAACCGGAAGGATTGTACTTTCAAATAAAAAAAGAAATTTGAGAAAATATTCAGTATTTTTTTTAAAGCATTTTCAAAAAAAAAAAGTAATTTGGCGGACCCTTTATAAAGCATTTGTTGTGTGCACACTAAATCTCGAAATAAGGTCACTCGAATCTGGATTACTAAACTCGAGTAGAAAAAAGCAAGTGAGACTCTATCAAGTCATGATAGAGTCAAAGGCTGATGGCAGACCTGTACCGATCTAAAGTTGAGTCTCCTGTTTGTAATTGTAAATCTTCTACAGGCATATGTATGTAAAGAACTTGTTGTGTGCACACAGTTAAACAGGGTATATAAGATCATCTTTTATTGGATCTGATTGGGTCACCAAACTCGTGCCGAAAAAAGTAAGAAAGACTCTACCGTGTCATGACAGCGAGACCTGTACCGGTCTAATGTTGAGTCTCTTGTTTGTGACTAAAAGTCTTCTGCAGGCGTATATACAGTGGTGGCTATATAATTAGAAACGAGTTAGCAACATGTATGTTTGTTAGTTTGTTTTACAGTTTTCACTGTGTTCCTCGGATCAAAGGCTTTGTCTGGAGGTCGTCTTACATACGTTTTTTTTCCATCAGATTGGGCCAAATTAAACTTAGATTAGGCACTCCAGAGAACTCTGTTCCAGAAACATCGTTTCTAATTATAAGGCCACCACTGTAGCGCTTGTAGTGTAGAGTATAGGTCTCTGCCTTATGTATCAGTTAAATAGGGGTTATAAGGTCATCTGTTTATTGGATTCCAGACCATGTGAACTCCCTCAAGCTAAACGCCTTCAAGACAATTGAAAGTTTTGTTAGGAAATCGAGAATAGACATCCAAACGTTTTATTCGTTTGAAAAACTTATTGACGCAATTATAGGTGGAGTACAGCTTCCTGTCCGCCACGGCTCCACTGGATGAAAGGCATCTGAAATACCCCACTTTCCATGACTGCGGCATAATGTTGTTGGCTTTTAGGATAGCTGTGGTTTGCGTCATATGTACATCTGCCACTTAAAATAATCCCACAAGAAAAAGTCTAAACGGATCAAATCGTACAATCTCAATATCCAGTTCACATTACTTCCACTTGACATGATTATGCCCACAAATCGCTCGTGTAGAGTATTTAATATAACATGAACTGTGTGACATATAGAGGCGAATTGTTGAAACCATATATTGTTGGAGTTTAAACAATCCAATTTAAGCTAAAAAAAAGTTGGTAATCACTGGCATATAGTGCTTGACGTTGACAGAAATAGCCTGGCTAATGTCATTCTCAAATAAATGTGGACCAATAACGCCCAAAATCTACACCAAAGAGGGACATCTTCTGGATTTATTGTACTCTCTGAGAACTCATGTGAATTGGCATCACGTATCGGCTAGATTCAGGTCAAAAGAGGATTGAAATCATCGATCTGCAGTCCTCGTAGTCATCGAACTTTAGTGGTAGCCTGGCAAACGTCGTCCTCAAAGAAATGTGGACCAATGGCTCCCAAAAACCACACCAGATAGGGACATCTTCTCGATTTATTGTACTCTCCTGGAACTCATGTGGATTAGTATCACATATCGGCAACATTCAGGCCAAAAGAGGATTGAAATCATCGCTCTACAGTGCTCGTTATTGATGGTCTGCACACCGTTATTCTCAAAGAAATATGAACCGATGGTGAATCAAGCCTAATATACACCCCAAACAGTGAGTTTTTCGGTATGCTCTGGATGCTCTTGGATCTAAAGTCGATTGATATCGCGCTAAATTTAAAAATTTTGCTTCTCCACATACCCAGAATCATCCAGAAATGGGACTCAATTTTGAAGATGCTGTAGAGCCTATTCAGCAAATACACGTCGTTGTCTATGGTCGTAATTGAAGATTTGGCAAAATAGAGCGAATAAATGACACCTAATGTGACAGATTGAGTTGCAGTAAGACGGTCATTTTCAACAATCAAAGTTCCGAAGTACCTGATGGAAGTAAATTCCCTTTCGACCAGGTATTTTGGACTCAGAGAGCATTTGTGAAGAGTAAAAGTGGCTTCCAGCCAAATTTTTCGATCCTGCAACAAGGAAAACAAAACAGTGTTCTGCCTGAATATTCTCCTTAACCTTAAGTTTTACCGAAAGGAATTAATCACACACGGAATGACTGTAATTGAGACGTGGTCGATCATTAATCGAATTTAAAAAATAAAAATCTGTGTTTATTATCAAATTCTGGGAGTAGAAAAACCAGACCGAGCAAGAAAACGTGCAACACTGTCTATGCCTACTGTAGTGCTCTGTTTGAAATAGTTCTTGTATTCCTTGCAAATTTTTTTTTTTTTTAAGAAAAAAAGGATACAAAATCCCATCAATAATTTTGTTAAAGAAAATAAAATCAACAACAGTTTCATACCAACAAAGAATAAAACGGAAATGATATTAAAAAATTTGATTTTCTAGCACAACTAAAGGTCAACTGAATATAGGAAAAACATCAAAGAGACATAGAATAAATAATAAATTTTGTCTACATTCGTAATAAGGATGATTACAGCCCGAAGGTAAAACAGGAAATTTTATTAAAATTTCAAATGATACTCGTTAGCATACCATGTGATAACATGGGGTTCATTTGAATTACGGCTTGCCACTTAGAGAAATAATTAAATATGGATTCAAATTGGTTTTCGTGGTGGAAAGACAAGAAAGTTTATGGAATACCTTACAGTGGTGGCCGTAGTCTAGTAGGTGTATTGTCTTACTAGACTAAAACTCGAGATTTGAAAATTTTGCTGTGACATCTCGAAAAAAATGAAGAAAACATTTCTTTCAGCCTCCTCCCCTCAGCAGTTTTCTGGCAAAAGTTTTCATAGTAAGTAAAACGCCATGAAAAGTTTTCTTATATTTATTGTTTAGAGTATACCTGGTACTTATAGTCAGTGATCCAGACTAACGAGTAGTAGTAGTAGCCAACAAATTGAAAAAATGGAAGACTTCCTTAAGTCCTTTAAAAGATCTACCTTAAGGGCCTTGCATTAGTACTGGAACACAATGGGACTTCGCAAACTACAGAGCAGATAAATTTGCCACCACCATCGCGTCTTCCTACACAACTATTTATTGCACGCATATCTCGCGGTCTCCCTGAACTTTTCCTTCATATTCAATACCCGTTCTAATCGCTTAGGTTAGATTAGGTTAGAGGACGTGTACTTGTCAATTAAGACAAGTACAGTACCCGGAGGTCGAAATGACCCCTTGTACAACGTCCTAGTTTCTCACACCACTTATGTGCTGTGTGTTAATTTTATACATGAGTGGTGGGACCTCCAGTTTAAAGTCGACTCCGAACGACAGATTTTTGAGAAACTTTTCATGGCAATTTTTATTTACTGTCTGTCAGAGGTTTTGCCAGAAATCTGCTGAGAGGATGTCGCCGTAGAAATACTTTTTGTATTTCGTTTTGACGTTTGGCCTGGAGCTCGAACCCTGGCTTTACGTCTAATAAGCCAACACACTACCTACTAGACTACGGCGACCTCAAAAATAGCTTAGAAACTGTCTCTACACCTTCGTGAAGGATGTATCCTATTTCCCCATCATACATACATAATTGCTCATTACAACCCTTTAGTTAGGATTACAACCTAGTTTCTCACACCACTTATCATGTGTGTGTTATTTTTATACATGAGTGGCGCAACCTAAAGTTTAAAGCCGATTCCAAACAACAGAATTTTTTGAGAAACTTTTCATGGCAATTTTTATTTTCTCTCAGAGTTTTTGCCAGAAATCTGGTAAGAGGAAGTCGAATAAGGAATACTTCTTATTATTGCGTTTAGTTGGAGATATGTGACCCGGTGTTTGAAACGTGGCCTCACGTCTTATAAGCCAACACACTACCTACTAGACTACGGCAAAAACAGATTTGAGAAACTTTTCATGGCAGTTTTTTTCAGTCGCAGAGATTTTTGCCTGAAGACTTGAAAAAGATGTCTGAGTGGAGGTTTGAACCATGCTTGATTAGTCAAGACACTACCTACTAGACTACGGCGACTTCATTTCCCAATCGTTCTTCACAAAAGACGTCTGTTAAGGCGTAAAAACGTTGTGGTTGCAATGAAAGTCTGCTTAGCCATCCTTTAAATTGCTCTCTATAGTAGTCTTCCAAGTAAGTTGACTATCCTTCTTTTCCGAATAGTATTCCCGCCGTTACCAGAATTGCGCAGATTTCCATCCTAAATCAAGGTTACTAATATACGCGCTATGGGCACCACTTTCTAACTCTCACTCTACGGCGGATTTAATCTGCAGTTGCGGGCTGCTGAATAGGCATTTTCGGTCTTTTTGGCTGATTGCATGGATTGCCCTCCTGTATCTCTTACTGAACATATTACTGCGTACACCCGAGAATATTGCTGCTGTGGCAGAAAGTGTGCATGAAGCGCCATCAACATTAATTCACCGTCGTTCTCAACAATTGAACATTTTGGAGACATCATTGAGACGAATTTTGCATAAAGACCTTGGTATAACGCCATACAAAGCCCAATTGGTTCAGGAGTTGAAGCCAATTGACCATCCATCCAATGCGTTTTCGCTTCGCTAAGTGGGCCTGCGATAGACTTACAGAAGATGCCGATTTGGGCAAAAAAAAAAATCATCTTTTCAGATGAAGCTCATTTTGATCTTGGCGGGTATGTAAACAAGCAAAATTGTCGCATTAGGGGCACAGACAACCCGCACGCATACACGAGTCACTGTTTGGTGCGGATTTTGGTCCAGAGGCATAATTGGGCCATTTTTCTTCGAAAATGAGCAAGGAGTGGCCGTTACAGTCAATAGCGATCGTTATCGGGCCATGTTGAACGAATTTTTGTTAACAAAAATTGAAGAGGAGGATATTGGCAACATTTGGTATCAACAGTACGACGCTACATGCCACACAGCCGAAGCTACACTCGATGTTTTGCGCCCTGTTTTTGAAGATCGCATTATCAGCCGCAGAGCTGATGTCGTTTGGCCATCTCGGAGCTGCGATTTAACACCGTTGAACTATTATTTGTGGGGTGCCGTCAGAGATAAGTGTTACGCCGACAAGCCAGAGACAATTGACGCTTTAAAATACAATATTCGTGAAGACATTGGTGAAATACAGCTGCACATCCATCTGAACAAGTCCACTTGTTTAAGTGCTAATTTGAGGAGATAAACTAGGTCTATGAGTATCATATCATTCTCAAAGGATGGTTGCAAGGCCTCTTAATATAATGAGCAATATATAGCAATATAATATAGTGATATGGTATTAAAAAAATTGGCCTTGAAACTATTAATCTTTTGGTTGAAAATTCTCTAGAAGATTAGTGGCCATTCTGGAACATTTGAGAAATAGAACACCAACCCGAATGATAGTCTAGAGAGTGCTCTTTCGAATCGAGGTAGTGAGCTGGAACAATTTTGGGATTCGAAAAAAATGCTAATAAGAATTATATTTTTTGTCAATAGTCTGCAATAATTGCAAAGTAGAAGACTAATCGACTTATTGACACTGTTAAACAGTTAACAGTGCTCTGTAAATAGCAAATTTTGTTCTGTTAGTAGCAAATTTTGCTATGTTAATAGCAAATTTTGCTATATTAATAGCAAATTTTGTTATGTTAATAGCAATTTCTGCTATGTTAATAGTAAATTTTGCTATGTTAATAGCAAATGCTATGTTAATAGCAAATGCTATGTTAATAGCAAATGCTATGTTAATAGCAAATGCTATGTTAATAGCAAATTTTGCTATTTAATAGCAAATGCTATGTTAATAGCAAACTGTGCTATGTTAATAGCAAATTTTTTGCTATGTTAATAGCAAATATTGCTCTGTTAAAGGCAAAAAGTGGCGCAGCTAAAAGTGTGGGTTTGCGTCTTTGATTTTTAAATTCGTATTTATCTTCACACGCATAAAGTATTCAAAGATTTCACTCAAAATTATTAAAGAACGAGTACTTTGAAGGTATTGAACACAGATAGTGATGAATAGTATTTTTTTAAATTGTTTTTAATTTCATTTTTAAATTTGAAATCCTTTTTTTAATTATTTTTCTGGATTTTCTATTAAGTTTTTCAATCTTTCAAAAAAAAATTTTGTCAGCCATCATTTAAAAACATTTTTTTAGTTTCCTGAAGAATTTTTTGAAAAGTTTTTAATATGAAACTAACAAAAGACACCTCTTCTACATGGAAGGATATGTGTTGTCTGCTTAAGTTTAATTATGAATTACAGTAATCCCTCGATTTACGTCGCAGTTGGTTTTAAAAACAGCGACGTAAATCGAAACGACATAAATCGAATTTCATATTGCTCATACGACAAAATAGTATGTTTTTAACAAGGAACTTTAAAAGTTCCAGTAATCCCTCGATATACGTTGCAATTGGTTCCAAAAAATTTGAATGACGACGCAAATTGAAGTCAGAGGGACAAAAAATTAAACGATGTAAATCGAAACAACGTTAATCGAGGCGACGTAAATCGAAGGATTACTGTTTGATCCTTTTTTTAATTTTTTTTTGTTGTTTTTGTAATTCTTTCAAAAATAGTTCTCATAAGTGATGCATTTTTTTATGAAAAAATATGACAAAGTTTTTTGTTTTTAATTTCTTAGTCCTGTTGTTTTATGTTCATCGCTTTGAAGCTTTTATTGTTTGTATTGCTGCTGTTCTGCTGCATGGGTAGGAAGTATGCATATGACATTGATATTGTGCTGTCAGAAGTTTTTCTTTAGTATCCTCTACTCGATATTACCTGCTATTGCCTTAGAAATATAAAGAAACGTGCCTACACAAGAATGTTTTATAAGAATCGAAAATTTTGTTCCCTAAACATGGAATTATTTACTGATAGGAACCTGATAAAAAGCTATCAATAATCGTGCTCAAATTCGAACGATGGAGTAAAAAATTTCCAGCCGTTTTGATAAAAGAAAAGTTTGATTGATGAAAAGTTTGTCCCCATGAAATATCCTGTGAATCTTTACTGTGTTACTACTTCTTCTCTAGCTTAATAAGTACACCAACACCAATTACTTGCAATAACAACCGTACCATATCTCATCATCATCAACAACAATAGTAAGTTCCCCTTCTGCATTATTGCATAAACTTCGGTTCAGGGGCGTATGTTGTCGTATGTTACGTAAACGTAAACGAAGTTTTTTAATAAATTGTAAGTAAAAGAGTAACATAAGCTGGATTTATAAATGTTAAACAACAACAACAACGGCAACAACAACAATAACATTGGAAGTAAAAAAAGACAACAAAGAACACACATAACTTCACCAGCAGAGACATCAAACTATTCATAAATATAATGACATGCTTACGCACTACAACAGCTGCTGTAAGGTAAGTAGTAGTAATGCTGAAAGAAATTTTTTGTTGTCTCCTTAAAAACAACTTTCAAGCCTGGTTCTCATCGTTAATAAGCGTTTTAAAGAAATGGTAACGAACCACCAATAAATTTAAATCCTATAAAAGCATCTCCAATAACTCTGAAAACTACGAGCCCCTGATATTAATTTGAAGACGTTTGGCGGGCTTATATGGAGCACCTAGCACATTACATTTGAAAGCAGGACGCTGGGTTTGTCAACTAAACTTGCCAGGACTTCGTTGTACCATTTACTAGGGAGTCAGTGACAAAGGTACCCATTTTGTGGAAAGCAAGTGGCAAAGATACCCATTTTGTGGAAGGCAGTGACAAATGTATCCATTTTGTGAATTGATGAATGGAACTTCTAAAACTGCACATTACATACATACATACATAATTGGTCATTACAACCCTTCGGTCAGGTTTACGACCTGGTTTCCCACACCACTTATGTTGTGTGTGTTAATTTTATACATGAGTGCCGCGGGACCAACAGTTTAACGTCGACTCCGAACGACAGATTTTTGAGAAACTTTTCATGGCAATTTTATTTACTTTCACAGAGTTTTTGCCAGAAATCTGCTGAGAAAGTCGCCGAAGAGAAATACCTTTTTGTATTTTGTTTTGATGTCTGGCCTGGGGCACGAACCCTGGCTTTACATCTAATATGCCAACACACTACCTACTCGACTAGTGCACATTACATCAGTGCTAAAAAGGCCATATTAAGCCTTGAAATTACTTGATGGGTCGGAAATCTCTGACAAAAGGATCGCTAATGGCGTCTTTAGTGGTCCAGCTCCATCTTTTATTACTTTTATCAGTCCCCAAAGGGAGAGATTCCCTCTCTCTTTGCATTTAATCCTAAAACAATAGATAATATGATAAAGGCGCTAAGGCTACCAAATTCTGTTTTCAATACTCCTTTTTCTGCTCCACAATGCGGGACATACATCCAGCTGATGATAAATTGGTTTCTCTTCTTTCTTGTCACTGTAACTGCTGCTCAAAGGGTTGCTGACGGCATCTTCACTGGACCGGTTTTATCTTTTACCTTTTGGCTGGCCCCAAAGTGAGGGAATCACTCCATTTAAGCCTGAAACCAAAGATATCGCAGATATATAGCCACCAGAGGTCAGCAATGAGTATTCAAAACGATGTGTAGATTCGAATCATACTTATAATTTCTGATACTTATACGCATTCATACTTATTTTAATGTCATACTCATACTACTCATATTCAAAGTTTGAAATACTCATGATACTCGTACTTAACAATACGCACGATGTTATTGACTTCGACTCTCCATGACTCATCGTATACACGAATCACAAAATAAGTATGATTCGGGTACGAACACTACAATACTCACAAGAAGATTGTGTGTTTGCTCTCCTTGCTGTCTTTTTCTTTTTTGTTTGTGTGTCTTTCTTCTTTCTTTGTAAATGCAACAATAACTAAGACTGTAAATTTTGACGATTGATTTGAATCACTCGAATCATTTATAAGTATTTTTCAAAATTTATGAATCTGAATGAGTAGGCGTATGAATCAAACATACATATTTCGAATGTTATGAGTTTGATGTCAACATTGTACTCATACTCATTGCAACTTGTACTTATAAATCAATGTTGTACTGAGTACGAATGAATCAGAGTTGTTGGATTTCAATACTGTTGACTCACTCATACTCACAATTTCATGAGTACTTATGAGTGGCGAAAAAGCGATTCATTACTGATCTCTGATAGGCGCTAAGTCTAGCAAATTCTGCCTTTCAAAACTTCCTTTTTCTGCTCTATAATGCCGGGCATATATCCAGTTGATGACAAATTGTTTTCTCTTTTTTTTAGTTTCTGTAGCTGCTGCTCAGCTTATTGTTTGGAAGACTCATATATTTCTCATAAGGGCCTAGTACAGAATGTACCGAAATGGTTTCAACAACGATTATGAGTATGTTCATGCTTTCATTAGATATTCGGGTCTGATTAGCTGATCTTCTAGCAAAAACTCTGAGAATAAATAAATTTTTATGAAAAGTTTCTCAAATCTGATGCTCAAAGTTGACATTAAACTGTAGATCAGGCCACTCACGTATATTTGAAGCTGAAGCCTTTGAAGTGTAGAAGGTTGACTTATTGAACTTGAGCCCGTGGTTCATATACCACTTCGGACATCTCGAACAGAACGAAGAAATATGAGAAAAAAAATATTTTTTCGGCGGCTTCCTCTCAGCGGGCTTCTATCGAGCAAATAAAGCTGCAATGAAAAGTTCCTCAAAAATTTGTCGTTCGCAGTTCCCATTCAAATAAATTATTTACGCGGTAGTGTAGTAGGTAGTGTGTTGGCTTATTAGACGCAAAGCCAGGGTTCGAGCCCTAGGCCAGACATCAAAGACAAAATACAAAAAGTATTTTTCGGCGACTTCCTCTCAGCAGAGTTCTGGCAAGAACTCTGTGAGTAAAAATAAAAATTGCCATGAAAAATTTCTCAAAAATCTGTCGTTCGGAGTCGACTTTAAACTGTAGGTCCCACCACTCATGTATAAAATTAACGCACACAACATAAGTGGTGTGAGAAACTAGGACGTTGTACAATGGATCAATTCGACCTCCGGGTACTGTACTTGTCTTAATTAACAAGTACACGTCCTCTAACCTAACCTAACCTACGTTAAATAAACTTAAAAGAAAACTTATTTTTCTTCATACTTCTAATCGCCCATTATTACTAATTAGCTTACCCCAGCTGTATTGTAATTGTGCCTTCATAAAGTTTTACGCATTTTATGCTTATTTATATGGGAGAATGGATAACAAGCAGAGACAGTAACAACATAAAAGCAGGAGAAGAGTAAAAGAGTCATCTTTCATGTGGAATTTTGCTTGCGTAAGTCTAACACACACACACACGCTCACATCCATGCTTATGAAGGAGTACAATGCATATACATTTTGTTATTATAACATTGTAAATGTATGTATGTATGTGTATATGCTATGGGTGCTGTAATAAAATGCAATTTAAATTGCATTTTATAACAGTTATTCTCTTATGCTGTGTGTGTGTGAGTGTACTACAAGTACTAGTACAAGTATATGCAATTGACAGTGCAAACAATAACAAATTTTTATTGTTATTATTGTTGCTTTTTCTTACACACAACAACAATGCATTTTACATGTAAAAAGCTTATGTGAACCCAAAGAGGGAGAGAGAAATATTAACAAATGGCTGGAGAGAGTGTGTAATATTTTATAGAAATATCAGAGCTGGTAGTACATCACTGTTAGTCCGTAAGTGGAGAGGGTAGTGGTTGTTTGGAAAAAAATTTACTTTTAATTGTGTTACATGGGCAGGGGTACTGGTTAGGTGGGTGTCCATGCATTATTGAACGTATAATGATTGCAAATATGATTTTATATTTCAAAAGTTTTCATTGTACTTTTTTCTATTTTCTTTTCAATTGTAACGTTTACATCATTGACGGGTTATTTCTTTTTTTTAATACGCTTGTTAGCCAATTATGAACACTAACAATCAAATCAAAAAAAATTTTGAAACCAATTTTTTGAAGTGAGTGGAAATTGCTTTACATACATACATACATATATATGTAAATAATTGGTCATTACAACCCTTCAGTTAGGATTACGACATAGTTTCTCACACCACTTATGTTGTGTGTGTGAATTTTATACATGAGTGGCGGGACCTCCAGTTTAAAATCGACTCCGAACGACAGATTTTTTGAGAAACTTTTCATGGCAATTTTTTTAATCTCAGAGTTTTTGCCAGAAATCTGCTGAGCGGAAGTCGCCTAAGATTTACTTTTTCTTTTTTGTATTTTATTTTAATGCCTGGCCTGGGGTTCGGACCCTGGCTTTACGTCTAATTAGCCAACACACACTATTTCGGCGACTTCGAAAATTGCTTTATATTTGAAAATAAAAAAAAGTTAAAGGAATCGTGCAACAAGTTTTTTAAATAATTTTAGTCCATGCCTCTGGACTGAGCAAAAAAAGAACACAAGGCTTAAGAAAGTTAAATTGACGAAATGACTTGAAAAGCATAGCTTAGTTGGGTCCCATAATGGGTCCGTCATTCAGCAGTAACTCATGGCTGGTATGTGTATATCAATAATCATAGTTTTATGAAGAAATCAATTCTGGACTTTGTAAGGAGATCCTAAATCCGATAGCAAATAGCTGTGACGATATCATGACGCCAGCCATGATTTCCATGTAGGGCTCCAAAGACAAAAAGTGCCATTGTCATCGGTCATGTAATGAACAATTTTCATTGCGGTTGTACCAGCCTTTATAAGTGCATTAGCCTTGTTGCTACCTTCACGTTGCCATGGTAAAGAACCCATATGAGAATAAAAGTCGAATGAGGGTCCCGATAATCTGCGAAAAATCTTAGATGTGCTGTACACACTCTCTAGGGGACGAATGAATGATGAGGTCTTTATGAGAATTGTTCCAAAAAAAGTTCAAAATATAAAATAGACCGTGGAGGAGGCAACTAACTTCTTCTAAAAAAAGCAAATATTCTGAATTCTGAATTTGATTTTATTGCTGCTCTTTACTGCCATATTTCTAAATCCATGGTTGTAATTATTATCATTGTTGTTGTTGTTGCTGTTGTTTTTATTATTATTGTTACATAAGCAACAATTTTGTATGCAACAAACGCTTGATGTTAGGTCAACAATTGAAAATTTTATATACGAGGAAATATTCATTGATTACACCCTACAGTACTATACCGCCGTAATGAAGTGTGTTGGCTTATTAGACGTGAGGCATCGGTTCAAACACGAGATCAGACATATACATCCAAAGGAAATATGAAGAAAATATTTATTTGGCGACTTTCTCGCCGCAGATTTCTGCCAAAGACTCTGAGAGTAAATAAAAATTGCCATGGAAAGTTTCTTAAAAATCTGTCGTTCGAAATGGGCAATAAACTGTAGGTCCCGAAAATTCTGGGTAAAATTAACACACACACAGCATGGATGGTGTAAGAAGCTGGATTGTGATCCTAACTGAAGGGTTGTAATGACCAATTACGTGTTCATGTGGATTCTCAAGCAATGTGGAAATTGCTAGAGCCTCCTACTGAACTCACAACAATTTCCGCTAAGCTTTTACAGTTTTTTACAAGAACAATTGTTTCCATCACTTGGAACTCTTCACTCTGGAAGTCTATTTTCCCCATAGGGTATCTTATAGTCAATGCTGGCCATTGTATTTAATTAATCCTGCTCGTTTTTTTTTTTCAATAAAATAAATCTGAACCCGTATATATTTTAATTGGTTTTAAAGTTTCAAATAAAATTTTTTTTTTATTTTTAATATTTCTTTTATTGTTGTTGCTGATGTTGTTGTTATTGTTATTGTTGTCGTTGTCGTTGTTACTAAACTTATTGTATAATTTTTCGAGTATTTGCTGTTGCTGTATTACTTGATGTTTGGTTATTTAACTTGAAAATCACGTTTCAGTTTTAAATGTTGGCATGTGCTGCTGCTAAAGTATGATTTATTTCGAGAATATTTTTTCCAAATGAAAAATTATTTCCAGAAATGGAAAATTAGAATGAAAATATGATGATTTAAATGCAAATAATATTTCGTTTTTTGTTTTTTTTTTTGCTACGTTTTTATTTAAAATAATTAAATTAATCTGCTTTAGAAAATTGTGTAATATTTCCTAAGTATACATACATACATACAATCAAATTTATTTTAAATTATTTAATACGAGACCATGAACTTAATAAGGATGTTATTTAAAATTATGTATATTTCAAAAAGGGTACATGGTTTACGTTGGTCTACGTTTTCGGAAAAAGATAATTTTATTCTCTACATTTCGTATTCTCTTTCTTCCCTTCTTTCCATTCAAAAATCGATTAAAAAACCTATCGAGATGTGTAGTCTTATTGCAACCAAATACCGTGTAATTTATAATCTTCAATTGAAGGCTATGTAAAGATAGATATCATACGATCAGTCACCGTTGTCTAGTTGATAGTTTTTCGCTTATTAGATGTGAGGCCACAGTTCAAAGCCCAGATCAGACATTTCGAACAAAATGAAATCTGAAGAAATATTTCTTCTTCGGCCACTTCCTCTCAGCAGTCTTCTCGCAAATGCTCTGCGAGTAAATAAAATTGCCGTGGAATAGTTTCGCAAAAATCTATTGTTCGGAGCCGACTTTGAACTATAGGTCCCGCCTATAATAACAAAATATAATATTAACTCGCACAACATATGTGATGTGAAAAGCTAGGTCGTAATCCTAACTGAAGGGTTGCAATGACCAATTATGTACAGTGGTGGCCTTATAATTAGAAACGATGTTTCTGGAACAGAGTTCTCTGGAGTGACGAATCTAAGTTTAATTTGTCCCAATCTGATGGAAAAACGTATGTAAGACGTCCTCCAAACAAAGCCTTTGATCCCAGGTACACAGTGAAAACTGTATAACAAATTAACAAACATACATGTTGCTCAGTCGTTTCTAACTATAAGGCCACCACTGTATGTGTATGAATGTTGCTTTTAGGATGCATTTTTTAGAATGTATTGGATTCATTTCGCAATCATTTTTGAGCACTATGCTATTGATTTAACCACCATTTGATATATTAAACATTGTTTATAAGCGCAAACTAATCAACATGTTGCCAACATTGCTGTACATGTATAGCATAAGAACATGTTTATATTCTAGTTATAAGTAATTCTATATTTATGTTTTACCCTTATGTTTACAAGATTTTATCAGTAACAAACGAATCGAACATGTTTGATCGAACCTATTAATCTCTTAGTGAAGTTGTAATTACATGTTTATAAACATTATTGCGGATACATAGAAAGAGAAACATATTCAATTTTATTAATGTTTCTGTGACTAAACGAATGATACACTTCAGTTGAAGGATATTGTTCGGTTGACAACCTTCCAGTTTCTTTCCGCACTATAGGCCCGCCGCATGAGCAACGTGAATAATCATGGCTGCATTTATTGCGAGGAAATGAGTGACGACGCATTCTTCCATTGCATCAAATGGCAAGACGAGAAGAATGTGTTGATGGAAAAGATTGGCGAATTCACACCCGACAACATTGTTGACGCAATGCTCGAAAGCGAGACGAAGAGGTGCGCTGTAAGAAGATACGTAGAATGTGTACTCCGCAGGTCCGAAGGTCGACCTTGATACAGTACGACAGAATGATACATGCAAGAGAAGACGAGCCAATAGCATGAAGCTGGCTTCGAATATGGCGTACACAGACGTGGAAGAGTAGACAACGGTCCTTAAAAAGACGTCGTTCTAGGCCCTTCCCGAAGTAATGCAGATAGTCGTCCCGGGAAGGGAGTATCCCCAGAAGAGGAGGAGGGATTATTTTAGTGGAAGCCCCAATCGACGCAGCTAACGACGGTCACTGTAAGTGCGAAGGCATTTTGGACCCTACCTCACACGCAAAAAAAAAGCTGATTTGAAAGCCTATTTCTTTAACATCGAATCAACAATGAAGTTAATGATCAGACGGCTTTGTGCTATATATGAGTAAACTTTCTATGAATGTTGGTTCAAATCCAATTGCAAAGTGAACCATAGTGGATCGATTGATTAGTGTAACTGGTGAGAACTTCTTGGAATCGAAAAATTCGAATTATACGCCACACTTTCACTAACAGACTCAGTAGACCAAGTAACATAAAAATTGCCTAAAAGCACAAAATCTACTGGTTTTGTTGAGGGAATGGTTTAGCAGAATGCTATCAAGCAGTGGATTTATTAGACCACAATATTGCCCAAAGTATTCATTGTTAGAACTGTTTTCCTTTACTCTTATCGTAGTCTCTATAGCTCAGGTTCTCACTGGCAAATGCGAATTATTTAAATCCCTCAGGGGCTCTAGAGGTGCTATAGGATTGCCTCATGTTTATAGCAACACATGCCAGCGTCTGCATTTTACTCATCCATCCATCTGACTAGTTTTCAAACGGCCCCAGTATTATTATTTATAACTGCGACAATGCGATCTATTACACTCCCCTCAAACTTTATAGAGTATCACTATAACATCTCCTCCAAGGCTATTCCCCTGCTGAATTTCAGGAAGCAACTCGGAGTTAAAACTAACAATTCCTTGCCTAGAACATGATACGCAAACAAGTGTTTCCATCGTGGGTGTGTTAATACTCTTTAGATTACAAGAATGTATTTCGAAGATTCATTCTCATCTTCACAAAATTAGACTATGGGTTCGAGGCAACACCCATTATGAATAAGTATACCTTGAGCCTACAGTAGCTTGTCAAAAGACCGGTGACCAACCTGATGCTAGTCCTGTGCAGTCTGATGCAACATTTTTTCTCTCTTTTTATAAAGTCCTTTTGCCATTCAACGCAAGTAAGGTTAGGTTAGGTTAGAGGACGTGTACTTGTCAATTAAGACAATAACAGTACCCGGAGTTCGAATTGACCCATTGTACAGCGTCCCAGTTTCTCACACCACTTATGTTGTGTGTGTTAATTTTATACATGAGTGGCGGCGGGACCTACAGTTTAAAGTGGACTCCAAACGACAGATTTTTGAAAACCTTTTTCATGGCAGTTTTTATTTGCTCTCAGAGTTTTTGCCAGAAATCTGCTGAGAGGAAGTCGCCAAAGAAATACTTTTTTTGTATTTTGTCTTTATGTCTGGCCTGGGGCTCGAACCCTGGCTTTTACGTCTATTAAGCCAACACACTACCTACTAGACTACGGCGACTTCTTCCAAGGCTGTGCCCCTGACAAATTTCAGAAAGCTACTCGGAGTTAAAACAAAGAATTCCTTGCCTAGGACATGATATGCAAGCAAGTGTTTCTTTCTGGATTGCATTAATGTCACACAGGTTACAAGAATGTACACTCCGAAGAATCATTTTCATCTTCACAAAATCTTCACGGTGGGCTCGAGAAACAACCCCCATTTTGAAGAAGTGTATCATGAGTCGATTATTAACCTGATGTTATTTTTGGATTGTCTGATGCTTGTTCTGCGTTTAATTAGAACAACACGAGGATAAAGTTTACACATTTTACGGCATGAGCTCGTAACATTGCCATCCTGTTTTTATCGAGTCCTTTGGCCATTCTTCAGTACAAATTTAACCTGAAATATTGCCGTTCAAATCGTTATACCCGTTGTACGGGTAACACGATAAGGCAGTCGATGACGGTAACCGCAGACAATTTTTTTCTTAAACCAGTCTATAAATCGTGTTCCTGGCCTCTTCTTAGTATTTTTGGTCTTCGGAGAATAAAGGTTTGTTTGAAATCTTAGTACAGAACTGCTCTCAACACATTCCTAAATCCAATTTTTGTAGGGAAACTGTAATGTATTTCGTCTCCTACAAATTGTATCAACATTTCCTTACCAATTCTTTCATTCATACTTATTATCTGCCATTTGTTGGCCAGCCAAACTCAACCAGAGATTAGTAATTAAATTGAAAGTACAGGAGGAGTTTAGCAAAATATATGCTTGTGGTTTGACTAAATTAAAACGCATACAAACCACTGTGCAACTAACTAACACTGGTCGACGACTTGAAGCAGGCATAATTGCATGAATGTAGCAGATATGCCCGCCGCATGTACAAGAGTACACGCAAAATGCATACACACACATGTAATACACATATACATACATAATACAAATGCTTCAACGTATGCATGTATGCAGTGTGAAGTAAGTGTGTGTGTGTGTGTGTGGGTTTGCATGCAATTTTCGAAAATAATGAAATGCAATCTAAACTTAAATTATAAGCAGCAGGCAAGTGTTAGTATGAATGTGTTTACATTTGTGGCTTAGTATTGCAACAACAACAACAACAATATATTTGTCTACACTCGTTAATATATATGTATATATGCGTGTATCTCTGTGTGTGTTTGTAAATTATAAAAACTATTTTTGTCATTATTAAGCCAAGCTGTCGTAGCTGATACTTTTCTTTTTCTCTTTTGACATTCATATTCACTGAAGTTGACTAAATAATGGCTGACTGACTGACGGACTGACTAACTGACTGCCTGCTTTATTATGTGTGTTTGACTGACAGACTAACTGTTACGAATGATTGTGGGCCCACATTGGTTATCTCTCTCGTGGCGAAATATACGATGCATATTACCATCATCATCATCGTCATCAGCATCAACATCAGCGCACGGCCATGCCCCTAGAGATCTCCAGCTGCCGTTAGGTAATCATCTATGCCAACACTTTATTATGATGACAGCAGCAGTAGCAGTATAAGCGAAAATCGCAACAAGAAAAAAAGCAAAAAAAACTCCATTAAAAGTGTGTGGGGGGGGGGGTGTTGCAACAAAAAAAGTGTCTTTTAAGCACAAGAAATATTTAAAAACTCAAAATGAAAAAACCAAACAAAATTATATGGACGTCGTCATAATAATAATGACAAAACCAAAGCAAAATGTACACTTTTGCTGAGGATAAAAGGATTGACAGGACTTTACAAAAACCCTACTCTATAGATCAAGATCAAGTCATTCGAACATAAAATTTAAATTCACATTCTGTTTCAAGATCATAGACAAGGTCTCCGGAAGTCACTGAGTGAAATCGGAAGCGGTTGGCAACTGATCCGAATTTTCATCGAGAAATCAGTATCAGCGTTGTGACACATTTCTTAATGAGAATGGGTAAGTGACCAAACAAACGCATTAGATTCAAGAACGTCCAATACATTCCGAAAAAGTTACTGTTAAGTGTGGATTTTGGGCTGATGGTGTCAGTGTCCTCCATCCATATTTCTTTAAGAACAACGCTATGCAGGCCATCACTAACAATGACGAGCACTATAGTTTAAAGATAACCAACTTCATTTGGCCTGAATTGGGGTAACCAATGTGGTAGCTGAAGCTACATTGAATATTCAGCATAAACAACTTGAGTGCAAGATGACTGGACGTGATGGTGACGTGCACTGGCCACAAACGAGCCTATTTGATGTGCCAGAGTCATGAAAAACTGAACATTTCGAATGCACTACACCTAGAGAAGCAATGGGGGGCATTGTAACGGTGCTATATACCACACATAAAGGCAGCAGTAATGTCTCACGCACACATACGTTATTTTATTTAAATTTAAATATAGGAAGCGATTAAAAAGTCCCTCCCAAGAATAGGAATCAATTGTCTGAAGTGGAGCTTATTTTTTTGTATTTTAAAACTGAATGTGTGGAGTCAAATTATTGCATTTGAATGCTACGAAAGAGAGTGAACTGTAGGCCGATGCTGCCTACAATAGGTTCATGTCTAGGCTAGCTGTCTTTGTGTAGGCAGTCTTGCAAATGTTTTTAATTTCCTTAAAGGACAATGGCTAGCCGTGGTCTAGCAGGTAGTGTGTTGGCTTATTAGACAAAAAACCAGGGTTCGAGCCCCAGGCCAGACATCAACGACAAAATACAAAAAGTATTTTTTCGGCGACTTCCTCTCAGTGGATTTCTGGCAAAAACTCTGAGAGTAAATAAAAATTGCCTTGAAAAGTTTCTCAATAAATAAAAAAATCTGTCGTTCGGAGTCGACTTTAAACTGTAGGTCCCAGCACTCATGTATAAAATTAACGCACACAACATAAGTGGTGTGAGAAACTAGGACGTTGTACAATGGGTCAATTCGACCTCCGGGTACTGTACTTGTCTTAATTGACAAGTACACGTCCTCTAACCTAACCTAACCTAGTGGACAAGGGCTAGCTAATGTGGGAAGGATATGTTTCGTAATCCATAGCCAGAAGTGGAGATTATTTATTCGTGTTTTAAAACTGAATGTGTGGTGTCAGTTTATTGCATTTGAATGACACTAAAGAGGGCGAACTGTAGGCCGATGCTGACTACAATAGGTTGATGTCTAGGCTAGCTGTCTTTGTGTAGACAGTCTTGTAAATATTTTTAGTTTCCTTAGTGAACAATGGCTAGCCAGTGTGAGAAGGATATGTTTCGTAATTCACCTTATGGTTTATAAAGTCCAAAACTAAACTCAAAAACTTTCGATTCAAGGTCTCCCCTTTGATTAACTGAATACTAAATTCAACATACCCCCAACACCACTTGTGCCGGTGTAGCGTGCACAATTGTTGAAAGTTTAAAAAAAGTGCCCGCACTTTTCGCAATCAAACTGACTTGTTGGCCACATTGTTATTGGCTAAAAAAAAAACGGGGAAAGAGGAAGGGAAGGGGGATAATAAACAATATTATCTTGGTTGGCGGGTTGAATGGTTGGTTGGCTTATTTATTTGTTTGTGGTGGCAGCAGATAGAGGAGCATCATAGACTGATTGACTGAATGACTGACTGACTGCTCTGTTTTGCAGTTTATTGTTGTTCCCGGTTTCTCTTTCTTTCTTTTTTTCTCAGGCAATGTTATTTATTTTCACTGTATGTGTGTGTAAGTGTGTGCACAGCTACTGTCAGTGCTGATAATAAACTCTTTTGGCTGCTGTTGATGCAATTGATGCAAGAAAAAAGCATTTCCACGCATATTAACATAATCAAATTGGATTTGTATATCACACAACTCATACTTTCAGCAACAATAATAAAACACACACACGTACACTCTGGCTATTAACATTGCCATCAACATGTATGCAGCCAACAGGCATTGGACATTGGCATGCGGCCGTTTGTTCGTCACCACATCCTAGACCAACCATTGCCTAGCCTAGACCACAGGCAACAATATCAACATCAAATAATTTCATTTCATTTTCTCTCTCTTGTTCTTGGAGGTTTTTTTTTTATTTGTATTTGATTTCGCTTTACCATGCGGCGCTTTTCATATGATTTTGCTTTAATTTTTTGTGACAAATAGCCCCACTTGCTCATCAGTTGCAATTATAAACACAACTTATGTGTGTTGGTGGCTCCAAAACCAACATTTTGCCTTGAGATGTGATGATAACTGTGGCAGGGATGGCGTTCATGATGATGATGATGATGATGATGATGATGGGTTTTATAATAAGCAACAGCGCCTGTTGTAAAATGCAACATTAAACTGTACACACACACAAATGCCTGTAATTTATTTACAAAACCAAAAACAATAAAAACTAAATATGTGGCATTAAATGCATGCATTCATGCTAAAACAGTTGACCTTAAAAGAGATTTTTTTTCTTTGGAGATTTAGTATTAAAAGATTGAAGAGAGCTCCATAACAAAAATAGGAAGGAAACTACAAATTTCAAAATTTAGTTTCTGAGTCCTGTTTTGACAGGCCCGACTGCCAGATAGTTTTACTTGCATAATCCTCAATTTTTTTTTTGTTGTTGTGATAAGTATTTGCATTAAAATTTTTTTCTAGCTTAACAGTCTTAATTTCTTTTGATATCCTTAAGCTACGCTTTTTTAAAATTTCTATACTTTTTCTAAGCCTTTACAATAGAATTGTACAACTTAAGACCCAAAATTTTTTCAAACATAATCCACATAACAATGAATTACTCTTAGAATTCATAATTGAAAGACAACAAAAAATTTTATTTTGTTCTTTATGTACAGTGAGGAGTAAAAGTGGACACGTTTTTTCCAGGAGATCTACCGGGGTACATACCTACATACATAATTGGTCGTTACAACCCTTCAGTCAGGATTACGACCTAGTTTCTCACGCCATGTTGTGTGTGTTAATTTTTATACATGAGTGGTGGGACCTACAGTTTAAAGTCGATTCCGAACGACAGATTTTTGAGAAACTTTTCATGGAAATTTTTTTTTACTCTCAGAGTTTTTGCTAGAAATGCTGTTTGTATTTCATTTTGATGTTCGGCCTGGGGCTCGAACCCTGGCTTTTCGCCTAATAACCGAACACACTACCTACTCTACCAGGGTAGTATAATTTAAAACCCGGATCACTTCTATTGAAAAAAGAAACGCTTTATTAAGAGAGTTTTTTGAAAGAACAACGCTTTTGAAGTATTAGTAGAAGACTTTTTCTATCGTTTTAATAATTTATGGATTTCATCGCAAAAAACCGCTCGCCTTTTGAGGACAAGAATGATTTGACCTAATTTCTGATACCCTGCTCTAAAGTGAAGCATATTCCGCCGAGAATGGTCTGCATCTATCCAGCCAAGACAAGAAGACCTACGCCATGTGTCGGGTGAGATAAAACTTCCAATGTTTTCTAAATAGTTTCTGACCGGTGCCTACAGTTTACAATCGATATTCTGAACCACAGAAGTTTTGTGAAACTTTTTCATGGAAATTCTATTTACTCTTAAGAGTTTTTGCCCGAAATCTGCTGAGAGAAAGTCGGAGACTTCTGTGGTTCTTTAGAAAATTTAAACGCCAAGCAGGGCTTTTTATTGACAATGAAAGCTTGGGTTTCTTCACAGCTATTTTGCAGGTTGCAATATGGTGAAATGCTGTTTTTGCTGTTTGTCAGCATTAACATTTTCATTTGTTGTCAGAAAAGCTTCATGTTTACATCTCAGCTGTTGTGGGGGAAAATATTTTTTTAGATCGCTAATGAGCCGGTTATTACAGTGCATTGCATTATAGGAACGCATGCTAGGCTTATTGATCTTGGACACTTTGCAAATGACTTCTGCAGAAGCTGTGGAGATGAGGAGGATGAGACTGTTCTTCACCTACTGTGTACCAGAGACTAGCAATGAATCGCTTTTTCGCTACTCATAGGTACTCATGAAATTTTTAATATGAGTGAGTCAACAGTATTGTAATCCAACTACTCGGATTCATTCGTACCCAGTACAACATTGATTTATAAGTACAAGTTGCAATAAGTATGAGTACAACATTGACATCAAACTCATAACATTCGAAATATGTTTGATTCATACGTCTACTCATTCAGATTCATAAATTTAGAAAAATACTTATAATATGTACTCATAAATGATTCGAGTTGATTCGAATCATTCTTCAAACTTTACAGTCTTAGTTGTTGTTGTTGCATTTACAAAGAAAGAAGAAGAAAGACACATAATCCAAAAAGACAAAGACAGCAAGGATAGCAAACACACAACCTTCATGTGAGTATTGTAGTGTTCGTACGCGAATCATAATTATTTTGTGATTCGTGTATACGATGAGTCATGGAGAGTCGTAATCAATAACATCAGGCGTATTGTTAAGTATGAGTACCATGAGCATTTCAAACTTTCAATATGAGTAGTATGAGTATGACATTAAAATAAGTATGAATGCGTATAAGTATCAGAAATTATAAGTATGATTCGAATCTACTCATCGTTTTGAATACTCATTGCTGACCTCTGCTGTGTACATGCCCGGCATTTGGTCGGAGGAGAAAAAGGTACCTGGGTGCCTACTATATGGAGCATCTGGATGAATTGTCCTGCATTGATATTGGCAATGTGAGTCGCTTCATTGGAAGCTGTAAAACTGTGGTATAACAATGGACCCTGTGTGTGGCCTAAGTGTATCCGTTTATAACTTCATTGAGGGGCAGCCACTTCTACCTACCTACCTACCTACCTGCTAACAATCTGACATGTAAACTGTTCTGAATTGGTCTTGAATTATATTCATGACATGTACTCACTTTTGCTCTCTACTGTATTTATTATTTCTATTAATTAGAAAAGCATTTACTTGCCAGTAAAATAGAGAAGCTTTTGTAATTTCTAAAGGCATTAAAGTTAAACAGCAAAAAAATATGAATAAAATAAACAATACAAATGCTCTCTCCCTCTTTTGCATTTTAACAAAAGTTAAGCCATTTTAAATGTTTTTTGTTTAAATTATAAACTCCTTATTGTAAACATGCATGCATATACACATACAGAGGCATGTAAAAATATTTATGATTTATTTTAACACATGTTGAAGTGATTATATTTAATGCCACTATCTATTCTCTTGCTCACTCTCTCTGTCTCCTTCTCACTTCTTTTCACTCTTTCTCTCTTTCTCTCTATCGTTTACAGATACAAATGCCAAACAACAATGCAATTTATGAGTACATTATGAATACAAATAATAACACAATACAATTCAAAGCAAGTATTTAAATATTTTACCTGGTATTTATTATCCTTGTATTGTGCTCTCTCTTTCTCGCTTGTTTCCTATGTATTGCATTATAAAAATTTCTACGCTTTAATATTGTGTTTATGGAGAGGAGTCCATACAATTTTTTTTATTTAGCAGATTAAATATCGCCTAAGAAGAATAGGGATTTACTTTGAAATTATTTGTTGAATAGTATGGAGCTTTTAAAAGTATTTTGTTTTAAAATGTTGCCACGTTTTTACCTTTAATAACCAATATTTCTTAAGGCTTCAAGGACTACATTTTTTTTAAATAATAGCAGCAATTGTTCGCTTCAAAATAAATCCTTTAGCCTCTGCAACCTTCTACGGCAATATACCCCTTTGTGCTCTTAATACTTCATTTAACTTTGGTCTGGCAACTTCTAGAAGTTGCTGTTGATTTGTTGTTGCAATTTTCTACACTTTAAACGATGAAAACACACAAAATATACCGATTTGACCAAAAATTGAACACGTTTTTATTACTTTTAAAAAAATCTTCATCAAGGCATGTAAGCACCGTTTTGAAATAAAATATTTGGACATTTTTGGGTAAAACCATACACACACATACATACATACATACATACATACATGCTTACATACATATGTACATACATACAACTTGGGAGGTCCGAGACAGAAGAAGAGGCAATTGCTGATGAGAGTGGTTAGATCGATTGCTCTATATGCAGCCCCTATATGGGTCGAGGCCATGGATAAGAAGACATATAGAATAGCAGTTGATGGGGACTACAGGAGATATGCCCTCCGAGTAATTTCTGCCTTCCGCACAGTATCTACGGATGGAAGTGTGACGAACTAGTTTGGGTTTAGTACGTATGCGTTTAACAAGCCGAGAGTAAGTCTTACGGAGAATCGTGGACATTGTGTAGACCGCGGCGCTACCAATGACTTTTGAAGATTCCCAGCCTTTAGCTCGCATAGCTACATACATACATATATATATATATACATACATACATGCATACATACATACATGCATACATAATTGGTCATTACATTCCTTCAGCCGGGATTACGACCTAGCTTCTCACACCGTTTATATTGCGTGGGTTAATTTTATACAAGAATGGCGGCGGGACCTACAGTTTAAAGTCAATTCCGAATGACAGATTTTTGAGAAACTTTGCATGGCACTTTTATTTTACTTACTCTCAGAGTTTGTGCCAGAAATCTGCTGAGAGGAAGTCGCCAAAGAAATTTTTTCGTTTTGATGTCTGATCTGGGGTTTGAACCATGGCCTCACGTCTAATAAGCCAACACACTACCAACTAGACTACGGCGACTGTTTTGGGTAAAACTATTATAACGAAATAATTTTATGAGTGACAATCTGAACCAATTGTAGAAATCGCGATCCAGCATTATCAAATCATCAAATCTTCTCAGCCAAACTCATTTAGTTTCTGTACCATGAATGCTTCACATATCTTGGAAGTAACAACGGCATTGCCAAACTCTTATAAGTTCCAGAATTGACAGTATATTGGACCATATTGTAATTGTTGCTTCCTAGAAGTAGACTGACAGTGTTTTATAGAGATCACGGTTACACGAACATTTTCTTTTGCTGTACGGTTGATCTTTCATACATGCTGAATGGAACCTTTGCACATATAAGCAGATTTTGTGTCAATGAATGTGACCTATTGACCCCTACAAGCAACTGATAGCTTGAAGATTCCCGTGAAACATGCCTATATCGTACATCAAGTAATTTTTATTTCTGCACGAGAATCTGCTTGATGAGTATCTGTTCGGATGATGGTGGGTACGTTAATAAGCAAAATTTCCATATTTGGGGCTCATAAAACCCAACGCTTGGTCTTACAGAATTTAATGCACTCATTAAGTGTGACTGTTAGGTGTGGCCTGTGAAGCGAAGGCATCATTGGCTCTTATTTCTTGAAAAATTAGGACGCCGCAACCATTACGGTCAATGGAGACACCTATCACACCACGGTAACCGATTTTTTTGTACCCACTCTTCCTGGTATTGATGTGAACGATGTTTGATTTCAACCGAATGATGCAACTCATGCCACAATCAATTTATTTCGTCAAACATTTGATGTATAGCCGAATCTATAAAGCTACCGGATTACTGCAACATTTTCCAGGCGGAGGTGATGGCAATACAGGCTCCAGTTAAGATTATTTGGGATTGTCTCAGGTGTCTATTAGCGCTCTGGACTCCAATGTGATAAACTCCAGGACGGTCTACAGCTGTAGAAAACACCTAAACAGGGTGGCGGAGAGTTATAATGTACACATCATTTGGGTTCCGGGACGCAATGATATCCCGAGCACCTGCAGAGCGAATGAACTGGCCAGACACGACATGACCATCGAACTCTCCGACGAATTCCTGAATATTGGGGGGACCTGCAAGCACCTGCATGATTGAAAACGAGATAATGAACTCAGTCAACCGCACGTGGCCAGCTTCGGATAAGGCAGAATGGCGCGCATAATCTGGCTAAGGCTGAATGGAGGGCGCACTGCAAGGCTGCTAAAACTCCAAAGAAGCGTACTCAGTACAGTCTTTGGAGTCGTGACGGGGCATTGCATTCTGGTTATCCACGCGAGGCGCATTGATCTTGGACACCTCGCAAATTATTTCTGTAGAAGCTGCAGGGACGAGGAGGAAGAAGAGACTGTTCTTCATCTACTGGGAACATGCCCGGCACTATGTCAAAGGAGAATGAGATATCTTGGTGCCTACTACATCGATGATTTGGGTGGTTTGTCGAATATTGACGTCGTCAGTTTGAGCCGCTTCATTGTAAGCTCTAAGTAGTTTCAGGACTAAGACTAGGGGATAGTTAACATGACTTTGGTATTACATTGGGCCCCATGGGGCCTAAGTCCCGGTCACTTGTACCTACCTACCTAATTAGCCGAAAAGGTGATGTCAATTGGAGGCTAAGCGGCTGCGATAAAGAAATGTTATGTGTTATGCCAACAAACCCGAGACAAAAGAGCATTTGAAGGACAACATTCGTGAATTCATTGCCGAGATAAGACATTTAAATGGCCTACGCTTTACTATTAATTTTAGTTGCTTTTAAATCCCCCTAACTACTGTGCCTTTATAGTCGGCACTAGGCTAATTAGTAGTAATGATGGATGCCTTTCATGTCTGGCAAAAAATTATCTCGAGAACATGTTTGCAAGTCTCGCTATATAAACGATATTTACAAAAATAACTACCAACAGTAGAAAAAAATTAAATTAAATAAAAGAAGAAGAAAACACACACACATAGACAGAGAGAGAGAGAGAGAGAGTGATTGAGAGAGGGGGAAAATAATAAATAAATAAATGACAAGCGGAAAAAATATTTAAATTTGATAATAATATGATTTAGCGAGTAATTTTAAAAAAACGCAACGAATAATTTTCAAATAATATGCCATGAAAATTATACTCAAACATATCAAAAGTGCTTACATACATACACGAATACAATTATATGGGTTTGTTTGTGTGAGTAACTACTACTTTTATATTATATTACCATAAATCATTGTAAATATGAATAAAATAAATGTGCTCATATGCCAATAAGCACACAAATACATATATAGTCATACGCTCATACTTATAGAGAATTTCATCTACAGGATCTTATATACACTCTACATGCCACAGTATTTGCTTTCATTTGTCGAAAACAAAATAAAGAATCTCTAAAGAATCGATTTATAAAGACAATGGAATTGCTACTAAGTGGATCTAGTATTTGGGCGTAAATATTTTGCAAAGAATTACCGAATTACCAGAGCAGAACCCATCCATAGTAATTACGGATTTTCAAAAATATTGTTACGAGAATGGAAAAAATCTAGATACTGGTGTTTTGCTTTTACATCGTTTAACATTAAAATTAAAAAAAAGGTACAACAACAAACACAAGCATAAAAATTGGTAAACGAGTAAACAAAAATCCAACAACAAATACCAGCATAAAATAACGGTAAACAAGTAAACAAAAATCCAACAACAAACACAACAATAATAAATGTAAACAAAACAATAATGAAACACTGATGTTTACATTTATAGAGGATCTCGAGAAGTCAAGCCACAAACATTCGCCTTCAAGAAAATTCATCAGACTGTTTACATATACATAGCACGCAAGGCAAAGCAGTCAACTGGATTAATAAAAGTTCAGTTAGTCTTGTGTGAAGACCCGGTGTGTATGAAGAGAGTAATTGTGATTGGAAGATCTCCGTTACAGAAGATCTGTCGAACAATTGACTAGTAATTGTTATTGTTTCTGCAAAATAGTGCAAAGAGGAATAACAAACAAAGCAATTGTTGTTGTTGTTTACATCAAGTTGTGAACAGTGGCACACAGAATTGTAAGAACAATAAGGAATTTTAATTAAAACTCGAATCTACGAGCTCATATTTTATTAAACGTTTTTAAAAGTTAAAATCGAAATAATATTTAAATTCCTATGACAAATTTGAATTCTACCTGTCATCTACCCCTAGATTAAGGGAAATATGCTCATTTGGAATAATTTGGTGCCTACTAGACTAACTGGAGGACTTGTAATGAAAGCACAGCTTAGACATTCTAGTCCTCTTCGCACTGATCATGACTCAAATTCACTAACACAGAGTATCCTGGTAATTGTTTAATTGGAATACATAAAAGACTTAAAGGGAGTGATAATGCGACTAGAGAGTAATTATTTAGTGCGTCTAGTGCTTAATTCCTAACATTTATAATACAATCAATCCATACTACATACATACGAGATACATAATTGATCATTACAACCCTTTAGTCAGGATTACAACCAGCCTGCTCACACCACTTATGTTCTGTGTGTTAATTTTATTCAAAAGTGGTGGGGCAGGCAGTTTAAATTCGAGGCCGAAAGATAGATTTGCAAAGCTTTTTCATGATCAATAATTTACTGTCAGGTATAAAGAGAGGATCACCGAAAAAAAAATTTTTTTTTTTCTTCATGATATCCGAGCTCGAGTTTAAAGACTGAGCTCGAGAACGGACAATTCCTTTCTTCATAATCTTCTCAATTGGACATTAAAACCCTTTAGTCAGGATTAAAACCTACCAACCCCGGTTGTGTGTATTCATTTTTACACATGATTGGCGTGACTTACAAATGTCAGACATGATGGGTGAACAGTTTAAAGGGAAGATGCACATTTCGTCGTGTCCCTAATATAACTCTTTGGATGGAGAACGAACATTGCGAGCTGAACTTCTACATCAACCAGTTCCTAACTGGTCATGGATGCTTCAAGAAATACCTGCACAGATTTGGACATGCTACACCCACTCCCCCTCCCCCTCCCCCCTTATTTACCAAACTATGTAGATGAGCAGGAAAATTCGGAGCATACTCTAATATGCTGCCCCAGATTCAAATGGCCTGGAGAAACGAATTTTGGGCCAAACCGGCCTATGGGGAAGGTACTAAATACTGGAATTCTATGGAGCCAATACAGCCAGAGCATGCCTGAGATTATGCTGAAACTTTGGAAGGAAGGTTGGAAGTACGAAGGCGAAATTTAATTTAATGTAAGAACGATTTAAAGCTAACCAGCCGTCGGCGAAGAAATACTTTACGGCAGTCGCGCGGTGCGAGAGTGGTTGAAGGATAAAGAGGATGGGTTTGACACTTTTTTATTGAAACAAAAGTGTCTTTCGAAGATTGCCAACTCCGGCTCAAGACAAAAAACCTACAATTTAAAGTCGTTTCCGAACGACAGTTTTTTTTAACAGACTTTTCATGGAAATTTTATTTACTTTCAGAGTTTTTGCTAAAAGACCACAGAGACGAAATCTTATAAGAAATATTTCTTCGTATTTCGTTTTGTTGGAGATGTTTGACATGGGGTTTGAACCTCAGCCTCCCTATCTGCTAGGCTGCGACAATGACTGTTTTACTGACAATAAATAGGAACTACCTCTTAGAGAAAAAATTAAGAAATTAGGCTAGTCGGTTACAAACCTAAGCCATAACTTAGTATACCAATACGTCCAAAAACAAACAAATAAAAAAGGAACTAAAAAAATCAAAAAATTAACTACAAAAGTGCTTGTGTATGTGTATGTACATACATATATAAAAGAGGGAGTGTGAGTGAAGAATCAAAAGCAAAACTAGGAAGATATGTGTGGTGGCAAGGGGTGGAGGAGTGGTTGTGATTTATAAATAACGATTGGTTGGCATTTTCCACCGAAATTTAATCAAACAGAAAATCTGAAATCTGAAATGAAATATTGACACAAATGATACGAAACGCGTACAAATGACTGGCTATGATCGAATGTATGTATGAATGCGTAAGTAAGTAAGTGAATGAATGAATGAATGAAAGAGTGAGTCAGTGAGTGAGTGAGTGAGTGGGTGAGTGAATGAATGACTGGCGGAATAAATGAATGATTGCCTGGTTATGGAAAGACGACTATAGTTGGGGCTACACACATTATGAAAGGATATCAAATGAAGGCTGTAAATACCATATACATACACACATATATACATATAGATTGTTTACATGCATGCATACATACAAGTGTTTTGTATCGATATATGTATGTGTACAATATATGGCTGAGTTAATAATCATGGCATATATAGGCCTCTTTCGTTACACTATCCTATATGTTTATAAATATGTGTATATGGATGCGTGTGTGTGTGTGTTGTTGTTTTTCAAAAAAAATAATTGAATGATATGACGCTTGATACCGCTTCTTCTTCTATAAACTCATATGATTGTGTTGCATGCATGCATGCTTGTTTGTTTGCATATGCGTATGTTTGAGTTGGTGTTTGTGTTATAAACCTTGATGCGGATATAACTGACATAATGACATTAAGCACAATTATTTACGCATGCAATTTAAATATCATGTAGAAAATATCAAATATTTTATCATTCAGTAGTAGGTAGTAGCAGTAGTAGTAGTTCAGCAGGCAGGTCTCATTTCATTTTACATTTGCATCATGCATCATGACCCTTTCATTCGTGAAATGTCCTCCTCTCTTTTTTCTTTTTTTGATATATTTTTGATATTTGATATATTTGGGCATAAAGTAAAATAATTCTTTACGGTAATTAATAAAAAAAAAAACAAAAGAGAGGGAGAGAATGAAAGAAAAAAAAGGAAAAAGAGAAATAATTAAAAATGAAAAAAATTATGGCATATCTGATGCACAATAAATTTTCATTAGAGTGGATGGAGAGTATCAGTATTTCGGGTAGAAAAAAAATGAAAAAGTTTTTCATTTCAAAAGCAAATAAAAACAAACTTTAGTGAGTCACCACTTTCTTACATACGTACATACATACATAATTGGTCACTACAACTCTTCAGTTAGGATTACGACTTAGCTTCTCACAACACCTATGTTGTGTGAGTTAATTGTATATATGAGTGGCAGGACGTATAGCTTAAAGTCGACTCCGAACGACAGATTTTTGAGAAACTTTTCATGGCAATTTGATTTAATATCAGAGCCTTTGCCAGAAATCTGCTGAGGGGAAGTCGCCGAAGAAATATTGTGACATTACTTTGCAAATCATGGTAATATTGCAGAATGTATGCGAAAATTGCGTACGGATTTTGGAAGAAGAGAATCTTGTGTAAAAATTGTGAAAAAAGTGAAAGAAACTGGCATCCTCATCGATAAACCAAAGCGTGAAAAGCCAAAAATAGTGCGTACACCCGAGAATATTGCTGCTGTGGCAGAAAGTGTGCGTGAAGCGCCATCAACATCAACTCACCGTCCTTCTCAACACTTGAACATTTCGCAGACATCATTGAGACGGATTTTGCATAAAGACCTTGGTATGACGCCATACAAAGTCCAATTGGTTCAGGAGTTGAAGCCAATTGACCATCCAGGGCGTTTTCGCTTCGCTAAGTGGGCCTGAGATCGTCTTACAGAAGATGCCGATTTTGGCAAAAAAAATTATCTTTTCAGATGAAGCTCATTTTGATCTTGGCTGGTATGTAAACAAGCAAAATTGTCGCATTTGGGGCACAGAAAACCCGCACGCATACATTGAAAAGCCGGCGCACCCAAAACGAGACACTGTTTGGTGCGGATTTTGGTCCAGAGGCATAATTGGTGCATTTTTCTTCGAAAATGAGCAAGGAGCGGCCGTTACAGTCAATGGCGATCGTTATCGGGCCATGTTGAACGAATTTTTGTTCATAAAAATTGAAGAAGAGGATATTGGTAACATTTTGTTTCAATAGGATGGCGCTACGTGCCACACAACCGAAGCTACATTCGATGTTTGGCGCTCTGTTTTTGAAGATCGGATTATCAGCCGCAGAGCTGATGTCGTTTGGTCACCTCGGAACTGCGATTTGACACCGTTGGACTATTATTTGTGGGGGGTGCCGTCAAAGATAAGTGTTACGCCGACAAGCCAGAGACAATTGACGCTTTAAAGGACAATATTCGTGATGCCATTGGTGAAATACAGCTGCACACAATCGATAATGTGCTTAAAAATTGTACCGATCGTGTAGGCTACACTGCATGGCCAGCCGAGGCAGCCATTTGAATGAAATTATTTTCCATTATTAACCGAAAGGATTGTACTTTCAAATAAAAAAACAAATTTGAGAAAATATTCAATATTTTTTTTTAAAGCATTTTCAAAAAAAAAAGTTATTTGGCGGACCCTTTATATATATTAAGCTAACCTTGAAATGAGTTGTGAAGGAATGGTTTAAGCATTTTTTTCATTTTGTCTCTTGCTTTTATTTTCACAGATACCACAGATGCATATAGAATCACTGTGATCCATTGGGATATCAAGGACTCTATATTCTAATGCCTCATCTAGGGTTTTGGGAGAACTATACATGTAGAAAAGCGTAAATAGTCATATCATTGATGACTGCGGACTCCCAGATAGCTGCCATTAAATATAGAAGATCTGGTTTAGAAAATATGCTCGTCGTATGTGAGTATTTTTCCTGCCCCAAATTGAACACGGCTTCTGTCTACCATTTACTAAAGTGTTTTCCACATAAAAGGTATGTGGCTAATTGGCTTAAATACAGAATATTGCAGAGCATTTATTACCAAGAAAATTATCTTCTTTTTATTTCAGCCTTTTCTGGTGCCTTCGTCTTAGTACTTTACACACATTCCTTCCCTTTCAAGTGATCAACCTCTTTTAAGCTTTTTATTAAATGTCTTGCTTGAAATCCTTTAATTTCATTAAAACCTTGAAATTATTGCGTTGAGTGGTTCAAAATAAATTTGTAAGCATTAGTACCTGCTTAAAAACTATGACTCCCTTTAGAGTCATTTACACATTAACATGCCAACTTATAATATCCCCTCTCTCTTCTGCTCTTACTCGCTCCGTTTTTGGGCTGTTTTTTTTTGTTGTTGTTGTTAAACTGCTTGATAGTAATATTATGCCTTTAACGGTTTATTTTGTGGTATATTTTATGGACCAATAAAGTTCCCAAAACAAAACAAGTCCAAAAAAGAAAAATAAGACACACGCTCGGTTATTTACTACACACACACAGACAGACAGGTGAATAACACTTTCTTTTGTAAGACGCTCAGTAACAGTAACAGTTATAAGGATATTTGAGTATATGAATGAGTATGAGTGCGTGTGAGTATAAGCAAAAAGGAACTCCTTGGAGAAAACTTACATTTAAAGTGTATAGGCGGGTATAGCTATATACGTATGTATGTATATATGTGTGTATTTTTGTTAATAATTATTAATACTTTTATTGCTGTTGTTGCTATTGTTGTTGCTGTTGCTTTTATTTTTATTTTATTTGTTAACATTTGCTTTAAGGACTCTTCAAATGTTTTCTCATACATTTTTAATACACCCCTCCTCCACAGCCCTTACAAAATAGCTGTAACAAAATTTTCTGCCTTTTTCTTCAATTCCAATTGGTTTACTCATATTTAATATCCTTTGAGTGTGAGTAAGCGTGTGTTTATATAGAGTGTCTGTGAGCTAAATGAACACATGATGGCAGAGCGTAATTCTTTTTTTTTTTTTTTTTTGGGGCCAAGTCTTTAGGGAACCATTTTAATAAATGTTTTGTAGGTTTTTCTTACTTCTTCTGCTTAAAGAAGAAATTTTCTTTGAGAATTTTTTTTAAAGGAAAATTTAAATAAAACCAGGTCCTTAACAAGGTCTTTACAAGGAATAGAAGTGGGCAATAAACATACAAATGCTTGCGTCGTGACGCACGTTTATAACTATTATTGGTGCTAGCAGTTGCTGTCTAACTTGGAATGGAAATTTCTAAAATGGTTCAGAATCAGTGGATTGAAGCAGAAGGCATCAAATACGTTTGATTTTGTTATTCAAAAATTCCAAAACTCCAGTATTTAGTTACCGAATGCTTGACCAAATTTTTATCCATGAAAGACGAAACAGGATATTTTTCTTTCGTACCAGGATATTCATTGCTTGGTCTCTATCTTTGTGAGGCAAGTATGTTCGTTTGCATGCAAGCTACCAAGACATGAGAGAAAGAGACCAGATTTCACTGAATAAACTACTGCCCATCATTTAAGCCAAAGCGTTTGAGAATGAATTTCAAAACTGCCTAACTATTTTAAAGGACCTCTTGTATACTTGGTACTATCTTAGACACTTTACACAGCCCCACAAATATAAGCTAATTCGGCTTAGAGGTTTTTGAAGCAACTCTTAAAGTGTCGCCATAGTCTAGTAGGTAGTATGTTGGCTTATTAGACGTAAAGCCAGGGTTCGAGCCTCAGACCAGACACCAAAACAAAATAGAAAAAGTATTTCTGCGGCGACTTACTCTCAACAGATTTCTGGCAAAAAAAAAATTGCCATGAAAAGTTTCTCAAAAATCTGTCTTTCGGAGTCGACTTTAAATTGTAGATCTCACCACTCTTTATACACGATTAACACACACAACATAAGTGATGTGAGAAACTAGGTCGTAATCCTGACTGAAGGGTTATAATGACCAGTTATGTATGTATACGCGGTACTATCTTAAAGACTTTACACAGCCCCACAAATATAAGCTAATTTGGCTTAGAGGTTTTTGAAGCATCTCTTAGTGATGCTTATATTTCAAACCATAACTCATCTGTAGAATCCTACACCTTGAATTAGATATGCTTTCATATGGTGGGATTATTCCGAAGTTGGGAGAAAAACCTAAAGTCTTTTCAATTAGCAACATGGTTTCTTAAATCTCAACAATTTTTTTTTAACTCCCATATTATTTTGAAAACTCCTCTTAATTCGAATTGTTCTTAAATACCAGGACTTATTTTGCTCTCTTCCAGTGGCAATAAATCCTTTTTGGAAATGCCACTTAAATGTTTAACAAAAGACTCTCCTCTCTGCCATCCACCTCTAAACAAACTTTAAGTACTTGAAAACCAATTAAGTTAAAAGACTAAAAAATATGTTGTTGTTGTTGTTATTATTGTTCTTTTTAGCCAAAAAATATAATAAAAAAATTGGAAAAGAATCCCATAACAACGACGCTAACAAAGCAGTAGCAATACATTATATGGCCAAATATTAATGAAATTTTTATTACAATTCAATTTGCTAAAGGAGCACAAGATTTTAGGAACAAACAATCGCAGCACACACAAACAGATGACCAAAAGCATGAAAAAACAAGGAGAGTAGATTAGCAGAGAGCAGGGTGGTAAAGACAGAAACGTTTCTTTAAGAAAATGCCAAATATTTCGGAAATTCTTTATTAAATATTTAAAAAAAAAACACAAACACAAACAAGAGAAATAATTAAGAATTTAAAGGCAAAATGGATCGACAAGAGAAGACTGTGAAAATGAGCTACAATTTGGAATCAGTTTGGAGACTAAGGCAGATATATGAGGTTAATGAAGCCATCTTCGTGGACTCAAAGTATAGTAGTGTGTTGGTCTGAACTGGACTTAGAATTGAAGCAAGTACCACACAGACGCCAAACAAATTCGGCCTCTTACAGATATTGAGACCTGTAGACACAAGCGCTGGTAAAGCATTAAAGGCAAGCCCCCTATCGATTACCATTCAAATCGACATATGAGTGGAACACGATGTCAAAATGCAAAACGTATTTACAACACGCAAGAACTAAAGAAGTTTTTAAAGATTTTTAACATGAAAATGTTTTGTCAAATGGTATACGCAACGGGTTAGACGGTTGATGCATTAAAAAACGTGGTGTGAACCACAGTAACATTCTTAGGATAATGAGGATGTCACAATACATTACGTAACAATATGCAACTCTCATTTCATTGTAAGGGAACAACAAAGGAACTCATAGAACATTTATTAAATGATTCAGCATTCTTCACGATTGCTTTAGTAACTCTTGAAGTACACAAGGGAATGTCAATCCATACACATTGAACGTACTTATTGACAGCATCATGACAAAAGTAAGATCAATGCCTGTGCGCCGAGCGCCTCGAAGATATAGGCAATGCAGACGACTAAAAAATCGATTCAAGTAGCATGTATGTATGTAAGCTCTCCCTATTCTAATGCCCCTTAACATTATGATAAAACGTGTGGCAGTTGCATGTTATGTCCGTTCATAGGATGAAGAAAATTAATGCAGGAAAACTTCTTGGTAATCTCACAATTTTGAATAGCATTAGGGATACACTTTACAGTTGTAAGGCTTATTCATTAAGAAATATAAGGTGATGTATTCGCGACAGCGAAGAATCAAACACAGTAACAAAATCGATCGCAGCAACGCTATGACTAACAAAATTGGAGTACAGAGTCAAATTAGAAAAATTGGAGTCCAAATAATGTGGATTGATAAACTAAAGCACAAACACCATAATATTCTAAGCAGAACTCTGTGCAATTCTGGAAAGCATAGAATAGGATATTACAAGCAATAAGCTAACTAGGCCTTAGTTGGTTTACGTACAGTGCAGAGATCAGCAATGAATCGCTTTTTCGCTACTCATAAGTGCTCATGAAATTTTGAGTATAAGTGAGTCAACAGTATTGAAATCCAACTACTCTGTTGCATTCGTACTCAATACAACATTGATTTATAAGTACAAGTTGCAATGAGTATGAGTACAACGTTGACATCAAACTCATAACATTCGAAATATGTTTGATTCATACGCCTGTCTACTCATTCAGATTCGCAAATTTAGAAAAATACTTATAATATGTACTCATAAATGATTCGAGTGATTCGAATCATTCGTCAAAATTTACAGTCTTAGTTGTTGTTGCATTTACAAAGAAAGAAGAAAGGCTCATAAACAAAAAAAAGCCAAAGACAGCAGGCAGAGCAAACACACAACCTTCATGTGAGTACTGTAGTGCTCGTGCGCGAATCATAATTATTTTGTGATTCGTGTATACGATGAGTCATGGAGAGTCGAAATCAATAACATCATGCGTATTGTTAAGTATGAGTACCATGAGTATTTCAAACTTTGAATATGAGTAGTATGTATGTGTATGACATTAAAATAAGTATGAATGCGTATATGTAAGTATCAGAAATTATAAGTATGATTCGAATCTACTCATCGTTATGAATAACCATTGCTGACCTCTGGTACAGTGTCATTACTAGAGTATTACAATGCGCTCAACAGTCTGGAAAAGAAGGTCAATGTAATAGGAGCTACAAGCTTCCATATTCATAAACGCCGAATCAACACAACATTTTGCAACAACTGTAGCATTTCATTAATATATTAAGTCTGTGATTAACAGTGGCACGCTCATAAGTCGGGCAATAGTTGCTGTGCATGAAATAGACATGCCCAGCAAAAGGCTCAAGACCTAAATATTGTAGCGATTTACTCTTTTTCATACACAGACCTCCTGATATAGCCATAACATACACACATACATAACAAACATAATTGATTACTACAACCCTTTAAAAGAGGATTACGACCTAGCTTCTTAGACCACTTATGTTGTGTGTGTTAATTTACACATGAGAGGCGAAACCTACAGTTTAAAGTCGATTCAGAACGACCGATTTTTTTGAATAACTTTTCATGGCAATTTTTTTTATTTACTCTCCGAGTTTTTGCCAGAAATCTCCTGAGAGGAAGTCGCCTAAGAAATATCTTTTTTTTTTGTTCGTTGGCGATGTCTGGATTGGGGTTTGAACAGTGGCTTCACGCCTAATAAGCCAACACACTACCTACTAGACTATGCCGACTTCATATGGATGGAACAGCATTCGAAAATGCTGAATGCATGTGCCTTCAACACACTGATAGGCATGACATGAAGACTGGTAAGTGCAATACACTTGCAATTGGGCAGAACAGCTAAGGATAATAAATCACACGGTATCGATAACATATCTCCTGAGTCACTAAAAAGCAGGTTGAAGCAGCAAACGCACAAAATGCTACAAACCCATCATCCTGGGTGCCAGTTAACTAAGTAGGGTATTAAAAGTGTATGTGTCTCTTGAGTTAATAAAAGTTGATTGAAGGCAAACGCCAAAATGCTACAAATCCACAGTAGAAAAATCCTGAGTACCACTCAACAAAGTGGGGTATTGAAAAGATATTTGTCTCCTGAGTTACTAAAAATTGCAAGCAGGCAAACGCACAAAATGCTACAAATCTTTCTTCGAAAAATTCTGAGGACCACTCAACAAAGTGGGGTATTGAAAGAGTATTTGTCTCCTGAGTTACTAAAAGTTGCAAGCACGCAAATTCATAAAATGCTACAAATCCTTGGTAGAAAAATTCTGAGTACCACTCAACAAACTGGGGTATTGAAAGGATATGTGTCCCCTGAGTTTAAAAAAGAAAAATGCTACAAATGCTTCTTCAAAAAATTCTGAGTACCAGCCAACTACATGGGGTACTGAAAGGATATGTGTCTCCTGAGTTACTAAAAGTTGCAAGAAGGCAAACGCACAAAATGCTACAAATCATTCTTCGAAAAATTCTGAGTACCAACCAACTACATGGGGTATTGAAAGGATATTTGTCTCCTGAGTTACTAAAAGTTCTAAGCAGGCAAACGCCAAAATGCTACAAATCCACAGTAGAAAAATCCTGAGTACTACTCAACAAATTGGGGAATTGAAAGGATATGTGTCTCCTGAGTTACTAAAAGTAGCGAACAGGCAAACGCACAAAATGTTACAAAACCATCTTAGAAAAATCCTGGGTACCAATTAACTAAGTAAAGTATGGAAATTGTATGTGATAACTAGGATTCTGAAGAAGAATTGCTAACATGAATACATTGTGAAATAAAGTTCCAAATTGACTTTATGTGAATCACGTAACATATCCTCCATTGAACTTGAATGTCGGCCATCATGCATGTACAGCACTTGTAGTAAGGCACACGTAGAAACCATTTAAGAAAATTAAAATGAATTGTTTTATTTATGAAAATCCCCTTGGAAAAATAGTGAAGCATTTGCTTTGCTTCCTCTGTGCTATGCTGTGCTGTGTTGCTAATGGTAATGCTGCATAGGATTTCCTTCGTTTTTTTTTTTGCAAAACAATTACTGGCAATAAACTTAAGAAAAATCCAGGATTGTTTTTATCATTGTTTACAACTAACGTAGCAAAAAAAAAAAAACATACAAGGAAATATGTGAGGTGTATACGTACCAATGTGGCTAAAAATTATTCTTATTTTTTTTAACTAAAGGGTCTTCAGCCAAAGCCTGTATTTGTATCCTTTCTTATGCATTTAAGCACCTAAAGATAGCAAGACCAACTAAGTTATACAAACCAGATATAAAATTTAGCTTAAATCTTAAGATCAGTTTTTTATTGGATCCCTAGAAGACAGTGTTCTGCTATGGGAGCTTAGGCTTCAGTTCTGTGCTTTAAGGCACTGTATGGCATATGCTAGCATCTAAGGCTTCGTGGTTAAAATTATTTTATTTTTTTGTTTGTTTTTCCTTTAAAATGCATAAGAAACGAAACATATTTTAGCAATTACTGGCTGTGTCTTATTGAAATACGAGAGGAAAAGCAAGATAACAAGTTGGTTGGTTGCTGGGTTGGTTGGCAAACGTGTGTGTTGTTGCATGTGTTGCTTGCCTTCAAATGAAGTAATTAATTTAGTAAAGCACACACACACACACATACACACACCTATACACCTAATATATACACCTAAATAAATACAAGATGTTTGTTTTCATTCAGTTTGGTGCAAAACCAAAACTCCTACTCCTACTCTTGCATGTCTGCGCTGCACTCCTATAAAGATTCCATTATTGTCTGCAAAGGTAAAAAGGAAGTCTTACATTTCATTTTGGTTTACGTACGATAAGATAAACTATACACACATATATGTCTGTATGTGCATACATATCTAGATAAAGTTGGAAGGAGAGCAAGGGAAAGGAAGAAAGATAAATATTCCTTAAATTTTCCTATACACACTCAAATGGAGCCTAGATTCGTATTACAATACAATACAATCTTAGGAAATATTCACCATAACAGTGTGTTACAAAAGTGAAATTATTGAAAAGCATACCAAATGTGCTGCCAGAGGAGGAAGAATTTTGAATTCTTACTCTAATCCACTATAAATGATCACAGTTTTGCACGTTAGAAATTGAAACAAAAGCTTTCAATGATAAGTGGCCTGCTTAGGTCCACAGACAATCCCTGACAGGGACTTTGCATTTCGAATTCATTTAAATGCTGCTACTGTGTGTTAACTCTCAAACAACCCACATGTATTGTGTTTAAATATTGGGGTGTCAGAAATATTTGATAATCTGGGCGTTTGCTGGAACCAATGGCTAGTGACTTTAATTTTGTTTAACGTTGAAGGAAATATTTTAAGCGATCTCACGTACTTACATACATATGTACATAATTGATCATTGCAACCCTTCGGTCAGAATTACGACCAAGGTTCTCACACCACTTATGTTGTGTGTGTTAATTTTTATACATGAAGGGGACGAAACCTACAGTTTAAAGTTGATTCCGAACGACAAATTTTTTGAGACTCTTTTTCATGGCAATTTTATTCCACTCTCAGACTTTTTGCCAAAAATCTGCTGAGAGGAAAAGTCGTCGAAGAAATATTTGTTCATATTTCGTTTTGTTGGAGATTTCTGACCTATGGATTGAACCGTGGCCTCACGTCTAATAAGCCAACGCACTACATACTAGACTACGGTGACTGTGTTAATATTGGGGAGTCAGAAATTTGGGCATTTGTTGCAACCAATGGCTAGTGACTTAATTTGCTTTAACGTTGAAAAAAAAAAAATTTTAACCGACCTCACCTAGTTACTGTACCGATATCTTGAAATCTATCCTGAAACTCCTCAATTTCATACAGCCCGCTCTCCCATTAAGCTCAAAAGAACGTATTAATATCGAAATTATGGCTTTAGCTCATCCTTTTACTTTATAGTGGCTTTGGAAGCCATATCAAATGCACTGGCAAGATTGGGTGCGATTTGGACACAATGGTGAACTGAATTTTGAAGCTTTATAGTGAAATAGAAATCTAATTGGCGCTCGAAGACTCGCTCCTCAGTAGGAGAGACCCACGCTTATGGAATACTTTGATAAACAAGCTCTTGATGACATGAGCCAGTTACTAATATGGTTACCAACGTAGTCCTTACAATTTTGATGTGGATTTTTAAGTCCCTTTTGGGACAGAATGCACTTTGCTTTGTGCATCTAATTGCAGCTTCTGTGTAAACATCGGGAAAACGAATGTAATACCTTGGAGCAGAAAGTACTTGCCGGCACTTTTTCGTATAAAAGACGAATATTTGGTACAGGGCGAAAAAGGTTTCAATTGCTGCCGATGCTTGCGACAAAATGTAACAAGAATAACTTATTAGAGCTTTACAGTAGTAGTCAGACTTACTTGCCGTCGGCTATGGGTGGAATACTTTTTAAGGACAACTAATATCTGTTAAGGTACAGCGGCTACAGAGTTCTCTTTGAATCATTTCAATCATTAGTACACTTGTTACTAAACATATGCCAGTGTTAGAGGCAATTTTATGCCTCTTCGGCTAGACCCTTACTGTAGGCTGGCTTACTGGATGGCTTGATAATGCCGCAGATCGATTACACAGCCCTGCAAATTTGGACTTTTCTTGTGCAAATAAGATGGCTCCAGTTGTTTTCGAAGGCATTTTGCACGCTGACCACGAATCTGGATTCAAAAACTTTCCATCACGTCAGGTTGAAAGGAGGTTGAAACCCCTAAAAACAGCGTTTTTGGCCATTTTTGAAACATTGTAGAAATAAACACTGACGTGCTAGAACCATCGCTATTGTCAGTAATTGACACTTGACCTTTGCTCTTTAAAATGAGCCCCAATTGTTTGCATGCACCCTTAAAGTAGGGGGTGGGTTTATGTCAAGGGGTTCAAGAGAAGAAGGAACATATTACGGAGGTCCTTAAACATTAATCAGATTTACTTGAAAATTGTTACTCAGGGGTTTTTGGGGTCGCTAATAACAGATCTTCATTCAGATTTAAAAAATGTAAAATGGCGGATCCAATATGGTGGTCAAGTAAACCTCGACCCATGCAGGGCTGTGTTATCGATCACTGATGGTACTGCAACAGATTATGATTTAAGCAACAACAGACTCTTGTTCCCAGAAATCATATATTTTTTATACACAATAAATCTGCAATAGGAGTAAATAAATTCATTTTTTTTAATTTCCATTAAATTATTAACATAAACTTGTTGTTGTTTTTGTTTTTATTTGTAAAATAATTTCGTGATAAATTTAACAAAAAATTTTGAAAATTTTCGTGTATCTAAACGGACCTTCTCTGTCTGTGTTTTCATCTGCTCTATAAAGACAATAGAATTTCATACAAAGAGAGAAAGAGAAAAAGAGAGAGATTTCAATGAGAACCTTTAGTTGTCTTACGATGTTTCTGTTTCCGTTTGCAAAACAAACACATATTTCTAGGTATTGAAAAAGCAAACACAAGCACACATAGACTCTTGCATTTATTGCTGTATGTGCATACACATATATAAATAAAGGGTCCGCCAAATAATTTTTTTTTTTGAAAATGCTTTAAAAAAAGACTACAGACTATTTTCTCAAATTTCTTTTTTATTTGAAAGTACAATCCTTCCGGTTAATAATGGAAAATAATTTCATTCAAATGGCTGCCTCGGCTGGCCATGCAGTAGTCTACACCAGAAGATGCCGATTTTGGCAAAAAAAAATCATCTTTTCAGATGAAACTCATTTTGATCTTGGCGGGCATGTAAACAAGCAAAATTGTCGCATTTGGGGCATAGAAAACCCGCACGCATACATTGAAAAGCCGACGCACCCAAAACGAGTCACTGTTTGGTGCGGAATTTGGTCCAGAGGCATAATTGAGCCATTTTTCTTCGAAAATGAGCAAGGAGTGGCCGTTACAGTCAATGGCGATCGTTATTGGGCCATGTTGAACGAATTTTTGTTCACAAAAATTGAAGAGGAGGATATTGGCAACATTTGGTTTCAACAGGACGGCGCTACATGCCACACAGCCGAAGTTACACTCGATGTTTTGCGCCCTGTTTTTGAAGATGGCATTATCAGCCGCAAAGCTGATGTCGTTTGGCCACCTCGGAGCTGCGATTTGACACCGTTGGATTATTATTTGTGGGGTGCCGTCAAAGATAAGTGTTACGCCGACAAGCCAGAGACAATTGACGCTTTAAAGGACAATATTCGTGAAGCCATTGGTGAAATACAGCTGCACACAATCGATAATGTGCTTAAAAATTGGACCGATCGTGTAGGCTACTGCATGGCCAGCCGAATGATTGAAATTATTTTCCATTATTATTTTCAAATACAAAAAGAAATTTCAGAAAATATTCAGTAGGTTTTTTTTAAAGCATTTTAAAAAAAAAAGTTATTTGGCGGACCCTTTACTTATTGTATGTATGCATGTGATTATAAATACATACATATGTACCTACAAACTAATACAACAATATTTATTATTGTATTTCAGCATTGTTTACCAAAAACTACTCTACACAAATACTGAAACACACATGCATGCAGAGAGTGAATGGTAAAGGGTTATCCCATGTTAGATTTCAAATGCAAAGTAGCATCAAACATAAGGAAAGGTATGATTTTGTTGACCGTTTAGTCAGCATTACAACATAGCTTTTCACACCACTCTTGTTGTGTGTGTTAATTTTATCTATGAGAGGAGGGGCCTACAGTTTAAAGGCGACTCTGAACGACAGATTTTTGAGAAATTTTTCATGGCAATCTTTTCAGGGGATTGCTCAGAGGAAATCGCCGCAAGAAATCCTTGTTTATAATTCGTTTTGTTCTAGACACCTGAGCTGAGGTTTGAATCAGGAGGTCTCTTTTAGTAAGCCAGCAGACTACCATCTATACTACGGCGACATTGTGAGTTTTGTTTGGTTGTTCAACAATTCCTATTTTTGAATGGCAAAGCTTTCACTAAAGAAAGGACCTTAAGGTGAACGATTTAACAGCTCTGGCAGCCTTGCTGGACCTCTAGTTTTGAAACCATTAAATGGATAACCCTATTACAAACACACTTGCATACATATATTAATGTTTATATGTACTGTGTTAGTTAGATTAAATTGAAGTGTACGCCATAGGTGTGTGTGAGTTTATAAAAGAACAGGAGTTTCTTATTAAATAGATTGTATTCAGCTTGTGTATATATGTGTGCGTGTGTGTGTATTTATTTAAAATAATTACATTTTAATTTCCTAACTATTCTCTCTCTCTCTCGCTGTTCCTCCTCTTCCTCTTTGATTGTGTATCTGTGTGTTGTAGTTTTCCTTAATTTATTGAATTGCATGTGCGGCGTTCAAATAAAAGTCTTCATGTTTTTGTATGAGACCCAGAGAGTAAGTGTAATTACGTTGGTGGTGGTAGCTGGAATAAATATTTTCGCTTAATTTTTTAAGGCAATAAATTGTAATGAATTTCCAATGAAACAATTGTGTATGGGGGGGGGGGTATTATTTTATTTTATTATCAGCTTTTCAGAAGAAAAATATGAAAATAGGAAAATTTCACAAGGTCTAAGGACCTACTTTATGGTGGAGTGTACAATAAGCGTTTTGCTATAGATTCCTGCTGAACAGCAAGAGGCGAATTAAAAACCAACAATATTCACCACCATAAGGCCAGATATGTTATAATGATATACAGAAGGCTTTCAGGAAAATTCTGGCAATGTAATTCAAGAGCTATGCCCTGGATGTACACCATGATGAGCAGACCAATAATGACTTATGGTTTGTCCAGTTGTCTGGGCAGACAGAATGAATCTGAAAACAGCTCAAATCGAGTCGAACAAATATGTACAGAGACTTATGCTCTCTTAGATTTAAATCCGCTGCACATGGTAGTAAAGACCAAAGCTTTAGAAACTATAGAGCAAGGTTGATGAGAGAGAAGTCTAATATGAAATTCACTAAAGGATTTCGTGATCTAAGGAATCGATTGACTGGTAGTGTCCTTCTTAACTTGTCCCCAGGAAATAAGACGTAATACGGTGTTCGTATATGCACCTTTATTGCGTAAATTTCAATAAACGCCATTATTGAGCTCAATATTTCATATAAAGATTCAATTAATTATTGCGCAATAAATACGAAAATTGTTATGATATTGAGTAAAATTTAAAATGCAGCACTGTCATAAGTATGTTCAGTTACAATTTTCCGAACACTTTCTGTTGCTATTTGACAACTCAAATGTCAACAACGACAGAAAAAACAGCTGATTTGTTTACCAGCTTTCAAATGAATATTGAATAAGCAGCTGAACTGCGAATATTATTATATCTGAACACTTAAAATATTGTACTCAATAAACCCAATAAAGTGCATATCTGAACATAGCATAAGAGTAGACTCTATGATTTTGAGAAGTGCTTCGCAACGAGATTTAATGACGAAAATGAATAGAGTAATCTGGAACCTGCATACACTCACAAAACAAGCACTATTAGATGTACAGATAAGTCAAGTATGGATCTTGAAACAGAAGCAGGAGTTGTTATTGGTTCCAGAATGAATTATTGCAAGCCCATGGAGAAAGTCACGGATATTTTCCAAGCGGAAGTTTATGCAATCGAAAGATGTGCTCAATTCAACTTGGATAGGGAGTACAGGAGACAGGACATAGCAATACTATCTAACAGTCAGGCAGCCATTGAAGCACTCGGCTTTTATGAAAGTAAATCGTGGGACTATCAGGAGAAGCTGAATCAGCGAGATAGGCTGAATCTTAGGTCATATGGGAATGTTCTGCAATGAGTAAGCAAATGAGCTTGCGAAGGAAGGAACTTCCATGTCATCGATGGCACCAAAATTCCTGTGTGTAGTAGAAGTCGATGTTTGGAAAAGGATGATCAGCGAAAGAAAGGATAAAAAGGCAAATTACAATATGATATGATATGAGGCAAATTACAATGTGAAGAGATTTGAGTCAAGCATCAGATTACGACTTGGGTTAGAGCATGTGTGCTAGTCAGTTAAGACAAGTACAGTACCCGGAGGTCGAATTGACCCATTGTAAGACTACCACTTACATACATACATACGCAATTGGTCATTACAACCCTTTAGTTAGGATTACGACCTAGTTTTTCACACCATCCGTGTTGTGAGTGTTAATTTTATACATGACGGACGGGACCTACAATTTAAAGTCGACTCCGAGCGACATATTTTTGAGAAACTTTTTCTTGGCAATTTTATTTTTATCTTAGAGTTTTTGCCAGAAATCTGCTGAGAGGAAGACGCCTAAGAAATTTTTTTTTTCATTATTCGTTTTGTTAAAAATGCCTGAGCTGGGGTTTGAATCGAGGCCTCATGTTTAATAAGCCAACATGCTGGACTATGGCGACCATCACTTAAGCTTTCTGAAATGTATTCAGCTGACAGTTGTCAGAATGTCAGTGGTATGCTATCTGGTACAGTAATCCCTTCGATTTACGTCGCAGTTGGTTCTAAAAAAAAGGCGACGTAAATCGAAACGACGTAAATCGAATTTCGTATTGCTCATACGACAAATTAGTGTGTTTTTAACAAGGAACTTAAAAAAGTTCCAGTAATCCCTCGATTTACGTCGCAGTTGGTTCCAAAAAAGTTCGAATGACGACGCAAATTGAAGTTAGAAGGAACAAAAAATTTGACGACGTAACTCGAAACAACCTTAATCGAGGCGACGTAAATAGAAGGATTACTGTACTAGAGATTTATGCTGTAATTTCTTATTCATTTATTTATATCGTATCAATACTTTTCTAATGAGTAGTATGACTGATGATATGTCACAATTAGAGTCTGGTTGCATTGGATAAATCCAGACTATATGGGCATGCCAGTCGTTCCAAAGTCGCTACTCAAAACTAGTGAAGGGCAGTAAGGCTACGGCTAAAGCTTCCAGGTTTTGGATATGATCTCTTCATTCAAATATTATTATTGTCTTCAACCTATTTTTTGCCTCCTATCTGCTGCTAAAGTTTAGTAAAGCGTTGCAATCGGTACTAAAACTAGTGAAGGGAAGCAAGGCTACAACTAATGCTCTTGATTCTCATGATCTTCCTGTCTCCTACCTTTTTTTCGCCCATCTGTTGTGAAGGTTGAGTAAAAGTTTTCTTTTGGCTTTTAAAATAAACTGGGAGAGAGGCATTGTAGAGTAATGAAGATGAATAATGGATGCATGGATCAGGTTTAGTCACTCATGAGTTATTAGTGTTTGGCACAAACAAAACATTTAGAATTAAATAAAAATATGGATTTTAAAAGAAGAAAATATACTCCTGAAAACAATATAGAAATTTTCCAATATAATCCTATCGAAAAGAAAAATTTGAAAATTTAATAACCAGCTGCCGTGAATTTTTAAGCCAATTAAAATTTTCCATCAAAAGAATAAATAACAAATAAATTAAATGCCATAAAATAGCTACAACAACAACAACAACAACAACAACAAATAAAAATATAAAAATAAAAACAAAGAAGAAGAAAAAACCATCCTTTAATGAATTCAAGCATTATAATCTGATTTATGCAATTAAATTACCAGGTATTTTCATTTTCCATAATGTTTTATATTCATTTTACGAGTATTCTATCTATTCATACATATAAATACACACACACACACACACACAAATACTCAACTAAATGTGTAACAGCTTTTACGCAGTGTGAAGTGTATTGTTTAAAAGCGTGCTTTTAGGCTTAAAATCAGTCGGAAAAACAAAAACAAAAACAAGAAAATAGAAACCTTTATTATGCGCCATCATTTAATTGCAAAACAATTACCAGAAACGACTTTTTTATTGTCGATTTCTCTACATTCTGTTCTTCTTCTTTTTCCATTTTCTTCGATTTTTTGTTTGTTGTTGTATTCATAATGGTTACATTTTAAAAAGTTGCCACACCATGACTTACCTAAAAAGAGAGAGAAAGAAAAGAAAAACCAGGTTAAAGTAAATTGTATTTTTGTAACGAGGATACATACATACATATACATAACATACATAATTTATTATTACAACCCTTCAGTCAGGATTACAACCTAGTTTCTCACACCACTAATGTTGTGTGCGTTCATTTTTTATACATGAGTGGCGGGACCTACAGTTTGAAGTCGACTTCGAACGACAGACTTTTGAGAAACTTTTCATGGCAATTTTATTTACTCTGAGTTTTTGCCAGAAATCTGCTGAGAGTAAGTCACCTAAGAAATATTTTTCATATTTTCGATTTGATGTCTGACCTAGGGTTTGAACCATGGCTTTACGTCTAATAAGTCAACACACTACCTACTAGACTACGGCGACTTCAGTATAAATGTTGATAAAATTAGTTGATAAACTCTTACAAGAAGACTGATAAGATTTTCCTTAAAGCTCGGATTGGGACTGATGTCTGGAAACAAATTGAAAAATATTGTGACAACTGAATTACTATCGGGTCCGCCATCTAACGTTTTTTTTCAACTAGTGCTTATTTCGTGAATGGTAACACTTAGCTCATGTCTGATTTGACAGATAATTAGTTTTATCCTTCCGCTGAACGAATATGGACCCTCCAGTGCGTTTTCGCTTCGCTAAGTGGGCCTGCGATCGACTTACAGAAGATGCCGATTTTGGCAAAAAAAAAAATCATATTTTCAGATGAAGCTCATTTTGATCTTGGCGGGTACGTAAACAAGCAAAATTGTCGCATTTGGGGCACAGAAAACCCCCACGCATACATTGAAAAGCCGACGCACTCGAAACGAGTCACTGTTTGGTGCGGATTTTGGTCCAGAGGCATAATTGGGCCATTTTTCTTCGAAAATGAACAAGGAGTGGCCGTTACAGTCAATGGCGATCGTTATCGGGCCATGTTGAACGAATTTTTGTTCACAAAAATTGAAGAGGAAGATATTGGCAACATTTGGTTTCAACAGGAAGGCGCTACATGCCACAGAGCCGAAGCTACACTCGATGTTTTGCGCCCTGTTTTTGAAGATCGCATTATCAGCCGCAGAGCTGATCTCGTTTGACCACCTCGGAGCTGAGATTTGGCACCGTTGGACTATTATTTGTGGGGTGCCGTCAAAGATGAGTGTTACGCCGACAAGCCAGAGACAATTGACGCTTTAAAGGACAATATTCATGAAGCCATTGGTGAAATACAGCTGCAGCACAATCGATAATGTGCTTAAAAATGGATCGATCGTGTAGGCTACTGCATGGCCAGCCGAGGCAGCTATTTGACTGAAATTATTTTCCATTATTAACCGAAAGGAATGTACTTTCAAATAAAAAAAGAAATTTGAGAAAATATTCAGTAGTTTTTTTTTAAAGCATTTTCAAAAAAAAAAGTTTTTTGGCGGACCCTTTATTTTACATCTCAGAATTTTATCCGGAAATATTTTTTTTTTATACTTCGTTTCGTTCAAGATGTCTGACTCGGGGTTTGAGCCGAGACCTCATTTCTAATAAGCCAACACACTACCTACTAGACTGCGATGAAGGACGAACTTACTGGATTCTATATTGTCTTGCCAAAGCAAGCTGCATAATAAAAGATAAATTTCTAGAATGGATTTGTTTTTCTTTGCGTTTCATAAACATTAGCAAATAACCATAAAATAATCTTTACAACAACAACACAATAGCGCTGCATAAATAAATAGAAAATCATTAACGAAATACTTTAAATTACTTCACCTCATACTGCTGTTGTTATCAACAACAACACTAATTCATCGATAAGCAGCTTAAGAAACAAAAAACAACACAATAAAAATGATTTTTCAATGAAAACAATAACATCAACAACAACAACAACAACAACGAATTTCGATTTAAAGGATCAACAATTATTAGAATAAATTCCACTTACAATACGTACAACTTACAATACAACTGACAAAACGGATTTCAATGCTGAATGCCAAAGCAAACAGCGAATAAAACGATGCTGAAGAGAAACAAAGATGATTGGAAAATTAAAGAAAAAAAATGTACTTAGAAAAGATTAAACAAGAATAATACCGTTATATAGCGTAAAATACCACTTTTAAGTGAAGTTCTTATTTGTCCTTAGAACAGTTGTATGGGGTGTACACCGCATAGCAGCAATATAGTGTATGTTTGCAATATATTATCACAAGTGCTGTTACTTCCGTTTCAAGTAGGTCGTTAAACAGTTGTTTAAGGGCTTTTAGGAGTATAAGAGATAATAATTAGTTGGTTTTAATACCACCGCTAGTGAAAACATATGGAAAAATATTCCAATCGCCTGAAATAGTTCCAATCGCAATCCCAAGTAGCTCAGCCCCAGGTAACACAAATAACACATGGGTTTTGCAAATAAGATGGCTCCAGATGTTTTCGAAGGCATTTGCGCGATGAACACGAATCTGGTTTCAAAAACTTTCCATCACGTCAGGTTTTGGAGAAAAAATTTAAAAAAATTAAAAATGGCGGATCCAATATGGCGGTCAAGGTTTATAAAAAGAGAAAAAGCTATGATAACAGCCTCTGGACTGGTTGCAGCATTTTAAAATGGTTTTCAATCACTTTTTTTGCACACTTTTGGCGGTATCTCGGTGAAATCTAAATAATTACTAGGTGTTCAAAAGCTCCTTCATTAGGAGACTATCCGCATTGACACAATCTTTGGCCAAGCTTCATAAACAAAGCCTAATAACGTCTAATCACTAGTCTAGCTTTGCAATTGTTGTTACCAAAATGTGGATTCCCTTTTTCTGGAAAATTCTAATGCAATGAAATCAAAATCGGTGGTGTTGTATAGCTCCACTTCCACCGTAAGTGAAATAAAATTCTCATGTTTGGATGGATGCCTCGATGTCTATTTTGAAGACTCTCGACCGTGCATTCATTAACGAGGGTATATTCTGTCTCAATATGTGTCTCACTGTTTTATGTGTGCTATGTGCTTTAGTGGTCGCCGTAGTCCAGTAGGTAGTTTGTTGGCTTACTTGGCCACGGTTCAAACCATATGCCAGACACCACCAAAACCAAACGAAATATTAAAAAATATTTCTTCGGCGACTTGCTCTCAGCAGATTTCTGGAAAAAATTCTGAGAGTAAATAAAATTACTATGAAAAGTTTTTCAAAAATCTGTCGACTTTAAATTGTATGTCCCACCATTGATGTATAAAATTAACACACACCACACAAATTGTGTTAGAAGCTAGGTCGTAGATCTTAACGGAAGGGTTGTAAATGCCAATTATGTACTCGTATGTACATATATATGTATTTATGGGCATGCATGCTAGGTGGATCGTGTTGGTCAAATTGTTAATCATTTCTTTAGAATCTGTAAGAACGTGGAAAAGGATTGCATAGGTCCATGGAAACTTCAAATGATCGAGTCCTGCTGATCTTACTATAATTATTGTAAGCATACGTACATATGGCATTATGAATATTGCTGTACGTATTGTTATAACTTCTGCTATTTCCATGGCTATTAGCTCATGCTGCTATACATTTTGTTGTTGCTATTGCTACTGCTTTTAATACGGATGTTGCTATTAATTTGTCGAAGTTTTCAGTTGATACATGTTCCTATTCGTGCTGTTATACATGTTGTATTCATGTTGAACACTTCATGTTATTTTTGTTTCTAATCTTGTTAATATTCATATTTCTTGTCTTGTTGGTCTCAGGCTTTTATTCATGTTGGTATTGGTGTATCTATTCATGTTGCTTCCTATGTTGCTGTTATTGTGGATGTTTAAGTTTCCGATCTTGTTGTTAATACCGTTTCGATTCTTGATGATATTCATGTTGATATTCATGCTTCCAATCATGTTGATACAGCTAATTATCATATTGGGCATTATTGTTGCTGTTTATGTTTAGTAATCTTGTTGATATTCATGTTTCTATTCCTGCTGGTATTCATGTTAATAGTCATGCACCTGTTCATGTTGCGTCTTATGTTGCTATATTGTTACTGTTTATGTTTCTGATATTGTTGATATTCATATTTCCATTCTTGTTTATAATCATGTTGTTATTCATGTACTTATTCATGTTTCCTTTCATGTTGCTGTTTAAGTTTCTGATCTTGTTGATATTCATGCTTCTATTCATGTTGATATTATTGCTTCTATGTTTCTATCCTTGTCGATATTTATATATATCATGTTAGTATTCATGTTGCTAATATTGTTGTTGTTTAAGTATTTGATCTGGTAGACATTCAAATTTTTTATCTTGTTGATATTCATGTTTCTATTCATGTTGATATTGTTATTTTTCATGTTGGGCATTATTGTTGCCGTTTATGCTTCTAATCTTGTTGATATTCATGTTTCTTATTTTGTTAGTGTTCATGTAGCTATACATGTTACATATTATGCTTCTATTGTTGCTGTTTATATTTTTTTAATGTTGTTGTAATAAACGGACTTGTTTGTGAAAATCATTTTGCGTAGTACTCGTCTTTCTCATTGAGGTCATCGCTTTGTTGTCGATCGGCCAGATAAACGTAATACTTTGTAGAGAGCGCAGTACCCATATGTGGAATAATTTTACAGCGAACGTTTTTTCCGTACCCAGGATATATACATATATTAGCTTCCGTATATATTATCGCCTCTGTTCTCTTTTTCACAACCTATTTTAACCCATTAGTGCACAGTAGCAACTTAAGTCGACAGCAGAGGTTGCCTTAGTTTCTATGATCTGAGAGGAAATTGAGTGTAAAAAAAAACAAAACGGCAACCGTTAGAAAAAAAAGTAATTCGGGTATTAATGGGTTAATGGATTTAAACAATGCATTGTGCTAGTAGCATTCATTCCTATTCTTCCTAAGATTACTGACTATCGATATGCTTGTGTTGGCATGGACCTGGTGCCTTGACTGATGGTGGGACCTACACTTTAAAGTCGACTCCGAACGACAGATTTATGAGAAACTTTTTCATGGCAATTTTATTTCATTCTCAGAGTTTTTGCCAGGAATCTGCTGAGAGGAAGTCGCCCAAGAAATATTTTTTGTATTTTGTCTTGATGTCTGGCCTGGGGCTCGAACCCTGGCTTTACGTCTAATACACCAACACACTACCTACTAGACTACGGCGACTATAGGCCGGAATTGGCACCTCGATTACAGCACAATTGCGATTGCTTGGTGTTGCTACGTATGATACATTTTACATCGAAATTTTTTTTTGAAAAAAATTTTTCCGGCTCCTTCTTCCTACTTCTGTTTACTACACCCCGTATACAGTTTATTGCTATTTCTTTTTTTACTACTGTTTACTACACCCCTTATACATTTTATTCCCAAATTATTTTCTTGTTATCTTCATTACTGCCGTGTACAGTTTTGCCAATTACCTTCAGCTCTTCAGTTTCCAAATAAATTTTCCAATTCATTACAAAATTTTAAGTAGCAATTCAAGCACTTTCTGAAATATTTCAGATTAATTTGGATTTTTCAAAAATAAAATCAATTTTTTTTCCTGCGCTTAAAACTTTTTCCAATAGTAACAACAACAACAAAAACGACAGATATTTTACAGTTCATTGATTAAGTATTACTTGAGCTGAGATGATTTGGAAATTTTAATAAAATTTTCTAAAATTTATTAATAAATTAAGGATTTATAATTAATTAATTGAAATAAATATTGTTGTTGTTATTGTTATTGTTATCGTTATTAATATAGCTTACATTACAGTTGCTAAATTCCTCTTGAAATTGTAGTATTGACTGGCTCCACTAATTGCTATTTAGTTGGTTGTACTAAGCAACAGGCAGCTTAGCAGAGATTAAATAATTAAAATCATGAATAACGATTGTTGCAACTAAAACAAGATTTATTAGGAGGAGTTAAAGTATTGCTAAATATCCATATTTTAGGGGTGCATAGCATATGGTTTCAACAAAACAATACTACAAGCCATAAGGCCTGGTCAATTTTAGATTTTTTTGCGTGAAAAGTTACCAAAAACAATTTTATGTTTTAAATGATGTCAATACATACATACAGTGGTGGCCTTATAATTAGAAACGACTTAGCAACATGTACATATGTTTGTTAATTTGTTTTACAATTTTCACTGTGTACCTGGAATCAAAGGCTTTGTTTGGAGGATGTCTTACATACGTTTTTCCATCAGATTGGGACAAATTAAACTTAGATTCGTCCCTCCAGAGAACTCTGTTCCAGAAATATCGTTTCTAATTATAAGGCAACCACTGTATGTACATACGTAGTTGGTGATTACAACCCTTTAGTCAGGATTACGACTTAGTTACATGAGTGGCGGCACCTACAGTTTAAAGTGAACTCCGAACGACAGATTTTTGAGAAACTTTTTCGTGGTAATTTTATTTCATTCTCAGAGTTTTTGCCAGAAATCTGCTGAGAGGAAGTCGGCCAAGAAATATTTTTTCATGTTTCGTTCTGTTGAAGATGCCTGACCTAGGGTTTGAACCATGGCCTCACGTCTAATACGCCAAGAACCTACCTACCTGGACTACGGCGTCTACAAAGATGTCAATAGAAGATCTGAATCATATGTCAAAGACAGTGCCAATTAGTGAAGCATTTGGATATCAAAACTTATTAACCTACTGCCCAGATATTGCTTGAAATGTAGGAAAAAATTATCGAAAACAAGCTCGACAAGATCGACTGTAGCAACCAATTCATAGGTGGTCTCGACTAAATGACTGCAATTTCCTGCAGCACCATTGTATTATCATTATTGTAGTGAAGAGATGCCTTAGTACTTCAACCATACGATCTATTGTACTCTTCTCACACTTTATGGTATTCCTATAATATCTCCTCCAAACCTATTGCCCTGACAAAATTCAGGATGCTGCTGATGTTGTCAACCATGCCAGTTGCCTGCCTAGCATCTGTTATGCAACCAGAAATATGTTCCAATGATTCAGTCCCATCGTCACATGAGAATCTACACGTTAGGCTGTAGTCTGATGCATGATTCAGATCCCCTGTTACTATAATTACCCAACAAAAGTTGTTGATAAGAGGATTTACCTCTCTTTGCTTCCCTTTCGCTGTGGCAAGGCTGTTATGTGCTGCGCGTTTCATCGATTAATTCCAAAAGTATTCCAAAGTTTTTGTTTTGAAAATTGAAAGAAAAAAAATATATTTATCAGGAGTAATGTAAGGCCCACTGTTCATAGATTATTTCATGATAACGTTCCCTTGGTTATACCGTAGGGGGTCGGTCCATTCCTGAACACCAAGGTTGGTGTATTTTTTTTTAAGCATTTCAGTCAATATTTTATCAATCGGAGGTGAAATTCTGTCTTCCAGAACAAGAGTTTCTAGAGCTCCTGTGAACTGCTCCTTTACTCCCCCTCTTCCATGCTTTAAGAATCCGTAGATTATTTTATTATTATTTTCTGGAACGCTCTACTCCAATGGAATTTTCAACAACAAGAAAACGCAACTGAAAATCAATGAATGAAAACATGCTGCCATGGCTAATTGGTTCCCAGTGATAAATAAAATGTTTTTCCAAAGAAAACTCTTCAATTCAATACAAGTGGGTACCACCACCACCACCACCGCCAGCACAATGATGTTTAAAAACCACTTGACTGACTATCATTAATGTTTTGTTCGCAGCAAATGCAACTGCAAATGCAATTGAAAATAATCGCAAACAAGGCTTAATAAACCGAACTGAACTGAATTGAATTGAACAATGTATTGCTCGAACTAAAAACTGAAAAAAATACTAAGAAGAGACAGAGAAATAGGGGGTGGAAAACAACAACGAAATTCCAGAAAAAACACTCTCATCCTGTAGCAAATGCAGCCTGAGATAATGCAGACAAGGTTTATTAGCTACAGAGAGAGAGAGACAAAGAAAGGAAGAGAAATGTATTGTTAAGTCTCTCATAAAAACACTTTAAATATGATTGAAAGAATACAATTCACAAACACACATACACTTGTGGACACACAATTAAGTCATCTATGCAAAATTTTTCATTTTTATAAAAATTAAAAAATTTAAGAAAAGTGGAAACAAAAACAACTTATATTTATTAATTTCATATGCTTTATAATTAATTAACAACAAAAACTTATATAGTTTTTCATTGTAAAAAATGTTATGGTACTTAGTTCATATAAGACTTAAAATTTAAGTGGACACATAATTAAGTCATTTGACAGAAAATATTGAAAATTCAATTTAATTACTTTATTTTTCACCCAAACTATTTGGAACCTTTAATATTTTGTGGGGAAACCTTTTTGGCGTATTATTTCAGTACATCTTTGTGGTATTGAGTTGATTAAATTGCGACACTGCTCAGGACTAATGTTATCCCATTCTGCCTGGAAAAGCTGCCAAAGTGCTTTTTGATGCTGGGTTTTTTGGCTGCAACTGCTCGTTTTACGATCCCCCAAAGATTTTCAATAGGGTTCAGATTGGGACTTTGAGTTGGCCCATCAAGAATGCTTATTTTTTGTTAGCCAGGTTGAGTAAAGCTGACCCATTCCTCATATCTACTTAGATTATATAGTGTATTGAGTTGGAACACGCTGTTAAAATATCGGCAAGGACCGTAAGAAAACGCTTGACTGAGAATAATCTCCATGGACGTTTTGCGAGAACAAAACCTAATGTGTCAAAAAAAATATTCAGCAACGCTTGCGGTTTGCCAAAACCCACCTCCATAAAGACGACAAAATTTTGGAAATTAGTCGTATGGAGTGATGAGCCCAAGTTTAATATCTTTGAAAATGATGGCAGACCTTATGTAAGACGTCCTGTCAATACACAATTATACCCAAAGTACACCAAACAAACCGTAAAGCATGGAGGTTAGTCAGTAATGGTTTGGGGTTGTTTTACCTCATCCGGCGTTGGTCCACTGGTAAGAATCGATGGGAAAATGACTGGGGAAATGTATAAGAACATCCTACGGAACAATTTGACTAAAGATTATGATGACGAATTACCACTAGCACGGATATTTCAGCATGATAACGACCCGAAGCAAACATCTTGGGTAGTTAAACCTTGGTTTGCTGAGGAAAAAATAAGCATTCTTGATGGGCCAACTCAAAGTCCCGATCTGAACCCTATTGAAAATCTTTGGGGGATCGTAAAACGAGCAGTTGCAGCCAAAAAACCCAGCATCAAAAAGCACTTTGGCAGCTTTTCCAGGCAGAATGGGATAACATTAGTCCTGAGCAGTGTCGCAATTTAATCAACTCAATACCACAAAGATGTACTGAAATAATACGCCAAAAAGGTTTCCCCACAAAATATTAAAGGTTCCAAATAGTTTGGGTGAAAAATAAAGTAATTAAATTGAATTTTCAATATTTTCTGTCAAATGACTTAATTATGTGTCCACTTAAATTTTAAGTCTGATATCAACTAAGTACCAAAATATTTTTTACAATGAAAAACTATATAAGTTTTTGTTGTTAATTAATTATAAAGCATATGAAATTAATAAATATAAGTTGTTTTTGTTTCCACTTTTCTTAAATTTTTTAATTTTTATAAAAATGAAAAATTTTGCATAGATGACTTAATTGTGAGTCCACAAGTGTACATACATACAAACAAAGGCACGCATATATGTATACAAGCATAGGCGTCTATGGTAATTGTATTGCTTGCCAGTAAATAAGAAAATAATTTGAAAAACAATAACCAACTACAACAACAATTAATAAATGAAAAACAACAACAACAACAACAATGTTTATGGGGAAAATGAAATTGAAAGGAGAATTCAAAAAACACAAGAAGATAATCATCATATGAATATGAGCACACACATCTGAACATATACGAGTACACTCACGCTAGTTCTCATATTTATAACCCAGTAAACAATTTCTATGAACATTGTGTGCAATTCCCAGCTAGAATTTATAATTTGATGACAGAAGAGGTATCACATGGAAACCAAATGTGGCAGAATAACCGAAGAACATCGGGCATTACAGGCAGCAGCGGGTGTTTGGACGTGTACCAACCGTTACAAATTTGTTTAGAAAAATGAACTTATCGAGTGATTGTCTGGCAATGGTTAACCAGAGGACTGTTGAGTACACATAATAGAGAATAAAGAGCTCTGCAACAGTGATAACATGACGTCTGAGGTAATATTTATCCGGAATGATATCACCAGGGAAGGATCTAACTGAGGCTTCCATCTGCTTTACAAATCATACTTCGATCCAAATTTTAACACACTGTGGCACCATCATATGTCCAGATTTTTCGTTCGATTCGATTCTTGGAGGCTTATAGCCCCTTGAGTTACTGAAAGTGGATCGTATTTTGCATGCAGAGCTTTCGTCTACTCGCTACTCCTCTACTTTGGGGCAACGAATACCTAACTTGCCAGCTTGAGGAAGAGAAAATCATTTTGCTTGCAAAAATCCAAGACAAAGCATGTCAATAAACTAATCGCACATGCCAAATAATGTCATGATAGGGGGAAGGAGAAGAGACCGATCAAGAGTCTCATCTCCATCAGCTAACATCTAACAACAGTAGGCTTATTGTATGCTCACCATTAAAGGATACCAAACATACTTTTTGTGAAGACGCCGTAGTCTAGTAGGTAGGTAGTGTGTTGTCTTATTAGACGTGAGGCCACGGTTCAAACCACATGTCAGGCATCTCCAATAAAACGAAATATGAACAAATATTTCTTTGAAGACTGCCTGTCAGCATATTTCTGCCAAAAACGATGATATTGAAATAAAATTGCCATGAAAAGTTCCTCAGAAAATCTGTCGTTCGGAGTCGGCATTGCATTTTTTTTTTGATAACTTGCATTTTTTCGATAACTTGCAACTTTTTTTCCGATGACGCATTTTTTTTATATTCGCCGATAAGAAAGATATTAGCCTGTATTAGTATCGACGCTTATATTTACGGTCCCTAGCAAAAGCCCAACCGAACCTGTTTGCGAATCCTTCGTTCAGAATCGACTTTAAACTGTAGGTCCAGCCATTCATGAATAAAAATTGACACACACAACATAAGTGGCGTAAGAAACTAAATCCTAATCCTGCCTAAAGTGTTGTAATGAGCAATTGAGTAGGTAAGTAAACATACTTACTGTAAGAAGTCTGTTTCTTGTATAAACTTCTTCAACTTCTTCCAATACACTCCTCTGAAACGAGGTATATATGAACCATGCCTATAATATTTGGATCTTTAGCTCATGAGTGCTGATTGATGACATACAAGTGGTTCGATGGTTTGCATTCAGTACATTCCACCAAAGACAATACCCTGCAAGATATAATCTATCAGTGTGCTGAGTTATTAGACGAGTCTACAAGCAATCTTTATATTAGGGAACTCGATTAAGGGCTTCAAAAAGTGAGTGAACAAAATCCTCTGTTTTTTTTTATAAATGAAATGAAAGGCATTGTCTTTCTGCTACTCATACCCACAACTTTTCCAGAAGTCATTTGCCAGAATACCAAAAGGACCGTGTATGCCGTGAGAATCGCTATTTTGAGATGAATTGCCAGGCGATTTAAGGACAGAGGTGGGTCGGTCCGTCCTCTTCTCATTCATACGTGTATAGAAGAGTATTTGCCTATTCCCTTCAAACGTATGTATGTAATTGATCATTACAAGTCTTTAGCCAAGATTACAACCTAATTTCTCACATCATACATGTTGTGTACTTTAATTGAATCCATCAGTAGTGAGACCTACAGTTTAACTTCGACTTCGAAAGTCAGAGTTCAAAAGAATGCTGAGAGAAAGTCGCCGAGAGAAATTTTATTTCATATTTCGGTGTAAGATTTCCAATCAGATAAAAGTATGGAATGGACCCAGATTGATAGCCAAATGTTGCTCAGAATAATATGTTATTACAACCCTTTAGCGAAGGTTACAACCTACTTTCTTGCATCACCCATGTTGTATGTGTTAATTTTATCCATTAGCGGCAAGACCTACTGTTTAACGTCGAATCATACAATTTTTAAGAAACTTTTCATGGCAATTTTTTATTTTAACACTCAGACTTTTTGCCAAAAGTCTGCTGAGAGGAAGTCGCCGAGGAAATATTTTCCTTATATTTCGTTTTGTTTGAAATGTCTAAGCTGTGGCAAGCCACCACACTATCTACTACTTTACGGCAACTTCCTTCAAACTGCCCTTAAAATTTATTTTCACCGATGTGGTACTCCTGGCATACCTTCCACATCAATAGCTTTTTGCAACAGCTATACTAATGGGTCCGCCATCTACCGTTTTTTTTTTCAACTAGTGCTTATTTCGTGAATGGTGACACTTAGCTCATGTCTGATTTGACAGATAATTTGTTTTATCCTTTCGCTGAACGAATATGGACCATCCAATGCTATCTCGCTTCGCTAAGTGGGCCTGCAATCGACTTACAGAAGATGCCGATTTTGGCAAAAAAAAAATCATCTTTTCAAATGAAGCTCATTTTGATCTTGGCGGCTATGTAAACAAGCAAAATTGTCGCATTTTGGGCACAGAAAACCCGCACGCTTGCATTGAAATGCCGACGCACCCAAAAAGAGTCACTGTTTGGTGCGGATTTTGGTCCAGAGGCATAATTGGGCCATTTTTCCTTCGAAAATGAGCAAGGAGTGGCCGTTCATTAACGGGACATGTGGAACGAATTTTTGTTCACAAAAATTGAAGAGGAGGATATTGGCAACATTTGGTTTCAACAGGACGGCGCTACATGCCACACAGCCGAAGCTACACTCGATGTTTTGCGCCCTGTTTTTGAAGATCGCATTATCAGCCGCAAAGCTGATGTCGTTTGGCCACCTCGGAGCTGCGATTTTACACCGTTGGACTATTATTTGTGGGGTGCCGTCAAAGATAAGTGTTACGACGACAAGCCAGAGACAATTGACGCTTTAAAGGACAATATTCGTGAAGCCATTGGTGAAATACAGCTGCACACAATCGATAATGTGCTTAAAAATTGGACCGATCGTGTAGGCTACTGCATGGCCAGCCAAGGCAGCCTTTTGAATGAAATTATTTTCCATTATTAACCGGAAGGATTGTACTTTCAAATAAAAAAAGAAATTTTTTTAAAGCATTTTCCAAAAAAAAAAAGTTATTTGGCGGACCCTTTAGGAAGCCTCGAGGTTTAAATGTGAAATGAAATCTTCCTCAAAAAGAGAGAAAACACAAAATCGAAAATAATCGAAATAAAATCATTGAAATCATTGGAAATTCGTAGTTTCATTATTACTGTTACTACGCATACAGGAAGCACGCACTCTACCCAATATATACACATACACACACACACACTCTTATGCTTAACAACTTAAATTCTTTTAACATTATTGCCAGTGTATGTACATATATGTGTGTGTGTGAGTTTAACATGCATATAAAAATCGTTGTATTTTATGCAATGCAATGCATGCGTGCATGCATGCATTGGATCATGCAAAATTAAGCAAAGCTTTTTACTCAAGTACTTTTTGAAAAGAAAAAAAAATCAAATAAAAAAAAAGAAAATCGAAATAAAAACAACAACAACAATAATGCATAAAAGCAAAAATCATATCAGAAAACAAGTGAGAGCATTAAGGGGAATACAAGAAGCGGTATAAGGGCCTTAACAAATTTCCTCTCAAGCAGTTGGGAGCATAAAAAAATTCTTGGAAAATAAAGGAAGCGGCTGGGAAATTTTAGCTATTCGGGAGGACCTATGGGGTTTAAAACATAATTTCCCGGGTAAAAACATGGGATTTGCAAAATCACAACCTTTCCTAACGACTTCAAGAGACCAAAAGGGTCCTAACTGCAGAACCTTTTACCCGGAATTGCTAATTTGTGAAAATAGCTGACTAATGAACACCCACAAACGCAAAGATTAGACTGCGAAATAGGTTTAGAAAGGCTTTCCAAAGGTACTTTAATTTCGAAGACTTCTTTGCATTGCCGACAGTAGCATTTCCTAGAAACTCATGTTGTTTTTATTTTTTGTTTTTTTTTCTTGCATGCATTTACTCTCTTACTCTTAAATGCTTAAGTGTTCTTATAAGCGTTGGCATAACTGTGCGTGCATGCATACATGCATACATGCATGCATGTGCATGTGCGTATAATGTGCTGATGCCTGCCTGTACGCTTATAATGCGAATTATGCCTCCGCCTACATGTTATGCTGTGCCACAATATACTCTCATCGTTTATACACAATCACATGCCACTCATACATACATGCATAAATTCCAAACTGAATTAAGTGCCTCGGCTCACACTCGTACACTTAATGCTCACGTTGTTTGGCTGTTGTTTGGCTGTTGTTTGGTATGGTCGTTTGCCAATAATTCTGGCTTCATTCAGCTTTTGCGTTGCGTAGTAAATAATGAAAACGAGCACAGGAAAACAAATAGATTCTCTTCATTTGCAATGATTTTTAAAATTTTTTTTCATTTCCTTTTTGTTGCATTTGTTTGGTTTTATCAAATGAAAAATACAAAAAAAAAACAAAAAAAAATGTTTAATTGGTAAAGACAACATATTTGTCTGTATTAATTATACTTGAAAAGTTGTAATAAAAAAAAAATATGCACACTTACATACACACATAGCCTCATACTCTTATACAATGTTAATTGGAGTAGAATTCAATTGGTATTTTTCTACTTTATTAAACGCACAGAAAGAATTGCATGAATTACAACGATGGGCTTTTACAAGTAGTGCGAATAAAATTGCTACTGAATTGTGTTTGAAAAAAAAACTTTTGAAGTTTTCAGAGAAAAATGGTAGACGAAAATAATTTTGTAGGTTAGCACGGGTTATACGTACATACATAATTGGTTATTACAACCCTTCAGCCAGGATTGCAACATAGCTTTTCACACTATTCATGTTGCGTGTGTTAATTTTATCCATGAGTGGCGGGACCTACAGCTGTAAGTCGACTCCGAACAATAGATTTTTAAGAAACTTTTCATGGCTATTTTATTTACTCTCAGGTTTTATGCCAGAAATCTGCTGCTGAGAGGAAGTTGCCAAAGAAATATTTTTTTATATTTTCGTTTTAATGTCTGACCTGGGGTTTGAACCGTGGCCTAGTAAGCCAACACACTACCTATTGGACTATGGCGAACACTAAAGCACATAGCACACATAAAACAGTGAGACATACATTGAGACAGAATGTACCGTCGTTAATGAACACAAGATCGAGAGTATTCAAAATAGACATCGAGGCATCGGCCCAGACATGAGAATTTTATTCCACTTACGGAAGGATATAAGTGGAACACCACTGATTTTGATTTCATTGCATTAGAATTTTGGTAACAACAATTGACAAGCAAGACTAGTGATTAAATGTCATTAGGCTTTGTTTGTGAATCTTAGTCAAAGAGGTAGGTAGTCAATGAGGATAGGTTCCCAATGAAGGAGCTTTTGAACACCTAGTAATTATTAAGATTTCACCGAGATGCTGCCACAAATGTGGAAAACAGTGCTAGAAAACCATTTCAAAATGATTAGTTGCTGCAACCAGTCCAGAGACTGTTATCATAGCTTTTTCTCTATTACCACTCTCTCTTGAGCGCATACGGCTTCCATTAAGCATCTCCATCTTACATGATTTGCTGTTGATATTTTCGAATCTGCTGAGAGGCAGTCGGCGAAGAAATATTTGTTCATATTTCGTTCTGTTATAAATGTCTGAACCGGAGTTTGAACGGAGGTCTTACGCCTAATAAGCCAACACACTACCTACTAGACTACGGCGACTACATTCTTCCTGTGATACCGACATATTAACTAGAGAAGCTAAGTAACTCTCTTACTTTTCTTCTTACTTAATTGGTCCAGACTACAATATATGTAGCTTCTCACATCACTCATGTTGTGTGTGTTAATTTCATCCATGAGGGGTGGATCTTAGTTTCCGAAAAAGTTTTCATGGCAATTTTCTTTACTTTCAGAGTTTTTGCCAGAATACTGCTGAAGTACAAAAATATTTCTTCGATTTAACCACCACTTGTATAATGTGGCCGGAAAATTTTGATTTTGATTTGTTGCCTTCTGCCAGCACTATGGGTATGGGCAACAGTGTTGTGTTTATAAATTTTAAAATATCCAATTTGGCAACCAGTTTTGCAAATAATGTGTACAATTTTACTGAGCGACAGGCAAAAGATCAAAGAAATGACGTATTTTATAACGATTTGGTTAAGAAACTGATGGTGGCCATCGAGTTTAGCCATTGTGAGGTAAGTTTTTTAAAAAAAGCGGACAAATTTGTTCTCCACTTAGTGTAATGAAGGCAAACATTCGCATCGTTGCTATTTGATATCCAAGTAAATAGGCTTTGAAGCATAGTTTTGAATCTCAAAATATGTGTGACCTGCTTAGGTTATGTGTGAACTGCATGTAGTCCGCTTTGTCACACTATTCTTCATGTGATGCCGAATGCATTAACTACAGATGAATTCTTTTCCTTTTCTTCTCACTTTATTGGTTCGGATTACAATCTAACTTCTCACACAACCCATGTTGAGTGTATTAATTTTATCCATGAGCGGTTGGACTTAATTTTTGAGAACCTTTTCATGGCAATTTTCGTTACTTTCAGAGTTTTTGCCAGAAAATCCTTTTTTATGATTCGTTTTTTTCGAGATGTTTCTGCTAGGGGGGTTTGAAGCCCATGGCCTCTTGTCTAATAAGCCAATATACAACAATCTGAGATGTTTCGGCTAACCCCACTACAACGATGGTAAAATTGACTATCAACCCGAGACAGTAGACACACTTAGCTTATTTGTGGCTTATTTCTCCTCATACTATACTGTAAACGCCCGAAGCTTCCCATGTTTGCACTTCTGAGATTGTTTGCGTAGACGAAGAAGACGAATTTCTTCTACGATATAATGCTTCGTATTCTCCATTTCTACAGCACTCTGCAGCTCATAAAGATGTCAAATTTACAAGATATGGTTGTACTATGTCCGACCATTTAATCTGCTCTGAAATTTTCTGGAATGCCACTAAGCCCCAGTACCACTGGGATGTTTTTTTGCGATTTTTGCGAGAAATCTACTGAAAGGAAGTCACCGCAGAAATATTTTTTCGTAATTCGTTTTGACGTCTAACCTGGGGTTTAAACCGTGGCCATACTACCATACCACTAGACTACGGCGACTTCTAATTCTGATCAGTTCCTTCAATAAGCTGCCGGTAGTTTATTTGCTTCCACGTGCAATATTTATAGGTTTCTCTGGACTTATTAATAGTATTTAACGGGGATGTTTACACACCGAAGAGATGTATGAGTTTTGAGCGTCACAAATACATCAACTGTTGAGACTTTTTGATTCAAATTTTAAACTGAACACCCAAAACGATATAAATTTTCTAAAAATAATCATCTTTTGAATGGTTTGTGGTGTTAAAAATGATCAAAATTTTATTAAAAAATTATGGAATATGCTGACTTGCTCATTGAAATTAAACGGAGTGTAGGAGGGCAGCAGTACTTTATTCAAATTTTCTTCCATAATTTTAGATTTTTTTTCCTGTGGTGGTGCTTTTCTTCACTTTTACAAATTCATTAAAAGGTAAATGTTGATTTCTTTACACTTTTTTTTCTTATACAAAAACTTTGTTCAGGTTGCAGTTGATTTCTGAACAATTTTTTTTTATTCTTTTTTGTCATAAATTTTTTTAATAAATTATGCTGAAAATTTTTTTTGCGTTTTTAGAAAACATATTCAAATTTTTACTGCCATCTTAACTAGAAAAGTAATAATAAAAAAAACCAAGAATTCAATTCCTTTTTAAGTGCTAACAAACCGCAAAACCGTCTTTCAAATCTGCATTTATTACTCCGGCAAAGAAAGAAACGAAGGAAACTTTTTAAAGCAAAAAGAAAAAAAGGTGGGGGTTTTTCATAACAAAAGGTGCCTTGGCTTGGTTTTTAGTGTTAACGGAGTAGCAAACAACTGGCATTTGTGAAAAAAGTGAATTGTGTTGGCCAAAAGAAAACTTAATGAAATGTAAAGAATTTAAATTTGGATTTATGACAGTCTCAGCTACAGGATTTAATTCGTTTTTGTCACTTCATTTCATAGCTTCACGTTTCTTTTTTTTATCGTGTTTGCCGTTTTTTTTTACGACAGTTTGTAAAGAACCGTTTTAAGGCTATTATATGCACTCCAATGTGATTATTTCGTCCTTAGGAAAAAAAAACTTATTTCTCTTCACAATTTATTGCTGATGATTTAAGTTTACAAAACTACATTTTCTTCATGCGATAAGCTAAGAAAAAAGTATGGAAGACGAGTAAAAAATCCAATTGCTTTTGGACATTTAATCAAACGAGTGATGAAAAACGCTGTCTTAGAATTCTTAAAATAGTGTGAACGGAAGAAAAAGTACCGCAATAAACAGGAACTACCTATGACAAGAACGAAAATTCATTTTTATATAATAATTTACAAATTAATGCCAGCATATAAGCTGCGTTTTATATTACAAACACTACTATTAATATCAATAAAATCATAATATAAGTTAAAATCGTTACATAATCTACGAAAAGGAAAATTACATCCATAGTTCGTTCTATAAAAATCTAAAGAAAGAGGACGATAGTGCCGTGAAAATATTGCTGGAATACTGAAATTCAGGTTACAAAGCAAAAACTCAGAATTGATATCACCTCTAACCAGATTAAAAACAAAACAAACCCTTAAAACAGCCTTTCTATGTTCCAAACTTGGAAGTTTTATCAAACCTAATCTAGCCTCATAGGACGGAAACCCATTGGCATAATCCCAACCTAAGCCACGTAAACAGAATAATAAAAACTGCTTCTGCACAGACTCTATTAATCACTATGACAACGCTAGTATGGATTTCAAATAATAGACGCATACTCCAAAATAGGTCTAACAAGTGAAATGTATAGCAGTCTTGTTATATAAGGATCAATGAATTCCCTAGCCCATCTTGTCACAAAACCAAGAACAGGCCAATCATCATACTAATATGATCAATAAAAGACAATTTCATACCCAATAATACTCCCAAATCAAGAAATGTAGTCACAGTTTCCAAAGGGTAAGAATTAATCACATAAGTGGCCGAATTTACGCCATCGCGAGAGAAAACCATGCATTTACATTTTTTCAAGTTAAGATACATTAAATTAATTCTGCACCAAGATCATCATCAAAAGTATAAAATAATTTAACGTCGTCAGCACACATTAGAATATTACAATCACAGATATAGCACAAGGAAGATCATTAAGAAACATTAAAAGCAGTAAAGGGTCCAAAGAACCCCTACCCTATATACTGGACTCTTATCAAGGATAAGAATATATTGTGAAGTGTCATTAAAAGTATTCGTGGTGTTTTGATGACCACATAAATAATGTAGTAGTACGGTAATACAGTTTCAGTTTCCTAGAAAAAGTTATTCCTACAGTTTAGAGTCGACTCCAAACGACAGGTTTTTGAAAAATTTTTCATGGCGATTTCAATAACTCTCAGAGTTTTCGCCAGAAATCTGCTAACACCACTCGGTTCTCACACCACTTGTTTCGTGTGTGTGGTTCTCACATCCACTTTTTGCGTGTGTGTGGTTCTTACACCAGTTTTTTCATGTGTGTTGTTCTCACCAGAGGTCAGCAATGAGTATTCAAAACGATGAATAAATTCGAATCATACTAATAATTTCTGATTCTTATATGCATTCATACTTATTTTAATGTTATACTCATACTACTCATTCTCAAAGTTTGAAATACTCATGGTACTCATACTTAACAGTACGCATGATGTTATTGATTTCGACTCTCCATGACTCATCATTAAAACGAATCATAAAATAAGTATGATTCGCGTACGAACTCTACAATACTCACAAGAAGGTTGTGCGTTTGCGCCGCTTGCTGTCTTTGTCTTTTTTGTTTGTGTGTCTTTCTTCTTTCTTTGTAAATGCAACAACAACTAAGACTGTAAATTTTGACGAATGATTCGAATCACTCGAATCATTTATGAGTACATTTTATAAGTATTTTTCTAAATTTATGAATCTGAATGAGTAGGCAGGCGTATAAATCAAACATAGTTCAAATGTTATGAGTTTGATGTCAACCTTATACTCATACTCATTGTAACTTGTACTTATAAATCAATGTTGTACTGAGTACGAATGAATCAGAGTAGTTGGATTTCAATACTGTTGACTCACTCATACTCAAAATTTCATGAGTACTTATGAGTAGCGAAAAAGCGATTCATTGCTGATCTCTGGCTCTTGCACCAGTTTTTTAGTGTGTGTGGTTCTCACACTTATTCTTCTTCTTATTATGTATTACGTTCTATTCGAGTTGTTTGTTCTGACGTTTGAACCAAGGCCTCACGTCTAATAAACCAACACACTACATACCTGTTAGACTACGGCAACTAGGATGATACAGTCTCCTCCAATAAATAACGTATTTCAGTGATTGGTTACTGTTGTCTGCAGTAATATCACTCATAAAACCTGCATCTATAGTTGCCACAGATCTTCGAACGCAATTTCATAGGTTTGTTAACAGCCGTAGTTTAGTAGGTAGTGTGTTGTCTTATTAGACGTAAAGCCAGGGTACGAGCCCCAGGCCAGACATCAACACAAAATACAAAAAGTATTTCTTCGGCGACTTCCTCTCATTTAGAGTTGCATAAAAAAAAGGAGTCATGCTCGAGTGACCAATTGCTTTGCAAGTGTTTATTATGATCTCTTTAGTCATTCGCCAAGAGGAACCAATAAGCTTTTAGGCTTTCCGCATACATACATGGCATGTGACGAAAAACCCAAGAGACTATCGTAGACCCCTCGCCACCTAGTGTCAGCGGGTAGGGATAGTCGCCAACTGAGGTGTTCAGTTCAGCTTTTATTGCTTTTACCTACAAGTTAATCGTAATTGTAATTGATTATTGCAGTGATCTGGGGCTTTAGTACTGCAGCCATACGATCGCTTCTACTTCTCTTATACTTTATAGAGCAGCCTTGTAATTAATAGAGTGTTCGCCTAAAGGGGCTGGTGCCAATGCTTGTAAAACCTTGGCTACTGTTTATACGTGTTAAATAGGGTCATTAGAGTCTTCCATTGTAGAGAACTCATCTCTAGGTTCAGGACAAGTATCAGATACTCTAGCGGAAGCTTTCTTAGCAACTCCATAGATATGATGCTTTCAACTTTACATAGAGCAAAAGAAATAGCTTCGAAGACCTTAAAGAGTTTATAACATGGGGACTTGAATGTAGAAATTAAGAACCACAAACCAGAATTGGTCTGCAGAAAAAATGTTGTGTTCAAAGCCAAGTCACACACCTATTTGACAGTCAAGTCACATGCACAGATGCTTTCGGACACTTTAGATGCTGAGAGGCTTTCCATGATTTGAATTGTGCAGATGTTTATTATTTAAAAAAATCTAAACCTTGGTTTTAAATCTTACCAAAAAAAAAAAACATTTTTGGTAACAAAAAGAATAACAAGCAAATGTTTAAACCTGAAACCACAAACTTAAGCCTGCAGTTGTTATTATTTTTCTACCATTTTTTCCTTTCCTTGCCTTCTTTTTATTTTTAGTTTTAAAATTTTTTTTGAATAGTTTTCATATCGCAAACAGTGCTGAAGTTTGTTGTTGTTGTAATAATTTTATTGTAAAAAAAGTTGTGGGAAACTTATGTTTTGTGAAGCATTTCTACCAACAGGTTTAAGGCCAAATAGTTTTCCTACGAACAAATTGTAATGAAGCTAAGGTTTGATGATGGTAAGCTTGCAAATGATTAGATGAACCAAAGGGGGAGGGGGCGGGTTCAACATTAGAAATGTAATAAATATTGTTCTACAATTGCCCTGCTAACTAAGAAACCTTTTAACATTTTCCGAAATTAAAATTTTTAATAACTTTCTGCCACCCTGTATTTTTTTTTCTCCAACATTTTTCTCTTATTCTCTTGCCACAGTGCTTTTTTATTTTTACCTGTTTTTCTTTGGTCCTGAGTTTTAAATATTTTTTAATTTGTTAGCCAACATCAACAATTTTGTGGGTTTCATTAAGTAATTTTTACAATTTGTTTTTGTGTTGTAGTTTTCCTACCTCAATCTTTCGCTTTAGTTTTCTTCCCTTTTTGGTTGTTTCTGTTTTATTAGTTTTATTATTATTTTTTCCTTTCCATAACATTCATAGTTTTTCTTTTAATAAAACATTTCTGGGAAAATTTTTATGGCAGCCAAAGCCAATGCAAGCAACAACTGCCAGGAAAAATATTTTTCAAAAAAAAAAAAAAACAAAAATTTATTAAAAAAAAACCAGAGGAAGAGTAGTTGGTTGAAATACACTACGAAACAAAGAAAAAAAACATTCGTTTTTAAAAGTATTCCTGTTTAAAACGGGGATAACAGTAGAAAAGCAGGACATCTAAATTGCTTGTTTAGACGAAGGATTTCTAAGATTATGGCTCCACAGTGTAATCGCCGTAGTCTAATAGGTAGTGTGTTGTGGCTTATTAGATGTGAGGCCACGGTTCAATCCATAGGTCAGATATCTCCACCAAAAAGAAGCATGAAAAATATTTCTTTGACGTCTTCCTCTTAGCAGATTTCTGGCAAACCCTCTGAGAGTAAATAAAAATGCCATGAAAAAGTTTCTCCAAAAAATCTGTCGATCGGCATCGACTTTAAACTATAGGTCCCGTTACTCATGTATAGAATTATCATACACAACATAAGTAGTGTAAGAAACTATGTAGGTTCAATTGAGATACCTATTTACTTTACAACTACATTAAATGCTGGTTAGCTAACTACTTTAACAACAGAGGGGCATTTGTACAGTTCAGAGGCCACAAGTCCAAATACCACTAAATCAGAAAGTGTATCTGTATCAGCAATTACTTTTCAACTTATACCTTGTCGAACTACCAGACCGCTCCCCAAATACCCGTATAAAGGGTCCGCCAAATAACTTTTTTTTTTTGAAAATGCTTTAAAAAAAAACTACTGAATATTTTCTCAAATTTCTTTTTTTATTTGAAAGTACAATCCTTCCGGTTAATAATGGAAAATAATTTCATTCAAATGGCTGCCTCGGCTGGCCATGCAGTAGACTACACGACCGGTCCAATTTTTAAGCACATTATCGATTGTGTGCAGCTGTATTTCACCAATGGCTTCACAAATATTGTCCTTTAAGCGTCAATTGTCTCTGGCTTGTCGGCGTAACACTTATCTTTGACGGCACTCCACAAATAATAGTCCAACGGTGTCAAATCGCAGCTCCGAGGTGGCCAAACGACATCAGCTCTGCGGCTGATAATGCGATCTTCGAAAACAGGGCGCAAAACATCGAGTGTAGCTTCGGCTGTGTGGCTCATAGCGCCGTCCTTTTGAAACCAAATGTTGCCAATATCCTCCTCTTCAATTTTTGTGAACAAAAATTCGTTCAACATGGCCCGATAACGATCGCCATTGACTGTAACGGCCACTCCTTGCTCATTTTCGAAGAAAAATGGCCCAATTATGCCTCTGCGTGCGGGTTTTCTGTGCCCCAAATGCGACAATTTTGCTTGTTTACATACCCGTTAAGATCAAAATGAGCTTCATCTGAAAAGATGATTTTTTTTTTTGCCAAAATTGGCATCTTGTTGTGTAGGCTACTGCATGGCCAGCCAAGGCAGCCATTTGAATGAAATTATTTTCCATTATTAACCGGAAGGATTGTACTTTCAATTAAAAAAAGAAATTTGAAAAAATATTCAGTAGTTTTTTTTTAAAGCATTTTCAAAAAAAAGTTATTTGGCGGACCCTTTATTACCTTATGGAAGATAGAGATAAAGATTGAAGTGGATATCTCAATTGAAGTGTACTTCTACATTTCATTACCTGAGAATACTAGTTGTAAGTTAAAATAACCTTTTGTATTTTTCGTTACAGTTCAGCGGGTCAAAAGTCCAAATACCACAAAATCAGAAATACATTGCAAACTATACCTTGCCGAACTATCAGTTCCTTCCCAAAAATTTCAAATTGAAATTTTGCCAGCTTCGGCTATCTGCCTCAAAATCAAGCGCAATCCTTGTTACTCTGTGAACTAAAGAGATGACAGTCTTACTAGACATTTCAATTGACGGTTATCCCCACATTCCCTTACCCAAGGCCTCTTGTATTTTTAGTCACTTTCTGAGTACATGAACAGAAAGGTTAAAAGCATAGGAAAAGGTCTTGAAGGCACTTATAAGTTTCTCAAGAGGTATGAGTAAATAGATTGCCACGGTTGCTTTATCGTGACTTCTTTCTTAAGAAACACCAAATGAAAGGATCTACAAATCCTGCACAATAAGTTTCTTAGGCTCCCTGGAAAAAGTCCTGAAGGCACTTATTGGTTTCTTAAGAAGTATGAATAAATAGAGCGTTACGGTTGCTTTATTCTGACTCCTTTCTTAAGAAACACCAAATGAAAGGATCTTCAAACACTGCACAACAATTTTCTTAGGACCTCTAGTGGCTGTGCTGATCATCTCAATGGGGAACACAAAATGCTTGCACATCACCTACCTTCTTATCACTTTAATCGTGAGGTGATAATGGAAAATCCAATTTAAGGGGCCCCCACTAAACGTTAACCCATGTATACACTTCGAAACATTTATTTCCGCTTACAGTTCAAAAATTATGAGCTTTGTATCTATCCTGGTTTATCTTCAAAGTAATTTTCGGTCATAACCCTATAACATGGAACTCATGTAAGAGTTCCTTTGAATATTTTGAAATTTCTGTGAGAAAGTCCTTTCGGCATTCGTAAAAGACGATAGGCAAGACCTTAAGGTGATATTCGTAAGAGTCTCGATTTTATACTTTCGGTATGACGACTGCATGAGCCTGAAGTAAACAACAGCTTTAATAGCAGTTCAAACACTTATTCACGATGAGGAGGGTTGTTTCGAACTTAACTTCGAATTTTCGAATATAAACTGGGTAAAGTGAAGGTGTCCACTGGATTCAAAAGCACAACTGCTTTAACAGCAGTTCAAACACTTATTCAGAATGAGGTTTGTTTCGAATATAAATTCGAATTTGGAATTTTCGAATATAAATTCGAATTTTCAAATATAAATTCGAATTTTCAAATATAAATTCGAATTTTCGAATATAAATTCGAATATAATTTCGAATATTCGAATATAAATTCGAATTTATATTTCGAATATAAACTGCAAAAAGTGAAAGTGTTCACTTGATTCAAAAGTCATGCTTAAAATGAAAATTTTGAGTTTTTTTTGTAAATTATGTAGCTACATACGGTTATTAACTCCCTCATACGAATTTGGCTTAAAAAATAAAAACAACTCGAGTTTTGATTCTAAAACTTTATTTGTCATTTCAATTCCGTAGAAACTTAGGCCTTTAGTTCCTGTTCTTGTTCCTTTTACCACACACCTTAAACCACATCAATTCGACTATTAAAGTACAACTGCTTTAACAGCAGTTCAAACACTTATTCAGAATGAGGGCTGTTTCGAATATAAATTCGGATTTCGAATTTTCGAATATAAATTCGAATTATTACCTTTCGAATGTAAATTCGAATTCTCGAATATAAATTCCAATTTTCGAATATAAATTAAAATTTTCGAATATAAATTCGAGTTTTCGAATACAAATTCGAATTTTCGAATACAAATCCGAATTCTCGAATATAAATTCGAATTTTCAAATATAAATTCCAATTTTGGAATATAAATTCGAATATAAATTCGAATTTTCGAATATAAATTCGAATATAAATTCAAATTTTCAAATATAAATTCGAATTTTCGAATATAAACTGGAAAAAGTGAAAGTGTTCACTTGATCCAAAAGTCATGCTTAAAATGAAAATTTTGAGCTTTTTTTCGTTCATAAATTATTTGTAAATTATGTAGCTACCTACGGTTATTAACTCTCGCATACGAATTTGGCTTAAAAAAATAAAAAATAAACTCGAGTTTTGATTCTAAAACTTTATTTTTTTTGTCATTTCAATTTCGTAGAAACTTAGGCCTTTAGTTCCTGTTCTTCCTGTTACCGTGCACCTTAAACCACATCAATTCGACTATGAAGGCCATTATGGATATAATGATACCCACCAACCATATTAGTATTAAGCCGGCAAAATTTTTCATATCCAACTTAACGGGACCATTATTCGAATGCATATACATCGAGTTCTGTACCTGATTCTGTTCATTGACGTTTAGATAATCGGCGGTTATTTTCCATTCCCAAAACTTATCGAAGCCGGACGAATGCCAAGCCATAATCAAGTCATTGTATTGTGGTAGATGGGCCCATACGCGAGGCACCATGGCCACCGTGAACGCACTGTAAATATCATCTACCATTAGTTTGAGGCGTGCCAAAGCTTCGGGCGTAATAAAATCTCCATTGCCAAAATGGCCAAATGCCATGCGTTCCAAAGTAAAGCCCATATTTTCGGTTTTGGCCTTGCGGCGCATTTCATCAAACGAGTTAACCACATATTTGTGCCGCAGCTGATAGAATATGGACTATAAAGCAGGATTTAGAATGAATTCAAAAGGAAAAAAAAATTCATGATAAATAAACTTACGGAGGGTTTATCATCAGTCATGGACTCCACCCAAGAATATGCCGTAGCCGTCCATGAAATATTAAATTTATTGAGACGCTCGACAGAATCTGCGGCTTCACTTAAACTTGAATTTTTAGAAAAAAAAAACACAAACAAACTGTATTACAAGTCTTTGTTTTTTATATTTTAAAACTTACGAGGGTGTAGTTAGTATGGCAGCCAAGCCACCGCCATATACGCTGGTCAAGATAATATCCACCATATAGCAGGCAAATAGGACGGTACGCACTGTATGCGAACTGACTATATCGTCGGAACCCTGTGATACAAATATCTTAAATGCGGTTACATAACCAAACTGCATACACTGCCACCAGTTTTTTATATCGCGGCTCAGAAATTGATCAAATTTTCGTGCTACAAATAAAGCTAAAGCCTCCAGAACCATGCCTACTAAAACGGCCAGCCATAATGTGAGTTCAAAGGGCCGTATAGGCAAAGACCAGCTTGTTAGACGTTTCGGAACTGGGACTAAGCAGGTAACACCCGAACGTCCTAGAAAGGTGGTCAAATCAACGGCTCTATAGAAGGCATCCCTAAAAATTAGAGGAAAAAAACTTCAATAATAACGCCTTCTCCACCCAATTGGAAATAAAAGACAAAAGATCGCGTCATTCAAAGTTGATGATTGAGGTCAATCTTACCAAGTATACATGGCTCCAGTGGCCATATGAACACGCCCTTCCATTAGCATGCCTAGTAGGCCATAGCCCGTGTAATTTGCATAAGCACTACCCCACTCTTCTTTCTCCGCTAAAAAAAACCCAAAAAATTTTAAAACTTAAAGCACAAACACACCTCAAATCACTTCAAACCAACACCCACATGTATCAAACTGCACAGTGCAATTATAAATTTCACAAAACGTATGACAAATACGTATTTCCGTGCCATCCACATGCACCTGGTGACTGGGATTATCCTCTGCATGGTCATAGTATTGTTGCCTAAACTGGAAATCCACTGCCACAAAGGGGCGATAGTCAAAGGCTGCTATAATAATTTCACGGCCCTGAAGATTCTTTAACTTATCAGGAGGAAATAAGTCAATATCCGGTACAAAAGTATTGTTACTTGCATCGAAAGTGCTTAAGCTTATCAAACTGTTCGGAGAAGCCCATAGTGAACCCACAAATTTATTGGTTTTCAAAAGTAGTACTGAGGAATGATGGTCTTCGGCTTCAACTATTAAAATATTGGCTTGATCTAGGGAAATAAGAATATTTAAAATTCTTTTAAAGGGATTTTCTTTTGTTTTAATTTTCAAAACCTTTGAAGAGTTTATGCTGGAAATACTGCTGCTCCTGGTTATTGCAATCCTTGTAGTAGGCGAATAAAAATCTATTTTGTATGGAACGCCATATGGAATAGATGCTGGCTAATTGAAAGGCTTCTGCAAATAAAGGTATATCATCCTGAAAGGCCACAAAACCCTAAAAGAAGGCATTAAAATTTATTTCTTTTCGTTCTTGAAAAGTTCTCTCATATTATTTAGAATGCAAACATTCGCATAAAAAAAATCGGAGAGAAAAAAAGTTGTGAGATATGACGTCATTCCATGCATTTCTATTGGTTACAGACACAGAGAGACTGTATATAGACCAGTGCAGTAGAAGCAGTAATAAACAGCAAGAAAGAATTTGGATGGAGGACACAGAAATAATCGAAGAACCCACCAGCAAACTTAGCCGCTACGGACTGAAATAAACTCACCAGTCTTGTCATACTCAATCAAAGGATAGAAATTTATGGTAGACTGATACGGATACCTAGTAGGAGGCGTTCTATCTTCTGTAGCTGCTAGGGCGAATGGTTTTTTCCATGGAATGATTGAATCGAATGGGTCCAATCCATAAAATTGGGCTTCAGATTGCTTTGTTTTGGTAGTGGATTTTGATAAGTGGATTGTGTGCCTTGTGTAGGTTTAGGTTTAGGTTAGAGGACGTGTACTTGACAAGTACAGTTCCCGGAGGTCAAGTTGACCCATTGTACCCTTTAAGTGAGAGGATAACAGAGGGGATGGGAAAAAAAGTAGAGGAAGTAGGAAAAGTTGCCTTGTGTAGGTTAGGTTAGGTTAGAGGACGTGTACTTGTCAATTAAGACAAGTACAGTACCCGGAGGTCGAATTGACCCAACGTACAACGTCCTAGTTTCTCACACCACTTATGTTGTGTGTGTTAATTTTTTATACATGAGTGGTGGGACCTACAGTTTAAATTCGACTCCGAACGACAGATTTTTGAGAAACTTTTTCATGGCAATTTTTTATTTACTCTCAGAGTTTTTGCCAGAAATCTACTGAGAGGAAGTCGCCGTAAAAATACTTTTTGTATTTTGTCTTTTTGATGCCTTGCCTGGGGCTCGAACCCAGGCTTTTGCGTCTAATAAGCCAACACACTACCTACTAGACTACGGCGACTGTAGCTGAGCAATTAATCTTTCACGACGAAGTGTCGAACATAAGGTCTATGGTAGGCATTATTAGGGGCGAAAATATCCGAAGGAAGGATATTAACACACTTTCTGATAACCTGGTGACTGCCAGGACCCTAAGTTATAATACAAAAACATCAAGAACGATGGTCTACGATAGTCTTAAAGCTTTCCGTGAGATAACAAAGTGATGAAATTTTCACATCCTAGTGGCACTTTAGAAAATTGCAGAGCGGATGACCATTGACCTCTCGGGTAAGTTTTTTACACTCGAAATCATAACTGATACTACAATAATAAATTCAGTGAACACTTTGCAAATAGCTTCGGATGCGGACAACATAGCGGACACGAGTTATGATTGAAATTTGCATTCACAGCACTCATATGAGATGCATTGATCTTGGTCGTATATGTCTAATGACTTCTATCGGAGCTGTAGAGACGAGGAGATTATATATTATTTATTATTATTATATTATATCCTCTTCTACTATGCAGACAATCTAACCGATATAACAGGGACGGAGCTTAGAAGTGCAAATATCAGATGCTCCGGGCAGTTCCAGTGTCAGGAGATATAAGCCACACATGGCCTAAGTGTGTCTATGGTCTTGGGTTGACTGTCAATTTTATCATCGTTGTAGTGGGGTAAGCCGAAACAGCACAGAAGGTTTGTGTATTGGCTTATTAGACAAGAGCCCGTGTGATTCAAACCCCAGCTGAAACATCTCGAACACAACGAATCATAAAAAAAATATTTCTTTCTGCGACTTCCAGCAGTCTTTTGGCAAAAACTCGGAAAGTAACGAAAATTGCCATGAACAGTTTCTCAAAAACTAAGTCGCACCACTCATGGCTGAAATTGACACACACAACAGAAGCTATATTGTGGTCTGGACCAATTAAGTAAGAAGAAAAGTAAGAGAGAGTTGCTTAGCTTCTCTATTTGATACGTAGGTATCACAGGAAGAATGTAGTCGCCGTAGTCTAGTAGGTAGTGCTTATTAGACGTAAGACCTCCGTTCAAACTCCGTGTCAGACATTTATAACAGAACGATATATGAACAAATATTTCTTCGCCGACTGCCTCTCAGCAGATTCGAAAATATCAACAGCAAATCATGGAAGATTGAGATGCTTGATGGAAGCCGTATGCGCTCAGAGAGAGTGGTAATAGAGAAAAAGCTATGATAACAGCCTCTGGACTGGTTGCAGCAACTAATCATTTTGAAATGATTTTTCAATCACTTTTTTCCACATTTGTGGCGGTATCTCGGTGAAATCTTAATAATTACTAGGTTTTCAAAAGCTCCTTCATTGGGAACCTATCCTCATTGACACAATCTGTGACTAAGCTTCACAAACAAAGCCTAATAACGTCTATTTACTAGACTCGCTTGTCAATTGTTGTTACCAAAATTCTAATGCAATGAAATCAAAAGCGGTGGTGTTCTATAGCTCCACTTATATCCTTCCGTAAGTGGAATAAAATTCTCATGTCTGGGCCGATGCCTCGATGTCTATTTTGAATACTCTCGACCTTGTATTCATTAACGACGGTGCATTCTGTCTCAATGTATGTCTCACTGTTTTATGTGTGCTATGAGCTTTAGCGTTCGCCGTAGTCCAGTAGGTTGTGTGTTGGCTTACTAGGCCACGGGTCAAACCCTAGGTCAGACATCAAAACGAAACTATGAAAAAACATTTCTTCGGCGACTTCCTCTCAGCAGATTTCTGGCAAAAAACGTGAGAGCAAATAAAATTGCCATGAAAAGTTTCTCAAAAACCTATCGTTCGGAGTCGACTTTAAATTTTAGTTCCCGCTACCCATGTTTAAAATTAACCCATAAAACATAAGTTGTGTAAGAAGCTAGATTGTAGTTCAAAGACCAAGTAAGGGAAAACTTCTGTAGTTAATACGTCGGGTAACACGGGAGGAATATTGTAGCAAAGCGGACTACATGCAGGTCTCATATAACCTAAGCAGGTCACACATATTTTGAGATTCAAAACTATGTGTCAAAGCCTATTTACTTGGATATAAAATAGCAACAATGCGAATGTTTGCCTTCGTTACACTGTGAGGAGAACAAATTTATCCGCTCTTGTAGAAAACTTACCTCACAATGGCTAAACTCGATGGCCACCACCAGTTTCTTAACCAAATCATTATAAAATACGTCATTTCTTTGATCTTTTGCCTGTCGCTCAGTAAAATTGTACACATTATTTACAAAACTTGTTGCCAAATTGGATTTTTTAAAATTTATAAACACAGCACTGTTACCCAAACTATTGCTGGCAGAAGGCAACAAATCAAAATCAAAATTCTCAGGCCACATTATGCAGGTGGTGGTTAAATCGGAGAAATATTTTTGTACTTCAGAAAGGAAAAAGAGGAGAAATTTATCTTTGTAATGGCAAGTATTACACAACTTACTTACATAAGATATTGATTAGAATTGTCCAAGAGGAGTTCTGCGCTAAAATCTTCATCTTGTGACGGGTTAAGGTAAACTGTTTGCAAATGATTGTGGCTGCTAAGAAAGCCTATTTCTCTGCACTTGATTTAAAAGGAAATCATTAGCAATTTAACTCATTTTGTATTTGTTTAGTTATTGGCAATATAAAAAATAAATAATAAATTATTTACGAAGCACGAATAATAAGAACAATTGCTTAGAATGTTTGCCTGGCCTTGTTTCTGCAATACAAAGTCGTTCACTACGCCGCCAAGGCTAAGGGCTTTAGCATGCTTGCCTACGCAAATTATTGGCGTGTTGTTATCTCTGCAATACGTAAGTATTTTTGTTTTTCATTTTCATAATGCCACAAAGTTTTTAATCATTTTTTTTATTTTCTCAAGTTCAAAACTATTTTAGCCACGTAACCACCACCTGCATCTTAAGGCATCATTTGTTCCTAGACATTCTGGAGCACTCTATCAATTCCAATGTTTATTTGCAAATAAACCCAGTTGGTTTAGAAGAGTCCTTTCAACAGGACGTATACAATTTTACTCAACAGGATAAATATTTTTATGATAATCAAGTATTTTACAATGATTTGATTAAGAAGTTCACAGCGGCCATATTAAATACCAATTGTGAGGTGGGTATGCCTGCCATGCCTATGACGAAGACAACAGAATTTATTTTTTTTTCTTTTTGTAGGGCTTTGTAGCCTTCCAAGAGGATATTCCCCTTTTCGCTTATACATTTAGAAAAGCAAGTCTGTATTCTATTTGGCGTTCGATTTACAACAGATTCTTATTTGTATACGTCAAGGCAAATGATACGGAGGAGTATTTCCAGGATGTGTTTTTCAAAAGTAAGTAAAAAAAAATTTCGAAAATTTGAAGCGAGCTCCATCAGACCCTACTTTTTAATTCGTGTTGAATTCCTAATGCAGATGTCTGTCCGAAACCTTAAGAAGTTCCAACAATCCCATGCAGAATTGTTTCCAACTTCTAAACACAACTGCTCACGTGTGACGTGTCTTTATGGCCAGTACATGACAAACTAAAGTTTGGCCCAAGGAAGGTTATGAATTTTTTATGATAGGAAAGTGGACGTGGTCTAATAGGCTGTGTGTTAGCCTAATATAGTAAATGTGACAGGGTAGGCTATGGTATCCTTATTAAGAATCCTGATATTCAACTTTCCTATAGGCTGCCTCACCATTGCAGTGTTTTGCAAGCAGAGGTCATGGCAATTTTGAACGCACCGCAATGCTTGTTGAGTGGCAGGATTTTGCCTGAAAATCTCCTGATTTACCCGGATAACCAGGCTTCAATTAAGTCCCGAACGAAAGTAATTTCAATTGTCAATGAATGCCGAGGATTTCCCAAATAATTTTCGAATCATCATCGTCGGATATTCTCCACTCGTTCTACGTGAAGGCTCAATCTCATTCGCGTTAGCAGCTGGAAATGAAAATTAAATTGAAAATCTCATGATTTACTCGGATAACCAGGCTTCGACTAACTCCCTAACGAAAGTAATTTCAATTGCCCATGAATGCTGAGGATTTCCCAAATAATTTTCGAATCATTCAAAGACCAATCTTATATGGGTCCCAGGACACAGGGATATCGTTGGAAATTGCGTTGCTGGTACGGCACGAAGCTGACAATCTCCGACATATTACAGGGCATAGATATTACCATTGCCTCGGTTAATTTGGATATTCTCCACTCGTTTTACGTGAAGGCTCAATCTCATTCTCGTTAGTAGCAGGAAATAAATATGAAATTGAAAATCTCCTGATTTACTTGGATAGCCAGGCTGAGGTTATATCCCTAAAGCACGTCCTTGTCCATGAATGCCGAGGATTTCTTTCGAATCATTCAAAGGTAATTCTTATATGAATTCTGGGGCAAAGGGATATCGTTGGAAATTGCATTGCTGATGAACTGGCCAGGGCGGGTAAGGAGCTGGCAATATCCGACATATTACAGGGATCTATTAATTTGGATATGATCTCGTTGGCAGCAGAAGGGTACGTGCAATGGGGCAGGAAAAAGAACCGACTCACTTCTGTCTTTAAATCGAGTAACCATCTGTGGCACATGAAGTCGCCGTGGTCTAGTAGGTAGTGTGTTGGCTTATTAGACGAAAAGCCCCATCAAAATAAAATACAAAAAGTTTTTCTTCGGCGACTTCCTCTCAGCAGATTTCTGTCAAAAACTCTGCGAGTAAATAAAATTGCCATGAAAAGTCTCTCAAAAATCTGTCGTTCGGAGTCGACTTTAAACTGTAGGTCCCGTCACTCATGTATAATATTTAGACGCACACAGCATAAGTGGTGTGCGAAACTAGGTCGTAATCCTGACTGAAGGGTTGCAATGACCAATTATGTATGTATCTATCGCACAGTGGCGATTCCTACAGGACTAAGGCGGAGAAAGAGACTCTCTTCCAGCGCATGTGTCAGTGCATTGCTTTTGTCATAGAGTCGGAGGTTTTTGGGATGGTTTTCTTTAGGGAATGTTTGACCCCCGGGTAGAAAGAATTGTGGTATCACAATGGGTCTAAATGCTGGCTTAAGTAATACTCTCTTTGCTTCGAGAAATTCCGCCACCTAACCTAATCCAGCTTAATAGATTCAAACCGCAGCTCAGACAACTCGAACAAAACAAAATTTGAAAAATATTTCGTTAGGCGACATCCTCTCAGCAGATTTCTGTCAAAAGCTGTCGCCGTCCATAAATAAATTGACTCAGACAACATGGATGATGTGAGAAGCTTGGTTGTAATCCCGGCTAAAAGGTTGAATTGAACAATTTTGAGTGCATCCCTTACTCTAGTAGGTAGTGTGTTGGCTTATGAGACGTAAGGCCAAAAAACCTCAGGTCAGACATCAAAAAAAATTATGAAAAATATTTCGTTAGGCGACTTCCCCTCAGCAGATTTCTGGCAAAAACTCAACAAAGGAAATAAAATTGCCATGGAAAGTTTCTCAAAAAATATGTCCTTTGAAGTCGACAGTAGGTTCCGCCGCTCATGGATAAAATTAACACACACAATATAAGTGGTGTGAGAAGCTAGGTTGTAATCCAGACTAAAGGGTTGAATTCATCAATTTTGAGTAGATTCCTTAGATGCAATTTTTATTTGAAATTTAAGGACTTCATAGCAGTTCTCTTTTTATATGTTTTCCTTCCCTTATTTCCAGATCAAGCCAACATCCTGGTAATTGAAGCCAATTACTTTAATTCCTCAACATTTTCGATAAAAACCAATAAATTTGTGGGTCCTCTAGATGAACATCCAGAACAAATGCTGTTGTTAAGCACCTACAATGCCTTGGAGAGAAGCTTTACTCCCGCGATTGATTTATTTCTACCCGATAAACTGAAAGATCTACAAGGACGTGAGCTTATTGTGGCTGCATTTAATTATCGTCCCTTTGTGGCATTGGAATATGATCACTTGCCTTTGTATCCCGACCGGGCAGAAGATAATCCCATGCATTTAGTGCATGTGGATGGTGTGGAGACAAGGATAACACATACATTTTGTGAGCTTTATAACTGTAGCATACAATTTGATACGAGTGAGTTAAGAAGGGGGGTGGGTGGGAGGTAGGGTAATTTGAATGTTCTCTTCAAATATTGTTTTTGTTTTTATTTTCAGCTGAGAAGGAAGAATGGGGCACTTCTTATTACAATTACACCGGTTATGGTCTTATAGGCTTGATAATGGAGGGCAAAGTGGATATGGCCACAGGGGCCATGTTTGCTTGGTACTTAAAAATTATAAAGCCTAAGACTGAAAGGATCTTTAAAAGTCTTTTTTTTGCTGTATTTTAAGGAACACTGACTATATGGCCGTGGATGTTACCAATTTTATTGGACGTTCCGGGGTAACCTGTTTGGTGCCAGCACCATCGCGCATTGTTAGCTGGGATTTGCCTGTCAGGCCTTTTACTACAGCATTATGGTTGATTATAATGCTGGTGATAGTTATGGAAGCTGTGTGTTTACTTTTGTTTCGTTATTTTGAAAAGTATGTGGAAAATACATTGGATAGTCAGGCCTGGTACGCAAGTGCTGCCTTTGGTTTTATAAGCAGCTCCAAGCTGTTCGTAGGCCAAGGCACAGATTATCTAACGAATGGTTATACGTTAAGGGTAATGCTTTTCGCCTGTTATATGCATGATATTATTGTGACCAGCGTATATGGTGGTGGCCTATCCGCTATATTGACTTTGCCTATGTAAGCTTTAACAATAACCGAAAAGAGGAGTTCGTTGACATTTAAAATTCAAAATTTTTCTCTTTTTAAAAGCATGGAAGAAGCTGCTGACTCTGTTGCACGTCTGTACAGTCATAATTTAATTTGGGTTGCCACCACTTTAGAATGGATTGAGTCCATTAAAGATGATGAAGACGTATGTGGTAATTCTTTGATTCTTGCCATCACCTTCTCTAATTCATTTTTCTCTCATTTTCTTTTAGCCTTTATACGCCCATTTATCCAATCGCTTTAGGGCCTTTAAATTGGAGGAGGTACGTGAAATGGCCAAAACTGAAAATATGGCTTTTGCAATGGAACGTTTGGCTTACAATCATTTCGGCAATTTGGAATTCCTAACACCAGAGTCTTTAAGACGTTTAAAACTAATGGTAGATGACATCTATTATGGCCACACCGTTGCCATGGTGGCCCGTTGTTGGGCCCTCTTACCCAAGTATAATGATTTAATTTTGAATTGGCGCTCTTCGGGTTTCGACAAGTTATGGGAATGGAAAATTACCGCCGACTATTTAAATGTCAATGAACAGAATCAGGTCGCTGCTTCCCGTTATTACAATTTTGAAGATGATGGTCCTGTTACCCTGGATATGGATAATTTTGGTGGCATCATGTTAATATGGTTAGTGGGTATTGTTATAAGTGTGATTGGCTTTGGAGTTGAAGTACTAGTCTACAGAGCAAAGCAACGGAAATTGGTAGATGCTGAGAAGGAGCAACAATAGATTTGAAGAGCTTTGGGAGAAGAAAAGAGATTTTTTATTCACGCTTATTTCGTTAATGAATTGCAAAAAATAAAATGATTAGTTCTGCACCTGCCTAAGAGACTTTAGTTTGCTTTTAAAAATTCCAGGCTAAATAAAGGTTTAGTGAATGGAAAATCCGCCTAAAATTCTCGATGTTTTTAAGAGGAATTCTGTCGTTCCTTAGAACCGAAGATATAGGCGACGAAGCTAATTGTTTTCTTCAAATGAGTGAAAAAAGTGATAAAAAATGGACGTATGGAAGAAATAGACCTAGAGGGCTCGATATCCATGGTATCAAGGATTCCAAAACAGGTTTTCTTGCGGTCGGGTGTTGATTGGGACCGCAGCTATAGGTGACGAAGCTAACTTTTTGTCAAATAAGCTAAATTTAGCAAAATCGGATATAAAAAATGGACCTAGTGAGGAAAATGGACCCAGTGGGCTGGATAGCATTAACTTCAAAGATTCCAAAACAGGTTTTCTTACAGTGAGACATTACTTAAGACCGGAGTTAAAAAAGCGGTCAAAATAGGATAAAAAAAATTAGATTGTAGGGAAATGAACTTAAAAATTTTAATAATTCTCATAGAGCTGATATGTATTTCTAAATATGGATCAAATAAAATGTCATATTTTTCGGAAGTTTAATTTCTTTGGTAGTTAACTTGCATATTTTTCGTTGATAACTTGCATATTTTTGGGGTCGATGACTTGCATTTTTTTGCCGATGACTTGCATTTTTTTTCGATAACTTACAACTTTTTTGCAAAATGTCATATTTTTCGGAAGTTGAATTTCTTTGGTATATGACTTGCATGTGTTTGTTGATGGCTTGCCTGTTTTTCATTGATAACTTGCATGTTTTTGGAGTCGATGACTTAAATTTTTTTTGCCGATGACTTGCATTTTTTTCTATAACTTGCATTTTTTCGATAACTTGCAACTTTTTTGCAAAATGTCATATTTTTAGGAAGTTGAATTTCTTTGGTAGATGACTTGCGTGTGTTTGTTGAAGGCTTGCATGTTTTTGAGGTCGATTATTTGCATTTTTTTGCCGATGACTTGTATTTTTTTCGATAACTTGCCTTTTTTTCGATAACTTGCAACTTTTTTGCCGATGACTTACATTTTTTCTGATATTCGTCGATTAGAAAGATATTATCATGTATTAGTATAAACGGTTATATTTCCGGTCCCTAGTAAAACCCGACGGTATGGAAACCTGTTTTCGAATCCTTCATTCGGAATCGACTTTAAACTGTAGGTCACGCCACTCATGTATAAAATTAACACCCACAACATACAGTGGTGGCCTTATAATTGGAAACGATGTTTCTAGAACAGAGTTCTCTGGAGTGACGAATCTAAGTTTAATTTGTGCCAATCTGATGGAAAAACTTATGTAAGAAGTCCTCCAAACTAAGCCTTTGATCCCAGGTACACAGTGAAAACTGTAAAACAAATTAACAAACAAACGTGTTGCTAAGTCGTTTCTAAGGCCACCACTCTAAACTAGGGTCCTAATCCTGACTGAAGGCTTATAATGGCCAACTATGTAAGTCGTCCAATGTGCCTTTCAGGAGCTATGCTTCTTTTGCATGATTCAATGGTCATTAGCTGCATAGCGTTATAGTTCTCTTAAAGCAGTTGGTTATGTTATCCAGTAGGCGAACAGACCTTTATTACTGGGATACTCTTTATATTTTGTTCTATCGTGGAACTAGTCTGAGTTGATATATTTTCCAAACAACATAAAATGCATTCTCATCATCAGCAGTGATGAAACACTCTCATATACGTGTTTAGTAACCCTGTAATGCCCTCTGCACTATAATTTAAAATTACTTTTAACACGCATCTAAAATTTCTAATATTTAACAAGAGAGAAATTATTAAATAATAATTTATTAAAAATAAAACAAATTATAGGCACATGTAAGCTCTACTATGCTAGAAAGTAATAACGTGGACAATAAAACCTCAAGTAGTTGTCCTAAAACATTTGGCAGAGCAAAGAAAGGAAGACAATGATTCCAATTCAAGTGAATAACTACTGGTCTGTGCTAATCAATATCTTACGTAAGTCTTCAGTATACTTAGATAATTTTTAAGATTTCCAATGCATTTCAAACGGATTTTAGTACAAAAATATTTCTCAACCACCACCTGCATTATATGGCCGGACGGTATGGATTTGCAATTGAGTACGGCAGCCAATAGCAGTAGCAGCACCGCATTTTTAAATATCCATCCCAGGCATTTAAATGAAAAGGTTTTCGAGCAGGATGTTTATGATTACACAACGAGGGAGGAGAAGGATCGCAAGAATAAGGTGTTTTATAATGACTTTGTTAAGAAACTAACAGCAGCCATAGAACATACGCACTGTGAGGTAAGAGAGAAATAGGATTTTGGATTCTTAATCGATTAAAAAGACTAGTTTTCAGGGTTTTGTGGCATTTGGCAAGGATATACCCATATTTGCCGAGGCCTTTGAGAAAGCCAGTTCCTACTCTCTATGGCGTTCCATATATTCACGATTTTTATTTTTTTATTACGCAAATGGAAATGAAGAGCAGTTTTTCCAAGCCGATCTCTTCAAAAGTAATATTCTTTGTGAACCAAAAAAAAAAAGGTTTTTTTACACCAAAAATGTCTTGCAGATCAATCCAACATTCTAGTAATTGAAGCCGATTGCCCAAGTTCCCCTATTTTTGTGTTGAAAACCAACAAGTTTGTAGGCTCTCGCCTTCAACAACCCGAGCAATTGATTACATTGTCCACATTCTATGGCCATAATCTGTCATTTCAACCGGAAGTAGAGTTTTACGCTGCACAAAAACTTAAGAACCTACAGGGAAGAGAAGTAATATTGGGTGCCTTTAATTATCCTCCCTTTATGGCTGTGGATTTTCAGCGGCCGCCTTTATACCATGACCAGGCTGTAGATAATCCTTCCCATTTGGTTAATGTGGATGGCACCGAGGTGCGTATTGTTTATACATTCTGTGAGCTTTACAACTGTACTCTACAGTTTGATACGTGTAAGTCGGGGTCTAAAGTATCCCTCTTTAAAGGTCGCTTTTAAAATTTTGTCTTCCTTTGTGAATTTCAGCTGAGAAAGAAGAATGGGGTTTGGGTTATGACAACTACTCTGGCTATGGCTTGATAGGCATGATTGTAGGTGGCCGCATACACATGGCTTTGGGTGGCATGTACACCTTGTAAGTGTAATTTTAATAATTATTTGTGGAGGTTATTTCTAGATTTGTGAGGGTATTTCCAATCATCCATAAAGGCATGAGCGACTAGAGAGCTTTAATTCGTAATACAAGACAGAAACATTGTTGGAACGAAATTTGTATTTGATAGTCTAGCCAAAGGACATCCAACACTCAATCTTTTGTTCCTTCCCTACAACTATATTCTCTATTTTCTCTTTCAGCTACTCTGACTATGCCACCATTGATATGTCCGCGTATATTGGCCGCTCAGGCGTTACCTGCTTGGTCCCAGCTTCCTCCAATAGGGCTAGTTGGACTCTGCCCCTAAAACCCTTTCAATTTTCTTTATGGATGGCCGTTGTGGGCTCACTATGTTTGGAAACCCTATCACTAATTGTAGCCCGCAAATTTGAAGAAACGACGTGGCATACTTATAAAAACTGGTGGCAATGTTTTAAATTTGGTGTGGTAACCACATTGAAATTGTTTGTGAATCAAACATCCGATTATATAGTGAGGACACACACCATCCGGGTATTATTGTTTGCATGCTATGTTATCGATATCATCTTAACCAGTGTTTATGGAGGGGGACTATCGGCTGTTTTAACATTGCCGGTGTAAGTCTGTCACACATTGCCTTCAGGTTGAAAGCGAAAGTATTTGAAATTTTCAATATTTTGTTTCCACAGGGTGGGCGAGTCCCCTGACTCTGTATTGCGTCTGTACAAATACGATTTAAACTGGACTGGCAATTCCATTGCTTGGATAGATCCCATCATGGATTTAAGCAAAGACACGGAGGTAATTTTTCTAGAACAACGAAGAACAAGACTCCTTCAATAATTTCGTTTCATTTCAGCCCATTTACCATCGCCTAACGGAAAATTTCCAAGTAAACAGCTTGGAAGATATGCGCACTTTGGCTAAAACCGAAAATATGGGCTTTATTTTAGAGCGTCTGTCCTTTGGCCACTTTGGCAACATTGAGTATATAACACCGGAGGCTTTACAACGTCTTAAACTCATGGTCGATGATATTTACAATCAATTTACCGTGGCCATGGTATCACGTTTGTGGGTTCATTTGCCTCTTTACAATGATTTGGTTTTAATTTGGCACTCTGCCGGTTTGGCTAAATATTGGGAATGGCGCAAGACTGCCGATTTACTTAATATTGCTGAACAGAATCAAATTGCCGCCTCAAAACATAAAATTTTTGATAATGGCCCTGTTAAGTTGGGCATACAGAATTTTGCTGGCCTTATTGTCATTTGGTTTTTGGGTATGGCCTTAAGTGTGGTGACATTTCTTGTGGAAGTGTTATGTTTTAAAATGCATCAGCACATGGAGAAAAAGAAAAAGTTCAAGGAGTTCAAGGAGTTCAAACATTTCAAGGCACTTAAGAGAGTGTAGCTTGGAAGAAAATATTTATTGTATGCGGTTTCAAGACACGGATTTATTCCTTTAGAAAATAAAATGAATAGAAGTAAAATAAGAAATTCGTTTTTAAGCCCGTCTTTAAAATCTTACTAACCAAGTCCTACTTACCAAGAGTTTAACTCAGTATACATTACTTAGATATAAAAACCTTAATGAGCTTAATAGGCATTGTCTGGTGATTTTTTTAACCAGCACTCAGGGGATGGCCCCTACTAATGCTTGTTTCTCATTACAATGCGTGTGGAAGCAGTTGACTTAGCAGCTAAAAACAATCATTGTTCCAAAAGACTTTACACCGATTGGAATGCCACTTGGAAATTGCATGCGGTTTCACATAAGAGCAATAAATAATTCTTCTAATAAGGCTTCTGAAACCTGCCGAAAAATGCTTCCTACTATCCTATAAAATCTCAAATTAAATAACCCTTCAAATAGCTTATTCTGTGCCTATTCCCATACTCCAATAATTCCTATCATATCACGTAACGTGTAGGTTTCGAAAAAATGTAAACGTAACGTTTCCTACCAGAACTGGAATGCTGGCTAACATGCCTCTGTACACTAGAGATTTCACGTTCATATGTTTATCTGCTGACCGTATCACAAAAAATCGGGGTGGAGGCATGCCTACACACTTTAAAGACCAACACACAACATTACACTGCTGCTGGTGGTTCAGTGACATCCACAAGGCAGCAATTCTTGACGTCTGCCCAACATCTCATGATCGAGAGATTTTAGTTATTGTTTAAGTACTGCGTGAACAATTCTCGAAATGTGTATTGAATTGCAGTTTGCTCAAGGCGCTGATATGCATTTCAAAAGTTGAAGTTAGGTTAGGTTAGGTTAGGGTGGTAGCTTTAACGCAGTCCCTGCACTGACCAAGTTCCTCCGATCCAAGGAAGGGGAAGTTGGCCAGCGCAAGGGCTGCACATTTTCCAAAAAGCACGCTGGAAAACCAGCTGGAAAACCAGCCAGAATGTTTGATGAACGAGGCTATGTCCTTGATATCAATGGACGATAGCTCCGTCAATCTGACAAGGGTCGGAGTGCCAAATAACCTATATCTGCACCTCGCAAGAGATGGGCATTGGCAGAGGAAGTGGATGACTGTCTCCTCCACGGCGGATCTGTATCCACGGCAGAAGTCGTTAAATGGGAGTCGCATTCTTTCCGCGTGTCTACACATAACACAGTGGCCTGTAAGCATGGCCACTGTGATCGAGATGATATTACGGCCAAGTCCAAGTAGCTGGTTGGTAGGCCTCCTATCCATTGTGGGCCAAGTAAGCCAAGCGATGGAGCAGGACTCCTCATTGACCCAGGACCGGTTGGCATCCCGGGAGAATCTCCGCGCAATAGCCAGTTTGAACGAGGTAAGTGCCATTCCCATGTTGATTGAGGAAGATTCCGGAAGTCGTGCGCCAGCCCTGGCCAGCTCGTCGGCTCTGCAGTTTCCCGGAATATCGCAGTGTCTGGGAACCCAGACAAGTGTGACGCCGATTCGCCCAGAAAGGAGATTATCCTAAGGATGTTAATATGGTTCCAGAGATTAGCAATGAATCGCTTTTTCGCTACTCATAAGTACTCATGAAATGTTGAGTATGAGGGAGTCAACAGTATTGAAATCCAACTACCCTGATTCATTCGTACTCAGTACAACATTGATTTATAATTACGACGTTGACATCAAATTCATAACATTCGAAATATGTTTGATTCATACGCTGACTCATTCAGATTTATTAATTTAAAAAAATACTTATAATATGTACTCATAAATGAATCGAGTGATTCGAATCATTCGTCAAAATTTACAGTCTTAGTTGTTGTTGCATTTACAAAGGAAGAAAAACAGACACATAAACAAAAATGCCAAAGACAGCAAGCAGAGCAAACACACAACCTTCATGTGAGTATTGTAGTGTATGTACGCAAATCATACTTATTTTATGATTCGTGTATACGATGAGTCGTGGAGAGTCGAAATCAATAACATCGAGTACCATGAGTATTTCAAACTTTGAATATGAGTAGTATAAGTATGACATTAAAATAAGTATGAATGCGTATAAGCATCAGAAGTTATAAGAATGATTTGAATCTATTTATCGTTTTAAATATTCATTGCTGACCTCTGGTACATATTGAGAACAAGGCAGCAAATTATTCTTACTGTCAACCAAGCAGCATCATGAACTTTGTTAGGGCAATACATACGTTGAAAACAGTATAACCGATCGTAGCCATATGAATCAACCATCCAACCAAGTGTACTACCGCCCCAGCAACATGTAAACAGTTTTGACCGACCGTAGTGTTTACTTTGTAAATATTTTTCCTTTTTCCTTTTTCCATTTATTTATTCATTTATTAAATACAGAGAGTAACCATAACAACTTTGTTTATAATTTCATGCCATTCTTTACATACATACGTTTTGCCCCCCCCTTCCCACAATATCGTAGCGAAAGAACAAAAACAAAATCAAAGATGAGAGAGAGAGAGAGAGAGAGAAAACCTTACAAAACAAATAACAAAAATCTTACAAATGATGAAACAAATTTCACGCTGTGAAAACTTAAAAATGAATCTGAATATACAAACGAATTGCTGAACAACAGCAACAAGAACAACAACAAAAAATGAAAACAACAAATAAATGAAAGATTCAAACCGGGACTGAAGCATAAAGCCAACACAACTCAACTCATCGCATCGCATCTCATCTACTCGTACTTCATACTTCATCAACATGCTTGTTTTTCTTCTTTTTTTTGTTTTTGTTTTTTTTTTTTTGTTTTCATGGAATAAAAAGTTGGAAAATTAAGGAAAAAAAATTTCCATTTTTTTTTTCTCTTCAGTTTCTTTTTGAAAGAGAAAACAAAAAAAAACGAGTAACAAGCAGAGCCAAATAAATTAAAAGTGATCCAAAACAAGTCACATGAAAACTTATAAATTATATTTGTATCTACGTATACTCAACGAATGAATGAAATACAAATAAAAAACAACAACAATTTATATGACAATTTCACAAAAATATTAAAAAAGAAAAAAAAATTTGAATTGTGAGGACATGTTTGTCAAACGAAACTTTTTTCAAAACAGATTTAAAGTTGTTTTGTTTTTGTGTTTTTTTCCTGTTTTTTAGTTGAAACTTAGGTGGCAATGCCGCATAAAAGTCAGCGAAAAATATTTTCCAATAAAAAGTTTATAAACTTTGTCCACAAGCTATGAAAGTTAAGCGGCTAATTAACACTCTACCACACAACCACCGTTTGCAACATCTCACCATTCGTCAGGGATGGGATGTTAAAGTAAAATATTCTCTAACAAAAGCTCTACACAAGCGTCTTCTTCCAAGGGAGACTTCAGTGCTTTGACAGTTAGTAATGACCATCTTGTTGAGGCTACATCTGTTAAATTAGTATTCGTTTAAATTAGTATTCGTTTATTCAGTCTGTTTTGCCAAATTATAATGAATGGGTAGCCCTCGAATTTCTTTTTTTATTTGAAAGTAAAATCCTTCCGGTTAATAATGGAAAATAATTTCATTCAAATGGCTGCCTCGGCTGGCCATGCAGTAGCCTTCAACAGAAGATGCCGATTTTGGCAAAAAAAAAATAATCTTTTCAGATGAGGCTCATTTTGATCTTGGCGCGTATGTAAACAAGCAAAATTGTCGCATTTGGGGCACAGAGAACTCGCACGCATACATTGAGAAGCCGACGCACCCAAAACGTGTCACTGTTTGGTGCGCATTTTGGTCCAGAGGCTTAATTGGGCCATTTTTCTTCGAAAATGAGCAAGTAGTGGCCGTTACAGTCAATGGCGATCGTTATCGGGCCATGTTGAACGAATTTTTGTTCACAAAAATTGAAGAGGAGGATATTGGCAACATTTGGTTTCAACAGGACGGCGCTACGTGCCACACGAGCTACACTCGATGTTTTACGCCCTGTTTTTGAAGATCGCATTATCAGCCGCAGAGCTGATATCGTTTGGCCACCTCGGAGCTGCGGTTTGACACCGTTGGACTATTATTGGGGTGCCGTCAAAGATAAGTGTTACGCCGACAAGCCAGAGACAATTGACGCTTTAAAGGACAATATTCGTGAAGCCATTGGTAAAATACAGCTGCACACAATCGATAATGTGCTTAAAAATTGGACCGATCGTGTAGGCTGCTACTGCATGGCCAGCCGAGGCAGCCATTTGAATCAAATTATTTTCCATTATTAACCGAAAGGATTGTACTTTCAAATAAAAAAAGAAATTTGAGAAAATATTCAGTAGTTTTTAAAAAAAAAAAAAAAGAGTTATTTGGCGGACCCTTTACAATATGCAAATTCTGTGGTAACAAATCAACCGTAATAATGTCTGTTCTAATCCTGTTGCTCTCAATAACCTTCTGATGGTCTTCGGTGTCAGTAAATATAACTTTTTGATATGCCCGGAGGAATTTTATTTTTCTTTTCTTAACAGCTACTAGGCGTGGAGTTACACTTGCAGTCACCGTTCAAAATCATAAGAATATTAAAGTACACAGGATCGTGTCAGGTATTATAAGAAAATGCTTTACTGGTTGAGGCCAGTGGAATTGATCGTTTTGTCGGAGCACCTTTATTGTGTACAGTCCACTAAGTGTGCTTATGTAATACGCTGCAGACTCAGTGGTATAAGCAATTTTGTCTGTTCAGCAATTTTGCCTGTTTTGTCGCATTGAGCACTACATTTTATCAGACTGTTAACAATGTGGTGGAAATATATGAAAGATATCTGCTTTTCAAAGTGCTCACCGTAGTGGTGTGAGTAGAATGTTGTGATTTACTAGTCGAGAGCTCGAGATGGAAAACCTCAGCTGGGATATTTGAAATATTTTTTTAGATGACCCCCAGCTGACATCTGACAAAAGATCTGCGAGAAATTAAAATTGTCAATAAAGTTTTTCAATTGTAGATCTGAACTCTCATGGATAAAATTAATGCATTTAACATGGGTTGTGTGTGAGCAATTAAGCCGTAATCCTGTGTATATGTATGTAAGATGTACCTTTTTAAAGGCACAAACCGCATGTACATATAAAATGTACGCCATTTGTAATGAGTCCTTAATTTTTTAATAATAAAGTGTGCTACTCTGCATTCACAAATGCATTTTTACAACCTTATATTGGACAAAAAACGAAATATTTTTATTAAAAAAATTTTGTGAATTTTACTTTGTATCATTATTTAGTAGCAAACGTTAGCTACAGAGTGTAATTGGAAACTTTGTTACGTTTTTGCAAATTTTGTTTTGTTTTGTTTTTTTTTACAAATAAACGCTTTATAAATTAAATACTTTGTTGTTGTTATTGTATATTTGAATTACACATAATTGAAATACCTTTAAAATATTTTATTAAAAAATATTTGCCAGGAACAATATTAAAAACAAAATAAAAATAAAAACATTTTAAAAAAATAATAAACACAACAATAGCAGAGCAAAAAAAATGTCAAGGGTTTGTAACTACACTTAATGGACAAAAGAGAATGAAATATTTCATACATTTTTTCACTCTCTCAGATAACAACAGCAAAAAAATAAAAGGAGGTAATAATACACTCAACTTATTCCTGGGAAATAAAAGAACGAGGATGTGTAAAAAAACGAAATGGCAATAATAAGGCGCATCTATAAAGATTAATTTGCTACGCTTGTTGTTATTCCACACTCATACTTGGAATAATTTATATTCATTATTATTGTTTTTATTTTTTTACTCTCTTTTTGCCTATAAATGTTGTTGTTTATAGAACAACGAAGAAGAAAAAATGTGCTGAATTATTTGCATACTTTTTTATACCCTGAGAGAGCTACTTACTCTTCACGTTTCTTTTTTTTTCCTCACAACATCATATAAAACTTCAATCACAAATTATAACGTATTATTGCCATGGCAAACTGTTGCATTGCAACACACCACTCAGGCAGGCATAATCGCAAAAAAAATAACGTAGAAAAACAGAAATAATCATACCCATACTCTTCTTTACAACATGTACACGTACACAGTAGAAAAATAATAAAAAAAAACGCCAGAGAACAGAGGCTGTTTTGATAAACAAAAACAACGGCAACATCATTCAAGCCAATAACAATTGCTAGCACCACACACTACGACTTCGCCATCATCACGACCAAACCACATCGTGTTGTTTATGTTGTACAAAAACAAAAATGTTCATTCGTTTTTCACCCTAAAACCGACGAACTCAATTATTGTTGAGGAGCAAAAGGAAAACACAGATAGCAACTGCCATCGTATGTTGTGTTAAAACAATACTTATAACCTTGTTAGATAAACACGACAATTATTCTTCTATTTTTGCTCTTTTTTACTCTCTTTTTGCTTTAATAAAGCTAGGCTCTCTTGTATTAAAAAGTATATATTTACTGCCTTATTATTGTTGATATTTTTATCCGAATGGATACTCGTGTTTCCACCACCTTTTTTTATCGTTTCTCTTATACGAGTACAATATTGCTCTCTGTATAATGAATATAAGAGCAAGGAAAAGAGATTAAAGAACATTACATTTCTATACACAAAAATTATACTAACAAGTGTTAGTTTGAAGGGAAATATTATGACAATCTCTTTAATCCCAGTTCTGAGAGGCGACAGATTTCAAGCATCAGGCGATCAGAATATTTTCATGTATTTTCACTGCAAACCATGGCATTTGGTGACTGGTATTCTTACTCTTATTTTTAGCGATTTCGTTACTCAAGAAATTAAAGAAAGCTATGAGACTAACCCTATGCTTGTTAGGTCGCCGTAGTCTAGTATGTGATATGTTGACTTATTAGATGTGAGTTTCAAACCCCAAGTCAGATATCTCCAAAATATGAGAAAATATTTCTTCGGCAACTTCCTTTCAGCAGTCTTCTAGACAAAAACTCTGATAATAAAATAAACCAGCCATGAAAAGTTTCTCAAAAATCTGTCGTTCAGAATCGCCTTTCAACAAGACGTCCCACAACTCATTTATAAATTAACACACACAATATAAGTGTTGAGAGAAGCTAGGTTGTAATTTTGACTGAAGGGAATTAAGACCCTAACGAACGTAGTTTATGCGCCAACACTTGTCCATGACTGCTGAGGATCTTCTCAGCGAAATTTCGTATTCTAACATGTAACAGGGCGATTGCCTTGGTTAATATAGACATTGTTCACTCGTTTTACGGGAACGCTCAATTTCGTTGGCAGTAGGATGGTACGTGCAATATTGGCAGATATGGATAAGACTAAGACGGACATACTTCTGTCCTTATATCGTATGGCCATCCATCACTCAAGATTGATTCTTGGGGTCACGTCCTTTTAGTAGGCATGCCCAAAGACTCGCCCGACCGGCTTATGTAATAGCTATGGCTGTGAGGAGTACGAAAAGACTGTCTTTTACCTTATGTGCAGTGTCCTGCTCTTGTTATAAAAAAATTAAGGCATCCGACTTCTCACTTTTTGACCTCATTGGCCTAGCTCACTATTTTAAGGACGGCTGCAATAGGAAGTTTCATTTTGAACTCGGGATGGTTTTCTCATAAGAATGGTTTTCTCAAGGAATGGTTTTCCCCGGTAAGAATTGATTACGGCATCGCAAGCCTAAATGCCACCTAACCTAACCTAACCTATTATCACGATTAAAGAAGAACAAAAACTGGTCTTTTTACGTTGTATCCAGGAACAACGACATTCTTCTTCCATTACAATTGAAAATATTTAACATATGTTGAGAAATGTAAAGTTTACAGAAAAAGGATATATGAGAACTTTTTAAAATAAATGAGCCATAGCCTTGAAATTTTACACTTGGATTAGGTTCGTTAATACACAAGTTGTAAGCTAAAAATTTTATGTATTTTATTATCCTGTATAAGAATGTTTTAATTTTTAAATTAAAAAAAAAAATAGTTTTTGAAAAAATGATATATGAGAACGTTTTAAAATAAAAGAGCCAAAGCGTTGGAATTTTATAATTAAATTTGGTTAATTATAACACAAGTTGTAAGCTAAAAATTATATATATTTTATTATCCTGTATAAGGATAATTTTTAATTTTTCAATTTAAAAAAATTAATTTTTTTATTTACTTTTAAAAGCAGAGGCTTTATTTCCTGTATAAGGATAATTTTTAATTTTTAAATTTAAAAAAATAATTTTTGCCAAAAAGGATATATGAGAGCCTTTTAAAATAAAAGAGCCAAAACGTTGAAATTTCATAGTTGGATTTGGTAAATTATGACACAAGTTGTAAGCTAAAAATTATATATATTTTATTATCCTGTATAAGGATAATTTTTAATTTTTAAAATCAAAAAAATAATTTTTAAAAAAAGGATATATGAGAGCCTTTTAAAATAAAAGAATTTGAAATTTTATATGTGGATTTGATTAATTATTACACAAGTTGTAAGCTAAAAATTTTATATATTTTATTATCCTGTGCAAGGATAATTTTTAATTTTTCAATTTAAAAAAAATTAATTTTTTTTACTTACTTATGAAAGCAGAGACTTTCTATTAAAAACTTAATAATACAATAATAATTTTTGTTTGTGAATTAAATATTAACATAAAAGGATATTTACAATACCCAAGTTATACTTGAAACATTATGCTACATTTGTTACATGGAATATTTCAATTATTATGTATGATATTATGCTCCGTTTGTACATTTTTAAGAAGTTATACTTATGTTTTGTATAGAAAATATATTCTAAAGAATAAAATCCTTTGAACGATTTGCATGAATTTTTTTTTGTTTTTTTTTACGTATTAAATTGAAAATCGTTTTTGGCATGCAAAATTACATGGCAAATTGAGCAATATCTACAATCAATGATTAGTATATTTTTTGTCCTTTTTTTTCTAAGAAAAAAAGCACTTGGCCCCACACCCAAGCCAACCCATTCCAATTGCTTTGCTTTTTAGTTGGGGAAAGAGTGCAGGAGAAAAAAACAGAAAAATAAATCGTTTTTATTGAAATGACCAAATATATCAGTCATCATAGAATCTTTCCTGCTGCTGCTGCTGCTACTGTTCCTGCTGCTGATAAGGAACATACATATGTACGTATACAATATGGACTGGTATTGTAATAAAACTAAATAAATTCGATATGATTTATTCGAACGTTATCGATGAAAGCAAAGAAAGAAAATGAGAGAGAGAGAATAAAGGAAAAGGAAATCGAAATGAAAATGGCAAATAATAAATCGTTACGAAAGCAATGCCAGCGAGCCATTTGAGTCCTTGCTAGACTTGTTGAAACAATAATAATAATAATACAACATGATTGTTGCAAGTATACATATCTGCTCCTTGTATTTCATATGACTGAATGAGTTGTAACTCAACAATTTCTCTTTCTCTGTTTTACTGTCCGGCTAAAGCATATTTTTAGGGATTTCATGCTTAAATAAGTATTTTGTTTATACAGAAAAGGACAAATTTATTGGACAGCAGTAGATTACATATGATGGTTATCATTTATTCCGGAAAAAAAGGGCAAAAGAAAAAAATATACCTCCTCCATGGACATTTATAGATGTTGCATGATTAAATAGAAAAATTCCTATGTATTCTTTATTTTGTTTTTTGCAATATTAAAACCCAACCAAAGACCTTTAAAGAAATTGCCTTCAAGCTTAAATGGTTTTTATTAAAATATTTTCCAATTTTTTTTTTGCTCACATACTTTATTACATAGCGGCCGCGGCTCTATTTATTTTCTAGAGTTAATTATAAAACCACTATTTAACAACTCATGTGCACATCATTCATTCGCTCATTCATTCATTTTGAGCGGCTAACGTTCGTACACACACACACACACACACACACACTCATAGTCGCATTTTTTTGTGCAGTTATTTGTTGTTACGCTCTCATGTTGATGAACAACAACAGAATGTTTAATCATCAACTATTTTTGTATGTGGTTTTTTTTCCCAGGCATGCAACATTATATTTATGAAAAACTGCCACATCCACCATACATACATACATACATATGTACATATGTCCATAAGGCAGACAGATACATCGTTAGCTACTATATATCGTGAGTTTTATTGAAAGCCCAACTAAAATAGATGCCAGAGTAAACAATTTTATATTAAAATTACTTGTGTTTGTTTTCTTTTTTTTTCCTTGAACATATTTTTTTCATAATTATTATTGGAAAAAAATAAATGTAAAACACCAACAAAAAAATAAAATAGCGGTCAAGTTTTTTAAAGACTGTAAAATGGTTTAAAAACACTTACTTATAAAGAAAAATTTTTTTGTTTCAAAATTTTATCCCTAAATATCTTTCAATAGAGAGCATTTCTCAAAGAAACTTTTAAAGCACAATTTGTAGTTCCTTAAGTCGTATCAGCTCTTAAAATTTCATTGCCCTGGCTTTAATATTAAAAAAGTTCCTCATATATCCTTTTTTTCAACAACGAAAAAAAAAACATCTACTAATTGTCAAATTCAATTTAAATATATTTGTATAATTTAAGAAAGTAGTAGATTTATTTTAAAGACCATTGTGGTTAATTTTTGTACTTTTTATTTCACTTATGATCCTTGTACAGGACATTTTATTAGAAGAAAATTTATATTACAATTTAAGTCCGATTGTACTCTATACAATTCTAAAATTTCATTGCCGTAGCATTAATATGGAAAAAGTTTTCCATATATCCTTTTTTTTTAATATTAAAAAAATATCAAACTAATTAGCAAAATAAGCTTTGAAGCGTTAATGTATTCAAAAACAAGTAGAAAATTTGTATTCAAGACCATTGCAGTTGTTTTTGCTGTTTTTCTTTTCCTCATGATCCTTGTACAGGACATGTTATTAAAGAAGAAGTTACATCACAACTTAAGGCCGAGTGTACCCTATACTATCCTAGAATGTCGTAGCCCTAGCTTTAATACTAAGAAAGTTCTTCACATATCCTTTTTTTTCATATTTACACTATCTTTATATTACACTCTTTAGTCGAGATTATGGTCTAATTTTTTACACCACCTATGTTGTGTGTGTAAATTTCATACGTGGGAGATGGAGACCCTGTGCAACACGATAACCTCCCATCTTTAATTGGTACACCAATCGCTTCGTTATTGTAGGGATTATATAAAAGCCCTTAAGATTTAGCTCCGTTGGATGTAAAGCTTGGTGGTATACCTACACACAAGATGTCTGATAATCTTACTAGACGGGGATCCTATTTTGTGGGTGATTTGGTGGTTGGTAATAGCACTCCAATTTGCTACATCTGTAGGAAAACTTGAGGCGTAGGTCGAATAGACCAGAATGATGTGTGTTCTTTGGCCTTCAAGCGACGATGGTAGGGTTGGTTTGATACTTGTACTTGATATGTCAATCCATTGTGCGCCTGGTAAGAGTGGCATTATGAGGTTAGTTCGTTGACAAGGATCTTGCAAAGTACCTTGTCGAACCTCTGATGGGTATATGAACATGACCAGTAGGACTATCCACCACCTCTGCAAATGTCTAGCTTTAGAAGTATGAATCTTGGTATTCGTTGGTGGTTTAAACTCCCTATCGGGAGCTTATATTCGATCATTTCTGAGTTCTTTAATGAGATTCAGCTGGCTAAGACGATTACGTTCATACACGCATAGCTGACCTGTTTGACTGTAACCTTCTTTTATCTAAGCTTTCTCTCTCTCTCTGTCGCCATCCTTGTCCAAAAACTAAAGATTCGTTGTAAAAAACATAAACGTACACGAAGGAATTCACACATACCAATACTTTTTGGATATGATGGAAGGAACGCAATCTACTGCAAAAATTGTGTACTAAAATAACGGTTATTTTTTCATATTATATCTTATATCACTTCCATACAGCGAAGGAGCTGGTTTGCATATCCTAAGGACTATGGTTTCTGCCAAATGTTACAAACACCGTTTTAAGTTCAAAAGCTTCGAAGCATTTATTTGCAATAGGCAGAAGAGTAAGCTTTTATTAAAGCCCTGAACCTCATTGTCAATTTCTATCAAAAGGCGCTTTAAATACAACTACAACGCTATCTGTTCGCAATAAAAGAACTCCTATTTAGTGAAGATTAGCCTACATAGCTTTTAGATGGGTTTCCGAAAAAAGAAAAGCAATAAAGGACATTATTTAACAATAGATGGCAGTTTAGATTTGTTACTTCAATTCAAAAAATACTCGTGCTTCTAAATGGCATCAAAATCTACATAAAAGCTTATAATTTTAAATAAGCTGGACATAATTTATCTACCAGTTATTTATTTTTCTCCATGCCACAAAGCTTTTACCAGAGATAACGCAACTTTCATAAGTTTATTGTCTTCAGGTTTGTGAATTGACTAAATTTCCCTTTTTTTAAACCATTTAGCTGAGACCATTTTTAAAGCTTGAAAGCTTTTCGAATGACCTATAAAGCTTTACAAGATGCAAGATTTATATTTTATTTTATATTTATGGAAAATGTTATGTTTTTCACACTGTAATCTTAAATCAGAAGACAATTGCTAGTAAAAATTTTAAAACTGTTATATTAAACAGTTATTCTGCAACTGTACTTAAGTGGCAATAGATTTTTAACGGATTTTTAATCGAACATCATAGAAGGACGTTATTTTCGAAACAAATTTCTATACATACATACATAATTGGTCATTGCAAGCCTTCAGTCAGGATTACGAGCTAGTTTCTCACACCACTTATCTTGTGTGTGTTAATTTAATACATGAGTGGTGGGACCTACAGTTTAAATCTGGCTCTGAACGACAGATTTTGGAGAAACCTTTCATGGCAATTTTATTTACTCAGAGTTTTTTTTTTTTTGCCAGAAATCTGCTGAGCGGAAGTCGCCGAAGAAATCCTTTTTGTATTTTGTTTTGATGTCTGGCCTGGGGTTTGAATCTTGGCTTTACGTCTAATAAGCCAACACACTGCCTACTAGACTACGGCGACTTATTTATATTTATTCTCTATATTTCTATAGGGTATGGAAAATGGGTCCATTAGGGTGGTCCCATATGAAAAAGAAGTATTTCGTAAGGAGCAATACGTAGCAATCATCTACCAGAACTCTCATTCAAATGGGGTAGGATCAGTTGAAAACTATTGGGTTGAATTAGATTATGTGACGTCAACACACATCCATTATGGGATTATACATTCGGCACATTACGGTACCCCAATGCATTCCATTAAAAGGCTGCTATGCACACCACTAATAGGGGTAGAAGAACCTGACTTATTTACTAAACAATGCCATTTATCACAAAGTTTAATAGTTCCATTATTGGATGTCAAGAATAGGGCTGACAAATACTCTTGCGCGCGTATGCTTGAGTACAGGACGGTGACACGAGAAGGCGATATCACGAACCTTCCACTTCAAGAATGTTCGTTAGACTAGTTGTGTCGGACTATGAAAGGGCTGGACAGAGCAGGCAGCAGTCAGTGTTCATTCAGTCAGTCTTGTGTGAAGACGCGTTGCGGTTCGAACGTACAAGCGGCATTGCTTGCAAAAAGGTTGTAAGCAGAGAAGATCTAACGAACAGTTGTTAGTTTTATCGCGGACAGTGATAGATTCCTCTTCTTCCGAGTTCTGTAGTTTTACAGAAATTACACTAAGCCGCGTCAAGCCATCAGGCTTTGCCTTCCTATTAGGCATTCTTACGTGAGAATACAGAGTACATAGTAAAAGTTAAGCCAAGAGAAAACTATAAATTGCTTTGTGTTGCTTGAGTCAAGATAAAGCCAGCTCAACCTAGGTCGTATAGGTTTTCTCTTCTACCAAGGAGGCGTTAGCCAAGGAATGTAATTTTCTCACAGAGCAAATAAGGGAGTTTTCCAAGCAGAGGTGCTTGCTGGTAAGCACGTTCGCAATACAATTTACTATTTTCAAGGCTGTTTTCCAATAGAAGACATTCATGGACGATCTTGGACATTGATCTGCTTATTCTAAAGGAATATTTCGCCACTTAGTAGCTTCTTCTTGAAGTCGCCGTAGTCTAGTAGGTAGTGTGTTGGCTTATTTGAAGTAAAGCCAGGGTTCGAGCCCCAGGCCAGACATCAAGACAAAATTCAAAAAGTATTTCTTCGGCGACTTCCTCTCAGTAGCTTTCTGGCAAAAACTCTTGAGAGTAAATAAAAATTTACGTGAAAAAGTTTTCTCAAAAAATCTGTCGTTCGTAGTCGACTTTAAACTGTAGGTCCCACCACTCATGTATAAATGTAACACACACAACATAAGTGGTGTGAAAAACTAGGCCTTAATCCTGACTGAAGGGCTGTAGTGACCAATTACACACATATGTATGTATGTAGTTTCTCCTGACATGGCATTAAGCCGAGAGGCGGTATGTATACCAAGTGCGGTTATGGAGTATCGGTGCATAATTCTAAAGAATTTGCGAACGAATCTATCTCTGCATTCCAGTATTCTTTATTTAGGATGAGGGTACCTAAGCATCTGTTTGGATAAAAATCAATCAGCACGTCCATGGGGTTTTTTAAGCCACCAGCTTTCAGGTTTCAAATCAAATTGCCATAAGAATTGAGTGCTGGCAGTAGAAACTCGTTGAGAAATGAGTATGGAATGCAGTTTTAGGCTTAGGTTTAGGTCAGAGTGGTAGCTCTGATATCACAAAGCTCACTTGATCACTCATAGCGGCCCGTTGTGATGCCACGGGTGAACGCAGACCCTGTACTGACCAAGTTCTACCAATAAAATGAGAGAAGAGGAAGAAGTTGGTCAGCTCAAGGGCTGCACATCAAAAGCACGACTACCCTAGACTGGAAAACCAGCCAGAAAGTTTGATGAACGAAGCTATATCCTTGATATCAGAAGATAGATGATAGCTCTGTCAAGCCGACAAGAAATGGGGAGCCAAATAACCTTGCATATCAACACCTAGCAAGAGATGGACACTGACAAAGAAAAGTGGATAACAGTCTCCTCTTCCTTAGCGTGGATCTACATCCACGGTAGAAGTCGTTAAATGGGAGCCTCATTCTTTCCGCGTGTCAACCCATAACGCAATGACCTGTAAGCATGGCCACTGTGGTTGAGATGATGCCACGACCAAGTCCAAGTAACTGGTTGGTACGCCTTCTATCCATCAATGGAATGCAGTAAACTACTCTGATTGTTGTTGACTCTTCTTAGGGCACAAGTAATGAGGGTGACTGACACGTTTTTTTAGAATTTTACGGGCGTTACGTAAAGCATATCCATTTCCACAATTTGTTTTTATCGTCAGAATGTGACGAGTGGCCCGTTTACAGGCAAAGAAAGCCAATTAAGATTTGAGTGTCGTTTCTAGAATATTCTACGTCCATAAGTGTGCTTAGAATCGTGTACAATCCCGAATATTTGACTGCAGAGAAGAATACTAAGTTCAATTACCCGTCTTGAAGATTTCGTTCACGGTCTCTAATATTTTCAAAGGAATATCATAAGCTTGGTCTTCTGCGGGATATCTCCCAAATCATTCTCGTCACTTCACTTAAAGAGGACTTTGACAGCAACATTAAAACGATCAAGAGCGTTTCGCGATAATTATGGATTGATTACCAGCATAATCTACCCTTTTTGAAGCTGATTACCATGAGCTTAATAAGAAGACTGTCCATGACCAGATTCCATTAGCAAAGCAGATGATTTGATTTGTTTTTGGCCTCAAGAAAGGAACAGCTCCTCTGACGCAGAACACAATCAAAATATTGTTGTATAAAAAATACTTGAATTGGCTGTTATTTTAGTCAAATAAAATGATTCGAAACAATTTGTTTGTTTGTTTGTTTGTCTATCACAAGTTAATTAATCTGTTTTTTATTGTTACGTATAATAAAGGACCCTCTAGAGCCTGTTGGCTAAAAAGCAACAGTTAATCCTGTACGTTTATGATTTCTAGTTTTCAGGTTTTATATTCTCGTGTCTATTTTCTTTTTTTTCTGACTCAACTACTAATAGCTGTGCCTGCCTGTTTGAGAGCCATTAATACATGTGCACATGGCTCATGGAATGAAAAAAAGCGGAGACAAAGAAAAAAAAATAATGTTAAAACATCAACCAACTAATGACAATAATTGTCACGTAGTTGTGATATAAAAAATGTATGTGATCTGTGTATAAAATAATACTCAAACACACACACACACAAGCACCGGCACTCACTTGCCCATACACATACACATCAGAGTCATTTACCTTGTTAAACACAAGAAATGAGTCGAAAGCCGAAGCTTAAATAAGAAATGATTGTCTCACACCAATACCAACCCCGAAAAAGGAACGAACGAAAGGAGAAGAGCGAGAATCTAATTATCATTAGCAAGTCAACATTATTAACAACGTAATCATCATTATTATCATCATAAGCATTGTCATCGTATAGACATACATAATGATCTTCAGGCTTAATATGTGTGCTTATACAGTTGATAGCGGCTGGCTGTTGTAATAGGTACGAAAACACATACTAATACATGTTAAATTTGAGTTGTTTACAACAGCTCTGTACATACATATACTCATACACAACTAAATGTAAACTCTTTGTGTTTGTATGTGTATGAGAAAACATTTACAAAATTCATATGCTGGTTTATAGCAGCAGGCATTAAATGCCTGGCATAATAATGAGTCTGTCTTCTTGTTGGCCACAAAAGGCTACTGCCGACAGCCACTACTTAAGGGCAACACAAGAAAAAACTGTACAATTGCATATTCGGCTAGGTAGACTGTGTTTTGCTTTACATTTTAATGCAGCTTTTGGCAGAATAAAATACTCGCTAAAGGCCTATCATAGCATTGAAGTTTTCTATCCAAGAATTTTTTTTAATTCTAAACAAGTTTGTGATAAAATTTAGTACAAGTACATTTTTGTGGACCAAGGATTGCCCAATCCAGGATTATAGTAAGGGTCTGCCAAATAACTTTTTTCTTTGAAAATGCTTTAAAAAAAAACTACTGAATATTTTCTCAAATTTCTTTTTTTTATTTGAAAGTACAATCCTGCCGGTTAATAATGGAAAATAATTTCAGTCAAATGGCTGCCTCGGCTGGCCATGCAGTAGCCTACCACAGAAGATGCCGATTTTGGCAAAAAAAAAAATCATCTTTTCAAATGAAGCTTATTTTGATCTTGGCGGGTATGTAAACAAGCAAAATTGTCGCATTTGGGGCACAGAAAACCCGCACGCATACATTGAAAAGGCGAAGCACCCAAAACGAGTCACTGTTTGGTGCGGATTTTGGTCCAGAGGTATAATTGGGCCATTTTTCTTTGAAAATAAGCAAGAAGTGGCCGTTACAGTCAATGGCGATCGATATCGGGCCAAGTTGAACGAATTTTTGTTCACAAAAATTTAAGAGGATAGGAGGATTTAGGGGAATCCCAATACTACCGCGTAATATTGAAACAGCGTTATGCGGGGTCTTACTGTACACAGGAAGGCATTCTCATCAGTTTTATTTGGACATTATTTTAAGCTCCCTTATGCGGCAGATAGCTGGTAATATCAGCAAATTTAAGATTCTAAATCGATTGGAAATCGCATAACAAAATATGAAATTCAGTTCAAAGGAAAGCCTACCTTTATATCATCTTTTGGTGTAGACACCCGCTATTACATGCTGTTACCATTGACTGACGTAACCTCTCATAGAAGAGCAATAAGATGGAGGTCTGGCACAAAGCTACTGTTCAGTTTGATAATAAAGCTGGACCTAGTTAACCCTTAGTTTCCCTAATGTCGGTTAATAACACAGCCCATCATTGGTTTTGCAAATAAGATGGCTCCAGGTGTTTCCGAAGGCATTTCGCGCTGAATCTGGGTTCAAAAACTTGCCATCACGTCAGGTTTTCTGGAAAAAGGGGCTTGAAACCCCTAAAAATAGCGTTTTTGGACATTTTTGAAAAATTGTAGAGTTAAACACGTGCTAGAACCATGGCTATTGTCAGAAATTGACAATTGATCTTTGCTTTTTAAAATGAGCACAAAGCCAAATTGTTTGCATGAACCCTTAAAGTAGGGGGTGGGTTTTTGTCAAGGGGTGCAAGAGAAAAAGAAACACATTACGGAGGTCCTTAAAAATTAATCAGATTTGCTTGAAAATTGTTACTCAAGGGTTTTTGGGGTCGTTGATTACAGATCTTCATTTAGATTTAAAAAATTCAAAATGGCGGACCCAATATGGCGGTCAAGTAAATCTGATTAATTTTTATAAACCTCGACCGCCATAGTGGATCCGCCATTTTGAATTTTTTAAATCTGAATGAATCAGCGCAAAATATCTTCGGAAACGGCTGGAGCCACCTTATTTGCACAAAAAATTTGCAGGGCTGTGTAACCTAGAAATACATTTAAGCCAAGCAGAGCATGGACAACTATTGAAAGAAATCACGAATCATGTTTTAATACAAATTCTGCAACAAACTTAACATACCCCCTAGAAAAATGTAGTTCTCACAGCGCCAAAAAAAGCCAGGAACTCATAAACACACCTTAAACTAAAAAGGCTGACATACGAGTATGCTTAAAGGACATGCCAACCATACAACCAAAACAGTAGAAAATAACTACAACAACAAAAAATATGTGTTAGAATATGCAACTCATCGTTTACATCATTATGTTATAAATGCTCATCATGCATATTAACTTTATGAGCTCTTAAATGAAAGGCCTACCAACGAGAGTCGCCAAAAGACTCGCTCTCTCTCTCTCTCTCTCTGTTTTTTTTTCCGTATTTTGGGTATAAAAATTGTTAAATTATGAAACGTGCCCAAGTCCTAAACACAGTGCCGGGCAGCACAGCACAGCCCAGCACAGTCATCATTATCAAATGGCGCGAGGCTCATGTAAATCTCCAAAGATGATGGTGTTGTTGTTGTTGTGCACGGTTATGATGATGATGATGGCGGTGTTTAACACAAATTTATGCCGCTTTCAGTGCTTGTGGATTAGAGAACGGAAGAGTGTAAGGATGAGGGGGGGAGATGTTGTGTAAATTTTGCTTAAATTTAGCTTGGTTAAGCCAAACAGCATCACAGTAAATTAAAATATTTGTTGAAAAAGAAATAAAAATTTGTGTGTGTGTTTTAAAACATGACTGGACTGTTTGTTGTTTACAAACGTACGTACGTACATACGTAATGCCTATAAAAGTGTTCACTTTTTATTTGAAATGAAATAAAAAAAAACAGAAATAATGATTTAATTATTAAACAAGGAAGTGGGTCAGTTTGCTGCTGATGAATATGAAAATTAATTACAGTAAAATAAATTCAAAATCAAAAGCTTCATTCCACTCATTTGGGGCAGAAAATAAGCTGGCAGGATGCAGGATAAAAAGAGAAATACTTTTTGTAGACCGAAATGAATTACAGAAATTTTGTTTACATTTTAAGATGAAAAAAAATCTTTTAAAGGGATTGCTTTAGCATCATGTTACACAAACGATTTCCTATGAATTGAAAAGGCAATTTCGTATCCTTTCAAAACTTTAATCTTTTCTCAGGAAATTTTCTTACACTTTAGGCTTACATATAACCGATGAATTTATTCTGAAGTCTATAGGTGCAGGAGGGCTATAGTATTGAAAGAAACAATGCAAAGACTTGAACAATTTGCTCATCTTGTATTTTACAGTTTTTCACAGTAATAGGGCTGGGTTCATACATACAGTCTCGACCGTAACAACCATTCAGTAAGTATTACGACAAGACTTCCACCACTTGACTTCACTTCACTTTTATCTAAGAATGACAGGAGCTTTTTAAATGCAATTAATTTACCCTCACAGATTTTGCCAAACTGCTGAGATTGGACCACTGTTAGAGCTGAGGCGTGAAACCATCATTTAGTAAACTAATAGCAACTAAGAGCTAGTGGCATCACAATCAGCAATGAATGGCTTTTTCGCTACTCATAAGTACTCATAAAATTTTCTTAGGATTCTTGTACTATTGCTGCTGTAGCAGAGATCAGCAATGAATCGCTTTTTCGCTACTCATAAGTACTCATGAAATTTTGAGTATAAATGAGTCAACAGTATTGAAATCCAACTACTCTGATTCATTCGTACTCAGTACAACATTGATTTATAAGTACAAGTTGCAATGAGTATGAGTACAACGTTGACATCACACTCATAACATTCGAAATATGTTTGATTCATACTCCTGCCTACTCATTCAGATTCATAAATTTAAAAAAATACTTATAATATGTACTCATAAATGATTCGAGTGATTCGAATCATTCATCAAAATTCACAGTCTTAGTTGTTGTTGCATTTACAAAGAAAGAAGAAAGACACACAAAAACAAAAAAGACAAAGACAGCAAGGAGAGCAAACACACAACTTTCATGTGAGAATTGTAGTGTTCGTACGCGAATCATACTTATTTTGTGATTCGTTTATATGATGAGTCATGGAGAGTCGAAATCAATAACATCATACATATTCTTAAGTATGAGTACCATGAGTATTTCAAACTTTGAATATGAGTAGTATGAGTATGACGTTAAAATAAGTATGAATGCGTATAAGTATCAGAAATTATAAGTATGATTCGAATCTACTCATCGTTTTAAATACTCATTGCTGACATCTGATCACAACGGACCACATGATCAAGTGTTCAAAGCTACCACTCCAACCTACCTACCTAAGAGCCAATTGGCTACCTATTTAGTAAATTTCCTGTGCCTTTATTCCGATCGTTTATAAGATCCTGCCTTGCCTTTAAAGAATTACATTTTCAAATGAATTTATCAGAAAACCAACAAAAAAGAAAGAAAGAAAATCTTTTGACTTAAAAAGGTTTTAGTAAAGACTTTTCCTTTTCGAATTCGATTTCTTAGAGAATTCGTTCATCTACATGACATAATTGGTCATTCCAACCATTCAGTTAGGATTACGACATAGCTTCTCATACCACATATGTATTTTGTGTGTGTTAAGTTTATAGCTGAGTGGCACGACCTGCAGTTTAAAGTCGATCCCGAACGACAGATTTTTGAGAAACTTTTCATGGCAATTTTATTTACTTTCAGAGTTTTTGCCAGAAATCTGCGGAGAGGAAGCCGAGGCAGAAGTATTTTTTAAATTGCATCATCCCTTTGCAAATGTAAAGAATATGCGTGTAATCGCAATGCTTTACGTCATTGGTGCTCCAATGGCATATAGACTTTTGATACAAAAATTGCCTTTGGCGGCTGTTTATTATCCACTATCTGTACGTCGTTTTTTTTTTTTGAACGACCTACTTTTCAGCATTGAATTGGCAGCAAAGGGCGTGGCATATATTATAGAGCTCCACAGAAACTTTGTGTCAGTGAGGCATGACCACGCTAGGCGGAACCATTGAACAAACGCTGTATAGAGCAGGACATCAGCGGTAGGAAATTTTTCGTGGAGTCTTTGTAATTGAGCTAAAAAGGTGGATGCTTGGTTATTATCTGTACAACAAGAAGCTGTATTTCTGGTGAAGTTTACAGGAATGCCCAAAAAGAAAATTGACCAGGCTCCTTGATTAGCAGCATGATTGTTGAAAAACTACGAGATTTCAAGAAGAGCATGAGCTCATTGAGTGTCATTGTCTATGCATTGTATTCTCTGTGTTTTAAGCTCCTTGAAGAATACTGTCGAAGCGGTCGTCATGGCACGTTTAATTTAGTCCGCCACTGAGAGATAGATTACCTGGGGTATCGAATTTAAAATTACTTATGAAAATAAAACCGAAAAGCTGAATCAATCATGGACTCTTGTTCAGTTCCTAAAGGGATTCAGTGGTTACAGAAGTTATGTGTGTATATACATAGCTTCAAGTGCAACTTTCTCTTGAAAATAGAATACTAAATTAAGATGATACGGGTTGTGTTCCAATGACTAAAAGTTAGTTAGTAAAGAATCGTAATCGGCTAGATTGAATAGAGATGATGCTACAGTTCGAGAAGAACTGATTCACAGTGGAAAATTATATTAAAATAGTCAACAAAGACTAGTCAACTTAGACTACTCGCCGTAGTCTAGTAGGTAGTATGTTGGCTTATTAGACGTAAAGCCACGGTTCGAGCTCCAGGCCAGACATCAAAACAAAATACAAAAAGTATTTCTTCGGCGACTTTCTCTCAGCAACAACTCTGAGAGTGAAATAAAATTGGCATGAAAAATTTCTCAAAAATCTGTCGTTCGGAGTCGACCTTAAACTGTAGGTCCCACCACTCATGTATAAAATTAACACACACAACATAAGTGGTGTGCGAAACTGCCGTAATCCTGACTGAAGGTTGTAATGACCAATTATGCATGTATATAGTCATCAAAGTAGCAGGAAAAGCAAAGAAATTTTACAAGGCATTTATGGTAATACATCGTGCGAGAGAAGAGGAAGTTAACAAATAGAAAAGCAACCGGCAGGCTGACCACAATATTTAGTAATAATATACAGTGAGCGTCAAAAGAAACTGTACATTAATAAATTACCGTTATTTTTATTATAAAATTGTTTCATTGCCAGTTTTTAAAATTGCAACAAAACAAAAAAAAATTGTACAAAAAATAAAAAAAATTTCGAAATATTGGCAAATTTTTTTGGACTCTCTCCTTAAGTGGTCAAAATGGGGTTTGGTGATTGTTAAAATTTTATCCGCTCACTGTACATGTATGAGTCGGAAAGACTTAAATATACCCAGGTGCTTTCTGAAGGTTTGCACATCCAGCACAAAAAAAAAGAAAAAAGATAAATGCTGTCGACTTGATGCTAATAATTCTAAAATACTACCGGTAAAGCAGCCTTTTTCTCTTTTTAATACAAGACTTATGTATATCAAACGAAATGTTAAACACTTCAATACGCTTTTGTCTGAAAATTATTTTAAATTTTATTTAAAATTCTACCATTTTTTGTAGTTTAAAAATTATCCTGTTTTTTTGATAATGGAAACAACAAAAGAAGAAACTTCTCTTTTCAAGATGTATACAGGAAAAAAAATGAAAAGAAACGGCACTAAAGAACTCAAGTGCATAATAAATTAATGGATATTTTCAATTAACTTCATTTACTATAAATTGCTCTTTTGTATGTATATATGTATGTATGTATGTATGTGTATATAATTTACAACATTGACCAACTCTCAAATAAAAAAACTACTGCAGTTTTGTTGCTGTTGTTGTTCATTATCATAAAAATTAAATAATTTTCCTTGTTTTTTAATTTCTTTCTTTATTTTTCACTTACAACATTATTATTTTCATTATTATTATTATTGTGCAACAACAGCAACAACAACTACAATTAAAAGGATTCACATACACACACCTATGTATATGTATGTAAGTATGTGTATGTATAGCCAGTGATATACAATAGCACTTAATCGCTTAAAAAGGTAAACAATTTTTACTCAACAAAGACACTTAAAATTCATAAAACAAACTTATAAACCAATACTCAAAAGCACACACACACACACACATACATATGATAGACAAAGATAGTTAGTAGGAATACACATGCTTACATATACAATAACATTTTAACTTTGCTCACTCTCTCTCTCTCTCTCTCTCTCTTTAGAAAGCCATACCGCACTATAAAGAGTAGGCCTTTTAATAAAGTTTTGTATGGTGTTGTGTAAATGCTTTATACAGTCGAGGCTATCGGTATTGGGAAGGTATAATATTTCTAGTTACCGGTAGTGTGTTGTTTTATTGGATGTGTGGCCATGGTTTCTTATCTTTTGCATGTATTCACTTACCTGTAATGAAAGAGACAAGAAAAAATTAAAAATTTGTACAAAAATATTCTTTAAAAAAAATAGAATTTTTTTTATATATTTATTCTAATAAAAATGACTTTTTTTATAAAAAAAAACCAGAAATGATGCTTAAAAAAGCATCTTTACTGTCTATCAGTCAGAATTTATGCAATAACTTGCTATTGCTGTGCCTCTTCTAAAACCAAGCCGGTATAGTGAAAATCAAAAACAGAAAAAGACACACAAACAAAAAAGACAAAAAAGACGCGAATCATACTTATTTTGTGATTCGTGGTATACGATGAGTCATGGAGAGTCGAAATCAATAACATCATGCGTATTGTTAAGTACGAGTACCATGAGTATTTCAAACTTTGAATATGAGTGGTGTGAGTATTACATTAAAATAAGTATGAATGCGTATATGTAAGTATCAGAAAGTATAAGTATGATACGAATCTACTCATCGTTTTGAATACTCATTGCTGACCTCTGCTGAGCACATAATTTTCTATGAAAATTTATTGAGTGTAGTTCTGACGAATTTTGTATATTGACAACGGCGACTATTACAAAATATTTGTTGTTATTATTATTCGTATCATTACCCTTAGCCTGTACTGTACCCCTGTACCTGCCTATTTACTTATAGTCACTCAAACTCTCTTATGGTTTAAAATAAAAATGAAAAAAAAAATTAAAAAGAAAATATGAAATACAATGTGCTGGTTATTAAAATGAATATGTATGTAAATATGTACGTATGTAGGCAACAAAAAACCTCAAATGAAAATACATTCATACAAACACACTCTCACTTGTGTGTATACATTAACAAATATTATGGCTTACAGTAGTAGTATCTCTTGCAATATAAAGAGAGAAGATAAAAGTGGAAAAAAAAACGAACGGAAAACTGTTGCCTACTTTGCGGTCGTTTATAAGAGCATCAGCTATAACAGCAACAGCAACAACAGCAAAAGCAACAACTACAATAAGAACAAAATAAACATTTTTTTTCTTTTCACAACAATAAGTGCAAAATGTTGAAAGTTAACCAAGTGCAGACCATCACAACACGCTCTCACTCTCTTGCTCTGTCTTTTACTAAATTGCTTATGCACACACACACACACACATATACACTCATAGCAGTTTGGTAAAGGGCCTGTTATGGCTGTTATGATGGCACAATAATAACAACAAAAGCCTTTAAAAAATATTTAAAAAAAAGGAAACGATTTTTATATCCTGTGCAGCAACAGCAACAACAGCAACAACCAACAATTGCACAATATTGTTCAGCTTGTATGCTCTTATTGTTGGCCTCTGTTGTTTTTACTGTTGTTTCCCCCTACTGGTGTTTTTTTGTTTTGTTTCTTTTAATTCCATATCAAAAAGAGAATTTTTAATTGGGCATATGAGTAATAAAAACAACAACAACAACAACAGCATTTTATGAATATAAGCAGCCTACAACAACAAATTATGTAAAGAGTTGCAATTGTTTCTACAACAGGAAGATTGTAGACAATGTTAGGCCTTGTTTAGACTGCATGTATGTGTGTGTGTGTGTGTCTGTGTGTCTTTTCAAGTATGTGATGTTATTAGTTAGAGCCTAAGTATGTGTCTCTTTCACAAAAAGGTCAAATTATAAAATATTTATGATTTAAAACACTTTTATTAGGCCTTAAAGGCAACAGACACAACCATTTCACTAGAGTCCCATAACTGTAAGCCACTCAAAGCATTTAGAAAAACACCTTTTCTTTGCCTTTCTCCACTTCTTATACTTTTTCGTCTCGTTTGTAGCTAAAAGACTTAACACTTGTTTAAATCTCTTGATACTTTTAATGTAGACTTTATGGTTGTTGTTGTTGTTGCTCTTTTTTTTAAGGATTTTTAATGTCTTTTTCTCTAGCCTATGCTGCCGTTTTGTTTCTTTCCTTTTTTTTTTTTTGTTCATTCATAAAGTATTTGCCAAGTAGAGTCGTCTTTGCTCAGATACTTGTTGTTGACAACACTTAGTTTGTCACTCCACTATACTTGTCATATTGCTGTTGCTGTTGCTCTTTGCCATTGATGTTGCTTAGCTCGGCTGTTTGCTGTTGTGTTGAAAATGTTTATTAATACCAGGTGTTTTATGTTCTTTTTTGCCATGTTTTTGATGTCTTTTGAGAAATTGTCAGAGTATTTTTTTTACTGACTGACTTCATTTTGCCCTTTTCGTCACTAAATGCTGCAACTTTGGGATGACTGCAATGGTTTAGAAATGCTTGGTTTGTTGGCCTTCCTTAATTAACAGCCAAGTGGGTAAGGAAGTTGTTTATGCTTAAGATTAGATGAAATGGAAGTTCTTTTGATAATAATTGGGGTGCGGGGGAACAAACCGTTTAAAATGAAATACTTAAAATGTAAATGAGGTGCTTCTTACTTTCAATAATTGTCGGGAGATTTATTTCTGGAGAAATGCTCTGAAATTTTCTATAGAAACTTTGTGTTATTGATAAATTTTCTATAGAAATTTAATGTCATCGATAAATATTCCATAGAAGTTCAATGTTATTGATAAATATTCCATAGAAGTTATATGTTATCGATAAATATTCCATAGAAGTTATATGTTATCGATAAATTTTCTATAGAAATTTCCTGTTATCGATAAATTTTCTATAGAAATTTAATGTTATCGATAAATTTTCTATAGAAATTTCCACTTATCGTTAAATTCTCTATAGAAATTTCGTGATACCGATAAATTTTCTATAGAAATTTTATGTTATCAATAAATTTTCTAGAGACTTTTTGTGTTATCGATAAATATTTTATAGAAATTTTATATTATCGTTAAATCTTCTATGGGAACTTTGTTATCGATAAATCTTTTATAATATACTTTCGTTATCGATTTATAACATTAAACAAAAAATTTATCGACTTTGAAAGCTTTTCAAAAAAGTGATGTACACATACAGCTTTCAAAAGAAATGAACCAATGACCCTAATAAGCGGTATTGTATGCGTATCAAGAAGTCTGAGCTTGTAGGAGAAAATGTTTAATAATACCGGAAGTAAATATAAAAACAAAATCGTGATTCAGTAAAGATAGACAGGGATGTCAGTATCTTTTGTGAAGAAGCCCATATAATGTAAAAGAAGTGGTTAAACTACTAGAAGACAAACCCAAGCACTTTAGGTTCGAACACAATGGTTCTTTCTTCCTTCGAAATTTAAGAAACATCACTTCACACTCAAAATTGTTTACATGTACCGAACACCCCGAATAGGAGTTCATAAGAGGTTTAAACAGCGACTGCCCTTAATATAACAGCATTCTGAGGTGCGCTTTTAATTTATTTTTTCTTTTTGTTTGAGTACTTAAAGCCTGCCTTACCAATTTGTTGTTACTTCTATAATAATAATAATTTCCTGTTACACCGGTGTATGTAGATTTTTTTTTTTTTGAGAGTACGTACCCGTAAAGAATACCCCATATGCCATTCCTATTGAAAGTGTTAAAATTTAAGACGTAAAAATTTTGATTCTACAAAAAGCGTTTCGAACCTGACTTATAAGCACGTTATCGTTCATTTACGTTTTTATTTATAAATTAAAAAAAATTTAAATAAAAAAAATATAAATTAAAAAAATAAACAAATTCCTGAGTAATAGAAAACATTGTTGTTAAGCAAAATATGTATCCTCATACAGCACAGGCAATAAATAGGCATTGTTTCGAAAAAGAAAACAAAAAGAAAAAAACAACAGCAACAGCTTAACATCATTATTACGATCTTACAACATGATTATTATAGAGAAATTTTAATGAAGATGCATAATACAACAACAGAGATAAGAACACAGAGAACATTTATGCAAGTGGCAATACTGAGAGGGGGAGAAAGAGAGCGTTCATGAATGAGAGAAATTAAAAGTGAAAGTTATTTAAAAATAGAGAGTCTAACAAAAAAGCATGAATAATCATGTTTAATCTGATTGCTCTTGTTGATTACAAAAAAAATTCACATAATTTGCGTAACATAACGGCGTTAAAATTTATTTTTTCAAACTAATTTCTCTCATAGCAAAACGTTGTTGTTAAGCAAAATGCTCATCCTCATTCAGCGCAGCCAATAAATTGGCATTACTTTGAAAGAGAAAACAAAAAGACACAAAAAACCGACAGCAACAGTTTAACATCATTATTACGATCTTAAAACATGATTATGATAGAGAAACCCGTTACTATAATTATTATTAATGAATATGCGTAATAAAACAACAGAGATTAACAGGATCACAAAGTACATACTTATATGCAATTGGCAATAGTGAGAGACACAGGGAGAGAGTTTATGAATGAGAGAGATATTAAAAGTAGAAATTATTTAAACATAGAGTCTAACAAAAGCATGCATAGTCATGTCTACAGAAGACGGTGGAAAAATAATCTGATTGTTGTTGTTGATCATAAAAAAAATTCAGATAGTTTAAGTTCACAGTTATTAAGAAAAAATATTTAAAAAAATTTTTTCTAATTGGAACCTGATTTATAAGCATATTTTTAAAAACTTCAAATTTGAAATGTACAAATTTATTTACGTTTTTATTTGTTTGTATTATTAAACATGAATAATCATGTTTAATCTGATTATTGTTTTTGATTCTAAAAAAAATTCATATAATTTGCGTAACATAACGGCCTTAAAATTTTATTATTACCTGTTTTCTTATGTATTATTCGTTTGCCTCTGCTTCTTCTGTTTCTGCTTTGATGAAAAAGATGAAAAATTTTGTAACAATCCAGAGTGTGATGATATCGTTTAGCAAACATTTTTCGTACACTTTTATCATATACAAACACACGCACAACTACCCTCCCTCATGCATTTAGCACTTCTTTTATTATTTTATTTTTTATTTTTAAATAAATATTGCAAATAATTTACTTTTTTTAACCCAATTTTGCACACACCCTATACACTATACACTTCACACTTTACACTTTTTTTTTAAATTTATTTATTTCATTTAAACGATTTAAAATTATTTCGCGATAGCTAATTATTTTAGAAGTCACTCTTCACACTCTGGATGACAGTTAAACTCTGAGTAAACGGTTGACTAAGAAACAATCAAACAAAGTAAACTTCAGTATTGCCATTTTCGGATTTGTCTCATAGGTACTTATATGATACAAAAGGACTTTCTAATTTAAAAGTACGTCAACAATTTACATATGTAACTGACCTACATATACCCTCTACGCAGCATAAAAAAACGTACGAAAATTGCTAAGCATTTCAATGAAAGGAAAAAAAGTATTAAGTACTCTCTCTCCCACAGCAAATATTTTAATCACTTATGTATGGAAATAGGTAACACTGTTTACACACTGATTATCGCGAATAGAGAGTCGTGAATGGATCATAAGAACAAACAACAACAGTAATACAATTATGTTTGCATACGTCATCGTCATTAAAAGAGCATGAGATGATGGTGAACTTGAACTTGAGTATTTCCACAATTTTAAGAAAAGCAAGAACAACAACAACTTCATTACGCAAAATTTTTTTGTGTTGTACTTTGTTATTGTATATAGTAACTGTTAATCAATAAAATATTTTTGTTTACTTATATGTTTATGCAGTTTTTAGTGACCAAAAATTATACCACAGATGGGAGTTGTTTTTTAAGAATTAAATTTATTGCACATTATACGTTATATTTTGAAGCGAAAAATGAGATACTGAAAGGAGTGATAGAGGGTGTTAGGGCTTTGGCAAAGGCTTTCTACACTATAATACTGTACGTAGTATTATTATGAAAAATTAAAATTATTATGAAATTCTTTTTGTATTTTAAGAATGAAAGTAAATAAATGTGGTAGAAATTTTTGTAGGCTTTTTAAAGGAGTTTTTGAAGACCTGTTATGCCTGTTAAGGTAGTAGAAATTTTTGTAAGATTTCTAAAGGAGTTATTGAAGGCCGGCTCTTCCTGTTAAGTCCAAATTTCCAATTTCTATGAAAAATATCCGATATATCGGAAGCAGTATAAGGAACTTTGAATTTATTTCTTCTTTATTTTTATTTTGTTTTGCATCTGTATATATGTATGTACATATGTATTTGATTTCTTCATATTTCTTCTCTCAGTCGGTAAAAAAATTTATTAAGAAATTATAAATAATGATTTTCACTTGACCTATGTACTTTAAAAATATTCCAAATTTAGCATCATATTACCATTAACTTAGTATATTAGAGAAAAAAAATGTGTGTTCTCTTTAAATTAACTCTTTAACTCTCTTTCTTTGAACAACTTTTAATTTTAAGAAAAGCAGCAACAACAACATTACGCAAAAATTTTTGCATTAAAAGAGAAGTTGGTGAACTTGAACTCTCCAATTTTAAGAAAAGCATCAACAACAACAACTGCATTGCCTAAAATTGTTTGTATTATGCGTTATTATTGTACATAGTAACTGTAAATTAGTAAAAATATTTTTATTTACTTACATGTTTATGCAGTTTTAGGTGACCACAAAATGCACCAGAGATGGGAATTGTTTTTTAAGAAATAAATTTATCGCACGTTATACCATTTTGAAGTGAAAAATAAGGTATTAAGCTCGAATTAAATACGAGTCAAGGCTATTTTAGATTTTAATACTGTACGTAAGTGAAATTATTGTGAGCCAAAATTATTATGTAATTTTCTTTTCGTATTTTAAAAATGAATCTAAATAAGTTGGAAACATTTTTTCTATGTTTTCTAAAAGAGTTTTTGGAAACCTGCTCTGCCTGTTAAGACCAAAAATTTCTAGAAAAAAATATCACTATGGGGGGAAACAGGTTCAGCAACTACGTACATTTTATGCATTTTATTTCTTCATATAAAAAAACACGGCCGTTCTAATGAATGGTAATGTTTATAGACAATTGAAAGAAACTAACTTAGACGCATAATTGTCAAATTTTCATCCGTGTCAGTTTTCTATTCTACAATTTAAAAATATTGACTTTCTCATTGCCTATGTACTTTAAAAGCATTTAAAATTAAGCATCATATCACTATTAACATCCCTGGCCCTAGTTTATTAAAGAACCAACAGTGTGCTCTCTTTAAATTAACTCTTTAACTCTCTTTCTCCATATTTCCAATGCTTCATTATGTTGTTCTTTTACTTTTTTTTTAATTTTAACATTTTGTTTTCGTTTACGATATTGGCACTTGATATTGTTTGTGTTTTTGTTTTGTTTGGCATTTCTCTTTTGCTTAGTCGGTCTTGCTCTAACTCTCTGATTAAGGCGAATATACGACTACATTTGCCATTAGATACGATTAGTAGATAAATCGAGTACTCCATAAATGAAATTCTTTGATTATATGTAGCCCGTGGCGTGAAATGTAAGCCTCTATACCTTCTTACTTAATTAATTAGTCATTACGATTGTTTAGTCAGGATTACAACCTTGCTTTTTTACAATACCCATGTTATCTGCGGAACATACAGTTTAAAGTTGACAGCGAACGACAAATTTTTAGAGAAACTTTTCATGGGAATTTTTCCAAATGGAAATTTACCCCCAAAAAAGACTGCAAATGTTCCACAGCAACTGTTTATAGCAAGTTCTCCAATGACTTTCGATGGCGGATGGCAAACCGATAGAATATGAAATCTGCAGACATAAAAGGAAGGGTATTTTGTAACAGCGCTAAAAAGCAAGCGATTGGAATCCCCAATGACATAGAAAGCCTTAGTTTCTAAAAGTAAAAGACGAAAGCTTACTCCGTTATATCAGCTGGAACCACGTAAAAATCTGGGCAATTGATCAAGAACTTGGGGGAGAGTATAGAGACTTTATTAACGTATTTTCTTCGGCGAGAGCATTAAAGTTTTTTCGAAGTTTATTAATTTTGCTGTATAGCACTTCTGACATAAATGTCCTTCATAATGGAAAAACTACGAAAGATTACAGAATCAAATACTTGAACTATCTATACAACCAGCAGTTGACTGCAATTTTGAATAAAATTATCATAAGGGCCTCATGGGCCTTGATTCTGTTGCGCTAAAAAATATCAGACTCTGGTGTTATTAACATTTTTCCTTTAGGACATTGTACAATGGGTCAATCCGACGTCCGGGTACTGTACTTGTCTTGCCTGACAGGTACACGTCCTCTAACCTAACCTAACCTAACATTTTTTACTAATATTTCCTTAGACTTCATCAATCTCTTAGAAGATGTTGCCCTACCTCCTTAAGGCTCCTGCATAAGTGGCCTTCTTTAGTATGCTTTTAATTGATTTTTTCTTCTTTTTTTTTTAAGGAGTCCTTCTTGCCTCCCTTACTAATTTCTTTCTACTTGTTTTATCTTTTTTTAAATTTTTCTTTCATTAATTTAGTTACCAATTGCCACATTTTTCCAAGCATTTTTTTTTCAATTTTCCTTATCTTCTAATTTGTTTTTGTTGGCATTTTATGTTCTTTTTTTCCTCTTCTCTATTTGTTGTACATATTCTCCACTTATAGTCGTCCCTTTATGGTAATTATCTGAGGCAAAACAAACTAAATTTACGCTTAATTTCATTCCCTCTTTTTTGCTCTCTCTCTCTCTCACCACTCTCAGAGACAAACAACCAACAGCATACAACATACAAAAGCAGCACCAGCACCAGCACTGGCAATAGCAGCAACAAAAGTCATTAGAAAATAATCGCGACGCTAAACGTGCAGACAACACCAATGCCACCACTCCCCACTCTATGTGTGTGTGTGTGTATGTGTAAGTTACACTGCGCTTTATCTGTTACTGCCTTTAGACTCTTTTGACTGTCATAACATTTCTGTCAACCATTCATTATCGTATCATATCCTGTAGCCAAGCATTTTATGCGATTAGACATGTTTAGGTCTGTTTTGTACACAATAAAAAAACAACAACAACAACAGAAACAACAATGTTAATAACAACAGTTAAAGGCAGCATTAGCAGCCAAATGAAAATGTCAAATGAAAGAGCAAAGCAATAGAAAATGAGGGGGAGAGAGAGAATGTGCAAAAAAAAAGAAATCCTGTGATGAAAATGATGAAAAACAAATGCTAAAGACATCTACAAATCAAATAATTATGAAAACAGGGGCTATTTCTGTTAAAGTAGGCAACTTGTGAGTAAATGAGTGACAGACAGATAGCACAGCCAAATACAATGACATCAGCAGCAGCAACAGCAACAACACCAACACAATCTGGTATAGAAAAAAATAAAGACTAAAGAAGAGGACGAAAAAAAAAGCATTTGGAGATGATAAACAAGCCAGCCAACAGTCATAAAGCCATCACAAATGCAAAGTATCAGCCAGAGAAAGAAAGAGAAACGAGAAATGAGAAGAAAAGAAGAAAAGAAGTCACAAAAAAACGAAAGAAAGAAATGTTGCCTGCCATAAATCTAAAGACGACTATCAAGTCTGATTAAAATGATGCTTTTCTGGTCTCCTTTTTTGCTTTCAACTCCTGGGCAAAATTCAAATAAACCCAGCGTAACACATTCCACTCACGTTCAATGTTTTATGATTTATAAGCGGCTCTAAAACGGAATATACGAAAAGGAATAGGCTCCTGTGTTGTAACGACTTTATTTAAGTGTTTATGGGGCAATTGCAGGAAGCATCATAATTTCTGTTGCCATTATTAAGATGTAAAGATGGCCGGGTGTAGGACTTCTAATTTGGGATTTTTGCCTCAAAAAAATTTTTAATTTGTCTTTCGCTCTTCCTCTCATAGTAACTTCTAATCCGATTTAATCTTCCTCAGACAACACTTTTGACTATCCATACTTAATTGGACATTACAATCCTTTAGCCTGTACAACAACCTAGCTTCGCACAGCACCCGTGTTGTAGGGATTAATTTTATCCATGAGTGGCAGAATCTACAGTTTAATGTCGACTCCCAACGACAGATTTTTGAGAAACTTTTCATGGCAATTTGTGCTAGAAAACTGCTGAAAGAAATCGTCCAAGTAATACCCTTTTATTCTTCAAGATATCTTAGTTGGGACTTGAACCACGGACATACGTCTAGTCTAAGTCAACACGGATAGATCGAAGATGAATGGATGCACTACGACTGTGGTTTCTGACAATTTGATTTCGAACTAAAGCCTTACTCCCGATTGAATTTTGACAACTACGATGGGTTTTAAGTGGGTACCTGTCCGCGTGGACCTACTCCCAAGGTGCCCCCAAATGTAGCAGACTGCTACACCTAAGTACCAATTCGAAACCATGTATTTGGACATGATTTCCCCCTTGGTTAGAAGCGCAGCCTATCTAAAACTGCTTCCTATCTTTGGGTCACGGCACCCGGTTGAAAATGCAACTCCACACCGAGCCTACTGAATAGACTCTTCCCGCGATTTGAGTCCAAACCACTGCCACCACGATGCTCCCAAAAGGCTGGAACCAAGGTTTCAGGGGCTCCTGGCTCTCGTGGTACCAGAATTAAGTCTCCGGTCAAACCTCGTAATCAAATAGATTCCTACCAGTTGAACTCCAAACAGTTCGGGACTGGTAGCCCACAGCAACACAATAAACATACATCGCCATAAAGAACAACACTTACAGTACTGACATTGAACAGCGTCCTCCCGGACGAGGCTTTGGCCGAATGGTGTGGTACCAGGAGTGGGCAAAACAAACGTAACAGGAGAACACACAAAAACGCGGCAGGCTTGGCAGCGCCGGTGACGGCAATGATGGGGATAACGGGGGTGATGGGGATGATGGCAGTAGCATTTCATGCTATTTTGAAGACTCTTGAAGACATTGCTGGCTCAGGCTAGCTGCAGCACCTTATGTGATCTTGGTTGACATCCAGTAATCGCGACAGTGTGGTTTAAATCACTTTTAGATTGTAATTGTAAGGACTTGTTGGGCAAAAGCCTTTGGATCTGTCTCTCCGTGGTACATAATGGTAGCCAGATGCTCTCACTGGATTAAGTTCCTTTCTGAGGGGAATTGGATGATTGGTCTTGTTACTCAATGCTCTGTTGAAAGGTAGGTTAGAAGAAAGAAAACAGAGAGGGTGGGAGTATATATCGGGTTGTTGTGTGTTTAAGGCCTTCTATACGACGACAGAGCGAGTCTGCTGCCGGGTTAAATCCAACGTAAGACCGGGTAGCACCCGAGTTTTTACAGAGCATTGCAAGATGAAATCGTTAGGTTAGGTTAGGTTAGAGGACGTGTACTTGTCAATAAAGACAAGTACAGTACCCGGAGGTCGAATTGACCCATTGTCCAACGTCCTTACAGAGGGAACGATAATGGAGGGATCAAAAAGGGGAGGATGTAGGAAAGGGGAGAATGGGAAGTGGAGGAATTACACAGATAAGACACAACATAAAGAGGAGGGCGCGACTACACTAATGAAGCCCTAGCGCCAACCAAAAACCAGCCTAAGCCACTAATGAATCTGTGGAGAGCCTTGATGTCGGCTCTCGACACAGAATTTAAACTCTCAAAGAAGGCCCAGCCAAGGGAAGATTAAATCACTGACGAGGATCTTAAATAGAACCCGGTTTATAGCGATAATTAGGAGTTGCAGACTATAGAACACCTTCCCAATAATATGTCAAACCTTTAGTGTAGGATGAGCTTGTTATCCATGGGTAGAGGGTTCTTTAACGGTTTGAAGTCTGGCATCAATATGCTGGCTCTCTTCAGATTTTTTGTAATGGGATTTGGTTTGTGTGCTCGCTTTTGTCGCGTAGCTGATCTGTACTCTGTATTTGTCTTTTTTCTTCTATTATTTCTCTCTCTCTTCACAGAATCTTTTCTTCCTTTATTAAGATCACAATGAGTCAATAAGTGACCTCCAGTTGAAGTCTGTTCTTGCCTTCCCAGCCTCAAACCTGGTGGCTCAGGAGTACACACAGTTACTAAACTATACATACGGCTAACAAATTTCAGAAATTTTTTTAACCAATCCGTTTTCATTGAATATCTTTATAGTTTCCTTTTCCTCTATAGATTTTAAGACGGTCTTTTGCATTGGTTAAAAAATTTCTGAAATTGAACTGTATTATGGCCCAGCACAGGCCCACAAAAGTGTGCACCCGATTAACAAATTTCACAAAAGAAAGATGTCAGACAATTATAAAGATTTTCAACGAAAACGGACTGGTTAAAAAAATTCTGAAATTTATTAACAGTGTGTATACTTTTGTGGCTGAGTGTACAACTAATGAGTTTGTGTGGGTTCGACCAGCTTGGCGAAAACTCTGTTCCGAAACCAGCAGGGTGTGAGGCATGATAGAAAACCAAACACAACATGCCAATGAAGTTGAGAAACCTGCAAATTGCTTAACAAACTAAGACAGTTAACTAGAATTCGATTGTGAAATCATTAAACACCTAATAATTCTGCCAGTTGAGAACTATTGAGTGCTTTGGAAAGGGTCCCCCTTTACCTTAGCTTGCCTTTATAAAAATCCCCCAAAAAAATTAAAACAACAATTGAATTGCAATTCGAAACTTATCTCTTGCCAATGTCCTTAGTTTTGTTTGCCTGACTGACAGTACGAAACAAAAAAAAAACAAAAATGGGTGAAAATTTGTGGACATTTACGTTGACAAGTTTTGTCTTGTGTAGCCATTAGAAAAACGCGATTTTTTTCTTTTGATTTTCTAAAAAATCAACAACAAAGCAGTGACAAAGTTTTACGGTTACAGTTACAAAAACTGTTATCGTGCTTATTTGTTTATTTTGTTGGTAATTTTTTCGTTTTTTTCGTTTTCCAAAAGCATCTCAAAGACCTTCTTCTCGACACTAACACTGTCAACGCCGCCATCCTGCCTCTCTCCTGCTGCCACGCTAAGCAAAAATTAGTTTCATTCTCTCTAAACAATAGTCACAAAATGTTGTTGCTGTTGTTGTTGTCGCTCGGGTCGCCTTTATATGGCAAACAAATGTCTTGTTTTTCTATTGCTCTCGTTTCTTTTCTTTTCGTTTCTTGTGTCAAGGCTTTCGTTTTTTGGTGGTGGTACTGGTGGTGAATGGTTGTTGTTATTGTTGTTGTTGTTTGTTGCCTAAAAACTTAAAAAGTTTCTTGTTAACAGTGATGAGCATCATTAAGTTTAACCCGCTTGTATTTGTTTAAGTTTTCAAATGAATTTTTGTGTGATTCTACTTCTGCTGCTGCTTCTTTTACTTTCTCGTTTTGTTTTGTTTTTTTTTTATTGTCAAAACCATGAGAATTCTTTAAAGAAACGTCAAGTTGTTGTCTCATTGTGGTTTGGCGTTTATTTGCACTGTGTTGTATTGCCCACAAAATGTTCTTAAGTTTCGTTATGTTTTTCCTTTTTTTGTTGGTTTTTTGACAATTGTTTTCCATGGTGGCTGTTTTTCTTAAGGAAAAAACACTAGAAAATGTATTGAAAACCTTAAAAGTTTTTTTTTTTCGGATGATAATTTTCAGCTGGTAAAACTATTTTCAGAGAATTCGTGTGTTCATGACGACTCTTAATATGGTTAACCGCCAACAGCGTAATACAGAGGCCTGAAGTGAGTGGTAAAAACTTATACTCAATGCTAGGCAATATCAGTTAAAAGTTTTAATGTAAAATGCTCTCCGAGAGAGAATGAAAATAATTAAAATAAGTATTCAATGGAGGAGGAGAGGGGGGTGTAAACATAATGAAAGTAACCAAAAACGAAAACCCATGCTAATGGTGTAATTATGAACAGGAAGTTTTCGAGTTGGCCATGTATTTTAGAATATTTGTTTGTGGTAAGATGTTCCTCATGATAGACATTAAAATTTATGTAACTTGAAAACTGTTCAAATCTACATGTTCTTGAGGATTAAAAGCAAAATATTATATCCACGTTTTTGTATTTCAGCGGTAATGCAGCAAAGATGAGTAGATTCGAATCATACTTATAATTTCTGATACTTATACGCATTCATACTTATTTTAATGCCATACTTATACTACTCATATTGAAAGTTTGAAATACTCATGGTACTCATACTTAACAATACGCATGATGTTATTGATACGACTCTCCATGACTCATCGTATACACGAATCACAAAATAAGTATGATTCGCGTACGTACACTACATTACTCACAAGAAGGTTGTGTGTTTGCTCTGCTTGCTGTCCTTGTCTTTATTGTTTATGTTTTCTTTCTCCTTTCTTTGTAAATGCAACAACAACTAAGACTGTAAATTTTGACGAATGATTCGAATCACTCGTATCATTTTGAGTACATATTATGAGTATTTTTCTAAAGTTATGAGTCTGAATGAGTAGGCGGCGTATGAATCAAACATATTTCGACTTCCTCTCAATAGACTTCTGGCAAAAACTCTAAGAATAAATAAAAATGCCATGAAAAAGTTTCTCCAAAAAATCTGTGGATCGGAATCGACTTTAAATTGTAGGTCCCAACCACTCATGTATAAAATTAACACACACAACATAAGTGGTGTGAGAAGCTAGGTCGTAGTCCTGACCGAAGGGTTGTAATGACCAATTATGTATGTACGTAAGCGCTTCTGAACTGTGTATCCGTCTTCCAGTTTAGTTTGCTTATGTGAATGCTATGACATCTGACGTCATTGGATACATGAGAGCTTCTCCGTTGATACTGTAGGAGTAGCAAATTGAAAAAATTTGTGTGGAGAACTTTTCTGGTTAACCCTTAGTCTACAGATTCCAGAATTTATTGGAATTTTGGAACTTACTCTATACTTGGTTTCTCTAGACATAGGTTAGGTTAGGTCGGAGTGGTAGCTCTGATTTCACAAAGCTCACTTGAGCACGCATAGCGGCCGCCCGTTGTGATGCCACGGGTGAAAGCAGTCCCTGTACTGACCAAGTTCCACCAAAATCAGGGAGAGGAAGAAGTTGGTCAGCGCAATGGCTGCACTTCTCTATTCATGCTTCGTCTCCATAAGTGATTATCATAAAGTAAAGCTTGGGGTTTTTAAAGCATTTGCCCTTCAGTTTGATTGCAAGGTTTATAGGAGCCCCAAAGTTGATCGAATATAAGGTTAAAATACGTTTGATTTAACAAAGTATGGCCTTCCTAGCTATGTTAGTGGAAGTTTAAAACTAATAAAAGCCGATACGAGTACGTATATAAAGGGTTAAACGGCTTTAATGTGTTAATTTGTACATAAACTTGTTGTCGTTGTCATTAAAATAAATCGCTGTATACTTTCGAATACATGAATATGTATATGCATGTGTATGTATTGGTATGATACATATATAAAGTCAGTGTTGACTAATTAATTTTAGCTTTTGTGGTGTAATTTTTTTGTGTCTGAGTCAATAGGAGGGTGTATGTCTTGAAGTTGTTGCTTGTGATTCATTGCTTATTCTTTACTGTTTACTGTCGTCGGTGTATAGAGGTGCTCGTAATTTGTTTTCTTTCAGTTATTTTTGAGTATTTTTAGGTTTTTTGGCACGTCTAGGTTAAATGCAAAAAGTTCTAGTATCAATTCTCACTGCAAGACTCCCTCTTCTTTTTACCTTCTTTCTTTCTCTCTCTCTCTCTCTCGCTCTCTCTCTCTCTCTCACTCCCTCTTTGTTTGTGTAGTTACAGTGTGTGACATAAATGTGTAAATGAATTTTTAAATATCTATATTTTTAATTTTTGGCTTAACTGTTACTCATATGGTAACTTTTATTTACTCAATGTAAAGATCAACTCTTGTGAAATATGACAATACCAAAAATTGTCTTGTGGAGTAACGGTACTTTGATGCCACGAGATCAAAAAGTTAAAAACTGATTTACACTATTCTGACTCGCTGGAAAAAAGTTAAAAAATAACACGTTTTTAATACTTAAAAATTATTAATTTAAACAATTTCGTTGGTGAAAGTATGTTAATGAGTTTTAAGTATTAAATAAGATCATATTTTTAATCTTAAACCTAATTGTTTATTATTTCACAAGGATTTTTTAATTATGAAGAAGATTAGCAACGAATTCGAAAAATGTGTTATAGATGAGCTAAAAAATTTCTCAAAAATTCAATATTTCATTTAAAACTGTAGGAAATATAGCAAAAAGGAGCGGTTTGACTTTGCCAGCACCACGTTTGGGACGCAATTCAATCCTTTCGCTAAGGGATAAGCTAATGGTCCTCGTGAAGTGCAGCAGAAGCTATCTTCATGCTACCAAATTGAAATATCTAAGAGAGCAGCTCTTAGAGAAATAAATAAATGTGGTTTTCATGCAAGAACAAGGGTTAAAAACCACGTTTAACCGAAAGACACAATCACTTACGTTAGCATTTTCAAAAAAATATCAAAACTGGACTATGGATGACTGGAAAAAAGTAATATGGACAGATGAATCTAAAATTTATCTTTTTGGTCCCGATGGGCCTAAATATGTTTATAGGAAGCGAAATGCACCTTTGACGGACCGCGATGTTATAACAACTATGAAAAGTGGTGGCGGAAAATTGCTTTTTTGGGGATGTTTTTGTGTGCAAGGAGTAGGAAAACTTCATTAAATAGTTGGAAATATGGACGCCAAAATGTATATCGACATTATAAAGTAATCGTATATGGATAGTCTAACTGCTTGGGGTCGAAATGCTGAAAACTCTGTCATGCAACAAGATAACGACCCTAAGCACAAGGCTAAAAACCCTTGAGTTTTTCGAAACCAAAATTTCTTTATTGGACTGGCCTCCACAGTCATCGGATTTAAACCCGATTGAAAATGTATGGGGAATACTTAAACGTCGGGTTTATAATTACCAGCACAGCTTTAAAAGTACAACTGGCAGCGCTGTCATGACATTTGGTCATCGATAATACAAGATGAATGTCGGAAACTGGTAGAGAGTATGCCTTTCAGAATTCAGGCAGTTATAGATTCAAAGGAGGATATACGGAGTACTAAAATTGTGATTTTAATAACTCGCGACAAAAGTGTGTAAATGAATTAAAATTAATTTTTTTATATTTCAGAAGAATAAATTAGTGTAAGTTTTATTTGGCTAGTTAAAAAAATCATAAATAAATATTGGTTTCAAAACCACAAAACTTTTGTTAATATACTTTGTACCTAAAATATTTTGTCACAAAGTGTAAATATTAGGACTTCATTTACACATTTTTGTCACACACTGTGTTTATAATTTGTTTTTAGAAGTACACAAGGTTTTATGTGCGTTTTTGTATTCGTATTAAATGTAAGCCAGTATTTGTAAGTATTTTCGCGTTTAAACACGATGATACACGACATTGTCTGTTTCCCCTTTGACAGGCATTAATTTCAATCAGTGTTGTGTTAAACCAAATATTATCATTTTTGCCTGCACTCACTCCTATATACTCGTACATCTTCAACCGCCAACACTATCTCCCACACCTTCACAGCAAATAAGGACTAGTACATATATCACGACACTTTAACACTTTTTTTTTATTTACAAACACTTGTACGAGTATTTAGCGTTACTTAGGCTATACGAAATAGAATTTCAAAATGTTCTCCTTTAAGAGTTGTACACCTGAAAATAGGCCACCTGCTATTCAATAAATTAGTCATAGTAGGAGAGGATGATTTTTTCCATTCCATTTGTAAGTCTAAAGAGCCTGTATAAGAATTGACCCAGTTTCCCTATTTTAGCAAGCACCGCGTCTTCACACAAGACTGACTGAACATCACGAACTCTCTCGCTTTGCTTTGCTTTGCCTTGCCTTTTATACGGCAAGGTAAACAGTCTGATCAATGTTCTTGAAGGCGAATGTTCGTGGCTTCGCCTTCTCGAAATTTCAGAGCTGCTTTAGAGAAAAGCAATTATCAAATCCTGATAAAAAATGTTATGAGCATGGTGGCAATGGTGGTGAGATGATCACCATAGTCTAGCAGGCAGTATGATGGCTTATTATAAGATATCCCTTGATTCAAACTCCAAACATTTCTTTCAGTGATCTCCTCAGCACTCTTCGCACAAAAACCCTGTAAGAGCATGTAAGTATAGTAGCCATGGGCATGCCAAAATTTGGCGCATAGTTGGTGGATGTCTGAACCAGAGTTTGATACTGGTTTCATCGGATAGAGCCCATTCACTGATCGTATTCACTGATCGGTAGAGATCACTACAGCGTGACAAAGTTGAATGTCGAAAATTTTCAGAACAATTGAATCTTAGACTGTCTCTTGCTGTACCCGATTACTGTACTATTCAGGTTGAAGTGAAGGCTATAAAGACTTCCGGTATGTGGATGAGACAAAATCTGGTCCGCTGTGGATATACGTACGCCGGAGAAAGTTTGCATCAAATCTGATCAGAGTCCATTTAATCAACGCCGTAGAGGTTATAATGAAATACTGGGCTCTAGGTTGATATGGCCGATATCTGAGTGTAAAATAAGATTTCTTTTACAAATCTATTGTTCGTAGTCATCATCAAACAGAGGTCCTGCCGCACGTGGATAAAATTAACACATAAAGGGTCCGCCAAATAACTTTTTTTTTTGAAAATGCTTTAAAAAAAACTACTGAATATTTTCTCAAATTTCTTTTTTTATTTGAAAGTAGAATCCTTTCGATTAATAAGGGAAAATAATTTCATTCAAATGGCTGCCTCGGCTGGCCATGCAGTAGCCTACATGATAGGTCCAATTTTTAAGCACGTTATCGATTTTGTGCAGCTGTATTTCACCAATGGCGTCACGAATATTGTCCTTTAAAGCCTCAACACTTATCTTTGACGGCACCCCACAAATAATAGTCCAACGGTGTCAAATCGCAGCTCCGAGGTGACCAAACGACATCAGCTCTGCGGCTGATAATGCGATCTTCAAAAACAGGGCGTAAAACATCGAGTGTAGCTTCGGCTGTGTTGCACGTAGCGCCGTCCTGTTGAAACCAAATGTTGCCAATATCCTCCTCTTCAATTTTTGTGAACAAAAATTCAAAAAACAAAAATTAAATGCAATCATTTTTTGCCTATTTTAACAGCAAATCATTGGTGTTTTTTTGTTTGTTTGTTTGCCTTTAAGAATGTCTTTCCAGGAAAGGCGTTTTATTTGCGAATGTAATGTAAAGCGTATAATTCAAATCATGTTGGCAGGTAATTTGCCACAACATTGCCTTTCACTTGAAGCATGTACACATACATACATACATATAGTGAGACGGCAGCTACTCATGCCCTATACGACAGTCAATTGACGACAAAAGCGACAAGAAATTGTATATTTGTCCCCAATGGGCTGGCAAAGCAACAACATCGACGTCGACAGCAGCAAAAGTAGTACACAACGCAAAAGCCAAAGGCCCCAAAATGCCAATTTACTTTAGGATTTACTACACAACAGCAACAACAATTCATAGTAAATGTGTGTGGTAATTGTACATACATGTATGTATGTATGAACGTGTGTTTGCGACACAAATGACAGAATGTTAGAAAGCAAATGTCAGCCGCTCCGGTAATATTGAAAACTGCACAGAAGTCACAGTTTTGCAGTAGTCTCAGCCAAGCCACGGCAAATTGTTATGGCTTAAACACCTTTAATAGCTGCTCTGCAAAAACAATAACTCAAGCAATTGAACACACAGAATTGAAAATGAAAATAAAAAACCAGAATGAGCAAAACAAAAAAAAGGCAGCCCAATTGCCCGGCCCGTAATTTAATAGTTTTCCTCAATAAGCAAGACAAAGATTTATTTTGTTTGTATACAACTTTAAATTAAATTGTTTTTTTATTTATTATTTCGCGTTGCGAGTGTCCTCCAAATGCACACACACATACTTATACATTCCCATACCGAAGTTATTTAATTGTATGCACTTCATTTCCTTTAAGTGTGAAAAATCAATGAACTAAACTTATCACTGAGGTGACAGCAACTTCATCAACATCAACATGAAAAGCTTTGAGACTTGAGTATACACTGACTGGCTGAAAGGCTAGCTGGCTGGTTGAATGGCTGGCTAGAAAAAAATACCCGTTGACTGCATGACAGCAAAAGAAGTGCGAGCAAATATAAAAGCATGACACAAACACCAGGCTACAAAAAAAAACAGAATATGTACTGGCCAGTCTGGCTGTATGAAATGCAAAAGAAATGTTGATGGAAAAACACAGATCATACAGCTCTTGCAATACGGCGAAATGAAATGGAATTGTCGAAATGCGAATGAAGAAATAGAAGAAGAAAAAAGCTATCAATTCTGTTCACTGCTATCTCTGGTTTTTTTTTTGTGGAAAAGAGTGGCTAAACACAGTGTAGTTGCAGGAGTTAAAAATTTAATTTTTTTTTTTGATAATTAGATGAGAGTCCAGGGTTCAAATCCCAGCTCAGGCATCATAAATGCAAAAAAAATATTCCTTTTGGCAACTTCCTCTACCTATCCTCCGGCAAAAAACTCTGGGAGTGGAATAATATTGCCATGACAAGTTTCTCAAAAAGCTGCCGTAGGCAATCGACATTAAACTGTAGGTCCTGCCACTCATGGATAAAATTAACATGCACAACATAAGTGGTGTGAGAAACTATCGGGTCCGCCATCTAACGTTTTTGTTTTCAACTAGTGCTTATTTCCTGAATGGTAACACTTAGCTCATGTCTGATTTGACAGATAAATAGTTGTATCCTTCCGCTGGATTAATATGGTTGTGTATGCGCTTGAGCAACGCTGGGAAATATTGCGACATTACTTTGAAAATCATGGTAATGTAAAAAAATTGCGTACGGATTTTGGAAGAAGAGAATCACCGTCAGCTCCGTATGTTCGTTATCTTGGGAAAAAAGTGAAACAAACTGGCATCCTCATCGATAAACCAAAGCGTGAAAAGCCAAAAATAGTGCGTACACCGGAGAATATTGCTGCTGTGGCAGAAAGTGTGCGTGAAGCGCCATCAACATCAATTCATCGTCGTTCTCAACACTTGAACCTTTCGGAGACATAATTGAGACGAATTTTGCATAAAGACCTTGGTATGACGGCATACAAAGTCCAATTATTTCAGGAGTTGAAGCCAATTGACCATCCAATGCATTTTCACTTCGTTAAGTGGGCCTGCGATCGTCTTACAGAAGATGGAAAAAAAAAATCATTCTTTCAGATGAAGCTCATTTTGACCTTGGTGGGTATGTAAGCAAGCAAAATTGTCCCATTTGGGGCACAGAAAACCCGCACGGATACATTGAAAAGCCGACGCACCCAAAACGAGTCACTGTTTGGTGCGGATTTTGGTTAATTTAGGCCGACAAGCCAGAGACAATTGACGCTTTAAAGGACAATATTCGTGAAGCCAGTGATGAAATACAGCTGCACACAATCGATAATGTGCTTAAAAATTGGACCGATCGTGTAGGCTACTGCATGGCCAGCCGAGGCAGCCATTTGAATGAAATTATTTTCCATTATTAAACGGAAGGATTGTACTTTCAAATAAAAAACATAATTTGAGAAAATATTCAGTAGTTTTTTTTTAAAGCATTTTCAAAAAAATAAAGTTATTTGGCGGACCCTTTAGATTTTAATCCTGACTAAAGTGTTGTAATGACGTAAACTCACCAGTCTTCTGGCAAAGCTGAGAATGAAATAAAATTGCCAAAAGTTTCCCAAAAATCTATCATTCGGAGTCGATGTCAAACTATAGGTCCTGCCACTCATGGATAAAATTAACATGCACAGCGTTGATGATGCGATAAGCTAGATTTTAATCCTCACTAAAGAGTTGTAATGATGTAATCTCACCAGTCTTCTGGCAAGAATTCTGTCATTCGGTGTCGAAATTAAACTATAGGTCCTGCCACTCATGGATAAATTTAATATATACAGCATGGATGTTACAATAAGCTAGGTTGTAATCCCGACTAAAGCGTTGTAATGATAAAATAAATAAGTAGGCAATAAAAACGAAGAAATCCAAAGATTCACTGGTAAATACAAATCCTAGCGCAGACATCATAAATGCAACAAAGTATGGAAAAAATGATTTTTTGTCGGCGACTTCCTCTCAGAAGTCTTCAGGCAAGAGTTCTGAGAGTAAAATAAAATTTGCATGAAAAGTTTCTGAAAAATCTGTAGTTCTGAATCAACTTTAAACTAGAGATACACAGCATGGGTGTTGCGTTAAGCTAGGTTGTAATCCTGGCTAAAGAGTCTAAGTAATGTCTAATTAAGTACGGGGACTTCCTCTCAGCAGATTTCTAGCAAAAACTCTGAGAGTAAATAAAAAATGCTGTGAAAAGTTTCTCAAAAAATCTGTCGTTCGGAGTCGACTTTAAACTGTAGGCCCCACCACTCATGTATAAAATTAACACACACAACATAAGTGGTGTGAGAAACTAGGTCGTAATCCTGACTGAAGGGTTGTAATGATCAATTATGTATGTTATGTAGGCAATATTCTGGCAAGAGTTCTGAGAGTGGAATAAAATTGCCATGAAAAGTTTCTGAAAAATCTGTCGTTCTGACCTTAAACTGTAGGTACGCAGCATGGATGGGGCAATAAGCTAGGTTTTAATCCTAGCTAAAGCGTTGTAATGTTTAATCAAGTAAGCAAGTACGTAATGCAAACGAAAAAAATCCAAAGTTTCCTTGACAAATACTTCAGCGGCCATACCTGAATTCTTTGATACATACAATAGAGGGCATACATAGAGGCTTTTAGTTCAGCTGCTTCGCAGACCAAGCCTTGTTGTGCTTCTCGTGGCAAATATTGTGTTCACTGGAATGCTGGTAAAGACTTTATTTTATCTAGAAATTCTTTTAGAAATAAATCAACACCGTGAAAAACAGCACATTTCGTAGCTCCCGTTTTAGAAACGAGCCTGTTGTTTAAACCACTGCACAAGTATAAGTAGTAAAAAAAAAGTTAAGTGTCTTCATCTCACTATGTATGCAAGTGTGTAGGTGGGTGTACATATTTGGCCCCCTTCTGTATTATAACTACCCGACTGCTAAGTGTAATTGTGTGTACTATCTATGCATTCTACTCCTTTATACACAACATGCCTCATCACTATGAACCACCACCCAGTGCTGTGAGTTGTTGTCGTCCCACCGCCACCGCCACCACTATGAGTGAATGACCATTATCAAGTACGAATGGCCCTTGTGGCATATGACGAATAAATAATTGCTGTTGATTTGTTAACGCCAAAGTATTACCATTTTTCCAAACTGTAATAGTGTGAAGTCCTGTTCCTTCCTTCTCTCTTCACTCAACAATTTTTTTTTTCTGTCCATTGATGAGATTGCTGTTGTCGTTGTTGTTTGTAACTTCCTAAAGCTAAAATACTAAAAACGGATTCGAAGCCCAGTCTGAATGGCCTGTAAAGTTAACGAGTATTTGTTTACACCACCAACACCACCCTTACACCCCCTTTTTCCCATCAGTAAATGGACATTAAATCTGGCAAAAACGAAATGAAATGAAATGAAAAAAAGGACGCGCAACAGAAGATAAATGTTTTGATTCGTACGTTTGTATAGTATTTGCCTGGCATTAGATGAAGCAGAGTGTCAGTGTAAATATTAAATGGAGGGAAATTTATAATTTTAACTTAACTTTTATTAAAAAGCTTGGAAATTAGTAGCACACAAAGACCAATTGAGCATGAGAATGTGGGTACAAGCATGTGATGGACTATGATAGTTAATCAACGAGATGAGTCATATGAGAAGAACATCAAAAAAAAAAACAAGAAAAGATTTTCAAATAAATCAAAATGTTTAGCCTACATTGCAGAAAAGTAGGTGGAAAAGAGGGGAGGAAAAGTTTTGCAAATCTGTTGTACGTTAAACCATAGGACCAGTAACTCTTTGAGAAACTAGGTTGTAGTCCTGACTAAAGGCTTGTAATGGCCTTCTGTAATGAGTGAAAGCGGATGTTTTAAAAGTTATACTCAACGAAATTGAATATTAAGAAAGACAAAGACGCTTCTTCAAGGTCTGGGAGTATAATTAGATGCGAGGAGTCGTTGAGGACTTTTGGACTAGACCGTATCCGTCTATGCTGGGTTCCGGGTCATAGCGGAATACTGGGCAATGAGACGGCGGATGCCCTCGCTAAGTTTGGTTCGCTTTCTAAGGGCGATTTGATAGTTGGTCCTAGCCCACCAGTCTGTCACCTTTACGGCCTCATCAATGGTTGGGTCAGGGAGGAGGAGCAGAGGCCTTTGGGGGACGAATCGGGGTGTTTTGTTTCTAGATGTCTATGGCCTGCTGTGGGCAATAGGAGAAAAGGTTGGCTGCTGGGCTTGAATAAGGCCAGCTTGAGGTTGGTTGTAGGTTTTGTCACGGGGCACTGCGAGATTAGGTCGCTGACGGAACAAATTCCAGTAGGACTATAGCAGGGCATGTTGCGATGAGTAGGAGTTGGAGACTATCGAACACCTTCTCTATAACTGCCCAGTCTTTGGTGGATTGAGGACCCTTGGCAGGGCCTTTTTTGAGAGTTTGAATTCTGTGTCGAGAGCCGACATCAAGGCTCTCCACAGATTCATTAGTGACTTAGGCTGGTTAAGAGGCGCTACGGCTTCATCAGTGTAGTCGCTCTCTCACCCTTTTTGTTGTGTCTCATCTGTGTAATTCCTTCACTTTCCATTCTCCCCTTTCCCACATCCTCTCCTTTGTTTATCCCTCTATTATCCTTCCCTCTTTGAGGACGTTGTACAATGGGTCAATTCGATCTCCGGGTACTGTACTTGTCTTATTTGACAAGTACACGTCCTCTAACCTAAACTAATTAGATGCGACTTCGTGGTTCTAATCCCAGCTAAGACAACATTATTTCTTTAAGCGACTTCCTCTCAGAAGATTTCTGGCAAATACCCTGAGTGAAACTACAATTCCCATGCCATAGTTTCTCAAAAATCTGTCATCTGGAGTTGACCTTAAACTTTAGAACCCGCTACTTATAGTCAAATTTAACACATACAACATGGATTGTGTGAAAAGCTAGGTTTTAATCCTTACTAAATGGCTGCAATGACCAGTTATGTACGTAAAGGCTCTTCTCAAATCAAGTGGATTTGAGGCAAAACTTTTCTAGGAAACGACAATAAGAGATCTGAGTTATGCATCACACTATCCAGGAATAACTTGAGGTTAATCTTTTGAGAGGTCAGTATGGTCTCAGGGTATACTTATGCAGAATGGAGGTTGTCTCGAACCCAAAATGAAGATTATGTGACGATAAGCATAAATCATGGATCGTGCATAAGTTAGTATCCAGGAATATTTTGAGGTTAGTAACCGGATCATTCGCGAGGCCACTATAGTCTTACGGTACACTTATGCAGAATAGAGATTGTCTCTTGTAAAACATGTAAATTATGTGACGATGGGAATCAGTCACCAGAATACGTTCTTAGAAACTGTGGTACATAAATGCATTCCATGAAGAAATACCCGGGTATTTGGTTGAGTAAGCAATTTGCAAAGAAAACTACACGAGCGAGTCCTCAACTTTTATTGTCCAAAAATAAGAGGAGATCTGAGTCACGCATTAGAGATTGCAGGAATATCTGGGGTAAGTAACCTGCGTTTTGGGAAAGACTGTAGTCTCAGTGTACGCTTACGCAGAATAGAGATTGTCTCGAGTCCAACATGTAGATTATGTGATGCGATGAGAATGAATCATCGGAATACGTTCTTAGAAACTGTGATACATGAATGCATTCCAGGAAGAAATACACGGGTATTTGGTTGAGTAAGCTTTTTGCAAGGAAAACTACACGTGCGAGTCAAAGTTTACTTGTGGAATTATATGGCGAACATGCTGTATCGAAACAAAGGCCAGAAATAGGAATTGGAAACTCGTTAAATATTAATTTTAAATTAAATTATATTAAATAATTAAATATTAAATTCGTGTCCCTTGCAAGAAAAGCTTGCTTAATCAATTGCGAGTCTTAGTTTACTAGTGGTGAACACACTCTATCGAAAACCCTGTACAGCGAGTAGATTTCTAGATCAAAGAGACAAAGAGCCGCTGAAGCAATCAAATTAGTTTGAAGGCCAGAACTTGGAATTGGAAACTCGTTAAAGATTCATGTCTCTTACAAGAAGAGCTTGCCTAATCAATTGGAGTGACTTCAGCAATTATTGCAAAGCGTTTCAAAGCGTTTAAAAGCAACAGGACTCAATCAAATAAAAGGAAATTGGCTGCTAAATGAAATGCAACGTCGGGGCACGTTGATTGACGATTTTATATGCATGAAATAGTGCTTGAACGCTTGGAAAAAAGATCCTTTTTTGCATTGAATTACGAGTATAACGGGCGACAAAAAATGCATTCACTACGACAAATCCAAGTGCAAAAAATTATATGTGGAACGCAGACACCGAGAAAAATCTACATTCAAGCTCAAAGAGCGCCTGAAACACTCAAATTAGTTTGAAGGCCAGAAATTGGAATTGGAAACTCGTTAAAGATTTGCGTCTCTTGCAAGAAGAGTTTGCTTACTCAATTGGAGCGACTCCAGCAGGCATTCAAAGCACTTCAAAGCGTTTAAATTCAGGAGTCAATTAAAGAAAAGGAAATTGGCTGCTAAAGGAAATGGAACGTCGGGGCATGTTGATTGACGATTTTATTGGACTGAAATGCTGCTTGAACGCATTGCATTATGACGTGCGACAAAAAATGCATTCACTACGGCAAACTCAAGTAAAAGAAATCATATGTGAAGCGTGGACACCGAGTAAAATCTACGTTCAAGCAGAATATGCATTGCGGCAAGGTAATGGGTTGGATCAGAAGGTTGTGATCCATTATGAGCTGCTAATACCGAGCGAAACTATTACGAGAGATTTTTTTTGATATTCCTGTGTCCCTTGTTGTACATTTTTGAAGGTTCCTTTTTTAACTTTCTTTTCTTTAAATCTCTTCAAAGATACGTAATAAAAACGATAACAAAAGTTCAACATTAAATAAGTATTTGCTTAAGCTGCCTCCAGTTGTATTTCGTTTATCAAAACCAAAACCGTAAAGAACAAGGCATTGAAAAGTAAAGCATCTCAATGGGCTCTCATCATCATTTTTACGCTTTTTCTATGGCTCTACAATGTTTGAATGTTTATATCGCATCTTTTGTACTTTTAAACTGGCAGATTATGTTTTCCATTACAATTGTTGCCTGCCATCAAATGCTCTTGAGCAAATACTAGTCGAAGAAGAAAAAGTAGAAGCAAAAAGAGAATTCTTCCTTGCTTCGTAAACAGCAAAGCAATTCTCGTTATTGTGTTGCAAAACTCCCCAAAGGCATGTGTTGCTGCAATATTTAAATGTTTGCAATAACTTGTGCAAGTACGAACGAACGGCATATGGTTTCTTGTGATTTCCTTTCTCTAAGACACGAAATCAGCGGATAAAGGGGTCATGGAATTAAGGAAGAAAGTAAGCATGTGGTGTTGAAAGTGAAGTAAAATTAAAAAAAAAATGTTTTGAGAACTAGAGAAGGGCCTCACTAAGTATCCTTTGATCCTTAAACGAGCAAAGTTCTTCTACAAAACCTTCTTTATAAAGTCTAACAAACTGGAAAGAGAATTTTCCCCCCGCCAAACGTGATCAAACTGATTGAATCAGCAAAGCAATAATGAAAAATGCCTGACGGAGTTTTATGCGTATCCTTTGACTCTTTAAGACTTATAAGATATAAGGCACGGGCTGACATCATACTATTTGCGTTACATTAACCCTTTGACGGACACTGACGTCTATAGACGTCATAACAAGGGTTTCTGGGGAGACATGACGTGTATACACGTCATAAATTGTTTCCTTCATAAAATCATTATAAAGAAGACGTGTCCCACGGGAAGGCCTCCTAAAATTTTGGTGTCCGTCAAAGGGTTAAAGGAAAATACAAAACCGGAAAGTACAAACCCTGATTTCCCCACGAAGGCCAAGTAAATGCTTTCCAAACGCCAGATTTATCAAAAACTTAGCTTTCAGACAGGTCAGATCAAGTAGGAAACATGGACTTAAGTCCACGTAAAGTTGTACAATCACAAAGTAGGTGCGTACTCCTTATCCTCCTTATCCTGATAGGTTACGTTAGGTTAGGTTAGGTTAGGTTAGAGGACGTGTACTTGTCAGTTAAGACAAGTACAGTACCTGGAGGTCGAATTGACCCATTGTACAACGTCCTAGTTTCTCACACCACTTATGTTGTGTGCGTTAATTTTATACATGAGTGGTAGGACCTACAGTTTAAAGTCGACTCCGAACGACAGATTTTTGAGAAACTTTTCATGGCAATTTTATTTCACTCTCAGAGGTTTTTTGCCAGAAATCTGCTGAGAGGAAGTCGCCGAAGAAATACTTTTTCTGTATTTTGTTTTGATGTCTGGCCTGGGGCTCGAACCCTGGCTTTACGCCTAATTAGCCAACACACTACCTACTAGACTACGGTAACTTATCCTCATAACTCCTACAATAATCATGCTATCGGCAACAAATATGTTCCGACATGTGTATGCCTAGCCCTGGACGGCCTGCTTTCTCAAAGGCCAGTAAAGATTTTGACGTTTTTTTTTTTAACAAAAAAGGTCCTTAACGTTCTATACATGGCGATTTAATAAAACAAAAAGGTTTTGAAAGTTCTATATGTGGCGATATTAGCTTACTTGAGTTCCATCTTGTTCAAGTTCAATGGTGCATATAAAAGAGGACGTGTCTGTCCTCCTAGACAAGAACCCTCACAAGGAGTAACTTCCTAGTAACGCAATATCATCCGCAATATCGTTTGCTATAATCCCTCAATAACTTGATCATTCAATACGTCGCCCGGACTGATTCAAGAGAGGAGGATGGAACACAGAACACTGTGGTTCCCATTAGATAGGAAGCATCCTCAAAACTATACACCCACTCTGCGGACATAAATGCACGTGATACCTTAAAAACTAGCGTGTAGAATGGTTGCGACTGAATGCTGAATTGAACTGAACCCGGACTGAGTCAAGAGGGGAGATATTTTATGGTGGATGGAACACAGAACACTATGGTTCCCATTAGCTAGGAAGCATTCTTAAAACTATACACCGTTCTCTGAGGAAATAAACGCAGGAGATTAATTGATAAAGGTTGGCTCAACCAGAGGTTGTCTACAAAGTGGGATACTTTCAAAACTAGGATGTAGATTGGTTGTAACCGAATTCTGAACTGAACGGAAACCGAATAGAATCAGGGGAGGGGATATACTATGGTGGATGGAACACAGAATGCTATGGTTCCTCTTAGCTAGCAAGTATCCTTAAAACTATACACCTTCTCTGAAAGAAACGTAGGAGAGCAAATGATAAGGGTTGGCTCTACCAGACACCGCTTACAGGGTGATATGTGTGGTTGTGAAATTGCATGAGGCAGTTATTGACTACCAACAGTATAATGGAGGAATAGTTCTAATGGCAGTAGGTAAATTTGAAGAGACTCTTTGTTTTACTGTGTTGTTGTATGAGTGCGACTCCTTATCATGCGACCTCTTGTACTTCGTCATGGAGAGTGTTCTGCGAAAGGCGGGAGTGCATATCAATGGCACTATTTTTCAAAAAGGTGTCCAGTTGCTTGCGTACGCTGACGACATTTACATCATAGGGCGTACCAAGCGAGATGTTACTGCTGCCTTTAGTGCTATTGAGCGGGAGTATAGTAAGATGGATCTGGCAGTAAATGAGGGCAAAACAAAGTATATGTTATCGACAAGTAGAGACGTGCGGCGTATTGATTCTCAGATTACGGCCGATAACTATACTTTTGATACGGTCTAGGAATTCATCTATCTTGGCTCCGCTGTTACCACCAGAAATGATGTCAGTCTGGAGATCAAGCGCAGGATTACTCTTGCCAACAGGTGCTACTATGGTCTCAATAGCAAAATTGAGTAGCAGAGACCTCTCTCGCACGACAAAGTTAACACTTTACAAGACACTCATCCTACCCGTGCTTCTTTATGACGCAGAGGCATGGACCCTATTAAGTACAGATGCAGCGGCCTTGAGAGTGTTCGAGAGAAAAGTCCTACGTAAGATCTTCGGTCCTGTACGAGTTGGCGATGATTTCCGTATACGATCCAACAGTGAGCTGTATGAGCTCCTCAACGCCATCGACGTTGTACAGCGTATTAATATCCAGCGGCTGTGCTGGCTCGGCCATGTCGTTCGAATGGAGGAGGATGCTTCAGCGAGACGGGTATTTGATGCGCGAATCTGCTGAAGTAGGCGAAGAGGACGACCTTGCATCCGTTGGAAGGACCAAATCAAGGAAGCCCTGTCATCGATTGGTGTGACCAACTGTCTTAGACGCGCACGAAGCAGAGGCGCCTGGAAGGATGTGTTGCGGCAGGCCGAAATCCGATAAACGGGTTGTAATGGCCAATTAAGTAAGTAAGTAAGTTTATGAGTGCATGAGTGTAGCCAATTATTCATCATTTGTTTGAAATTCTTCAATCAGATTGGTGGTAAACAACCAATGGCCGGGTATTTCTTTATCTAACTGAACTGGAGCAGTGCCTACTTCAATATGTTAAAGCGACATTGTTAAAAGCCCTTTAATTTGCCTTAATTTAGGCTTTAAATAATAAATTTTATTCAAAAGGCTGCTTAAAACTTAAAAAAAAACATCAGTTTCAGTCATATTACGACATTAACAACTCAGCAACAATTGTTGGCTGCTACTGTGTGTGTGTGAAAACAATTGCAATGAACAGAAGCAAAAAACCAAAAACTTCGACTGCTTGCCTGCTCCTCATTATACTCACACATGATTATCATGCTTTGCAGTTATAGACTCTCTTTTATTATTTTAAATTGTCAAACGAAATATTTTTATTTCAATGTGTGTGTGTAAGCAACAGTAGTACCAGTATATTAGCAGCAAATAATAGTTGCATTTAATGGCTGTTTAGTGTTGTATATGTGTGTGCATTTGTGTTGCCAAAAGTATTGGCTTTTGTCCAAAATAAATTAAAAAAAAAAACAAATAAAAATTGTCTTTTCAGCTACTTTTCAAGTGATTTCGAAAATGGTTTATGCTGTTGCAACATGCTCGGGCAACAAACAACATTCCCAACATACTTTTGCTGCTTACTTTCTACCAAAAAAACAAAAAAAAAAATTAATTTCAAGCTCGTTATTTGAAGTTTTTTGCCAAAAAACTATTTCAATGTACGTACATACGTATGTATGTACATATGCATGAAATAAAATGTAATATGTACAGAGAGAGAGAGAGAGAGAGCAAATATATGGAAATAGAAACTCGAATTGCAATTGAAATTGAAATGAAATTGTTATGCTCAATGCCAAATAAACTCCCCTGAAAATATGTTGTAAGCCGTTGACAATGAGTAAATTTTGCTGTAAATGACCGTAAATAAAAATGCCTCATGAAAAATTCTAAACTCTGGCAATAAGCATAAGCAGCAACAACAACATTTTATTTTAAGTAGACCAACCGAACCGAACCGAACCATCACCACCACCATCACCACCACCAGCCAACCAACCAACCAACCATATGCCATGCCATGGGTTTGTGTTGGTTGTGTTTATTTACCAGCATAATAATTGAGGAATTTATGGACTTATTACAGGCAAATGTAATAAAAATATTTGAAATTCTCGTTTTGAAATACTCAAATAAACTTTAAAATATTTTTGTTAACTTTATAAAGCCAAAAAAAAAAGAAAGAAATTCGTTTGCCATTAAGACAATTACACAGGACTACAGAGAAAAAATACTGGGAATACTTGGGAATATTTGGAAATACTTTGAATACAGATCTGCTGTATCTTTTGCCATAGTATGACTCGTGTAACGGTCATCAATTTTTCTAAGACAATCACACAGGACTACAAAAAAAAAAAAAAAAAAATATGGATTCTGCATCAACAATTCTGGGAGTACTGGGGAATACTTGGAAATACTTTGAGTACAGATCTGTAGCAGTTTCTGTAGCTTTTGCCATAGTATGACTCGCTTAACGGTCATGAATTTTTCTAAGACAATCACACAGGACTACAGAGAAAAAAAATATGGATTCTGTTTCAACAATTCTGGGAATACTTGGGAATACTTGGAAATACTTTGAGTACCGACCTGTATCATTTGCTGTAGCTTTTGCCATAGTATGACTCGTATAACGGTCTTCAATTTTTCTAAGACAATTACACAGGTCTAAAAAGAGAAATAAATAAAATGAATTCTCTTTCAGCAATGTTATGACTTGGGAATACTTTGGGTACAGATTTTAGAAATGCATTTGCTGTAGCCACAGCCTTTGCCATAGTATGACTCGTGTAGGTTAGGTTAGGTTAGGTTAGTGGACGTGTACTTGTCAATTAAGACAAGTACAGTACCCGGAGGTCGAATTGACCCATTACAGTACAACGTCCTGGTTTCTCACGCCACCTATGTTATGTGTGTTAATTTTTATACATGAGTGGTGAGGCCTACAGTTTAAAGTCGACTCCGAACGACAGATTTTTGAGAAACTTTTTCATGGCAATTTTTATTTATTTTCAGAGTTTTTGCCAGAAATCTGCTGAGAATAAGTCGCCGAAGAAATACTTTTTGTATTTTATCTTGATGTCTGGCCTGGGGCTCTAACGCTGGCTTTACGTCTAATAAGCCAACACACTACCACCTACTAGACTACGGCGACTTCAAGACTCGTATAATTGTCGTCAATATTTTTTTTGTTTTTATTGTCATGAACCGTTGTCTGACCTTATTGCACCTTCAATTACTGATTTCGTTAGAATTCGTGGGAATGAAGAAAAAAAAACGTGGAGTATTATGCAGAAATGTTTAGGCAGGTAGGCAGCCAGTTGGAAGGAGAGGAGACCAACTAAAAACTAACTACATGGTCTCATGTAAGTAAGTTTGTTGTGTGTTCATCATTAAGGGCACCAATCATACTTTTTACAGGAAGTCTGGATTTTATTCAAACTTGCTGAGCATCTTTCACTCCTCTGTCATGAATTATGTCTTTAGTATTGCCCGATTAGTACGGTGGCCTTAACAACCTACAGAATATTCGCCTGTAAAATACTAAAGAATACAAGAATATATGAATTCCTAACATTTATCCGAAATATAAAGAACCATGCAACCATGCCCGTCTTTGTAATATAATTCCAAGAGAACTTGAGACTGTAAATCAGTGGTGCATTGAGGAGAGGCTGAGAATAAACCCGTGGAAACCCAGAGCACTACGACTTGCGAGAAGTAGGAACATTCCTAAATGAGAGAATTTTTGTCAACTGGAAGAGGTAATATCATACAAAATGATGGCCAAACTCCTGGCAATACTAATCAATAAATCGCCAGTTAACAGAGATGCAAGAATCATTAAAAAAGCATTCAAATAACGGCCAAGCAGACCACGGTGGCAAGCAGGCTTGCATTTCAGGAATTTTTTACTTCATATGATTCAGTAATCGTCAGGGAAATTGCAGCCGAGGGTCAGGCAGAACGAACTTAAAAACAGATGGAGTTAGATAATCGGCTGCCTTGGGTTGGTAGAGCCGAGATACTGAGAAATAGCCACACAGAGGCGTTGATGGCTCTAGTTGGTATTAATTGGATTTTTTCTCACATTATTAGCTTTGTGAGGATCAATCTTGCGGCGGTAGATGTCAAGGCCGCTACTATTGCAATTAAGTTCATTGCACATGAAGTCGCCTCAGTCTAGTAGGTTGGCTTATTAGTCGTGAGGTCACGGTTCAAACCCCAGGTCAGACATCTTCAACAAAACGAAAAATGAAAACTGTATTTCTTAGTTGACTTCCTCTCAGAAGATTTCTGGTATAAATCCTGAGAGTAATTAAAATTATCATGAAAAAGTTTCTCAAAAATCTGTCGTTCGGAGTCGACTTTAAAGTGTAGGTCCAGCCGCCACTCATGTCTAAAATTAACACACACAACGTAATCCTGACTGAAGGGTTGTAATGACCAATTTTGTATCTACATATGTATGTATGTATGTATGCATATGATAGCGTAGAACTACGGAGACTATGGTTAGCATAGAGCACAAGGTCTGTCTGGTTAGTGTAGTTCGCAGCCAGGCGAATCGGATAGCTGATAGGTGCTTCCTTTACTGTCCATTATACAGAACCAGTAGACTCTATGATTCTGGCAAATGCTTTACAACGCGATGAAGTAAGACAAGAGATAATACAAGAATTTTAATGATACAGACTCATTTAAGACATGAATGTGGCCAATTCATATTGGAACAGAGGGTACAAAACACAGGACACAGCACTCGGCTCGTCTGAGGTTAAATGTGCTGAATATCAGGTCATTTGGAAATTCAAGGCAATGAGCAGACAAATGAATTTCAGAGCAAGGGAGATACTATGTTGCAAATAGAGCCAGTAACTTCCTTTAGAGTGGGAGGAAAAATTTGGAAAACAGAGGAGGCTGTGCTCAATTCAACTTGGAACAGATTGTACAAAAGCAAGGATACAGCACTCACCTCATCTGAGGTTAAGTGTGCGGAATATCAAATCATGTGGAAGTTCAAGGCAGTGAGTAGACAAATTAACTTGTGAGGAGGGGATATACTAAGTCCCTAATAGAGTCAGCGTCTACCTTTGGAGTGGGAAAAAAAGTTTGAAAAACAGAGGAGATGGTGCTGAATTCAACTTGGAGCAGAGTGTACTAAAGAAGGGACACAGCACTCAGGTCATCTGAGGTTAATTGTGCTGAATATCAGGTCATGTGGAAACTCAAAGCAATGACTAGACAAATGAACTTGGGAGGAGGAGAGATACTATGCCCTTAATAAAGCCAGCATCTTCCTTTGGAGCGGAGAAAAAAGTTTGGTAGGCAGACGAGACGGTGCTCAACTCAACTTGGAACAGAGTGTACAAAAGCAAGGACACAGCACTCAGCTCATCTTTGGTTAAGTGTGCTGAATATCAGGTCATGTGGAAATTCAAGGCAATGAGGTGCCAAATGAACTTGTCCGGAGGAGAGATACCAAGTCGTTAACAGGATCAGCATCTTCCTTTGGAGTGAGAAGAAATGAGAAGAAGATAGAGGAGCCGGTGATTAACTCAACTTGGAACAGAGTACACAAAAGAAGGGCGCAGCACTTAGTTCGTATGACATTAATTGTGCTGAATATCATTTCAAGTGAAAATTCAAGGCAATGAGCAGACCTTGACGAGGTACTATGCCGCTAAAGGTGTCAAAATCTTCCTTTGGAGTGCGACGAATTGTGTGGTGGTGAGGAGGAGGCGGTGACTTTTCTGAAATCAAATCAATACGTAGAGCCTGTGGTGAAAAGAGAAAATCATAAGAATGCATACTTGGAACCTGTATGGCGTAAATGCATATCAGAAGGGAACACCAAGATCAATTTCAGTTGCTAAGTAGGGAGGAGTGTTTGCAGACACCGGAAAATATATTGAAGTTTGTGGGGGCAAAATGATCGGGAGAAATATTATAGCGATACCATGTATAAGTTGAGGGCAGTACAATAGATTGTATTTAGATCACAGTACTAGGACACCTTTCCAATAAAGGCCAACTCATATGGAATTATCAGCCCGGAATATTACATCCAGAGTAGTACGTCTTTGGTATCCTTAATGTACCCATTTGCCAATCCTGTGTAGTTGTTTTCAAATTTATGGATTTAATTTTGTTTTCTTTACAAGAAATTTGTTCACAAAATTTCTGCTTTTATACTCGTATATGCATTGTTTATTATTATTTATACGAGTTAATGTTTTATGTGTCTTCAACTAGTTTTATAAGCCCGCGTACAACAAGCACCCACATTCACATCCTTTATTAGTACACCTACAGAATACAATTTATTTTTAATGTTTTTCCTTATTTAGCCATAAATATTGAAAAGTTTTACTTGAGTTTAAATTCTGTTAAAATAAGTATGAAAAGCAATGGAAAGACATTGAAACATACATTTTATGTTCAAGTCAGAGGACTACCAATACCATTACCACCATCACCACCAGCACCAACACCACCACCAGTAGCAGTTTATAAACTAAAGTAGCAACACAGTTCTTTATTTCTGTTCTTGATTTTATTTTTTTAAACTTAATGTTGTTGTTTCAGAAAAAAAAAGTTTAAAAAAGGAAGAGAAAAAGTTTCTCTTTTGTTTTTGTTGTAGTTATTATAACCATTTCGAGTGTACTTGATATTGTTGCTTTTGCTTTGAATATTAATGCTGTTGTTGCTATTGCTATTGTTGTTGTTGGCTTTAACAACTTTTCATTTTAACTGCTAAAGTTGGCATAATAATTCTTATTGTTTAAAAACCTTCCCCCTCTCCCTTACCTTGCCTTAAAGCCTTAAGAGTAACAGAAAATTATGATCAGAAGATGCTAAAGATACTGAATTTATCGTATTTTTTTTTTCTTAAGTTTTTTTTCCAACTGATTTGTTATCTGGTTGGTGGTGGTAAAGTTATGGCGTTTAAAGCAAAATAAATGGAAACTTTTTCTATTAAGAAGAGGCTGTAAAGTATAGTGAGACAGGACAGAAACTTTAAAATCTTTATTCTGTAAGGGGATAATTTATTAAAAAATATTTAAATTTATATCGCAAATGAATCTTTAAAAAAGAAAAATAAACTATTAAGCCCGTTCATATGAAAAAATATTTTTTTTTTTTAAATTAACAAGAGGAGCAACATAAACAACAACATGATAGCAACATGAATAGATGCATAAACATCAAGATGTATATAGAAACATTAATATAAATATGAATAATAATTACAGTATCAATAGGAATATACAGCAATTTAATAGCAACATTAGTATAGCAACATAAATAGTATCATGAAAAGCAACATGTATATCAACATAAATTATGCAAATAATAAAAATAAATACAGTGCCAATATAAATTCAACATAAAGTAGCGCTAGCAACATGAATTGCAAAAAAAAAAAGAAACATGAATATTAAAAAAGGGAAGAAACATGTTAACAGCAACAATAATTGATACAAGAAATGCAACATGAGCTCCAACACTAAACAAACACGAAAAGTACCAATAATTGAAACATAAGTAGCAAAAGTAAAAATAGCATGATGTTCAAGGTGTATTAAAGCAACATGTATTGCAACACGAAAGGGAACATGAATATATAAATTGAGTAATAACGAATAATACGACAAATTAATAGCAACATTAGTATAGCAACATGAATAGTATCATGAAAAGCAACATGTGTGTATATCAACATGAGTAATACAAATATGAAAAATACATTGCCAATAGATATTCAACATAACGTAGTAGAGGCAATAAGATTGGAAACATTAATATTACAGAAAGATATGAAACATGAACAACAAACAATAATTGGAACATAAATAGAAAAAATAAAAAAACAAGAAGTTCAACATGTATAACAGCAACATCATAGAAATATGCGACAAATTAATAGCAACATTATATAGCAACATGGGGAGTATCATGAAAAGCAACATGCATATCTACATGAGTAATGCAAATATAGAAAATTAAATACAGTGCCAATATAAATTCAACATAAAGTAGCAGTAGCAACATGAATTGCAACAAGAATAGAAACATGAACTTTAAAGAAGATACGAAACATGATGAACAAGATGTACATTAACAACATGTATTGTAACACGAAGGGGAACATGAATATAAATATGAATAATAATTACAGTATCAATAGAAAGTTACGATTAATTAATAGCAACCTTACTATAGCAACATGAATAGTATCATGAAAGGCAATATGACTATCAACATGAGTAATGCAAATATGAAAAATTCAGTGTAAATAGAAATTCAACATAAAGTAGTAGTACCAACATGAATAGCAATAAGAATAGAAACACAACAACAATAATTGGAACATAATAGAAAAAACAAAAAACAAGCAGTTCAACATGTGTAACAGCAACATCTATAGCAGAACGAAAAGGAACATGTATCAATAGAAATTCGAGAAATTAATAGTAACATCAGTGTTAAAAGCAGTAGCAATAGCAATGACAAAATGTAAAGCTACACTAATTAATAGCAATGGAAATAGCAAAAGTTATAGCAATACGTATAGCATTATAAATATTATTACAATAATTATGGTAAGAACAGTAGGACTCGATTATTTGAAGTTGCCATGGATCTATGTAATCCTATTCCTCCTCCTTACAGATTCTGCAGAAATCTTTAGCAATGTGTCCAACACGATCCACCACGTATGTACATACATACATAAATGGCCATTACAACCCTTTCGACAGGATTAGTTTCTCATACCACTTATGTTGTGTGTGTTAATTTTATAAAGTCGACTACGAACGACAGATTTTTGAGAAACTTTTCATGGCAATTTTATTTCCTGTCAGAATTTTTTCGGAAATGTGTTGAGAGGCAGTTGCCGCAGAAATATTTTTTCATATTTCGTTTTGTTGGAAATGTTTGACCTGGCGTTTGAACTGAGGCCTCATGTCTAATAAACCAACACAATACCTACCAGACTACTGCGACTTCAATTGTATGGGACTTACTGTAAAATACACTGCATGTCTTGGATGAAAATAATTAGAAACTAAATAATGGTGCCTTCGAACACATTCCCTTTGAAAAAGTACTATAGGTATGGAAAAGTATCCCAAAATAATATTTTTCATATGATTTGTTAATAATTTTTTTTTCTTTTTTTTAATATCTTATTCGAACAACTTCTTATACTAACCTCGTATGATCATTAGGTTTAATGGCAGTGCATATATATAAGTTTTGAAAATTATTTTAAATATTTAAACAATTTTCCAATTTATTTTTTTTTTTTCATTTTCATTTTGTTGGTTTCTATTTAAGTTGCATGTGTTGTTGGTTCTGACCAATAAATTTCTTTCTTTTTAAATAATATTTGTGAACATCTAAGCCATTTGATGGCACATATATATACATAACTCTGCTCTCCTCAATTTAAAGCAAGAAAAAAAAGCGAAAACGTTTTCAAGTCAAAAAGTCAAAGAAAACTATTTAAAAAGTTTTTGGCAACACAACTACTACTACTACAACTACTACTAATACTTAAACAACAAACAAATGAGCATTAAATAGTTTACAGTACATGACGACACACAAGGACAGTAGCAGTAGCAGTAGCAACAACGGAAGACGGAAGAGGTAATGAGTACTTATGTTAGTATTAGTGTTGGTGTTGGTATTTTGTTACCAAAAACTAAAAAAAAATAATCCAGCAACTCTTATTAAAATGGCAGTGTTAGAAAACATATTTAAAAACACTCTCTCAACCATACAATCATACATACACAAATCTTCTCTCTCTCTCTCTCTCTCCCTCTCTTTCACAAAATGAACATTTATGTTGAAATTTTAGAAAATTAGTGGTTAAACTAGAATGGCAAAGGAAGAGGTAGCAGAATGGGAGAGGGAGGGTTTGGCTAAGCAAAACTTCTTATTTGCTAATATTAGTCAGTAGAGTAGTTTTTAGTTTAAATAGAAATTGGGTTAGTTTTGCTGATTATAAGTAAAAGTGGCTGTAACTTAGTTTACTTACCCCCCCTTGTTCAGAAACATCAAGTAAACTTTGCAATTTTAATAAGAAAAGTTGGAGGTAAATGTTTAGTCTGGGAAAAGTTAATAAATACGAAACGTTAAATAAATAAATAAAAATAAAAACATTTTAAAAAATATTTTTTAAGTAATGAAATTATTTGTAAAATAAAACATAAAGACAGGTTAAATAGGAGCAGATAACGTTTTTGTGTGACAAGCCTAAATGAAAGTTACTTCAGGTGGTGTTGCAGCACAAGTTTATTTATACATGAAAATGTTTTTTTTTATTATTATTTTGAGATACATAACATGGCAATGTTTACAGAAAAACTCCTCCTCCTGTTCTTATCTTGTTGATACTCATGTTTGTATTCCTATTGATGCTCATGTTTCTATTCATATTGGTATTCATTTATATATTCATGTTGCTGATTATGTTTATATGCATGTAGATATCCATATTCATGTTTATTTTGTATTGTATTTATTTATGGTTCTGATTTTGTTAATATTCATTCTTTTATTCATGTTGGTATCCATTTAACTATTCATGTTGCACTTATTGTTGCTGATTATGTTTTGTAATCTTGCTGATATTCATGTTTCTATTCTTGTTGGATTCATGTTGGTATTCACGTATCTATTCATGTTGTTGTTTATGTGTCTGATCTTGTTGATATTCATGCTTCTATTCATGTTGGTATTCCTGCTTCTATGTTTCTATTCTTCCAGATCTTTATGAATATATTATGTTAGTATTCATGTTGCTAATATTGTTGTTATTTAAATATCTGATCTGGTAGACATTCAAGTTATTTAATCTTGTTGATATTCATATTTCAATCATTGTTTGCATTCAAGTTGGTATTCATGTACCTCTTCATGTTTCTTTTCATGTTGCTATTATTGTTTCTGTTTATGTTTCTGATATTGGTGCTATTCATGTTTCTCGTTGGATTCATGTGGTTTACATGTACCTATTCATGTTTCATTTCATGCTGCTGTTTAAGTTTATGATCTTGTTGATATTCATGCTTCTATTCATGTTGGTATTCCTGCTTTTATGTTTCTATTCTTCTTGATATTTATGCATATACATATTTTGTTAGTATTCATGTTGCTAATATTGTTGTTGTTTATGTTCCTGATCTGGCAGACATTCAAGCTTTTTATCTTGTTGATATTCATGTTTCTATTCTTGTTGATATTCATGCTTATATCCATGTTGCTTCTTATGTTGTTTTATTGTTAATGTGTATGTTTCCGATCTTGTTGATATTAATGTTTTATATGTTGTTGAAATTCATGTGTCTTTATTGTATTCATGTTTCTATTCTTGTTGATATTCAAATTTTTATTCTTGTTGACAGTCATGTTTCTATTCAAGTTGGAGGTCATGTAACTATTCATCTTACGTGTTATGTCCCTACTATTGTTGCTGTTTTTAATTTTGTTGATAATCATGTTTCTACTCTTGTTAAAATCATGTTAAATTCATGTTGCAATTCATTTTTCTCTTAATGTTGCTACTAATGCTGCTGATGATGAAGCATTTGCAGCCTATGTAAGTCAATTAACCACAAAACCTGCGTATGGTTCTAGGACTAGGAGATAATGAAAAATTATCGTATCTCAATGGCCTCAAATTTGTAACCTCTTTGTCCCGCCAACCTCCTGGTATGGCCTTCCACTTCTGCCTACTTTGGGCAAATGTGAACCTTAGACAACGACAACGACTGAAGGTAAACAATTGGCCACAGATTCTCATTTTCATCATCCTAATAATCATCTTCACCGATGAGATCCATTTCTGGATGTAGGTGTACAATATTGTTGAATTTGTTATGATGCCAAGTCAAATTTTTTGAAGTCGCTGTAGTCTAGCAGGTAGTGTGTTGGCTGATTAGACGTAAAACCAAGGTTCGAGCCCCAGGCCAGACATCAAGGCATAATACAAAAAGTATTTCTTCGGAGACTTCCTCTCAGCAGATTTCTGGCGAAAACTCTGAGAGTGAAATAAAATTGCAATGAAAAAGTTTCTCAAAAATCTGTCGTTGGGAGTCGACTTTAAACTGTAGGTCCCGCTGCTCATGTATAAAATTTTGTTTATGTGTCTTTCTTCTCTCTTTGTAAATGCAACAACAACTAAGACTGTAAATTTTGATGAATAATTCGTATCACTCGAATCATTTATGAGAACATATAAGTATTTTTCTAAATTTATGAATCTGAATGAGTAGGCGTATGAATCAAACATACATATTTTGAATGTTATGTCATATGTCATACTCATTGCAATTTGTACTTATAAATCAATGTTGTACTGAGTACGAATGAATCAGAGTAGTTGGATTTCAATACTGTTGACTCACTCGTACTCAAAATTTCATGAGTACTTATGAGTAGCGAAAAAGTGATTCATTGCTGATTTCTGATGCATTCATTAATATTTCTGAGGTACAAGCTGATGTATGAGTAACAATTATTTTTTATGTGAAAATATTGCTGATACGCCTTAGGTGGTGAGAATATGGCTGTTGTTCCGTTCTATGTTTGCTTTTTGTTTTGTAAATATTTCATAAGTTTATTGGAAATTTCCTTTAATCCCGTACTCCACTTCTATTTTTCTAAATGCCTTTGAAGGTGCATATTGGACACGGCAATCCAGCTGTCTATCATCCGCAAAAAAAAATTTGTTTCAAAACATTTCTTTACTTTATTTTCGAGTGTGAATAAATTCGTCAAATAAATTTTCATCCGTTTTTGTGTTGTATTGTGTTGTGATGCGATGTGATGTGTTGTGCTGCATTAATATGCAGATGCATTTTATTTTTTGGGATTTAGTTGGGAATATTTTTCATTGTTGTTGTTGTTGTTGCAAAATAAATGTTTATTTTCCATTGATGTAAAACAAAAGCCATTTAGGAGAAAAATGAAAAACATGATGGAAAATCCTACACTTTGAATTGTAGGCTGAAGTGATATAAGAGAGAGGTACATACGTACCACTTACACGACTGTCACAAAACAAATGTGTTCTAAGCCTAGATGTCCATTTATTAGAGGAAAAAAGAATTCCGTTTTATTTTTATTTTTTCAGTTTTTTTAGTTTTTTTCCTAAACACCCTGTGGATTAGAAGCTTTAATCTCTAAGCCTTAAGCTTAAATGTACTAAAAACCAACACTTGCCTAAAACTAACTAAAAATAGGGCCCAGTGTTCGTTCATACACTTGCTTTGGCTGTAGCTTGTGTTGCTGATACCATGTTGGTGCTGGTACTGGTGCTGGTGATAGTGATGTTGTTGGCAACGTGTTTGTAAGCAATAGAATTTTGTCGCATTTACGTGTTTGTTGGTGTGTGTGTGTGTGTGTTGTGACAAAAACAAACAAACAAAACTCTTTACGTATCAAAAAAAATTTGCTACTCTTGTTAGAGACAGCCTAGGACTTTGGATATTTTTCCCCCAATTTTAGTTTTTTAGTTTTGTAAACCAACAATGGCAATAACAACAACATCTCCAATCCAACAAATATGGTTGTTTTGTTTTAATTCTCGTGTTTTTTTTATTCTTTATTTAAAACAAATCCTATTTTGTATGCAATAGAATTTGTTATTGTTATGCATGAGTAAGAAAGAATTTTTTTGACTCGCCATTGTCCCCACACTCCTCTTGGCCAGCCAGCAACAGAGCAGCAAGCAAATATTGATTTTGTGGAATTTTTTTTTGGCAGAATTTTTTTGTTTTTGCAGCAGGAAAATAAATAAATATAGTTTTGATGAACAATACGTTATGGTTTACGATTCTATTGATTATTTGCTTAGAAAAGAAATACATGCTCGTTTCCAAAAATTCTTATTTCAAATTCAACTAAAAAAACAACAAAAAATCATTCATTCATACGTTTTATGTATACCAGGGGGAGGAAAGGATTCAATGGATTCATACGATTTGCCGTATGAATTAAATTTGAATATTATTTACAATTTGGTCAACAGCACAGAGGAGTACTTTAAAAATATTGTAAGAATTTAAGAGAATTTATAAGAATTTGAAATATTTTTAGGAGATTTGACTGACGCTCACACACAACAATTTATTCAGCATAATTAGGTTTTAGAAACGAATACAGTAATCCTTCGATATACGTCGCCTCGATTAACGTTGTTTCGATTTACGTAGTCAAATTTTTTGTTCTCTCTAACTTCAATTTGCGTCGTCATTTGATTTACGTCACCTTTTTTGGAACCAACTACGACGTAAATCTAGGGATTACTGTAGCTTTTTTAAGTTCCATGTTAAAAACATACTACTTTGTAGTATGAGCAATATGAAATACGATTTACGTCGTTTCGATTTACGTCGCCTTTTTTGGAACCAACTGCGATGTAAATCCAGGGATTACTGTACTTATTCCTCTCATTTCTTTAATCAATCTGCCGTGATCTATCAGAAAGAATAACTGAGAACCTTAAGAATTCATTAGAATTGACGTATGTAAGCCTGATTGAAGCTATATACATAAGCACATACATACATAATTGCTCATTACAACCCTTCAGTCAGGATTACGGCCTAGCTTTTCACGCCACTTATATTGTGTGAGCTAATTTTATTCAAGAGTGTGGAAGGCTCTACAGTTTAAAATTGACTTCGAACGTCCGATTTTTAAAAAACTTTTTCATGGCAACATTATTTCATTTACTCTCAGAGTTTTTGCCTGAAATCTGTTGAGAGGAAGTCGCCGAGGATATATTTTTTCGCCTTTCGCTTTGTTGGAAATGCTTGACGTGGCCGCTCGTCTAATAAGCAAACACACTAGCTGCTAGACGGCGACGACTTCAACGACTTGAACTTAACGTTGGTAAATCTTGCTCAAATCATTCGCCTACTCTTGACTGATGTGTATGGTAGATGTCAGTAAGATTGGAATGTTGATTGGAATCTAAAAATTTCAAAATAATTCTCAATTTCTTCCAAACCTGACCATATGTTCCTGATTGTAATACCCGATGAGTTTTCTGCCTGTTTACATTAATACATAATTTGGTCATTACAGCTCTTCAGTCAAGATTACGACCTAGCTTCTCACACCACTTCTGTTATGTGTGTTAATTTTACACATGAGTGTGGCGGAACCTACAGTTTAAAATCTACTTCGAACGACAAATTTTTTGAGAAACTTTGCATGGCATAATTTCTGCCTGTATATCGTATACAAAATTCAAAGTTCCTTTAATAAATGGTTATAAATCTCTCGGTATTATGATAAAATATTGAAGTTTTTTCAGCTAGTCGCACATACAACCCCACACCTACATGTCACTGCAATATAGATTTCTGCTCTTAAGCTCCTCCTCCTTTCTTCCGTAAGCATTTAAAACCCGATTTGAACAAATATGCCTCACACCTTAATGGATCTGATACAGAAGGAAACAAATAAAAGACTTGAATCCAAGACATTATCTTTTATATTGAAATAAACAAGAGATTTTGATTAAATTGAGCACATCTTTCGATTGTATGGGCCTCTAAGAGGAAGATTCTCGAGAGTTTTTCTATGGGTTTGAGAGATTTCACACTAAGGTCAAAAACTCCTGCTTCTATCTCCGTTTATTACAGAAAAGTATTGTGGGCTGTAGGTTACTCTATTAATTTTTCTAATTAAGTGTCGTTGCAGACCATTGTCCAAAATCATACAGATTGCCAGGCCATATCCAGAGGACAGCTAAGAAGTGAACTGTAAGCTACTCGATAGATTAAATTACGAAGCCGCTCAGTGAATCTCGTTTTACCATAACTTCATAAAGATAAGGTCTTCACTATCATGTGCAATGGACTTGAATCCAATGGAACCTCTATCACTATAGTAGAACAGGTTTTCAGTACCCCAACGCAAGTGTCTCTATTCCTATTGAGATGTTTTAAAATTTGTTTTGTCTACCTAGATGGTACAGTTGCATAGGTCACTCAGGATTTTCCTGGAAATATTTTTTGTATTTCGTTTTGGTGGAGTTGTCTGATATGGGGTTTGAACCGTGGCCTCATGTGTCGTAAGCCCACACAGAACCTACTAGATTACGACGATGACACAACGTAATTGGTTGAATTTATTTCACTTGTTAACTTGAAATCGTTTGAAATGACTAGCCTTCAGAGGGGCACATATGCTCCCTAAGAAGACAGGGGACCACCTATGAGACTAGACTTTAAACCACTTCTGCAAAAATTGTAATGAAGTGCAAAAGGATAAAGCAATTCCCCTTTTGTTTGTCAATGTGTAAAAACTTATAGGTCGATATTCCTGATCGGGTGCCAAAGGACATTATGTTATCAGACTACCTTAACCACATGACATCCATATCGTATGGGTACCGGGACACAGTGGTATTCCGGGTAACTGTAGAGCTGATGAACTTTCCAGGCGGGGCACGACCATCGAACTCACCGCTGAGTTCTCGAATCTGGGCACACCTATGAGGACCTGCAAGCTCATAATTGATAATGCGATCGTGGATTCCGTCAACGACAGGTGGGCGGCCTCGGACACGGGTAGAACGGCTCGTAAAATCTGGCCAAGGCTGGATGAGGGGCGCACAATGAGTCTACTTAAACTCCAAAGAGGCGCGCTCAGTGTATCTGTCGGTATCATTACAGGACATTGCATTATGGGTACGCATGCAAGGCGCATTGGACTTGGACACCTTGTTAACGACTTCTGCAGAAGCTGCAGAGATGAGGAAGAAAAGAAGACTGTCCCTCATCTGCTGGGTTCATGCCCGGCTCTATGCCAAATGAGAAGGAAGTACTTGGGTACTTACTACATGGATGATTTGGAGGAACTGTCAGGGATTGACATTGGCAGCCTAAATCGCTTCATCGGGAGCTCCGAATGGTTTCGAGACTAGGGGATAACGGATGACTGTGGCAGCACAATGGGCCCAATGCGGCCTGTGTCTTGGATGGGCAGCCACCTCTACCTACCTACCCTACCTAACTTAACCACAATTTCAGCAAAATCGATGACTTACGACTAAAATATGTCCTAACTTAGAAAAGGCAAAAACCGCCTTTAAATTTTATAGCAAAACTTGAAAATTTCTTCTCAAAAAGATTTAAAAAAAAAAAGAAAAAGAAAATGTTCTCTAATATATCCAGGCAATTTTTCTTGTCTCCCTTTTTGATGTATTTTTTGTCATTTTCCAAATTATTGACAAAAAAATTGGTACACACACACACACAGCCAAACAGAGAAAATGTCAGTAAAACGATGTATAGAAGGATGGATCCTTTTTAAAAAGGTATTATGCCATTAAGGATACAACATGTTGTGTGCAATTTACTTAAAATAATCAGTCATTTGTACAGATTCTCCTTCTATTATTATTGTTGTTTTGTTTGAAACATAGAGAAGAGACACATTAATCCTTATGATATAAACGTGGGCAGATGTATAAGTAGTTAGAAGTTGTAAAAGAAAAAAATATTTAAATTAACAACGATTGACAACTATTCATAAGGCCTTAGATTTAGATTAGTGCGGGCAATATGAAACTGTTTTCTTATCCTGTGGTTAAGTTAACAATAAAAACTGTTGCTGTAGAGCACAGTAATCATTCTGAAAAAGAATTGCATTCAGAACAATATAGTCTGATTTGTGTTTGTGCTCATTTTTGCGACAATGACCATCAGAACCGATTTTTTCTGTGAACTTCAATTCAAGACACTGAACTGGATGGCATGTGGTTCCCACAAGATGCTGTCACGAGCGGCATAATACGATTTTCTTGCCTGAAAACTCTTCAGAAAAGGTCAATTGATGACCGTATTATCAGATTTGACGCCGTTTTAGATATTTTACTGGGGCTGCCGAGATACACACTGAAATGATTACAGGCAGTGGATTAAATACGAGAAGAGCGAATAAGAAAGCCTTGCAAACGAATTCAGGGCTATATTATGCGATTTGGAGCAGTTTAGAATCTTTTGTGGGGCTACTCTCGCGTTTCAGGACTTGAAAGACAACATTCCAGAAGTTATTGCCAAGATACGAACACGAGAAGAGCAAATGAGAAAACCTTGCTCCAAGTTCGCTGGTTCTCGACAAACGACTTCAGAGCCATATTATGCGATTTGGAGCAGTTTAGACTTATTTGTGGGACTGCTCTCACATTCTAGCACTTGAAAGCCAATATTTCAGAAGTTATTGGCAAGAACTGAGATGATTACATGCAGCGGATTATTGATACAATGCCAGAAAAGCGAATGAGAAAACCCTGGCTCGAAGTCCAGTGGTTCTCGACAAACGTCTTCAATGCCACGGAATTGATGGCAAATAAGTTTTAATTGAGTGTTTGGTGGGATCTGAAAATTCTTCTAATTTAGGAGTCCACAACCTGGCCATGTAAGCAGTTCTAGTATCTAAAATAACCAATGAGTTAAAAAAACGATGACTGAATTGGTCAATTTGGATTCCAGACCAAATGCAGTTTTGTTTGGCTGAATTTGATGAGAAATTTTGAAGCAAGCACCTTCAAACGGGACGTATGAAACAAAACATTTGTTTGGAGAAGGTTCCAGAACATACACATTTTTGTTTGACTGAATTTGATGAGCAATTTTGAAGCAAGCAAACCGTCAAACCGTACGTATAGGACAAATCATTTATTTGCAAAAGGTTCCAGACCATAACGCATTTTTGATTGACTAAATTTGATGAGAAAATTTGGAGCAATCACCTTCAAACCGCAGTTTCAAAAAAAAAAACATTTCTTTGCAGAAGGTTCCAGATCATAAGTATTTTCGTTTGACTGAATTTGATGAAAAATTTTGAAGCAAGCACCTTGAAACCGTACGTATAAAACAAATCATTTGTTTGCAAAAGGTTCCAGACCATACGCACTATTGTTTGAATGAATTTGATGAAAATTTTGAAGAAAGCACCTTCAAACCGTATGTATAAAAGAAAGCATTTATTTGCAGGAGGCTCTAGACCATACGTATTTTTGTTTGACTAAATTTGATGAGAAATTTTGAAGGAAGCACCTCCAAACCTTACATATGAAACGAATCATTTGTTTGCAGAAGGCTCTAGATTATACGCATTTTTGATTGACTGAATTTGATCAGAAATTTTGAAGTACGTACCTTCAAACAATGAAACAAATCATTTGCTTGCAGAAGGCTCCGGACCATACGCATTTTTGATTGACTGAATTTGATGAGAAATTGTAAGCAAACACGTTCAAACCGTACGTATGAAAAAAAATCATTTGTTTGCGGAAGGTTCCAGACCATAACGCAGTTTTGTTTGACTGAATTTGATGAAAGTTTTCAACTAGCAATAATCGCACCTCGGTAGAACCTCATTGGTTACGATATCGCCTCTGCGTAAAGTCGCCGTGGTCTAGTAGGTAGTGTGTTTATTAGACGAAAAGCCAGGGTTCGAGCAAAATATTTCTTCGGCGACTTCCCCTCAGCAGACTTATGGCATAAACTCTGACAGTAAATAAAATTGACATGAAAAGTTTCTCACAAATCTGTCGTTCGGAGTCGACTTTAAACTGTAGGTCCCACCACTCATGTATAAAATTAACACACACAACATAAGTGGTATGAGAATCTAGGTCTGAATACTGACCGAAGGGTTGTAATGACCAATTATGTATGCATGTATGTATGAATTTGATGAGAAATTTTGAAGCACGTACCTTCAAACCTTACATATGAAAGAAACCATTCGATGGTTAGCGATGTAGTGTGGAAGCTGCCCTAAAAATACCAAAATTTCCGAGACTATTTAAATCGCCTTTTTGTAAGAAATATTCCAAAAGCTAACCAAACACCTTAAAATACAATTCGAAATTCACCCACGTATAACTATATATTTCAGTGTGTGCGCTTCTATTTATTTCTATATGTATGTCCTTTACATTCTAATGTTCCTAGTTTGGAGAGAACAACAAAAACAAGAGAAAAAAGTAACAGAAGGAAATTCTTTCAATATCAACTAATACATTCACAAACACTCACAGACACGCATATACATATATTTGTAGATACAAAGTCATAACGACTATAAAGAACAATAAAGAGAAAAAAAAACCGAAAAGAGAAAACATCACATGCTATCAACAATAATAAAAAATGTTGTTTTTGTAACTATTTTCCGTAAATCTATGTTGTTGTAGAAAGTTAATATAACACAGGCTTAATATACATTCTCTCTCTCTCACATACCACTATACGAGTACACTTGCTAAGCAAATACTTGCTTTCTCTTTATCTCTCTCTCTCTCTCTCTGTCTCACTCTCTCTCTCTCTCTGTCTCTGTTGCCTATTATGTTGCAATAATGCAGTGTATTTTTGTATTGTGTTTGCATTTTTAAATTTCATGTTCAATACTAGTAAGAGCGGGTGTATGTAAGGTATGTTAGTATATATGAGTGTGTGCGTGTGTTGTCTAAATGCCAGTGTATTTGTAATAATAGAAAGTAATTCATTTCATTTGTCATACTTTTAAAGAACTCATGTGTGAACGTTTTTCTAAATGGTTGCCTTGTACTACACTACACATATAACAGCAAGAGGGAGAGTTTAAGAGGCAACAGTACATCCTCCTTTTTAAAATACTTCATACAAACTGATGCTTTATACTTCAATAAACAATTTCTGTTTTAACAGGGTTCCACTGTCTCTATCTGTTGTTAGCAAAAATAATGATTGCATTGACATCGCATCCAAAACGGATGGATTTTTTTTGTCCTTCCAAAAAACTTGTTTTTTTTCTTCTCATTTCAGGTATGATATTGAAAAACAAGAACAATACTTATGCTGTTCTATTATTGTTGTTGTTGTTGTTATTTATCCTTATTACTGTTTTGTTTTTATAAATTTGATTTTCTTTGTGTCTCTTGCTGACGCTCTTTCTCTCTTGCTCTCCTTGTATTTTTACGTATGTTTGCATGTTTATTTAGTCTAATTCCTTATTTTAAGCAAGTTAATCCTTTTTATAGATCCTATTTCCTCATTTTGTGTCTCAACCAACTCAGTTTCAATTTCATTTTAAATTAAAAAGAAAATTTTTTTTGCTACGTTTGGTTTCTAATGAAAACCAGGTAAGAAAATTGCAATCACTGCAGCTCAGTCATGGTATATCACCCTACAGCGTATTGTAACATTCCCTTGTTTAGATTGGAGTTGATGGATTTTAAGGGATTTCTTTAATAGCTAGAGATACATAAGATTTAAAGCAGGCACAAAACCATGGGAAAATGAAGATCCTGAGCAAGCAATGCATATACCAACGGAGAGAAAATCATCTTCTTTTTCATTAGATTCCACAGAGTGGTGAAAGGATTTGCAGATCTAAACTGAAACTCAATTTTTTCCAAGTCGGCTAAACTAATTAGGTGAGGTAATATCACAGAAAAGGTCTTCAAAGATTATGAGAATAATAATGAACCGTAAACTAATATTGAAGGCTTATTCGGAGGGCATTTCAAGAAGGACAGAATAGCTGCCTTCCAGAATGTATCAATACAAAGTTTGTATGCAGTTCTACTACTGTATATAAACAATGTAGATATGCAAAGTAACCAAACAATGCATCAAATATAAATCCGATACCTGATTGCTTTTTGACTGCGTTAAAAATACACATTGACGTTTGACGTTTTGAAATAGAATACATTGTATATATTTTGTACAGCGGCATTATGAAACACGATACTTTCTTCAAACACAAAGCAAACAACATTTTGGAAGGCAGCCAGGACACCATAATCATATGCACCATAGGCATTATGCATTGGATTTGTAGCATGATTGTCAGGCCAGTAGTGATGGAAAGTGAAATTGGATGAGAGGTAGAATCCGGGTGATGATAACCTATTTTATAAACCGAAGCTAAGGAGAAGCAGTTCCGAGTAATGGGAGAGAAATGTAACACAAGATGCATCCTGTGGCATTGAGGAGCCAAGCTATGAAACTAGGATAATATCACACACGAATTACATCACAATCTGACAAATCGAATGAGTGAATTACAGTAATCGTTCGATTTACGTCGCCTCGATTAACGTTGTTTCGATTTATGTCGTCAAATTTGTTGTTCCCTCTAACTTCAATTTGCGTCGTCATTCGATTTACGTCGCCTTTTTTGGAACCAACCGCGACGTATATCGAGGGATTTCTGTACCTTCTGGACATAATTAGTAAACTTCGAAAGGATAAATAAATCAATTTAGAGGACAAATACTCTTTTAAGACAAAGACCATTCTGTGGTATATGAATGAGTCAAGATATTATAACTGGTAAGCGATTCGGTGCCAAAGTAAAATATTCAAAATCCATGGAGGAACTCAATGGCATCTTACAAAAGTAAGCGTGCGCCATAGAAGATATTCCAAATATCACTTTGAATAATGGATATAGCAATTCTACGACATAATAACTGACATACGAAAATCTCACCCTCAGCTGGACAGAAGCTTGAGCACCACAGATAACTGGCTTTCTAACTGGGCACAGCAGAATCAAACAACATTTGTTGAAAATAGAGGTGACTTCAGGCTCAATATACAATTTCTGAGATGATAATTTTTCTGATGAAAGAGATTTTGTTCGGAGAATAAACACAAAGCTAGCCACCAATCAGCTTGCCTACGGGTCTGTGAATCGTCAGTGAAAATCCAAATGCAAAATACGCCACATTGAGCAGTAAGATAGGCTCTATTGGCAAGAAAGAAGTGGTATTGCTAAACCCGGACTATCGAACATACTTTCCCTAACAGAAGCAATATTTCTGCAGAATGCAGCATTGCGATCATGTAGACGCATGACCAGAAAAATTTGGGTAAAAATTGATAAACACGCAGAGTATGTCCTGAGAATGAAGACGGCAGTAAGAGCTACCCATCTTGATACAGGCCAGCGGTGATAGTGCATAGAATACCCTTTAAAGGGGGAGGTAATAAATAATTACGCAGGTTATGTACTGAGAATTACAGACGACAGACATGATACGAACAACTACCCATCTTAACACAGGCCACCGGTGATAGTGCATAGAATACCATTTATAGGGGGAGGCAATAAATAAATACGCAGGGAATGTCCTGAGAATTACAGACGACAGATCTGATACTAAGACCCGTCTTAACACAGGCGACCTGTGATAGTGCATAGAATACCCTTTTAGGGGGACGTAGACTTTTAGTGGAAGTAGCACATACCGGACTTTCCAGTCGCAACTGGAGACATAGATGGAGGATTGGGTGTACTCCAGCTTTAACTTCTATTCAAATTGATCTTTAAGGGGTAGACATCTCAGTAAATAAAACGCAGACATTAATACTGGAGACAGAGTTCGGTCAAACTTGTCAGTAGTCTTGAATGATCGCCTGTAGGATAAGGTGTGTAGGGTATAGTGAACGAAAAATATATCCCAGTAAACAGATTGCTGATAGTCATACTGAGATTGATCGTTAGCTAATGGAGACAGACTTCAACAAAATTTGTCACAAATCCTGAATCATCTTTTTCAGAGGTGTAGGGTATAGTGAGTTAAAAATGAAAGAAAGAAAATATTTTCAAATCAAGTTCTCAGTTTTTCATTTTGAAAATTTTCATTTTTATTTCAGATTTTTCTTGTTTTTCCAAGCTTTTTTTCATTCTTTTCTTTGGTATTATTTTTTCTCTAATTTTCAGAGACAATAACAATAACAACAACAAAAACAACAACAATGACAGGAACAAGCAACAAATCTTTATATTTACACATCAATTCCTCAAAACAATAGCTCTCCACTGAACGGGTTTGTTTGTATCAAATGGGAAGGTGGCTGCTGGCAGTTTGAGTATTTGAAGATTACTCTGAACAGCAGTACAGCAGACAGAAAGAGAGAGGAAAGGAGAGAGGAAAAGCTTGCAAATGATAACATAAACTAAATAAGAAATGAGTTTTTGTCATTATGACAAATGAAAAATCTTATTTTCAGTTTTTATGCAAGTATGTGTGTGGTTGTTGTTGTGTTTTTAAATTTTCTAATCTAACTTGATTATAAATTCATAAGGGAAATAATATTTTTCATTAAACAATACAATACAATATACATTTTCATTCTCTATTTTTCTTTCGTATTTTTGTGTTGTTTTTGTTGATAGTGAAGTGATGAAATGCATGTTTTGGGGACAAGAAAAATAAATTTCCATACGATTGACTTCTAAACAGAATATGAAAGGGGAAGATAACAAAAAAAAAAATTATGATTTAAATAATAAGAAATTGTACAAACTTTACTTTTAAAATACTTGTGATAGTTGTCCAAACGATTGTACCAAAAATTTACGCAAATTTGATTTTCTTTTTAAAAGTAAATGCTGTTGGAACAAACAGCAGTAAAAGCAAAACAACGTATAGAATTATCACTTTTAGGTTAGGTTAGGTTAGAGGACGTGTACTTGTCAATTAAGACAAGTACAGTACCCGGAGGTCGAATTGACGCATTGTACAACGTCGTAGTTTCTCACACCACTTATGTTGTGTGTGTTAATTTTATACATGAGTGGTGGGACCTACAGTTTAAAGTCAACTCCGAACGACAGATTTTTGAGAAACTTTTTCATGGCAATTTTTATTTACTCTCAGAGTTTTTGCCAGAAATCTACTGAGAGGAAGTCGCCGAAAAAATACTTTTTGTATTTTGTCTTTGATGCCTGGCCTGGGGCTCGAACCCAGGCTTTTGCGTCTAATAAGCCAACACACTACCTACTAGACTACGGCGACTTTACGGAGATTGTTACTAAGCAAAACTATATCTGACAGCGGCTAGGCTTCTTCTCCAAACAAAGCCTAGGAAGGCCTTGATGCTCTACGGAACAGCATAGCAGTACAATATTCACAGTCATGGCCAGATGTAACACCATCATCAAGCTTTCGGATGAGATTTCTATATTGAGAACCCTGTTGAGGACCTAAAATAGACTCTTATAATGCCGCGAAGATGGCTACGCACACTGACAAGAATTACAGCAAATTTAACCAGTTCCAGATGAAGCGCACACACGGCAATCTGATCAAACTTCAAAGGATCATATACAGCGTAATTATGATTACCGCTCATTGGATTCTTGATGCTCTTACGAAACACATTGGTCTTGTCCAAGCGCAGCAGAGAAGTATTGGAAAATTGTTCTTTACCTCTGCAGCACATGCCTCAAAGCTGCAGTTACTTCGTAGTAAAAGGAGTGGAAAAGTGAAGCGTTCAAAAGACACGTTCTTTTTCACACAGCCACTCCTTTCCAAATGTCAACCTCATCCACTGTCCTTCAAGGGCTTGGTGTCCCCTGTCACGCTGAGGAGGCTCTGACGACCGACCATGGGTGGTATAACCTAAATGCTTGCACGGTTATATCCCGTCAATTTGCATGCCTGGAGGCGATGTTGGCAGCCCCAACACCAGGATCGGACGCTATAGCCTAATAAGCTGTACGTCTTAAATAACTCTTATTACCGAAACCGCGGCCCTATGCTCCCTAGAGGAGTAAGAGGAACATATATATATATAAAAGGAGTCGCCGGTGTTTTTATAGACCTTTCAAAAGCTTACTTAATTGATCATTACAACGCTTTACATATTATTTTTATTTTTACATCCTCCATCAATGTCTCCAGTCGCGACTGGAAAATCCGTTCGAATCATCCGGTCCGGTATGTGCTACTTCCACTAAAAGTCTACCTCCCATCTAAAAGGGTATTCTATGCACTATCACTGGTGGCATGTGTGAAGACGGGCAGCTCTTAATATCAGATCTGTAGTCTGTAATTCTCAGATGTACCCTGCGTATTTCTTACCTCCCCCTTTAAAGGGTATTTTATGCACTATCACCGCTAGCCTGTGTCAAGACGGGTAGCTCTTACTGCCGTCTTCATTCTCAGGACATACTCTGCGTGTTTATCAATTTTTACCCAATTTTTTTTTGGCAGGCATCTGCATGATCACAGTGTATATGCTGCAGAAATATTGCTTCAGTTAGAGAAAGTGAGTTTGATAGTCCGGGATTGGCAATATCATTTCTTTTTCGCCAACAGAGCCTATCTTACTACTCAGTGTGACGTATTTTGCATTTGGATTTTCACTGATCATTCACAGTGCCGTAGATAAGCTAAGTGGGTACCAGTTCTATTTGTTTTCAGTGCTGATTGATTATTGTATTACAAGAGAAAGCTCTTCACGGCAATTTTTTTAGGACCTACAATTGGCTCTTATAACAACGCATGGATGGCTAAGCACATTGACAAGAATTACAGGAAATCTTACCAGATAAACCGCACACGGTGAACCTGATCAAACTTCAAAGGAGAGTGCACAGCTTAATTGTGATTACTAGACGTTGAAAAAATTTTCATGGCAATTTTATTTACATCCAGAGATTTTGCCAGAAGACTGAGGAAGTTGCCGAAGGAAATATTTGTTCTTATTTTTCGTTTTGTTCGAGATGTCTGAGCCGGAGGTTGAAGCACGGTCTCACATCTAATAAGCCTACCTGTTAAGCTACGCGGCGATATACATGAGACAACGAGTTTTCTACATTGGAAAGCCTGTTGAGGACCTACAACAGATTCCATTAACTCTAGGTGGATTGCTATGCACAGTTGTAAGAAATCTCACCAGTTTCACATGAAGGACACCGCACATTGCATTCTTGATACTCTTGCCTACACGACCAATGACCTTAGAAGTATTGGGGCAAATGCCCCAAAGTTATTTCGTAGTTAAAGGCGCCTGAGTTTTTTTCGACTTTCCAGAGGTATCTTTCCGGAGCAAATCCTAATAATTTTAGAGGAAGGGAACAGGAAAAGTTTGTTCAAACTGGAAAGGGGCACTCTTAGCTCAATTAACGAATCAACTACTGTGCATTTTGTGCCCTCATGTAAAACACACAGCCTTGACCAGTTTGTCAATGTCTTTTGCAGCAGCTGTAGAGAAGAGATAGAGGAGGCAACAGTGCTTCACCTCTCGCAAACATGACCAGCCTTATAACGTAGGAGATGCATAGAAAGTTTGATCAAACTCGAAAGGGCACTCTTAGTTCAGTTTACGAAGCAATTACTGGACATAGTATTCTGTGGACTCATGCGAGCATTCTGTGCCCTCATGTAAGACACACAGTCTTGGCCAGGTTGTTAATGCCTTTTGCAGCAGCTGTAAAGAAGAGGAAGGACAGGAAACAGTGCTTCACATCTCTGATACATGTCTAGCCTTATAACGTAGGAGATGCATAGAAAGTTTGTTCGAAAGGGGCACTCATAGTTTAGTTTTCGAAGCAATTACTGGACATAGTATTCTGTGGACTCATGTGAGACACACAGTATTGGCCAGGTTGTCAATGGTTTCTTCAGCACCAATAGTGAAGAGGAAAAAGAGGGAGTGCTTCTCCTCCTGCATACATGACCAGCCTTATAACGTAGGAGAAGCTAGTGCCTGAGTTTTTTCTATGCAGATAAACCCTTCGATATATCAAGGCTGCCCGTTTGAGCTCTAAATGGCTTTATCAGAAGCTGGGGATTGTTCTATGACACATTTTCCAATCGTATATCCTTTAGTGTTAAGTGTTTGCCTGTATACCTATTTTTTATGGACTTTCCAGAAGTAAGAGAGACAGTCTTTTGGTTTTTTACAAGTCAATCAGCGTGGGTAATGGGATTCATAATCCTAAGCATGTCTAGTGAAGCGTGCTAGTACCTCTGAGTGGAAGACTTGCAAGTAAATTGAAGGCGCTTATATTCTCTCCGAAACTCCTATCGTAAAATAACTAAACAATGATAACATAACCACACCTTTGGTCCTTACAAAGAATTTGTTTCTTTTAAGCCCCGTTTATAATCTCTCTTAAGAGAAATCCTTTTCTTACAGACTTTAAATCTTTTTCATCATTTTGGGGAAATCTTAAACGCATACACATGCACGCACAGCCAAAGGAATACAAAAGATGTCAAAAGCTGGTGTTTCCTGTTCATTTTTCCTCCATCAAAAATGAAGGATTTATGGGAGACATTCCACTATTCTTTCTGCGGAATATTTATTCGCCTGTTTTTTTCTTTCTTTATTTTTCATTCTTTGTGTTGAAATTTACTTCTTTTCTTGCCATACAAAGGAGGCAACACATAAGAATGTCATGATGTTAAAAAAAAGGAAAGAAAAAAGAAGAAGATGCGAACAAGATGATGAGAAATAAAATCTTAAAGTATAATTAGAGTGTGCAATAAACTGAAGATTAAAGAAACAATCGATTCATGGATAATAAACCAGGATGTGAGAGAAGGCTTGTGAGAGAAGGCGTTGGAAATTAATCAGCGATAAGAGAAAGCGAGAGAGCACTCTCTTTGATCGAAGTTTTCGGAAACGTTACATGTACATAATTGGTCATTACAACCCTTCAGTCAGGATTACGACCTAGTTTCATACACCACTTATGTTGTGTGTGTTAATTTTATACCTGAGCGGCGGGACCTACAGTTTAAAGTCGACTCCGAACGACAGATTGTTTGAGAAACTTTTCATGGTAATTTTATTTATCTCAGAGTTTTTGCCAGAAATCTGCTGAGAGAAAGTCGCCGAAGAAATACTTTTTTTATGTCTGGCCTGGTGCTCGAACCCTGGCTTTTACGTCTAATAAGCCAACACACTACCTACTAGACTACGGTTCTTCAAGCATAGGTTATGGCAATTTGATTGCAGGATTTTCCAGAAAAATTATTTGATTTACTCGGAGAGCAAAACTTTGATTAAGTGCCTAATGAAAGTAGTTGCGTGGACGGATGTTGGCCATGCCCATGAATGCTGAGGATTTTTCAGAAAATGCTTGGAATTTGTATTAGTGATAGACTGGCCAGCGAATGTACACAGATTGCAACCTCCGGCATGTTACAGGGCATAAATGTTCCGATAGTTTTAGTTAGTTTGCATATCATCCAGACTTATTACGGGGAAGCTCAATCTCATTGGCAGCAGTAAGATACGTACTATGTTGCTAGGCACTGCTGGACACGTATGGACAAGAAGAGAAACAACTCCCTCCTGTTTTTAAAATGCATGGCAATCCATCGCACATTAGGGATTCATATGGTAGGCATACAGAAAGGCTACGCATTCCGATTAATGATTTCTGCAAGAGCTGTGAAGGAAGAAGAGATTGTATTTCGCGTGCTCTTGTCATAAAACCTGACCTCTGAGTTTCTGACATCTCTGACCAAGCTTTCTAATAAAGGGTCCGCCAAATAACTTCTTTTTTTTTGAAAGTACATTAAAAAAACTGAATATATTCTCAAATTTCTTTTTTTATTTGAAAGTACAATCCTTCCGGTTAATAATGGAAAATAATTTCATTCAAATGGCTGCCTCGGCTGGCCATGCAGTAGCCTACACGATCGGTCCAATTTTTAAGCACATTATCGATTGTGTGCAGCTGTATTTCGCCATTTCTTTCGCATTATCTTTGACGGCACCCCACAAATAATAGTCCAACGGTGTCTTATCGCAGCTCCGAGGTGGCCAAACGATATCAGCTGTGAGGCTGATAATACGATCTTCAAAAACAGGGCGCAAAACATCGAGTGTAGCTTCGGCTGTGTGGCACGTAGCGCCGTCCTGTTGAAACCAAATGTTGCCAATATCCTCCTCTTCAATTTTTGTGAATAAAAATTCGTTCAACATGGCCCCATAACGATCGCCATTGACTGTAACGGCCACTCCTTGCTCATTTTCGAAGAAAAATGGCCCAATTCTCACCAAACAGTGACTCGTTTTGGGTGCGTCGGCTTTTCAATGTATGCGTGCGGGTTTTCTGTGCTCCAAATGCGACAATTTTGCTTGTTTACATACCCGCCAAGATCAAAATGAGCTTCATCTGAAAAGAGGATTTTTTTTGCCAAAATTGGCATCTTCTGTAAGTCGATTGCAGGCCCACTTAGCGAAGCGAAAACGCATTGGATGGTCCATATTCGTTCAGCGGAAGAATAAAATTAATTATCTGTCAAATCAGACATGAGCTAAGTGTTACCATTCACGAAATAAGCACTAGTTGAAAAAAAACGTTAGATGGCGGACCCGATATAAAGATTGCTGCAAATTTAGTTTTGCACTCGAAATGGTTTTCCTTACCTAACATGCCCTCCCTGTATAGATTGAGGGCACTTAATAAACAGTGTGGTCGCTGTACTCTAGCACCTATCATCCTCTTTACAGGTGGTCTCTGTTGACTCTAGAGCAGCTCTAATTTTTTTTTCAAGGCATTTTCTAAATACATATGTATTATTCTTCGTTCCAGAGAACATTATCAGCCAATTTCTATTCTGGTTAAATTGTCAACATTTATTATAATTTCCTTTGAAGTGCACACACCATGGATGTTAGAAAAATTGATAAAGAAAAAATTCTTTTGATTTCATTGAAAAATCATCAAATTAAAAAAAAAAATTCTTGAATAAGTATTCGAAAATTAAATTAATCGGTTTAATGTGCTTTTAGTGGAACACCCTAAACTTTATAAAATAAAAAGTGAAAGAAAAAAAAGGCTGAAAAAAATGTTAAATTTTATGGCCTTAAGAAAAGAACAATGAGCACTGAATACAAGTAAAAAATAGAGAGTGAATGATCATGATGAGGTTAAAAACTGAAATTGATTGATTTATGGCCTTTTGGAAAATAATAAAAAAAGACAAACTTCAAGGAATATTTTTAATTTAACAGAAAAAAAATTAAATAAAAAAGGCTTGAACTATGAAAACTTTTAAAAATACAAGCTTCACTGATGTTTTTCTCTTTAAATTTTTGCATTTCATTTGGCAAACTAAACATTTTGAATGCGTGTACAGGTTTCAGTTGAGTTCAGTTCAGTTGTATTGTGTTGTTGTTGTTGTTGTGAAAACAATTGTAACAATTTCACATTTGACCAGACCAAACTGGGTTTATTAACAGATATTTAAAATATTATTTAAACTCACATGACCACATTAAAACTGAAAACTCAAATACACACATACACACTGGCAAGCACATGCTGTTTCCTACACCTACACACCTAGACACATATGTATAAACAAATTGTAGAATATTAAACACTTTAAAATGAATTTGTTTAAATACATTGTCATTAGAGGTTGGCTTGGTTTATTTGCCATAACCATCGGGCTGGATCTCTGTGTCCTACAGGCTGACACTGTCTGTGTTTGTAGTTTTAAAATCCCCCTACAAACATGCATTGAGGCTTTATATAACACACTCATTATATATTTTTTTTCTCTCCTCTCTCCCTAACATATGTTATAATAAAAAAAAAACAAAAAAAAGAAAACCTTTTATCTCTTTAATATCAACTGGTTTTATTTATTTGAATTTGTATTTGTTTGCCTATTAATATGTGTACGTATGTATGTATATGTGAGTGTTTAACAAAATGTTATTTTTACATTTCAAATGTATTTCAAGTGTTGCATACTTTTAGGTTCCTATACCAGCCTATACTAGCGTGTGTAATGGTGTGTCTATTTTAAATTTATTTTAGTATGTAGTATTCCCATATATGCATGCATATGTATGTGTGTATTTACGTGTGTATGTATTTGTAATTATAAAGTAACGCATGCTTAATTGAATCAAATTATCCTATGATGGCATAATACAACTTAACAATACACACACACATCCAGCAATTATGCAATGCAATGCAACAGAGAGACAAATAGACAGACAGGCAGACAGACGCATAGTTTTCAACGACATGTATAATAACAACACAATTGTAGCAGCAGAAGCGGCAGCAAAAAACACGTCAATACAATACATTTTAAACAACAATGTTGCAATACAATACGACTACACAATGCCCATATTCCCTAATGCGTTTCAACACAACATTCAACAAGCTTTAGATACTAAAATATACGACCAAAAGCGAGCATACTCTCAGGCACACACACATACACGGAGACTAACACATGTACATGTACAGAGAATACATAAATAACCAATAAATTATACAGTGGAGCACAGTAGAGATGGAGGAGATCGAGAAAAAAGGAGAAACAAAAAAACAGAAGAACAGAAGAAAGGAATTGGAGAAGATGTTCTATAAGCAGTCCCTGCTAATCTAGAGAGGATTACACAAACCATTCCTGCTTTTACGACTAACGCGCCTAAAACGCACCTCTTGGTGGAAAAATAGACGACGAGAAGTGCGGCACAGCAGAGGTGGAGGAGATCGAGAAAGTAAAAGAAACAGAAAAACGGAAGAAGAAAATTGTGCAACAAGTAGTCCCTGCTTATCTGTTTTTATGACTAACGCGCCTAAAAGAAGGCACTTGGAGGCCAAAGACAGCACTAGCAAGATACCAAAGAACACGTTTTAAAGGATAGATCGTGTAGAGGATGAAACTATTTCACCTGAGTAGTTGGCAAAGGGAGAAAAGACTTTTAAGTCTTTTTGCTGACACCCAACTTGACTCGTCAGGCTCCCGTGGTTTCAAGGAATTGTGGAACAAGTTCAATAAGTAGTTCCTGCTTATCTGCTTTCACGACTAATGCGCCTAAAAGACGGCACTTGGAGGGAAAAAGAGTCCAGTAGCAAGAAAGGAAAAACACTATCTATGTCTTAAAGATAATGAAACTATTTCATCGGAGTTGTCGGCAAAGGAAGAAAAGACTTTTTAAAATCTTCTTGCTTACTCCTAACTTGACAAACAGGCATCTGAGGATGTTGACAGACCCTGTGGTCATCACTGCTATAAATTTGAGAGAGTCTTGAGTAAGGCTAGGGGCAGCATAGGTCGATGAACTCCCATGCTATTGCGTGATGAAGCATATGAGCGCCGGTAGATCTTCAACGCCAGGCAAAGTACAACTCAACCACAAAGAGTATAGAAGCGATAAAGCACGAATTATTCCTGGAATGGCAATTTCACTAGGAAAATGAACAGCATGGAAGGTGGACATATAAACTGATTCCCGAGTTGCAAGTGTGGAAAAACAGAAAAAAACGGCCAAGTAGACCAATACATAACCCAGATGCTGACCGGTCACGGATATTTCAGAGAGTACCTGCAACGCATGGGAAAATGCCGCTTGCCATTCTGTATCTATGAAGAGAAGGAAACGTTAGATGATTCCGAACACACTTTCTTCAGCTGTCATCGATGGGCCGAAAGCCGTCAGCGACTTGAAGCTGCGAAGCGGCGTCATTAGCCCTACAAACGTCGTTCTGAAAATGATAAACAGCAGAGAGAGAGAGAGAGCTGGAATGCAGTAAAACCCTTTGTAGAGCACATCCTGCGAAGGAAGGAAGAAATTTGACCTAGACGCAGCAGAATGAGAATAAAGCGGAGCCTGGACGCAAGCGGACGACGATGGAACTGGAACATATGCCAGAAAGGGGGTCCACCTCGAAGTAATACAACCGTGGTTTCGAGGTGGAATGATTCCCCGGTGAGGAGACAAGGCGGGGCGGGTTTTTAGTCGGTATACCCAGTGTGAGAGTGCGGCATATCATGTCAGGTGACGACCATCATGAATGCATAAAGCATTTTCCCTCCTTCCCGCCAAAAAAAAAAAAATACTATTGCGTAATGTGAAGTTGTCTATATCAGTAGACTAAAACTGCAAACATTTAATAAATCTGTCGAGTCTATATGGATCGTTATAATCCATACTTAGAGTACTCCGTTGAATTTTAAATAGTAGTCCTACATCTACTTTTCCAAGGGTAGCAATACGGTTTGGAAATCTCCTGTTACACCGCCCTCCTACTCGTCTTATACAGCATAAGCTACTGACCAGAGATCAGCAATGAATCGCTTTTTCGCTACTCATAAGTACTCATGAAATTTTGAGTATGAGTGAGTCAACAGTATTGAAATCCAACTACTCTGATTCATTCGTACTCAGTACAACATTGATTTATAAGTCCAAGTTGCAATGAGTATGAGTACAACGTTGACATCAAACTCATAACATTCGAAATATGTTTGATTCATACGCCTGCCTACTCATTCAGATTCATAAATTTAGAAAAAATACTTATAATATGTACTCATAAATGATTCGAGTGATTCGAATCATTTTTCAAAATTTACAGTCTTAGTTGTTGTTGCATTTACAAAGAAAGAAGAAAGACTCACGAACAAAAAAGACAAAGACAGCAAGCAGAGCAAACACACAACCTTCTTGTGAGTATTGTAGTGTTCGTATGCGAATCATACTTATTTTGTGATTCGTGTATACGATGAGTCATGGAGAGTCGAAATCAATAACATCATGAGTTTTGTTAAGTATGAGTACCATGAGTATTTCAAATTTTCAATATGAGTAGTATGAGTATGACATTAAAATAAGTATGAATGCGAATAAGTATCAGAAATTATAACCATGATTCGAATCTACTCATCGTTTTGAATACTCATTGCTGACCTCTACTACAACAGACTGTAGTATATTAAAAAAAGAGTGGAAAAATAGTGCCGGATGAGAGATTTATTGGTTGTCAGATGATATTTAATTTGAATAGGAAGCATGCTTAAGTTCGTGCCAAGATGACAAGATTTGGATCACTGGTTGTTGCCTCATTTTCTGATTGAGTGGACACGTTTTTGGGCCAAGTATATTAGTAGATGGAAATGGTTATTTGAACTTCATCTCTAGCTGACTAACAGATTGCCTTAACATTGATTTAATCGCGTAATGTTAAGCCCAAAGCTCTCTTGTAATTATCCTGAAGCCTTTTCTTCCAAATACTACCATTCAATATGCTGCTCCACTGTCTTAAATGTCTCTACCCTGAAAACCTTTAAACATACGCTCATAAACTATTGTTTCTAAATGCGTTCAATGTGCACGTGTGTGTGTGTGTGTATGAGTGTATAAATTTATCCATAATCCATGTACAAAACAATCACACACTCTCATTGATTACGAGGCTTTAGATGATAATGAGCATGTATACGTGTCTCTCTGCCTGTCCATCTGAAGCCATTGGTATTTATCCTCTCTCTTTCGTTCTCTCGTGTGTTTAGGCAACCATTCGGCGATAAATATGACAACAACATTGGCGTGGTTAACGATTTAAATTTGTTGATGCTAATGTGGTCTATAAATGCATGCGTTTTTCATTGTTGTTGTTGCTGTTGTTGCATTTCGATAAGTGCATATGATGTTGATAGCCATGGCAATAATGATAATGATCATAATGATAATCATTGTTATCGTAATTATGTTGATAATATTTTGTAATGATGACGGTTTTAGTTGCCTGTTTATAACGAAATGTTGTCTTTATTTGTTTGTCCATTTGGCCATATCCTCATACCTTCGCCTTACACTTCCCTTTTTGAAATTAATGGCTATGTTTGGTTGTTGTTGTTGTTGTTGTTGCTGTTGTTCAATACCGTATACGTATAATTACAACGTTGTGTAAATCATTAAATGTGGCCAATGGAACATACAACAAAACTATTTGAATTGCTTTCCTCTACGAATGTGAGGCAGTGAAAAGAGATTTAAGTCTGGGCCTTGCCAAAAGGCCTTTCAAGAATTTAAAATTAAATGAGGTGTGGAAGTAAAATGTAGAAATTTTCTTAAAATTATGATGCAGACGTTATTATCAACATCCTCGAGTGCAGGACAAACAAGTGGAAACTAGGCAGGTCATATCTCAGCAATTGGGTGGTCACTAGTTAACCCCAAAGTGGATAGGAGTGTGCTATTACTAGGTACTTTGAGAACTTTTTGTGAACAACATTCTGAGGCTTTTCGAGGCTGAGGGTATAAACATTACTTCCTATGCGAATGCATTGCTTTTAGGAATATATTACTATTCCTCAGGGGAATCTTCTTTTTAACTGCATCCTAAGGCTCTTTGAGGTGAGGAAATTACGGTTTTTTTTTCTGTACGTATGATGTAATGTTATGATTACGGGGAAATTCCTGCAGACTACTATTTTTTTAATGGACGTTTTAGTATCAATTCGGCCTTATGAAGAATCTAAACAGGATCGAGCTCTGGCTTTCCCGAGGAGCTAGGTACAACGTTTTTTTTTAATAGAAAGCTGTTCTGGAATATGGACAGCTCGGAGAGTACGAAAAAAAGCCCGATGCACGCCACAGATAGACAATGTGGTTTTAATCTAGGAGTGGTGAACAGGTATCGTGGTCCTGCCGGCGAGTTCAAAAAAATACCGTTTAAGCTGCAAGGATATGTGTCTCTGGGCAAATAATGTACCGCCAGGCTTCATAGAGCACGATGGGAGATAAAGCTTTCATCCACGAGTGATGAAGTGGGTATGGATTCTACAGTTGTCACGAAGGATGTATTTCTGTGGGCATATAGGATACTATTACACTGGAAGTAGTGGTTATAAACTTTTGGAGATTAGTTGAAGGAGGTCTGGCAAGGATAGAGAATTGGACTTGGACTTACGAAATCTGAGTTCAGATTCTACGGGACTTATAACCAGGGTAAGTTGGCATGGAAAACTGCTTTTGGTAATTGGCATATATTTAGTAATCTACTTGACGGGGACACAGTCTTACGGAAATCTACTACGAAAGTGAAATGAACTTGTCCTGTAGACTTTCTAATGGGTGCAGTAGTGTATTTAAAGCTGAGGTGTTTAAAACATTACCAATGCAGGAGCAATACGCTGGGAATGGATTATGTTAGGCGAAACAGTAGTTGCCTATATAGATTGTTAAATTGCCGCGAATGCCCAAGATTACTTTCAGCTGCAGAAGAACTCTCAGAAAGCTCTTGGACAGTTATAGAACTGGGGTACGGGCCAATGGAATGTGTAGAGTAGTGAGATTGAAGATGAGCAGAAAGAGGAAGGCGCAGAGAAAGAGTCTGCGAAGAGAAAGAACCTGCTGCAACGATATATTAGATCTCTCGAAAAGTGTTTTAAGCTTATCGATCATATTTAAATATGAAGAGTGTACTTTTCTTGGTAGAATAGGAAATATTGCTCAAAACTCTAAGCTACTGAGACCTAGATTCGATCGTCTTAGAGTGAAAGGGGCACCTTAAAGCCTATTTTGAAGTTTCTCGACTGCGTACTGGAGAGGACTAAAGTTTTCATTAATGACATGAAGTCGCCGTAGTCTAGTTGGTAGTGTGTTGGCTTATTAGATGTAAAGCCAGGGTTCGAGCCCCAGGCCAGATATCAAGACAAAATACAAAAAGTATTTCTTCGGCGACTTCCTCTCAGCAGATTTCTGGCAAAAATTCTGAGAATAAATAAAAATTGCTATGAAAAAGTTTCTCAAAAATCTGTCGTTCGGAGTCGACTTTAAACTGTAGGTCCCACCACTCATGTATAAAAATTAACACACACAACATAAGTGGTGTGTGAAACTAGGACGTTGTACAATGGGTCAATTCGACCTCCGGGTACTATACTTGTGTTAATTGACAAGTACACGTCCCCTAACCTAACCTAACCTTTCATTAATGACAAATAGGGTATCCAACCCTACTACCTTTGCATTGTGGCTTGTCTGTGGCTGTTTTGACGATATTGGTACAGAGCGTGCTCAAGGGTATAAAGAATTTTGGTTCCGCAAAATCACGAATGTTTAGGAAACAACACGTCTGTAATGTAGGCACATTCCTTCGTTTTCAACTGGCCAGTGGATGGCACAATGCATTACAAAGACGATTCTTTAGCTGTACTATCACTATGGCGAACTATCTTACTGTTTACAGTTCCATCAGAAGGTACTGCATAGGCCTTACTCTCAGAGTAATGGTAAATAAAGACAGAATGACGATCTAGCTTCCCACACCGCTTAAGCTGTTGTGTGTGTTAATTTTATACATTAGCGTCGGGACCTATAAAGACAGATTTTTGAGAACGTTTTTAATACAATAAGGATGTGCCTATCATTTAGACGTTAAAAATTAATGCCAGTTTTCTATGTCCCTTCCTTACTTTTCTCCGAATGGATATAATTCTTAAGGGCCCTGACTTCCATCAACCTTTTAATGATTGCATTGTACCCTGCCACGTCCTTGGTGACAAATCCTTTTTATTTTTTTTGGTTTTTATTACAGTTATTATAACGAGACCATACGCTTTTTCAAACAATATATTTGTACATAGATTTGTAGAATTAAATGTCCTTTTTTTGCATAATTGTGTAGCATATTTACGGGTAGATCTACTCTTGTATATAAACTGTATACCAAATAGAGTGGAGGTAGTAAAAATAATCAACATTATAATCAGCATTTACACAAAATACGACACAGGACTTAATGCATATAATGCGATATAGAAAATAGAAAATTAATGAAAAGATTTGTAATTGAATTATAAAACAATTCAAAAAACAAAAAAAAACAACAAATGATTTGTTTGGCAAAGAAATTAATTTGAAATTGATATTGGAAAACCATGAAATGAAATGAAATGAAATCATCATTTCAGGATTAAATTTTGAGAACTTTAATGACAATTTAAAGGTAAATTATAAGCTTTAGTTTATAGATTAAACGTATAGAAATTTAAAGAAAAATTTTAAATTATTTTGTTTTGAAATTATTTCTTCTCTCCTGCATTAGATTTTGAACGATTTTTTGCTCATTTAAAGCGTCAGAAACACTTGTCATTTCATTGTTTAAATTTGTTGTAAGAAATATTGCTGATTTTGTTATTGCATTAGTGTGAAAGCGTGTAACGGTTTGTGTAAAAAAAATACACGCTTGATTATATATGTATACCGACATACGGATTTTCGTATTGCAGGGCATAACAGCCAATACCACCATCACCACCAACCACTCTAATCATTATCATTACCACTAAAACAACAACAAATATAACATTAGCACAATAACATACAAGAACAACAACAACAACAATAACAACAACAACAGCATCAATAATAAACGAGCGAAAAATATTTACAGATCATCGAGACCGATAGTAAAATACTCTACAAATACTGGAGGGAAGCCTTAGGAACCCTTAGACAAGAAAAATGCTGCCCTGGAAACCAACTTATTTACACCAGGATTCTCGCATAGGCCTTTTTACAGATGGAAGCTAATCACGTGCGCTAACATAATGTTCAATTTATGCCCTTAAGGCAGCTTGACCATATGCATAGTTAACTACCTTATCCTCCAGTAGAATTCATTCTCAGATAAGGTGCTCAGTTTATGCCCTCAAGGCAGCTTGACTATCTGCATAGTTAACTATCTTATCTTCCAGTGGAATTCATTCTCAGTTAAGGTCGGAGTGGTAGCTTTGATCATGTCACAAAGCTCACTTGAGCACGCATAGCGGCCCGTTGTGATGCCACGGGTGAACACAGTCCCTGTACTGACCAAGTTCAAGCCAAAATCAGGGAAGAGGAAGAAGTTGTTCTCAGTTAAGTTCTGTAAACAATTCAGCTTGAATTACCAGGCAATCAGCAGAAAAGGGCAGCTTCATGACATGATTCCCGAAGAAGACAAGCCAGTTGAAATAAATAATTGGGTTGTCTGGCCGCAAGTAATTGTCTATGGAGACTATAAAATAGATTAGGTTTGGGGGAAGCAGGAGATAAAACATCACCATTAGGACACCAAAAACAGTTCCTCGTATTTAACTGCTGAAAAGCAGGGCAAAGATATGATAAACAATAGAAAAGGTTAAGGAAGACATAGGGTTTACTAAAGATTGCTGAGCTGGAATTGAAGAAGAAGGAAACACAATCATCTCACAAGTCAGCTGATGTTGGAGCATCCTTTCTATGAATTTTCAGCATTTTCCTGTGCACGTCAAGGAAAAGATACAAAGAATATGTTCCAAGACTACCCTATTCTAGCATTAAGAGCGATGGATCCAAGAAATAGCTACTCTTTATGCTTACTTTGTAGTGGCTTCCATAGTCACCTCATTTGCAGTCTCTTCGCATCGCAAATCTTACAGTTCCGGAACCTACGACACTGCATCTGTCTAGGCGTCTCGTGAGAGTATTTGTACAGAACTTCCATTCCGGAGTTAGCATAAATATTTGCTGCTTGGAAGATCGTTGAGCTGGTGTCCGTCCTCAGTACAACTAACACATATTCTTACGTGATTTAAATTAATAGCGAAGCGCTTCTGAGGATGATAGCATCGATCTGTTGAATGTCAAGTGAGGTTCGCAAACTGAAGATCTCTATACGAGCTTTTGGACCCGATCGGAAGAGCCTCTGTTTGGTTCCAGGACATTGTTTTACGCCAGGGATCTAGAAAGCTAATACACTTATGTTAGGTTAGGTTAGACGACGTGTACTTGTCAATTAAGACAAGTACAGTACCCGGAGGTCGAATTGACCCGTTGTACAACGTCCTAGTTTCACACCACTTATGTTGTGTGTGTTAATTTTTATACATGAGTGGTGGGACCTACAGTTTAAAGTCGACTCCGAACGACAGATTTTTGAGAAACTTTTCATGGCAATTTTTATTTACTCTCAGAGTTTTTGCCAGAAATCTGCAGAGAGGAAGTTGCCGAAGAAATACTTTTTGTATTTTGTTTTGATGTCTGGCCTGGGGCTCGAACCCTGGCTTTTACGTCTAATAAGCCAACACACTACCTACTAGACCTACGGCGACTACAACGAAAAACACATATTCTTACGTGATTTGAATTAATAGTGAAGCGCTCCTGAAGGCGATAGCATCAAACTGAAGGCCTCCATACGAGCTTTTGGACCCGATCGAAAGAGCCTCTGCTTGGTTTCGGGACCAGTGTGGTATTCCAGGGAACTAGAAAACTAATACACTTACGTGATTGGATTCCTACACGCTTGATATTATGCTTGTTTGGTGTCTTTCCCCAATCTACCAGCCCTATAGGCTCATTGAGAGATTGGTTTGGGGGATGCAGCATCCTAAGGTATTTAGGTAACTAGGAGCCTTTGTAATCTATCGACTGTAGTTGAAATAGGTGGCTGTTGCGACCCAATGACCCCAATGAGAGTCTAGATACTGGGATTGCTTGATTTTAGAGCTCTAATGGATAACCGGGATAGATTCCAATTGGTTTTTTGCAGAGTATATCGCGAAAAGGAAGGCAGGCAATGAAGACGATGAAGTATTTTAACTACGGCTACGGGACCTTTGGTAGAGGATTCATTGTCACAATTTGCTAGCCCTATAGGCTCATTGAAAATGGGATCGGGGGATGCAACAGAGTCGATAGAATTATCTTAGGGGTTGTTTATCTACCTACAGTGGTTGATGGAACCCAATGACCCCAATGAGCGTCTAGATACTGAATTGCTTGATTTCAGTACCCTGATGGGAATCCGGGATAGATTTCAATTGGTTTTTTGGCAGAATACTTAACAGGAAGGAAATGGAGACAATGGAGTATTTCATCTACGACTACTCAGCTTTTTGTAGAGGATTCATTGTCTTAGAAGGAGGATTTAAACAGGATATCCTGAGATTTATAATGGGAAGCAGATTGAAAATAGAATGCATAACCCAGTCGTAGATGTCCATTTTCAGAGAGATTCTCACCGTTTCCAGTATTGCGAGAATTTCGTTTGGAAGGCTGTGGTATCTGCCTGGGGGAGCATTTTGTTTCGCTAGCCTACCACTTGTATGAATTATAAAATGATCACTAATGAAGCTAAGGATCTATTTGTTCTTTATCCGGAGATGCGAAGAATATCTCCTCAATTCCAAATAAGGGTGGGGGGACTAATAAGTCTTTCTGCGTTTAATTTTTGCTTTCTGCGAATACAGGCTATATAGAGGCCTCATGTGGTATTCGATTTATATTAGCCATTAGTGTAGGTCTGATCTCAGCGCTTTGATTGTCTACTCCTCAGACTTCTCCGATCCCTTCTTTGTCAGTTCGTTCGCCTTTTCGTTTCCTTCTATGCCACAGAGGCTCGGAATCCAGTTGAGGCGGGTATTGAATCAACGTACACTGTGTAGAGAGAATTACATCTTTATGTGATAAATATCTTCCATATATTCTGACCCGATTTGTATTTAAATACGCTACACAGAGGTCCTTGAACCATAAGCCATTGCAGTCTCCCGCCACCACAGTTGATGGCTGTAGAGTACAATAACATTGTGTCAGCAAAAGATTAGCGAATGTTTTTCACAAGAGAGTATGAGAGAGATTTTTTGTTAAACAATTACAAACACACGCACACACACATAGCACACGCATTAATATTGTATGTAAGGATATACCGCATTACGTGTTTATAAACATGTGCTTCAAATTTTATGTTGTTGACATTGATGCATTGCTGTAACGAGCAGATTTTATGATTTCTACTGCCATTTTTTTTCTCTTCTTCTATTTTCTTTCTCTTCCTCTTTTCTCTCATGATTTTTGCGGAATAGTTTTTGTTGCAATTGCTGGTTGTCCTCTTCAAAATGTTTATTTAATAGCAGAGCAATGCGTTTGACTCCGTGTGTAAGTTTAGTAGAGCAGAAGAGAAATATAGAGAGAGGGAGTGTTAGAGACAGGAGAGAAATAAACGTATAACAACATGATTGAACTGATTTTCTAGGGATTTGTGAGTTATGCAGCTGCATGGCGTTGAAATGTTAAAATTGTGTGGATACTTCTACACACACACACACACACGCTTACAATTAAATCAGTTGTGCGAAGAATACAAAAAAAAATTCATAAAATGATGATCAATTGGTTACTCACTCAGTACAAGCATTAATGGCTGTTGAAAGCAAAGAAATAAAAACAAAAAAATATAATTTCCGCCAGGGATACACAGGGCGAAAGAGAAAGTACGGAATGTGTCTTATTTGTGAAAAGAGAAACATGGATTTTAAATGATATTTTCGAAGTAGAAATGGCCAAAAAAAATTCAAAATATTACAGTTGAGGGCTGAAATTTCGAGTTCTTGTCTTGAGGGCCAACATACTATCCACATGACTTCAATACTCACGAATTGGTGGCCATAGGAAGCATACTGGCGATATTAGGTGTACCGGATACTATAGGAGACTAGACATCTATTTCGTGGTTATACATATATGTGGTCAGTCTAGCAACCATCGAAGTGTTTGGTACCCAACTTGTCAAATCAAAAGGCGTATCGATACAACACGCGACTATACTTGGTTTCGGGCCACTGTGGCATAGAAGGAAATCAAAAGGCGGAAAACTGGCATGAAGGGATCACAGATGTCTGAGGAGGAGGAGACAATAGAGGGGAAATATGCGACCATAAAAGATTACTTTTTTCAAATTGAAACAAGCAGCATGAAATTGAAAAAATCATAGGTGGCGCAACTTTCCTGGTTGCCGCATGTCAAAACTGTTCTCTCCAGAAGTACACAGCAGGAAAAGCAGGAAACTACTTGAGTTCGATAAGACAACGATTCGCATTCTAACAGGAATTATATCGAGACACTTCGCTATTGGCAGTTCCGTTAACAAGCTGGGTCTGTCCCAACAGGATTACTGCAGAAACTGCCAGAATTTGAAAGAAAGGGCATCGATACAACACCCTTTATCTGAGCGCCCTGCACTTTTAGACAGACGTCATAGGTTTGTGGGTGAACGTTTGAAGATCTAGAAATGGCGGCCACAAAGGAAACTGGCCGAAGCTCAAGATGATTTAAACGTATCTCTAATGTATTATGACAAGAGAGCTTACCTTACACTGGATAACATATAAGACGAGATTATATCTCCCTGCAGTGCCGCTTAGACATTAACAGAAGGAGGTGTAGAGGCTTATTTGGCTGTATCTTCACAGCTTACAAACAGATGTGATGACCTGGGGTTAATATCAATACTCAATAGCAGTCGGAGAAGCAGCGAGCGTATATCTCCCTGCGGTGTCGCTCGAAACTTAATAGAAGAAGAAGTTGAGCCTTATGTGCCTATATCTTAACAGCGTACCAACAGAGGTGATGGAAAGCCTGAGAATTAATATCCAGTAGTCTTACATAATTGGTCACTACAAACCTTCAATCAGGATTACGACCTAGTTTCTCACACCACTTATGTTGCGTGTGTTAATTTTATACATGAGTGGCGGGACCTACAGTAGTCTTATGGCTTCAATAACTGGCTTTACGACTTGAAAGAACCCTTTCTAGCAATTGGAGCAAAGGCGAGACTATATCTCCCTGCAGTGTCGCTTAGACCTTAACAGAAGAAGGTGTAGAGGCTTATGTGCCAGTATCTTAACAGCTTGCCAACAGAAGTGATGACCAGAGGGTTACTATTTATAAGCCTTTGTGCGTCAATAACTGGTTTTATGTTTTGTAAGAAGCCTTAATAGCACTCAAAGCATATTTCTTGTAGAACAGGGATTTATTGTGAGACTAACTAATGACTTTACACCACACAAAAACGTGTTTCATTGTTGGTGTATATTTTTTTACTTTTTTAAGCCTTTTCATCAAATCTTTTATATTTTTTAAGTTATTAATTAAATTTTATTTTCTTGATTTAAATTTTAATTAGATTTCATTCAAAACTTTTTATCGTATTTAATTTCAACAATTATTTCATCTCTCCGAATTGTTTATGAAATATTGTTCATAAGTTTTCTACGGACTAATTACTACAAAAAACAACAAAAAACTAAAAAATTTAAATCTTTTTATTGTATTTTTTTTTATCAAAAAGACCAAGATAATGTTGAAACAAAAAGGCAGATGTACTCGTATCCTTTTTTTTTTTTATTTGTTTTACTTAATTTGCTCCGTTAAGAATTATTTAACAAACTCTAATCAATTTTCATCAACAATTTATTGCTTAATATTCTCTATTTTTTCTGGGGGTTTTTTAAGTTGTTTTTGTAGTTATTTGTTGTTGTTGTTGTTATTGTTTAGAGAGAAAAAAGCAAACAAATCGTTTATAAATGTCTTCCATTGTATGGCAAATAAATTTGCCAAGATTTTTAAATAAAAAATCTGTATAGAAAAAATAGAATGAAAAACTAATAAAAACTCTTGTTTAGAAAGACAAAAACCAGAAGAAAACAAAAAATTAGAAGAGAAGAGAAGAAAATAAAAGAAAAATCAAGACATGAATAATACATTTGGTTTAAAGTCTTGATGGTTTTCTGGTCGAACTAAAACAATAAAAAATACATACATTTTTAACAATATTAAAACAGGACTCTTAAATATATTTTGATTTTTCATACATACGTATAAAACAAAACCCCACTCCCCTATCTGAAGAGAAAAAAAAACAAAGCATGCTAAGGAAACTATAGATATAGAATAAAAGACGACTGGTTGGATAGGCTATACCTTAATCAAAGCTAGTTATTCCCACATACCAACGTGAGATTTGGTGGCTTCAGCATTAAAGCCAAAATGTTGAAGGATAGAATTCGCCATTGTCTACTATGCAGTGTGTTCGATCACTAGACGAATGTTCATGTGTTCAGATCTTAAGTCTGTCGTCTCAAAAAAGAAAAGTTTTATGAGAAATAAAATATTTCCATCGATGACCTCCTTTCAGACGTCTACTGTTGAAAATTCTGAGAGTAAATAATTTCCATGAACATGATATGTGAGCCATTGCATTTCTTTTTGAACTTTTAAGTCCTATTCTAGTAAGCAAATACCCTCCTAACAGACTACTTTCACAGGTTCTTTCAGAAGACTGATGAGAGTAGGCTGCAAAAGAAAGTTTTTTCTTTTTCAAAATGCCACAACAGCTTAGATTTGAACTCTTAAGCGCTTAACTAGTAAGCAAATACGCTCTTCACTATAGGGATCAACAAACTAAGTCGACTTTTAATAATCCTTACCTATACTGGTGTAGGGTATAATGAATACATTTAGACATTTATGTATGTGTTTATGTGTAAGTTTCCTAATGTCTTTCAAAATACCAAATGCCTCTTAACTCTCTCTCTCTCGCATCTACAATATGTGTGTGTGTGCATATTTGTGGCTTTTACTAAGGACTTTTTGATTTGTTGTCTAAGTTTATTTATTGTCACTCAAAAAAACCAACAAATGCAAGAAAAAAATAGAAGGAAAAAAGCAACTACAAGAAGAACAGCAACAACAATAACAATAAATACAATAACAAAGAAAAAAAGATTTTCTGATTTCAAGTTGTGCTTGCTGTTCTCTTTACACTTCGCTGTGTCTTCACATACACTCATACACATGCATAGACAAGAAAATACAATTTCATTTGTGTTTACATTTAGCCACTCTCTCTGCCTGCTCATACATATGTACACTCTTTTGATTTTAAATTTTTATTTAACACACTTGCACACACTTACACACATAAAAAACGGCAAACATCATTCAGTTGAGAAAAACGAGAGAGTAATCGAGAATCAAACTAAGAGAAGAAGGCATAACAAACACAGGATATTACAGACTTAAATTACAGTTAAAAGATGAGGCTGAAGAAGAAGATGGAGAGAAAAACCCAAAGTAAACATGACATTTTCGTTAAGGACGTACAGCAGACAATAACAAAAAAAAATGAAATAGAAAGAGCAAGAGCAAGAGTACTTGAAAAATAAACAAGAAAACAAATTTAAAGTGTCCATGAGTATTAAAATTTTTTGTTCTTTTTTTTTTTTGTTTCTTTTTTGAAAATGTTTCATAAAAGCCTCCATAATATGGTATTTGCTTACCATACATCTCTAAACACATATGTATGTATATCTCTGTTTTATGTTATAAGCTGTTGTAATGCCTTAATTTTTCTTAAATATTATTATTGTTGTTGTTTATTTGTTTTTCTATTTTTTTCTTAATAATAATAAATATTTGCTGTATTATTTAGACTTACTTGTACCATCATGATATAAATTATTCAATTTGTTTTAGATTTTTTGAAAAAGTATTTGGTTTCTTATCGTTTGCTTGTATTCACTCACCTGTAATGAAATAAAAAGAAAGAAAAATAGAAAATTTTAATTGATTTCTTATATTTTTTTTACAAACAACAATTTAAATCATAAATTCTTAAATTTCTACGTAAGATTTATTTTTCATATAAAAATTATTCTTTATTTTCTACAAAAAAACAGAAATAATGCCTAGAAAGTTAGCTTATCTTTCAACCACCAGAGAATCCATTGTAGCCAGAATTTATTCATTAATTTTCTATGGCTGTGCCTCTTCCAGCAACCAACCCAGCCTAATAGAAATCAAAATCAAGATGACTACAACAGTAATTACAATGGCAAACACAAATTCTGCAGCCAATGGCCTATTAAACTTACTTATTTAATTGATCATTACAACTCTTTAGTCAGGACTCAAACCTAGCTGCTCACACCGCCTATGTTGGATGTGATAATTTAAATTCAATCCTTTATTCAAATTGCTCTTGATGCAATACAAATCCGTGGCCAATCTGGTGCCTTTTCAGACAGTTTAATCAGTGTTTGGGAAGAAGGAAGCTGAGTCATCTCCCTACCCAGATATTGGCAAAGATAAGCCATTCAATATCACACATCCTAGCAGATGTTGACTCACTAAAGCAGTTGAAGAAATTCTGGTCAAGAAGTCTCTGTATATACATACATACATACATAATTAGCCATTACAACCCTTCAGTCAGGATTACAACCTAGTTCCTCACACCATTTATGCTGTGTGTGCTAATTTTATACATGAGTGGCGGGACTTACAGTTTAAAGTCGACTCCGAACGACAGATTTTTGAAAAACTTTTCATGGCAATTTTTTGTTTACCCTCAGAATTTTTGCCAGAAATCTGCTGAGAGGAAGTCGCCGAAGAGAAATACTTTTTGTATTTTGTTTTGATGTCTGGCCTGGGGTCTCGAACCCTGGCTTTTACGTCTAATAAGCCAACACACTACCTACTAGACTACGGTTCTTCAAGCATAGGTTATGGCAATTTGATTGCAGGATTTTCCATAAAAGTCACTTGATTTACTCGGAGAGCAAAGCTTTGATTAAGTGCTTAATGAAAGTAGTTGCTTGGACGGATGTTGACCATGTCCATGAATGCTGAGGATTTTCAGAAACTCGTTGGAATTTGCATTGCTGATAGACTGGCCAGGGCCGGTACACAGCTGACAACCTCAGACATGTTACAGGGTATAGATATTCCGATTGTTTTAGTTAGTTTGGAGAAGCTCAATGTCATTCGTAGGAGTAGGATACGTACTATGTTGCTAGACACTGCTGGACACGTATGAACAAGAAGAGAAGCGACACCCTCCTGTTTTTAAAATACATGGCCATCCATTGTACAATAGCGAGTCAGAAAGGCTTCGCATTCCGATTAATGATTTCTGCAAGAGCTGTGGGTCTGAGATGGAAGAAGAGATTGTATTTCTTGTCACAAAATCTGACCTCTCAGTTTCTGACATCTTTGACCGAGCTTTCTAATATAAAGATTGCTGCAAATTTAGTTTTGGACTCGAAATGGTTTTCCTAACAAACCTAACATGCCTTGTATAGATTGAGGGCACTTCAATAAAATGTAGGTCCCAGTTTAGAGTCGATTCCATACTACAGATTTTTTACTCTCAGACTTTTTGCCAGAATTTTGTTGAGAGGAAGTCGCCGTAGAGATATTTTTTCCTTTTTCCTTTTGTTGGAGATATTTGAACAGAGGCCTTGTATGTCTATATACCAATATCTTACCCAGTAGACTACGGTGACTTCAGAATATTCTCCTGTAATTATTATAATAAGAAAAGGAACAGAAAACCTTATGCCACTTGAAGAAGAACGTGCTTGAAGTTACCTCCATTGTCAGACTTTAAATCCATATTCAAACCAGCTTCTAGGGGACACCGTCCCGACTCTTAAATAAATCTCGATTTTGTGAAAATCTTTATTTTGCAGCTTTCGGTAAAATATGGAAAAAGAAATTAGTTGTAAAGGCTTCAGCTTTTCATAGCAAAAACCGGACACTGCCACGTGTCGTGAAAGGCAGTGTTCTCCTGCTCCTTTGATGAGCTTCTCATTCATAAATCATTTGAGCGAATATCAAGTCTTTCGGTAGTGGCCTGTCAACACCGTAATAGTGTGAAAGGATGGATGGCCAGGCGATTTAAGAAAAATAAACAATCTTAGCCATACCAGTCAGACAGAGTTTAACTATGTTCCACGTGTAGTGATGCTGGCAACGAAGTTCAGTATCCCTGTTCAATGACCGGAGAATGTCCAAATTAACCAAATCAATCGGAACACATTTGTATGTCTTGGATAGCTTCTTAGCATTGCTATACCCGAAGATATTACGTTAGATTGGCGGGTAGTATGCCATTCACAGGCATAAGTCCCATATGGCCCATTGTGTTACTCGTTGTTCGACAATATTTCTTTGTCCTAAGACTCATATAAGAGTTGCCTGTTTCTTTTATAAATTTGCGACTTTCATGGACGAATATTTTTAAAAATATTAGCACGCTTGCTGAGATTTCTAAATGGTTTTTAGACGGCCAGAGCTTAGACAAACTTTTTGTATTTCATGGTGGATGTCCCAGCTTAACCTCCTGCTTTCCTGTAGATTTCTAGAAGTCACAAAATAGATTTAAAAGTAAATGTCAGTACAAGGGAAATGGAATTTTTATTGTCTAAAGTAGGTGGGGGTATAGATTGTAAGCAATTGACTGAACCAATGAATTTCGTTCTTAAAAATATCCCGTAAAAATACTTTCTTTTTGGAAGCCAGTGACTACCAACCATAATGAATTCTTATTGAATTCTTAACATAAAAACTCCTGAAATTTTCTTAACATTTTATTGTATTTTTTTCTACTTTTATTTAAAATTGAATTGAATTTTCAAATTGTATTTCCATCATTTATATGACACATCATTTCTCTGAAAACAATGGACAACTTAAATTTAATGTTTTTTGCTCATGTTTTTAGGCAAAAAAAAAAGAAAGGCAGAAAAAATATCCACAGATTTATAAAGTGATGCCATGTCTTTGCTTCACAACTTCAATATTTACACAATAAAAGGAAATCACAGAGAGAACAAAAAAAATGATTTAAAAGGAAAAAAAAAGAGGAAAGAATATCACATCACATAATAGAATTGGCTGTAGGCCAAGGGACTCTGTAACAGAGTCAAATTAAAAATACAAAAAAAGTGAGCAACAACAAGGAAATTCGAAAAATTTATAGGCGGTTAAGTCGGATTCGGTGATACCCTGCTGTACGATATACTTATGTTTAGGAAGAGATTTTGGGTCCTTATAGGAAGCAGAACTTAGTGGTTCTGTTATTGGATCAGCTGTATCCAGAGTTTCTGTAACTTTAGTTATAAAAATTACCAACATTTGGTAAGGGGAACACGGTCCCACTTGTGGGAGTAACAGCAGTCTCCTACATGATTGGTTGTGCCTTTCAGGCTACAACAGACAGTAGCTGTTGTGATGCGAATGCCCATCTTCTAGGCAATTTTCCAACTCTAAAGTTCTTTCAGAAGTTTCTGGCTGATACCCTGAACTTGCACATATTCTAGACAATTTTCTAATTCTGGAGTTTTTTTCAGAGGTATCTGACTGTTACCCTGAAATTGAATGAGCAGCTATCACATCCGAGCCATTTATGAGGCCCAATGATCCCATTAAAACCTTTGACGTCTGTTGCCATAGTCTAGGAGATTTGGGTCATTAGAAATGAGGCCACGGTTTAAATCCCAGTTCACACATCTCCAACAAAACGAAAAATATTTCTTTGGCTACTTCCTCTCAGAAGATTTCTGGTGGCAAAATCTCTGAGATTGAAATAATATTGACATGAAACAGTTACGCAAAAATCTGTCCTGCGGAATCGACTTTAAACTGTAGATCCCCCGGCACTCATGTATAAAATTAACATTCACAACACGGATGGTGTGAGAACGTTAGGTTAGGTTAGAGGACGTGTACTCGTCAATTAAGACATGTACAGTACCCGGAGGTCGAATTGACCCATTGTACAACGTCCTAGTTTCTCACACCACTTATGTTGTGTGTGTTAAATTTTATACATGAGTGTTGGGGCCTACAGTTTAAAGTCGATTCCGAACGACAGATTTTTTTGAGAAACTTTTTCATGGCAATTTTATTTACTTTCAGAGCTTTTGCCAGAAATCTGCTGAGAGGAAGTCGCCGAAGAAATACTTTTTGTATTTTGTCTTGATGGGGCTCGAACCATGGCTTTGCGTCTAATAAGCCAACACACTACCTACTAGACTACGGCGACTTCAATGGTGTGAGAAACTAGGTTATAATCCTGACTGAAGGGTTGTAATCACCAATTACACAGCCCTGCAATATGGCGGTCGATGTTTATAAAAATTAATCAGATTTACTTGACCGCCATATTGGATCCGTCATTTTGAATTTTTTAAATCTGAATGAAGATCTGTAATCAGCGACCCCAAAAACTCCTGAGTAATAATTTTCAAGTAAATCTGACTAATTTTTAAGGACCTCCGTAATGTGTTTCTTTTTCTCTTGCACCCCTTGACATAAACCCACCCCCTACTTTAAGGGTGCATGCAAACAATTTGGCTTTGGCTCATTTTAAAGAGCAAAGATCAATTGTCAATTTCTGACAATAGCGACGGTTCTAGCACGTCAGTGTTTAGCTCTACAATGTTTCAAAAACGGACAAAAACGCTATTTTTAGGGGTTTTTTCCCGAAAACCTGACGTGATGGAAAGTTTTTGAAACCAGACTGGTGTTCAGCGCGCAAAATGCCTTCGGAAACACTTGGAGGCATCTTATTTGCAAAACCCATGCAGGGCTGTGTTATGTATGTACGTATGCGTTAGTTATCACAACGAGCCCCATGTGGCCTAAATGCGTCCATTCGGATTCCTTGGGGAGAAGACCAGCTCAGCCTACCATGTGTCAATTGACGTCAATTTGGATTGTTCGTCAAGCAATTTTTGCGCAGAAATTATTATTATGAGCTGTGAAATATTATATGGTACTGTAGACCATATCTGTAAAGGAGTGAAATATTGTTCAACCAAGTAGCTGAGAAATTGTCAAAGAAGTCCTTTCAGTGGCCAATCTAATCCTTCTTCAATGCAAGCTAGAGATGCAAACCAATTTTGGATGTCTCTCCCAGCTTTCCATGTATAGCTTCATACCTGTGAACAATTTATCAAGAAATTTTTGCACAGAATTTTTATTTTTTCTCCACAACTCAGAATTACTATAGAGGAAGTGAGCTGTGAAATACTGTATGGTACTGTGGACCATATTTTTAAAGAATTTCAATATTATGGAACCAATTAGCTGAGAAATCGTCAAAGAAGTCCTTTTAGTGGACAATGTAATACTTCTAGGGTCTGAGAAATTATCCAAAAGGTCCTTTTAGAAACAAATTCATTTTGCAATGTGAGGTAGAGATCTAGACCAACTTTGTATGTCTCTCCCACTATGGAATCCAGCTTTGCACGAGAACAGGACGAGGAAGTCTTTTTAGTGGACAATCTAATACTTCTAGGGTCTGAGAAATTATCCAAAAAGTCCTTTTTGAAACAAATTCATTTAGCAGTGTGAGGTAGAGATCCAGACCATCTTTGTATGTCTCTCGCACTATGGGTTCCAGCTTTGCATGTATGTATGTCCTCATTCCTGTGTGCTAAAGAAGGAGAAGCTGTCAACGTAATCTAACTCCTTCGGCTTCTGTTAAGTCCCCAGTTTATATATTCTGATGTGGATAAGGAAAACAATGTGTGTGTGGATTTAGCAATGCAAGGTAAAGATCAGAGATCAGCAATGAATCGCTTTTTCGCTACTCATAAGTACTCATGAAATTTTGAGTATGAGTCAGTCAACAGTATTGAAATCCAACTGCTCTGATTCATTCGTACTCAGTGCAACATTGATTTATAAGTACAAGTTGCAACGAGTATGAGTACAACGTTGACTTTAAACTCATAACATTCGAAAAATGTTTGATTCATACGCCTACTCCTACTCATTCAGACTCGGAGCAAACACACAACTTTCATGTGAGTATTATAGGTTCATAAGCGAATCATACTTATCCTGTGATTCATGTATACGATGAGTCATGGAGAGTCGAAATCAATAACATCATGCGTATTGTTAAGTATGAGTACCATGGGTATTTCAAACTTTGAATATGAGTAGTATGAGTATGACATTAAAATAAGTATGAATGCGTATAAGTATCAGAAATTATAAGTATGATTCGAATCTACTCATCGTTTTGAATACTCATTGCTGACCTCTGGTAGAGATTACTTAAGTCATATTGGATTGCTTTTCCCTACACCTTCTATTTATCGAGAAGGCTTCAATTCTCTAAATTCGAATTTAGCGTGTAGAGTGTCCTTTCTTTTAAAACAATAAAACCAAATATTTGAATGAAAAAAAAAACAAGGGAAATTTTTCTACTGGAGACAATATACAGTAGCAAAGCAGCAAGCCCAACATTTCACTTTAAGGCAAGTAAGTGGTAACAAACATTTTGAACCAGAAAACAAACAAAAAAAATGGCCTTAACAATACTCAATACTTGTTCTCTTGCAAGCAATTTCTCTTCTTTCATTTGCTTGTTTTTTTGTTTTTGCTGGTGGCCATACAAATGAAAACTACAATTGAGAAAAGGAACTTCAATTCCAAAAAAAAAGGAAAGGAAAACAAGAAAAAGAAATATGAACAGTTGTAACCGAGAAAATAATATTGAATAGCAGCGCGGACAGTTGGTAAGTATTTTCATCGTGTATGCCCATATACATACTACAACAGAGAATATACGGATGGATGATGTCGTTGTTGTGGTATCAGTTACGTTTCGGGATATCTTTTGTTGCAATTGTTTATAGGCACTGAAGCACAACGTTGCATAACAATGTTTATTTCATACACTTTACTACTCAGAAAATAAATACAATGAACAAAAAAAACACATTTTTTAAGCAACTTTTGGTTTGGTTTACCCCAGCAGCAGTTCTTCTTTTTCTGGTTTTCCTTGCAACATTTTTAGTTGTTGTTGAAGGTTTTTTCCTTCTTGGCAAATCTGTATTTCTTATTTCAAATTTATTTTATTTTCTTGTAAAAGATCAACATTTAACTACAACCGATAATGTTTACTTGTTTGCATCATCATCATGTGCATAAAACTGATGCTTATTCTCTGCGAAAAAAATGGGAAAAAAAGAAGGAAAGTTCCAGAGGGGAATAAAATAAAAATCTGGGGAAAGCAAGCAAAACTACAATATAAATGAAATCTTTAAGATCCATAACAATACCATCTTAAAAGTTTAAACCTACCAGTTGCAAAGTCTCACAGCAAATAATTCGATGCTTTAGTAGTTTGAAAAAATATTATTTGGTGAGCACACTAGTCCGGCACCATTGGTTCATATAAGGAATACACATACATACATACATAATTGGTCATTACAACCCTTCAGTCAGGATTACGTCCTATTTTCTCACACCACTTATGTTGTGTGTGTTAATTTTTATCCATGAGTGGTGGGACCTACAGTTTAAAGTCGACTCCGAACGACAGATTTTTTTGAGAAACTTTTTCATGGCAATTTTATTTACTGAGTTTTTGCAGGAAATCTGCTGACAGGAAGTCGCCGAAGAAATATTTTTTGTATTTCGTTTTGATGTCTGGCCTGAGGGTCGAAGTCTGGCTTTTCGAAAACACACTACCTACTAGACCACGGCGATTTAAGGAACACAGGGCCTCTTAAAATTGTCTCTTCAATTTATTCCCCTTGAGGAAATTATTTATCAAGCTTGCGTATCGTGTGAGGAACCGTTTTTCAACTGCAATGTTCAATATTTTATTGATCATTACTACCCTTTAGTCTGGATTACAACCTATCTTCTCACACCACCCATGATGTATGTATTGATTTTATCTGTGAGTAGGGGATCCACAGTTCAATGCCGACAATCAACAATGAATTAGGGAGACTTCTCATTGTAATTTTATGTTCACTCTTAGAATTTTAGTCAGATGACTGTAAGGAGGGAAGTCTCCGAAAGAAATATTTTTTTTTAATAATTCATTCAAGATGTCTGAGCTGAAGATTGTTTCACAAACTCTCGTCTAACTATCGAACGCACTACGCACTACTAGAAAAAAACTTCCGTACACTCAATAGAGTTTCTTTTAATATCATCCTAGGATTTTTGCACTATTGCTGCTGTAGTAAGTAATTGTAAATGGGGTTTGTGTCCAATGATTTCCTAAAGCCACTGATTGCTGATGTTTTGATTTTGATTTTGGACCAGAATACTTTAAGAAACCTCCTCAGGCACCTACTAGTGAAAATTTGTAGCGACTTCAGGATTTCTTTTTTATATTCAATCATTCTCGGTTACATACTATGGAGCTAACACAGCTATTGGATGTATATTTTCGTTACCATATTCACTTTAGTTGGACGAATATATTTAAATAGTTTTGTTTGCAGGGTTTTATTATTAACCTTGCGATCTTCCAGGAGTCATAGGGTCACAACCAATTGCCTCCAATAATGACTGTCCAAAGCTTCTATTCCTATATGACTCGAGTTTATACCGAGAGAGCAGCTCTCTCTTGAACTACTTCCTCTATGCATGTGCTGCCAGGATTCTTTGGCTTCCTTCCGTTCACAGAGTGTGCTCCATTCATCTCCAAAAGCGCGGCAGAATTACATTTCATTTTTTTTATAATTGTCCACCTCTGTTCTACAGTCAGTATTGGAGTTATTGGTTATATCGCCAGTCAAAATATTTAAAGAAAACGAGGATGACATAGTTAAAGCAATCCGCGATTCAAAGCCATACCAAATTGCAAATTGCCATATGAGATATAGGCATCCATATCTCTGTACAATTTTGTTTAATCTGGATGTCAGTACTTATCCACGGACGAGATGTTTACAAGGCTTATCGTTTTAGAATTCGAAGACTTAATGCTCAGAATTCTTACTTTTTTATCAAAGAAAACTTTACAGCAACTTTGTGTGTTTGTCCCACTATGAAATCCAGCTTTCCATGTATATCTGTGTGCTAAACCCCTTCGTCCTAGAAAATCCTTCGGCCTTCCGTTAAGTCGCCAGTTTATAATTCTTAGCACGTATTTAGGAGCACAGTAATACACGAATGAAAGCGATGTTGAAAAGCTGTATGGTATCTGGGGACTCATCGACTGATAATGTAGTTACAGAGGACACGGTAGATAGCGGGTCCTTACAAAGCTTTGGTAATATCATTTCCTTTCATAGGAATCTTCTTTAGGATATCAAAAGCCTCCTAGAAATCTACGAACAGAAGATAAAGTTGCGAGTAGCATTTAATGAATCATTCAGTATTACTTCACCGCTTTTGAAGTGCCATAATTTTTATTTTTTCAACATCAAAAAGGAAACAAGTAGCAAGGCTGCAGTAAAAAAATCCTACCCTAGCCTTCTCTTGCCTTGGTTTTTGGGTTTGTCTATCTATATCCTCCATGGCTGACTGTGCCCTTTTCTTTTTGAGGAAAAAAGTCAGCCAAACCAATTCGAAACATTTCGGCCTTGTGACGCTGCGAGCCTGCAATAAAGCAGAGTCTCCACCACAGAACCAAACTGTATTGCTTATAAAACCAAACTGCTGTCCTGTTTCCAAACAGATCTTTGAACGAAAGTATATCGAGTTTTCGTAGAAGTCTGTCAATGAAAGCAGGACAGTAGATTAGGTTAGGTACGGTAGACTTTTCCAGAAGAATCAGCTCCCACTTAAGCCAACATTTAGGCTCATTGTGATACCACAATTAATATTTAAACCGGGGATAAAATATTTTCTAGAGGAAACCATCCTGAGTTCACAGTAAATCCTGCTATTCTGAAAGCAGGGCAGTAACTTCCACTATCTCTTCTATGTTCTACTCTTTCTTTCTTCCTCCCTTTAGCTGTTACAGTAGGTCGTGATACCACACAACCAACCAATGTGCATAGCCTCTCGACAAAATTGCCGACTGAAGTAAGGTCACACTAGTCCCTTTAGTCCTCATGAGAGAATGCAAGGTACTACTTTTAAGATCTGGCCTTAATTGCTTGGATAACCGGTAGCCACTCTAAGCCATACATCTACTAACTTGCATCAGTTCACGTTGAAGTTTGAGTTGACCAGTAAGCATGAGAAATCCAATCTCATTAGCCCATATGTTTTCCTTAATGTTCCGTTGAGCCAGGACACCTATTATTCGAATAATGAAATATTTAAGTATCTCGTTCTTCTTCAATGGTTTTCTCACGGCAATGTCCAGGATAACCTAGGGACTGCCATTCCTAACACCTTAAAGTACAGAGATTATACGACTGTGTTGGTTGGTAGGTTGGTGTACGTTTTCACCATACTTTGGTTCCTAATTTCAAATTCTTTTTAAATTCTCTTCTTTCCTTTCTATGAATGGCGGCATTCTAAAACATAAAATGAACCATGAAAGTAAATACTCAGTTCATGACTTATTGATTGTGTGTGTGTGTGTGTTAAATAAACAAATACACCGAGTCTGGCCACAATATGTCAAGAAGGGTTTCTCTTCTATTAATTATTAAATGATTGACAGTTTAAACTGTAAAACCACCCTCTATTAGAGAGAGAGACAAGCAAGCACCTTAAGGTGATTGAACTTAAATGCCTTTGCCTCCTCACACTCGTTTTGAAATACGACAGCAAACACTAACAGGTCCTTTACTACCATAGCCTTCCCTTTCTCCTTTAAAGGTATTTTTAATGATTTTAAACACTTTTTTCTTTGCAAATGAACGGATATAACAAAGGCTGTGTGGATAAACTTAAAACCAAAGTATTTAAAAACAAACACGCTTAATATTAAGCAAAGAACGATGGGAACTCTGGGAAATGGTAAAGGAAGTGGTTTTTAGAAAATAGTTTTAAAACAAAAGTGCGTGTCTAAAGTAGATACCGTGGTAAAGCCAAAGGAGTAATAGGCTGGAAAGGCAAAAAAAAAAAGAAAATTAAATACGGCGGCCTATTGATTAAAAGGGGTGTTCAACAGCGTTTAACAAACGTATGTTTCAACTTCAATGACTCATCATGTATGGTTTAGAACGTCGTGCAGGCTTTTTTAAATTTATTTTTTACTGTTGTTGTTGTTGTTTTTGTTTTTTGCTTTACAGAGAATAATTTTAAATTGCTTATAAAAATGCCAACTCTATGGTTTTTATTGTTTATAAGCCAAAGTGGTAAACAGTTATACTAAATATGATTTAATTGCTGCCTACTTTTAGGAAAAAAAATAAATTTTTTTTGTTTTAAATTGCATGTTTTAATAAAATAAAGAGAGTGAAAAAATTAAAGAGAAAACCAGCAGCAACGCCTAAATTTAAAAGTACAATAAATGGTGAGTTTCCTATATTAAAACTTTCAAATAAAACGCAATTTTATTAGCATACTTTTAGGTAAATAAACCATATTTTAAAAAATATTATTTTCTTGAAGAAAAATACAGGCTACTGACTTAAATAATTGAAATTTTTACAGAACATTAGGAATATCTACAGGAAAGATGATCTGCAGCCACCTCACTCTCCTTTACAACCTATTTTCTCACACCACTTATGTTGTGCGGGTGAGTTTCCTATACTTAAACTTTGAAATGAAACGCAATTTTATTAGTATACTTTTAGGTAAATAAACCATATTTTAAAAAATATTATTTTCTTGAAGCTTGTATAGCAACCCAGGGAAGAGAGCTTAAAGCCACATGCAGGCTACTGACTTAAATAATTGAAATATTTACACAAGATTAGGAATACTTGTAGAGAAGATGGTCTGCAGCCACCTCACTCTCCTACACCGAGGACAAAAACCGGTATTTGGTCCAATGAACTGAACCTTTCGTTTAAAATTCGTCTTCAAATACAAAAGCAGCTCAATGCTCGTTGGGTAATCTCTTAACCTACTTGGACAGTGAAAGTCAAATCGACATCCATTCTTTATGTACATGACCACCAAGGATTTCTCAGACATACGTACATACATAACACAGCCCTGCACGGGTTTTGCAAATAAGATTGCTCCAGGTGTTTCCGAAGGCATTTAGTGCGCTGAACACGAATCTGGTTTCAAAAATTTTCCATCACGTCAGGAGACGTGAATAATGGGGTTGAAATCCCTAAAAATAGCGTTTTTAGCCATTTTAGAAACATTGTAGAGCTAAACACTGACGTGCTAGAACCATCGCTATTGTCAGAAATTGACAATTGATCTTTGCTCTTTAAAATGAGTCCAAAGCCAAATTGTTTGCATGAATCCTTAAAGTGGGGGGTGGGTTTATGTCAAGGGGTGCAAGAGAAAAAGAAACACATTACGGAGGTTCTCAAAAATTAGTCAGATTTTTGCTTGAAAATTGTTACTCAGGGGTTTTTGTGGTCGCTGATTACAGATCTTCATTCAGATTTAAAAAATTCAAAATGGCGGATCCAATATGGCGCTCAAGTAAATCTGATTAATTTTTATAAACCTCGACCGCCATATTGGATCCGCCATTTTGAATTTTCTAAATCTGAATGAAGACCTGTAATCAGTTTATCGAAAACCTGACGTGATGGAAAGTTTATGGAACCAGATTCGTGTTCAGCGCGCAAAATGCCTTCGAAAACACCTGGAGCCGTCTTATTTGCATACAAAAAGTCCAAATTTGCAGGGCTGTGTAATTGATCATTACAACCCTTTAGTCTGGATTACAACCTATTTTCTCACACCATTTATGTTGTACGGGTTAATTTTATACATAAGTGGCAGGATTTACAGTTTAAAGACAACTCCGAAAGACATATTTTTGTCTGAAACTTTTTCATGGCAATATCTTTTTTTTACCGCGAATATCTGACCATTTAAGAGCAACCTTATGTAGGTTCCAGGACATAACAATATCGTCAGAAATAGCGCGTCTCATGAGCCCACTGCGGCTGGTATAGAGTTCACAGTATAAGACTTTTTATAAGGCAATAACAGTACCTGCTTGCGCCAGTTCAACTGAGTATTCCTGAATCGATTTGCTGGGATCCTTAGCTCTTGGGTAGCAAAAAAGTACGTGCATAAATTGACAAGCTTTGCGTTTCTTAAATCACACTACTATTCATAACTTTATAGTGCTTCTCGCACAGGCCATTGTCCTGTTTAAAGGCACAACGACAGGGTTGACATTCCCACGAATGCAAAAGTTGTGTTGCGGGCATGAGAAGGGTGTCAATGCACAGGTCAAGAAACTTTTTATTTTCTGTCCTCTTTGACAGAAGCATCTTCGCAGTTGATGAGCAGTTGCAATCGTTCACTGGTTTAATTTAATTCATGTCATAACGATCTAATACAGGTTGCAAGGCATTTGTTCATTTGCAGGAGTGATGTTGCTGTTGCTGTTACGCATGACTATTCCCGGCCTTATAGTGGTTCTCACAGGCTATAGTTGTCTCATTCAATGGCACAACGATAGGCTTAACACTCCCACGAATGCAGAATTTGTGGGTGGCTTGTGTTGTGGGTTTGAGAAGAAGGAAGTGTCAGTTCACTGAAGCATCTTCGCAGTTGTAATTGCTCAATGCTTTAATTGTATTCATGTCGTATCGATATAATACGGGTTGCAAGACATTTGCGAGAGTGATGTGTTGGTTGTGTTACTAGAAAGTAGTGTACTGAAGTGTTTCCTACTAAAACTTAGTGACACTAATAAATGGATGAGCACTGAAGTAGCTAATATCACCACTTGCAGAACAACCAGATTCTACGGGCGTGGACTTCCTTGTCCTTTAGGACTCTTACAGATGTTGTGCAATAAATGCTTACTTTTGGTGGTTTTAAGATGGGAATGCCTGGTACGATGTGTGCACTTATTTGAGGCTGTTTCTGACTGATTTATGTCTTAATAAGTCGGAAAAGTTGTCAATTATGACTAGCAAAAACCTTTAATTTCCTATCAATCGAAATTTATTGAACCCAGATTGATGAGGAAAATTTTTTAATTGAACTCAAGTTTAAACAGATAAGTTTTGTATTAGAAATTTCAATTTTAATCATATTAAATTCTCTTATTTTTCCAAAAGTCTCTAAATGCCACACAGTCATCACTTGAAAACACATTGAAAACTGCGAGAGAAAAATATAGGAGGCAAAAAAATGGAGAACAGAACTCATGTACAAATTGCCACAATTTCAAGTCCATTAAGATGGCGTGCAAAGATTAATATGAAACGGCGCGACCTCAACTAAATTGTGGTATTTTTTTGCTTTTTTGTTTTTGTTTTTCTTCTTCTTCTACTACATCTAGCCACGTTAACAACCAACAAATGTTGCCAGTTAAATGATGTTGCCTCGTTGTTTTAGTCAAACACTCATTCTCTTCCTGCTCTTCGTTTTAATGTGTTTAAAGATAAAGACGAGTTTATAAATAAATACATACACACACACAGTAAACAGGCTAAAAGACAATAAGTTATGCTGTTTGATAGGATATGAGCGTTAAAGAGAAGAATGTGCTTAACGTAGCACATGAAGGACTTTTTAAATGTTTTAAATTGATTGCAGCAAAATTGTGTTTCATGTTTAAAGTGTTAGAGAAAGATTTGATTTTTTTAATTTTAAAATTTAAAGCATATATTTAGGCGCTTAAACTTGTTTAACTTGTTGTATAGTTTTAGGGGCACTATATTTGTTGAAAGTGTTAAAAATATTTGATTTTTTTAATTTTAAAATTTAAAGCATATATTTAGGCGTTTAAACTTATTTAACTTGCTGTATAGTTTTAGGGGCCCTATAAGGCTTTTTAGTGATTAACAAAGTCCTGATTTGAAACTTTGATGTGGGAAGGAATTTTGTCAATGTACTCCATAATTTCCTTGCGCCTAAAAGAAACCATGATTATCTAGAAAATACAATCAAGCATGGTGGAGAACACTCCTGACCCTTGAATTTTTTTTTTCTTTTTTTTTTAACAGAATTTCAATTTGCAACCAACACGTTTCCACACAACAATTTAATTTTTTTTTCCTATTTTTTCTGTCTTCCTTAACATGTCACTTAACAAACCGGGACACACGTACCCATTTATAGTTTGTTTTTTTTTTTTGCAATTCGCAATTCGTATTTGAAATGAAGACAAAAAATGGAAGAAAAAAAGAAACACCAGCATGGAAAATTGTACGCCTTAGCTAAGACGGCGACACAGAAAATACAAACAAGGCACGCTCTTGACAGTTTGGCAGGCTAACGCGTTAACGTGCAAATGCAAGAGAATTTAATATTTAAACAACAAAAACGAAAGCAATAAAATACAACAAATAATAAAAAAATAAAATAAAAATAGAAACATAAAATACGTTGTGGAAAATCTTTAACGAAATAAAATACAAAATAGTACGAGGAAAAAATAAAAAACCAACAACAAACCAAAACTGTCTCACACTTTTCTTTCTTTCTTTTTCTTTTTTTTTTAAATGGAGTAACTAACACAAACACACCCAACATTTCTTATACGAATAATTGCCACAACTAGTACCACCACTAACATGCAACACCCTGTACACACAGGACATACGTATGGTGGCTTAGAATGGAAAGGAAATCATGAAACGCAATGCAACTCAATGAAATGCAATGTGCGGCAGGTAATATATGAAGTAGCAGTAGTCGTGGTTGAGCAGCCAGTAATAAAAAAAATAGAAGGAAAAGCAGTTATATTCAGTTAGAGTCGAATATATGGTGCCCTTAAATATAAAGTAGGCCTTTGGTAAGCTTTGGTTGCTCGCTTCAGTCATAAGGCAAAAGAAAATTTGTTCTCCTAGTCGATACTTTCACTTTTTATACGATGTTTATATTTGAATTCGTTTACATGGTAAGGGACTGTAAAGGCTTCTTTAAAAAGGCTGCGAATAAGACGCCTAAAGAACTTTTTTTATTTCTGCAACATAAGACGTGAGTCACTGTCCAATAGTTCGTGTAGCGAGATTTTTAAGCAGAAAAAAATTCTCGGCGTTAAAAAAACAATGAAACTCGGGTCATATTAAATGTAAGGAAGTCTTAAGTCACCGCAGTCAATTAGGTAATGTGTTGGTATACTAGACTTGAGGCTACGGTTCGAACCCCGGGTCATATATCCCCAAAATATTTTAGCGGCGTTTTCCTCTCAGCAGATTTCTGACAAAAATTCTGAGAATAAATAAAAATTTGCCAAAAGAAAGTTTCTTAGTTTCCTTAGTCTAGTAGGTATAATGTTGGCACAATAGACGTGAGGCCACGGTTCAAACCCCACGTCAGACATCTCAAAAAAAAAAACGAAATACGGAAAAATATTTCTTCGTCAACTTACTCTCCGCAATTTCTGGCAAAAACTCTGAGAGAAAATAAAATTGTCATGAGAAGTTTCTCAAAAACCTGTCGTTCGGAGTCGACTTTAAACTGTAGGTCCCACCACTCATGTATAAAATAAACACACATAACATACGTGGTGTGAGAAGCTAGGTTGTAAACCTGACTGAAGGATTGTAATGAGCAATTATGTATGTATGTATGAAAGTCTCAAATTCAGCTTACAAGCATCGGAATACATATGAGAGTTTTTTTCACACTTTCAATCGCCTGCAAATACGACAAATAGTTGGAAATACAAACGTTAAGAACGAAGTTCCTTGAATGCTTCTTTTGTTACCCGGAACATAAGGTTTTTCAAGGCTACATCGTTTTGAATTTTCAAAACCACCACCACTAGCTACATACATATGACGCTGAGAGCATGGCTGCTCTATAGCAGATTATTCACGAAAGATCTACTGACATACTCGGACAGCCAAGCTGCTTTAAAGTCGCTTTCGTGTATCATATGGAAACTTACACAAGAACTTGAGTTATTCTTCCGTAAAAAGCAGATTATTCGAAAGTCTCCTTTATTGGGGCCCTAGACATAGGTGCAAATACTAGATTGGTCTGCTGGTGGCCTCACTAACAGATAGTGGAGCCGTTCCACTTGGAAGATATCTTTGAATTTCCATTGGTATTCCCAATTTTTACTCTGCAACTGAACACCCATATCCTTGAATTATTCCTTTACCACACGACATTCCCTTCCTTAAAGCAATATAGAGTTTCCAAATTGATTCATTCACTCGAACTAGTTATGCTCGTTGACATAGCATTTCCAAAAATAATAGATTTTACCGGCACTAATCAGTTCCCAAAGTATTGAATTTTATTATGAGAGGAATACGCTTCTATCGAAAGATTAGCATCAACGTGGAAGCTCGTTTTATGTCCAGTAGATACATCAGGAAAGGAAATTTTTGAATTGGGTGTGAAGAGCAGCCAGAGGTATTTCAAGAAGTGCACATGTTCTCTGTTTGATATCAAGAGGCCAAGTTACCGGTGCAATCTTTACTGACATTATTTGGGGCTTCGTTGACATATGGTTTTAACAAGAATTATGTGAACAATTAAAGGAAAGCATCGAATCACTCCTTTGCTTGCCCCAAGATCACGCAGTTGGGCATACTTGATGTATAGCCTGGAAGTTATTTTTGTACTTCACTGTACAAATGCTTGTGTTTAATGCAAGAATGTAATGCTTGCCGTACAACAATACATAGCACCGCCACTAACAAATCACGTTTAAAGTTTTTCTTTCAAACGCTTGCTTACACATTCACTCAATCACTCACGCACACCACAGCGCAAACACAACTGAAAATTATAAACAGCCATACTACACAACACTACCATATGAATATCAAGAGAGAGAGAGAGAGAGAGAGAGAGAGAGAGAAATGAAAAAGAAAACAAATGATAAGTGAACACAGAAATAAAACAACAGAATTCCAGTGTCGCCTACTCGGGTTTTTTGAGACACTAACCAACACACATAAGCTCAAATGCTTTTGCTTTGCTACTAGTTATAGTATTTGTAGTTGTGATGTTTTTTGTAGGTGTTATTGTTGTTATTATTGTACTTGTTGTTGTTGTGGTTGTTATTTACGTGATTTTCAAATAACTCACCAAAACAACCATCACCACAAAAGCAAGAAAAATGTTCGTAAAATTTTTGTTCTCGTTCTCTTGCTCTCACTCTTAGAAGCACACATATTAAAGGCGGTTATTGTATTGTGTAGTGTGTGTGCGTGAGTGTGTGCATAAAATATGTGAGTGAAATCAGGTGTTAAGGCGTTGAGAGTGTATATGGCGTTATTTTTTAATGTTTTTTTTTCTATTTTCAAATTTAATTTTAGGTTTTCAGTTTGCAAAAGAGAAGAAATTTTATGCCACGAATTTTTTTATTATTTGGGGAGCAGCATTTCAACTATAATTTGTTTTACAATTTTCTGTTTTCCATTTTCTATTTTCCATTTTATTTTTGTGTAAAATTGATTGATGTTAGAAACGTTTGAAAGTTGCTGGTGGATTTTTTTCCTTTCTTTCTTTCTTTATTTTTTGTATGGCAAATAAAATGTAATTTTTTTTCTTTTTTGGTATTTGGCTGTCGTTATTGCCAATAATAACTGCGTTTTAAAGCTAGTCCGTGTGTACATATATGCATATGTATGCGAGTGCATTACCTTGATAAGCACATACATACCTTTTGCGGGAAAACGTCAATTCAAATTTTGTTAACTTATGAAGCGGAAATTATACAAATATTACTTTGAACAGGAAAAATAACCAAAAAAACGAGGTGGAAAAAATCCAAAAATAAATAGAATTATTTTTTGGAAGGAACATGAAACAGTAGAAAAATAACACAAACAGTGGTCGAAATATAAGAAAAAATTAAAAAAAAATTTGACAATACTTCCCTTTTGTAGTAAATGTGTTGTGCAGGGCTTAAAGGAAATTAAGTTGTCAATCTTGTTATTGAGAATTTTACTTTACATTACTACTACGTTTACTAACAGGCCTACAAGGAAATCAAATTGATTTTCTTTCTCTTTTCATGCATTGCTAGTAATTTAGATTTAACAGCTCATGTTAATAGTTGTGGCCTTACAAAGCATATAATCATTGAATAGATAGCAGAGGTTAGGAGATATGAAAATCGACTTACTTCTGTCAACTGATATGACAGTATGGAGGTTCTTTCTTTTATGCCTGTAGGAAACTGTTTCATTTAATTCTTATCAGTAGCTTGTTTTGTGATACTTCGGGCAGTACATCTTCCTAAACATGGATCATTCCACGGTTAAATAGTACACAAGAATAGTACTCGGATGGCCATGCAGTAGCCTACACGATCGGACCCATTTTTAAGCACATTATCGATTGTGTGCAGCTGTATTTCACCAATGGCTTCACGAATATTGTCCTTTAAAGCATCAATTGTCTCTGGCTTGTCGGCGTAACACTTATCTTTGACGGCACCCCACAAATAGCAGTCCAACGGTGTCAAATCGTAGCTCCGAGGTGGCCAAATGACATCAGCTCTGCGACTGATAATGCGATCTTCAAAAACAGGGCGCAAAACATCGAGTGTAGCCGTCCTGTTGAAACCAAATGTTGCCAATATCCTCCTCTTCAATTTTTGTGAACATAAACTCGTTCAAAATGGCCCGATAACGATCGCCATTGACTGTAACGGCCACTCGTTCCTCATTTTCGAAGAAAAATGGCCCAATTATGCGTCTGGATCAAAATCCGCACCAAACAGTGACTCGTTTTGGGTGCGTCGGCTTTTCAATGTATGCGTGCGGGTTTTCTGTGCCCCAAATGCGACAATTTTGCTTGTTTACCTATCCGCCAAGATCAATATGAGCTTCATCTGAAAAAATGATTTTTTTTTGCCAAAATCGGCATCCTCTGGTGTAGACTACTGCATGGCCAGCCGAGGCAGCCATTTGAATGAAATTATTTTCCATTATTAACCGGAAGAATTGTACTTTCAAATAAAAAAAAAAGAAATTTGAGAAAATATTCAGTAGTTTTTTTAAAGTATTTTCAAAAAAAAAAGTTATTTGGCGGACCCTTTATATCGTTGTCGAATGCATTTGAAAACAGCTTTGTCTTATTGCTAGGCTTTCTTTAATTTTATTTCCTCTGCTTATCTGTCAACTACGACCACTGTTCCACTGTTTAAGTCCCCTATTATAATACAATCTTGTCTTTTTCTATGTGGGCACGTGTAAGTATTTCTTTTTTGTGTGTGTGTGTATGTGTATTTGTGCGATTATATTTGATTGCATATATGCATACATATTTTAAATGCATATGTATTAGTTTTATTACTAGTTATTATTATTGTAGTTAGTCTTTGTTGTGGTTGTTGTTGTTGTAGTTGAAAATATTAAAATATTTTAGCATAGAAAACGAGACGCGAGAGGCGAGAGAGAGAACTCAATTCAATCCAAATAAAAATTGCACAGTACGTGCGTATAAACTAAATAGGCTTTATAAACGAACGACTGTGTTCCGTGGAATAAAAGTATATTTGTTACCTGTAATGTATGTTATAAAAAATATACATATCTACGCTGGTATTTTAAGGATGTTATGGCAAATTATGGCATTATGAAAGCAATCATTATTACAAACACAAATACAAAAAAAAAGAATATATGAACCCTTCATACAACGAACTAACTGACTAGCTGACTAAACCATAATGATTATATGCCAGAGAAAAAAAATTTAAAAAAATGCAAAAAAAAAATGCGAAAAAAATGAAAGCATTTTTATAAAAATAAATATGCAATAGAATATGCAATTTGCATAATAAATATTGATGAAATATTTATGCACACACATGATAAAATATGAAAAGAGAAACAGGGCAAGAGCGAGAGAGAGTGGGAGTAAGAGAGAGAAATCAAAATTACCTTGTGCAGCCCTGTAATCATAATTATGTTTACGTTGTATAGCAAATACTCTGACTGACTGACTCATCGTCATCATCGTCATCATCATTATTATTATTAAACATTACAAAGCTCATTATCTATTAACAGACAGGTCTTATGGACTACATACTCATACTTAGCTTTGTCAGTCAACGAGAGCTAGTCAGGCTTAGTAAAATTTTAATGAGAACTTTAATAGCCCGCCATAGTTAACAATAACAACATTGAGGACGTTTACAGTAATAGGAGAGGGAGAGGAGGTTTATTTGTCATAGTGAATTAGAAAATTTCATTTGAAATTGCCAGGAAGTAAAGAATTCCTTGTAATTGGTAAATTAAGCACAAGAAGGACTTTTGCGGTTGCAATTTAAATTCCTAAAAAATCCAATAACAAGAGACATATCAGTCTACAGACTGATTCTATGAAGTGTAAGACATGGAAAGGTTTTTGAGTGACAGAACGTTTGAAGAAGTGGCAAACGTGCCAGTAAGGGAACTGGCCGGTTTCGTACGGTGCTTATCATGCGGATCATGACAACGTGGCTTACCTCACACTGGATAATACAATGGACCCTAAGGCCACCGCGTGAACCTGCCTGTGAACAGCAACCTAGCCGCTACCCTAAAACCCAAACTTTAAAGACATGGAAAACTAAACCACAGTGTCAGTCTTCTAAATATGATACTATTTGGCGGTATCGTTTTAATATTTAATTAGGCGACACTACCACATCTAAGACTGTTCAAGAATACCGGGTCTCTCTAGCGGATATAAAGGGGCCGCCAAATAACTTAAAAAAAACTACTGAATATTTTCTCAAATTTGGTTTTTTTTTTTGAAAGTACAATCCTTCCGGTTAATAATGGAAAATAATTTCATTCAAATGGCTGCCTCGGCTGGCCATGTAGTAGCCTACACCAGTAGATGTCGATTTTGCACGCATACATTGAAAAGCCGACGCACCCAAACCGAGTCACTGTTTGGTGCGGATTTTGATCCAGAGGCATAATTGGACCATTTTTCTTCGAAAATGAGCAAGGAGTGGCCGTTACAGTCAATGGCAATAGTTATTGGTTTGCGCCCTGTTTTTGAAGATCGCATTATCAGCCGCAGAGCTGATGTCGTTTGGCCACCTCGGAGCTGTGATTTGACACCGTTGGACTACTATTTGTGGAGTGCTGTCAAAGATAAGTGCTAAGCCGACAAGCCAGGGACAATTGACGCTTTAAAGGACAATATTCGTGAAGCCATTGGTGAAATACAGGTGCACACAATCAATAATGTGCTTAAAAATTGGACCGCGCTCATTGAAGTGGTTGCCAGTTTAAGCCAACCTAGGCAGCCCTTGCTCTAACCAACTTCTTCCTCTTCCCTGGTTTTGGTAGAAGTTGATCAGTACAGGGACTGCGTTTCATCTGTGGCGTCAAAACGGGCTGCTATGCGTGCTCAAGTGAGCTTTTGTGATATCAGAGCTACCACTCCGACCTAACCTAACCTAACCTAACCTAATTTACTGGTTGATACTCCTTTATGTCACCGAACATTTTATATTTTCTCATCTCTCGGAGATTTATATTTGCGGACAGGATAGTGGGAGAAGAAGATGCATTAAAATCGAAGCTCATATTTCAATAGCATCTTCTCCATTTGGATTTGCACTTGCATACATATAAAATGCAGAAATTGTAACGTAGATATGCTGATTATATGCTAGAGTAAGAGACTTTCAATGCTGATTTTTCATTCAAAATTTTCTTCAGATATGAAGCTCATCTCCCATATGGTGGGAGGGTCGATCAAGTAGAAATGATTGTAGTCTTGGTCACTGCCACCATATATCAAGGGACAGTAACTTGACCACTAGACTTGTTCATGTCCTAATCATTTCTACAAGCTTGTGAGTTACTACCTTTCAAGAGGCCAGAAAATCCCAGCTGCTCTGATACTTGACAATGAACTAAGTGGAGATTTTCTTTGAACATATTGCCTCGTATTTCTTTCTTTTTCTATAAAACATGCCGGGTCAGTTTCTAACAACTTTTTTCAGTCTTCCAGGCTCCTAAAAATGTCTCAACTACATAGCGAATCAAGCAAATAATCTAATCCTGGTATTAAAATTACGCCAAATTGTGTAGAAAACCTGGGACAACGTAGTCCACAATATGAATTCTGAAGACGGGAATTCAACACAATGATTACACTAAATTGTGTAGAAAACCTAGGACAACGTAGTCCACAATATGAATTCCGAAGACGGGAATTCAGCGCAATGATTACGCTAAATTGCGTCGAAAACCTAGGCCAATGTAGTCCACAATATGAATTCCGAAGACGGGAATCCAGCGCAGGATTACGCCAAATTGTGTAGAAAACCTAGGACAATGTAGTCCACAATATGAATTCCGAAGACGGAAGACCATTTTCTAAGAAAGTTTTCAGCCACTTTCCCAAGCCGCCTACATCGAAATTATTGGGCGTAGGAAGCGAGATATTACTGCACCTTCAGTGCAGTTCTACAGCACAGAACTGAGACTTGATCAGAGTGTCTTTGTCTACCCAAAAAAAAGGCTTGAAGAGCCTTAGAACATAAGGAGACTAAAAATGACTTGTGGCGGCTACCATTAGGCATCGTAAAGACCGAAGGAGATGCTTGGTGTGTATCGAACTCTCAAATAAATTCTCTACTTTAGGAATCTTCTTGAGTGCCTTCGAGCTTATAGTTAAAAATGCAGTCAGGGATTTCATCAATGCCAGATGACCAGCTTCGAACACTGACAAAAAAGTGCAGAAACTGTAGACAAAACAGAATGTTAAATGTACGGAAAGTCTGCTTAAATTCCAAAGAAGCACTCTCGGTACGGTTGTTAGAGTCATTACTAGTGCGCCTTCAGTGTAGTTCTACAGCACGCACAGAACTAAGACTTGATCAGAGTGTCTTTGTCTGTCCAAGGAAAAGGCTTGAAGTGCCTGAGAACATAAGGAGACTAAAAATGACTTGTGGAGGCTACTATTAGGCATGGTGAAGGCATGTGATAATTGTGTTCAGAATGGAGATGGTTGTGTATGACCCACATTTGAATCTCTAAGCCTTTGTGACCTAAAAGGGGTTATAAAAAGATCAGAAAACTTTTGGTTTCCATTGAGCTTTGCGGAGCTCTCTTTGTTGCTTAAGCATATAAGCACATAAAACAACAATTTCCAGATCCCCATATCCTTATGGTAAACTTCACTTTGGTTGAGTTTGTTCGCGATGTTTCTTAAAATCTCTTCTTTAAACTTTAAACTGTCGCCCTAAGAGATTATTTTACATTTTTGGATAAGACACCAAATGCACACGCACAGGCATACATGCCAAAAAATATATATGTATGCCTGGAATAAATGGAAATTTCTCTACTCTTTTATATGCACAAGTCATAATATTTGTACACTTCGAAAGGGGTTAGAGAGGAAAGGAAAGCAGAGAAGAGATATAGAGGAAGGCAAGGATAAATGCGAAACAAGAAAACAAAATTTTCTGGGTTTCGTTTTGTTTTTTTTTTTTTGTTTTTTTGTTTGGCTTTGTTTTCCGATGCACAACAAGATTAAGCGTAAATATGCTGCTGCCATACAGCTACTGTTGCACATGCCAATTTTTGCCGTTGCTCCTGTTAAAAGTTTGAACAGCTTTAACGTTAAAGCGGGTGGACATGTTTACAAAAAGACACGTAACGCGTGTGTATGCAAGTAAGGAAATACAGAAAAACAGAAAAAGTTTTCATTTCTTCGTTACAAAGTTTTTGGAGTCACATGGAATTTTTTTCTTTCTCGTTTTTGTTGCAACAAATGCCTTTATAGGGCCACATAGAGGAGGAGGAGTATCTTCATAGGTTCGCTTATGCATATAGAATACAGTGTTTTATTTATGCATGTGTATGTGAGTGTGTGCCTGAGTGTATGTGTTTGTATTAAAAATAACTAAAATTCAATTTAATTATAAGCAAACATGTTTGTTTATGTATGAGTGAGCATTTGTATGTGTTGCATATGCATTTTTAGAAGCGTACGAGTGTACGAGTATATGTGTGTGTATATAAATTGAATTTAAATATAATTTACAACTATACAGCATAGTTTTACACACACATACACATGGAATTGCATTTTTATTAAATTATATTTCAAATTTAAATTATACGTAGTTTTTGTTTACAAAAAAGAGAGAGCGAGCAACAAAGAGAGAGAAAGAGAAAAAACAAATTATATGCTTAATAAATAAACAAATTGGCAGAGAGCGAAAGAGTGCTATAGTATGAGTTGCTGTTAATGGAATTTACACTGCAATTTATTAATTATCGTTGAGAGAGAGAGAGAGCGAGAACATATTTGAAATTCAATTCCAAATACAATTTAATTAAAATATTAAAATAGAAATGCTTAGCATACATTACAGGCAGGGCGCATTAAATTAATTGTTTTCATAACAAATATCAGGAATACTTTAAACAAAAGCTTTATTTAATGAAATTAAAATTCCAAAAAAAATGTGAATAAAATTAAATCATTGCCTTTAGAGGTATTGGATTGGTCAACCCCATCAGTAATTAAGAGAGTTCACATATGGTCACAGCAAATGATCAGCTAAGTAACTTACATGAACAGGCGGAACATTACCATACTTTCTGTTACGCAATCGACTCTCAACGTATTATATGCCAACATAATGAATTCAAGATGGTGTACAGCTACAGTAGAAATCTAAATGAAGTATCAAAATGATATAAAGACCATGTATCCAGAACACAGTAACATTCCTGTGAGCCAAACGCCCTGCAAAACACTATATTCCAACGTGATAAATCTGAAGACGGTGTATAGCTCCCGCGGATATCTCAATGCGGTAGCAGCCAACATGATCTCCAAGACGATATATAGCTGCAGTAGAAATCTAAATGAAATATCGAAACAATATGAAGGCCATATATCTAGGACATAGTGACACTCCTGGTAGCCAAACGCCTTGCAAAACACTATATTCCAACGTCATCAACTTCGGTGTACAGCCCTGCATGTCACATGAGAGCTCAAATAACTGCAGATCAGATGAACTGGTCTGATGGCGGCACAACTATCGAGCTCTCCAATAAATTCTCTACTTTGGGAATCGTTTTGAGTACCTCCTAGCTTATATAGTCAATAACGCAGTCATGAATTCCATCTACGACATATGGACGTCTGCGGACACGGACGATAGGATGCAGAAAATCTGGCCAAAACTGTATGGAAGGTCCATGAAAAGCCTGGTTATATTCCAAAGAAGCACTATCAGTACGGTTGTTGAAATCATTACATACTAGGTATTCCATTATTGGTACTCATTTAAGACACATTGTTCTTTGATACTTAACGAACGATTTCTGCTGAAGCCTTACACGACAAGGAAAAAGAGGAGAGGCTGTTCTCTATCTATTGGGTTAAAGCCCTGCCCTATGCCAGAGAAGGAAAAGGGCATCTTAGTGTCTACCACATTGTCAATCAGAGCGATCTGTCAAGCATGGACATTAGCAATCTGTGTCCGACAATTGGGGAAATTAAAAATGCTAAGGCTGTTGGTGCTAATTCTTCAAGACACTAAGACTTCTACAGTTAAAGATTATTCGACAATAATACAGTGTTGCTTGTCTGTGAAATAATTGCTAAGGTACTTGAAGTGGGGAAGATAATTGACTGGAGACTCTTAAAGTGAATTAGCAGGATATGATTGGGAACCTGGAGGGACATACGCTCAATGATCAGCATAGTCATCACGGCCAACGACATCGCATTGATTACAGATTGGATTTATCGGCAAATAGGTCAGGTCGAGGTAAGTAAGGCCTCAGGTTGTGATAGATCTGAGTGCTACGTAGATAGAAGCGTTTGAGCGTCTATCGACGATGGTACCACTAGATCACTGCTTTTGTTCAATGAGCCCAACTTGAGACTTATAATTGCATTCCTTGATGAAAATTGAAATCCTAGGCTGCCGACGAGGATTTGGGACATATTGTTTGATTCTCCTTAAAGTTAGGTTGCCAGACAGGGAAAATTTAATTCTATATATGGCACAATCTCAATCTGATTTGAAGTTATTCGAACTGAGGAGTGATGCTCGAATAAAGATGGAGAGCTTGACTTGTAAAAGAAACATTGTCCATAAAGTGAATGTCAAGAAATTGGTCAAGTGGTTCAGTGGTTGAGATAGTCCAACTACCATCAAGTTTTTGAACACAATTGAGAGATCTGCTAGAGCAACATAGTATTTTATGAAGACGGCTGATTCCATTAAAGGATTCAGTATCGCTACAAATCGAATTTTCTTATTAGGATTTCGGTATTTACTAAAGGTTTGAATGATCTGTGCCACAGTTTATGGTTATAGAACGTGGAGCTGAAATTCTAAGAACTTTTTAAAAACAATTTAAGTTTCCTTTAAAATCTTATATATTATTTGTTTGTAGGTTTGTTTGTTTGTTTGAAGTCTATAGACGGCTAAACGGCTGAACCGATTTTCTTGAAATTTTCAGAGTATCTTTCTGTATGTCTGGCTACTTTTTATTTTAAAATTTCAAGTAGGCGGGGTGCCACGCCCACATGCCCAATAAGTATTTAATGTCGCATATCTAATAAACTGCAACAGCTAGACTCCTCAAGCTGTGTATGGACGACTTTGACGTATATATGAATAAAATGGGCGGATTGGCTATAGTGGGCGTGTCACCTCCCACAGTCTACATATATAAAAATCGTAAACTGTGCATTTGATCATGTTATGATCTTTAGCAAAGTTGTTGCTCATGAGCTGGGGAAGGTTTCTAAGTTGGTATGACTAATTTCCGGCAGGTGGCGCCACTGAAAATTACTTAAAATCAATTAAATTGTAAACTGTGTATTTGATCTTGTTATGATCTTTAGCAAAGTTGTTGCGCATTAGCCAGGGCAGGTTTCTAAGTTGGTATGACCAATATCTGATAGGTGGCGCCACTGAAAATTACTTAAAATCAATTAAATCGTAAACTATGCATTTGATCATGCTATGATCTTTAGCAAAATTGTTGCGTATTAGCCGGGGAAGATTTCTAAGTTGGTATGACCAATATCCGATAGGTGGCGCCACTTAGAATTACTTAAAATCAATTAAATCGTAAACTGTGGATTCTGTAACAAAGTTGTTGCGCATGAGTCGACGGAGGTTGGTGCGATTAATTTCCAATGGATGGCGTCACTGCAAATTATTCAAAATGAATGACAAGCAATTGGTCGACCTACACCTCAAGCACGGAAGAAAAGTGCATTACGAGCCTCAGAATTAGACGAGCATTGAGACTGGAAAATCTTCGAAAATATGCCGCTGAGGAAGTCGCCGTAGTCTAGTAGGTAGTGTGTTGACTTATTAGACGTAAAGCCAGGGTTCGAGCCCCAGGCCAGACATCAAAACAAAATACAAAATGGTATTTCTTCGGCAACTTCCTCTCAGCAGATTTCTGGCAAAAACTCTGAGAGTAAATAGAAATTGCCATGAAAAAGGTTCTCAAAAATCTGTCGTTCGGAGTCGACTTTAAACTGTAGGTCCCGCCACTCATGTATAAAATTAACACACACAACATAAGTGGTGTGAGAAACTAGGTCGTAGGACTACTCAGGCCCGTTCATCTGAATCATCAGGACAATGGGAAACATAATCAATAAAATGATTCAAAATTAATTGGACATTTGTGTAATGTCTTTCCTTCAAATTTATTTTAGATGGTGGCGCAGCTAGTCGTTTATAAAAACAAATTCATACGTTAAATTCACGTCTGCACCAGTAAAAGTGCAATACAATGAACAACTCATGGCTGAATAGTATGTTGCAAATGGTGTATTGACAAGAGCGACAATATTTCCTAAACTTTGCTGCATAGAAAGCACGTTTCAACTCCAACAGAAGTTTAAATTTTGTAACAAATTTTAAAAATTCATTTTCAATTCTTTGTTGTTTTTTTTTTCTTTTTTAATTTAAAATTCAATTGAATGAATTGACCTTTAATTGTAGCAATTGGAAACTGAAGAGATCCTTAAAAATGTCACACTAAATACGTATAGAATTTTAATTAAATTTTCGAGTTTTCATTTGAGTTTTTATTTTCCTTTTTGTTTGTTTATTAAACCGCAATTTTAATTGATTAACACAAGTATTGGCTGTTATTACAGTTGCTATTGCTATTACTGATGTTGTTATTGTTGTTGTTGCTTTTAATATATTTAATGGTTAATTGTTGTTTTTTGCTTCCATTGGAAAGAAAATATAACAAAGAAGGACTCTTGAAAACAGCACCCAAGTAAGCATTCTCTGTGTGTGTGTCTGTATTTCAATACTATGATAACAATTAAAACAAAATGTTAATGTTGTTGCTGTTTTTTAATGAGAAAAATACAAAATAATTACAAATAACAGAAAGAGAAAGAGAGAAAGAGAAAATTTCCAGGTAAACATGAGAAAAGCACAGAAGAGGAGCACAGGCATGAGAGCAAAGGGTGCCAGAGAGTAGTAATAAAAAGGCCAGAAACGGTAGTCATCATTATTATTGTTGTTGTTGTTATTGTTTTAAAAAAAATCATTTGTTTACATGTCTGTGTATATACATGAAGTAAAGAGGACAGTAAAGTCCTTTTTAAAGGACTTCTACTACTATTACTAGAACTGCTTAGATGACCATTAAAAATCATTAATTAAGCTTATCAGCTCGATCTGTGGAAGGTTTTTCAATGCAAAAAAACAATTTCTGACGAAGCTGTAGAGGCAAAGAAGAAGAGGAGAGACTGGCCTTTACCCGTCTACCACATGGACGATCTGAATAAACTGTCAGGCATGAACATTGGTCATCTGTGTGCGGCAATGGTGAGGTTGGGTTAGAGGACATGTACTTGTCAATTAAGACAAGTACAGTACCCGGAGGTCGAATTGACCCATTGTGTGCGGCATGAAAATGACATGACAGTTGGTGCTCATTCTTCAAGACACTTAAAGTCTTCTACAGTTAAAGATTATGTGATCGTAATAGAGTTACTTGCCTGTGGAATATTTGATAAGGCACTTGATGTGGTAGGAAGAATTGACTGGAGATTTAGAACATATGTACAACGATTACACATCTAATCAGCGTATCCATTGCCACCAATTACATCGCTTTGATACCAAGTCGACAATTAATTTCTAATTGCTACGCGAGAATTTTAAAATTGAAAGAGAACTGAAGAATGAAATCAGAAACTATTCTTATACTTTCGTTTACCAGATCATAATACCTTCTTCATGAGAGCTCAAGTAACAGCAGAGCGGATGAACTGGTCTGATGGCTGCACAACTATCGAACCCTTAAATAAATTCTCTACTCTGGGAATCGTTTGAAGGACCTGCTAGCTTATATAGTCAACAGCTCAGTCATGAATTTCGTCGACGACATATGGGCGGCTTCCGACACGGACGATAGAGTGCAGAAAATCTCGCCGAAACTGTATAAGATGCAGGAAAAGCCTGCTTATATTCCAAAGAAGCATTCTCAGTACGGGAGTTGGAGTCACTACTAGACATTGTCATTACTAGATATTTTATTATAGGCACTCATGTAGGGCACATTGAAGGCACAGGCACAAGCACATTGAAAACTTAAAAAAAACAACTTCAGCAGAGGATGTAAAGGCCAGGAAGAAAATAAGACTGTTGTTCACCTATTGGAGACATTCCCAGCCAGAGAAGGAAAAGACGTCTTGATGTCTACCACATGGACAATGTAAACAAATTGTCAGGCATGGACATGGGCAATCTGTGTCCGACTATAGGGGAGATTAGAAATGGAAATAATTTGGTAATCATACGGAAATCATGGGAGTAAGACCTCTGGCAGTATCGATTTGAGTGCTACGTAAATAAAAGTCTTTGGCCGTCTATCGACGATGGTATAACTAGATCGCTGCAGATATTCAATGAGCCAAACGTAAGGCTTATAATTGCATTCCGTGCTGGAAACCGTGATCCTAGGTTACCAATCAGAAGAGAACTGAAGAATGGAATCAGAAACTATTCTTATACTTTCGTTTACCAGATCATAATACCTTCTTCCAGACAGATAAACGATTAAAGAAACGAAATCAAGGCAGAATAAAAACCAACCAGATAACTTATGTCACCAAAAGCAGCCAAACGGAAAAGATAGACAAGAGAGGTAATGGAAAAAAATGGATGATAGAAGTACACAAAAAGCAAGGATAAGTGCACTGACACCAAATCAAATAACGCCAAATCCTCCTAATCCTATCCAGAGACCTTAGTTAAAAATATTCTAATCTTGCATATGGGATTGTACTCTGATGCACTGCTATCGATAAAAATGTGGAGCTCCTAGATATAGTCAGGAAATCTGTTGTCGAACAAATTATGACTGCATTGCATACTATGCTACAAAAGCCTTTTTGAAATGCCTGATCTTCTATATAAAGGGCGTTTTTTTCTGCTTGGAAACTATCGATATCGATAACTGTGATCTGACAGGTAAGAATGTCAAACTATGCCAAACTTTCAGTTCTGTAAGGTCATCGTGAATGATTTCACGATAGAACAACCCTTCGAAACATAATGGCCTATTCAGCAGTTCAATAGTTATTGCCTGGAGAGCATTCTAAGACTGAAGAAGAGGGATCTTGAGGCTGCGGAACATGTGGGCACGCCGGAATATATGAAACTGGCACGAAAAGGAATAGTGGAGACACTTAAATGTCTCTTCAACTTTCGACACGCAGTCCGGACGCGGATATGAACACGCAGGGGCCAAAGGGCCAAAGGGACTCCACTCCGAAGTAATACCACCGTAGTTCCGGAGGGGCACACCAAGCCCACGAGACGAGGGGGGATTTAGTGGGTGAGGGCCCCACACACGGAGGACGTGACGACTTCCTCTATGGTGCGGTTAGGTACATTTACACCTCCTCGGCGTGAAAAAAAAAATTGTTATTGCCTGCCAGCTCAATATTTCGAAACTTTTCCAGACGAATAACACTTTTTCTGAATGTAGTACGTACGATGTGCATTACCTGTGTGCCTATCCACCAGACAGTAATCGAAAATAAGGCAATGGAAACTTGGAAAATAAAATGTTTTTGGTTGCATTGTGTGGACTAAAATGTGTCAAGGGACTCAACGATGCACTGATGCAACACATACAAGAGGCCCTTGACGGGAAAACAGGACACAATTTTATTCAAAAGCTTGCCATTATCAGAACCCTGAAACAGATATGCAATAGGTGATCCTAGAGGTTCCAATAATTAAAACTGAAGAGCGCTATTACTTGGATATTACAACGCTTTGGTCAGGATTACAACGTAGCTTCTCACAACTGTCATGTTGCGTGTGTTAATTTTATACATGAGTGTGGCGGGACCTACACTTTAAAGTCTATTCCGAACGACAGATTTATGAGAAACTTTTTCATGGCAATTTTATGTTACTCTCAGAGCTTTTTCCCCAAGAAAGTCTAAGAGGAAGTTGCCTAAATTTTTTTTTCAAATTTCATTTTGTTCGTGATGTCTGAGCTGGGGTTTCTAGAACAGGATTCTGGCCTAATAAGTTAATGCACTTCCTACTATGCAACGGCAACAGTGAAGCTCTTATTTAAATCTTTTCATAGTCATTGTGATGCTTCTAAGCAGTATCATCGCATGTTGCTTAGTGGGCTCTGCTGCCCCTTTTTAGTTACAACTATTGTTGCCCAGTGTAATTAGAATTTTGTTTGTTATTTTGTTTTAAGAAAAATACAACAAAAAAAAATAAACTCAAATTAATTGACACAAAAATCAATCAGTGAATATAATAGCCTGGCCACTCACAGTGTTAAACGAATTTTTTTTTCATTCTTTTCATTTCAATTGTCCTTTTTCGTAATTATGTTGCCATTGGCAACATTTACTGTTTTGGTATGCCATTGCTGTTTTTTTTTATTGTTTTTGTTTAACACTGGCTACAGCTACAATTACAAACAACATTAAAAAATTAAACGCAGCATGAAATAAATATTGGCTCGCATATCATACCATCGGCAATTTCCATTTGCCATTTTGCCACTTGCGATTCTCATTCTCATTTTCATTGCCATTAAATTAATACAACTCAGCGGCATATCAATAATTATCAATTAATATGCAATTGTCTGTTGTTTAAAACACCATTTTCTTTTTTTTTTGCTTTTTCTACTCATTTGTTGTTGTTTTTTTAATTTTATTTTGTTGTATTTCATTTTTAATTTTTAATGAAAATTCTACAAATTAATGATGGAGTAAAATAAAAACGTGGAAAACAATTCGTTGGAAAAAAAAGTTGGGCAATTAAAAAATTTTGCCAAAAGGCAATACGAGCTAATAATTATGAAGCATATGATTGCAGTGGAGAATGTTAATAAAAATGGTACATAAATATGGTTGTTAATGATATTAGAAAAAAGAAATTTAAACATGAAAGTTTTTATATCACATCAATCATCTTCTTTCTATCATATCTGGTCAATCATCTTCTATTAATCATCTTCTGTCAATCATCTTATGTAAAACATCTTCTGTCAATCATCTGCTATCAACCATCTTCTGGCCATTACCTTCTGTCAATATTCTGTCAATCATCTTCTGACATTCATATTCTGTCAATTATCTTCTGTCAATCATCTTCTGTCAATCGTCTTCTGTCAATCACCCTATGTCTTTCATCTTCTGTCAATCATCTTTTGTCAATCATATTCTGTCAATCATATTGTGTGAATCATTTTCTGTCAAGCATCTTTTGTCACAGCTCTAAACAGCTTTTGGTGAATCTTTACAGACTAGTTTTAAACTTCTCCTAATAATATTTGAATTTTTGTCGGATCACAATATTTAGCCGGTTTTTTTCATTCCATTCGTAGGAAAGTTTATATTCCACAACAATCATCTACCGTCAATCATCTTTTGTTAATCATATTCTGTCAATCATCTTCTGTCAATCATCTTTTGTCACAGCTCTAAGCAGCTTCTGGTGAATCTTTACAGATTAGTTTTAAACTTCTTCTAATAATATTTCAATTTTCATTGTATCACAATATTTAGCCGGTTTTTTTTCATTCCATTTACAATATTTGATGTCGAGGTTTTCTTGTCAAAAGTAAGTCTAATTAGCAAAAACGTGACGGTTTATACTGTCTGTTGAAATCTACCCAGGGTTTATATCGAAACATTTACGATATCTAGTTTGTACGCCTGTCTAGGCTAAATTGTACGCTGTCCCAAAGAAGGATTCTTAAACCTGCACGAAAATAAGGGAACAGTATTACCCGCATAGGCAATTGGCAAGCCTATTCGGGCTTCACTAGCTGATTGCTGATCGCAAGATTCGACAGGAGAGGCAAAAAGACTCCTGCAGGGTTACTTTTCTTATACTCCTTCCTTCAGCCGTTCCCTAAATTAATTACGATACCCAGCGCAACATATTCCCATATGTCACATCTTGAAAGATAGTCGTTACCAAATTATTTTTGCAATCAATCAATTTTTAAGGAAGTAAATGACAAGTTGTACCGTCTTGTTGGATCCAAATGGAAACAGAAATTCGTGATAATACTGCCCACGTACTTAACAGCAGCTGCATGCTAATTTAGAAGGAAATAAGGATCAATAATGACGCCAAAGTGTAAACCATATGACACAGTCAGATTAAGTAAATGAAATAAGGACTCATTAAAGGCTTGATCATTGGCATCACTACAAATGTGGCGAAAGGCAAGGGCTAAGTCAAGGCAACGACAGCACATTCCTTTATCATGTTGATAATTTGAAACGAGAGGACCAAAGAATTGCGAAAACGATTAGCAACTGCAGAAATTACTTGGTCACTAGACCGGGTATGTAGCCCGTAAAATAGCTGGAGAGCTTCGCTAAGATATTTTTATTCACCATAGGTTAGGTTAGGTTAGAGGACGTGTACTTGTCAATTAAGACAAGTACAGTCCCCGGAGGTCGAATTGACCCATTGTACAACGTCCTAGTTTCTCACACCACATATATTGTGTGTGTTAATTTTATGCATGCGTGGGGTGGGACCTACAGTATAAAGTCGACTCCGAACGACAGATTTTTGAGAAACTTTTTCATGGCAATTTTTATTTACTCTCAGAGTTTTTGCCAGAAATCTGCTGAGAGGAAGACGCCGAAGAAATACTTTTTGTATTTTTATTTTCATGTCTGGCCTGGGGCTCGAACCCTGGCTTTACGTCTAATAAGCCAACACACTACCTACTAGAGTACGGCGACCGGGTATGTTGCCCGTAAAATAGCTGGAGAGCTTCGCTAAGATATTTTTTATTCACCATATGGAAGCATTGTTTTGCCGTGTAAGGATTTAGAATAAGTTGCCAAATCATTGTGAATAGAAATCGTAATACAGTTACACATTTTCAGCCTGCAAAGCATAGCTATCGATAACGATAGTTCGCATCCGAAAACAACAGTCGGTGCTTTTAATGCCACAGTACTGCTGGCTTATAATTGAGAATGCATTTGCAGCTTCAATGGGGTTTTTTATGCTGAAATGGCGAATACTGGAAATAACGATAAAATGATCATGGACCTTCTCACAGAACAACTGAAGGAAAATGCAATGCAAAACAGAAGCCATTGGGCTATTATGGTATCAGAAAGCTTTATAAAAAAGAGGGGCTCATGGGTGTTAAATTATAAACTATTTGTCTCAGTATAGGGACTGTGCTGAGCTGTGGCTTAATAACGGGCCATTATGCGTGTTCAAGAGAGCTTTGGTAAGCAAAGTTACTACTCCAACCTACTTAACTACTTTCATGCCATATTCGTCTGCCGAAAAAATTATTGAATTCTGAGAAATATTTTTTTGGATTTAAATTTGAAGTCCAAAATCAGTCCAAAATCAGCATCAGACTGTAGGTAGCAGCTTATAATGTTGCCAACTCTTTTCAGAACATGTGTGAATTTGGAATTCCCTTTTCCCCAATTGTTCTTATATGACTTGCCATTACAATGACTTTAAAAAAATTGTTTTAAAATGCTTTCGTTGTTGTTGTTGTTTGGGACAGGAAGAAATGTACCTGGTGGTAAATAAATCGCTTTCTTGAAATAATTATTTGCTCACGTTTTAAGCATTTAACACTAATTAAGCTCATTAACGAACTTGCAACACACAGTGGAAATTGCTACCTTAAAAGGAATGTAAAAATAAAAAAAGAGGAAGTAATAAAATAGAAATGCTTTTACTGTTCTAAACTCTTTTAATGGGTTACCCACCTCCTCCCTGCTGTTGGTGTATTCCTGGTAGAAGATATCTTCTACTTTTTCTAGCAACAATTGCTTGGAATAGCATTCTCAATACTTTTGCACAGAGACAGAGAGAGAGAAAGAGGAGACAGACTCAATTTTAAAGAACAATTGATGCAAAAACAAAAGGAGATTGAGGAGCAAGAGAGAGTGGGGATAAGGAAAGAGTAAATTTACTTTAATTCTTTGTTACAGCATCTAACAAATGTTGCCAAAATACTGTAACCTTGTTAAGATTTTTGTGTGTTATTTTTTCCATTACTAATGGAAAAACAGCAGAAAAAAATTCCTTAAGCTGAGCCAATTCTTCTATTTGCCACAGCTGAAGAGTCTTGGTTGCAGCACTATACCAACCATACTTTAGTTGTGGCAACGCATTTGGAATACTCAATTAATTTTAATTTCAAAGTCAACACCTTTTGGCAACATTTTCCTCTATTTTTTTTATCTTCTAAATTGGTAATAATGTGGTAAAGCAGTAGCAAGGAAGTTGAAAGGAAAGACAGAGAGAGTACGTAGTATAATTATACTTGTATTCAGAGAGAGAGAGAGAGAGAGAGAGAGTTACTTAAGTTTGGTTTTTCTGTTGGCTTCGTTGGCCATTTATTTTTATTTCGTTTTTTTGACCGCAATTAAAAGTTAATAGCCACTGAAAGTTTTGTGTTAAACGCTCTTATGAACGAAATTTTATTTTGAACTGCATGTGCACTCTAAAGGAGACACGTATTTCAAATGTTTAAACGTGACACAATAGTGAGAAATTAAGACAAATTTTTAGTTTGTTCACTGGCATATATGTACATACGTATCTATACATATGTACATATATAGCCAGAGGATTAAAAATTATAATTTTGGATTCCTTAATGAAAAGGCTACAACACAATTTACTTGAATTCCTTAACTTGAAATAAATCGGGAGGATAAGGGTTGTTGTTTCTAGCAGCAGCATTATCCTAGGACCTGCTACAGCAGGAATAACAATACCCTAACGAAATGAAAACAAGGCGAACAACAACCAACCGGAAGTTATGGCAACAACAGCATCCAACCAAATAAGATGGAAAATTTTTTGTGGAAGTCATATGCTCCCAAGAGGAGTAATGCAAAAAACTGGATGATAAAAGTACGCAAAAAGCAAGGATAAGTACACTGACACCAAATCAAATAACGCCAAATCCTATCTAGATACCTTAGTTAAAAATATTATAATCTTGCATATGGGATTGTACTCTGCTGGACTACTATCGAATAAAAAGTCCAATGTGAAGCTCCTTGTTAAGGCTAGAAAATCTGTTAACAAACAGATTACAACTGCATTGCATACTTCGCTACCAAAGTCTTTTTGAAATGCCTGATTATCTTCCATCTAAAGGGATCTTTTAGCTGCTTGAAATCTATTGATAACGATAACTGTGGCTTGAAAAATGTGTTTACTTTTGTCATTGAAATACATTTTTTTAAACAAAATGTTCTAAGAACACTTCCTTCCTGAAGGAAGCCTAGTCTAGCCTAGCCTTCCTGAAGGAAGTAGTCTTACCATATAATGCCTTAAGAACGGTTTTGATTTCTGATAGAAATGTTTTGTATAAAATTATCAAAATGTTATCGATTAAATATGTAAAAATAAATCGTTATAGTATTTATTTACCTACCCTTTCATTTGTATCCTTTGCAACATTTTGTTTTAAACGGCTTAAACACGTTTGTGCCTGTTCGGCAACAAACGTTGTTGGCAAATGCTATAATTTAGAAACACTGGTTTTATTATCACTATTAACACTACTACATTGATGTTGTTTATTATTAATTGTTGTTGTTGTTGTTGTGGTTAAATTAAATTCTCTTTGATATTGATTAACAGCAGCTGAGGATTTTGAAACCTTCGCGAAACGCTGGCGTTTTTGAAACCAATAATTTGGTAAGGATTTCATCAAAACCAATGGTGAGGAGGATGATGTTGATGATGATAGTGATGTAGTTCTAGATTTTCTTAAAATATCAGACATATGGCGGGGTCTTAATAAAATCTGTAAAGAGAGAGTGTTAAAAAGAAAGAGAGAAAAAAAGGGAAGAGAAATGGAAAAGAACAAAAATATACAAGAGCCCTGAGTAAAGTAAAGTAACTTTAATTGGCGGGGGGATTTTGTTTCAAATTGTTAAAAGGATGTATAGAATTAAACTTAAAGGATATCCTTTTTAGAGGTTATGCAACAACAATTAGATTTTTTTTTTTTTTTTTTTGAAGATAACGGAATAACACTTAATAATTTAAATACAAATAAACATACAACAGACACTTAGCTTTGAAAATATTTGTAGGTATTCATTTGTATATTTTAATAGTTTAAAAAAAAATTATAGAAATTTTTTACACACATACACACATTTAATAAGAACGTTAAAAAGAGCATAAATTTTGTGTTTCCGTTTTTTTTTTTTTTTTTTTTTTTTTTTTTTTTTCAATACAAATCATGGAGTATTTTATGTTAAATTTAGTTTATAAATACATACAAGTACATTTATAAATACATACATACATACATACAAATACATTTATATATATATATAGTAGTAGTAGTTTATTATCATATTCATATATGTTATATACGATATAATAGATATATAGAGAAAAAAATACACACACACAACAACAAAATAACAACATCAATATAAAACAACATCAATATAGTTTTTGTTTTTTTTTTATTTTTTTTATAAAAATTTTCCTTTTTTTTATAAAAAACCATTCAAAAAAACTGGTTTTTTTTGTTTTCAAAAATTATAACATTTGGTTTTTGTTGCCGCAACATAAAATGTTTATAAACATTTTTCTTAAGTAAAAAGTTTAGCAACATCAATTAATTTTTTTGTTCGTTTTTTTTATAAAAATTAATTATAAATATATAAACAACAATAACAACATCAATATAAAATATTTTTTTATATACTTAAAACATTTAAAATTGAAAATAATTAAAAGAATTGTTTACTTATGGCCTCATTTTAACTTGAGGGGTTTTTCTCTTTAATAAAAAAATATTTATTATTTATACTGACATATAAAGAAATGATTTTTGCTTACCTTTATTACATACATACATAGTATATAAGTAAAAAGAAATATTTTATTTTTTAAATATTATTTAACATGTAATAGAAAAATATAGGAGTTGCATGCATAAACTGGGTGTTAAACCAATAATTTAAGAATTTAAGGGTTTTTTTCTCCTAAGGCGTTATGAAACATAAATAAAGCAATTCAGTAGTAGTAAAACTATAATTTAAGGTGCTAAAAAGTTAATTTATCATGCCAATAATAAGCTAAGAAAATAAAAACGATTTAAGGATATGTAGTAAGGTATATGGTTTGTTGCCAAACTCGTGTTTATTGTGGATTAAAAAATATTCGAAAAATATTTCTAGTTTTTGTAAGCGAGCTTTTTTTTTTAATAAAATTCGTATTAAAATTGTAGTCGACCAGTTGCACACGATAGCTTATTTATGTTGTACTTTGAGAGTAAATAAAATTACCATGAACAGTATCTCAAACAAATTTATTATTCAAGGTCGACTTTAAACTGTAGATCCCGCCATTCCTGGATAAAATATTGCTGGCCTATGAAATCTAATGTATGACGATCTGTTATTGTAATTATTCTACAAAATAAGTCTTCGTATTAGAAGTGAGGCCATGGTTCAAACTTTAGGGCCGGCATCTCCAACAAAACGAAACACGAAAAAGTATTTCTTTGGCAACTTCCTCTCAGAAGATTTCAGGCAGACTCTGGGAGTAAATAAAATTTTCGTGAAAAGTTTCTCAAAAATCTGCAGTTCGGAATCCTGCCACTCACGTATAAAATGAACAAACACAGCAAAAGTGCTGTAAGAATCTAGGCCGTAATCCTGACTGAAGGGTTGTAATGAGCAATTATGGATGTATTCTACAAAATTTAAAAATTGTTTGAACCCATTTGGCTTTAGACGATAGCCCTTCTTACAGAAGATAGCCTTCGAAAATGAAGTCACCGTGGTCAAGTAGGTAGTGTGTTGGGTTACTAGACGAAAAGCCAGGGTTCGAGCCCCAGGCCAGACATCAAAATAAAATACAAAAAATATTTCTTCGGCGACTTCCTCTCAGCAGATTTCAGGCAAGGACTCTGGGAGTAAATAAAATCGCCATGAAAATGTTTCTCAAAAATCTGTCGTTCGGAGTCGACTTTAAACTGTAGGTCCTGCAACTCACGTATAAAATTAACACACACAGCAAAGTGCTGTGAGAATCTAGGCCGTAATCCTGACTGAAAGGTTGTAATGTGCAATTATGGATGTATTCTACAAAATTTAAAATTGTTTTAAACCCATTTAGAAGATGGCCTTTTAAGACTGAAGATAGTCTTCCAAATATCTGTTCCTACTCTATAGAAAACTTATGACTTCATCTGGATCATAAAATCTATCCTCCTTGCAAACTTGTCGGTATGTTCATTGCCATGAATTCGCTTATAATCTAGAACATAAGAAATGAGTGCTAAGGGAGCGGCCTAAGTTTCAGATAACATGGCTTTGCCTCTTCTTTGTACTTTCTGGCCAAGTCGAACTCACCGAGCGATGGTGTAGGTTTCAATAAAGAAGATTCACGAAAGTTTTCCTGCAATTAAAAACCACATCTCCTTGTAGAATTTGGCTAAATTTCTAATAGCATGGGTATTGGTCCTTAAAAAAGTTTTGGTATTCTTCAGAACTAAGCATACAGGTCTAGCAAAATAGTTTACATGTCTCGGAATAGCTTAAATGCCCGATTTATTCTTTTCAAACAATTAAATCTAACTTCTCCTTGACCTAAACAACAACACACTCTATATTTTCCAAATAATTAGTTTTCAAGAAAGGTTTTGTAAAAACTATCATGAAGTTATCCAATCTTTTTCTGTATAAAAACAATTTTAAAGAAGCTTTAGAATGAATATAGGCCCACAGGCTCTCAATAGTAAGCCACTTCAATAGAATTCTCGGTTTAGTTCAATTATTTCATATAAAAAATCTAAGGACTTCTTATTTTTGCTTTAGTCTTACAAGCGATGAACATTTTTATTACGCAATATGACAGTCCCCTTACAGCACACTTTTTATTTACTTTGCAAACAACCGTATTAATTAAAATTCTCTTTACAACTTAAAAAAAATAAACTTTTTTTAGTTGAATAACCTTTTACTTTAACAAACATTAATTTGAACAACATTGTTGCCAATTTGACGATTACATTGTCACAACCTAATATTTTGCAACTAAGTTTTCTTAAAAAAAAAAAAAAAAAAAAAAAAATTAGAGGCGAATAGAGGCAGTAAAATTATTATGACCTGACATTAGTGGCGGTAAAATGTTACATTGTTGACAATGGCTTTTGAACATGAACAAAAATCATTATGAAAATTGTTTGTTTAAGTGAAATTTCTTATTTTTTTTATTTCTTATTTTTTTAAATTTTTAAATTTTTAATATTTTGAAGGTTAGAAAAAATTGAAGGAAGAAAAAGAAAAATTTTTAAAACTTTTCATGGGAACGAAAACGTACTACACATTGAATTCATAAATGGAAGACTTATTATCTCCTGAGTAAGATAACATCACATAAAATGCGGGTAAAGCCTTTAGGCATAACACTGAATAGTAAACTGACTTGAAGGGCTCACACAAAGAACATCTCTGGAAAGGTCAGACATGCCATAATGGCATGTAGAAACTTTACAGGGATATCCAGGGGATCCATTGGATATATACCATGGTGGTCAGAACAATAGTAATCCATTAGACTATTGCTTGGGCAGATGGAATAAATCTGAAATGAGCCCAAAAGGATTTAAACAAGATACAAACACTAACGTGCATTGGCATAACACAGGCAGCAAGAATATATCCTACAGCGGACCTGGAGGCTCTGTTGGATTTAAGTCCTTTGCACTTGGTACTGAAGATTAAAGCTTTGGAGGCTATAGGTAGGTTGATGGGAGACAAATCTAATATGAAATTTATCAGAGGATTTTTTAGCCGAAGAAATCCATTGGCTGACGGTTTTCTTTCTCATTATGGTTCCCTGTTGGGGACGAGTACACTCTGAGATTTTGAGAAATGCTTTGCAACAGACTTAAAAATGTAAATGTATGGAATATTCAAGCAGCTGCATGAATTTTTAAAAGAGGTATACGGCTCTGGGAACAGAAGCAAAAGTTTTAGATCACAGACTGAAGTATTCAAAACCCATAGGGAAAGTCATGGATATCATCGCAGTGGAAGTCAATGCTATCAGAAGATATATTGTGGTGTACAGATGAGCCAAAAATGGCTCTTGGAGCAGAATCAGGACTTGCTGATTCCAGAATGAAGTATGCAAAGGCCATACAGAAACTCATGGATATTTTCTTAGCCATCTGAAGACGCGCTCATCTTAGGCGGGAAAAGCAAACGATGGGACATTGAAATGCTATCTGAAACTCAGGCTACAAACGGTGCACAATATGAGACTATGCTTAGCAGAATAAATAAACAAGAACCCAAATCATGTGATAATTAACGGCAGATTGTTGAGCTTGCAAGTAGAAGGGAGCTTCTAGGCCGCTGATGTGACAAGAACTTTTCTGTGGAGTAGGAAGATTACTTTGGAAAGCTATAATTAACTTAAAAGAAGATTAAAAGTGGCGGAGGCTATTCTCAAGCCAAATATCTCTTTCGTTGCCTACAGAATTCTTATTCTCATGACATAAAATTGGCCATTGGAGAACTCACATTTATAGGCGCAATCTTACAAAAATTAAGACAACATCAGTTGACAACACGCAAAACACTATATGGAGACTATGCATACAACTCAATATCAGTTGACAACGAGCAACGCACTATATGAAGTATATGAACTAGCAGAGCACTATATGAGCATTGTGAATACTGCTCAACATCAGTTGACAACGAACAGGGCACTATACATAGACTATGAAGACTGCTCAACATCAGTTGACAACGAGCAGGGCAGTATACAGAGGCTATGAAGACAGCTTAACATCAGTTTACAACGAACAGTGCTTTATATGGAGACTATGAAAGCAGCTCAATATCACTTGACAGACAGCAGGGCACTATACGGAGACTATGATGACTGCTCAACATCAGTTGGCAATGAGCAGGGTACTATTCGGACACTATGAAGACAGCTCAACATAAGTGGACAATGAGCAGGGCACTATAGGGAGACTATGAAGAGAGCTCAACATCAGTTGACAAAGATTAGGGCACTATATTGAGACTATGAAGACTGCTCAACATCAGTTGATAACGAGCAGAGCACTATACGGAGACTATGAAGACTACTCAACATCAGTTGAGAACGAACAGGGCACTATATGGGTTCTATGAAGGCAGCTCAACATCAGTTCGCAACTAGCAAGACACTATACGGAGACTATGAAGACATCTCAACATCAGTTGACAACGAGTAGGGCACTATACGGATGTTATGAAGATAACTCAACATTAGTTGACAACGAGCAGGGTACTAAACGGAGACTATAAGACTGCACAACATCAGTCAACAACGAACAGGGCATTATATGGAGACAATGAAGACAGCTCAACATCAGTTGAAACCATATGGAGACAATGAAGACAGCTCAACATCAGTTGAAATCATATGAAGACTATGAAGACGACTAAACATCAGTTGAAACCATGTGGAGACTATGAAGACAGCTCAATATCACTTGACAACGAACAGGGCACTATATGGAGACAATGAAGACAGCTCAACATAAGTTGAAACCATATGGAGACAATGAAGATAGCTCAACATCATTTGTAAATCATATGGAGGCTATGAAGACGGCTCAACATCAGTTGAAACCATGTGGAGACTATGAAGACAGCTTAATATCAGTAGAAAACGAGCAGGGGGCACTATATTTACTAGTCTATGAAGCGCAGAATTATGGTTGCAATACTTGGGTGCATACACTTTCCAAAATATGCTGCGAAACTACCTTGTTGTTCTTATGTTTTTGCAGCATCTTTGTGTGAGTATAGCAGGAGTTCTTAATCTTATTTTAAAATTCTGTTTTTTTTAATTTAATTTCACTCATCAGCCTAATGTTTCAATAATGTTTTGTGAATTGTATTTAATTTTTTTCCTTTCCTTCGTTTTTCTTCACATTTTTTGGGCAACAACCAATATTTAAGCGGCTTAAAATGCAATTCTTTTTGAAAAAAAAAGTTAAAAAATGAAATTAAAATTCTATCAGTTTTACCACACAAAGCACAAGGTAGTGGTAGAGAGTAGAGCTCGGAGTGTAAAAGAAAAACTTAATAATTCTTTTGCCAGGTGGTTTTTCAATAACAAAGAAAAACTTTTATGTACAGCGCATGGAATTACAAAACAAATATATCTTCCGATGTTGGTCTATAAATACTCTTGGCCATACGTATATTGAGTTAAATAATGGTAAATGGCAATAACAACAAAATGTTGAAAAAGTTTTGTTGTTGCTTGTTTGTTTTTTTGGGTAAATCAACCGGCTAACACAAACCAAATAACCAAACAACCAACCGACCAGCCAATATTATTCATTGAATTTTAAAAAATATTATAAAAATTTGTTTTTATTTTGTTTTTGTTGCTGTTGTATTTTTTTTTTCTTTGTTCGTTGCTTTAGAAAAAATTCTGTGATGCCTCAACAAACGAGCAATTTGTTTTTAAAAAATACCTCCCAGTTTTTGTAAACTAAACGTAGAAAAAAAAATGTCGGAATAAAGCACAACAACAGCAATAACAACAATAACAAAAATATTTATTGATAAATATTTTATAAAACAATATTGGTTGCATTTTTATAGCTCAGCCACGCTCTTTTTTTTGTTTATTTAAAAAAATTTTTTTTTTATTTTTATTTCTTTAGATGCCACATTTTTAAATGAATATGTAAACAGGGGCTATGCTTTTAACAACAACAACGACAACAACGACAAAGAGAGAGTGAAACAAATACATGTAGGTGTAGAACATACACGAATACATGTACACAATAAAATAAATAAAGTGTGCTCTGCATGCAATCTGGACACTCATACAAGAGCTTAACAAAACCAATACGATACATTTTGAAATTTATGATAGAGCCTGTGTAGACAAATTGCTTTGAATTCTAGAAATTTTTGTTGGATTAAAAATGTAAGCAAATACTACAACATAACCAGAGGTCAGCAATGAGTATTCAAAACGATGAGCAGATTCGAATCATACTTATAATTTCTGATACTCATACGCATTCATACTTATTTTAATGTCATACTCATACTACTCATATTCAAAGTTTGAAATACTCATGGTACTCATACTGAACAATACGCATGATGTTATTGATTTCGACTCTCCATGACTCATCGTATACACGAATCACAAAATAAGTATGATTCGCGTACGAACACTACAATACTCACAAGAAGGTTTATGTGTCTTTTTTCTTTTTTGTAAATGCAACAACAACTAAATCTTCAAATCACTCGAATCATTTATGAGTACGTATTATAAGTATTTTTTCTAAATTTATGAATCTGAATGAGTAGGCAGGCGTATGAGTCAAACATATTTCGAATGTTATGAGTTTGATGTCAACGTTGTACTCATACTCATTGCAACTTGTACTTATAAATCAATGTTGTACTGAGTACGAATGAATCATAGTATTTCGATTTCAATACATTCTCAAAATTTCATGAGTACTTATGAGTAGCGAAAAAGCGATTCATTGCTGATCTCTGAACATAACCTAAATCTTCAAAGGCTTAATGCAACTATGTGGGAAACACAACAAGCAATAGAAGCTAAAATTATGCCAAACTCATATGGGTCTTACATTCACTACTACATGAGCCTGCTTTACAACAACAACAACAACAACAACAACAACAAAAATAATTAACGATAAGAATTACAATCTGCTACAGAATGTCATCTAAGCATTCACTATTGCACCCCAAACCCCTTTGACTAAAACAAGGAAATCAGAATTGTTGAATAGAAACAATACCTTGCACCTGATTGCTACAGTACTCTTCAAACTAAAATAATAAGTATAGAGGCTGCTACTGCTACCACGAATTTGATATCGAGTGGAAATACATGCATATTTACTGACAATTAAGAGGCCCTTAATACCCTAGAGAGATTGTCTAAGTATGTTGGGTGCTTCAGGAGGATATGGCGACACATTTAATGGTTACACTCATGTGGAATCCTGGACATGGCATCTAAGGGATAACAGCATACAAATTTCTCGACTCCCCGACTATCTCAGCAATGAGGCCTAGCGTTAGTTTCAACTGAAACTAATACAAAACCCATGAGGGTGCTAGTTTTAAAGTTTTATCGAGGCTGAGCTCATATTAGCATGCCAACGTAGCTTCTGGATTGTTGCAGCGTTCCATAGGCTTGCTATCAAGGAAAATGCAGTCTGGCTTAGACTGCATGAAATTTCTATGAATTCTTTAACGAATTGACTGTCTTAAGGAGATAGCTGAACAGGGTACATAAGCCACCTCATGGCCACCTGAGAATGACTGCCGCAAAGCTAGACGCCGGTCTTGACAATAAACGCACGGGTTCTGTGATGATGATTATTGGGGGGGGGGCCTTTCTGATCTTTGTATGAATCACAGTTTGGTTATACGGTGTATAGTATGTTTAATTTTACTCTTGAGATGTTACAATGAACCGAAGCGATTTCAGGATTTCGTGGTATCACAATGAATCCAAGGGTTTAAGTGTTTTAAATTAAATCTGCTGCCATTGTTATCTAACCTGAGTTAAATTAAGTAAATATTGAATTCGCCGAAGTCTAGTAGGTAGTGTGCAGGCTCATTAGATTTGAGGTCACGGTTCAAACCCCAAAGCAGACATCTCTCAACAAAACGAAATTTGGAAAAATAATTCTTTGATGACTTCCCCTCAGCAGTCTTTTGGCAAAAACTCCCAGAGTAAATAAAATTGCCATGAAAAGTTTCTCAATAATCTGGCATTCGGAGTCGACTTTAAAATTAACATACATAACATGGGTAGTGTGAGAAGCTAGGTTGTAATCCTGACTGAGGGTACTAATGACCAATTATGTATGTATGTAAATAAAGTAAAAGATTAACTCGTTTAAATATAATGTAAATGATAAATCAGAGTTCATACATGAGAGAGAGAAAGAGAGGGGTTTATTGCCATGCTTACAGTAAGAAAAAACTCTATGCTGGATAAAATATCGCTGTGTAATAGGCCTAAATCGGCAATTTTATGGCAATCTAGCCATTCAGGTGAAACCGTTTTGTATGAAAAAGTATGACCAATAACACTGTATATACGCAACAGATTTCCAATGAAGGCCTTATATCCCGGTCATCCTTGTACAAGCAACAATGGAGTAGTCACTCCCTTACGTAAAAAAATTCATTTCTAGCTGTCTTATGTTTCTTAAAGGAAGGAAAAGGAGTATAAAAATTTCGTCGTTTTTAAGTGTTCTGATGTACAATCTACATTTGGTAAGGCTTAACATTTTTGAGAATTGAAAATCTAGCTAAACAATTCTGGATTAAAATTGTATGAAAAAAATCTGCCCCTAAATATTTTAAAACTGTTTTGTATTCAACTCGCCGTAGTCTAGTAGGTAGTGTGTTGGCTTATTAGACGTAAAGCCGAGCTTCGAGCCCCAGGCCAGACATCAAGACAAAATACAAAAAGTATTTCTTCGGCGAACTCCTCTCAGCAGATTTCTGGCAAAAAATCTGAGAGTAAATAAAATTGCCCTGAAAAAAGTTCCTAAAAAATCTGTCGTTTGGAGTCGACTTTAAACTGTAGGTCCCACCACTCATGTATAAAAATTAACACAGACAACATAAGTGGTGTGAGAAACTAGGACGTTGTACACAATGGGTCAATTCGACCTCCGGGTACTGTACTTGTCTTAATTGACAAGTATACGTCCTCTAACCTAACCTAACCATTGTATTCAAAACTAGTAGTGTACTTAAACGATTAGGCACAGGTAAATAGTTTTGGCTTTCGGTTCTTCTTTAGCTTGATGTTATAGTCCTAGTAATTCTCCTTAGTTTGATGTATCATTCATTAAAATCCCTCATTTAGTTACAGAGTTACAGTAAATCGAAATCCTACAGATTTTAAGTGCGCCATACTGTACAACGAACACCAGAGAGGTAGAGTGAGAGAGAGAAAAAATATTGAGCATAACAAATACACCCATGAAGGCAGTTTTTTTTTACAGGCCACATAAAATCCTTATAAAAATAACATTTAAACACAAGTGTAGCTCTATATGACAGAGAAACGGAGAGAAAGAGAGAGAACGCAGAGTGAAATAAATACTCACACAAATATTAAAATTGAAATGATCACATACAATAGAGCGTGCAACGGCAAAAAAAATATAAAAAAGAGATTAAAAGGTAAGGGTTTTGATGTTGAGCTGTACAGCTGTTGTTGCAAATGAAAATAAATTACTCAGTGGAACAAGAAAAAAAAACAAGAGAGGACGAAAAAGAAAAAACAAAATGCAATGAATATAAAAATATAATAAATTTGTTTTTGTTGTTATTTATTATTTTTTTGTTTCTGAGATAGAGAGAGAGAGAGAGAGCGAGAGAGAGACAGGAAAACAATAATAAATAATAAACATTTTGGTGAAATTGACCGCATATGTTGCTTATACAACAATACAACAATACAGCACATTTGTTGTTGTTTAGTGTTAACAAAACACACCAATACATTTATTCTTGTATATGCAAATATTTATGTGTATGTGTTTGTGTGGGTGGCACATGTTTACGTAAAAAGTTATTTTTTTTATACGTTATTTATGCTTAACGCCAATGTATGAGTAACAAAGAGTTGAAGAAAGAAGAGAAAGAGCTTTTGTTTTTATTATTTTAATATTAATGCACGTGTGTGTGTTCTTAACTATTTTTTTAATTTTTGTTATTGTATTTTCCTGTTTTAATTTAATATTGAATGTTTAAATGCCTTTTTTAACACACACAGCAATGCAGTTAAAAATCATGTTCTACATGAATTGCTTTGGCAAGTGAAAAAAAAACAAGAAACAAATTAAATATCAGAGAGATACCGAAAAACAAACGTAAACAAAATTTTTTATTAAAAAAAAACACACGTTAATAACAATTTGTAGTCCTATAATGCAACAAACGGAAAAGAGGAAACATATATTGGAAACAGTGATTTCTTTACGAAGGGATACGATATCCAAATCGTAAATCCTCAGTCCTTTAAAGAGACAATCCCTGCTAGAAAATAAATCTCTCCTTTGCAGTAATTTTCAATTTTAGAAGTTCAATCAAAGGTGACAGAAGACGAGAGCTTAAAAGGTCTTAATAAAAAGAGCCGGGCCTTGATACATGGAGTGAAAGGCAGTCCTTTTCTCCTCCTCCGATCCTCAGCCTTTAAAGAAATCATTCCAGAATACACCAAATCTATCAACATGTCTTCTAATACGACAGTCCAGTTGCCTGTGAGAATTGCAATTCGATAATAGACAGCCATGTGATTAAAGGCCAGGAGCCAAGCAGTCCACTTGCAATCCATATCAAGCCTGTAAAGCCTAACAGAGCCAATACTTAACCTGCCCTTATGCTACCAAAAAAATTGTGCTTCCCTGTACAACGACTGGGTATTCTCGCCAGTTCAACTGAGTCAATCCAAACAACATGCCGTGCAACATGTTGGAAATTGTGAACTCAATACCAGAACTGATCAGTTCATCAGCAGTGCAGTTTTCTAAGACATACTAGAATCCTTCGAATGATTTGAACTTTCCTTGAGTGTGTATGAGTGTGATAATGATGCATGAACGTCATGCTGCTGTATGATTGATCCTGTGCTGCCACATCTTTCATGGAAGTTGAAAACTACCATTTAGAATACAGAAGAATGGAAGATTTGTGTTACTTAACCTGTCAACAACTCCTTACAGAAATTCACGTTTGTATTGGGACAAAATGGAACGACGGGTGGAGGCATATTTTCATACTCTACATGTATAGTAAAACTAGAAATAGCAACCGGACCGCTGCAGTGTCTGCCAAGAGGAAGTAGCAGCCAAGAGTTGCTATAATAATTAATAAAGAGGATAATAGCTGAGCAGTATATAGATAGGCGGATATTAAGCACTCGGTTTTCATATAATAACCTTGAGAGCGGTTTCAAACAACAGCAAGTCTGTCAATGTGATAGAAGAACGGCACAACATTTACCTCATGTGTGTCACAATAGGGCCCAACCACGTAACTTTAGGGGAAAGTTTCTACATTGGGTGTCCCAATGGCGATATAGGAACGCATATGAGGCACACGGTAAGTTTTTCAGACTCTAAAAGAGTTTAGAGCACTAAAAAGATGGAAATAGTTCTCCATATATTGCATACATGTCCACTGGTATATCACTGGGGATGAAAGCATTGCTACCAATCATGAAAACTACTCCAAGTACGATTATTGAAAGCTTTAGGAATTATTTGCATTCTTATGTCTTACGAAACCACTGTAATTCTTCTTTTAAAGTGTGAATTTGTTTCAGAAAAATATTTATAACAAATGTTTAGTTACAAATAAATATTTGGCGCCTATTTCTGTTATTGTCGTTGTTGTTGTGGGCTATTTTAATACATACAGGAAACGTAAGTTTGCCAAAACGGAATTACAATGTAATTCTATTGTAAACTTCACATACAATCATATTTAAGCCTTTTTTAATAACAAAAAAATAAGAAAAAAAACACGATAACTATTTTAAAGGAAATAAAACCGACCATGTTTTCAAAACTATTTAAAACATGAAATAAAATAAACAATAAAAGCAGAAATATTTAAAGATAATAAAAATGAAGTTTAAAGCTTTTTTCCAGGCAATAATTTATGAATTTTTTTTACTTGATTCCTTAAAAATTCGTTTCTATTAGGAAATATTAAGTTTTATAAGCATTTTATTACTGCACAATTTGTATTATTAGTGCTATTATCACGTTACAAAATGTCTCTTGAAACCTATAACCATTGCAAGAACTCGCCATATATCCTTTTTTTACAAAATTATAAAAATTATAAATTTTATATTTCTAATAAATATGAACACCGTGTAAAACTTCCCAGCTAAGGAATATCAAAGGGGAAAGCTATAAGTATTGATTTGATAAATCAACAAAATACGAAATATTAAATTTTTCAGGAATTTAATTACAGCACAACTTGTATTTTTAAGCCTATTTTTATATTACAAAATTTCATTTGAATTCCATTAACTATACACAAGTTCGGCATATATCCTTTTTTTGCATAATTGAAAAAATTACAATTTAATATTACAAATAAATTCTAATACTGTTTACGACCTTATTTTTTACAAATTTAAAATGAAAAAGCATTTATTTTATTTTGTTTAACAAAAAGAGGAAAATACCGAATTTTACCCGAGTTTAATTACTATAGAAGTTGTTTTATTAGGCCTATTATTATGCTACAAAATTTTATTTGAATACCATAAACATTAAAAAAGTTCTGCATATATCCTTTATTTTGCAAAATGGATAAAGTTCAATTTTCACCATATCTACAAAAATTGGTAGTGTTTACAATCTATACCTCTATGGAATATTTGAAAAAATCTAGTTTTATACTATTTTACTTAATAAAATATGAAAACTATTGCATTTTTTAAGAGTTTAATTACCGCACAACTTGCTTTATTTTACCTTTTATCATGTTACAAAATTTCAGTACAATCCTGTTAATGTAGCAAAAGCTCGCCATATATCCTTTTTTCGCAAAATTCAAAAATTCAAATTTTAATATTTCTAATAAATATTAATAATGTTTACAACCTATCTGTAAAGGAATTTTTGACAGGCAATGCTTTTATATTATTTTAATTAACAAAACCAAGAGCCATTATTGAAAAATTGAAAATTTTTAAGGGTATACTTAATGCACTACTTGTGTTATTTGGTGTATAATCAGTATAAAAAATGTCACTTTAATATTATGGAGTATACAATATTTCACTGTATATCCTTTTTTTGTATTAATTTTATTAATATATTCAATATTAATTTGATTATTTTCCCATGCAAAAATTACATATTTTTTCTCGTTTTTGTTTCGTTCTGTATAAAGGAATCCCTCAAATATAATATTAATTAATATTTTTTAATAGAAAAAAAATATTGTCGTCATAAATATTAAAAAGCAACATATTGAGAGGTGTTTGGCATTTCCGCTCAGACCATACCTACTTGGCTACACATGTACTGTACACTTGAGCTCATAACGTTACATTTGAATGCAAACGTTGAAACGGGGGTAATAAATTAAAATTGACGCTTTACACATAAAATCGTTTAAAATATATTCACACACATACACACATGCAAGCAAGCTGACATGAATACACGCGAACTGAGAGCTGAGTCCATGAAAGATAGAGAAGGAGAGGAGTAGAGTAAAATAACCAGTCATGAATTACTTTTATGAAAATGTTATGCATAGAAAAAAAAAAAACGAAAATACATGTGCAGTTACACTGGTAAACGTTGGAAAATATACCGTTAAACTCATAAGAGATTTGTCATATTTTTATAACACACACATACACACACACTCATGTATGTATTTAAAAGCATACATACATATATAGAGCGCAGTGCTGTGGACAAAAACTCATGATATTAAATGTTTTCAAAAGAAAACAAAAAAACACAAGCATATGTGACCGAAAAAGAGCGTGAGAGAATGAGAAAACATGTGAGAGTGTATGTGTCTGTGTTTAACAGTAATTTGTGGAATAGCATGTGTCAACGGATATGACAAATTTTGCGCTTGTGTGTGCTGTACAAGCAATTATTGATTGATTTCCTTGAATCACATTTCAATTCTTTTTTAAATTGCTTTCCCTCACTCCTGCTCCGTGCTTCTGTCATACCGTGCTTCTTGTGTAATCTTTAGGGGAAATGATTCATAAACAAATGTAGATGAATTAAAATAATAAAAAAAAGAAAACAGAGCGAGCAAAGAAAGCTTCAAAATCACATATTAAAGTGCTTTTTATGCATTCAACTTAAGGGAATTGCTAAAGTGTCGAGTTGTTGGAAATGTTTGAGTTTAAATGATTGCCGGAAATTACTTGTGAAGAAATGAAAAAATATAAATCGCATATTAAACTAAAATGTTACGTCACTAGGGAGGCATTACACTGATTGGTTATGTTGCTTTCAAAAACTTTAAATACTAAGTGACAATAATTACGTGAAGAAAAAGGAAATTATTAATTTTACTTAAACAAGGTTTTTGTTATTTTTTTCTTTTCATTTTTTATTCCAACTAAGTAATGATGTTCTGTATTAATTTGCTTAATGGAAATAAAAAATAATAAAGAACAAATTTTTTTCCATTTCAATCTTTTTGACAGCATTTTTCAAGGATACTTAGGCATTATCAAAACTTTTAAATACACTACAACTTGCAGCATATTATGTGTTATTAGCAAACAAAATTTCTTAAAGATCCCTCTATTCTATCATGAGTCAGCCATATATCCTTTTTTCTTACTTTAACTAAATAATTTTAATAACAATCAATTTTATTAAATATGACGATTTATTTTCAATTATTTGAATTACTTCGGGAGTTCGAAATGATATGGATTTAATTAAGGGACACTATGCACCGTTTTTTATCCAAAACTCATGAATTTTTATAACTCCTGCTAATAGCAAAACTTGTAGAAATTGAAGTTTCATATGATAAATAAATTTTCATTTGAACCTGTTTACAAATTCAAAAACTGCACTAACATCTTTTTAATTAAAGAAAATTTTAAACTTTTTTAAATCTGTCTTACATTTGCCACCAGTTTCAGTAGTTTTTAATAATAGTGATGCCACAATTCGTCTTGCTTAGTGTACTATGAAAGCAGAAAATTTCTTTTCGATAGCGGATATATAACAAAACTTCGCCGTATATCCTTTTTGTACAGTTATAAAAAATGTGTTTATTTTACATGTTTGATGTTAATAATGAATTCCTTATGAAAATTATTGTTCAAAAAAATAGATTTTATATTTTCTATTATAAAAATCATTTTTTTCTAAAAATTAAATGTACTTTTAAAAATTTTAATGATGCCACAACCTGTCCTGAGGTGAGTGGTGTATGCACAGAAAATTTCGTTAGAATCCTTCCTACGTAGAAAAAGTTCATCATATATCCTTTTTTGTAACCTTAATAAAATTGTTTATTTTTATGTATTTTGTATTAACGTCGCCCTCAGTAAGATGGTTATTATAAGAAAAAGGGGAATATGTCTGTTTTTATGTCATTTTTAGAAATCTAGTTATGTTCTAAAATATTAGAAATTTAAACATTTTAATGACACCACAACTTGTCGTAAGATCAGCAATAAATGCTTATATGATTTCATTGGAATCACTCTAAGGTGTAAAAGTTCTTCATATATCCTTTTTTGAAATTTTGAAAAATTCTAATTTTTTTAACATATTTCATAGTAAAAGAGCATGGAATGTGCTAAATTGTTTTTTATAATGAGTTTCCTTCAAGTTTTTTATTTCGCAATTTCCCTTTGTATGCACTTCAATCACGTTTGTTGTTTTTTATTTTAATTACAAATATTACTCATGCATTGGCCTTTTGAATTTATGGCAAATAAATATTTCATTGATTTCATTTTCCGTGTTATTCAATAGGCATCCTTTTCGGTTTATTTGAAGTTCTTTAAAAGCCGTAAATATTTTTTACGACAATCTTTATTTGCCCAAGTTAATAATGAGCGGTAAAGTAGTGAAGCTCACACGGTTAATGCAACCGTATCATGTGGCAAGAAATACTGCCATTTAAATTTATTACCATTACAACGAAGAAACAAATAAAAACAACAGAACACCAACGACCATAGACCTGACTCTTAACGTAACATAACGTAACGTAACACTCTGACAGCGTTAAGAAATTTTATTATCTCAACTCGGGCCATAAAAACAATAAGAGCCAGCAACTTCAAGTCGTTTCGTGATGACAATATTTTACGAGGCAAAGTCTGAAAAAGAGTTTAAATTTTATTTCTGTTTTGTTACAGCAAATAATTTTGCAAAAATGGGGGGCAAAAAAACCCGAGAAGCAGAAATTACATTTTCAAACCATAAGAACGAGTGGAGCGAGTCTTTTTTAGGACTGCTTTTATAGTCAAATGCGGTTGAAACTATAAAAATTTTAAAACTGTAAAATAAAATGTTACTTTTGTTTTATTCCAATGCCTTTTGCCGTTATAAAAAACAGGAGAAGGCAACTTTACGAGTTGTTAATAATCAACTGGTTGGTGGCACATTATTGTCCTTTTTGCTGCACACAAAGAGCAGAAGCAAAAGCAAAAATCATTATTATAAACCTGAGAGCTCATTGTAAATTTAAAAGGATTTATGCTTTTTTTGGGTAAGACTTACTACTGGTAAAACCAAAGCTAAAATAACAAATACCTATGGCACCTACTAAGGCTGGCATTGTTAATGCCAGACACTAATACTAACAGTTCGAGTAATTTACCAAAGCAAATACAGTGTACCATGAAACAAAGGCGACAAATATTAATACAAATACATTTATTTTGCTTTAAATTATATTTTTAGCATTTATAATAACCAAATTAAAGAAAAAAATAAAATTTTTATTTTAGAAAAAAGGATATATGTACAACCTTTTTGTCCTTGGCACAATCTCATTGAAATTTTGTGCCTTCATTACCTATAATAAATAGCAAATTGTGCCATCAAATTTACTGATTTTTAAAAAAGGATATATGGAAGACTTTTTTGTTTTCCAGCCAATTTCAGTGAAATTTTGTGGCCTAATTGCCTACAATAAATAGCAAATTGTGCCATCAAATTTACTGATTTCGAAAAAAGGATATATGGAAAACTTTTCTGTTTTACAGTCAATTTGAATGAAATTTTAAACCTCAACTGGCCTTAACAAACTACACGTTTTAGTCATAATAAATCTAAAATATAAACATTTTAAAGAAAAAGGATAACACAATAGTTTTTCGATTTATTGAATATTCGATACAGTGAACATTGCGAAAGAAGATGTGAAAGTAACAATTTGTTTATTGGAGATAATAAAGTTGAAAAAATAAGAATTTTTACCAAATATGCGTTCCATAAAACGTGCAAAATTCGATTTTTGGATCTAGCTATTTGATCAGGGATGCCCAAACAAGTTCCTTACGGTCTGGTGTAACTTTTGAAGAAAATGTTTTAATTTTTTCCAAATTTTTTCGAAATCATTTTATTACCTGCCACTCTGTGTTGTGAACAAACACAACTATTGCTCAGTAATAAGTAAAATTGCTGTATGTGTTAATTTACCACACTTTGACTTGTTATCTTTTGCCATTATTCAGCTCCATTTTTTTTTTGCATCACTACTCTTATACTGCTTACCATTCTTCTTTTTTATATCGTTTTTTTTTTTTTTTTTTTTTTTCATTTTGTTGTGCAATGCATACGCTTATAAGAGCTCTTTACTTCATCTGTAGCTGGGTATTTCTTAATTGTAGACACCACTTTGTATATTTTCATTAAAATGTTAAAACACAATACAATTCACAATTCTAGAAATATCCTGCATGTGCTTACACTAACACACACTGAGTTACATACTTATGTATGTGTATACACGTTAAGTTTACGGCCTCTTTCGTACTTTGTTATTCTTTTTCCTTCTCTCTCTCTCTGTATGTGCAATTTATGTAAGTCCTTTTTTTAATTTCTTTACAGGATTTCGGTATTGTTCATTTATTTTACTGGGAAAATGTGAAAAAGAATACAGAGAGAGTGCGAGAAAAAGAATCGAGTTTAAATATTTCGTAATCATTGTGTGCTTTGTGCTTTTTTTTCTTCGTTTATTTCTTTAAAAAAATTTCCACGTTTTCTGTCTCTTACATATGATAGCAGTTTTAAATCCATAACCATAAATTTACAAAAGGATTTTAATTACACACGTATTTGTTCGCAATTCTTTGGCATTTTTATACAGTCTCAGTCACTCTCTTCATCTCTCCTCTCTCATTGGTTGGCAAATTTTTTAACTGCTGTTTCTGTTTTAAGCAATTACCCCAGTCTCCTTGGGTTCGTAGTAAAGCAAGAAAGGTTTAAGGTCCTTATATTTTTTTATATAAAGACATAAAGTGCTCTTTAGCAATTTTTTTTTAACGTGGTAAATAGTTTGTGGTTCATTATAGAATTTAGTTTCTTTTTAATATTTGCAGGACCTTTAATGCGGGGCGTACCAGAGACCTTGTGAGTGAGAAGGTTTTAAACGTGGTTTTTAATTTATGCTCCAGAAAGCTTAATTGTAGCCCTAGTAGGGCTACTGTAGTCCAGTGAATGGCGTGTAATTCTGGTCAATTGGAAGCACATTTCTTTGCTATGAGAGACAGGACACGTGAACTGCGAAGAAGTTTGTGATCATTTATGCGTAAAGGCACCTAAAAGGATTTTGGCAGGATCTAGTTTATCCCTTTCTATGAGCAATAATCTCCTGAAACGGAAGCTTAGGAAATGTTTAACAGATATCGTGAGGGAATATTGGAATGATTTTTATTTTCCCCTAACATTTCGATAAATTTCCAGCTCCAAACCTTATGAGAGCGGATTTAATTCCTGTAGAGGACAGAAAAAAACACTACGTGTTCAAAAAAACATCTGTATAGAATGGATATACATCCAAAGAAAAAAGTGTACAGACACCGGTGTATGAATACTTTTTTCCCTCAAATTAAAAAAAATGTTGTGGCATTGTTTAAGGTCTTTACAATCATGAAAGTTTGAAGAGCAAAACGAATATGAAGAAAAAGAAACGAAAAATAAAAATGAGCAGGAAAAACTGTGTATGTAGACTTTTTTCTTTGACTGTATGTACATATATGACACTACAGTAATACTCTTAGATTATGTTGGGCGGTGGTAACGGAATCGATGTTGAAGCTGATTACCAACCAGATAGCACTGTGGCTTAGGAACTGCAGGCTACCACATATGTACATACATACAGTGGTGACCTTATAATTAGAAACGACTTAGCAACACGTATGTTTGTTAAATTGTTTTACAGTTTTCACTGTGTACCTGAGATCAAAGGCTTTGTTTGGAGGACGTCTTACATACGTTTTTCCATCAGATTGGGACAAATTAAACTTAGATTCGTCACTCCAGAGAACTCTGTTCCAGAAACATCGTTCCTAATTATAAGGCCATCACTGTATGTCCTATGTGGGCAGAACTTGTTGACAGTCTCAGTGAAAAATTGAGGCGTTCACATGCGTAATACATGATTGAACACTGATGCTCAATGCGTTGCAGTGCCAAAAGCTGTCAAGCTGCATGGGATTCAATTTTCAACATTCTTTCGAACGAAACGACTACAACTTGCAGGGCTATCAACTACCTTAAATAACATCAGGCGTTCGGAATTAATATTCGGATACTTAGGGGTAGTCAAGGTAATCTTCGAAAGCCTTGAATGCTGTTTAGGAGACATATGTATATACTGATTAATAGATTGCGAGCTGTCAAGCTGGCTGAAAGGGATGAATTCAATATTCTTTCAGACGAAACTTCTACAACTTGCAGGGCCGTCAACTACCTAATATATCATCAGGCATTTGGAAGTAATTTTCGGATACTTATGGGTAGGCAAGGAAAGTTTCGGAAGCCTTGAATGGTGTTTAGGAGCCATATATACTGATTAATGGATTGCGAGCATGATTAGCTTACCACATATCTTCAATCAAAATTTCTGCGATAAATTTTAATTACACAGCTCTGCGTGGGTTTTGAAAATAAGATGGCTCCAGGTGTTTCCGAAGGCATTTTGCGCGCTGAATACGAATCTTTCCACCACGTCAGGTGAGAAAAAGGGGGTTGAAACCCGTAAAAATAGCGTTTTTGGCCATTTTTGAAACATTGTAGAGCTAAACACTGACGTGCTAGAATCATCGCTAATGTCAGAAATTGACAATTGGTCTTTGCTCTTTAAAATGAACCCAAAGCCAAATTGTTTGCATGCACCCTTAAAGTAGGGGGTGGGTTTATGTCAAGGGGTGCAAGAGAAAAACAAACACATTACGGAGGTCCTTAAAAATTAATCAGATTTACTTGAAAATTGCTACTCAGGGGTTTTTGGGGTCGCTGATTACAGATCTTCATTCAGATTTAAAAAATTCAAAATGGCGGATTCAATATGGTGGTCGAGGTTTATAAAAATTAATCAGATTTACTTGAAAATTGTTGCTCAGGGATTTTTGAGGTCGCTTGTTACAAAAAGCCCAAATTTGCAGGGCTGTGTTGTCAAAGGCGAATAATAACCAGTTAACCGTTACCATTCCACACAAGTATTCCGAAAATAGAAATATTATATTGAAAGCCATGTCCACCAATACACATACATACATAATTGGTCATTACAACCCTTCAGTCAGGATTATGACCCAGTTGTGTGTGTTAATTTTATACATGAGTGGTGGGACCTACAGTTTAAAGTCGACTCCGAACAACAGATTTTTTATTTATTGAGAAGCTTTTCATGGCAATTTTATTTACTCTCAGATTTTTTGCCAGAAATCTGCTGAGAGGAAGTCGACGAAGAAATACTTTTTGTATTTCGTTTTGATGTATGGCCTGGGCCTCGAACCCTGCCTTTACGTCTAATAAGCCAACACTCTACGTACTAGACTACGGCGACGTCGACCATCCCACACAAGTATTCCGAAAATAGAAAGTAGAGATTGAAAGCCATGTTTAAACACCAACTACACCGCTCAACCAATAAAGTCCTGTAAATCTCTGATAGAAACAGATCTGATTGCTCCCAAATTCAATTGCCACGGATTATGGCCCTTTACAGTTTAGCTGACCTGTGAACTTTACAAGGGTACAAATCAAGGTTAGGTTAGGTTGAGTTAGACGACGTGTACTTGTCAACTAGTCAACAAGTACAGTACCCAGAGGTCGAATTGACACATTGTACAACGTCCTAGTTTCTCACACCACTTACGTTGTGTGTGTTAATTTTATACATGAGTGGTGGGACCTGAGTTGGCGATGATTTCCGCATCCGATACAACAGTGAGCTGTATGAGCTCCTCAACGACATGGACGTTGTACAGCGTCTTTATATCCAGCGGCTGCGCTGGCTCGGCCATGTCGTTCGAATGGATGAGGATGCTCCAGCGAGACGGGTATTTGATGCGGGGATCTGCGGAAGCCAGCGAAGAGGACGACCTTGTATCCGTTAGAAGGACCAAATCGAGGAAGCCCTGTCATCGAATGGTGTGAGCAACTAGCGTAAGCGCGCAAGAAGTAGAGGCGCTTGGAAGAATGTGTTGCGGCAGGTCGAAATCCGTTAATCGGGTTGTTATGGCCAATTAAGTATGTAAGTAAGGTGGAACCTACAGTTTAAAGTCGACTCCGAACGACACATTTTTGAGAACCTTTTTCATGGCAATTTCAATTTACTCTCAGAGTTTATGCCAGAAATCTGCTGAGAGGAAGTTGCCAAAGAAATATTTTTTTGTATTTTGTCTTGATGTCTGGCTTGAGGCTCGAACCCTGGCTTAACGTCTAATAAGCCAACACCCTACCTCCTAGACTACGGCGACTTCAGGCTACAAATCAAAATCAAGAATCAAAATGCTTTGAACTTAACTAGGGCTTGCTGGATAGGCAATTTATTGTTGTCGTGAATTGGTTTGAGTCCCAATAGGATAGGAGTTATACCACCTACGAAGGTATTACCTAAATTGTATGTTTGCATGAATGTGGCTTTTGTTCTTCTGCCCATAAACATTAATTTCATAAGCATCACATCACAAGCTTTATGAGGTCAAGAAAATAACCTCTTGTATTGAAAAAGAAAAAAAAAACTGCAAACAAAAACAAATTGGAAAACTTAGGACAAAAGAAATGAAAATGAATTCAAGTCCTTATTTTAATTGAATTGCCTTTACCCTCTCACTGAGATGCCTTTGTCTGAAACTGTGCTTGTCAACCAGCCAGTCAAAATAACAAAACAACAAAACAGCACTCATAAATGTCCTCGAAACAATTATTATCGTATGTTTTAGACATGTTTTCAGAGAAAGAGAGAGAGAGAGATTTTTGCCTTTTCCTTTATAGCATCAAACCTGGCCAGACGTTTCATAATAAACTCATTTAACACTCAAGTTTTTTTCCTCCACTTTTCTTGTTTGTGGGCTTTTTTTAGAAATTTTTATCAAAATCTAAACAAAAGGAAGAAGGATCATGTCTTGTTTATTAAAGAATGACGATGACGATGATGGTCAGCTTTTCATAATTTATTCGTTGTGTTTTGCCTTATGCCGGACAGCCAACAAACTTTGTTGTCAGCTCTTCAAAAGCCAGAAGAGGCAGTAAATGAAAATTTTTACCAAATTTCTGATGAATTGTTGAGAAAGGGTAGCGCGCAGCCAAAGGAATAAGTGGACGTTTGATGCACACAAAACTAAACAACAATAAAAAAAGACGAAGAAGAAAATTAAGCTGAACATAATTGTTAAAGTCCTTCGAAATTGTTTTGACTTTCTGTCTCATTTTTTCCTGTTTTGTGTGTGTGTATGGGTGTGTGTGATTTTTCTTTTTGTATTTCTGTGGGTTTTGGTTTATTGTTTACAGTCAAACAGCTGCCTAAACTAAGCAATACGATAAATATTGGAAAATCCTGTTACAGGCTAACGTAACACATACGTGGGTAGTTTCAAAATTGCCTAAGGAAAGAAAGCTTTTGAAAATTAATTTCTAAAGAATTAAGCACACGGGTATATGGCAGGTCTAGTAGGTAGTGTGTTGGCTTATTAGACGAAAAGCCAGGGTTCGAGCCCCAGGCCAGACATCAAAATAAAAATACAAAAAGTATTCCTTTGGCGACTTCCTCTCAGCAGATTTCTGGCAAAAATTCTGAGAGTAAATAAAATTGCCATGAAAAGTTTCTCATAAAATCTGTCGTTCGGAGTCGATTTTAAAATGTAGGTCCCGCCACTCATGTATAAAAAAATTAACACACACAACATAAGTGGTGTGAGAAACTAGGTCGTAATCCTGACTGAAGGGTTGTAATGACCAATTATGTATGTATGTATGTATGTATGTATATGGCAGGATTCTTCATAAACTAAAGGATTTTACAGTGCCTTTATGACTTCATGGTCTTGCAGATTCTCGCGTATGGCCTTGGTGCTCATGGAGCACAGTCCCCTCGTATATTTTTTTGTTGTTGTTCTTTCTACTGACTACAGCTGAAGCTCAACTACAAATATTGCCTCGATTTGTTTGATAATGTGTTGCTGTTTCTTTTTTGCTGCTGCCATTACAATGTGGTCAACTCTATGCAAACTTTTTCAAACCAAAAATAAAAAGCGTTCGGTTTGTTATCTGTGCTGCAAAAATTTTTTGTTTCTTTTGATTTCTTTTCCGGTTTTATAATATAAATTGCTGGGGTTTCTTTTAAAAGTTTTTTATTTCTTCTGTGCTTTCTTTTTTTTTTCTCGGTTTTTATTTGGCACTCTTGGCGTTTTATGTTGGGTAACAGGCTTAGCCTTATTCCATCTGCCATTTCCCAAAAAATAAAAATGTTTATCTGTCTCTGTGTGCTTGTTTTGTGTGCATGTGTTGTATTGGCTGCTATTTACCCCGGCATGAGGTTTGGGCTTGATTAATTGCATGCTGCGGTTAAATTTTGCTGATTTAAAAACATTTCCAAACACACAGAAAAAACAGAAGAAACGAAAGAAAGAAATCCAATTTTTTTCTTCTTTTCTGTTTTTATTTCTTATTTTTCCATGTGTTTTTATTTGCTTAAGTTTGAGGTCTTGTTTATGGCTGTGTGTTTAGGTTATGGCATTAGTTTTGGCGTTTCTGGGGCTGGTCAACACAACTACGTAAGCAAAAATATATTTTTTTTTTGGTTGTGGTTGTTTTCTTTCTTTTTTTCCAAAGGAAATTAAATGCTTACACAGCTCAGTTAACCATCCAGATCTGATAATTTGTAGGTTTTTTTGTTTTTGTAACCCACTATGCTAAGACTATAATACATTTTTGGTTGAAAACTACAGAGGAAATTTATTGCTTAGCAAAGCTAGTTCCATCAGATCTACAGCAAATCTAGTCTAACTAAGCTGCAAGAGATTTTGTTCCAAAATTAATCCTCTAATGCAAGGATTTCCTAAATCTGGTAGAGGGCACACCTAATTGAGACTTTATTCATGCCCGACATTATGTTCGAAACTTTAAACAGCAATGAAAATAAGCAAACATAATACACACATCGTACGGTACTTAGAATTACACATCCAACATTCTTGCTTAATTACTCATTACAACCTTTTTGAGAGGATTACGACATGGCATTTCACACTACTTATGTCGTGTGTATTAATTTTATACAGTAATGGTGGTACCTACAGTTTAAAGTCAACTACGAACGACAAATTTTTTGAAATACTTTTCATGGAAATTTTATTTTACTTTCAGAGTTTTTGGCCAGAAGACTGTTGAGAGGAAGTCGCCTAAATAAATATTTGTTTCAAATTCTGTTTTGTTTGAAATGTTTGTGCTGGGGTTTGAACAACGGACTCACGCCTAATAAGCCAACACAATACCTACTAGACTATGGCAACTTCAAAGCCATAGGTTTGGATAAAAGTACACCGAGATACATATATACATACATACCACTTATGCATGGTCAATACAACTCTTCAGTCAAGATTACAACCTAGCTTCTCACACCACTTATATTGTGTGTGTTAATTTTATACGTGAGGGGCGGAATTTACAATTTAAAGTCGATTCCGGACGACAGATTTTTGAGAAACTTTTCATGGCAATTTTAGTCAGCGAGATTATCTCTGCCTTGGAAATATATTGCTCTTAAGGATAATCCGGTGACTTATATCTGAGAGCTAAGCCAACAGTTCATCAATAGGACGAGTCTTACGGAGAACGTACTGCCTGTCTCTTATCACATTGTTAGACTCTCCTCTAGTTCTTCATATACATACATACATACATACATACATACATACATACATACATACATACATACATACATACATACATACATACATACATACATACATACATACATACATACATACATACATACATACATACATACATACATACAGACATACATACATACATACATACATACATACATACATACATACATACATACATAATTGGTCATTACAAGCCTTCGGTCAGGATTACGACCTAGTTTCTCAAACTACTTATGTTGTGTGTGTTAATTTTATACATGAGTGGCGGTGGGATCTACAGTTTAGAGACGACTTCGAATGACAGATTTTTGAGAAACTTTTTCATGGCAATTTTATTTCACCGTCAGAGTTTTTGCCAGAAATATGTTGAGAGGAAGTCACCGAAGAAATATTTTTCATATTTTCGATTTGATGTCTGACCTAGGGTTTGAAACCTGGCTTTACGTCTAATAAGCCAACACACTACATACTAGACCACGGCGACTTCAATTTATTCATGCTTTTCATAACTTTACAAAGTGCGAAACATATTTCTATTGAGTGGTAGTTTTCGTTGTTATTAACTTCACTCTTTCTAGCGTATAATGCAAGGAAAGGTTGGCTAAGCAAAGATTAAGTCTTGAAGAGTGTGCTGAACATGTCATTATTGAACGGAAGTTTACAGGGTTATTAACTTCACTTTTACTAGAGTGTAATGCAAGGAAAAGGTTGGCTAAGGGTTGAAAAGCATTGTTTTAAGACCAATGTTGCCAAGTAGAGTTCTTTATGTTTACCTAGAGTATACAAAACGATTGCAACTTATGTGTCCTTACTTTAGGCTACGACAAGCTAGAATGAATTCTTCATTAAATAGGAAGAAGTATTTCCCTCAGCTTAAATTCGATTAATAATTCTTGCTTTATCAATCGATATTAGTGTTGTATTGGATGAGTAACGAAATCTTTTATTTTTTTATTCTTCAGTGTTATCCTTTGCCTATTACCCTCCATATAAACTTCTTGATGAAATTCCATAACAATTTTGATGCGGAATAAATTAGAACTTTGAATTACTATTTCCTGTGCTGGTTTTGAAACTGAAATCTAAATTTAAATTAAGCTTCGAAAAATTGTTCAAACACCACTGCTTGAAAACTAAAATCCTTTAAACGAACTGCTGACTTTAGAAAAAACAGGCAGCATTTTCTTTTTCTTTTTTTTTTTTTATCGATACAAATTGAAATATGAGTTTAATACTCGCAGACTGACCATATAAATTGTCTGACAGCATTGTTAACCTCTAGTCTGCTAAACTTACTTGAAAAAAATCCAAAAAAAAAAACGAAAAAAGTCGAGTCTATTGAAAACAAAGTAATCGAGAGAAACAAAATGGGCAACACAAACCAACAGCCGGGCAATTTTTCTTGTTAACAAAGCCGTTCAAAACAAAAACAAAAAAAACAACGAAAAAAAAGAGAAATTCAAACGAAAAAAACCTGGGTCTAAATTGTAGAAATTTAAAAGGTAAATGTAACGATTTCGTTTGAGCAGCAACAGCAACAAATAAAACCACATACTGAAAACGTTTTCCAACAAAAAAACAAAAAAAAGTGAACAAAACAAGTCTAAAAACAAATACCAAGAAAAAGGTAGAAATAAACGCAAATTGCAAACCAAGTAAACAGGCAGGCAGGCAAGCAGTTCATACAGCAAAAGAAAGAAAAAAACGAAACCAACAAAAGCCAGCGAGTAACATTGCAGTAATAGAAGGGAGAGAGAAAGAGAAAAAAGAAATTAAACCTATACAATCAGTTGGCCAAGTTAAAAGCGAAAAAGAAAAGAAAAAAAAAACTAAACAACGAAACAAAAATTGGGGGAAAAATAGAAACCACAAGTAAAGCTCAGGTAATAAAAATGCAACACTGATTAATGTCTGGCTTTAATTCTTTTACTTCTTTTCTTTCTTTTTTTTTTGCTCTTTGGAAGCAGGGTAAGGAGAACTGCATTCAATACTTTAAAGCCACATTAATTTTCTTACTTTCAAGGATATGTCTTTAAGATTAAAAGAACAAAAAATTAAAAAAATATACAAAAAATGGAATACTATGGGACAATTCGGTAGCGATCCTTTAATGTCAGCATTCAAACAGGTCTTGAATTGTAAAATTCAGTGTGATTGAGAAGAAATCCAAAAAAAGGACAATATTACCATGCCTACTCATAGTAGAAGAAAAAAATATCTAAGCTCAGAGAGAGTTGGATAAGATATAGAGTCTAGCATGCCTACTCATAGTGGGAGAAAACTCTGAAAAGTGAAAGAATATTCCGTATCTGATTGAAGTAATATCGCGAAAAATATGTAAGCTCAGAGAGAGTTGGATAAGGTATAAAGTCTGGCATTCGTTGTATTAATAAGAAACTAGTCATATGGCAACGCTTGTCCATTGCATACGGTTGTGAAGAATATTACCATGAAAACAGCGGTTGGGATAATGTCGGCAAAAATACTCCACAATTAACTGATGGAGAGAACTCACATAGACAGCGTTTCAATGCGGGCCAAGCAAGTCGAAATTCTATGTAGAAAGCTTGCAGGAAATTTTCGGGTCCATTTATTGGAAGGCAGTACAAAATTTGCAAACATCTGACATAGAGATGAATAAGCTACATAGAGGCTACCTTCCAAAATGTATCAATATAAAGTTTCTATGCAGTTCTACTACGGTATATAAATTATGTAGATATGCAAAGTAACGAAACAATTCATCAACTATAAATCCGATACCTGATTGCTTTTTGACTGCGTTAAAAATACACATTGACGACGTTTTGAAATAGAATACATTGTATATATTTTGTACAGCGGCATTATGAAACACGATACTTTGTTCAAACACAAACTAACATTTTGGAAAGCAGCCAGACAGGCATGTGCTGCAGTAATAAGAATATGTACCAGGCTGACCCTAGTCCGTTGCATATAGTTGTGAAGATCATAGCCATGAAGTTTGACTAATGCTACACAGATCTAGCACAAGATTCATCGGAGAGGATCTTGATAGATCAAGTGGCTATGAGTTTCAAATTTTGGATATTTGGAAAGATATGCGCAATGAAACGAATATAAAGAGATGCAAATGCGTCTCCCAAATCAAGTGGGTTTAAAGCAGTCAAAATTTTTGTTAAGAAATTAAAAGAGGAGGAGAAATACGAATCATCAGACTATCCGGAAATAACCGGACATCAATAAAACCGGTTTTTTGACAGGGCGCTGCAGACTCAGAGAGTACTTTTTTGGGTTTGTGTTTGAGCTCAAAATGTAGAGTCTGTTTTGATGAGAATGTAGAGCTATTAATGCATTCCCGGAATAATATACCTAAGTGCATATCAGCTATTAAGCAGGGAATTTTCATTGTTGACACCGAGCATTACTCTGAAACTAGTAATACAATAGACCTGGAGAATACATTAAGGGGATACCCCCATTAGGTTGAAGGGGAGTATGGTCGCAGTACTATGGCACCTCTTCACGACAAGAACAATAGACTGGACCAGCAATCTCTGAACAATCTCATGGGAACATGAGTGTTTGATTCCGGAGTAAAATATTCAGAACTCAAAAGGAATTTTGGAATTTCAACCCTGGCGCGTTCGTAAACTATCTGAACTTATGCTGGACACTCAGAAACAGCCAGAAAATTATAATTAAACCTCTGCCCGGTTACTATGGACTCTAGGAACATTTCTAACAGAATGAAAATCATTTTAAGCCCAAAATGTAATTTCTTTGATGAGAAAATGGCATAACAGAACTAAAAATTGAAAGCTATGGACAGAAAGGATATCGTTCAGCAAATTAAACTGGATTATAAGATATCCCTGTTACTGCATTTATTTATACGAGCATTTCCTAATAATCATATGTAAAGAGGAAACTTGTTAAAAAGTGGTTGAAAAGTGTACTTCCCGAAAAATAAAAATTCTGAAAAAACTTTTGAAACAACCCTCCTATGATCAGTTTAATTATGTAATTTTCTAAACAAATTATATTTCTTCACTTGGTTTTATTCCCGTTTATTTTTTTTGGCAGCCTTTAAAGTTAAAAGGTTGAATAATTTAGTAAGAATTCCCTTGGCATGCAATTTTCATGTTATCATTTATTTCATTTAAGGCTAAACACCTAAAATTATGCTTCTTGATTTCTTTTTACATTTACATAATTTCTGTACCTTTATTAAAGGAAGTAACTGAACATAAACAAATACATACATATACACTCTAACACATACACCGCTACATATATGCTAAAAGAAAGCCAAAAATAGAAAGAAAAAAGAAAATCATTTAAAGTATGCAATCATCAACAAATATTATAACTATTATTATGATTGCATACTTACAGGCGCTTCCTATGTGGTTAAAAAGTTTTCGGTAAAATGGATATGAAAATAAAGGGTAGAGAGAGAGAGAGAGAGAAACTAACATCCGTAAATGTTGAAGTGAAGTGCTGTGAAGTAACTGTTAAGAAAAATTATCATTGTTTAAAACATGTTACAGCCAAAAAAAGAAGAAATTTTCTGCCTACTTTCAGGGGCAGAAAAGCCAAAGAGAGAGAGAGAGAGAGAGAGAGAGAGAGAGAGAGAGCATGAGAGTGTGCACGGAGCAAAACATTGTGAGAAGAAAACACAGTAACGGAAATAGTATTACAATTCATAGAAAACTTTTTGGCATATAAATTTCTCATTTCCTTTACGGCTTCGTTTTTTTTCTTTCTTCTTCTCTATTTTTTTATAATTCTAATCTTTAAATAAATCTTGTAATATATAGAGAGAGAAAAACACTGGGAAAAGGGGGTGTAAGCAAAGCCAACCCACAATTTTTTTCTTTCTACTGTTATTGCCACTAAGACATGCAAATACCAAGACTTCCGTTTCTGGGTGGCAAGAAAAAACTCTGAAAGTCTAAGAAATTTTTCATTTGCTTTTTATTTATTGTAAGGAAAAGTTACCAAAAAAAAAAGAAAATATTTTTTTTATAAATTTGGAAAAAATTTCCGTTATGATTTCTCTTCTTCTTCGTATTCGTAACTGTCTTTTTGCTGTTCCGAAATAACTGCAACCGAAAAACCACTTGATTTTTTATCGTCTGTCAAAAGGCGGAATAGAAAATTTTCAAATGAAAAAAAGAAAGAATTGAAGAAAAGAAATTATAGGCAGGCAAAGTCTAGAGTCTAATATCCTACTTTAGGATTTAGATCCCTGTGTGGTAGCGGGATAGAATACTACCACAGTTATCACCATACTTGCCGTAAGAGGCGACTAAGTGTGCTGCTACCAGCCAGGAACTATTTGGTTCAACTGGCGGCAGCAATCTGGTCTTACTTGGCTGTGAAGCCTTACCACGGGTGCCGGGAGCCCCAGAGATTTGTCTCTGGCCGGCAATGGTGAGGCCCCCTTGTGGGAGCACCCTGGTGGCTGTGGTTTAGACCCAAATCGCGGGAAGTGTGTCAGTACGGTGTGGCATTACACTCTTGACACATTGAAGGAGTTTAGATGGTCTCCGACCCCTAAACAAGAGGGAAGCCATGTCCAACACAACATGACTTCGAATTGCTACCTACAAACAGGGTTGCAGCCAGTGTTTGCAGTATGTGGAGCACTGTGGGATTAGGTCCACATGGACAGGTACCCACGTAAAACCGACACATAGTTTAGGATTTAGGCGCTTCTCAGTTATTTAAAAGGACGGAGGAATTCTTCACAGCTGTTACAGATTTCGAAGTGCGTAAACACAAGCAGCTCCTTCTTTAGAAGATTGACAAGAATTTCTTATGTCTTGGAAAGCTGGGAAGGTCCTTGGCTTTATCCCAGGCCTTTTAGGTATACGGACAAGCTAACTAGGTTGCTTTTATACCGAGGGTAAGAACAGAAAAGTCCTGTGGAGTGAAATAAAAAATTTTATATCGTCTACTTGGTGGAAAAAGATGTAAAGAAAGTGGGTTATCCTTTTCAGTAGAGGCGAAGTAACACTGGATAAAGGTTTGAGTCTTTTATGAGACTACCAGGCATCGCTTGATAATAATTATTGGCATTCTGATCTTGCATTGCAGACTCAAACACCATTGGAATTACTTCAAACCCAATATAAAAATTCTGTGGTGAGGAAAACAAGTCACCAGAATACATGTTTTAAACCTAGGAACCTTTCAAGGAAGATGCATACCAGAAGGTATTACATGGCAGTTTATCACGGCCTACGTAGGGAGTTATCCTTACTGGCACCTCACAACATACTAATGTTTAGTCAGGAGAACATTTTTGAATGGACATTTTAGGTAAAACCTATACAAGCACTACAATGGATTGATTGGTCGCAGTCACAGGCCATTATTGAATTTGAATATGACAAGAAAATATCGAGTGCTCAAGGAAAATTATGCTTTTAAGGCACATACCATAAAATTCATTAAAGAACAGGGAAGCAACAGAAAGATCAAGCAGTTGCATCTGTGATATGAATTATAAACCAGTTGCGCTCTGTTGTTTTGAAATTCTTTACGATCTTGAGGGTTGAAAGGAATTTGATGGGCGATAATATTCCGATTCAGGAGTGAAGGCCAGAGAATTTAAACTTTTTTAAAAGCGTATCGGTTAGCCATCAGTAGATATCGCCTTTGCAGTATGGGCTTAATATTTCGGTGAGAACAGTATCACGGTTGAATATGCGTTATGCTTGATTCTGATGTTCGTAGAAGAGTCTCATTAAGCATGGAGTAACCATGAATGTTCTGCTCAATGTCCTTATCTGATGTTCTTATCCGTGTGTAAAACCATGTTTGTCATTACAACCATTTAGTAAGGATTACAACTTAACTTCTTATACTCACTGCGTGTGTGTGTGTTCATTTTATACACAAGTGAAGGGATCTACAGCTTAAAGTCGACTTCAAACGATAGATTTTTGAAAAACCTTTCCTGGCAATTTTATTTACTCTCAGAATTCTTGCCTAAAGATTGCTGAAAGGAAGACACAGAAAAAAAATGTTATTTCCATTTTTCGTGTGGTTCGACCTCGGGTTTGAACCACAGCGTTACGTCTAATAAGCCAACACAGGACCTACGAGACTACGACAACTTCAAGGTGTGTTGGAAGCTTCAAATATCTAAACAGATCACGACGCAAGTACTTGAGTGTTTTATGTGGAGTTCCACGATGTTTCTGTACTAAAGGAATTAATTTGTGGATCCATCTATGCATCGAACAGTTCAGGCATGATGAAATGCTTAATAAAGTATGGAGAAACATTCACATTTAAGCACTGAGTTTATTGGCCTCATCTATACATTATTTTAAGATATGAAAAGCTTAAACTGTACAAATCTGCTGCCAAATATGTGTTCTTGAAGTCTATTAGTACCGTCAGTAAAGCCAAAGATTTCTATCATAGTGATGCACCCTAACGAGTTGGTTTCAACAAAATGGGGTTCATGAGTGTGGGTATACTTATGTGGCTTAACGTAGCGTACATTCTGTTAGAAATCCAACTTCAATAGATGGAAAAACAACAAATATTTCTCTTTTGCATTTAAAATACCATTTCGTATATGACCATCAAACATCAGACCGACCATCAGATTTTTAGTCCTGAAATCATTACGTGTAAGTGGTGGTGGGCATTACAGAAGGAGACAAGAAATCATTTTCTTAAAACCACCCAAAATAGTGTCCTGTTTGAAAGTCTTACAAACATTGCCTTTCGTTTTTTTCTCTCTCTTTCTCTCTGACTTTCTTTTGTGATTTCCTTTTACTATTCTGTTCAAAGTTTTTTTCCTTTAGTCGCTCTCTGAAAATCTTTGCAAAATTCATAAGGAAAAGCATAACTGGATCAAGATAAACAGAAAATTTTCTTTTCAAAAAACAAAAAACCAGGAATAGAAAATGAAGTTTGAAGAAAAACGATTTTTTCTTGTCCTTTTTCTAAAAGACTTTTTGGTTTGTCCTTTGCATAGAAAGTTTACTAAGAAGTAAAAAAGGAATAACAGAACCCAGAGTAAAATGTCAAGGAAGTTCTATGCTAATATCAATATGGTTAAAAATGCCGGTCGGCTTTTGTATAAAATTAAAGTTATTTTTTTGTGAATGAACACGATATTATTATGGTGGTCAATTGAATGCTAAAAGCAAAAGTTTTTCTTTTAATAATAAAAGGACTAAAAAGCAAAGAAAGAACAGAATTTATGCAAAAATGATTTATTTTTATGACAAGTGACGTATGAGTGATATAAACATGCGACGCATAACTCATACGCCATAGTGCTTTAAATTTTAATTCTTAAAAGGCTTAAGAATAGGGAAATTTCTATTAAAAACAGCACAAAAATGAACAACGTAAAGCGTTCTGCATTATTATCCAATGTGCAATATCCAGTAATGGCTTTGATAACCACGCTTAGCGTGATTCTTTAGAGTTGGAACAGACTTTCCATGCAGTCTGCAACGAGCCTAGATCAGCTCAGCTTTATTATCTCTTCTTACATTTAAAGCTGCTATAAGCATGCAATTTAGCAGTTTCTAGATGACTACTAAGTCTCGCCAGCTATGCACTGTTAAAATTGTACGTCCCGACAACTCATTGAGAGCCTCTGCATAGTTGTTATCCTTCCTAGAAATCGTTATATTATATTCTAGTACCTCTAGCTATAAGGAAGTATGTTAATATCCCTGCTAGATCCTGATCATTAATATCTCGGCAGCTCCTAAAGCCTACTCTTTTCCGCACAGACAATGCAAGTATCCGGTTGCCTTGCCGACTGAGCCACATCAGCCAATTCAAACAAGAAGTTTCCATTTGCAGCCTCATCTCCTTTCGAATCATGCGTAAAGGTTAATTTAAAATCGTTTACGATGTTTGAAAAGACAATACAAGGATCCGGTAGTCTTACCGAATGAGCCATATCTGCCAATTCAAAAAAGCTGTTTTCATTTGCAGCCTCATCTCCTTTCGAATCGTGCGTGAAGATTAATTTGGAATCGTTTATGAAGTGCTTGCCTCCAGTTTCCCATTTCACTCTACTTGGTCCTGAAATTCAGAACTTCCTAGAAGAGAAGAATATGTAACGACTCCTACTAATAACGACCATATTCAACAACTTCAAATCCTGGAAAAGACTACAAACCAATTCTTTGTCATGTATATGGCGCAATGCCTAACCCTGGTATTCTTGCGAAACTGAAGACATTGTTAACAGCGATGGTGAGCAACTCCTGCAACTGCGTCAAGACTGAAAAAAGATCTCTTTGAACGTTTTCTTACAATTTAGCTTTTAGACAACTTGAATTCGCCGTAGTCTAGTAGGTAGTGTGTTGTTGTATTAGACGTAAAAACTATGGAGGCGTGTGTTCGAAGGAAAGTGATATCTTATCACTGCTTTAAGAATATAGAACGGAAATCTCCCTAGATGATCTGCCAGTAAATGACTGCGAAATGGAATACATGTTGCCGACAAACTTTTGGCGAATAAGGTCTCAATATTCAAACGACAACTTTAGCTTCAATGTAGTCAAAGAATTTGTATACTTAGGTTCCATTGCTACCAGCGAAAATTGTATCAACGAAGATAGAATAAAGGAATCGTGGCAGTTGCAAACTACTTTGAAAGTTGCCTTCTATGTCGAAAGTTGCCTTCTAAGGAGATCTGATTATCTCTTGGCTTGACATTACCAGCGATAATTGTGTCAACGAAGATAGAACAAAAGAATCGTGGCTGTAGCAAACCAGTTTAGAGGCGAAAGTTGCTTTCGAAAGGGATCTGATTACCTCTAGGCTTGACATTACCAGCGAAAATTGTGTCAACGAGGATAGAACAAAAGAATCGTGGCTGTAGCAAACCAGTTTAGAGGCAAAAGTAGCTTTCGAAAGGGATCTGATTACCTCTAGGCTTGATATTACCACGAAAAACTGTGTCAACGAAGATAGAACAAAAGAATCGTGGCTGTAGCAAACCAGTTTAGAGGCAAAAGTTGCTTTCGAAAGGGATCTGATTACCTCTAGGCTTGACATTACCAGCGAAAATTGTGTCAACGAGGATAGAACAAAAGAATCGTGGCAGTTGCAAACCATTCTAGAGAAGAAAGTTGATTTCGAAAGGGATCTGAGTACCTCTAGGCCTGATATTACCACGAAAAACTGTGTCAACGAAGATAGAACAAAAGAATCGTGGCTGTAGCAAACCAGTTTAGAGGCGAAAGTTGCTTTCTGATTACCTCTAGGCTTGACATTACCAGCGAAAATTGTGTCAACGAGGATAGAACAAAAGAATCGTGGCTGTAGCAAACCAGTTTAGAGGCAAAAGTTGCTTTCGAAAGGGATCTGATTATCTCTTGGCTTGACATTACTAGCGAAAATTGTGTCAACGAAGATAGAACAAAAGAATCGTGGCAGTTGCAAACCATTCTAGAGAAGAAAGTTGATTTCGAAAGGGATCTGAGTACCTCTAGGCCTGATATTACAACGAAAAACTGTGTCAACGAAGATAGAACAAAAGAATCGTGGCTGTAGCAAACCAGTTTAGAGGCGAAAGTTGCTTTCTGATTACCTCTAGGCTTGACATTACCAGCGAAAATTGTGTCAACGAGGATAGAACAAAAGAATCGTGGCTGTAGCAAACCAGTTTAGAGGCAAAAGTTGCTTTCGAAAGGGATCTGATTACCTCTAGGGTTGAAATTACCGAAAATTGTGTCAACGAAGATAGAACAAAAGAATCGTGGCTGTAGCAACCCAGTTTAGAGGCGAAAGTTGCTTTCGAAAGGGATCTGATTACCTCTAGGCTTGACATTACCAGCGAAAATTGTGTCAACGAAGATAGAACAAAAGAATCGTGGCTGTAGCAACCCAGTTTAGAGGCGAAAGTTGCTTTCGAAAGGGATCTGATTACCTCTAGGCTTGACATTACCAGCGAAAATTGTGTCAACGAGGATAGAACAAAAGAATCGTGGCTGTAGCAAACCAGTTTAGAGGCAAAAGTTGCTTTCGAAAGGGATCTGATTATCTCTTGGCTTGACATTACCAGCGAAAATTGTGTCAACGAAGATAGAACAAAAGAATCGTGGCATTTGCAAACCATTCTAGAGGAGAAAGTTGATTTCGAAAGGGATCTGAGTACCTCTAGGCTTGACATTACCAGCGAAAATTGTGTCAACGAAGATAGAACAAAAGAATTGTGGCTGTAGCAAACCAGTTTAGAGGCGAAAGTTGCTTTCGAATGGGATCTGATTACCTCTTGGCTGCCAAAAAGCTAAAAACTGTAACAGTACGGAATCGAAACCAATTCCGTTGCGTGAATTAGCATCCGAAAGCATGCTTTAACAATAGTGTTCGTAAGTTTCAAATAATCGTATTGACATTACCAAGTTAGTGTTGATGAGCTATGGAGATACAGTCATCGTTAGTCTAAATTCGTTTCAGAAGGTATGATGATTTCTTAAGCCTCGTAGCGACTATTATAACTTGTTGTCTATCAAGTAATAAAGGTGGAAGCCAGTTAACCATTATTAAATGGAATTTTGTAGGGGTAGCATGAGGGGCACATTTATAGCAACATATGTATCTCGTCACTTTATCGTCACTAATACAATTTCCATTGAGGACACTCTACCAGGAAATCATTTCATAAAGAAAATTCGATTCTACCACGAAGTCCCAATTTGGAACAATTAAGTTGGATGAGTAGGACTTGTGTGCATCATTTCAGAAAATGGAGAATGAGATGAGGTTCACAAAAGTTTGCAATAAAAATTCCTTAACAAAAAACTCGATTTAAATAAAGATCACAGTAAAGTATTCATATTTTTATTTATTTATACGTTTACAATAATAAAAATCACATCTGTTTCCTTTGTTTAGAAGATAATAAAATAAGAAAAATCTTGAATCAGAGGAAATTTATTCAAACAATTGCAATTGCAAGTGCATCAGAAAACGTATGCAAATCCTTACGAAAAAAAAAACAAATCAAATAGACAAGCAAAATAAAAGGTTGCCAGCCTGTCAATTCTAATAAAACATAGAGACGGAGATGTTCCAATACTTTTATATGCTGCTGCTTCGGTTTTTGAATTTTAAAATACAAGTGGTAGGGGAATATTGTTGCATATTTATTTGGTAGCAAAACCACACAATATTTGTTTAACAAAAAAACAAGAAAAAAACAAAAAACAAAACAAAAAAAAAACGAAAGAAAAATTGTGTCTGAAATAATATTTCTCTGTTGCAACATGTGTAAGAGCTGCAGTGAATGGAAAGGAAGACAGAGAGAGAGAGAGAGAGAGAGAGAGAGAGAGAGAGAGAGAGAGAGAGAGAGAGAGAGAGAGAGAGAGAGAGAGAGAGAGAGAGAGAGAGAGAGAGGAGACAGTGCAAGTATTGCAGAAAACAAGACCTGATAATGTATTTGTGTTGTTGTTTTCTTCTTTTCTTTTTTCAAACATTTGACTTGTCTTGTCTTGTCTTAAAACAAATACAAGTTGGGAAAAACTTTCGACAAAAATTTATTGATAAAATGCAATAACAATAAATATAGTTTTTGTTTTAGAACAACAACAAAACAACAATAACAACAACAACAACGCACGCAACTACATACTGAATACCTACACAGTATGAATATTTTAAAGAAATAGGAAATGATAATACAAGGAAACGAGGAATTTTAAAGAATTGTAGGAAATTGTTTAAATGGAAGAGATTTAAAAAAAAAAAAAAAATGAAGTAATTACAGTCGATGTAGTGTAGGTTAGAAATCGTATTTCATCTTGGTTTCTATGGCCATATTATGTCGTCTTGCTTGCTCTTCCACCAAATTTTTCACATCAAGCTTTCTAAAATCGCACAGCTTCCCCTGGTTGCTTATGTACCCATCCAGCTAGACTTTATAACAACACGGACAGTACACTGACAAGTTTTCAAAGATCGCACAGCTTCTTCTGCCTGCTTAAGTATCCATGCCGCTAGACTTTATTACAACACGGACAGTACACGGACAAGTTTTCAAAGATCGCACAGCTGCTCTTGGTTGCTTCAGTACCCATCCAGCTAGGCTTTATAACAACACGGACTGTACACGGACAAGTTTTCAAAGATCGCACAGCTTCTCCTGTTTGCTTAAGTACCCACCCGGCTAGACTTTATTACAACATGGACACTTGCCCGTGTAAGTTTTCAAAGACCGCACAGCTTCTTCTGCCTGTTTGAGTACCCATGTCGCAAGGCTTTATAACAACATGGATAGTATGATAGTCTGCAAGGATTTTTAAGCAGATCTAGCAGTCATCATAACTCAAACAGACAAAAACAGTTGAATAATTGCTAGCCATAATTTAAGAGATGAATACCAACTTTAGTGCACTTTATGGCGATAGTCTTGTACAAGTACAGTCGGATATCAATTTTCCTTTGGCGAAAATGCTTCCAGCCACATTAACTTAGAAGAAGAAGATGGAACTTCGACTTTTACCGACTTAGACCAGCAGGTAGTGTAATGTGTTGTTGTAATGACCACTTATGCACGTACAGCAGTGTATGTAGACTTTATTGCTGTGTCTGTATGTATGGATGTATGTATCTCAAAGTACTTTTATTCAAACCTATAGCTTTGAAGTCCCTGTACTCTTGTAGTTAGTGTGTTCGCTTATTGGACGAGAATCCAAGTTGCAAACCCTATCTGAGACAATTCGAACAAAACGAAAATGAAAATATATTTCTACTGCGTGTTCTTCTCAGTAGTACACCGGCAAAATCTCTGAGAATAAAATAAAATTGCCACGAAAAGTTTAACAATAATCTGTCGTTCGGAGCCGGCATCAAGGAGGAGGTCTAGGCCTCTGTGAGGGCCAGGTTGTGTGAGGGGCTAGATTGTAAGCCTGACTAAAGGGTTGTAATGACCAATAAGGTATGTATGTATGTTTGACTAAAAAAGCGCATAGGCCAACTCTAAAATATGTTTCCATGAAAAAATCAGTACTTTCTAGCAGACTTTACTTAGTTCCTCGCCTTGTTCAGATTTCTGATTCTCTTTCTATCAATCACACTCACATGGTCCGAATATTTGAAGTGAAGAAATATTTCTTCGGTGACTTCATCTCAGCAGAATAAAAGAAAATTGCCATGAAAAGTTTCACAAAAACGGAGTGGACTTTAAATTGTAGATCCTCACCACTTACGTATCAATTTAACACACACAACATGAGTGGAGACAGAAGCTAGGTTGTAAACCTGACTGAAAGGTTGTAATGAACAATTAAGTCTTAAGACGCCCAGTCAATGAGCAATTTCCATCTGTTTTCAGGCTGGATTGAAGTCGCCGTAGTCTAGTAGGTAGTGTGTTGGCTTATAAGACGTAAAGCCAGGGTTCGAGCCCCAGGCCAGGTATCAAGACAAAATACAAAAAGTATTTCTTCGGTGACTTCCTCTCAGCAGATTTCTGGCAAAAACTCTGAAAGTAAATAAAATTGCCATGAAAAGTTTCTCAAAAATATGTCGTTCGGAGTCGACTTTAAATTGTAGGTCCCGTCACCCATGTATGTATAAAATTAACACATACAACATCAGTGGTGTGAGAAACTAGGCCGTAATCCTGACTGAAGGGTTGTAATGGCCAATTATGTACGTATGTTTGTTATGTTTATGGATTCAACAAAGTTTATGCTATTGATATGGAACGAGTGATTTCTTGTAAAAGAAGTCCTTAAGGAGGATTCCAGTGTTGTGGAAAAGAGTGATTTCTTGCAAAAGAAGTCTTTGTGGTGACCAGAGATTTCAATACTCAAAGAATTTCTTGAATCTCATAAGACGTCATCCTTTACAAAATATTGAGAAGGACTTCTTTGAACTTTAAAATTAAAGTATGCATTGTGGATCTCTAAAGCCAAATGAACTAACTTCTGAAGCTGATTTCCAGGCTCTTGATATAATATGAAGTCTTTTGGCAGTCCACAGAGACCACTTCTTTCACTGTAGTGCTCAGATAAGCAGAAATCTTTATCAATTATTGCACATCATCTCTCACAAAATATTTGGAAGGAATCTCTAACGCCAAGGAAGAAATTTTGAAGTCGCCGTGTGTTGCTTTATTGGACGTGAGGCCTCGCTTCAAACCCCAGATCAGACATCAAAACGAAAACATGAAAAAATATTTCTTGACGACTTCCACTCAACAGATTTCTGTCCAAAACTCTAAGCGTAAAAGTAAAATTGCCATGAAATGTTTCTCAAAAATCTGTCGAATCGATTTTAAACTTTAGGTCCCGCCACTTATGTATAAAAATTAACACACACAACATAAGTGGTGTGAGAAACTAGATTGTAATCCTCACTGATTGATTGTAATGACCAATTATGTATGAATCTCTAAGCCAACTGGACTGGCTTTTGGTACAATTTAAAATCTGTTGGCATTAGTAGAGAATGATCACATCCTTCAACTGTAGTGCTTAGATTCCTTAAGAAAACATCTGCATCTTTTAAAATTTTGAAAGGAAACACAAAAACAAATTAGATATTGGGTTTGTTGCTTCAAACAAACAACAACAACAACAACAACAACAACAACAACAACAACAACTACAATACAAACACAAATGAATATAAAAACCCCTTTTTTTAAAGAAAAGAAGAAGACAAGAAAATAGGAACCTAAGACTTGTTCTCAATTGCATACAACACAGACTCTTTTGAATATTTTAATAATAATTTTAGTTTTTATTCTTATTTTTATTTGTATTTTCTTTGGACGCATGAATGAATGGATGGATATTTTTCTTGAATTTTTGTTTATAAATATTCAAGAGTTAAAAGCCAAACAAAAAGAAAGAAAGAAGGAAGAAAATGTAGTGACTTATGTTCTTGGCTTCATTCTTTTTTTTCGGGTTGTTTTCTTGTGTATTTTTTTTAATATGAAATAAAATATAGCAAAAGAAATTGATTTTCTCTTACACTTCTGCTCTATTTAATAGAACAATTTCCGTTTTCTGCTTTACTACGCTCTTCGCTTCTCTCTTCTGTAAACAAAATATTGTGTGGCATAATTTAAAGGGGCGGCTTGCTCTTTTTTTTTTTGTAATAATTTTTAATGCAAAAATAAAGATGCCGTTTACAGCTCAAGGATTTCATTTATTGTATACAAAAAGGATGTTTTTCTTTTGAATATTGAAAGGAAATTTCTTTAACATTCGAAATTATATTGGTTTTCTATAAATTTTATTTATTTTTTAATCAAAAAAAAAAAGCAAATTTTAGTGGGTTATTGGTTACATTGGGGGTTCTTTTAAAAAATTTTGAAAATTGTAATAAATTTTGTATTTAAAGGCTGTGTACTTAAAATTTCCATACTCTTAGCATATTTAGCAATTAGTTTTATAACACTTCTCATATGCTATCAACATTTATGGCTCTCCTATGTGGGTTAAATTTAAATCGTTATTTATGCTCTATTAGCGCATAATGTCTGGCATATGACAAAAACTGAAATAATAAATTTTAATAAAATAAAACATAAAAGTTTTGGGAAATTATGAGAACTACTTAGAAATGAGCATGGATTTGTTTTATTGCATCGCAAGTTTTTATAACTAAAAACACCAATTTAGTACAGGAAATTGGTGAGAATGCGCCCGCCTTGCTACAAGCGGCAATTGTTATACGCCAGCATAAAACTAAAACCGTATACCTTCTAAGGGAAAAAGGAATTGGCATACGACCAGGTTTTTATGACCAAGAAGTTTATTTGAAATCTCCTGCTTTACATTATATTTTATTGCAAGGATCCTCAAGGTAAATAAGGGGACTAAAACAACAATTATTGTGCAATCTGTGTGTGTGAATATTGCTTATAAGCAACTTTTATCTGTACTTGAGGTCGCCATAGTCTAGTAGGTAGTGTGTTGGCTTATTCGACGTAAAGCCGAACCCTGGCCAGACATCAAAACATCGGCGACTACCTCTCAATAGATTTCTGGCAAAAACTCTGAGAGTAAATAAAATTGCCATGAAAAAGTTTCTCAAAAAATCTGTCGTTCGGAGTCGACTTTAAACTGTAGGTCCCACCACTCATGTATAAAATTAACACACACAACATAAGTGGTGTGAGAAATTAGGCCGTAATCCAAACTGAAGGGTTGTGATGACCAATTATGTATGTATGTGTGAATATTGCTTATAAGCAACTTCTATCTGTACTGAAAACTTCCGTAAAAATGTTTAACATTTACTATGCATCACCAAGAATTTCAATTACAGAGAAGCAATAACGCAGTTTCTATAAATCTCCTGCAATACGTTATCAGACAGCCGGGGATCACAGTGCTGTATCAGACAACTCTCGACTTGTTCTGCCAGTTTAAACATAACCTAAGTAAAAAAGCCAAATTATTGGCTTCTGCTGGTAGGAAGAAAATTTTCGATGTGATGGATTTTTTTTTTCTCAGAGAGGCTTCATAAAATTTTCGTCATTTTGGATTTGTCAATGAGTAAACATACACCTAAGAAGTAGTTGAAGTCTAAAATGTTGTGTGTTGGCTTATTAACAGAGAGCCCAAACTTCAAATTCCAGCTCCGATAACTCGTTAGGTTAGGTAAGAGGACGTGTACTTGTCAATTAAGACAAGTACAGTACCCGGAGGTCGAATTGACCCATTGTACAACGTCCTAGTTTCTCATACCACTTATGTTGTGTGTGTTAATTTTATACATGAGTGGTGGGACCTACAGTTTAAAGTCGACTCCGAACGACAGATTTTTGAGAAACTTTTCATAGGAATTTTATTTATTCTCTGAGTTTTTGCCAGAAATCTGCTGAGGGGAAGTCGCCGAAGAAATATTTTTTGTATTTTGTCTTGATGTCTGGCCTGGTGCTCGAACCCTGGCTTTTACGTCTAATAAGCCAACACACTACCTACTAGACTACGGCGACTTCTACTCTCAGTAAAAAATCAAATTATTGGCTACTGCTGACAGGAATACAAATCTCGATGTGGTGGACTTTTGTCCTCAGAGAGGCTTCATAAAATTTTCGTCATTTTGGACCTGCCAATGAGTAAACATACACCTAAGAAGTAGTCGAAGTCTAAAATGTTGTGTATTGGCTTATTAGCCGAGAGCCCTTGGTTCAAATCCCAGCTCAGACATCTTGTTGGCTTACTAGACGTGAGGCCACGGTTAAAAACCCCAAAAATATTTCTACCGACGACTTCCTATCAGCAGCCTTCTTCCAAAATCTCTGAGTGTAAATAAAATTCCGCTGAAAGGTTTCCTTAACCTCTGGCTCAGACTAGACGTTCAGCTGTAGCTCCCAGCTGCCATATGGATACAATTAACATCTACTGGAAGCGGAAATTTGAATGAAAATATCAATAGGAAAGCACGGAGGCTATAGGAGAACTCTCTAAATAGTTTCGTGATTGCCAAGAATCTTCCAATAAGATTGCAAAACGATACGATATTCACATTCATTAGGGTGCCGGTCTACAGTGATATTCCGGAGATCTGAAATGCCTATGAACTGAACAGGCTTAGCACAACTGCAGAACTCTGTGGTGTGTTTTGTACATTGCTAATCCTTTTTAAAAATCTGCGATCCTATAATTAATAGCGCAGTAATGGATTATGTCAACCCGGCATGAACAGCTGTTGATGAGGACATTATACAGCAGTAAAGGAGGAGGAGACTGTCCCTCATCTGCTGGGTACATGTCCGGCTCTATGCCAAAGGAGAAGGAAGTACTTGGGTACTTACTACATGGATGAGCTGGAGGAACTGTCAGGGATTGACATTGGCAGCCTGAAAGGCTTCATCAGAAGGTCCGAATGGTTGCGGAACTAGGGGATAACGGATGACTGTGGTAGCACAATGCGGCCTAAGTGAGTCCATCCAAAAATTTTTCTTGGATGGGCAGCCACCTCTACCTACCTAAAGGAGTAGGAGGAGGCCAAGGCAAGGAGGTAACAGTCATTACTGTATATGTGCAGCAATATGAGCACTTATGAAAGGTTTTGGCGGTATAAGAAAACACTTCTTCAGGAGTTGCTAAGACGAGAGACAGTAGAAAACTAAGCTTCAACTATTGGGTAAATACACAACATGATATCGAAGAGTAAGAAAACTTCTTGGTTTCTAATATGCAAACGATCTTACTAATCTAACGAGAATCTAGATTAGGAGTCTGAGTCTACTTAGGTTTACCAAATGGACGACTGTTATGTTTAATGGGGGATATATAGTTGAAGTTTATTCCATCCATTTGCGAAGGACATACATGCCTTTCAAATATTCTAAGATTTTTGTAAACAAAATGATTTAAGAGTGCCGCTTTATTGATGTCCAAATCAGGGTACTATTAGGTTTACGAAATGGACGACTCTTGTGTGAAATGGGTGGTATATAGCGGAAGTCTATTTCATCCACTTGAGATGCACATACCTTTCAAATATTCTAAGATTTTTGTAAATAAAATGATTAAGGGGAACCGCGTTATTGACATCCAAATCAGGGTACATATTTCTAATGAAGTATGGGGTAGTGGAAATCAGCTCATTTGATATCAATTTAAAAAATTAAAAAAAATAATAAAAACTTATCAGCTTAAGGCTTACGAACAGGCCTACAATAGAAGAATAAATTTAAAAACCAAAGAAAACATATCTCTTAATTCAAGAATTTGTCACCCATTCCTTAACTTAACACGATACCCTCTAAACGATAGTGTAGCGCCAGACAAAAGTAAAGAAAAAAAAACGTTTATAAAACATTACATTGTTATAAATTTTAGCGATTATTTAAATTTTAAATAAATAAACAAAATCTACACAATATTTCTGTTCAAATATTTACAAATTAAGAGCACTGACAGTAGCTGTAGTAGAGAGAGGGTCAATGTATTCATTGCAGTAGAAGTAGCAGCAGCAGTGGTAGCTGTAGTCGAGTACCATATTGTTTGCCTGCAGAGTGTTAAAATATTTAAAGGTTTTTTGTAATTTATGACTCCATAAATAAATATCATAAATAATGTAAACGCTGTTATACTTTAAATAAATAAATTTCTATTTAAAAATTTATGCATATTTTATTGTTATTGTTATTGTTTTTGTTTTCGTTTATTTTTCATGGCTAAATGCAACAAAACTTGTTGGATGCTGTAAAATTGAAAGAAAAAAATGAATCAATATTTGCTAACGGCATTGCATTGCATTGCGTAGAGTATTTCAATGCTTAACTGTATAATTAAAAGAAGCCACTGTAATGTATAAGTTATTTGCAATTATAAATACAAGATATTGCTCATACGTCTAGTAGGCGAAGAGAGCACCTCATTTGTAGTCAAATATTATTGAAAAAAATTTGTTTACAATGTGCTTTTGCAATTGTAAAGAGCTTTACGAAATGGAATTTTGAAGTCGCCATATTATAGTAGGTAGTGTGTTGGCTTATTAGACGTAAAGCCAGGGTTCGAGCCCCAGGCCAGGCATCAAGACACAATACAAAAAGTATTTCTTCGGCGACTTCCTCTCAGTAGATTTCTGGCAAAATTGGTAGTTCGAAGTCGACTTTAAATTGTTGGTCCCGCCGCTCATGTATAAATTTAATTTTTTGTGTTACTATAATTAATAATTATGCCGGGTGTGGCATGGTGGTGCGTATGAGTAATATTTACTACGCTGCTTGTGGTAATAAATATCACTCATACGTCAAGTAGACGGCAAAAGTTTGTTACGTTTTTTAATTTGTATTCATTTGAAAACAAATTAATGAATAAATTAAAAGAATATTTTACAATTAGAGACACTGTCATCTACTTTAAACACGTCTATGTCTCCCTCGCTCTCTGTCTGTTCTGGCAGAGACATAAAATATTTCACAATTAAATTTAGTCATACGGAGAACACAGTTACATAAGCAAATGAAAATTAAATGCAAAACTTAAATTGCTTCTTAAGAATTATGATGGTGGCATGAGGAATGGTGACGGTAAAGGGATGGCAGTGAGGTAAAATAAAGACGATTTTTTGTTTTTTTGTTTTTTTTTTAATGGCAATTACAACAACTTTAAAGTAAAATAAACTAATTTATAATAATTAAAATAAGCAACACAAGCTGAAAATATATAAGATTTGCTCTCTCTTTTGTTCTCTGGTTTACACCACTAGCAGCAACAAGCAAAAAAAATATTCCAAGAAAACAACAGAAAAAAACACGAAAATGAGATAAAGACTCCAGGCTAAAATACATTTAAAGGACAAAAAAAAAACGACAACAAAAAAAAAAGAAAAATCAACAACAACAACCAACAGTTATGATTACAATAATTTCTATTACAACAGCAATTCTAAAGGGCTGGGGAAAATGGAAAAAATAAAACAACAAAAATGTTGTTGGTAAGGGCAAAAGGAAACAAATAATGAAAATTGGTGACAAAGAAAATGAAAAAAATAAAATAAAATAAAAATATAAAGAAAATGAGAGAAGAAAAAAGACATTAAACTTACCCCTGTTAAAGCTTGTTTATCATTTAAAATGGATGCAGCTGCTGCTGTTGTTGTTAAGGCAGTTGGTGAGGTAGAAGCCGTAGTGCTATCTGGTGTAAAATACGTTAAGAAAGCACAACCTGTAAAGAAAAAGGAGAAGAAAAAAAATTACAGAAATATGAATTGGTAAATACAAAATAAATACAAAGGTTTTCGCAAATTAATGGATCTCTTAAGTAGGGTGAGTTTTCTGGGGAACTGCTTAAATAGGATTTAAATTTCAAACAAATTTTATATTGGTTTGTAGCAATTAAATGTATTTAGAAATCGAAATATTTAAACAAGCTATACGTGAGGTAGATACAAGATTTTCTTTTATACTTTAAAGTTTACTGTAGGCCCTCTTAAAAGGAGTTAGTGAGTTCACTATCGTCATGAGTTTAGCTTGTCTTAATATTGCTTCATGTTTAGAGTAACCCCAAATGTCTGTATTCGCTTTTCGATGAAATCTCATTTTCCAATTAGATTTCGTAAATGAAAGCGCTTCTTCCTTTTCCCTTTAACTAAAATAACGCATAGAGGGTATGTGAAATCTTACTTAGTTCCTCGCCTTATTGCAGATTTTCTTTCTTTCACTTCTCAAATGTTTCATTGTCAACCAGATAAACGATGGCATTGTAGTCGCTATAATTCAATCTCAAACGGTTTGACGGTTAGCAACGTATAAAAGTCAATCCTATCCGTATATACAACATGCGGAACCCAATTAAGAACACTAAACAATAAAAATCGAAGCTACTGGAGACTACCTATGAAATGAGATTCTTTCACCACTAATGTGAGCTTGAATGTGGATGAACTGTTGATGAAATTGCCTCAGGCGAACATTGAAAACCAAAGCCTTTGCTAACGGCATAGTCCTGATGAACTCTTTGTCATATCACCCACAGAGGTCTTCGATAGTGCTTGTCAGTTGAGTTAATAATCAATCCAAATAATACCACAGTGGTACCATATAAAGGAAGAAGAACACTTTCTAAACGATAGAATATTCGACACTTTGGTGATGTAATATCATAGGAAGTGGAACCCAAGTATATGGGAGTAATACTTAACAGTAAACCGATATTGAAAACAATCATATCATAAAAATGAGCAAAAGACTTGCAGGAAAATTTTGAAGGTGCAACCCAAGAACAAAGTTTAAAACAGTTTAAATGCAGTACGATAAGTAACAGAAAGCACGTAGTCCACAAGAATTAGGCAGACAGTAATTCCTTACAGACACCTAGCGATATCCCGATATTTGTTAGGGTAATAGGCTTACAAGTTAAGGGTTGGCAGTGTGATCATACACTCCACTTATTCCACTTGAGCAGCTTCTCAGATGGACAAGATTGTACAACAAATCTTGTTAAAGTGCATGGAAAATCTATTTTAGCTATGAAGGAGCAGAATCAGCATCATCGTTGTAGTCATTAACCTACAGAAGTTTGTAAGGCACTTACTGTGTACAAGCCTGGTGTTATGCGGCAGAAATATAAAGAACCTGGGATTCTTCCATGGAGTTAAATTTATGGAAAATCCTAGGCTTTATTATGGCGGGCTTGAAGAAACAAAGCGAAGGCTTTAGCAAATAACAGCTTTAATAAATAGCAGCTAGCAGGCCAAACTACTTTGCTTTTTCACAATCAGTCTAAATGAGGAATTGTAATACCGCCTCTTACAGACTAATCACCCCTATCGTGAATATTATGGGAATAAGTTATTTTTCCCATCCCAAAAAATCGGTATTGCGAATGTATTGGAAGTAAAAGTTTTTATTGTGAATTAATTATAAATGCTGTCTAAACAAAAATTTTTTTATTGTGAATTACCTCTCAACAATTTTTCGAAGAAAAAAAAAACAAATCTTAAAAAATGAGTAGCGTATATCTTCGTTTTTTGGTGCTGGAAGAGAAGAAACAATCCATGGAAAGGTTGCAGCGAAGATCTAGGTATACTTTTATAATAATTATTACATATACATATTTTTTAATATATCTAATACAAATATAATTTGGGAAACGGCTGATATGCCTCTGAGCCATGGATGATAGTACCCTATAGAAATGCCGCAGAGGGATCAGCAGAAGCAAAATTTAACGAAGTACTTTCTCGAGCGCGTAATATTGTGGAAAAGACCAACGGGCGTTGTTTGCTTGGAGCACGTGAGTTACACTACTCCCCAAAGAAAAGTGCTCAAATTGTTAATATTTGCAGTGCGTTACATAATTTATGCATATATTATATGTGCGATTCACCACTTGTAGACACAGTTTTATGTGAAACGCACGAGCAGGAAAATGTTGATAAAGTTATTTAAGGAACACGTCTGAATTAAGCTGAACGCATTCGTACTAGCATAGCAAGTTCACTTTCATCACTTTTGTATTTACGTAAATAAAAGTTGTCTTCTCTGGAATACTTAAATCTATAAAACAGTCCTCTCTGTAAATATCACACTCCAACTTGCACTAGTATTACATTTGCGTTCCTTAAATAAAACAATGTACTTAGTTTTAAAAAATCAACACCAAAACAATTTATAACTTTCATGTTCCCTTCTTGTTCCCATTGGCAAGTGTGGCGAATTAATTTCACAAAATAATGCTTGGGAATAAACATTGGCGATACAATATTTTTTGTGTTTGTGAATTCACTCCCAAAAAATTTTTTTGGGAACGATTCACAATAGGAAATGAGGAAATTTGGGAATTTTTTTATGGGAATAGTTATTTGCGATAGGGGTGAATGAGTGTAAAAGCAGTAAAATTTCCGCCATTTTGTTCTATAAATTAATGCTAAAAACGAGTTGTTTTTGAAGTTATTCCATGGAATTGATACTCATATATTCAAAAGCTTTATTATCCACTGAGTTAACTATTATTGGCGATTATCTAATAGAACACTTCAACCGTATTTGTGACTTTGTCTTTTATTCGATACCCCTTCATGATGATGTCACAATAGCATCGTTTATATGATGCACAGGACTATTGCAATATGTTCCTTAAAGAACCACTAACAAAGGCATTCAATGTTATAAAAATCGATTGAAAATTAAAGAATAATACGCGCCATGATTATTAGTCAAGTCATTAACGCTTTTAATTAAAAAAACTTTTTAAATAAAAAAACACGATAATTATTCTGACCAAAATAAGCAACACATTCTCATACATTAACATAAAATTGGTTGCCTTTACACATACATACTTAAAAAAGAAAAACCAAAAAACGTTAGAATAATACAGACATTAATACTAAACATGCATTCACTCTCCCTCTACCAATCTATTTCATTCTACCGACACATTTAAAAAAACACGAGAGCAACAGTAAAAAGTCATCATCATGAGATAATGAACACTAATACTATGACACAAAAAACAAAGCAATGACAACCTTTTCGAATAATTCTGTGGAGTAAGAAAGAATAAGGAAAACTTTTCTTATTTGCTAAAAGAGGGGGCACGTATTACGCTATTTATGTTTGCTGGAGTGTAGATGAAAATTATGCTCATTTAACAGCTAATTTTTGAGGTAAAAAGAGTTCAAAATTTCTTGTTTTTTGTGTGTGTTTATTTTTTTTTTTTGTTGACAGCTGTCATTAGAAAACTTTTAGCGTACGTTTTACTATAAAAACGTGTTAGAAAAACACAAAATAATGTTTTCATTTCTTCCTGTATGGGGAACAAACACAGGCAAAACATTAAAGGAAATTATAAACGATAGAGAACGACTTAGTGGTACGGTATACCAAAGCAATAATAAGTGGTAACAGACAAGAAAAACTCTACTAAATTAAAGTGTTAAACAAGGATTTTTAGAGATTACTCGTGTGAATATTTGGAACATACGCAGTTTGCTGTTAATGTACAGGAAAGTCGCCGTGGTCTAGTAGGTAGTGTGTTGGCTTATTAGACGAAAAGCCAGGATTCGAGCCCCAGGCCAGACATCAAAATAAAATACAAAAAGTATTTCTTCGGCGACTTCCTCTCAGCAGATTTCTGGCAAAAACTCTCGAGAGTAAAAAAAAATTGCCATGAATTTTGAAAAAATTTTGAGAAACTTTTTTCTCAAAAATCTGTCGTTCGGAGTCGACTTTAAACTGTAGGTCCCGCCACTCATGTATAAAAATTAACATACACAACATAAGTGGTGTTAGAAACTAGGTCGTAATCCTGACTGAAGGGTTGTAATGACCAATTATGTATGTATGTATGTATAGGAAATCGATCTTGTGGGTCTGGTGTTAGAAACTAGGTCCTAATCCTGACTGAAGGGTTGTAATGACCACTTATATATGTATGTATGTATAGGAAATCGTTCTTGTGGGCCTTACAAAATGGCGGCTCAATCTCAATTAATTTAATTATCCGCAAAGTGTAGGGCATTGAACCTTTTCCTATTTGTTATCCCCTGATAGCGTATGTATTTATAAAAAAAATACGGTCCTTTTGTTTTCTTTTTTTTGCCATTATGCATCAGGATGAGGCCATGCTAACGACGACGTCAATGATGTTTTTGACATTTTTGTTGAAAATTTTTCCCTAATTTGGCTTGACCTTTAAAAATCTCTTCATACTCTTCTCTCAGCAGTTAGATGAGTGTATTTAAATCCTTTAGAAAAACACCGAGCAAAGCACCATTGTCGGGCTTTATTTTTTGGCTAAAGAAGGGTACCCCAGGTTTTCTTTTGTTGTTCCTTACTACGACGTATTTTTTTATGTTTAATTTTGACTTTTTGCTTCTAATATACCATCGGTATCAAAAGGGGTTTGTTGTTGTTGTTTTTTTTGCCAGAATTTTTTGCTTGTGTCAACAGTGTGTTAAATTGTGTTGAGAGTGTAAAACACTTTTGTCACGCTTAGATTTTAACATCAATTTTTTGTTTTTTTTTTGGTTTTTTTTTTTTTGTTTTCTTTGCCTTCATGGTTCTTGTGAACACGCCATTTTAATGTTAAACAAAATGTTTGTTTAAATGTAAAATAAGTATCGCAATTAAGGTATCAGAACGGAACAAAAAACTACAAACAAACAAAAAATGCAAAAATTGACACATAAAATCAACATTAAGAAGAAATCATATTTTGATAACACAAGCCAAATTGCAATAGAACATGGGATTTATCATTCCCTCACTCTTTTTTATTTGTAAAAATTTATGTGGAAAATATGCGAAAGATAACCACAATGTAATGGTTTACACTTCCCGGGAAACTAAGCCAATGGATTCCCTAATGGATTCAGATCACGCAGCAAAGTTGGATGTTGAATCTTAGATTGTCCAATCACTGCAGTAATATTCACACTGCAATAATGGCTATAAATACTCGAGGCAGTGCGAATTCGGTATCGTAGAATACAGAGTGGGAATATACACATATTTCTTGATAGTAAATCGGCTATTAGGCTCCTACATTTACATTTAACACCGTTGGACTATTATTTGTGGGATGCCGTCAAAGATAAGTGTTACGCCGACAAGCCAGAGACAATTGACGCTTTAAAGGACAATATTCGTGAAGCCATTTGTGAAATACAGCTGCACACAATCGAAAATGTCCTTAAAAATTGGACCGCATGCCCAGCCGAGGGAGCCATTGGAATGAAATTATTTTCCATTATTAACCGGAAGGATTGTACTTTCAAATTAAAAAAAGAAATTTGAGAAAATATTCAGTAGTTTTTTTTTTAAAGCATTTCCAAAAAAAAAAGTTATTTGGCGGACCCTTTACAAGAATTTAAAATACTTTTTTAACCTGTTCACTCTTCCTAATTTGACTTTTTGACTTTTTCCCACAACCTAAATACTTCCTCCCTTACCCCTTCTCCTCCCCTTTATCTCTTTCTCTCATATTCGCTATAGCATCGGTAACAAGCCACGCATTTTATCATCGCATCTCTCGCTTGCCATATGAAATTTATCAAAACTGTCCCCTGTGGGTATATGCGATGGGAAATTATTTATTAAGAATTATAATTTATTACCGACCGTGTATATTAAATTAAATCTAATGATTGTGAGTGGGTATGTGTGTATATGTGTGCAAGAAAACAACAATGAGAGGCAGCGAGAGAGAGAAGAACTCTTATAAATATTTGATAACCCAAGCAGGGTCATCTATTATGCAGCATTTAATTGGTTGAAGTAGACATTTTCGTTGTTTTTTTTCTTTGTTTTCATATTGTGCTCCATAAATAAATCATTTGTGAGGCACATTTATTAAATGCCACATAACGCCAGTGGAGAACGTTGCTATTGTCAAGCTTTCTTTTTATCTGAAAGGCAATAATGCCATTACCATACCTCTGCAAGTGTCTTGTTTCTATTCCATTGCCCGCTGGCAGGTGTTTTCTCTTGTAGTCATCAAGAATTCTTTTGTAAAAAAAATTACAACAAAATATTATAACTTTTTGTTGTTGTTGTTATAGCTGTTATCCTTAGATTATTTGTACTCTTATGAGCCTATGTATGTGTGGATTTGTGTGCGTTTATGTACATATTTAATGTTGAAATTAAAAATTCTTTAGTGTCTCTCTCATCTCTCTTTTACGCATACTGGTTGTATTTACACGTCCTTGTGTTTGTTTTTGGTCGTAGTACAGGAGCATATCTATTCAATTCAAGCAATTAGCGTGTAGCAAAGTTTATGGCCAAACAGTCAACATGTTTTTTCTTCAGCCTATTGTTCTCAAGTGTAATTAAAAATTACGAAAATGAAAAGGTTATACATGGTAAGGTGTTGTAAATTTGAAGATTAATTTCAATTAATTAATCCTGTTTAATTTTCAGGACTATTGACTCCAAGGAGTTGAAGGTTTTAACAGGAAAAGTGAAGCCAATAGTATGACGGAGTATATAACACCCTAGTCTGATACATTGAATTGCTTGAGCAGGCTCTGTATTCAAGTACCCTCTTATAATGTATTTTGATATATTGAAGAAGGATTTCGGAGGGAGCTATAGGACTTCGCGGATAACTTAAGGAAATATTCTCATGAAGAGTTTCTAAAAGCCCCTGGAATATAATTACCAATAGAATACTGTAAATCAAATAGTAAATACTGTAGAAAACTGTAAATCAAATAGTAAATACTGTAGAAAACTGTAAATCAAATAGTAAACACTTTAGAATACTGTAAATCATATAGCAAGGAGTTCTATGTAAGCATTTCAAATATTTTTAAAGGATTATGTTCTTATGAGCCGATAGCATATGGCAACTACACTCACAACAGCCTGTGTCAAACCACGATGACATCACCTTTAAGGAGAAGTGAACAATCCGCATGGAGTAGAATACAACTCCTGGGTGAACTGAATATTGGAAATAATTCAAGTGAAATATCTAGGAATAGAATGGATAATAAACTGACGTAAAAAACTTATGTAAAGAAAAGCCAAGCATGTCCTAATAATAAGCCAAAGGCTTGCGAAGAAATCTTGGTATTTTAATTAAAATAAAAATATTTCTTTAAGTGGATACCATGATGGTCACAGCAGTTACCCCCTGCATGATCGTTGCGTAGGCAATGAGAAACTAACGAGTATTAGTACAAACAAGGCAATAAGAATCTGTCTTTCAGCATCGATAAAAGCTATGACGGACTTTTACTCGTCGATTATTGTAATAGAGACACAAATTCACAGAGACTCTGTTTAGAATCCTCGCGATTCTGTAGTGAGCTTCGTTACTAGACAGACAGCATTGAGAGACTAAAGTACATTAGCAGAAACGAGGCAATAAGAATATGTCTGGCAACATCGATAAAAGCTATTGCAGACTTTTAATCGATGATTATTGTAGTAGAGACTAAATTCATAGAGACTATGATTATAATCCTCGCCGTTCTAGAGTGAGCGTCATAACTTGTCATTACCAGTGGTTTTGCAGTTTCAGATAAAAGCCATGACAGATTTTCACTCGTTGAGTATTGAATTCAGATTCTGATTGGAATACTCGTGTTTCTGTAGAAAGCATCGAAACTTGACAGACCCAGTGTTTCCCAGGTATTATAAAAACTATGACAGACTTTCACTCGTTGATTAATGTAGAAGAAACCAAATTCGTAATAAGCATCGTAACTTGACATATCCAGTGGTTGCCAGTTCACTTGCTTGACTGCCTTTATCATAAAATTTTAAACTCTATGTGGTTAGAAAATGATTTTCAACGAAGCTAACAGACAACGTATACTATATGCGAATAAAACAACTTGAAGGGTATTCCTATAACGTTGGAACATTTAAAAACCAATGTAGTTATCGACGAGATACTGTCCGATATGTGGGAAGAAAGAGGTCGCACTTAGGACTGCATTTAGAACCGTTGTGATACAATAATTAATTCTACTCTGCCGTCAAGCATTCCATAAAGAAAACAATCTCGAGTCCAACATAAATTTTACTATTACAGCAAACTTTGTATTAGAGAGCTCGCTCCAGGATGTCAGCAAAAGAGAGTTTAAAAACCTCCTTCTTTTAATGACAAGGAGAAGATAACTAGCACAAGAGGTAAAATATAGTCTCTTCCTCCTCCTCAGACCTACAGCTGCTGCAGAAGTCATTAATTAGAACGCCAAGTCTTTCGACATACCACCTGCCATAAGGACAGTGATTCATAAGAATCACTATAAAGCACTTCTTGTCCATACGTACCTAGCAGAGTCTGGCAATTTTAAACGTAACTTCCTTTTGCCAACGAGATTGAGCCTCCACGTAGAACTTGTGAACAATATCAAAACTAAACGAGGCAATGGGAATAACATTCCCCGTACCGGCTTTGGACAGTTTATTAGAACCAGTGAGAAATATCCAAAATAAGCAAGGCAATGGGAATAACTATGCCCTGTGGCATGTCGGAGATTGCCAGCAATACAATTTCCAACGTTATGTTTGTTTCTCGGAATACATAATACAGGGTGGCTGATATGTATTGCAACCAACTTCAGGTTGTTATCATTTGTAAACCGCTCGTCTGACAGCTGACAGATTTATTCCAGTGACAGTTCATTTTATTATTTACAAGCTTACAAAGGCATTTTGATTTATTGGATTCTGAAAAAAAGTTGTTCGTGATGGAATTCAAGCGTGATAGTGTGATTGCTTTATATTTGGCTGGAAAACCACAGGTGGCTATCGTTAGAGCCCTCCAGCATTTAAATGTGAATAAATCTTTTGTTTCTCGTACCATTGCTCATGATACTGGCAGTGTTGCATCGCGTCCAAAAAGTGGACGAAAAAAAACGATAACAACACCAGAAATGATCCGAAAAGTGAAGGCCAGATTTAATCGAAATCCACGCCGCAGTGGTAGAAAAATTGCTCGTGAGCTGAACTTATCCCGAGAACGGATGCAACACATATTGAAAAACGAGCTTGGACTAAAGACATTGAAGTTCCAAAAAGTGCAAGAGCTCACCGATGAACAGAAAAAAGTTAGACTGGAAAGAGCCAAGGAGTTACTTCGCTTGCACGAAAGTGGCCAGTTACCGAATTTGGTTTTCTCCGATGAGAAGCCATTTCAAATTGAGCAGTTTGTGAACAAACAAAATGATCGGGTTTACTTGCCAAAGAGGTCAGCTGAAAATTTACACCTGCGATTGGCCACGAGAACTCAAGCGCCGCCGATGGTAATGGTGTGGGCTGCCGTAACGGCCGATGGTCGCTCCCGGCTCGTTTTCATCGACTGTGGGGTCAAAATTAATGCCGAATATTATCGGGAAAATGTCTTAAAGACAGTATTGAAGCCCTGGGCAGACGAACATTTCGGCCGCAGACCATGGACATTCCAACAGGACTCAGCACCACCGCACTCAGCACGCGTCAACCAAGAATGGCTTAAAAAGGAGGTTCCTCGCTTCATTTCTACCGCACAATGTCCACCAAAATCTCCGGATCTCAATCCGTTGGACTTTTGCGCCTGGGGTATTTTGGAAAGTAAGGTTCTCACTAAAAAAAAATACCAAAGTGTCGATCATCTCAAGACGGCGCTTCGCCGGGAATGGGCCAAAATACCGAAGAGCCACTTTCTTGCAGCCTGTGATGGCTTTGTCGGCCGTTTGAAGGCCATAATTCGAACCAAAGGTGGCCAATTCGAACAAATCTAAACTGATTCTAAAATTTGATGTTATTTCCAACATTTTTTGCTTTTGAACAATAAAATTAAAAAAAAAATTAAAAAAATATAGCGCTTTACTTTGTTGCATTATATATCAGCCACCCTGTAGATTTACCTTTGAATGATGCGAAATTTCTCTGAGAAATCCTCGACATTTATGGACAGAGATGGCCGTTGAATCTACGTTCATTAGGTATTCAATTGCAGTCTGACTATCTGAGTAAATGAAGAGATTTTCAGTGAATATCCTGCTTCTCCTCAATTATCTAATAAGCCAACACACTACCTACTAGACTACGGCAAACAATTTAGGGGAGGTTATTAAACATTGGCTTTCGTACCTAATGGCAGGGGTTACAGTCATTATAATGAAATAAAATTTTCTAACGAAATGATAGCTTTACAAGCGAAAAATCGATAACATTTTATAGCTTCGCTTTGATGTTTTAATTCACTTTTAATTTTCGAAATTATTTTTAATTTGTTTTTAGAATTCCAACCAAGTGTGCTTGCTGTGCCATTAAGTAATTATTTTTGAATATTTTTTTTAATTCTTTTTATAAATTTTCTCTGTTTTTTTATTTGAAATCATAACGCATGCAACGACTATTACTTTCTGTGGTTAATTTTATTCATTAAAAAAACAAAATGCTTTTGGTTTTTGCTATCGTTGAGTAAAATAAAAATTTTTTTGTTGAAGCGAAAAAAGCCATAAAAACTTAAAGTGGTTTTCAAAATACTTGCAATTATTATGATTAAACTATTAGAGAAATTAAAATTCTTTTTTTTTTTAAATAAAGGGTCTGCCAAATAACTTTTTTTTTTGAAAATCCTTTAAAAAAACTACGGATTTTTTTTTCAAATTTCTTTTTTTATTTGAAAGTACAATCCTTCCGGTTAATAATGGAAAATAATTTCATTCAAATGACTGCCTCGGCTGGCCATGCAGTAGCCTACACGATCGGTCCAAATTTTAAGCACATTATCGATTGTGTGCAGCTGTATTTCAGCAATGGCTTCACGAATATTGTCCTTTAAAGTGACAATTCTCAATGGCTTGTCGGCGTAACACTTATCTTTGACGGCACCCCACAAATAGTAGTCCAACGGTGTCAAATCGCAGTTCCGAGTTGGCCAAACGACAACAGCTCTGCGGCTGATAATGCGATCTTCAAAAACAGGGCGCAACACATCGAGTGTAGCTTCGGCTGTGTGGCACGTAGCGCCGTCCTGTTGAAACCAAATGTTGCCAATATCCTTCTCTTCAATTTTTGTGAACAAAAATTCGTTCAACATGGCCCGATAACGATCGCCATTGACTATAACGGCCACTCCTTGCTCATTTTCGAAGAAAAATGGTCCAATTGTGCCGCTGGATCAAAATCCGCACCAAACAGTGCCTCGTTTTGTGTGCGTCGTCTTTTCCATGTATGCGTGCGGGTTTTTTGTGCCCCAAACGCGACAATTTTGCTTGTTTACATACCCGCCAAGATCAAAAAGAGCTTCATCTGAAAAGATGATTTTTTTTTTGCCAAAATCGGCATCTTCTGGTGTAGGCTACTGCATGGCCAGCCGAGGCAGTCATTTGGAGGAAATTATTTTTCATTATTAACCGGAAGGATTGTACTTTCAAATAAAAAAAGGAATTTGAGAAAATATTCAGTATTTTTTTTTAAAGCATTTTCCAAAAAAAAATTTTTTTTTTTTTTTTAAAACATAAAAAATGGTAATAAAAACAACAAGCGGTCGAGGTCGTTTGTACAGTACATTAAAACTTCTTGATTTATTTACGACACTTCCTTGAAAAATTATTGAATTCTTCATATTCATATTCTTTCATATTCAATACTTTACTTTAAACAATCTTTCCCTAAATCCTTACAAATTTGCTTGATTTTTTTTCTTTTTCTTAAAAATTCAATTCCTTATGCAAACCGCCACCACCTCGAATTAAACCTTCATCCGCAGCGCAACCCATTGCCAGCAACATTTAACAAGTAATTAGACACGGCCTGAGATTAACTAGACCAGAATTACTTCGTATACCCCACTATAAAGGGAATTATAAAACAGGATTAAAAAGAAAATTCTGTTTTAAAATAAATATCCTTTGAAAAAAAGGAAAGAAAAAGGAAAATATGAGGGAAAACGAAAAAAAGGAAAATAAGGGAAGAAATTATATTATAATTCAAAATAATGTCAACAGCACATGTGTTAATGGCAAACATTAAGCTCAGGCTTGTCAATATTAACCCTTAAGGGGATGTGTACAAAAAAACAGCAATGGACTCTAGTCCAACTAGTTGTTAGCCGGCTATATTTTCACAGGCAACAACAATTGCGTAACTTCATATCTAGAATCTGTTGTAGTAGACTAAACACTATGATACGGCTGTTGTTTTAATACAAGTTCAGTTGGTAACTCTTATATAGGTTCTGAGACACAGGAATACTGTTGAAATTTGCATTGCTGATGGGCTGGCCAGGTCCGATATGGTGCTAGCAATCATTGGCATGCTAAATTCTAAAAAGTTATCGGTTATCGGTAAAGTTAAATAAAACGCCTGTAAATTTGTAATTCATATGGAATTCCTTCTTTATAATAATACCTGGAGCTTGTCATTATGCATGAAAACCAATGTTAAACGATCGCAACTGAATTGTTTCCAGCAATCGATCCTTTTCAGTGAGCTTTCGACCGCTTGATGGCACATATAGGATTTTGGTAATTTTGAAAACGACACAATGCCTGTTGAGTGACGGGATTTTCCCTGAACATCTCTTGATTTCTCAAGTAAATCTTATATGGGTTTCTGGACACAGGAATATCGTTAGAAATTGTATTGCAAATGAGCTGGCAATCTCCTTCATGCTACAGGGCATAGTTATTCCTATTGCTTTGGTTAATATGGATATTGTCCACTTGTTCTACGTGAAGGCTCAATATCGTTAAAAGCAGAAAGTTACGTTTAATAATGCCAAACTCTACTGGACACGTATTGACAAGAAGAGGACCAACTCACTTCTGTCCTTAAATCTTATGGCCATTCATCGAACAATAACGATTCTTACAAGCCATTGTAAGCCATTTTGGTTGGCATGCCGAAAGTCTAGGCAATCTAACTGATGACCTCTGCAGAAGCTGTAGATCTGAAGAGGAGAACGAAACTATCACAATATTTGTGTCAGTGCCCTGCTCCTGCTCAGAGAAGGAGGTTCTTAACCTCTCATTTTCTTACATCGTGGACCGAGCTCTCTAATATAAAGATTGCTGCAATAGGAAGAATTATTTTGGACTCGGGATGGTTTTTTCTAGGGAATGGTTGTCCTACGGGTAAAATTAATTGTAGCGTCACAATGAAACTAAATGCGGGCCTAATTGGGACCTCTTCCCTCGAGGGAATTCGCAATCTAACCTCACCTAAACCTTACTTGAGCATGCATAGTTCTCCGTTATGATACCACATGAAGTAAAGCCCGTGGAACTATCTGACAAGTTCAGGGGCTTTAAAAATCAGCAACAGGAATTGGTATTTCGCCGTAGTGTAGTAGGTAGTGTGTTGGCTTATTAGACGTGAGACCACGTTGCAAACCCCAGGTCAGACATCTCCAACAAAACAAAATATGAAAAAACATTTCTTCGGCGACTTCCTCTCAGCAGATTTCTGGCAAAACCCTGAGAGCAAATGAAATTGCCATGAGAGTTTCTCACAAATCTGTCGTTCGGAGTCGACTTTAAACTCTAGGTCCCGCCACTCATGGATAAAATTAACACACGCAACATGAGTGATGGGAGAAGCTAAGTTGTAATCCTGACTGAAAGGTTGTAATGACCAATTACGTACATATGTATGTAGTCTTCTTTTTTATCGCAATCTTTCCTTAATGGTTCCTCAAATGGAGAGCCACCGTATGCCCTCTAACTTCACAAAAGCGGCTTATAAACACTCTTAACTCTCTGGTAACTTTAAAGAAGACAAGTCAGTACGAACCTCACACGATAATAAGTGTTGCCGCGGCCTAATCTAAGTAGGTTTGTATTACATGGGTACAGGGACATAAAGATATTCCCAGCAACTGCAGAGCGGATGATTTGGCCAGAAGGGGCACGACCATCGAACTCTCTGATGAATTCTCTACACTGGGGATCCCTTTGGATACATGCAGGCTTATAATTGACAATGCAATCGTGGACCTTGTCAACAGTACACCTACTGCTTAGGATAAGGACAGAACGGCGTAAACAATCTGGCCAAGGCTGGATAGGAGGTGCACGGCGATTCTGCTCCAAAGCAGCAGGCACAGCGCTGTTATCGGAGCTATTACGGGGCATTGTATTATAGGAACGCATGCGAGGCATATTGGTCTTGGACACCTCGCGAATGATTTCTGCAGAAGCTGTGGAGACAAGGAGGAGGATGAAACTATTCTTCACCTACTGTGCACATGCCCGGCACTTGGTCAGAGGAGAAAGAGATACCTGAGTGCCTACTACATGGAGGAGCTAGATGAACTGTCATGCATGGATATTGGCAGTCTGAGTCGCTTCATCGGAAGCTCAGAGTGTGTCCTGGAATACGGGAGAATGTGAAACTGTGGTATCACAATAGGCCGTGTGTGCGGCATAAGTGTGTCCGCACATGACTCCATCGAGGGGACAGCCACTTCTACCTACCTAGCTAACCTAATGCATATGAAAAATCATAAGGCATTGAAGACCTTAAACCCCTTAAAGAGTTAATTATCTCTACAACTCTGTTATACATACAGTTATAGGAAAATGTAATAAATTTGTTTTATTTCTTTATTCTTTTTGAAAGAACAAAAAAAAAATCATTCTCCATAATTTTGTATGCGTACGAAAGTGTGCGTATGTATGTACGTATTACAAAAAGAGTTATAAAAATGTTATTAAACCATAAACATATTGCAAAAGAAAACAAATAAAAACAACAACAACAACAAGAACAACAACAAAAATAAAAATGCTTTTTATGTTTACGTTACTTTATAATTTTTATTACTTGAACATACCACCCTAAGGACTTGAGAAAAAAGGGTCCAATAGGCCTCACAAAAAAAAAACAAAAAACACACACATGAGCTTGCCTATATATGTGTACGTGTGAGTGTATGTGTGTTTATGTGTTTAAAGTGTTTCCCTTTCTTTAAAAAAAAGCACGAAAACAAGTATTGAAACAGCAGAGGCTTATTTATGTTGAAATTATTTGCTCTTCAAGTAAGAAAATAAAACGCTCACATACCCCTACACACACATATATGCATGTATAAAAAGAGAACCAAAACCAAGTAATAAAAGAAAGAAATGGGTGTGAGGAGAGAAAGAGTGGAGAAATTTATATTTTTTTTCTTTGAAAAAATTGTCGTTAAATGATTTCCGCAATTGTAGGTTATTACTTAATGTGGGTGTTGTTGTTGTTGTTGTTGTTTCTTTTAAACTCTTTTTTTCTCTCCTTTTTTTCAAATAAAATTGTTATTTAATATGTGTGTGATGGTAGTCCGGAGTTTATTTACTTCTTTAGAGGCTCATAGTCATTATAAGCCTAAGCTTGACAACATACAGTGAGCACGTGTGTAAGTAAAAAGAGTATGTAGAGGAGACATACATAAAAGGCTATCCATTTCGTGGTATCAAAAGTATGCGACTGGAATTCCAGACATCTGTCAAACTAAGTTGTGAAACCAATTTTTTTTCTTTTCAGTTAAAAGTCTGACATTGACGAAAATGGATCGCTTAACTATCACACAACGCATAAAAATTGTCAAAACTTACTAAAAAAAATGGTGATTCTTCCAAAGCCACATATCGTGCTTTAAGAGGAGATTATGGTTGACATAATCGTCCAACTACGTAAGCAATTGGCAAAATTGTGAAGAAATTTGAAGAGGCCTGTGCATCATCGTTTCGCTCGTTCCGCTGAAAATATCGCTATTGTAAGTGAAAATGTTGCCGAAGACCCGAATGTGTCGATTCCTCGTCGTTTTCTGGAATTAGAACTGTCTTACGGCACATTATGGCGTATTTTGCAATTAGATCTGCACCTACATCCATATAAAGTCCAGCTCACGCAACAACTGAAGCCAGCTGACCATTCAAAACGTCGTAGATATGTGGAATGGGTGGGTGCTTGAACAACAGACGTTGGACGGCAATTTTCTTCAGCGATGAAGCACATTTCACACTCGGTGGGCATGTTAATAAACAAAATTGTCGTATTTCGGGTTCTGAGAATCTTCAAGTAATTGAAGAGAGGCCATTACCTGCAAAAAAGTCACTGTTTGGTGCGCTCTTTGGTCCGAAGGTGTGATTGGACCTTACTTCTTCGAAAACAACGATGGAACGACTGTCACCGTCAATTCGGAGCGTTATGGTCATATGATAACCGACTTTTTTTTGCCTGCTATTGAAGAATACGACTTGGAGAATATGTGGTTTCAACAAGGCGGTGCCACAAGCCACACAACTCGAGCGAATATGGCTTTATTGCAAGAGACATTTCCTGGCCGTGTAATTTCTTGTCTTGGCGATATCAACTGGCCACCAAGACATGCGATTTGACACCATTAGACTTTTTTGCGGGGCTACGCGAAAGACCGTGTTTATGCAGATAAACCTTCTACTCTTGAGCACTTAAAAACCAACAATCGTCAAGTTATGGCTGAGATACCGCCCAATATGGGTCAAAAAGTGGTCGAAAATTACCTCAAAAGTATCAATGCTTGCAACACTTCGTGTGGAGATCATTTAAATGATGTAGTGTTTCACACATAATGTCAACGTTCTCAAACTTTACAATAAAAAAGAAATATCATGAAAAAGAAAATATTTTATATGTCTTTTATTTACGTTTACTTTTGAAACCACGAAATGGATAACCCGATATATACGAATGTGTGTGTATGTGTGCTTCTTTTAAGAGTCATTGTATGAATTATGGTTTTCAAACATGTGCGGGGGTTTTTTTCTTTCTATGTTTTGTAAATAAAAAGAAAAAGTTTTCTTTTCTTTTTTTCTTTTTTTTCTACTTTTTTCAGACCCTTTTCCTTTTGTTGTTGCTGTTGTTGCTTTTCCTTATTTGGCAAACTAAACAAAAAAAAGAAAAAAAGAAAAAAAAAATAATTTCGCATACTTCGTGGTATATACGGCGAGCTGTAAGTACATCTACTTTAAAAGTCATTAGCAGCTTTACACATGATGACAAACAGCAAAAGTTGGGGGAAAAAACAAACGAAAACTGGAGTAATAAAAGCAGAACAAAGTGTTGAAAAATAATTTGTTGCCAAATGTGGTACGCAAAAGTGAGTAATATTTGCTTCAAACAGTCTTTAATTTTTTCTACTACAAAAAAAAACTACTAAATAGGCCTTTAAACCAAAAATAGAAAATTTTCTGTGAAGCGGATGTATACGGGGAAAACCAGACGTTGCTCAATTTTGTGATTTACATACATACATACTTGGTCATTGTATGTAGCCCTTCAGCTAGTTTTACGACCTAGTTTCTCACACCACCTATTTTGTGTGTGTTAATGTTATTCATGAGTGGCGGGACCTAATGTCGACTTCAAACGACAGATTTTTGGGAAACTTTTCATGGCAATTTATTTTCAGACTTTCGGGTCGTTTATCACTGTAATGCCGCTTTTGTCTGTCCCTGGGCGTAGATAGGCATGCGATCGTTGACAGTTTTGAATCGATTGCTGCTGGTTCTTTTGCTCCGCTTCACCGTTCCTGTTGCTGCTGCTGCTGTTTTTGTGTGGGCCAAATTTGCCCCTCTCCCTTGCTGTCATCATCCCCGTCATCACCGTCATCCCCATAACTGCCGTCACCGCCGCTGCCAAGCCTGCTGCGTTGTTGTATGTCCTCCTGTCACGTTTGTTTTGTTCACTCCTGGTGCCACACAATGTGGCCAAAGCCTCGTCCGTGAGGATGCTGTTCAATGTCAGTAATGTAAGTGTTCTTTATGTCAATGTATGTTGATTGTGTTGCTGTGGGTCCCTCTGCAGTCCCGAACTGTTTGGAGTTCAACTGGTAGTAATCGATTTGATTACAAGGTCTGACCGGAGACTTAATTCTGGTACCACGGGAGCCGGGAGCCCCTGGAACCTCGGTTCCAGCCTGGCTGTTGGTGTGGCCCCTTTTGGCAGTATCGTGGTGGCTGTGGTTTGGATCCAAATCGCGGGAACAGTCTAGTCAGTAGGCTCGGTGTGAAGTTGCATATTCAACCGGGAGCCGTGACCCAAGGGTCGGAGGAGTTTTAGATAGGCTCCGCTCCTAACCAAGGGGGAAATCATGTCCAAATGCATGGTTTCGAATTGGTACTCAGGTGTAGCAATCTGCTACATTTGGGGGCGTTGGTAGACGCATTGTATTTCACCCTGTGCGAAGAGCACCGTGGGATTAAGTCCACGCAGACAGGTACCATCGTAAAACCCATCGTCGTTGTAATTGCCAGCCTGTGGAATAAATCTTTGCTATTAATATCTAAAGTCGCCGTAGTCTAGTAGGTAGTGTGTTTGCTTATTAGACGTAAAGCCAGGGTTCGAACGCCAGGCCAGACATAAAAAAATCTCCAGCGACTTCCTCTCAGCAGATTTCTGGCAAAAATTCTGAGAGTAAATAAAATTAGCATGAAAAATCTCTCAAAAATCTGTCGTTCGGAGTTGATTTTAAACTGTAGGTCCCATTACTCATGAATCAAATTATCACGTGCAACATGAGTGGAGGGAGAAACTAGGTCGTAATTCTGACTGAAGGGTTGTAATGACCAATTAAGTCTTAAGACACCCAGTCAATGAGCAATTTCCATCTGTTTTCAGGCTGGATTTAACAAAGTTGATGCTATTGATGTGGAAAGAGTGATTTCTTGTAAAAGAAGACCTTGCGGAGGATTCCATTGTTGTGGAAAGAGTGATGCCTTGCAAAAGAAGTCCTTATGGTGACCAGAGATTTCAATACTCAAACAGTAGAGAAAATTTCTTCAATCTCATAAGACGTCATCCTTTACAAAATATTTAGAAGGACTTCTTTGAACTTTAAAATTAAAGTATACATTGTGGATCTCTAAAGCCAAATGAACTAACTTCTGAAGCTGATTTCCAGGCTCTTGATATAATTTGAAGTCTTTTGGCAGTCCACAGAGACCACTTTTTTCACTGTAGTGCTCAGATAATCAGATTTGTCTCTACACTAGTATTAGACGTAATCTTTCACTAAATATTTGGAAGGAATCTCTAATGCCAAGGAAGGAATCTTTAAGTCGCCGTGGTCTAGTATTGGACATGAGGCCTCGCTTCAAACCCCAGATCAGACAGACAAAACGAAAACATGAAAAAATATTTCTCGACGACTTCCACTCAGCAGCATTTCTGTCCAAAACTCTGAAAGTAAAAGTAAAATTGCCATGAAATGTTTTTGAAAAATCTATCGAATCGATTTTTAACTGTAGGTCCTGCCACTCATGTATAAAATTAACACACACACAACATATGTGGTGTGAGAAACTAGGTCGTAATCCGGATTGTAGGTTGACCAATTATGTATGTATGAATGTAATTTCTGATCATTCCTTAGGCAAAAGAATATTTTTAAAAAGGTGTTTACAATACTTCTTAATAATCCTTGTGTTGATTTGTTAATTCTTATAATGATGCCTTTAACCTCCACTAGATTAAAGCCCTGAATATATTGCTTCAGATATTCTTCTAATTGATGCCAATTGCATGTCAATTTCTCTCTAAAATAATAACAACAACAATAATAACATGAGAACATATAGCATTAAAATACAATAACAACAGCATTAATAAGCAACATTCATTAAGTTCTTTGTATGTGAGCATATGTGTGTGTGTTTAATTGAAATACAAATAATGTTCACCAGGTCAACCCAACACAGTTTCATACTTAGAGTTGTAGCAGGGTTTATAAAGCCAACAGAAGTTGTGTTAGCAACTGACCTTTCAAACAAAAGCCATCGGTGTTGTGTTCCTTAGCACTACAATAACAATTTATATACAGAGAAACAGTTACATAGGCTTCTTTGGTAGGCTTGCTAAGACTCTATAAAATTGTCTTTTTTTTTTGGTCATTTGTTAAGGACCTTTTCATCCTTTCGCAAGGACATATGACTCCATAAGTGAATGTGTAAGTAAATGAATGAATGAGTGAATGAATGAATTTTCGTAATTTAAATAAATTGCTTTCAAGCTAAAATTATTTTAAAACTCATTGAAAAGGACATGCACTTTACTCATGGCACATATTTCACTTGGAATTTTATTGATACAGCCCAGCCAACCAACCAGCCAGTCACACACAAGAGGGTAACAGAAAGTCATGTGCGGCATAACATGTGCTTGGGTTCACGCACATTTTCCAAATGAAAATGAATAAAAATTGTATGCCTAAGAAATGTTGAAAATTCATTTAAGGAATGTTTTAAGTATGCAAAGTATATTTGCGGGTTTCAGTTACAAACTCCTTCTCAAATGAGGTTTAAGGTTTCTAAAGGACTTTTTCTTTGTATAGGTTTTGCAAGGAAAGTTTTTTTGAAATAAATTTTCTTTTGATTTCCTTAGAATGCTAAGAACTACGTTGTAGAGTTGGTTGCGTTGTTGATTGTATTTCAGTCTGAATGTGGTGTTAATACTCTGCTTAATATGTTAATGACTTTAACAGGATAATTTATTTAAAAGGAAAAGAAGAAAAATTAATTTCATTTCAAAACAAATATAATGGCTGGCTTTTTATTTGATGAAAGGATTTGAAAAGACACACAGACAGACAGATAGAATTTTAGAATTTCAAATACGTACGTCTACATATAAGGCATATACGATGAGATGGTTTCTCTCTTGTGGGCCGCCCTTAAATACCAAGAATATTATTGTGTTACTGAAAGGAAAAGTTAACAAATTATACTTGTTTTCAAAAGAAAAGGGGAAGAATATACCAGCCCTTGTATAACATACCTACTCCTGCTATTTCATTGCCTACGCTCCTCACGCTTTTGATACTCAGCATACTTACTCCAGCAACATTAGAGTCAGGTGAGAGTTAATCCTGTTTGAGATAGAAATTTAGGAAATTTAGGAGTCATTAGATATCCCAGTATCAGGTGCATATACGCTGACGACATTGATATCATAGGGCGTACCAAGCGAGATGTTACTGCTGCCTTTTGTGCTATTGAACGGGAGTCTAGTAAGATGGGTCTGGCAGTAAATGAGGGCAAAACAAAGTATATGTTATCGACGAGTAGAGACGCGCGGCGTATTGATTCTCAGATTACGGCCGATGACTATACTTTTGATACGGTCAAGGAATTCATCTATCTTGGCTCCGCTGTTACCACCAGAAATGGTGTCAATCTGGAGATCAAGCGCAGGATCACTCTTGCCAACAGGTGCTACTATTGGTTCAATAGGCAATTGAGTTGCTGAGACCTCTCTCGTACGACAAAACTAACTAACTCTACAAGACACTCATCCTACCCGTGCTTCTTTATGGCGCAGAGCCATGGACCCTATTAAGTACAGATGCAGCGGCCTTGAGAGTGTTCGAGAGAAAAGTACTACGCATGATCTTCGGTCCAGTGCGAGTTGGCCGAAATCCGTTAAACGGGTTGTTATGGCCAAGTAAGTAACTAAGTAAGGTGCATATAATGAGGATGTCATTAGTTGGAAGGCTTCAACCTATTCTGTGTAATCACAGCCGTAACTTCGACCAAAAGACCTTAATATAATCCCAACTTTGCTACGACATAGTCTTGTATTCTATCATATCATACCCCCACAAGTTGAGTATATCCTAATATCCCAAGCGATATCGGAATCTCGATATTGAAAAGGAAATAGGACTTCACATGGACAACCACCCAGTGTCAAATTAAAGCTAAAATATATGGAGCAGGCTTACTTTCCAACTAAACTCGCAGATCGAATTAAGCATGAGCTCCTCTGCGTTGAAATTTCATAAGGCCCTGCAACTGGCATATGAAGTAACGCAACGACAACCAGAAGGGAAGGAAAAACTGTATAAACAACGAGGACAGCCTCAAAAGTGCAAACGTGAAACTCAACTTTACGCCGGAGATTATAAAGATCATCGTCCTGCCGAAGAAACCACCTCCTGATTAAAGTTGAGCAACAGATTGTACATTACATTACATTCAGCGGAGCTGGCTGCGAAGAAAAGTACCTAGAAAAGGAGTAACTCATGAGAAGACTAGAAAGAAGATCGAAGAACCTTGAGCCAGAGAGGGAAATAACATCCCAATGCGTAAAAAAATGAACAAAAGAGTCTTAGAGCGGCTTCAGTGACAGTTCAATCAGGAATACTGCGAATACTTATGGAAAGAATAGCGAAAAAAAGTACGTGGATGTGTTTCAAAAGTGGTCCGAATAGCAGTATTTTCGAGGGAACACCTTGAAGCCAGTTTGCCATCCTAGCAGCCAACTACTTTGAAAGAGAGGTGTAATGCAGGGATGGACTTATGCACTGATAATTTAAGAGCGGCAACTTCCGCGCGGGTCATATTTCTAAAGATGGCCACGTAAAGACTTTGCAAGTGAAGACCGGGATAGCTGATGACGTGTTTAAGGGATTATGTATGTCCCTCACGAAGAAAAGGGTTGTATACCCTCAACTTTTATTGGGTATTACAATGACTAGAGATTGGAGGGATGCATTAGATTATCAAAGAGCAATATGTGGTTAGTAACTTGCTTTTTAAACCGTATCCTGCACACTCAATGTGCACTTTTTTAAATCAGAGAATTCGGATTAGATTGTGGGATGAGAAAAATATATCATTAGAATCCATATTTGGAGACTGTGTGGTATTTATGTGTCTCATATGGAAAAACCTGGGCGGATATCAACTGCTAGTCTTCCTACAGTGCATTGAAAGCAACATTATGGAGAAGACGCAGTAATATAATACCTCCACATGACAACAATGATTACGAATTAGTCTGTTTGTCAATATGTCAGTAGGTAATGCTACGAACGTACGTTTTGATACGTACAAGTAGCCGTAGTCTAGTAGGGCCTGGGGTTCAAACCCCAGGTCAGACATCTCCAACAAAACGAAATGTGACAAAAAAAATATTTCTTCGGCGACTGCCTCTCAGCAGATGTCTCGAGAGTAGGTACAAAAATGCCATGAAAAGTTTCTCAAAAATTCTATTGTTCGGAGTCGACTTCAAACTGTAGGAATCGTCACTCATGGATGAAATTAAGACACACATCATAGGTGGTGTAAGAAACTAGGTTGTCATCCTGACTGCCGGGGTGTAATGATTATGTATGTACGTATGTATGTTTGTACATGGATGGGCTCTACGTTAATAAATAATTTAGTCTGTTAGCCATCTATTCAGTTGGTGGATACTGCAGCTTTCTTATACGATTTTTCTGCTATCGTTCGGCCGAAAGTGATTCTTTATTTCATCTTCTTACGAGTCCTGCCATAAAAAACACGTCTTTTGCAATTCATTTGCAAATTTTTGATTACCAAAACACTAAATTAAAACTCATATTCGTGTTGAATATGAATATGAGTAGGATTTTCTTGCACCACATGATAATCCCTTTTAAAATGGGCCATAAAGTGCAAGTAAGTATGAAATAAGCAGGATTTAGGAAAGGGGAAAAAATAAATTCTTAAACGTTTAGTTTATTAAGGCCATAAATTGAAAATGAAATGCAAAATAAAACAAAAAAAAACCGACAAAAAGCGATTTTGACAGCTTTCTGCCAGCCTTTCTCTGTTTACCTCAAAATGCAAAACCACAGCCAAAAACGAAAACGAGGAAAAGTGGGAAAGAAAAACCTAAACACGCCCTCAACAAGAGGAATTTTCTAAAATGTACTTGACAAGCATGCAATTGCTAATGAAAAATACAAAAAAAAATTTTTTTGGGGGAAAAAAATAAGAAAATGCCAGGTTTTTAGCCGTATAAACCGTATATGATGGCATGAACAGTGAGTGGCTTCCTTTGTTGAATATTTAAAAAAAGGGGGAGCCCATGAAAAAAAAAATTTTTTTTATTTGCTGCTGGTATTTAAAAATTCTTCGGGCTGGCAAAAGCAGGTGGTTTTGTCTCGCTGTTTTTGGCAATTTTTTTTAACCAAAAAATATTATATTATGTTGGCTTATATCAATATGCAAAACAAAAACAGAAAATACAACAAGAAAAAACTTTTTCCTTGTGTCAGATTTTCTCTGTGAAAAACAGAAAAAAAATTCGCCTTTTTTGCTGAATAAAGAAAAAGGCTTGCCTTGCCTTGCTTTGCATGGCCTGGCCTGCCTCGTGTATAAAGGTTTGTAACTTTAGTTTTAAAAGCCTGTGTATCTGTATATCTGCAGCTGTCTGTGTGTCTCTGTTGTGTGAGTATTGTGTATAGTTTTTTTGTTTTTTGGTATTTGGCCAAAAACAATAACTTATGTGTTGGGCAAAAAGGCATTAAAAACAATTGCATTTGGCAGTTTCAGGTTAAACACCAGCACACAAACCCCTTTCCTTTCTATAAAAAATATTTTTATATCTTTAATATGCTCTACCTCCACTACTCCTCTCGGTACTCTGCTGCCTTTAGTACATTCCTCTAAAGGCATACAATAGCAGGGAAAGGGTAAACAAAAAATCGGAATTGAAATTGAAATTGTATGCCGATGATGATAACAGAACGAGAAAATATCAATTTGTCGAAAATTTGTTTTTGAAAAGGTTCTTCAAGCATAAATGTTTTAAGTACGAGTGCTTATAGAAAGAACTAAAAGAAGAGTATTTTCAGCCAAAAAAAAAAAAAAAAAAAATAAACTTCCGGTAATTGAAATTCTTTTTCGTTTGGTTTTTCCTCCTCTTCCTCCTCTCTTTTTTATTGTGGCTCTTTATTTATTAAAAGGTTGGTGTTATTGGCCAAAGGCATATCAATAAAAAAATGCAATGCCGCCGTTTGGCTGGTATTTTTCTGTGTTTTATGAGTTCATAATTCGGCAATTAGAAATCTTGATTGAAATTTTCAAAGCATTTAATATTTATACGGTAATAAAGCTTTCTTTTTATTCTCTTCAATTGTATAAACTGTTTAATATACCACCAGCATGCCACAGTTTTAGAATAAAAAACTGAGAATGGTATCTATCGGCACTAATACCAACTACATTGTCAACAAAGCCTTAAAGAAAGAAGTGGCAAGTAGAGAAATCATCTTAACAGCAGCTATAAAATATCTGAGTGTGATGGTTAGGTTAGGTTAGAGGACGTGTACTTGTCAATTAACACAAGTACAGTACCCGGTGGTCGAATTGGCCCATTGTACAACGTCCTAGTTTCTCACAACACTTATGTTGTGTGTGTTAATTTTATACATGAGCGGCGGGACCTACAGTTTAAAGTCGACTCCGAACGACAGATTTTTGAGAAACTTTTCATGGAAATTTTATTTACTCTCAGAGTTTTTGCCAGAAATCTGCTGAGAGAAAGTTGCCGAAGAAATACTTTTTGTGTTTTGTTTTGATGTCTGGCCTGGGGCTCGAACCCTGGCTTTACGTCTAATAAGCCAACACACTACCTACTAGACTACGGCGACTTTAAAAGAGTGTGATGATCGATAACAAATTAAAATTTAAATTAAATTTGTTATGCCATAACAAACTTCTGGAAGCTGCTCGCTCTTAATAAGGACAATTGCCTTTCTAGCATCCCACAGTTTCTAAGTATGTATTGGAATGTTCGATTCGAATCGACACGTTAAGTTCAAGGCAATCCGGATTTAGAACAAGTGTTCTTTCAATCAACAATATACTGTCAAAAGCCCAGTCACATACATAACTGGTCTTTACGACCCTTTAGTCAGGATTACGACCTAGTTTCTCACACCACTTATGTTATGTGCGTTCATTTTTATACATGAGTGGCGGGACCAACAGTTTAAAGTCGACTCCGAATGACAGATTTTTAAGAAACTTTTCATGTCAATTTCTATTTACTCTCAGATTTTTTGCCAAAAATCTGCTGAGAGGAAGTCGTCGAACAAATATTTTTTCATATTTCGTTTTTGATGCCTGACCTAGGATACGAACCCGGGCTTTACGTTTAATAAGCCATCACACTACCTGTTAGACTACGGCGACTTATGTCCTCATTTCAAGTTATTTCTGCAACTTTTTCTACAGCAAAGACTTCCGTTTGTCCTCTTTCACCATCAGAAGCCTTTTAAAAAATTCTCTTTATGGTAAAAGTACTTCCCAAGCCGGCTGAAACCACTTGTGTGGCTTATTCGCAAACACCTTCGATCCGCAAACCACCCGATTATAGCAAACCCACAAGAAAAAGTCGAACAGGGTTAAATCGCACGACGTCAACGTATGTATGTTTGCAGAGTGCTTTTTCCATAAAAAGAATTTTGAAAAAGTCTTTTCTGTGGAAAAAGTTGCAGAAATAAATTCAAATGAGGACACAACATTGTTCATTGTTAAGCAGACAACGGGACATGCGTTAAGTTACATCGGTTAAGTTGGTTTCGAAAACGGCCATGCGATGCAAGGGTAATCAGTAATCCTGTGAGGCGTCCCAATACACTTCATAAACTTGCTTATAAGAGAACCGTGCTGTAACAGCAGATACATTCAGAGCTATTTACTGCCATACATGACTTCAAGCAAAGTCTGTGGCATAACTTCTTACGTGGGGCCTGTTTCATCGCTGATTTTGACCTCTTTTTTTGTTGGGATATGTAAATCCATTTTGGTAGTAAGAAAATTGTAATTGGAAGAGCCTTTGCCAGTCACTTGGAGAAGTTTTTTTAAACTGCTGCTTAACCAAGAAGAAACCCATATTAAAATAAAGAAGCATTGCAAAGAACCAATGCAATCGTACTGCTTTTAATTTAATTAAGAAATGTTGTTGCCTGGTTAGCTTTGTTTTTTAACAACTCAGCAACTGCTTTTTATTACTCCATAAGCAATTTATGTTTCTCTTAATAAATAATTAAATTCTTAAGCAAATTGCCATAAAAAGCAGAAAAAAGAAGCAAAGAAAAAAACCTAAAAAATCTATTTAATTAAGCAGCATATGTAAAGAAAATTTACAAAAAAAAAACTCCAAAAAATCCTTTAAAAAAGCAGTAAAACAAACCCAGCTGGTTAATGGCTAAAAACTAAATAACAGCAACAACTACAAGTACAACAACAACTACATACAACCAAAAAGGGAGAAAACTAGAGTATGACTATACACAACTACAAGGGCCAAATGGCTTAAATGGTTGGTTGGGTATGCTTTAGTGCAGCTGTATGACTGGGGCTGAAGTGCTTCCATTTTTTTTCGTCTTGTTTTTGTGTGTTACAGGGTAGTTAAAGGCTTTTAAGTGTAATTGCCAGACCCCAAGTGTATATAACGAGTGCATGAATTTTATGCATTTTCTAGACGCGCTTTTAACAATATTACTTCAGTGGTTATAAAACAAAACAAAACAAAACAAAAAATAGAAACAAAAATTCCATTTTATTTTTATTTTATTAACTTAACTGGTATGATAAAAATTTAAAATTTTTTTTTTCCTTTTGACGATTTTTTAAATCAATTTGAAAAAATGTTCGTTCATTTTTAAAATATTAATGATTTATGTTCGGATAAAAAATATTCTATAGAAGTGTCCTTCAAAAAGTTATCGATTACAAAAAAGTTTTTACAGAAAAATTATCAAAAAAAAAAAAAATCTGTACAGAAAAGATCTTAGTCCCTATTCATTGATTGTATGGCGGCATTAAATAAACGGACACAAAGACAAGCCACAAAGACACGTCTAAGCAGTACAATCAGAACTTAGGCCCAACTTAGTGGATTACATGGGTAAGATAAGTATCTCAGAAAGTGCCTTTATTATTGAATAGAAGTGAAGTGTGGAATAGAACTTTGGTAGCAACTTTGATGTTCTTATAACTGATTAAGGTAAGTAGGGTTGTGGATCGAGCCCAACAATTTGCTGTGATATAAAAAGAACAAGTGTAAGTGGAACTATAGAGATTATGGGCTTTGAATACCTAATGCTGTCCAGAATTCGAAGACTAATGTAACTAGTGTCCTTTATTGAGCTAGTGTCCCTTATTTGTTGGCTGGCCATGCCATTCGTTATACTTTTAAATATGAAAAGAATTTTTCCGATAACTGCCACACAACAAATACTCTTTCCAGACAAGAAAAAGATACACATATGTATTAGAATCACTACAGTTTTTAAAACAATAGAGTTTTCTATAGTATTTCAGTGTAGCACATACTCTCTATTGAAAAAATTAACAAAATATTGTTCGATAACAAAACTTTTCTATAGAAAATTTTTCGATAACAAAACTTTTCTCTAGGAAATGTTTCGATAACAAAAATTTTCTATAGAAAATAATTCGATAACAAAAATTTTCTATAGAAAATAATTCGATAACAAAAATTTTCTATAGAAAATAATTCGATAACAAAAATTTTCTATAGAAAATAATTCGATAACAAAAATTTTCTATAGAAAATAATTCGATAACAAAAATGTTCTATAGAAAATAATTCGATAACAAAAATTTTCTATAGAAAATATTTCGATAACAAAAATTTTCTATAGAAAATATTTCGATAACAAAAATTTTCTATAGAAAATATTTCGATAACAAAAATTTTCTATAGAAAATATTTCGATAACAAAAATTTTCTATAGAAAATATTTCGATAACAAAAATTTTCTATAGAAAATATTTCGATAACAAAAATTTTCTATAGAAAATATTTCGATAACAAAAATTTTCTATAGAAAATATTTCGATAACAAAAATTTTCTATAGAAAATATTTCGATAACAAAAATTTTCTATAGAAAATATTTCGATAACAAAAATTTTCTATAGAAAATATTTCGATAACAAAAATTTTCTATAGAAAATATTTCGATAACAAAAATTTTCTATAGAGAATATTTCGATAACAAAAATTTTCTATAGAGAATATTCCGATAACAAAAATTTTCTATAGAAAATATTTCGATAACAACATTTTCCACAGAAAATTCTTGGATACAAAGATTTTTTATTAAAAAATATTTTTGAATGCAATTTTTCGATAACAAAATTTTCCTATACAATTTCTTTGCATTTTAAATTTGTTTTTAAATTAATTTATAGAAAACTATACTAAAAAATATTTGTAAAAATACTTACTGGCTATATGTTCGTTGTGAAAGGCCAACATTGTTTGTTTATTATTAAAATGTTAATGATTTATATTTTTATTATAGTTTTTTGTGTTATTGTTGTTTAATTTTTTACAAACGAAACAATAAAAACCGATTTCCGTTTTGCGGAGTACATAAACGCAAACACAAACACAAGAACGCGAACGCGAGCACAGATGTTGCAAAAATTTATGTTTTAATTCACACGGTTTTTAACGCGTTTTAAAATGGCTTAAACACCTGCAAAGAAACATAAAAAATGTAGAGTGTTAGTATGAGTATGAAAACAGAAGGCTATAATAAAAAGGCAAAAAAATAGAAGGAAAGAGCAGGAAAGAGTAAAAGACTTAATAATTTTAAAAAGTTTTTTTTTCGTTTTTGTTTTCTTATTTTCTAATATTTCATTTACATACATACGAGTATGTATGTACGTATGTATATTCGAGTTTTGTAGTTTGAAAGAAGGTAAATTTGCTTAGTGAATATTATTATTTTATTGTTGTTGGTTTTCTATTTTCATATTTTCCTTTTTTATTCATTATTATGGTAGTTTTGTTTTGTTGTTCATTTTTTTTTCCTGCTGCTTGAGTTATGCGTCTGGTTTTGTTTTATGTCATCAACTTCCATAAAAAAAGGTTGTAAAATTTTACTGTGTTGAGAGACAAATTTTCTTGAAGTGAAAGACAAGATTTATGGGAAAAGGAAAGTTAAAAGTTTTCTTAATTTGAATTTAATAATGCTCTGCGTCTAGGAGTAATTTTTGTTATTACAAAAATTTGTAATTTTGAACTGAATAAACTAAATTAATCGATAACAAAATTTTTTATAGAAAATTTATCGAAATCAAAATTTTCAATAGAAAATATATCAATAACAAAATTTTCAACAGAAAATGTATCGATAACAAAATTTTCTATAGAAAATATATCGATAACAAAATTTTCTGTAGAAAATATATCAATAACAAAACCTTTCTATAGAAAATGTATTGATAACCAAATCTTTCTATAGAAAATTTATCGAAAGAAAATTTATAGAAAGAAAATTTTCTATAGAAAATGTATCGATAACTAAATTTTCTATAGAAAATGTGTCGACAGCAAAATTGTCTATAGAAAATGTATCAATAACAAAATTTTCTACAGATGTATCGATAACAAAATTTTTATCGAAAATATAGCGATAACAAAATTTTCTGTAGAAAATATTACGTTAACAAAAGTTTGTATAGATAATACAATTTTCTATAGAAAATGTATCGATAACAAAATTTCCTAAAGAAAATGTATCAATAACAAAATTTTCTATAGAAAATATATCGACAACAAAATTTTCTTTAGAAAATATATCGATAACAAAATTTTCTATAGAAAATATATCGATAACAAAATTTTCTATGGAAAATATATCGATAACAAAATTTTCTATAGAAAATATATCGATAACAAAATTTTCTATAGAAAATATATCGATAACAAAATTTTCTATAGAGCACTTATCGTTAACAAAGCTTTAATATAGAAAATTTATCGATAACAAAATCTTTCTATAGAAAATGTATCGATAATAAAACCTTTCCATAGAAAATTTAGCGACAACAAAGTATTCCGAAGAAAATTTATCGATTTCAACGTTCTGTCTTATTGATCGATAATTCATCCTTATACCCTCTCCATAATTTCCGATAACTTTAAAATTGTCTTGCGCCATAATCACAATGTATTCGAATGGTTAACTCTATATCGGAATGCTTATTTCAGTTCCTTTAAAAGGAATTTTTCGGCTACTCAATAACTTTCTTTACTGGTGGTTACTAAGACCTATTACCTCCTTACCTCCCTTTAATTTAAAACTCTTTTTTCCATATCTTGAAACCTAAAATCAAATTAAATCAATATTCTAAAAAACAAACCTCATCAAATATGCCTAAACAAAATGTCCAAAAAATTTCAAAAACAACTTTAAAACAGCGAAAGGCAGGAAATACGTGTTAAAATCAAAATTTTTTTCGAGAAAAAAAATTTGTTTTTTAACATCCTGTTAAGCAAACACAATGAATGCTCGTCGTTCCACTCCATGGAAATGAAAACAGCAAATCGCTAACAACACTGACGATAACGGCAAATTGACAAGCTTGAAGGCTTTAAAAATAGCAAAAATCGGCATGAGAAAGTGGTAAAAATTCATGCCAAATGTTGCCAATTCTCACAACATTGGCGGGTATATATGTACGTGTGTATGTATGTGTTGAGTTTTGACTAGACATTTCCGCCTAAAAGTGTAACAGACCAACTGAAACGGAAGTTAATGAACAACTTTTTGAAGCATTTTATGTTGCTTTACTCTGGGTCCTGATTTTGTTTCTTTTTTCATTTTTATTACAGTTGTTGTTGTTTTTGCTAATTTTAGAAGTTTAACTTACAATTGAAATATAAATTATTTATTAACAATAATGAAGTGGACTCTTTATTAAATGACTTTTTTTTCGAAAGAAAGAAAAAAGAAAGACAAGGAAAACATAAATAATTTATGTCGTAATAAAAATATGAATTTAATGGAAAAAGTTTTTTCCAAGAAATAATTGAATACTGATTTGTAGGCCTCTTTGTTCAATTAAAAAAACATGAATATTGATAAGTTGTACTCATACCTATGTATATTTCAGCCTTTATACATAGGTATGAGTAGAAAATTAAAAAATATCTCACCTCATAAATTAATAATTTGAAAATATAAGCAGTTAGCGTTACAAAAGCATATTTATAGGAAATATTTCTAAATTTTGCGATAACAAATTTTTTCTATAGAAAATCTGTCGACAACAAAATTTTTGTATAGAAAATTTATCGATAACAAAATTTTTCTATAGAAAATTTATCGATAACAAAATTTTTGTTAAGAAAATTTATCTATAACAAATTTTTTCTATAGAAAATCTATCGATAACAAACCTTTTCTATAGAAAATTTCTCGATAGCAAAATTTTTCGATATCAAACTTTATCTATAGAAACTTTGTCGATAAAAAATCTATAAAAAAAAATCTGTCGATAAGAAATTTTTTCTAAAGAAAATCTGTCGATAACAAATTTTTGTTGTAGAAAATCTGTCGATAAAAAAATTTTTTTATAGAAAATTTGTCGACAACAAACTTTTTATACAGAAAATTTGTCGTTTTCTATAGAAAATTATTCCAAAAAAGCTATATAAAATGTTGCTATAGAAAACGCATGTATAAACAATGTTCCTATAGAGAATGTTTCTAAAGACAATGTTTCTATAGAGAAAGTTTCTATAGTCAATATTTCGGTAGCAGATGATTGTAAACAAAACGTTTCTACAGAAATTGCTTTTATACACAATGTTTCTGCGGAGAATGGTTCTCTAGACAATGTTTATATGGAGAATGTTTTATAGAGAACGTTTCTATAGAGAATGATTATCTAGACAATGTTTCTATAGAGAATATTTCTATAGAGAATGTTTCTCTAGACAATGTTTCTACAGAGAATGATTCTCTAGACAATGTTTCTATAGAGAATGATTCCCTAGACAATGTATAGAGAATGATTCTCTAGACAATGTTTATATAGAGAATGTTTCTATAGAGAATGTTTCTATAGAGAATGATTCTATAGAGAATGATTCTCTAGACAATGTTTATATAGAGAATGATTTTCTAGACAATGTTTCTACAGAGAATGTTTCTACACAGAATGTTTCTACAGAGAATGTTTCTATAGAGAATGATACTCTAGACAATGATGCTCTAGACAATGTTTCTATAGAGAATATTTCTATAGAGAATGTTTTTCTAGACAATGTTTCTATAGAGAATGATTCTCTAGACAATGTTTCTATAGAGAATGATTCCCTAGACAATGTTTCTATAGAGAATGATTCTCTAGACAATGTTTATATAGAGAATGTTTCTATAGAGAATGATTCTATAGAGAATGATTCTCTAGACAATGTTTCTATAGAGAATATTTCTATAGAGAATGTTTTTCTAGACAATGTTTCTATAGAGAATGATTCTCTAGACAATGTTTCTATAGAGAATGATTCCCTAGACAATGTTTCTATAGAGAATGATTCTCTAGACTATGTTTATATAGAGAATGTTTCTATAGAGAATGTTTCTATAGAGAATGATTCTATAGAGAATGATTCTGTAGACAATGTTTATATAGAGAATGTTTCGATAGAGAATGTTTCTCTAGACAATGTTTCTATAGAGAATGATTCTCTAGACAATGTTTCTATAGAGAATGATTCCCTAGACAATGTTTCTATAGAGAATGATTCTCTAGACAATGTTTATATAGAGAATGATTCTCTAGACAATGTTTCTACAGAGAATGTTTCTACACAGAATGTTTCTACAGAGAATGTTTCTAAAGAGAATGATTCTCTAGACAATGTTTCTATAGAGAATATTTCTATAGAGAATGTTTCTATAAAGTATGTTTTATGCAGAATGTTTCTATAGAGATTGTTTCTTTAGGCAATGTTTTAAAGAGAGTGTTTCTATAGAGAATGATTCTCTAGACAATGTTTCTATAGAGAATATTTCTATAGAGAATGTTTCTATAAAGTATGTTTTATGCAGAATGTTTCTATAGAGATTGTTTCTTTAGGCAATGTTTTAAAGAGAGTGTTTCTATAGAGAATGTTTCTATAGAGAATGTTTCTATAGAGAATGCTTCTATAGAGAATGATTCTCTAGACAATGTTTCTATAGAGAATGTTTCTATAATCAATATTTCTATAGCAAATGATGTATACAAAATGTTTCTACAGAAATTGTTCCTATAGACAATATTTCTGTAGAGAATGTTTCTTTAGGCAATGTTTCTACAGAGAATGTTTCTATAGAGAATGACTCTTTAGACAATGTTTCTATAGAGAATGTTTCTTTAGACAATGTTTCTACAGAGAATGTTTCTATAGAGAATGATTCTCTAGACAATGTTTCTATAGAGAATGATTCTCTAGACAATGTTTCTATAGAGAATGATTCCCTAGACAATGTTTCTATAGAGAATGATTCTCTAGACAATGTTTATATGGAGAATGTTTCTATAGAGAACGTTTCTATAGAGAATGATTCTCTAGACAATGTTTCTATAGAGAATGATTCTCTAGACAATGTTCATATAGAGAATGATTCTATAGAGAATGTTTCTATAAAGTATGTTTTATACAGAATGTTTCTATAGAGAGTGTTTCTATAGAGAATGTTTCTATAAAGTATGTTTTAAGCAGAATGTTTCTATAGAGATTGTTTCTCTAGACAATGTTTCTATAGAGAATGATTCTATAGAGAATGATTCTCTAGACAATGTTTCTATAGAGAATATTTCTATAGAGAATGTTTCTCTAGACAATGTTTCTATAGAGAATGATTCTCTAGACAATGTTTCTATAGAGAATGATTCCCTAGACAATGTTTCTATAGAGAATGATTCTCTAGACTATGTTTATATAGAGAATGTTTCTATAGAGAATGTTTCTATAGAGAATGATTCTATAGAGAATGATACTCTAGACAATGTTTATATAGAGAATGATTCTCTAGACAATGTTTCTACAGAGAATGTTTCTACACAGAATGTTTCTACAGAGAATGTTTCTATAGAGAATGATTCTCTAGGCAATGTTTCTATAGAGAATATTTCTATAGAGAATGTTTCTATAAAGTATGTTTCTATAAAGTATGTTTTATACAGAATGTTTCTATAGAGATTGTTTCTTTAGGCAATGTTTTATAGAGAGTGTTTCTATAGAGAGTGTTTCTATAGAGAATGTTTCTCTAGACAATGTTTCTACAGAGAATGTTTCTACACAGAATGTTTCTACAGAGAATGTTTCTATAGAGAATGATTCCCTAGACAATGTTTATATAGAGAATGATTCTCTAGACAATGTTTATATAGAGAATGTTTCTATAGTCAATATTTCTATAGCAAATGATTGTATACAAAATGTTTCTACAGAAATTGCTCCTATAGACAATATTTCTATAGAGGATGTTTCTTTAGACAATGTTTCTACAGACAATGTTTCTTTGGACAACGTTTCTATAGAGAATGCTTCTATAGAGAATGTTTTACAGACAATGTTTCTATAGAAAGTGAATATATACAACACGTATCTTTAAAACATGTTACTATAGCAAATGTGTATATGGAAAATGTTTCAATACAAAATGATTTTAAACAAGATGTTTCTATGGAACGTGTTTCTGCAGAAAATGTTTCTATAGAAAATGAATGGGCCTAATAGAGATCGAACCTTTTGGTAGGAGAGCACAGACGATACGATCAGAGAAATAATAGCTTTGATTCTTGTGATGCTATCTATTTATAGCGTTGGCAATAATAATTAGAATTTGCAGGAGAATGGGTCTGTTGTTCTGTATAGCAAGGATTGAATATCGTGTTAGAATGCTTACACCGATAAGAACTTACAAATCTTACAAGATCCTGTCCTTATTCCTGTATTTCGTGAGTCAAATTTCTTAATATAGTTTGACACTACAAACAAATGAACTGCCGTATACACTGTGGTAAAGCATTTAATACTTTGAGCGTGAACAATTGGACTCATTCATGTTTGTAAGATCTAGCTATCTGAGAACACAGTTAGGTGATAAAAATTACAGGAACATCTTCAGAAAAAATTGATGATAAAGGGGAAGCAAATGATTGTTCATAAAATTTGATGGTTTTTACTATTGACTGACTCCAATGAATCGACTATAATAGAACTTTATTGTGGTAGGCAATCAGACTCAAAACTGTAGTTTTTATGGTTTTGATTCGCCTCTTACGGACAGTGGAAGGTAATGGTAAATTACTGCCTGTTCCCAAAATACCAATACCAAGCATATTTCACGAATTGAGTTAGAATTTGATTTAATAAATTAGTAACATTTGCTTGGAAATATCCCTTTAATTATGTTTTAATTTTTTTTGTTTGTTCATTTTCATGGCATGCTTTAAGGCTTCTAATCTATTTTTTTTTTGTTCTCTGTGTAAGTTATTGTGTATTTTTTTATTTTGGACCATTCAATTCCTAAGGATATTTTAACAAATTTTAATCAAAAACTCATTTAGAGAAAACGGTATATTTTAAACTAATTCACACACATATACATAAACACTTCCATATATATTCACATACATATACAAAATCATATTCATCACATTTATTACGTGTATACAGCCTTAGAAAAAGAAGACTGAAAATATGTTGAACACTGCCTTGCTACTAAGAACCTTTTTACAGTTATTTGTGTATAGTATATGTGTGTGTGTGCGATTATATGTGTGTAAGGATGTTAAGCACATTTTTATTTTCTACTCTTGTATTTCATTTATATTTTGCTTCTCTCTCTTTCTATCTTTCTAGGTTAACTAGAAAATTTAATTTTATTTCAATTTCAGTTTTGAAATGAAAGCCACAAAATTCATTAGCGAACTCAAAACGAAAAAAAAAAAAATTGTAGAATCCTTGATATGAAATAGCATAACACAGCCATACTACCTACCTACATACCAACAGCAAAATGTTTTGAGTGCAAAAATGTTCTTCTTTTTTTATAAAAAAAAAATAGAAAAAAATAGAAAAACTTTATAAATATTTAAAAGCAATGCTTGTGTGTATAAAACGTAACATTTTGGGTTTATTTTTTTTTTAGGGGCTAAATTTGATCTTTCTAGTTTAGATGATGGTGGGCATATAAAGAAAAGAGAAAAAAAACAACAAATTAAAATTGAAATGAAATAAAATCAAATGAAACAGTTCAACCAGGTTGACTATTGAATACACTATACGTTTTCATTTGATTACTTGGTTCTACCTGACCATATTTCTCGTGAATTAACTGTCATAAAAATGGAGAACTAAAGACTTATCAATCCTAAAATCCTTAGAAAAGTTTGTAACAAAGGAAGGGTTCTGATGAAATGTACCGACAATAAGCGGAGCTATGGTTATTAGTACGATATTGTTGCATTGATTGTGACTTTTCTCCAGACTCTCACAAATTTATTGGCCAAAGCAACAACCAAGAAACGTCGTCGAAGCATCATCCAAAACGCAGAAATCTCCTCCGAAAATTTCTCTTGCTATACAAACACAATCGGTACTGAAATTTGGCTGATGGCGTTATTTTCATTATACCATATTCATAACCTTCGATTATAGCCAAAAAAGATAAGTTAGGCTGCCTTCCAAAATGTATCAATACAAAGTTTGTATGCAGTTCTACTACTGTATAATATAAACTTTGTAGATATGCAAAGTAACCAAACAATGCATCAACTATAAATCCGATGCTTTTTGATTGCGTTTAAAATACACATTGACGACGTTTTGAAATGGAATACATTGTAAACATTTTGTACAGCGACATTATGAAACACGATACTTTGTTCAAACACAAAGCAACTAAGAGTTTGGAAGGCAGCCTTATTCTAGCCGATATACAGTTCTAGACGATAGAAAGTTCTTCGCGAGTAACTTTCAACAACATGCAATGAAATTAAAAGGCGATAATATACACCAGGAGGAAAAGTCATTAGTCTGAGACAATCTGATCTTAAATTCACACTGTTCAGCCAGGAATTTCGAAAATATTCTTGCGATATTAGTTAGTGCCCCTTGAGAACATATACGGCATTGTTGGTCAGGCTGTTTAGGCTAGTTAAACCTAGCAGCCGAATAAGTATTCTGTTTTACCCAGGAAATGTAAGTCAAGGTATACATTTTTTTCCTTTATTTTCACCCAAATAAATAATGCAGAACTTCGAATAACCAGCTATTTACGGGAGAAACATAGGCGATGTTCATGCATAAATTTAGACATTTATATGATGTTCGAAAGGTATTTTATGGCAGATTGGCTGTCGGGTTCTATCGCTTTATTTTCAGAAAATATCACACCAGTGAGCAGACATTTAATGGCCCTAAGGACAGGCATAACTACAGCCTAAAAAACACTTCCGTAAAAGGAAAACTTTCTTAATATTCTGATAACCCTTTTCTCTATACATACGCCACACCACTTTATTACAAGTTATTTCGAGTCACAGGCGTACATTTCGTAGGAGAATCGGCCTTCACATTCCCGTAGTCTCAATTTGGAATGGTGAGCTCTAAGCAGCCGTTTATATAGTTTGAGGAGACCATATAATAATCAAGCGGTACGTAGCAATAAAAGTTTAACAGCCTTACATGAGCATGGAGCATGATGGGGTCTAAGCGCATGTTCGTATATAATCGATCGGTACGAACGAATAAGGGTTTAACAATCCTACATGCACATACAGCTGCTTAGCCCAGTAGTTTATCGAGTTAAAACTGATGGTCGCAATAGTTACCTGCTGTTTGAGCAGTAGCTCGGTAGAAAGTGAATTTAGCATTATGAAAAGTGCCCTGAATGATGTCGTCCTCAGGATAATTGTCATAAGAGTGGCATATTGCCTTCTCAGGCCGTTTGGGAGACTGCAGTCACATTGTTTTGATTTGAGTCTCTTTTTTCAAACGACTTGTTGAAAGTGAAGGCTCTACAAATCTTTCCCAGACCTTTTCTGGTTACTATAAGAGTTTGGGACTATATGAGGTTGGTATCGAGAATAATCCGACGATAATTAAGTACAGTTTCATTTAGTTTTGAAGGAATAATTCTCAGGATTTTATATTTTCTTGTGGATATGAGCATGAGCTTGACCTTCTGCGGATTGACATCCAAGCCGTTTGATCTACTCCAGTAAGAGTAGGTTACGAAGGCAGGGTTAAGACGAACGATATCTCATCAGTTTGAACCTCTTTTTCATGAGCTAAATAAGCTCATAACCAAGTTCCTTAGCAGTTGGAGATAATATTCGTTATTGAGAACTTCCAGCGTGCATTTTACTCCGGATCTTGTTGAGGTCTGCAAACGTACAACATGTACACGTAGTACTACCCCATACTTGAACTATGGTGTAGAGTATCAAACAATGCACTTTAACTACCTTTTAAAAACGCAGTATTAGACTTCATTAATGACGGATCATTCGATGGTCTTAAAGTGTTTTTAAATGTAAATTTTCTATTAAAAACCTTTGTCGATGAAAAACCCTATCGAAAAACTATTTGGCCATTTAAAGTCATCGATTTTTCTCTTCAAATGCTTAATTGCAAAATTTTCATGCTTTTTTTTTTGTTTTTCGTTTTGTTTTTGTTTATTTTAGACAAGTTTTCATGCTTACCAATATTTGTTTTTCGTTTCTCGTTTTCTCTCATATGGACTGTTTCGTTTTTTTTTCAGTAAGTTTTTGTTTGTTGGTCAAAATAACAATACAATGCAAGGCAAGGGAAAGAATGAATGAAAGAATGAAGGAAAAAAAATTCCTTTTCATTCAATACAGTTTCGGCTATTGTCTATAAACACACACAGACATACATACTTGGGTAGTGAAAAAAGGCTTTCTGTTTTTGGTATTTCTTATGCCCCAAAAGAAGACAAAGAGGGCAAGGACCAGGATACAAGTTTGTGGCAAAGTTTACCTTAAGTAAACCTCAGAAGCAACAAAAATAACCCAAAGAGTGTATGCCACCAGACCTTAAGCACAAGACCCCTTTTTTATAAACAGCACGTACATATGTACGTACCCCCATACACTTACACCAACAATCAAATGAACACATACATACACATGCACATATATATAGAGAGAGAGAGAGAGAGAGCGAGAGAGAGAGAGAGAGAGAGAGAGAGAGAGAGAGATAGAGAGAGAGAGACAGCATGAGTACAAAATGTCCAAGACTAAAAGGCAAAATAAATACTTTAAGCCTCACAAAAAAACAAAAAACTCAACAGAACAACAGAACAACAATACAAAGCGAAACAAGTTAACAACACCGAGTGTATATGTACGAGTGTGTATACATAAGTGGTAAGAGGCTTTTAAACAAAAACTTTTATTTCATTTCATTTCTTTTTTTGGTCAAACAACAACAAAAAGCAAAAGGAAAAATTCACAATTTTTTATTGTTTCAAGTACAGAGAGCAGAGCAGAGTAGAGAAGTCAGTGAAATGCTCTTTTCTTGTTACGAAAAATTCCTTAATGATGACATTGTGAATGTTTTAATTATAAGTGAAGGCCAGACTACGTATATTTGCTCAACAGCAACATTTTTGTTAAAATGTCAATGTAGGCGTTAAAGGAGGAGGGGGGGGGGGGAGAGAGAGTTATACGAATGGTAAGTTATTTCAGTTTTTGTACAGGTAAAATGTTATATTTTAGCCACACACATACATTGTGTTAAAAGCAATGGTGGTGGTGGTGGTGGTGGTGGTGGTGGTAGTGGTTATTGAGTTCAAATTAATGGAAATTTCTTGTTTATTAATCATTCAGTTTCCTTTTCTCTGATGTTTTCTTTGCTTTTTGTTTTTTTTTTTCTACAGTGATTCAGCATAACACTGAAAAGCCATCAATTAGTCAGTGGCTAATCGAAAAGCTATGCTTTCACATAAATTCATAAATGATTACGAATTTTGAATTAATGGGCCACGTGAATATAGTTTTTCAACGTAATACACATACACAACTGGTCATTACAACCCTTCAGTCAGGATTACGACCTAGTTTCTCACACCACTTATGTTGTGTGTGTTAATTTTATACATGAGTGGCTGGGCCGACAGTTTAAAGTCGACTCCGAACGACAGATTTTTTGAGAAACTTTTCATGGCAATTTTATATACTCGCAGAGTTTTTTGCCAGAAATCTGCTGAGAGGAAGTCGCTGAAGTAATACTTTTTGTATTTTATTTTGATGTCAGGCCTGGGGCTCGAACCCTGACTTTTCGTCTAATAAGCCAACACACTACCTACTAGACCACGGTGACTTCTACTTCAACGTAATAATTCAATGAAAATAGATTTTCAAACTTGAAATTGAAAGGAAATAAAATCCAGGACATCGCAATTTTCGCAGAAACTTATGCTATTTTAAAGAGCTTAGTTTAGGTAAGATGCACAAATATTTAAAAGAAAAGACCCCAAATAGGCCAGCATTTAAGACAGAAAATGAGAGATTAAAAACCTCCATCTTTTTATGACAAGAGCAGGTAATTAGCACATAGGGTAAGAAACAGTCTGCTGCTCTTCCTGGGATCCACAGCTCCTTCAGACGTCACTTGCCAGAATGTCAAATCTTTCGGCATGCCCACCATAAGGACAGCGGCCCGCGAGAAGCGCTATTGTGCGATGGATAGCCATGCAAATTAAGTATAGAAGTTCTTCAGTGCGAAGTCGCCATTGTCTGTAGATAGTGTGTTGGCTTATTAGACGTGAGGGCTCGTTCCAAACCCTAGGTCAGACATTTGCAACGAAATATATATTTAAAAACATTTATTCGACGACTTCCTCTCAGCAGATTTCTGGCAAAAACTCTGAGAGTAAATCTAATTGTCATGAAAAGTATCTCAAAAAATCCTGTGTGCCCTACCGCAAATACAATATAAGTGGCGGGTTATGGTATGTATGTAGTGCGTCAATAAATTTCTTATCGATGAGTGTCCAGCAGAGTCTTGCAATATTGCACGTACCTTCCTGCTGCCAACGAGATTGAACTTCTCAGTAAAACTAGTGGATAATATCCAGGTTAACTGCAGCAATCCTAATATCTATGCCCTGTAACAATTCGGAGATTCAGAGCTCCATCCTGGCTTTGTCCACATCCCGCAATTTCCAATGATATCGGTTTGTCCACAATCAAATTCATTCACATTCATGTGCCCTGAGACACATTCAAAAGTTATTTTTGATTGATTCGAAATTTTCCTAAGAAATACTCTACATTCACGGCTTAAGCGTATTAGGAGTATGGTTGCTTTCACGATAACAAGTACTCTTAGAAGGACACTATTTAACTGGACACCCTATCTGGCTGCCTTTAAACAGCTATGCCCTGTAACATGTCGGAGATTCAGAGCTCTCTGGTGACTCCGCCCATATTATGCAATTTCAAATGATATCTCGACATCTCTGTATCCAACCCTTCTCTTTAAATGATTTGAAATTTTCTTAAGAAATCCTCTACATTCATGGCTTAAGCGTATTATGAGGATTGTTGCTGTCACGATAACTGGTACTCTTAGCAGGGTACCATCTAAACTGGACTCCCTAATCGGCCACCTTTAAACATGTTGGCTAAATAAGCGTCTGTCAATGCGGTAATAAGAGGGTGGGCCACAGTACCAAGACTCTACAACCCCACTCAATCAGCTCATTCGCATTACAATCCTCAAGGGAGTCAAAACATTGGCTTCCGCCAAGGAGCTTCAATATTCAAAGAAATCCTATTCCAGAGTATACAACCTTCTCATAAAAATATTCGCAATCACAAAGCTGATGCTTTATCGTTTTCAATTCTTCGTCTGCATATTCTGCAGAAATCCATATGAAATCTATCCTTGGGGTCGCTGATTATAGGTCTTCATTCAGATATAAAAAATACAAAATGGCGGATACAATGTGGCGATCGAGATTTATAAAAATTAATCAGATTAACTTGACCGCCATATTGGATCCTCCATTTTGAATTTTTTAAATCTGAATGAAGATCTGTAATCAGCGACCACAAAAACCCCTGAGTAGCAATTTTCAAGCAAAAATCTGATTAATTTTTAAGGACCTCCGTAATGTGTTTCTTTTTCTCTTGCACTCCTTGACATAAACCCACCCCCTACTTTAAGGATGCATGCAAACAATTTGGCTTTGGGTTCATTTTAAAGAGCAAAGATCAATTGTCAATTTCTGACAACAGCGATGGTTCTAGCATGTCAGGGCACGTCAGTGTTTAGCTCTACAATGTTTCAAAAATGCTATTTAAGGGGTTTTAACCCCCTTTTTCTCGAAAACCTGACGTGATGGAAAGTTTTTGAAATCAGATTTGTGTTCAGCGCTTCGGAGCCATCTTATTTGCACAAAAAACGTCCAAATTTGCATGGCTGTGTTACCAATAGCCTGATAGTTCTATCATTTTCGACAGACAGTCAAAGGCTCCTAGCCATGCAGAACCATATTTTAGTGTTTCAGCAATTCTTCTTCTTTATATCACGGACACATGTCTCGTTGAATCCAAAAGAGTGCCAGATAGCATAGTTCTATCATTTTCGACAGTTGGTCGAAGGCTCCTAGCCATATAGGAACACATTTTATTCTCCCAGCAATTCTTCTTTATATCCTGGACACATGTCTCGTTGAGTCCATAAAGGAAACAGATTGGAGCATGAAGGCCAATTATTGTGAATCTAAACTCGAAAGTGAGACAGTGTTTTCGTTCTCTGGAATATCACTTCATACCAGAGATAATACATCTCTTCGTTGGTATTCATGAAGCTTCTATTGCAACCCCAGCGCCAGGATCTCCTTTTAGAATCGAGAAATCCAGTCCATATCCACTACGTTTTGTATTTTAGCCTCAAAATATTTTAGTTTGTTTTGCTTTCCTTATTTAAAACCAAATTTTCTTATTGAATTTTTGCTTAGTTTTACTCTCTCTCTCTCTCTCTGCCTGTCTCTCTCTCTCTCTCTCTGCCTGTCTCTCTCTCTCTCCTGTTTATTATCATGTTTAACATGTAAAGAAAATCGATTTTAAATACAAACTCCAGCTATATTGTAACGCCTAGAAGCGAAATGTATAACAAAAGCAGTTATTTCGCCTGTAAAGTCAATGATTGATGGTTACTTTACATGGCCATAAAAGACCGTTAGTTAGGGTACTAGCAGCAGCAGCTTATTTCTACCAATACCAACAACACTTTAAAACTGACATCATCTCAGACCAGACAAAGAGCCACAGAAATCTAGCCTGTATAAGAGAGTTAATGATGATTATGTGATGCTGTTGGGTTATATTTGAAGGAAAGTGAAGAGGAATAAAGGAAAAGGGTATGGAAATGGAAATAAAATAAAAGAAAAGAAATCAGTGAATCTATTGTAAACTTGTCTATACAAATGTCATAATTTTCCTTTTATTTTCGAAAAAAAGAAAAAAGAAAGCAGCACAGCAGCAGCAGCAACGGCAATGGCAGCAATATTATGCCCGGCTGTTGGTTTAGGTTAACACATTAACTCGTTCTGGCTGGCTTGGCCTTTTTTTTGCCAATTTTTTCTACTTCTTTTTTTGTTGCCTGCCATAAAAATGTCTTCATCAATTTTATTTTTATAGGTGAACGGCATATCAGCATCAGCATCAGCATAAGTAACACACAGGCATAGGCACACGGCTCTAGCACACGGCTCAGGCATGTGTTAAACAAATTTTCTGATCCTTTTTCTTTGGCGCCTTATTGGATTAGACATGTGTGTTTAACTGTTTAAGCCTTAGGCTGCTGACAAATAAATGCAAAGAAAAAAAGGTTTTCCTTTATATATGTATGCCTACATGGGGAGAGAGCGTAAGGGATTTTATATGTTTGAAATGGAATGAAAATGAATTGTGGAGCTGATTTGTAGGGACATTTACATTGTTATTTGACTTTTATATTTACGTCCTTTTTAGTCCTTTTTCTTGTTCTTTGTGTATGTTGTTGGCTTTTATTTTCCATTTATTTTCGATAATAAATGAGGGTCTACCAACCATAGAGAGCTTCACCACAAAAAAAAGGGGTGTTAAAGCTTGTTAAACAAAAAAAATTATAATTTGATTAAGTCTTACCCTGATTAGATTTGTACAGAAAATCAAATTGATTGAGGGAAATTCCGAGAAAATTGTGATGACTCAACTCTTTTGTATGGTGGTTACGGTAATATTTGAAATTTTAAGAAAAGTATTGAAATACTACGTATGGGAACTGTTAAAAGGAATGTTAGTGTGCTCGAAAAGAGTTTACTTGCTTACAAAGTGTAGCCTCTTCTCGATGAAATCGCTTTGATCTTTATTTAAAGAGCTTGACTGCAAAGCCTAGCAGTCTAGAGACAAGTCCAGAAGAATATAGAAAATATTAATCATGGCTTTCGACCTAGAAAAAGAACAGATCAAGAAGAATCAATCCAACAGGTCTCTCGCCTTCGGTGATAATAAAAGCAACAATAAATATTGTTGGTAAGCCAGGAAGCAACTTCAGGTTGTTATCATTTGTAAACCGTTCGTCTGACAGCTGACAGATTTATTCCAGTGACAGTTCATTTTATTGTTTACAAGCATACAAAAACATTTTGATCTATTGCATTCAGAAAAAAAGTTATTCGTGATGAAATTCAAGCGTGATAGTGTGATTGCTTTATATTTGGCTCGAAAACCACAGATGACTATCGTTAGAGCCCTCCAGCATTTAAATGTGAATAAATCTTTTGTTTCTCGTACCATTGCTCGTTACCGTGATACTGGCAGTGCTGCATCGCGTCCAAAAAGTGGACGAAAAAAACGGTAACAACACCAGAAATGATCCGAAAAGTGAAGGCCAGATTTGATCGAAATCCACGCCGCAGTGGTAGAAAAATTGTTCGTGAGCTGAACATATCGCGAGAACGGATGCAACACATATTGAAAAATGAGCTTGGACTAAAGCCATTGAAGTTCCAAAAAGTGCAAGAGACTGGAAAGAGCCCAGGAGTTACTTCGCTTGCACGAAAGTGGCCAGTTATCGAATTTGGTTTTCTCCGATGAGGAGCCATTCCAAATTGAGCAGTTTGTGAACAAACAAAATGATCGGGTTTACTTGCCAAAGAGGTCAGCTGAAAATTTACACCTGTGATTGGCCACCAGAACTCAAGCGCCGCCGATGGTAGTGGTGTGGGCCGCCGTAACGGCCGATGGTCGCTCCCCGCTCGTATTCATCGACCGTGGGGTCAAAATAAATGCCGAATATTATCGGGAAAATGTCTTAAAGACAGTATTGAAGCCCTGGGCAGACAAACATTTCGGCCGCAGACCATGGACATTCTAACAGGACTCAACACCACCGCACTCAGCACGCGTCAACCAAGAATGGCTTAAAAAGGAGGTTCCTCGCTTCATTTCTACCGCACAATGGCCACTAAAATCTCCGGATCTCAATCCGTTGGACTTTTGCGCCTGGGGCATTTTGGAGAGTAAGGTTCTCACTAAAAAATACCAAAGTGTACAAGACGGCGCTTCGCCGGGAATGAGCCAAAATACCGCAGAGCCACTTTCGTGCAGCCTGTGATGGCTTTGTCGGCCATAATTCGTACCAAAGGTGGCCAATTCGAACAAATCTAAACTGATTCTAAAATTTGATGTTATTTCCAACATTTTTGCTTTTGAACAATAAAATTAAAAAAAATAGCGCTTTACTTTGTTGCATTATATATCAGCCACCCTGTATCTTTTGTGTAAGAAAAGTTGTTCACTTCTAAGCAAATACAACAAACCATATAAATAGTTTGCCTCAGAGGCATATCTTCTCGACAGTTAGTGATCCTATCAGCAGGAAAACAGGAAAAAAAATGACAAAACAACATAAGAGGAGAGTAACGATTTATGGCACATGTATTCTGATTGAAGGAAGGGAAAGTCATCACACAAAGTACATGACTGACTTGATAATGGAAGGAGTAGTGTCAGGTTTTCATAAAATGAAGCTTAAATAGAACTGTCAGCAGTTAAATATGTACGTCTCATATGAAACGTCGATTAGAGAGAGCGTCCGACGGACAATTGGAATTTGAGATGTTCTGAGAAATCCTTCAAAACGATTTTGCATACTGCTTGACACCTCCATCCATATAAAATCCAACTAACGATACAATTAAAGCCAGCTGCTGTCCCTTAAAAACCCAGCAATATACTGATTAAGTACTACAGCAACAGGCTATCAATGCTAATTTTTCAAACGAGATTTTCTTCAGGTTGCAAGATATTTGCTAGTTTTTCCATGGGCTCTACTTGAGTTCGACAAGAGAATGGTTCGCATTTTAATAGGAATTCTAACAGAAAACTGCGTTATTGGCAGTTTCGCTGACGGGTTCGTTTTTCCCCACTAGGATTACTGCATAAGCTAAAGGAAACGGAATTGGTACAACATTTTTTATGGGAGTGTTCTGCACTTCAGAATATACGTCATCGGTTTTTGGGTGACAGAAAGTAGACAGATCTGGGCATAGTGGTGAACATGTCACAGAGGGAACTGGCCGGCTTCATCCGGAACTTGGGGTGATTCAAACCCACCACTAACGAATCACGCCAAAGGGGCTTACCTCACACTAGGTAACACAATGGGCCATATGAGCTACACAGTGAAGTTGACTGTGAACGTCAATCTTACCGCTAACCTAAGCAAAGGGTTTACAGCACCCGCTTGGGTCCCACTGTCAGTCTTCAACCCACCCGTTTAGCATAAAATGACGACTCTCTGTAAAGAGTATGTACTCACTTCAATCAGTTTTGCTATTCAGTCTTGTTGTGATGCGCTTTTTAAAACCTGAGGGTCTTTATTTAGGGAGAAATTAAGAAGGCTGTTGTCAGATTTTGTCTTCATTATACTATTGGCTGTGGTCCTCACTATTACGTGAAATGGGTTCAAGTACAGGTTCGCATTGAGCGGTTATATTAGAGAGTGTTAGCCTCTTATCCGATGCCAATACTCTGCACCACCGACTTACGATATCATACGTACAGCTGTGTTCAAAATAATAGGAGTGCTACCATGTAATATTTTCAAAGTTAAAATTTTTTATTCTACCAATTTGCAAAACATAATATATTTTAATGGTAGTTACAACGATATGTAAGAAATAAAATACAAAAAAAAATCTCGTAATAACTTTAATATTTACGATGAAATTGATTCATTTCTGTGTTTGCCCCTGAATTCAGTTGATCAAAAAAATAGGAGTGTGAGTGTTCTTTTAAAAATAAAAATATAACAGCACATAGTTTAAAGAAAAAAGTGAAAAATAAGTACGGAAAAATGTAGTTAAAACTTTTTCTACAGTGATTCACATAAATTTTTGTAATAGTGGGACGAGGAAAGCACTGTACTCAAGAAAAGAGAGAACTAATTAAAAATTTTCGAAATAAAGGTAAAACTTACAAAGAAACTAAGGAAATCTTAAGTTACTCCGATCAAATGATCACAAATACATTAAAATATAAAAAAAGCGCGAAACGCGTGTGCGCAAGGCCAAAACGTCTACTGTCGATGACCGCCGAATTGTGGAATACAGCAAAATAAATCCTTCAGCCTCTTCAAATAAAATTCAAAAGGATCTGAATCTTGCCGTAAGTGTCCCTACTATTCGTAGGCGTCTGATGGACAACAATTTATTCGCAAGAAGTTCACAAAAGGTGCCATTGTTGACATACAAAACAGGCAGCAGCACGCTTAAAGTTTGACCAGGAACATATCAAATATCCGAAAGAAAAATGGAGAACTTATTGTGGACCGACGAAAGCAAAATTGTTTTATTTGGTGGCACTGGGTCTAGACAGCATGTTAGACGTCAGCCCAAAACCAAATATAGAGCTCAGTATACACAAAAGACAGTTAAACATGGTGGTGCAAAACTAATGATATGGGGAAGGTTTTCATATAATGGTTTAGGCCCAATACATCGAATTAGAGACCTAATGGATAGGAACGTCTATGTCAGCATTTTGAGAGAAGTGATGTTACCATATTCCACGCCTCTGAAATGGATATTCCAACAAGACAATGACCCGAAACACACCAGTAAATTAGCAAATGAGTGGTTTCGGGTTAATGGGGTAAAGATTATGGCGTGGCCAGCTCAGTCTCCTGACCTTAATCCCATAGAACATCTATGAGGGATGTTAAAAAATATGTTGCCGAGAGGAAACCGTCAAATGCAACTGAGTTGTGGTCTGTAGTGCAAGATGGGTGGAATAAAATTCCACTAAAACAATGTCAGGATTTAGTTGACTCCATGCCTCGTAGATTTGCTGCTGTAATAAAAAGTAAAGGCTATTCTGCCAAATACTAATCGTATTTAAAGTTTCTGATTATAGTCATAAGCATTTTTAACTTTTTTAATAGTAAATTTTTATGAAAACTGAAATATTCCTATTATTTTGAACAGCACTTTTTAAGATATTTTTTTTAAACTTCCTGTTACTTACTCGTTGAAAGCTTTATTTAATTAATAAATAACTTAAATAATTTAGTATTGAATCAACATTACATTACACCAAAAAATTGAATTAAATCACGTTTTTTTTTTTTTTTTGTTAAAAATTAAGCTTTTGTTTTTCAATGGGCTCACTCCTATTTTTATGAACACAACTGTACATGCAAACATAATTTTTCATTACAACCCTTCAAGTCTGGATTACAACCAATCTTCTCACACCACTTATGTTGTGGAACATACAGTTTAAGGCCGACTCGGAACTTCAGATTTTTGAGAATCTTGTTCGTGGCAATTTTATTTACTCTGAGTTTTTGCCACAACTGCTGAGAGGAAGTCGCCGAAGAAATATTTTTTCATATTTTCGTTTTGTTGGAAATGTCTGACCTGGTGTTTGAACCGAGGACTCATGTCTAATAAGCCAACACACTGTCTACTAGACTACGGTGCCTTCAATATCTTTTGAAATGAAAATGAAATGAATGAAAAAATAATGTTTGCACCTCTAAGACAAGAAAGGGCAGAATAGATAAAGAAGTTGAGGAACTGTGTGTATATGGAGAATAATTTTCCTTAAGTAAAGGCGTTGAAACTGCGCTGGCTCGGACATGTCGTTCGAATGCAGGAGGATGCTCCGACAATGCGGGTATTTGATGCGGGGATCTGCGGAAGTCGGCGAAGAGGACGACCTTGTATCCGTTGGAAGGACCAAATCGAGGAAGCCTTGTCATCGATTGGTGTGACCAACTGGCGTAGGCGCGCAAGAAGCAGAGTCGCCTGGAAGGATGTGTTGCGGTTGGCCGAAATCCGTTAATCGGGTTGTTATGGCCATTTAAGTAAGTAAGTTAAGTAAAGGCGTTGAAAACCTTTGTAAACCTTATTTTGTTTACTTAGCGAATATATTTGTCCCCACATTGAAGACCACATTCTGCAGGACAGTCATATTTGGACGTTGTGTAGGTTTGTCTATGCAGTCCTAAGGAGATTTCTTGATATCTTTTGTTTTTCCTTAAAATATTCATTCAAACCCTGTACCCCATCTTACACTCTCTAAAAAATTGTCTTTTTTCGCTATAAAACCCTAATGAAATGCATTGTAATCGTTAATTGAATTTTTTTCCTGTTATTTTTCAAAATTGTTTTTAATATCTGTTCTCTGAAGTATAATTTAAAAAATAAAATAAAAAAAATTTGTTATGTTTCTGTTGTTGTTTTTTTATAATTTTACTCATTAAACCAAAAGCTAAAAACGCTATTATTTTCCTGACCCAACGTAATTTTAAACAATTTTCATAATTTTAAACAAATTTTTTATAATTTTTTTTTCTCGTTTTGTTTTGTTTTATAGCCGATCCCAACTTTTCCTAGCGCACATGTTGACCAGTCATAAAGTTTATGTTGTTTTTTTTGTGGAAAAAGAAAATAATTTTCTAAAAAAAGAAAAACGCCTGGCGCTTATGAAAATATACCAACAACGTCATCAGCAACATCATCATTAACAGCAAAATGGCAAACGGCAACGGCAACAGCAACGTACAACCAACAACACACATCTACTCTACTCCCAATAGCATTTGCATTTTAATGCATTTTTCATTTTTATTTCATACACACTGTTTTTTTATACTCAGTTTTTTTAAAAAATTATTCCTTTTTTTAATAAATTTTTTGTTGAAAAAATATGACACAAAAAAAAAAAGAAAAACTCACACTTTTTTAAATATTTTTTTTCTGTGAGATAAACTTTTATATCTATTTAAGTATCTAAGCGTGAGTATATGTGTATGCATGTCTATTGGGTTATATAAAAAATATATACGTGATTTTAGTAAACTTTCTAACATGAAATGTCTTTACACAAATTGTTGCCCCCTATGACAGTATTATAGCCGACTTTGCGACTACTTTCCGCAGCAAATGAAGTGCTACGGGAAGGCTAGAAAGGATGGCGTGAATAGTACGAAAGAGTAGGACACAATGAGCAAAGTTTCTCACCACTACACTCACAGTAGAAAAAAAAGGTAGCAAAACTAACACGCTGCTATTATTGACCAATATACTTATATACATATTTAATTCGTGATTGCAACCCCTTCGTCAGGATTACAACCAAGCCTCATGTTTATAGATTTCGAACGATATATTTAAGAAACTTTTCATGGCAATTTTATTTACTCTCAGAAATTTAGTCAGGGTTACAACCTAGCTTCTCACACCTCTAATGTTGTGTGTGTTAATTTTATTCATGATAGGCGGGACATGCTGTTTACTGGCGACTTCGAAAGACAGATTTAAGAAATTTTTCATGGCAATTTTATATTACTCTTAGAGGTTTTGCCAGAAGAATGTTGAGAGAAATCGACGAAGAAATAAGATGTCTGAGGCAGGGGTTTAACCACGGACCCTCGTGTAATAAGCCGATATACACAAAACAAGCTAGACTACGGCGACACACATGAAAACAAAACGATGGGAGTTTTGCAGACGCCACAACTAATGTGAGTCACAACAATAATCTCCTCCGTTAACTGCAGAAAAACTGCGCTGAATTTTTATAAGGAAATGGTCCTGCAGATTTTCAACTTGTTTACATAAATATATACATGCGTAAATAATTGGTCACTACAACCCTTCAGTCAAAATCACGACCTAGCTTCTCACACCATTTATGTTGTGTGAGTTAATTTTATACACGAGTGGTGGCACGTATAGTCTAAAGTCGACTCCGAACGACAGATTTTTGAGAAACTTTTCAAATTTATTTACCCTCAGATTTTTTGACAGAAATCTGCTGAGAGAAAGTTGCCGCAGACATATTTTTCTCGTGTTTCGTTTAGTTGGAGATGTCTGAACTGGCGTTTGAACCGAGGCCTCACATCTAATAAGCCAACACACTATTTACTAAACTACTGTAACTCATTACAAATTACTTCCTCTCAGAGGTTTTGCCAGAAGAGTGTTGAGAGAAAATCGACGAAGAAATAAGATGTCTGAGGCAAGAGTTTAATCACGGTTTCTGATGCAATAACCTACTATCTCTACTAGACTACGGTGAATTTAGACCAATCACTTGAAAATAAAATGAAGAGAGTTTTGCAGATACTACAATGTGAATCAGAACAATAATATCCCCATTACCTGCAACATAACGGCAGGAGCGGCCATCTCTTGCCAACTCTTCCTTTAAGCGACCTTCATCAAATGGACTGTGTTACCATAGTGGTCTTGCAGACTTTCAATAATATTCGCAACATTCTTTTGGAGTTGTTTACATAGACTTTAACATAAATAATGTAAAGAGATCATCTCTGTCCATAAGGGAGAATATAAGTTCAACGGAGTACTCAGTATAATTTACAGATGGGCATTTATTCTTTTAGAGCATAACTTCGTTTCAAAATTTATCTCGAAATGCAAATTGAGTGCATATTACACATAGGCCATCTGAAACATATGATTATGAGACATCATCAAGGACATTAAATGCTCAACTACGCCTGAGAATAACTGAAAGAAAAATACTTTGAAAAATTTCTTGCCTAAATTCTGGACACAAAATTGCTTCAAATGCGAAGGCGGTCATGTAATCAAATAAAGGGCTATCCATTTCGTGGTTTCAAAAGTATGGGACTGGAATTCCAGACATCTGTCAAACTAAGTTGTGAAACCAATTTTTTTTTTCTGTTCAGTTGAAAGTCTGACATTGACGAAAATGGATCGCTTAGCCATCACACAAAGCATAAAAAGTATCAAAACCTACTACAAAAATGCGGATTCTGCCACAGCCACGTATTGTGCTTTAAGATGAGATTATGGTTTACACAATCGTCCAACTACGTAAGCAATTGGCAAAATTGTGAAGAAATTTGACTGGAGACTGGAGTGGTTACAAATATTGAAAGGCCTGTGCATCATCGTTTCGCTCGTTCCGCTGAAAATATCGCTATTGTAAGTGAAAGTGTCGATTCCTCGTCGTTCTCAGGAATTAGGACAGTCTTCCGGCACATTATGGCGTATTTTGCATTTAGATCTACACCTACATCCATATAAAGTCCAGCTCATGCAACAACTGAAGCCAGCTGACCATTCACAACGTCGTAGATACGTGGAATGGGTGGGTGCTTGAACAACAGGCGTTGGGGTTCTGAGAATCCTCATGTAATTGAAGAGAGGCCATTACATACAGAAAAAGTCACTGTTTGGTGCGCTCTTTGGTCCGAAGGTGTGATTGGACCTTACTTCTTCGAAGACGACAATGAAACGACTGTCACCGTCAATTCGGAGCGGTATGGTCATATGATAACCGACTTTTTTTGCCTGCTATTGAAGAATACGACTTGGAGAATATGTGGTTTCAACAAGATGGTGCCATATGCTACACAACTCGAGCGAATATGGCTTTATTGCAAGAGACATTTCCTGGCCGCGTAATTTCTCGTTGTGACGATATCAACTGGCCACCAAGATCGTGCGATTTGACAGCATTAGACTTTTTTCTTTTTTTTTTTTTTGTGGGGCTACGCGAAAAACCGTGTTTAGGCAGATAAAACTTCTACACTTGAGCACTTAAAAACCAACATTCGTCAAGTTATGACTGAGATACCGCCCAATATGTGTCAAAAAGTGTTCGAAAATTACCTCAAAAGAATCAATGCTTGCAACACTTCGCGTGGAGGTCATTTAAATGATCGTTCAACGTTTAAACTTTACAATAAAAAAAAGAAATATCATGAGAAAAAAATATTTTATGTCTTTTATTTACGTTTACTTTTGAAACGACGAAATGGATAACCCTATACATAAAAAGTTGAATGACTAAGACTGGACAAGTCTTTTGCTTTACATTGTAGCATTATAAGCCATACAAAGGGCTAAGCAATCGTATTACAATTTTGATTCCTCATCTATACCATCTAGTGACAATTAACCAAGAGATACTTTTCATACGACCCAATATACGAAAGTGTTGGTACAATATATATGAGTTTGGGGTGAATAAAAATAAAAACAAAAAAAATTCCAGCACAGATGTTAGAAATTCCCTAGTGGCCGTATATACAAAAAAATATAACAAAAAACAACAAAAACATCAACAATAACGACCACTAACAGCCAAAAGAGGCTAAAAGTGTCATTTTAATATTTTTATAACGCTTGCTCTTCTTCTGCTCTTTTATTTTAATTTTTTTTTTTCGTTTTTGTGCAGCTTTTTGTTCTGCTTTACAATTTAGTATGTATGCATTAGTATGAGTGTATATGTATGTAGTATGTATGTAGACACACACATTGCATAAAAAGGTTAAATACTAAAGTTAAAATATGTTAAATTCCTTTTTAGACCTCTTTTCTCCCTTAACTCTCATCTCTCTGTTCACTTTTTGCCAAACTGCTTTTGTTTTGTGTGTGTGTATGTGTGTGTGGAAAGAGGTTCTATGCCTGTGCTGTGATATTTGCCTTTTTAAAGGTAAAAAGCTGTGATATTTTCGTGAAATAATTTCCAATAAATATGTATGAGCTGCGAATGATGATGGTAATATGGTGGCATAGATTTTTTTTTTTTTTTTTTTAAATTCAAAAGGATATTCAAATAAGAATTTAAGCCATGATTTTACAATATTTGGCCAATAAAAAGTAGATCATGATTGCTTCTTAGCCTTTAAACTTAAAGCTAAAAAGTTTGAAATTTGGCTTAAAAAGAGATTTGAATAGTCAAAAGGGATTTTGTTTTTGGTTGTGAAATATGATTCTATGAGTAGCAAGCATATCACAGAAATCCTTTGGTATTGGAGTGCAAAGAATATTGCAAAGGATATTGCATTTATACCAGGTGGATTACAAATAATGTTATAATGCCGCTGATCCCTAGGATAGCTCTGTGGGATAGACATACAGTGAGCGCCATAAGTGAGTCTACACTTTTGTTCTTAAGTATAAAAAAAGTTCCTTTGTCATGAATTGTTATTTTTGTTTTAACATTTTGTAAGTAATAAATAAACGCTTTTATTTTTGGAAATTTATTCGACTATTCTCATTTGCTTTTCTCGCTATCCTAAGAAAATTAATTATTTCAGTGGTGTTTACTCACTTTTGGCGCTCAGTGTACATAGTCTGTTGATGCTTTATGTCTTGATCGTAAACCTATACAACTAAGGTGCTCACATCCGGCAGACTTCTAAGCTGGGGAAATCCAGCGACTTTAATTTGTCAGACGGTTAGCCAGACAGACGAAACAAGGAAGGAAACAATAAGAAAAAAATATATTGTGTCCCTTTTAAAAGGGATTTTTAGAACATAAATATTCCACCGATTAATGGGTGCTCTCTGTGCCTTGAATGTTGATGTAATCATTAACGAATCGAACAGAAAATATGCTCAGAGACAGACCCTAGTTTGCTACAAGTCAAATTATGACAAAAGATTTGCTACAGGGCAATATAGTATGTCCAATAAGGAGTAAAATTCGTTTAAGGCTGAATAGCATGCGTACCAAGATGATGGTGTATTAAGAAAAACATTTTTTTGTACAATAAGTGAACGCATGTTGTCATTTTCAGGCTAAATAAACAGTTTGGCATAGAATCATGCATAAATACAGTCGGTTCTATTGTTGTAGAAGAAGATATCGGAGTCGCCGTAGTCTAGTAGCTAGTGTGTTGGCTTATTAGACGCAAAGCCAAGGTTCGAGCCCCAGGCCAGACAACAAAACAAAAATACAAAAAGTATTTCTTCGGCGACTTTCTCTCAGCAGATTTCTGGCAAAAACTCTGAGAGTAAATAAAAATTGCCATGAAAAGTTTCTCAAAAATCTGTCGTTCGGAGTCGACTTTAAACTGTAGGTCCCGCCACTCACGTATAAAATTAACACACACAACATAAGTGGTGTAAGAAACTAGGTCATAATCCTGACTGAAGGGTTGTAATGACCAATTATGTATGTATGTATGTATGTAGAAGAAGATATAAAATGCCCGAGCACAGATGAGCATAATTTGATGGAGACCAAATACGTAGGCTGAGATTTTGATGAGGGAGTATTTCCTTTGAGGACAATGTATTGATGTATACTACGTGTATAAGATTAATCATCCGCTATGGCACTTTTATTTAAGGAAACACGTTGGTTACCATCTGAATGGTTTAACCTTCTATTGAAGCAGAGCTCTTGACCGGTAGCAGTTAGGTTCAATGCAGTGATGCCCGTAGCCAACTTTGACAATAAATAGGATGCACCGTGAGGACCTTATAAGCATATCGGTGTGAATACTTAGTCTCTTATAATTTCATCGATAAGAAGTTTGATTTAAGTAAGTAGTGGTCCAACGATCTGGAGATCTAACGATCGGCAGTGCCCATTAATTGTGGAATTTTCTCACGGACATTTTTAAACATTCAAAAGAAATTTTTATATGGGTTCCAGAACATAGATATCTTGACGACTTTTCTCCTTAAAAGTAGATTTCTGGCAAAAGACTTGAGAGTAAATAAAATTCCAACGAAAAGTTCCTCAAGAATCTGTCGTTCGGACACGACTTAAAATTGCAAATCCTGCCACTCATGTATAAAATTAACGCCCAGAACATAAGTGGCGTGGGAAACTAGGCTGTAATCCTAACAAAAGGGTTGTCATGCATTAACAACTATGTACGTATATACATATGTATTCTCTTTACATCGCTTCATTTACTCAACTGGATGTACATCGTGGCCCATGATTGTAGGTGATTTCTTAGAGAAGTTTCTAATCTATTCAAAGGAAGCTCTAATGTGCTAATGGACTGGTCTGGGGTGAACACAGCTCATCACACATCGGACATAAGTGTTGCGTGGACTTTCATTAAGCTTGGAATTTTCTACGATTGCTTAACACGTTGACTACCGACTACGAGATAACTCGCAGATTGTGTTCCCTTCTACGCAGTGGTGTTGTGCTAATTTCTTTTTTTTTTACCGGAACGCGTTCCGGACTCAGGTTCACGGTTGAAACCCTTGTTTATAAAAATACATATAAAAATTCGTCAAAAATAAGAAGAAAAAAAATTCAGCAATTCTTTTTAATTTTTTTTTTTAACGTCAGCCAATTCATCTTTAGTTTTGGAACGCGTTCCTGTCCAAAAAGGATGTACCGGAACGACGTTCCAGAGCGTTCCGGCTCGACAACACCACTGCTTCTAGGGTGCCATTTTTGTGTAGCTACGAATAAAATCGTATTATATCAGTGCTAGTATCGATAAATGGCTTCTGGGAAAAGAACAAAAAGTCAATGTTGGCTTGCTCGGCCAGTTTTCTGAAAATTACAGCGGCAGTCAATGTGTTAAACTTAGTACGCGTAATATGATTAGGCTTTGCTAGATTGGTTGATTGAAAAGAATGGTACTGAGTACGGTTTCATGTGGTCATTGTTCTATTTTAAGGCATTCATTCGAATAACTTTTGCCGCAGTTTTGGTTTTAAAAAGGAAGAAGAAGTTAGCTTTCGGCTCTTGTATCAGTGCTCGGCTGTTGTTAAGAGGATTCTTGACTTCTCTTCTTCCAACATGTTTGGCTCAACTTGCGAAAACGAAAATTTGGAACTTTGATAGCCTCTTACTGGCATATTTTAGGTTTTGGGTTGGATAGAAGTTCTCTGGCCTGAGTAGGCATTATCTCTCAGCAGATTTCTGGCAAAAACTCTGAGTAAATTAAAATTGCCATGAAAAGTTTCTAAAAAATCTGTCGTTCGGAGTCGACTTTAAACTGTAGGTCCCACCACTCATGTATAAAATTAACACACACAACATAAGTGGTGTGAGAAACTAGGTCGTAATCCTGACTGAAGGGTTGTAATGACCAATTATGTATGTTATGTATGAGTAGGCTTTATCCTTTAGAGATGGTCTGGCACCTTAATGGCTATTTATTGTATTCATTAGGTTCCATAGAACGAGGAACAAGCATTCGAATATCGTTAAAGGCTTGTTTTTATTTAAACATTCATTTGAATTCCATTTTAAATTAAATATTTTTCCCTTCAATTTAAAGCACCATTACATGGCTAATATAGGAGGCAATGCTTTTAAATTTAACAACTCTCGGATATATATTCGTTTATCCACTTGCTGGAAAATTCTTAGCAACACACATCATTATCAAAACAAACAAATGCTACGAGTCAGTCAACTAACTACCAGCCAGCCACACACACATTGTCTTTAACAGGCAAAAACCCATGTAAAAGCAGTCAGTATTTCGTTTTCATTGAAATTCATTTCTTATGCCAGTTGTTGCCAGTAATTCTAGTCTCTATTCTGGTCTCTATTCCATGCTATTATTGAGAAAAAAAATACAGAAAAAAACAAGCAAAGGCAGCAAGAAGATTAGCAAAATTTATGTTTGTTACACTTTATTGCCAGCTTTTAGGGGCAAGTGTTACAGTATGTGTATATATAAGTGAAACAGAGAGAGAGAGAGAGAGAGACAAGAGAGATTTTATTTGATTATATTTTTCTCCAAACAATTACCAATATTGGCATATTGTCAGTTTTATTTGTATGCCATTTTAAGTGAATTTTATTTTTCTTTGCCTCTCTCCCCTCCCTCTCTTTCTCATTCCATTTTTGATTTTGAAGCCAGTATTTATTTTATTTTTCTCTTTGTTTTAAATTTGTTTGTTTATGGAAGACACTTTTATAGTTAAAAATTGTTGGAGAAAAAGAAAAGAAAACAAGAAGATGAAGGCAAAGTAAATTGAATTGAATTGAATTGTATTTGTATGTAAATTTACTCATGCAGCTCTTTTTAAATAAAATCAAAAGCAAACAAGGATATTTTAAATAATTTAAAAAGAGACAATTTAATATTAAATTCCCTGGCAAGTAAGAAAAATAAATATGCAGTCTAAGAAGATTCATAAATCTGTGCATCATTATGACAAAAAAATCCATAATTGCCTCAGTTTGGAAGTGGCCAAATGTGTTCTTGGTTTTTAAGCAAAAGAAGATCAAATAAGAGCGTAAATATCAGCTCAAACGTATTTCTATTTATTTGCCAAACAAAAAAAGAACTTTTCTTTGTTGCATAATTGCATTGAAAGTGGCAAATTAAATAACTTTTGAGAACAAAACTGTTGTATATGAGGTAAACTAAAAAAGGAAATGAAAAAATTCTCAACACCTTTTGAGGAAATGAAAATTAAATTTTGAAAAAATAAAATACCAGGAACGAATAAATCAAAAACGTATTAAAAAAAACGAAGTTGGGCGTATTGCAGCCCAAATTACGGCCGGTAACTATACTTTTCATATAGTCAAGGAATTTATCGCCGTTACCACCAAAAATGATGTCAGTCTGGAGCAGAGATCAGCAATGAATCGCTTTTTCGCTACTCATGAGTCCTCATGCAATTTTGAGTATGAGTGAGTCAACAGTATTGAAATCCAACTACTCTGATTCATTCGTACTCAGTGCAACATTGATTTATAAGTACAAGTTGCAATGAGTATGAGTACAACGTTGACATCAAACTCATAACATTCGAAATATGTTTGATTCATACGCCGGCCTACTCATTCATATTCATAAATTTAGAAAAACACTCTTATAGCACTTATAAATTATTCGAGTGATTCGAATCATTCGTCAAAATTAACAGAAGAAAGACAGCCAAACAAAAAAGACAAAGACAGCAAGCAGAGCAAACACACAACGTTCATGTGAGTATTGTAGTGTTCGTATGCGAATCATACTTATTTTGTGATTCGTGTATCCGATGAGTCATGGAGAGTCGAAATCATTAACATCATGTGTGCTGTTAAGTACGAGTACCATGAGTATTTCAAACTTTGAATATGAGTAGTATGAGTATGACATTAAAATAAGTATGAATGCGTATAAGTATCAGAAATTATAATTATGATTCGAATCTACTCATCGTTTTGAATACTCATTGCTGATCTCTGGTCTGGAGATCAAGCGCAGGATTACTCTTGCCAACAGCTGCTACTATGGCCTCAATAAGAAAATTGAGTAGCAGAGGTCTCTCTCTGTACGACAAAACTAATACTCTACCAGACGCTCTTCGTCCCCGTGCTTTTTTATGGCGCAGAGGCATGGACACTATTAAGCACTGATGTAGCAGCCTTCAGTGTAGTAGAAGAGAAACGTCCTACTCAAAATGTTCGGTCCAGTAAGAATTTGTGATGATTTCCACATCCTGTATGAGCATCGACATGGACATTGTGCAGCGTATTAACATCCAGCGGCTGTGCTGGCTCAGCAATATAGTTCGAATGGAGGAGGATGCTTCGACGAGATAGATATTTGATGCGGGGATTTGCAGAAGTCGGCGAAGAGCATGACCTTGTTTATGTGTTGAAAGGACCTCATCGAAGAAGCTCTGTCATCGATTGATGTGGCCAACTGGCGAAAGAGCACAAAAAGCTGAGGCGCTTGGAAGAATGTGGTAAGGCCAGCCGAAATCGGGATGTCAATGGCCAACTAAATAAGTATGTAAGTAAGATATTAAAATGAAGGGGCGGTTCCAAAATGGATGACTTAGAAATCGCTTCAATAATCTGTGCGAAATTTTCAGTATACTGTTATGAAATATATTTCTAGAAGAGAATTCATATCGTGAAATTTGGTTCTATCTTGTGAGAAAATCTATCTGCAAGTTGGAGCAATTGTACCAAACATCATCAGCAATCAATTAAGTCAGAAGACATTCAGTTTGCGTTGCCTAGAAACCATACAATTACACATTTGACTTTTCCTAATACGTTTAAGTCGACGTAGTCTAGTAGGTAGTGTGTTGTCTTATTAGACGTAAAACCAGGAATCGGGCCCCAGGCCACACATCAAGACAAAATATAAAAAGTATTTCTTCGGCGACTTCCTCTCAGCAGATTTCTGGCAAAAACTCTGAGAGTAAATAAGATTGCCATGAAAAAGTTTCTCAAAAAATCTGTCGGGTGGAGTCGACTTTAAACTGTAGGTCGCGCCACTCATGTATAAAATTAACACACACAACATAAGTGGTGTGAGAAACTAGGACATTGTACAATGGGTCAATTCGACCTCCGGGTACTGTACTTGTCTTAATTGACAAGTACACGTCCTCTAACCTAAGAAACATATTTTTTAGAAGAGAATTTTTATCGTAGAAGAAAATAACGTCAAGCTATCGCTGAAATTTTGATCCATTTTGTGCAGATGTCTGCTTTGCTCTTGACGGAGCCATCAGTAGCAATGATATCTCTTGGGTTTCATCCTTTTTGCTTCAAGTACGTTTATCGAACTATCAATCAACTCGGAAGACATTCAATTTCAGGTGCCTAGAAGTCATACATTTATGCGACTGGCTCTTCCTAGTACGTTTAATTCTTCAATCACGCTTTCAATGCCTGCTCAAACAACTTACTGGCTGTTCTTACGACTATATTTTTGTAAAATCTTTACGTTGATGGACACTAAGGAAGCCTACAAATGCAGTGTCTTTAGCCCAGGGCACTCAAATGAAGCAGGCCCGTGGTGAAGGCGTTACTTTAAACTGCCAAAAAACAAGTTATTGCACCAAGTTCCATATTTTCTTTAACCATCCTCGCGATCTCTACCTGTGTGTAGCTGCATTGCAGGTTCAATTTGTAAGCAACAGATAGAAAAGTGTTTATTTTCTAAACTTCATACCTAAACTTCCTTTACAGTGTTTTATGCTTTTTTGCCTCCTCCCTTTTTTTATTGCTTTTTGGGCTACTTTTCCTCATAGCAAAGTCAAAATTACTTTTGATACCACTTCCTTGTCATTTTCGGCATCAACACTTTGTTAGAAGCCCTCTGTTAATTTTTATTTTTGTCCTTTTTTCAGTTCGCTTTTTGTATCGGGTGTATTGGTTTAATTCGCATATAATAAAGGGTCCGCCAAATAACTTCTTTTTTTTTTGAAAATGCTTTAGAAAAAAAACTATTGAATATTATCTCAAATTTCTTTTTTTTTATTTGAAAGCACAATCCTTTCGGTTAATAATGGAAAATAATTTCATTCAAGTGGCTGCCTCGGCTGACCATGCAGTAGCCTACACCAGAAGATGACGATTTTGGCAAAAAAAAAATCATCTTTTCAGATGAAGCTCATTTTGATCTTGGCGGGTATGTAAGCAAGCAAAATTGTCGCATTTGGGGGACAGAAAACCCGCACGCATACATTGAAAAGCCGACGCACCCAAAACGAGTCACTGTTTGGTGCGGATTTTGGTCCAGAGGCATAATTGGGCCATTTTTCTTCGAAAATGAGCAACGAGTGGCCGTTATAGTCAATGGCGATCGTTATCGGACCATGTTGAACGAATTTTTGTTAACAAAAATTGAAGAGGAGGATATTGGCAACATTTGGTTTTAACAGGAGGCGCTACGTGCCACACAGCCGAAGCTACACTCGATGTTTTGCGCTCTGTTTTTGAAGATCGCATTATCAGCCGCAGAGCTTATGTCGTTTGGCCACCTCGCAGCTGCGATTTGACACCGTTGGACTATTATTTGTGGGGTGCCGTCAAAGATAAGTGTTACGCCGACAAGCCAGAGAAAATTGACGCTTTAAAGGACAATATTCCTGAAGCCATTGGTGAAATACAGCTGCACACAATCGATAATGTGCTTAAAAATGGACCGATCGTGTAGGCTACTGCATGGCCAGACTTTCGTAGCATAATTTGTTTCTACTGCCAAGCATTCTTACTTTCTCTGCTCATGTTGCATTCGTACCCGGTCTGGCAACTTCTAGAATCTTGCTGTTGATTTGTTATTTGCTGTCATGGTGTATATGTACTCAGTCTAGCAACTTCTAGAATCTCGCTGTTGATTTGTTATTGTTATTTGCTGTCTTTGTAATCTTTCGTTGTTTTTCCATGGATTTTTGTTTTTTTTTAATATTTCTGTGCTGTACTCTAATAGCTTCTTCCTTATTTTTTTTATAGTTTTCAGAACAAACAGTTGTGTCTACTTCAAGATAAAATAATCATTTGTTGACAGGTTATTTTTTAAGAATCCATTTAATACGCCACATTTATTGAAATCAACATGACGTATGATTAATATTTGCTTAAAATAAAATATATCAATCATACGCCCGAGATAAACTGAAATATTTTCATTATTTTGCTTTACTTTTTTTTGATAATCTTTTCATTCTTTAAAAAAAATTATCTTTCATATGTATTATTTACTTATACCCAAAGGAATTCATGAAATTCCAAAAAGACCTCATTTATGTACGTTCACAATACGAAACGTAATTTTTGTAATGCCAACAAGGCTTTCGCATACCGTATTACAAGCCGCCTTTCACTGTATAAGATTTCAGATGCTGAATCCTTTTTTTTTTCCTGTTGAAGATTATGATTATGAAGAGTTTTAAGGGAATCGATTTTCTTTTTGGCATACTTTTTCTCTTTTTTCGTTCTTGGTGTTGGCTGGATGGTTGACTGGCTGGCTGGCTGGGAGGGCTGGCCATAGTTTGTGGCTTTATCGCTGTGGCGCTCATATTTCAATAATAATTTCCTCTTTTTTCGGAGGTGGCACAAACGACGAACCTTAACGCATGTGACATTATTTTTATTCCTTATGCAGTGAGAAATGCAAAAAAACAAAAAAATAAGGAATATTGCCGGCTATAAGAAGTGAGAAAACTTTTTCGTTTAACTTTTTTCCTGACTTTTTTCCTTGTTTTTTCTTCCCTTTTTTGTCATGTTAATTTTGTCGTTTTTTCCCCTGTTTCCAGCTGACTGCAAATAAGCGTATATATGCAGACAGGTGGAAATAATAATATCCGTGTATATATTGAGTAGCAAAAATATTAAAAAAAAATGGAAAATGAAAAGAAAAATTTTTCATAATGAAGGATTTTAAATAAAAATCAATAAGAATTGGTAAGAAAAAAGAAAATAAAATGAATATCACAAGCAAGTTTTATAAGGAAATGAAATGAAAATGTAAAGTTTTTTAAAAGAAATTAAAGAAGAATTTTTTTAAGCCTTTAATATGCAAGCCATTAATAAAGGTAGGTAGGTGTGCAGCAGAAAAAGAATTCATATTAAAATAATAAAAAATTTAATTATTATTATGAGAAGACAACATATAATAATTCCTTATAACGAAAGCTCATTTGGTAATTAAAAAATATTTTTCCAAAAAAGTTTTCATAAGGAAGAGAAAATTAAATGTTTTAAAGGAAATCCATTAATTTTAATTGAAGCTTTTAAGCTGCGTATAATTTAAATAAAATTTTTTAAATAATCAGCATACCATACAGCTGCTTAGCAAAGTACCTACAAAATTCTAATAAGCCCTATTATTGGACGTAAAGCCAGGGTTCGAGCCCCAGAACAGACATCAAACCAAAATACAAACAGTATTTCTTCGGCGACTTCCTCTAAGCAGATTTCTGGCAAAAACTCTGAGAGTAAATAAAAATTGCCTTGAAAAGTTTTTCAAAAATCTGTCGTTCGGAGTCGACTTTAAACTATAGGTCCCGCCACTAATGTATAAAATTAACACACACACAACATAAGCGGTGTGAGAAACTAGGACGTTGTGCAATTCGACCTCCGGGTATTGTACTTGTCTTAATTGACAAGTACACGTCCTCTAACCTAACCTAACCTAACCTACAACACCTTTTATGTGAGTGATCTGCGCTTCAAATGACTCCTGTCATTAATTTTTGTGGCCGACAGAATGTTTGAATATCTGGCCATGGTGGTGTACGTGCCGCTAAGGAAACTGGTTGGTTACATCCTAAGCTCGGGATTGTTCAAACCCTTTATTAACGGATTATTCCAGGACGGATTTTCTCGCACTGGATAACACAATGTAAATGGCAAGCTACCCTTGAACCCAACCTAACCTATTAAGATTTTATTTTAATAAATATACTGCCAACCAATTGCTGTAATTCCTGCTCAAAGGACATCTGATTATTTGCAAATTTATTCTACAAAGCTCAGCATTTGATGTTTGATCTTGAATTAACCTCTTGAAATAAATTTAAGTACGTACGTCCTGTGCAATTAAATAAAATATTTTCTATTGAATTTTAAAAAAATGCCTCCTCAAACAAGTGTGTCATAAATTTGTTGTCCTGCAGGAAGAAAAAGAAAAAAAAATATTTTATAGCCATTGAACTCCTTTCTTTTTTTTGCAATCTTAATGGTCATGTTGAATAATTTTTATAAAAATTTATTTTCATTTGCTCGTTAGTTGATCTCTTTTGCTGCTTGCTCTTCAACGAGTTTTTTGGTCTTCATTTGTGGTTTTCAGCTGCTGCTGGTTTCTTTCCTTTCTTTCGTTTTTTGCCATTCTTCATCCAACGGAAGAGAGCCATTAAAAAGCCAACTCACATCAGAAAGATTGTTAAGCAGAATATGGCCAATGTAAACGTAAATGCGAATGTAAATGTAAATTCATGTTAAATGTCTACTTATGCTTGTGTTAAGTTGAAAATAATTGAGAGAAATCCATTGAATATTTTAAATGTCACAAAACGTAAAGAGAAAATGAAGAGCAAATCAAGTTTATTTAAAGGATTTTTAAGGATATTTAAAGGAATAAAGAGGAGGTTTTTTAAGAGGTAGAGAACAAAAAAAAATACAAAATCAATCAAGTTTTATTAAATTTAATGATCAGCCATAAATGAGTTGAAAATGTATGAAGAAATTAATTCTGTTGCCATGCAAATTCGAGGTCCTCCAAAAAGACTTGATTTTTACGTTGTTTTGCTGTGATAAACTGTATTGGCAGAGAAAAACCAAGAGCTACACAAGACCAAAACTCCAGAACCTGCTATAAAAAACGCTGTAGCGGTACCAAATCAACAATATTCACCACTCATGGGAAGATAACGTGGCAATCAAGTCATAGAAAAAATACAGGAATATCATTCGGAATATAGTCGCCGTGGTCTAGTAGGTAGTGTGTTGGCTTATTAGACGAAAAGCCAGGGTTCGAGCCCCAGGCCAGACATCAAAGCAAAAAATACAAAAAGTATTTCTTCGGCAGCTTCCTCTTAGCAGGTTTCTGGTAAAAACCCTGAGAGTAAATAAAAAATTGCCATGAAAAGTTTCTCAAAAATCTGTCGTTCGGAGTCGAATTTAAACTGTAGGTCCCACCACTCATGTATAAAATTAACACACACACAACATAAGTGATGTGAGAAACCAGGTCGTAATCCTGACTGAAGGGTTGTAATGACCAATTATGTATGTATGTAGGTTAGGTTAGCCATTTACATTGTGTTACCCAGTGTGAGGAAAGCCGCCCTGGAATAATCCGTTAATAAAGGGTTTGAACCACCCCGAGCTCTCGATGAAACCGGCCAGTTTCCTTAGCGGCACGTACGCCGCCATGCCCAGGTATTCAAACATTCTATTGCCAAAAAAAATCAGTGACTCCTGTTTTGAAGAGCAAGGCACTCACATAAAAGGTTTGTAGCAATTCCGTTTCTTCCACATCCAGTTAACTCCTGCAGTAGTGCTTGTGGAGCAAACCGTGCTTGTCAGATAAACTGCCAATAGCGCAGTGTCCTATTACAATTCTTGTTAAAATGGGAATGTTTCTCTTGTCGAACTCAAGTTCGTAATTCTCTAGTTTTCCTGCTGTCCCCTACTGGACACAGCAGTTTCTAAATTTGGCAACCAGAAATGTTGGTTTTCAATTTGGGAAAAGTATTCTTGTACCCCTCTCATCCTCTTTCCTCTAACATCACCAACCTCTTCCGCATCCGTTCGTACGCCTTTTCGCTTCCCTTTATGGCACAGAAGCAGCGGTTATTGTATCGATGTCAACAGTGTAGAGAGCCTATGCAACTCCTGACGCCCTTTGATTCGATGAGGTGGGATCCTAGCGCCTTAATTGCTGATTGACTGACCACACAAATCGTCAAGTTCGAAGAAAGGTGGTTCTTGGCTTCAATCATACGTGCAGCTTGTTTAATAACAAAAATCTCCGCCTGAAATTCGGATTCAGTGCCAGCTTATCGGACTAGTAGACTCCAGATCCAGTTCCACATTCTATTTTTGAGCCATCGGTGAAGATCTTTAAATCACCGCTACCGATGGCAGCTTCAGAAACCTATTTTTCTCTTGTGGGTGTGTGAATTTTGTATGTTCGTTCGAAAACAGTTTCTGGTCTCTTTATTTCCTGTATTGGAGAATAATTCCATAGTAGAAGTGAGGAAAAACATGAGTGTATTATGACTAGACTAAGGCGTCTTAAGTACTATAATAAGTGTCTTTACGGGACACTTTGCCTTACATGTGCAACTAAATCGTATAGGCATGGTAGGAAATAATGACTGCATAGGGCATGTAGTGAGAATATTGAATCGATGAAACCACTTTTGATATCTTTGCCCAGCTTTGGTAAATTCGAGATTCCAATTTCCAACATTTAGAGAAGCTAGTGTATACGACAACTCATCACATAGCAGTGAGCTTGGAGAGGCTTCGGAAGTTTGTACAAGAACCAGACTTTCTTTAGAAAATATGGATGCTAGGCTTGAACGGAAAACAAGTCGTATGGTTAATAACTCGTATATTTATGGTTGCTGTTCACTCCTTTAACACTTCAAAAAAATGTGTCAACTCTTTAATAAGCATTTCGTACTGCAGTTGATTAAATATTCAACATTTTTCGTTTGTCATTATTGTCTGAACGTCCAAAAAAATAGGCCACAATTTAGATTCCATTTCATGATTAAATATTTTTTTTATTTTTTGTCACAAGAAAAAACAAAAACGAGATAAAAAATAGGCATCCCTCTGCCATTGTTTTGATGTGATAAAAACACAATCATTTTTATCGTGTGCAATTTATTTGATATGAAACGAGTATAAAAATCTTACAAATCGATCAAAATAATGACAGAAAAATAAAATGTGTGTGTGTCCGTCTCTCTTCAACATTATTATTAACTTTGTTTTTGCTTTTTTGTTACTTCTCTTACAATAAATTTTTTTGCTCTTTTTCCTCTTTTTTCTGCTTTTTTTTTTGGGGATGGCATTACAAATGATAAAATATTAAAAATAACCAGCTCCGCTTTCCTTTTTTCGTCCTTTTTTTGGCTGTTAGAAATGATTTTTGCGAATTTCTTTTTTTTTGTCACAGTATGTATAACTGAGTGTCACAGTATATGTGTGTACATGTGTCTGATAGTATGTGTTGGTGAAAACATTGATCATTTCAGTCACATCTATTATATGGGACAAGGACATTTTATGATGAGTAAGCAATCTATGGGAGGGAGGGAGAGTTAAAAAGGCCCACAAAAAAAATTTTTTTTTTGTGTAGCAACTGTGTGAAAATGGAAAGGATAATGGAAAAAAGGGAACAAAACAAAGAAAAGAAAAAGAGAAAAAAGAAGATTGAAATGACACCCAAATTCTTCATTTGTTTTGGATAACATCCAACAAAATAAAAATGATTTCAAATATAAAAAGCTTTTACGACAAATATAGTACAGGCTGTGTGCCTGACTGCCTGCCTGCCAGCCTTATACTCTACTCTACCGTTTTATTGTTGATAATGTTAAGTATTCAGCATTAATTTTGTTATTCTATATTTCATACGGCATTGCTACTCTTTTTTTTTCTCTCAAATTGTAAAATATGTTTGCAAATAACAGCCAATAAATTTGTATTTCTACTCTTCATTGTACCAAAAAAAAAATCCGTTTTTATGGCCCAACATTTTCTTAGTTTGCTGCCTTCCTCCAGCAGTAATTGCGGTCTGTCCCGGCGTATTTTTTTTCTGCCATGAAATAGATGTGCAGCTATTTAACTGTAGTAAATCACATCTTTTTAAAGAATTTATTAAAAATGAAAAAGAAAAGGAAGATGAAGACGAAAGAGGAGTAAAAGAAAAGGGGAACTGAACTGTTCAAATTATTTGTAATATTTGGCAACGATTTGTAATAAAGTGATAAAATTTTGTTGCCATAAAATAGAAAAAAACATGGAAAAAATGTGGCCAAAAATGGAGAACAAATGAACCCAGTAAAAGGAAATTATTGAATATAATGATTGATATTCAAAAGAAGAAGAAAAAAAAAATAGTAATAAAGAAGACACTTAAAAAATACCAAAAAAAAAAATTTAAAAAAAAGAAAATAATTTAAGACACTTCTCTTCCTCTTTAAATAAAACAATAAAAAAATGTAAAACTATTCTTTTGCAGATCTTTGGATATTCAGTGAGAGACTCACTCTCGCATCCTGTCTGCGGTAAATCTCCCAAGGGAGTCGTGCTATTAAAGTCGATTCTAATGGTTCAAGGATCCAAAATTACATGTTAAGTTAGGTTAGAGGACGTGTACTTGTCAATTAAGACAAGTACAGTACCCGGAGGTCGAATTGACCCATTGTACACATGTTAAGTTTATTGTCCTCCATCTATAAATGGTCTCAGTACCACTCATTCAAATGTTCTAGAGTAGACAAGGAAATGTTTCACTATCGAATCTGATAGGTTTTGCCAGTGGTACTGGTTGATTTCCAAGGGGTACACATGAAACGTACAATTTTATGATTTTGCATTCACAAATTTTCCAGGGGCTGCTGTACTGCGTTGACACTGTCCTGTGCAAATCGAAAAATAAACACCCATCCATCCCTACAATGTAGATATAGTAATATTGTTGATTTATTATTGTCTCATAAACTATATAAAGGGTCCGCCAAATAACTTTTTTCTTTGAAAATGCTTTAAAAAAAAACTACTGAATATTTTCTCAAATTTCTTTTTTTATTTGAAAGTACAATCCTTCCGGTTAATAATGGAAAATAATTTCATTCAAATGGCTGCCTCGACTGGCCATACTGTAGCCTACACCAGAAGATGCCGATTTTGGCAAAAAAAAACATCTTTTCAGATGAAGCTCATTTTGATCTTGGCGGGTATGTAAACAAGCAAAATTGTCGCATTTGGGGCACAGAAAACCAGCACGCATACATTGAAATGCCGACACACCCAAAACGAGTCACTGTTTGGTGCGGATGTTGGTCCAGAGGCATAATTGGGACATTTTTCTTCGGAAATGAGGAAGTAGTGGCCGTTGCAGTCAATGGCGATCGTTATCGGGCCATGTTGAACGAATTTTTGTTCACAAAAATTGAAGAGGAGGATATTGGCAAAATTTGGTTTCAACAGGACGGCGCTACATGCCACACAGCCTAAGCTAAATTCGATGTTTTGCGCCCTGTTTTTTGAAGATCACATTATTAGCCGCTGAGCTGATGTCGTTTGGCCACCTCGTAGCTGCGATTTGACACCGTTGGACTATTATTTGTGGGGTGCCGTCAAAGATAAGTGTTACGCCGACAAGCCAGAGACAATTGACGCTTTAAAGGACAATATTCGTGAAGCCATTGGTGAAATACAGCTGCACACAATCGATAATATGCTTAAAAATTGGACCGATCGTGTAGGCTACTGCATGACCAGCGGAGGCAGCCATTTGAATGAAATTATTTTCCATTATTGACCGGAAGGATTGTACTTTCAAATAAAAAAAGAAATTTGACAAAAATATTCCGTAGTTTTTTTTTTAAGCATTTTCAAAGAAAAAAGTTATTTGGCGGACCCTTTACATGTATTAGAACTATGTTTATAGGAATGTTTACATGTTTCACGAGAATGTAGGCATAGGAACATTGTTAATATACTCGAATTAAAAAATACATGTAGGGGAACATTGTGTGTAGGAGTGTTTCACGAGAATGTAGGAATAGGAGCATTGATGATATTCTTTAAAAAATATATATACATGTAACAAAAAAATGCTTATATAATTGTATACATGTTTCGCAAGAATGTAATCGTTAGCAACGTTCATAAACTCGGACAAAATTTAGACATGTCGATAAACAAAGTTTAAGGAAATACCTACTCATTAACGAGAATATAGGCACAGCAACATTGTTAATAAGCTCCGTAGGAATAGTAACATTGTTGATAAACTCTGAGAAAGTATATACAAACTCTGACAAAGTACAATGTTCATATGAATGTCTAGAATGTAGGTATGGCAACATTGTTGATAAACTCGAATTAATAATATACATAGAGGAGAACATTGTTTGTGAGAATTTCTACATGTTTCACAAGCATGTAAGCATAGGAACATTGTTAATATACTTTGACAAACTATATACATGTAATAGAATAATGCTTATATGATTCTATATATGTTTCGCGAGTATGTAGGCATAGCAACATTATTAAACTCGGACTAATTATATATATACATGTCGATGAACAAAGTTGGAATAAATGGCTAATGTTTCACGTGAATGTAGGCATAGCAACATTATTTGTAAGTTGTGTAGGAATCGTAACATTGTTAATAAACTCTGACAAACTATATTGTACATGGGTACAATGTTTATATGAATGTCTAGAATGTAGGCATGGCGATATTGTTGATAAACTCTGACGTACTATATACATAGTACTACAAGTACAATGTTTACATGAATCTGTTCATGTTTAGCTAGATGTTTGACGACACTTGTATATATACTGTGATTATTAATAACACAGCTAATGTCAATGCAACATATGTATAATATGTTAAAATTATGTTCGTGTTCAAAAATAAATGTTTACATGAATGTATAAATGTTTGAAGAGAATGTAAGCAAAGCAACATTGTAGGTAAACTCTGACAAATATTAACATGTAGGGGAACTATGAAAGTCTACATGTTTCAGGAGAATGTAGGTATGGCAACATTATTGACAAACTGTGACAAACTATATACAGTTAAAGGAACAATATTTATATGAATATATACATGTTTCACGAGATCGTAGTATGGCAATATTGTAGACAAACTCATGTATATAGTTATACATGTGGGAGAACAATGTTTACATGAATCCTAGATGTTTGATGCCACTTGTATCCATACTGTGATTATTTATAACACAGCTAATATCTATGCAACATATGTATGTATTGGTTAAAATTATGTTCCTGATCGAGTATACATGTTTACATGAATGTCTAAATGTTTGACGAGAATGTAAGCTAAGCAACATTGTTGCTTACTCTGACAAACTATATATAAGTAGGGGAATAATGTCTATATGAAAGTCTAAATGTTTCAGGAGAATCTATAAACTGTGGCAAATCATATACAGGTAAAGGAGCAATGTTTATATGAATATCTACATGTTCCATGAGGAAGTAGGTGTGGTAATATTGTTGATATACTCATGCATATCGTAATACATGTGGGAGAACAATATTTATATGAATGTTTACATGTTTATCGAGATGTTTATGGTCAAATGTATCTACACTATGATTAATTTTACAACAACTGATATTTTTGCAACATATGTATATGTTGCAGTAATTTTCCCGATCGAATATACATTAAGTTTAAACACTGGGGTGGGGTGAATGCTAATAATTTAAATAAGAAAAAACAATTTTTAATTTTAACAAAAATTTTTCACCACAAGTCTAACGTATATAAGAAACAGTAGAGTTTACATGTCGAATTTCGAATTTAACATCAAAAACTTACTAGAGCTAATACAAAGTCAAGTGGGCTTAATGATTTCATTACAGATCGGGAAACAGTTCCTGAATTTGTATTGGGTATCTCGATTAACGAGTTACAATAATAGTGGCCGATCTGATAAGGTTAAAGGTAGTAGGTCTGGGGTGGCAGTTGATAATCAAATATTTTTAGTAAAAATTACGTCTGCCTATGACAGGACCTTTTCAATTCCCGATGATAATACCCCAGGAGTTTGCTGGCTGAATGTTGTAGGGCTTTTGTGTAAGGTCAGCCGATATTAGGATTAACGTGATCAAGCGTGATGTAGCCTTCAGGGTATGCTTTTAGATAACAACATTTTAGGTCCTTCGGATCTAGGCCTAGGTCCTTCGAATCTAAAATTATTCTCCTTTTGTTATGCCACGACGTATCTTTCGGATAAAAGAATTTTGATCATTATTACTGGACTCAAGTGAGGATTGTGAGTGCCTAATATAACTACCGACTCTTTAGTATACATCCCCTGGCAGCTTTATTTTGTAATTAAAATTTAAAATTTTTTTATTTGTCTTTGCTTTAACATGACTATTTAATTTTCATCTCAAGATTTTTCTTTTTTTTCTGTTTTCTTTCATAAAAAAAATTAAAGAAAAATATTTATTTTCAACAGAATTTTTATTTGGTTTGGCTTCTTCATTTTTTTCTTTTTTTTTTTCTTTCAGCTTTTTTTAACTGCTTGTAGTTGTTACCCGTAAGCAGCACAACTATCGACAATTTAATGTCATCTTGAGAGCCATTAACTAAACCAACAATAAAACAGAAAAATAGCAGAAAAAAATAACGCCAAGAACTGCTGCCATCAATACATAAGATGTGGTTCTAGAATGGAATCAATGGATGGATGGCAGCGAAAGAAAAAAAAATCATTTTCGAAAAACTCATCAACACTTTACGCTGTGAAAGAGAATTTCATTTTCTCATTCGTTCCTTTTCACTCCTTTGGCTTGAGTGATTGTACTCGTGTAGTAGCGTTGTAGATGAAAAAGGACTTCTTTTATGGTTGATGAAAGTAAATACTGGTTGGTATTGAATGAATAAATTGTTGAAAGAAATGAAGCCACACAAGAAATTAAATATTGAATAAAAAAAAAATTCATTCATTTTGCAAACATTCTTTCTGGTCGTAAATGAAAGTCATCAACTAACACGGGCTTAAAGTGACAGAAGATATTTTTGAAAGCCAAAGTGAAAAGCAAATATTGGAATGGAATATGGAGGCCTTCGAAAAGGTTTAAATATGGCCATAGGCAGGGTATGGAGAGTTTTCTCAGTATATGGTGAAAGGTTTGCTAATTTCGTACTTCCTAATCTATCGCATGGTCTTGAACTAAAAACTGAGCTGAAGATGTTTATGAAGTCACCGAGGCTTACCACAATTGCTGTGAAAAGTATAGTAGTTGCTGGGGACAAACACCAAACTTTTACGCTGAATGTATAAGAGGCGATAATATGATGGCCGGATGTAGACAGAGCCCCCGGCTTCAAATTTTTCGAGTGACTACAGAGGTCGACTAGAATTGTAGTCCTTGAGATTGGAGTCACTTTCTCTACCGAGGCTGCTGCATTTGCTCGTAACCTACTTAGTTATTCTGAACACAGCAGTCCATAGCGGCGTGAGATTCCACTATAGTGTGGACTGTTAAGATTCGCGGTAAATAGCCACACAGATTACTATTTAGAACCTACTATTGTACAACCAAGCTTAACTTTGGCAAGTTCATGCACGGTTTTTTTTTCCGCCGAGGAGGGGTAAATGTACCTAAGCGCACCAAAAAATGGCTAAAATGACTCTGTAAACAAAACGGTCCATTTTTTTTGAATTTCTACAAAGGGACCAACACCACTGGCCGAAAAACAAGTCCAAACCATCACATTGCCACCTCCATGCTTTATTGTGGCTTTTGAGTACCGAGTATGTAGCCGCTTTCCTTTCGGTCTTCTCACATGGCAAACTCTATCTGAATCTAGTAAGTTAAATTTAGATTCATCACTAAACAAAACAGTTCTCCATTTGGATATAGTCCAATCCATATGTGCTCTAGCAAAATCCAACATAAAACAAACAAAAAGTTGAGAAAATCAGAGACTACGTTGCAATCAATCAGACAGACCTCTTTTTTAAATGCTTCTTAGTCAGCATAGGCTTCTTAGGTGGCATGAAGCTTCCAAAAGGAAAGCATGGAGGTGGCAATGTGATGGTTTGGACTTGTTTTTCGGCCAGTGGTGTTGGTCCCTTTGTAGAAATTCAAAAAAAAAATGGACCGTTTTGTTTACAGAGTCATTTTAGCCACTCACATGGTTAACTATGCTGAGTGGGAAATGCCACTTCGGTGGGTGTTTCAACATGACAATGACCCAAAACACTCACCGAAGTTGGTCGACGATTGCTTATCTGCTAATGGGGTTCAAGTCTTGGATTGGCCACCTCAATCGCCAGACTTGAATCCCATAGAGAACCTCTTCGGCATTTCAAAACGGAGACTTGGAACTCGACGCTTTAAGAATAAACAGGAGTTGATGAACTGTATAAAATCAGAGTGGGAAGCTATACCAACATCTATTCTATCAAATCTTATTGAATCTATGCCCAAAAGATGCGCTGAGGTCGTAAGAAACAAAGGATATCATACCAAATATTAAAAGTTGCTTAGGTTTTGAACAGCGAAATTTTAGGTTAATTTTGTTTTTATTTTATTATAACTTCCAAAGAAATGGAATTTAATTTATGTTGTTATTTTTAGGTTATAGGCACATTGTGTAATAGTAAACAAAATAAATATTTTCTATAAATTTATTTAAAGAAAAGATATGAGTCTATCATTACTTAGTGGGAAAAAGTTGCTTAGGTTTCGAACAATACTGTATGTGTGCATAGTGTGGACTGTTAAGATTCTCTGTAAACTTCCAAACAGATTACTATCTGCAACCTGTTACTGTGGAACTGAATTTAACTTTGGTAAGTAACTTCACGTTCGATATCTGCTTGTACATGTTTGGTTCGAATATGAACTGTCAAGTTGCAGGCGCTAGGTCCTGAGCTGAGAGCAATCTTAAGTATAACGACAGTGTTTCTAAAAGCCAGGAAGCCAGGAAAGCAGGAAGTTAGCTGTTTCTATATTTGCATCGATATACAGAAGCCATGCATGCCAAGCATACCTTCTGGATAATTGATAAACGCAGAAGCTTTTCTTGGACAAGTTGACCAGTGCCGAATCTGATAAGTGAAAATGTTTGCGACATTACCTAAAGGATGTCTCCTATTACATGGAGAGGACAAGTGGATGGAAGAAGATATTTTGTCCAATAAAGTACCACGACGTCATTTATAGAATCTTCTTGTATTCTCCTATTATATGGAGAGGGCAAAAGGAAGGCAGAAAACTTTTTGTTCAATAAAGTACTCAAGTAGACTCACAGGTCACAGTGTAGAGAAAATAGCCACACTTCTGTCTATAAATACCGATTGCTGGATTAAACTGCAGTTTAATAAACAATCTTGTAGCTGTGATGATATGAAAACAGAACCCAGTTGACCTCTTCCATTAGTTAACCTGCTCCCAACAAGTTCTTCAAAGCTATGTGCCTTTGCAAATAGAAGACACGTTATCTGAGCAACATACATACATAATTGGTCATTACAACCCTTCAGTCAGATTACGACCTAGTTTATCACACCACTTATGTTGTGTGTGTTAATTTTATACATGAGTGGTGGGACCTACAGTTTAAAGTCGACTCTGACCGACAGATTTTTGAAAAACTTTTCATGGCAATTTTTTATTTACTCTCAGAATTTTTGCCAGAAATCTGCTGAGAGAAAGTCGCCGAAGAAATACTTTTTGTATTTTGTTTGATGTCTGGCCTGGGGCACGAACCCTGGCTTCACGGCTAATAAGCCAACACACTACCTACGAGGCTTCGGCGACTTCAAAGTTAGCCTTATTATCTATTACTTCAGTGTAGACGTCAAGCCTACATCCAATACTTTTGTACGATCCATTCCAGTTTGCAGTCACGCTGTTGGGGAAAGCTTACAAATCTTAATTGAAAAATTTTTGCCGAATCAAAGAACAGGAAGGCAGTAGTCGAGTATACTCGTCGTTGGCAATAGGAAGGCAGAAGGACTCGATATCCTTTATCGTATTTGAGTACGTTTTAGTAGAAAAACAAATAATGAATCACGCAGATGGATAAAATAAAGAAAATGGAATAAAACGCGACACATTGCGATGTTTGTGGCAAAAAAAAATTTGTTAATTCAAATTCATAATATATTTAAAGTAGGACGAGTATACTCGTCTTTGACAGGGTATCCCCCACTGCCAAGACGAGTATACTCGTCTTTGGCAGCGAGTGGGTTAAGGACCCCATAGTTCCATAACAGAAAAATAATATATTTAAAGTAGGACGATTATACTCGTCTTTAACAGAGTATCCCCCACTGCCAAGACGAGTATACTCGTCCTTGGCAGCGAGTGGGTTAAGGACCCTATAGTTCCATAACAGAAAAACGAAAATATGAGGATAACACTACGAATTTTAACAGAGTGATGTGATTTAAGTATTGTTTTGCTAAAAAAAAAATGGAGGCAAAGAAGGTGCCTGTCAAACAAGCAATAGAATTGCTTGATGAAAATCCTTTCTTTTAAAGCTTCAAAACCAAACGAATATCTTCTAGAAAATCAAAAATGTGTACGCCTTTGTTTAACCCACATATTTTACAATAACAGAATATCCTTTAAAAGGGGATACGAACTTTAAAGCTTAAATATCTTCCAAAACGGAACACAAAATAGAACATTACAAAGGATATGAGTTCCTACTAAAAATCTTTCTCTAACTCCCAATGTATTTCAGTTAAGAACATTAAGCAAAGGCTTTGCCTTAAACTGCATATGAGGAGTATGGGATTTATATGTTAACGGCTGTGTAGTCTTTAGTCTTTGTCTCTGGCTGGCTTTAACTTTCAGCAAACAAAGAAGCACACTTGCACGCCGCAATCCTTTTTTGATTTCTTAGGCTTTGTAAACTAGTATGTGTTAATATGTCACTAATGTGTGTGTGTGTGTGTGTAACTTCACAATGTTATTGTTATTGTCATTGTAGTTGTTTTTATTTTCTCATCTCATTTCCTTTATTTTTTTCTCTCTCTAATTCTCTGCTATTCACTTTGGCTTTAAGGAAGGGGTTTCATTTCAAATCCGTTTTAGTTTTGTGGAAAAAGAAGCCAATTTTTTTTCTCTCTCTCTCTCTGTCTTCTTAAATTTTAGTTTGTTTTCTTGCTTTTGTTGTGTTTTTGTTATACGCCAGTATTATTATTATTTTATTTGGCAACATTTCAACACCCAAATTGATTTTGAACAATAGCTCTGGAAAATTTGCAATAAAAAATACAGAAAAAATTTGTAGAAGCAAAGTGTTAGATTCTGGTGCCGGTTAGTGTTGTTGGCGGTGTTTAGTGAGTTTCTAAACAATCAACAACAAAATTTAGAAAATTTACTGAAAATTTGTTAAACGAGGGTCAAACAAATGAAGTCAGCTAAATAGCAGGGGTTATTAAAAGAAAGACAAACTCCACTAGAAGCTGCGCTACACTACACTTTCTGGAATATTTAAAAACCGTGTTGAACTGATAGGGCCTCAATCGACCTAGTGGATGCCATTAGTATTCTATTGGATAAGATAAAGTCTGGCTTTCTTTTCCCATTTTTAACAATCCTTACAGTCGTCTTCATGCAATTAACAAGGTTTGAGGGAATAATTTTAAAGGGTCCGCCAAATAACTTTTTTTTGAAAATGCTTTAAAAAAAACTACTGAATATTTTCTCAAATTTCTGTTTTTATTTGAAAGTAGAATCCTTTCGGCTAATAATGGAAAATAATTTCATTCAAATGGCTGCCTCGGCTGGCCATGCAGTAGCCTACACCAGAAGATGCCGATTTTGGCAAAAAAAAAATCATCTTTTCAGATGAAGCTCATTTTGATCTTGCCGGGTATGTAAACAAGCAAAATTGTCGCCTTTGGGGCACAGAAAACCCGCACGCATACATTGAAAAGCCGACGCACCCAAAACGAGTCATTGTTTGGTGCGGATTTTGGTTCAGAGGCATAATTGGGGCATTTTTCTTCGAAAATGAGCAAGGAGTGGCCGTTACAGTCAATGGCGATCGTTATCGGGCCATGTTGAACGAATTTTTGTTCACAAAAATTTAAGAGGAGGATATTGGCAACATTCGGTTTCAACAGGACGGCGCTATGTGCCACACAGCCGAAGCTACACTCAATGTTTTGCGCCCTGTTTTTGAAGATCGCATTATCAGCCACAGAGCTGATGTCGTTTGGCCACCTCGGAGCTGTGATTTGACACCGTTGGACTATTATTTGTGGGGTGCCGTCAAAGATAAGTGTTACGCCGACAAGCCCCAGAGACAATTGACGCTTTAAAGGACAATATTCGTGAAATCATTGTCAGCCATACAGCTGCACACAATCGATAATGTGCTTAAAAATTGTACCGATCGTGTAGGCTACTGCATGGCCAGCCGAGGCAGCCATTTGAATGCAATTATTTTCCATTATTAACCGGAAGGATTGTACTTTCAAAGAAAAAAAAGAAATTTCAGAAAATATTCAGTAGTTTTTTTTAAAGCATTTTCAAAAAAAAGTTATTTGGCGGACCCTTTAGAACCTCAAACGTCATAATTTACCGGCTCTATAAGGCTGTTATGGAGACAGTCATGGTTTATGATGCTCAATACAGTTGCCACTGTGGACTGATAGACAAGGTGAGCAGACAGTGAGGTATTCTGATCACCGATCTATCAGAGTGTTGTGAAGCCAGCCTTGGTTTATGGAGCTCAAATATTATTGTCACCTTATACTGGACTGATAGACAAAGTGAGCAGGCAGTGAGCAATTCTGATAACCAATCTATCAGATTGTTGTGGAGTCAGCTTTGGTTTATGGTGCTAAAAACTGTTGTCACTGTAGACTGGACTGATAGACAACGTGAGCAGGAAGTCAGCTATCCTGCTTACCAACACACTCTGTTCCACTTCAAGCCATTATTTGGTGTTTCATTTCGCTCCTTTTGACCTTCTTTTGAAACAAGGAACTGCCTAGTGGCAGTAATATTCAATGCAGTTAACTTATGACTAAATCTAGAAGCCAAACATACATTCAGGTCAACGATTTTCTTAATTTATTGGACACTACTGCCCTTTTGTCCAGATTACGGCACTGGAGTTAATTTTATAAAAAAAAAGTCGCGTTGATTCCGAACGACAGATTTGATGAACTTTTCATGGTAATTTTACTTTCTCTCAGAGGCTTACATCACAACGGGCCGCTATGCGTGCTCAAGTGAGCTTTGTGATATCAGAGCTACCACTCCGACCTAACCAGAGGCTTTTCCAGAAAACTGCTGAGAGGAGAGATCTCTGAAAGATTTTTTTTCAACATCTCTGAACTGATGTTTGAATTCCTGAGCTCTTGTCTAGCAAGCCAACACACTACCTACTAGACTACGGAGACAATCTAATGGGGGGATCTGGTTACGAGATTCCTAATCGGCACTGTCATTGGCACTACAATCTGAAGGATCTCGATATGGCTATTGAGGTATAAACCGATGACATTAAAAAGCTGACTAGAGTAAGCTGTGGCATGTATATGTTAGCGCCGGACATTAAACTTTTGTACAGAGCCCACTGCAGGACTTTGCAGTCGGTGCTCATGTCCTTTGTGGGTCTCTTAATTTACTCAGATAGCAGGGCTGCAAGCAATTCCCTGAAGAATGCTGTCTCAATGTAAATGCAGGGGATTTTTCTCAGAAAAAATTTGTAATCAATCAAGTATAAGATGTTCAGATGGGTAACAGATATTACAATGCTAGCTTACTGTTATAAAAAATTATTCACTTACCTTTTAGCATGAAATTACGTTTCTTGTGCAGGATATGGCAGGACTTTGCAGGACTTTGCAGGACTTGGGTAGAACTTGATATTAATTTTCTAATTTTGTTTTATCCATTCCATTTATAACTTGAAACTGAAAATATAAGAAGAAAAAAGAGAAGATTTAGCAACATCCCTCGTATAATCATATATGTATACATGAATCCCTACCCAATTGCCTGAAAAACTAAACGTAACACCATTATGGTGGACTTACTAAAAGAGAACAACACAAAAGCCAAAAAAATAAAAATAAAAACAACGTTTAAAATGCCTCACAGCATAACCCCCTGGCCCCTTGCCCCACTTACACCACATGCTCTCACTATCTAATAACTACAAGGGATAGAGAGGGAGAGGCTCGCTCCCCCTTCTGAAAATTGCTATCTTTTTTGGTAATTTATAACGTGTATGAGCTTTATTTTGTATTTCCGTTTATAGGCTGCGAGCTCGCCTATATTCGTTCGCTCTTTCGTACGATTTTTTTTTTCGTTCTTTTATTTTGCAGACGGCCTTTGACGCCGCCACAATTTCTATGCCACTAAAGCCTTGCCTAACACACGCATTCACTCACTCACTCACTCGCAGCACACATTTAGGCTTTAAAAAGGAGTACCAGACCTACCATTGTTTAATAGTGTTTGTGTGTGTGTGTCAGTGTGTTTAACTATGGAAAATTTTGGTTATAATTTTCCATTTTCGCCTAAAAATTTGTTTGTTGTTTTCCTATTTTTTGTTGTTGTTGTTGTTGTTGTTGCTCTTCTTGTTTATTGTTGTATTGTGCATAAACAGTGTTTTTCATGCATATGCATGGGCCATGTTAAAAATGCATTTTTACCCCAAAAGAATGGCTCTCTCTCTCTCTCTTTTTTTAAAGCGCTTTCATTCTCTCTCTTTCTCTAACACACTTCTATGCAAGTAGGCTTTGTGTAAATGAATGTTTCTCCTGCAAAAATTTCATTGTGTGGGTGCCTAAATGTGGCTTTTCTAACTGCGTAACTGTGTATTGAATATTTGTGTGTGCTGCATCATAAGCATGCATTTGTATCGTTTGTATCGTCGTGTGTATTCTTAGTTTAACATGCGTTTTTAGTTTTTCCAAATTGTTTTGGTTTATTATGTACGTTCTGCCAGTTTATCATCTAATGCTAGAAATTTAGCCTCTACGAGTGGTGGCAAAAGAGAGAGAGAGAGAGAGAGAGTGGCAGGCAGTATTTGCTTTAATTTGAATACTCTGCTCCACAACAATCAATTTATGCCTCTATGTTATCTACTGCTGCTTATACTTCCACTTGCACTGTTGTTATGCCTCTCTATGGCCGTCTAACTATCTATCTGTGGTTAGCTAGTGATGATTTAATGTTGTCCGTACCATCCATAATAATGCAAAAAGAGAGAGAAATTATTGTTTTAAATTATACCATCACTATGGGGACCAGTTAACATTCAATTGAATTTAATTTTCCAACAACAACGAAATGCCAGAGAATAAAATTTTAAAGCGAAGATGTAAACGGCTATTATCGTTTTATACTTTTACAGGATAAACGATTTCATAGGCGGCCTGGTCTTGAGATATCTGGAAGAAGCGTCGAAAAGTTTTACCATGAATACTAAGCAGAACTTAAAGAAATCTTAAGTAAACCCTTGGCTTCAGAGGATCAGAGTAACGCACAACTAGTAAGGAACTTCAGCAGAGCCGGTGCTATCTTCTCCTCTATGAAAACTTAATACGAAAAATCTGCTTATGTTGTAGAACGCAGCCTTTCCTGTAATAGTTGCGCGTGGTAAACATTAATTAATCATCTCAACGCATAATTTGTAAACTACACTCTCTTACCAGAGTGCGCTAGTCAAAGGTGGTTGTAAGTTCCGCTAAAATTGTAATTTCTTCCTTTAAAATGTTTTCAGGTTTCTTCTCTCCCAGATCTAGTGAAGTGAAGTAGTATCTGGTTGCCTAAAACTGCATTTGATCTCAACATTAATACAGAAATTCTGGTAAGGATACGCAAAGTTAATGTCAATATTACCAGCGGCTATAGAAGAACGTTAGACCTCATGGAAATGTTTAATGGTTCTTCGGTATGATGGTTTGGCAAATATTCGCGTGACCTTTATTGTAAGATTGATAATTTTGATTGACGTATCTGGGCGAATCGAATATTAAACACTCAAAGGTCCTGGAGGAAATGGAAACTTTATTGCAAAAGTTCAAAAAATATTGTGACGCTCTTCGTTATACTATGTTCAGATATGCACTTTTATTGAGTTAATATTCGGTTTATTGAGTACAATATTTTAAGTGTTCAGGCATAATAATATACGCGGTTTAGCTGCTTATTAAATAGTGATTTGGCATCTAGTAAAGAAAACAGCTGGTTGTTTCAACAACTTTTTTTTTCGTTGTTGTCAAATATCAACAGAAGGCACTGAACATACTCAATATTATAACAATTTGCGTATTTATTGCGCAATAATTAATTGATACTTTATATGAAATATTGAGCTCAATAATGGCGTTTATTGCGATTTACGCAATAAAGATGCATATCTGAACACCGCATAAAGAACTCTGTACAGATTTTCACACAATTTTTGTAACTGAAGGGAGATGTCTTTTCATAGTCCGTAGATACACCTCACACTGTAAGGCTTTCGAATTATTTATGCATGTTGCAGTTGAAAATGTCTGCCATAAGAGGTGACAATGTTTCTGGTAGAGCTTTTAAAGAGACAGACAACTGCCAGAGCCCTGGGTTTGATAATAATGTCCTATGCATTCATTTTGGCTACCAGGAGCCTCTCAACAAGAAGGCTAAGTAACAAAATAGTGACATTATATAGGTATTGGAGGCATTAGTATTCCGGTGAGATGAATTGACCAGATGTAACTTAACTTTCCGCTGAATACTGTATATTGGGTTAGATACCCAATTGAACTTCTACAAGCAACAATACATTACATAAACGTGGAATGGGCACTTGGAGGCATCGTTATTGGAGTCATTACTGTACAAAGCCTAACAAAGTGCTCTTGAGAGTACATATAAGCGAATAACTTTCGCAAAAGTTGCTGAGATCAGGAAGAGGAATTAATTGTTTTACAGCCATAGATCACATGCGCAGCACTATGTCATAGAGGAAGGAACTACCTCGGCCTCTACCATGCAGAAGATTTCGCTGATCGTCAATGATTTTTTTTTTAATACCAGTACATATACCTTCAGAGTCTCTGGTGTGAACCGAGACCGTGACACGGCCCTGGCACTTGAAGTTTAGCACACTACCAACTAGTCTTTCGGGGCACCCAATTGTGAGTATCATCAGCAAATCCGAATGCTTTTGGCACAAGAAAAAATAATGGCTACAGAAGATCTCGCTGATCGTCAATGATGGACTTTTTTCAATGATGGACAATCAGCAGATGACTTTTTCTTGCAGTGCATTGTGTTGCAGAAAAGATATCTTATAGGAGGAAGTAGTATGCGACAAACGTTTGTTTTTTAATACCAGTGCATATACCTTCAGAGTCTGCGATGGGAATCGAACCCCCAGCATTATCACTTAAAGTTTATCACACTACCAACTAGGCTATCGTGGCACCCAATTGCGAGTGCCACCAGCAAATCCGAATGCTTTTATCACAGGAAAAAAGAATGGCTGCAGAAGATCTCACTGATCGTCAATGATGGGATATTTTTTTAGACCAACACTCAAGAGATGACCCCTACTCAGGCCGTGCATTGTGTTGCACGAAAGGTAGTTTATAGGAGGGAGTAGTATGCGACAATTGTTTGTTTTTTAATACCAGTTTATATACTTTTAAAGTCTGTGGTGGGAATCCAACCCCCCGGCATTGGCACTTGAAGTTTAGCGCACTACCAACTAGGCCTTCGCGACACCCAATTGCGAGTGTCATCAGCAAATCTGAATACTTCTAGCACAAGGGAAAAGAATGGCTACAGAAGATCGCACTGATCGTCAATGATGGACGTATTTTTAGACCCACACTTAGGGGATGGGCCCTACTCAGGCAGTGCATTGTGTTGGAATGCAGGAAAGATAGTTTTTTTTTCTCACTCACGGCCTTGGCACTTGAAGTTTAGCACACCCAGTTGTGACTGTCATCAGCAAATACGGATGCTTACAGCACAGGGGAAAAGAATACCAGAGTCTCTGGTGGGAATCGACCCCACGGCCTTGGCAGTTGAAGTTTAGCACACCCAGTTGTGACTGTCATTAGCAAATATGGATGCTTCTAGCTCAAAGGAAAAGAAGGGCTGTGGTTTTTCAATTTGTTATATTGACTCTAATGATGTCCTGTTGAATACACGCTCACTTCCATCTAAAGGGTCCGTAAAATAACTTTTTTCATTGAAAATACTTAAAAAAAAACTACTGAATATTTTCTCAAATTTCTTTTTTTATTTGAAAGTACAATCCTTCCGTTTAATAATGGAAAATAATTTCATTCAAATGGCTGCCTCGACTGGCCATGCAGTAGCCCACACAAGAGGATGCCGATTTTGGCAAAAAAAAATCATCTTTTCAGATGAAGCTCATTTTGATCTTGGCGGGTATGTAAACAAGCAAAATTGTCGCAATCGACGCACCCAAAACGAGTCACTGTTTGGTGCGGATTTTGGTCCAGAGGCATAATTGGGCTATTTTTCTTCGAAAATGAGCAAAGAATGGCCGCTACAGTCAATGGCAATCGTTATCGGGCCATGTTGAACGAATTTTTGTTCTTTCAAATAAAAAAAGATATTTGAGAAAATATTCAGTAGTTTTTTTTTAAAGCATTTTCAAAAAAAAAGTTATTTGGCGTACCCTTTTGTTAAATAGGCCCATTAAGTTTCTTAAGGATTTGTGGCTTAGCACGGCATGATTCATCTCCTTAGAATAAAATATAAAAAATTTATTTCTGTTCGCCATATCCAGTCTAAGCTTCTAGAATATCTTCTTAAAATAAAATTTTTTTATTTTAGTTTTCCTAGGATTTATACTCTTAAATTTTCAATACAACCAGTTTGCTATTGTCCCTGCTTTTGCTTGAGATTCATTATTTCAGTATTATCATGCTTATCACAATTTCTCAAGCTTTTCTTCTTCTTTTCAATTTTTATTATCCTCTTGCAAGGGAATATCAATCAAAGGCTCATAATTAAGTTTCAATTACTTGTTGCCTACACCGCCATGTTACAATTACAAACGAGAAAGGAATTTCTAGGAAGTAAAAAATTCAATCTCTATTGTTCTCGTTTAAAACACATCTACTCCTGGCTCTAACTATGTTTATTTCTCTACCATGATTGTGGTCTAGTCAATAGCTTATCTCGGAGTGGTTGGTATTGCTTATAACAATAGCTTCTCTTGTTACTTTGTAGCTCCTTAAGAAACAATAGAAAAAACAAAAAAAAAATTGTGTTCTTCAGGATTCCCTCTTCTCTCTCTCTCCTTAGTTTTCTTCCTCTACCTTAACAAAAATAAATTTTTATTCTCCTGCGTTTTAAAGAGATTTTTTTCATTCTTATCGCAAGTAATTTCTCAACAAACTGTTAAAGTAGCTGCATATTAAAGCAATAATGAGTACGAGTACGAGAGTGCGAGTAAATGAGTAAATTTTTGAGTAAATGAATATAATGAATGAGCTGTTGAGAGACAGGGAGAGAGGGAAGACAGAGTCAAGCAGAGTTTAAAGAAATAAAATTAATTTCTTGCTTAACAGATAATGGAAAATAATTGTGCTCCTCCTGTTGACCATCCTGTGTGTGGGTTGTTGTTGTCGTTGTTGTTGGTTGTTTTAACAGCTTAAAAATATCTCCTCTCTCTCTCAAGTTTTATGTTCTTGTTGACGTTGTCGTTTTATGGAAATTCATTTTCTTTTTAATAACAAAATTAAGAGGATTTTCTTTGTAATTTTATTATACGTTGCAGAGGGAGGGACAAGAAATAATTGTTATTGGCTTTGCAGGAAGATTTGAGAAGAGCAACGTAAAGGACTTTTTTCAATTAACAAATATTTTTAAATTTTTATGTGCAGTTCGTAAACAAGGATAAGAATTATACTCACAATATTTTGTAATTTTTTTAATTGAATTCCATACATTTACTTTTTTACATGAGTGTAACCATTAAATATTCCAGAACAACCGCCTTTCCTCAATAACCTTACTTGTAGGAATCCTTTATCAATCCAAATCAATTTTAGCTTTAATAAGCTTGTAAATTAAATCAAAAACTAAGATTTAAACTGTTTAATATTTTAAATAACAGCTTCTAGGGTCATTGATACACTCAGCCACAAAAGTATACATACGGTCAACAAATTTCAGAAATTCGTTAACCAATCCGTTTTTTTTTTTTGAAAATCTTTATAATTGTCTGACATCGTTCTTCGATTTTAAGGCGTTCTTTTGCGTTGGTTCAGAAATTTGTTAAATTTAATCGGATGTATACTTTTGTGGGCCTGTGCAGGGCCGCAATTCAGTTCAATTTCAGAAATTTTTTTAACCAATGCAAAAGACCGTCTTAAAATCGAGGAAACTATAGAGATTTTCAACGAAAACGGATTGGTTAAAAAATTTCTGAAATTTGTTAACCGTATGTATACTTTAGTAACTGTGTGTATATCACCTCCCTTTGCCTAGAGACATTTGACTCTGTCAACATGTATTAACTGTAGTGGTGGCGAACTATCCTCATTAAGTCTTAATATTTTTAATCCTAAACCAAGCTAGACTATGGACATGCTGCTATCGTGAGAAGACATACAATATAGTCAAAGAAAAAAATCGACATACACCGTATTTGGAGAGACATTTGACTCTGTCAACATGTATTGGCTGTAGTGGTGACGAACTTTGCTTATTAGATTTAATCCTAATCCTAATCCTGCTATCGTGAAAAGACATACAGTCAAAGAAAAAAGTCTACATACACCGCAAATTTTCATTATTTTTTCCAATAATTTCTAAGTTAATTTTTTTCATATTCCTTTTGTTCTTCAAACATTCTGAATCATTCTTGACATCTTTTTCAATTTAAATAAAATAGGTTATTCAATTTTGTCAGTTAAACTGGATTTAATCAACTCGTTTAACAATTTCTTTCGAAGCAAGAAGGTAGGTAGGTAGGTAGAGTGGTACTTGCAATATTGCTATATGCTGCTGGTCAGGTATGGTTATGAAGAGTACTTACTCACTTGCACACGTAAAGTGCAAGGCTATTCATCGCACAAAAGCAATTTTCACGGGCCAATGTTCTTTTGGTAGGAATGCCGACAGACATTGGACTCATTTGCTGCAATAATGAATTGTGCAGTAGCTGTAGGTCTGCGGCCGAGGAAGTGACTGTATTTCATCTCATGTCTCCCCATGAACCTAACTACACTAAAATCGCAAAGCTATCCATAGCACAAAACAGATTCTCACGGGCAAATAATCTTTTGGTTTGAATGCCAAAAGACTAGGCATCCTGCCAAATATTCTGCAGGAGCTTTGGATCTGAGGAGGAGGAACAGACGAGAAGATGCCGATTTTGGCAAAAAAAAATCATCTTTTCAGATGAAGCTCATTTTGATCTTGGCGGGTATGTAAACAAGCAAAATTGTCGCATTTGGGGCACAGAAAACCCGCACGCATACATTGAAAAGCCGACGCACCCAAAACACGAGTCACTGTTTGGTGCGGATTTTGGTCCAGAGGCATAATTGGGCCATTTTTCTTCGAAAATGAGCAAGGAGTGGCCGTTACAGTCAATGGCGATCGTTATCGGGCCATGTTGAATGAATTTTTGTTCACAAGAGGATATTGGCAACATTTGGTTTCAACAGGACGGCGCTACGTGCCACACAGAAGCTACACTCGATATTTTGCGCCCTGTTTTTGAAGATCGCATTATAAGCCGCAGAGCTGATGTCGTTTGGCCACCTCGATTTGACACCGTTGGACTATTATTTGTGGGGTGCCGTCAAAGATAAGTGTTACGCCGACAAGCCAGAGGCAATTGACGCTTTAAAGGACAATATTCGTGAAGCCAATCGATAATGTGCTTAAAAATTGGACAGATCGTGTAGACTACTGCATGGCCAGCCGAGGCAGGCATTTGAATAAAATTATTTTCCATTATTAACCGGAAGGATTGTACTTTCAAATAAAAAAAGAAATTTGAGAAAATATTCAGTAGTTTTTTTTTAAAGCATTTTCAAAAAAAAAAAGTTATTTGGCGGACCCTTTATCTACAAGCTTCCAGTCAGAATTACGACCTAGCTACTCACACCACTTATGTAGCGTGTGTTAATTTCATATATGAGTGGCGAGATCTACAGTTTAAAGTCGTCTTCGAACGACAAATTTTTGAGGAATTTTTGAGGAATTTTCGTTGAAATATTTATTGCATACAGTTCGTTTTGTTGGAGATGTCTGACCTAGTGTTTGAACCGAGGCCTCACGTCTAATAAGTGAACACTCTACATACTCTACTATGGCGTATTCAGTAATCTATTCCAAAAGAATTTCTTTTTTCTCCTGTAGTTATGTGGTATGAAAAATAGAAGTCCCAGGTTCCATGAATTTACTTTTTCTACAATAGCAAGATTAAGTTTGGTCTTAGGTTGCTTTTCTGTAGGGAACGCTTGATTCCAAGGTTGAATACGGTACACCACAATGGTGGCCTAAGTGGGAACTTTTTCTACAAGAGGAGTCCGCCATCTTACCTAACCAAACCTTCCATTTTAAAGCTTAAATATATAAACAAGGTACACGTAGCGTATGAGTAATATTGTTGAGTAATATTGTTGATTAAATATTACTCATGCGCCACATAAATTCTTCATATACTTTTTTGTGTTTTTGGAAAATATTTTCTGTGGTAAAATCTTACAAACATTTTCCTTTTCAATAACATTGAAATGACCTCAGGCTAGAAAAATCCTTTTAACTGAAGTTTAACAAAATCATCGTAAATAATGTGTTGATAACATTACAATCAGATTGTTTAGAGGCCATGATTTTAGTTTCTTTTTGTTCTTTTTGTCTTGCTGGCTGGCTGGCCTGCTTAGTTTTTGCCTCTGATAACCAAACGACAAGTGGAAGTTTTTATTTTACCCCGAAGTCTTATAAACTATCAACAAGATGCCTTAAATTAGATAACGAATGAGAAAAATAGAAAAATTATTACAAAAAAAAAGGATTTTTTACAAGGAAGATCAGAGAAGTAGTGAAACTCTAACTTTAAACGTTAAAACGTGGAGTAGGAAAACAGAGAGTAAAAGAAAAAAGGTGGTGAGGATACTGCAAAATTAAAGTAATTTTTAATGAAAGTGTTTCTCGATAAAAATCAAACTAAAATTGGAAAAAGAGAAAACGAAAATCATGGTAATAGAAGGGACAAATAGTTAAAGGCATGGAAGGTAAAAGGCAAAAAAAAAGTTAAACCCAAAACGAAATCATGAAATGCATATAAAATAGAAATAAAGCACAGAAAATGGCCAGAAAATCAATTCCAGCAAAAAGAAAACAAAGAAAAACGAATAAATTTTTACTTCAACTACTTTAAGGCTAAAACCCATATAAGGCTAGAGAGCTAGAGAGTACGGGTAGGTTCAGTTCAGAGTCAAAAGCTAAATTAAATTCAAACAATTTTGTGGCAAAACACAAAAATGGAAATGTAGAGCAAAAATACGAGAGAAAGGCAGTCAAGCAAGAAGGAACACACAAAAAAAAATTTTTTTTTTTTCGGGGAGAAAAACCAGCCACAAACTAAATTTTGTTCGGTGAAAAAGTCATTTCAGCTAGCCAGCATAGAAAATTAAACAGAAAGAAAATTTTTTTCTTTTTTTCTGTAATTTTTTTTTATAACATCTCCTGTAAACCAAAAAAAAAACTCAAACAAAAGCCTACACTTTTGGCAGCCATTTGCCATTTGCCTTCAAACGAGAACAACATTTCCGGCTACACTTGCTTATAGTCTCCCTATCTTTTCTCTCCGTTTGCTTAGCTTTTGTTTGTATATTTCGCAATAGAAAAAAAGAGCATCGTTTCGCATCACATCAAATAAAATAAAATAAATATGAAGTGAAATTTAATTAATTAGTCAAGGAAATGTAATTCAAGCATAAGTACGTTTCGTAAACTAAACTACTCTCGTACACAGAAAATATTTGTGGAAACCAAAAAATTCCTTTTTTTTTTTTGGAGCTTTTGAAGTGCATGCCAAGCATTTTGCAAGATTGTTAAACAAATACAAAGGAAAACCCCGTAAAATAATTATGAAATTTTGATAAAGAGGAAGAGCACAACAACAACAACAACCACTCTCTTTATGAGTTATTTATTGCATTTGCAATTTAGTAAAAGAAATTAATTAAAAAGAAATTCTCTACTCATAGAGGTACACGTTTGGTGGTCATTAACATTATGGCAGTTAAAGTAGCCGAATGGGAAAACTTCATCAACTTCAGACGCCCGCTCTTTCTCTCTCCGTCTTCTATGAAAACATTTTTAAGTTTTAATTTCTTTTGTTCATGAGTATGCGTTTCCAAATTTCTTATTTCCTTAACAGAATTGAAGAATTTTTTTATAAAAACTTGAATGAGTTAAGAGGTGTCTTCAAGTATTTCAATTTATTTCAGTGCAGACTAGCAATAAAGTTTTGCCTATCAAGGCAGTCGGGCAACTATAGATTACAAGGTAGGTTTTTTTTCACGCCAAGGAGGGGTAAATGTACCTAATCGCACCATAGAGGAAGTCGTCATGTCCTCCGTGTGTGGGACTCTCACCCCCTAAATCCCCCCTCGTCTCGTTGACTTGTTGTGCCCACTCCGGAACTACGATGGTATTACTTCGGAGTGGAGTCCCTTTGCCCCTGCGTGTTCATATCCGCGTCGGGACTACGTGTCGAAAGTTGAAAAGACATCTAAGTGTCTCCACTATTCCTTTCGTCTAGGTCCCTGCCTCGAATTCTGCTTGGCACGTGTGCCAGTTTCATCTATTCCGGCGTGCCCACATGTTCCGCAGCCTCAAGATCCCTCTTCTTCAGTCTTAGAATGCTCTCCACGTAATTCGCCACTGAGGTCCAATTTTCTCTACTCGCGATCATAACCCCGACAATGTTACCGGCCGTGATCGTCCCAACTATCGACGTCAGTGCAGAGCCGACAGCTCTACCAGCGTGCACACTCGAAAACGGTGTGCTCTGCGTCATCAGTTATCTCCCCTTCCTCGTAAAGACAGTAAGGGGAGGCGGTCTTGCCCATTCTGTGCAGATATTTTCTAAAATATCCGTGACCCGATAGCATCTGTGTAACGTAGTAATTTACCTCTCCAAATTTCCGACCAATCCATGGCCTTATGTCCGGAATAAGTCTCGCCGTCCATCTTCCTCTAGCTTCCTCGTTCCATAGTTGTTGCCATTTTGAAATGGTGTTCTCCCTGAAATGAGCGGTTATGTGACTTCCAGCCGTTTTCGCCCTATAAATCTCCATCCGCTCCGCTGCCAGCAGATCCACAGGGATAATACACGCTATCACCACTATTAAGATTACAAGGTAGGTAGGTAGGTAGGTTGGAGCGGTAGCTTTGATGCCATAGAAGAAATTGATCAGCGCAGTTATTGCACACTAAAAGCACGACTCTCTTAAGCTACAAACCAGCCTGTAAGTTTTATGAACGAAGCTACATCCTTGATATCAATGCATCATAGCTCCGTTAAGCTGATAGGGAATGGAAAGCAAAATATCCTAAATCTGCACCTCGCGAACTCTCTGAACTTCAACAGTTCAGTACCACTACAGTTGCATGGATGGACTTAAAACATATTGTTACGCAAATGGACACGACCTAATATCATTTCACATGAAAACATCGTTTAACATCAACGATAAACAAAAGCTACACACACACAAATGCAACGAACATGTTACAAGTAAAGCACCAACAACTAGTGTGAAAGAAAAGGAGATAGCAAGTAAATAAGAACGCAACAACAAACAACGTGAACAAAATATACAAACAACATTGTAGCCGCGATAGAACTATCAAGAAAGCGAAGACAAGAACATTCTACTTCCAGCACCTTCATCAGACTGATTTTGTGCGTATATAAAAAGGCCAGACAAAGCGGCGTGTGAACAAAACAGTGTGGTTTGAAGATCGCTGTTGTAAAGATCTAGCGAATAGTTGTGTGATAGGTTAGGTTAGGTTAGAGGACGTGTACTTGTTAATTAAGACAAGTACAGTACCCGGAGGTCGAATTGACCCATTGTACAACGTCCTAGTTTCTCACCACACTTATATTGTGTGTGTTAATTGTATACATGAGTGGTGGGACCTACAGTTTAAAGTCGACTCCGAACGACAGATTTTTTTTGAGAAACTTTTTTATGGCAATTTTATTTACTCTCAGAGTTTTTGGCCGAAATCTGCTGAGAGGAAGTCCCCGAAGAAACACTTTTTGTATTTTGTTTTGATGTCTGGCCTGGGGCTCGAACCCTGGCTTTACGTCTAATAAGCCAACACACTACCAACTAGAGTACGACGACTTCTGTGTGATAAAAATAACGAATAAACATATTATTGATGTAGTTATTGTTATATAGTTAGACAGTGGCACATAAGATAGTGCGGACAATAAAGAGTGTAACTGAAATTGAACACATATTTGTTTTTACTTTGTTTGCAATTAACGAACTCATATTAAAAACTTTTTAAAAAGACGTAGCACTGAGACGTTTAAGGTTCTTTGGGTAACATTCTCCAAATGTTTAGCGTGGTATGCATATTTCAAATATTGCTCACAGCGGCTCAAATCGTTTCTTCTTTTTTTCTGTTTGGTAAGTTGTTTACATCTGTTCTTGATATGGTTTTAAGCGGCAATCGAGTGAAAAACGCAGTGTACCTTGATTTTCTTTTACTAGCCAACTACCCTAAACTGCTTAAGCAGTGCTAGAGCACCTAGCATTATTAGCCCAGTGCTACATATTGAAAATTTTTTTTTATACAACCTTTTTTTGTTTGTCATCTAATTATTCTTTTTACTTCTCTACTCTAGTAGGTAGAATTATACTCGAGCCCGTGGATCAAACCCCAGGTCCGACATCTGGAACAGAAACGAAATTTTCTCGGATTTTCTCAATAATCTTTCGCTCGAAGTAGATATTAAACTGTAGTTGCCGCCACTCATGAGTAAAATCAACACAAGTACAACATGGATGGTGTGAGAAGCTAGGTTGTTAACCTGACTAAAAGCTTTGTAATGACCGTAAATGTTCTTCTTTCAATATAATATTGCAAAAGCAAAAAAAAACACTTAACAAACTCTTTAAGCAATAACTAATGGAACTGACAACAACTACAACAACTACTACAACAACAACAACATGTTTTTTACTTTAATGTTTATAAACAAAATTAAAATAAAATGTAAATACTTTATAATGAAAAAAGTAAAGAAGAAGAAAGCTTTATAAAAGAAAACTAAAGAAAACTACAGAAAAATTACAAAAAAAAAAAGAAACTGAAATGAATATAAATGAATATTAACAACAACATTAAGAATAAAAAGAACAACAACAACAACAACGGCAACAACAATTATAATATGAATGAATAACAAGAATGTTGTATTAAAAAACCACAAAGTAAACGAAAATAGCATTTAATTTAACCAATATCCGGTAACCACACAGATATACGTAACTTGTACAAGCACATACATATACATGGACAGGCTATTATAGTAAAATATTTAAATAATCTTAACAACTTACAAAAACACACACAGACTTACATGCACAAGCAGAGAAATTTATACTTATGCCAGCATAAGCATAATCATGGACACACACATCATCCAAACACTCTTCAGATGGGAGGACAAGAGAAAAAAACCAGAAGAAATCTTGGTATTGCTTTACATTAATTTACCCTGTAAAACTACTCAATTCTACGCTCTGTTTACATTATCTTACACACTCTCCTTCGCACTCTCTCTCTCTCGCTTTCTAGGAGTTTATGTTGAAATAAATGCTTGTGTGGTTTTCTCAATGTTACGGTCGTTGTGTGTGTAGTTGTAAAACCTTTGGTCAATAATAAATAAATAAATGCATGCTTTAGTATTAACTTGTATTTGCCAAAGAGTATTTTCGATTAAAATCATCTCTATCACTCTCTCTCTCTCTCTCTCTCTCTCTCTCTCTCTGTTTCCAGACATTGTTTTGAACGAGCAATAACTAGCATACAGGGTGACTGATATGTATTGCAACCAACTTCAGGTTGTTATCATTTGTAAACCGCTCGTCTGACAGCTGACAGATTTATTCCAGTGACAGTTCATTTTATTATTTACAAGCTTACAAAAGCATTTTGATCTATTGCATTCAGAAAAAAAGTTATTCGTGATGGAATCCAAGCGTGATAGTGTGATTGCTTTATATTTGGCTGGAAAACCACAGGTAGCTATCGTTAGAGCCCTCCAGCATTTATATGTGAATAAATCTTTTGTTTCTCGTACCATTGCTCGTTAACGTGATACTGGCAGTGTTGCATTGCGTCCAAAAAGTGGACGAAAAAAACGGTAACAACACCAGAAATGATCCGAAAAGTGAAGGCCAGATTTGATCGAAATCCACGCCGCAGTGGTAGAAAAATTGCTCGTGAGCTGAACATATCGCGAGAACGGATGCAACACATATTGAAAAATGAGCTTGGACTAAAGCCATTGAAGCTCCAAAAAGTGCAAGAGCTCACCAATGGACAAAATAAAGTTAGACTGGAAAGAGACAAGGAGTTGCTTCGCTTGCACGAAAGTGGCCAGTGACCGAATTTGGTTTTCTCCGATGAGAAGCCATTTCAAATTGAGCAGTTTGTGAACAAACAAAATGATCGGGTTTACTTGCCAAAGAAGTCAGCTGAAAATTTACACCTGCGATTGGCCACCAGAACTCAAGCGCCGCCGATGGTAATGGAGTGGGCCTCCGTAACGGCCGATGGTCGCTCCCTCGTATTCATCGACCGTGGGGTCAAAATAAATGATGAATGTTATCGGGAAAATGTCTTAAAGACAGTATTGAAGCCCTGGGCAGGCAAACATTTCGACCGCAGACCATGGACATTCCAACAGGACTCATCACCACCGCACTCAGCACGCGTCAACCAAGAATGGCTTAAAAAGGTTCCTCGCTTCATTTCTACTGCACAATGGCCACCAAAATCTCCGGATCTCAATCCGTTGGACTTTTGCGCCTGAGGCATTTTGTAGGGTAAGGTTCTCACTAAAAAATACCAAAGTGTCGATCATCTCAAGACGGCGCTTCGCCGGGAATGGGCCAAAATACTGCAGAGCCACTTTCGTGCAGCCTGTGAAGGCTTTGTCGGCCGTTTGAAGGCCATAATTCGTACCAAAGATGGCCAATTCGAACAAATCTAAACTGATTCTAAAATTTGATGCTATTTCCAACAGTTTTTGCTTTTGAACAATAAAATTTAAAAAAAAATTCGAAAAATATAGCGCTTTAGTTAGTTGCATTATATATCAGCCACCCTGTATAATACAGAGACCTTAAATTATATCATAAACACCAAGAAGAGCAGGAGAACAAAGCCAATGAACAAGATAGAAAGAGAGAGAGAGAGAGAGAGAGTTTTGTATTAAATGAGTAAATTGGTTTTAGGTGTAAGAAATTGTAATCATATATCAACAATGTAATATCCTGTTAGAAAATATCTTTATCTCTTTGCCTCTCTCTCACTCTTCTATTCTCTCTTCCTTTTTCTAATGGTTCTGTGGTTGCCTGTTTATTACAATACTTGGCTATAAAGCGTATACATATGTATGTGTGTGTTTTGTGTATTAAGTGCGGGTGGTGTGTGTGTGTGTGTTTGTGTTTGTATATGTATTTGTTTTTGTATTATTTTATTACACAAACAACATACATAGAAATGAAATGAAATGCTGCTGGTTATTGCTTGAATATGAATTGTGTACGTAAATGAAAGCATTTAGTATCGAACTCATTTGCTTATAAAAATCTGTCTTAATTTGTTAAATGTTTTCATAGGGTTTTAACAGTAAAACTAAAATACAATTAAGGGGAAGGTATCCTAAAACACAATGGTGCTTATTGTTGTGCTGCTAAAACATATCGAACTCATTTGGTTATAAAAATCTGACTTAATTTGTTAAATGTTTATAGGGTTTTTAACAGTAAAACTAAAATACAATTAAGGGGAAGGTATCCCCAAACTAGTTCTTATTGTTGTGATGCAAAAACATATCGAACTCATTTGTTTATAAAAATCTGTCTAAATTTGTTAAATGTTTAAAGGGTTTTAACAGTAAAACTAAAATACAATTAAGGAGAAGGTATCCTCAAACACAATAGTTCTTGTTGTTTCGAACTCATTTGGTTATAAATATCTTTTCATAATTTGTTGAATGTTTATAGGGTTTTAACAGTAAAACGAAGATACAATTAAGGGGAAGGTATCCTTAAACACAATAGTTCTTGTTGTTGTTGTGCTAACAAAACATATCGAACCGATTTGGTTATAAAAATCTGTCTTAATCTGTTAAATGTTTATACAGTAAAACTAAAATGAAAAAGGGGAAGGTATCCCTAAACATAATATTTCATGGATTTTAAACTACAATCATAATGAAAAGGAAATTAAAAACAATTTCTCTTCTCTGAAATTATTGACACAAAACCTTGACTATACGTATACTTTCAATTGGCATACCTTCTCCTCTTTACATTGAGTATTAATGGCTAAAACGTATTTATTTGTTATTATTTGTTATAGTTTCTTGGTATACTTTATTGGTTTCATAGATAAGCTTTTATTGTTATAGTTTTACAATATTTTAGTCCCTTATCCAATAACTTCAGCTGTTGTTTTGTTGTTGTTGTTGTTTTATGAAAAAGTTTATTTTTATTTATTTAAGAATTTCTAACAAGTAAAATAAGACCTTTTTTTTTCGAAGAATAAATAATAACAATAACAAAAAAAACTAGATAAGTAAAGTTTTAAAACAAAGTATGGGAAGAGAGCACAAATACATGCAGTATAGATAAGGACACAGGTCTTCAAGCCACTAATACTCTTTGTATAGGAAATTAGAAAAATTCCCTCAGTAATAAGCAGGACACAAGCATACACATATAGTTTCAGCATTACAATCATTCAGTATGGATTACAACCTAGCTTGCAACACCACCTACATATTTTGACAGCGATAATTTTTATCTCTGAGTGGCTGTGCCTATAGTTTAACATCGTCTTCAAGCGGTTGATTGAGAAAAGTTTTGTTAATGACAGAACACTGCTGTGGACAGAAGGTAGCTTTAAAGACTTATCAATTCATCGGAGAAGATATGCTTTACCTTACGAAAAACTTCTTCTTCAAAGTTGTTTAATGTCCGAGAGTTATCATATCCTTTATGTCAAGACAATAGACAGCCTGTGATAGCCAAAGCCTTACCTTAACTCTTACAGCGACAGATGGCACCGAATGAGAAAAAGGAACAAAAAGGTCTTATAAGGAACGTTAAATTTAATATGAAAAGTTTTCATTGCATTTTAGTAGACACTAAGGCCAGCATTACATGTCAGTATGCACTAAGGCTTTGCTTGGATTTAACTAAACTTTTATCTAAAGAAACTACTTGACCTCTAACCTTACAAATGCCGGAAGTGCTTTGAGTTCTTAATACGGCATTACCATATATTCACACCAACCAACCGAACATGAATCGAAGTACTAATATGTGGACCAGAGGTCAGCAATGAGTATTCAAAACGATGAGTAGATTCGAATCGTACTTATAATTTCTGATACTTATACGCATTCATACTTATTTTAATGTTATACTCATACTACTCATATTCAAAGTTTGAAATACGCATGGTACTCATACTTAACATGATGTTATTGATTTCGACTCTGCATGACTCATCGTATACACGAATCACAAAATAAGTATGATTCGCGTACGAACACTACAATACTCACAAGAAGGTTTAAGTGTCTTTCTTTTTTTCTTTGTAAATGCAACAACAACTAAGACTGTCAATTTTGACGAATGATTCGAATCACTCGAATCATTTATGAGTACCTTTTATACGTATTTTCCTAAATTTATGAATCTGAATGAGTAGGCGTATAAATCAAACTTAGTTCGACTGTTATGAGTTTGATGTCAACGTTGTATTCATACTCATTGCAACTTGAACTTATAAATCAATGTTGTAATGAGTACGAATGAATCAGAGTAGTTGGATTTCAATGCTGTTGACTCACTTATACTCAAAATTTCATGAGTAGCGAAAAAACGATTCATTGCTGATCTCTGATGTGGACCGATACCGTAAAGTCTGCTTTGAGTCTTCCATATACCATACAGTAGAGGGCGGTTAATGACGATAAGGAGTCCTATTCTCTTGATTTGATTGCAGCATCATAACAATGTTAGGTTAGGTTAGGTCGGAGTGGTAGCTCTGATATAATAGCGGTCCGTGGTGATGCCACGGGTGAACGCAGTCTCTGTACTGACCAAGTTCCACCGAAATAAGGGAAGAGGAAGAAGTTGGTCAGCGCAAGGGCTGCACATCAAAAGCACGACTACCCTACACTGGAAAACCAGCCAGAAAGTTTAATGAACGAAGCATCACAATGAGCTCTCGTTAAATAATAGGACTTGTTCCCGTAAATCACATCTTTTTAAGCGGCAATTTTGTTATCTCGTGAGACACATTCTGGCATGATTGACTTGTCTATCACTTTATTTAAACACCTTCAAAAAGCTATAAATCTGAATCTTACATCAGTAGTGGTGAGGTTATTATACAAGTCTTATGCAGTTCTTGTAAACTCTCATACGCTTCTTATACAACTCTTTTCATGAGGATCTCGTCGCATACATGTGTCTGTTAGAATCTGGAAAAGAGGAGGAGGCTATTAAAATCTGTGATTATCACAGAATCATTAGTCATCAGAGTGGAGATATGAATTACGTCTTGTATTTAAACACGTCTTGAGAGGAATTTGGAATGTCCTTCAATACACAGAAGTAGTAGAGAAAGACATAATAATTCTGAAGCAAGGCATGATCGTGTCCTCCTTGTTTGTTAATTGAAAACCCAATTGAAAAATCGACATCTCTAACTAGAATCATAGCGTAGAGGTTGGGCAGAAGCCTCGCATCGCTTCTAGCCCATAGTTTTAGGGAGGAGCAACGTGTAGTTCTTCTACTCTAGACGCTGACGCTTGGAAATAAAGTGCAGAACAACGCATTTGTAAGGCAAAACTAAAAATTTTAGGTCTACATACAAACCTATACATAATTGGTCATTACAACTCTTCAGTCAGGATTACGACCTAGTTTCTCGCACTACTTATGTTATGTGCGATAATTTTATACGTGAGCGGCAGGACCTACAGTTTAAAGTCGACTCCGAAATACAGATTTTTGAGAAACTTTTCATGGCAATTTTATTTACTCTCAGAGTTTTTGCCAGAAATCTGCTGAGAGGAAGTTGCAGAAGAAAAGTTCTAGGTCTGTACACGTTATAACAACCACCAATAGCTCAAGAAAGGAGTTGACTGCATTAGCATGATATGATAAACGTTCAGTGAGCTGCGGGTACTCGTACTAGTACTTCTCTCCTCGCACTCGGACAACAAGTAAATTCAAAAATTTTTCAACGGCTGCCTTAAGTAAACATTTCTTTGGGTGAACTCCACAAACAAAGAGTCGCTATGGCATGAAAATTGTGAAATACTAGTCGAGCTAGATCCAGGAAATGGTGGTGGATCGAGCTTGATCCAAAGCCCGTCAGAAAACCATCGAGTAGTCTGAAGAAGTGCATACCAAGCTACAGATGCAGACGCCAAACATGTTACAAAAGCAGCAAAGCTTAACAAAATGGTTCAATGCGTTCAAGATAGAAGCAACAGAGAAAAAGGCAATTAAATGGCGCTCATTGATGTCCTATATTCCTTTTAGAGACCAAAAAGTTCAAAATTATTTACAACACTGAACTGAACAATTACAACTGAAGACTTAGGCGCTTTCCTAAGACGCACCCATTATTTACAAGAAACATGAGCGTCAGGAACCTACGGAATACTCGGTAGAAGTGTATATCAAGCTACACCTGCTTCACAAAATGCTTAACAAAACGGTTCAATGAGTTTAGGGTAGAAGCAAAAGGATAAAAGCCAATAAAAGCCGCTCGTTGAGATCGTATATTCCTTGTAGAAATCAAAAAGTTCTGAATTATTTCCAACTACAACAGCGGACTTTGCTTTGATATCGTATCTAACGAGAATTCAGAATTCTCCTTGGTTTTTAGTTTAAATTTAAATCAAGAGAGAAGGCAAGTGAATCGAGTTCATTGTACACTTTGTATTGCAAGCCATATGGGGAATATTTTTTCGAAAGGTTGTTTAGAAATAAACTTTTTAGCAGGGTGAAGGTAATTACTTGCAATAGAAGAGGCCTTGAGAGAAGTGCAACTCTTTAGCCAAGTAAAGGTATTTGAAATATCAGGAGCACAAAGGGAGGAACTGCTTTAAGCATTGAGAAAAAAATGCTGTTTGGAGAGGGGTTCGACAAGGTATCATATTTCCATCAAGTAACTGCAAAAAAATAATGTCATTATGTGGTAGAGTGTACTCTGTACTCAAGCAATTGATGTTTTTCTTTTTAAAATTCCATTTCACATGAAAAAAAAATGTAACCAACTGTGTAATTGGTTTCTCAACACAAAAAATGGAAAAGAAAAGAAAAAACCTGAAGAATATTTTTTGGAAAATTTAAATATGTTTTCCATATGAACAGCAACAACATCAACGATATCATATTATCAACAACATCTGTCATTTCACAATACAATGACAAAATTTCTTTGATATTTAAACAAACATCTGTCATATCCTTTGACATGCAACTTTAGTGTCATAACGTATGAATGAACAAAACATAAGATTTTAAACCCAACAACAACCGACCGACACATGCACATTCACAGCCATTACCATACTCTCTCTCCAACCCCCCCCCCCCCCTCATTCCTACTGAACTTTCGTTTTGCATAGCAAAGAAAACATTGTGAAGAGTGATGAACAAAAAGAAAAATATTGACAAGCAAATGGCAAATGTTTGCCAACATCATGAATTGATATTAACCAGTCCCCATATTGGAGTTCTTTTTTATTTCGTTCTTTTTTTGTTCCTTTTGAGATAACGAAACTCGCAAAAGAGCAAAAGGTGCAGAAGTATTGCCAAGTTGGGTGTACGAAGGCTGACAAAAGCTAGACGACTAAGGCAGGAATAAAAATTCGTAGGAGATCAAAGATGATGTACGAGTTTCGTTTGGATGCTGAAGAGATTAACATTAGGAGTCAACTTAGATTAGAATTTTTGACTTTTGGATGGCGGCTAGCCCGCAGTTCAAACCCCATCTCAGACATCTCAAACAGAGGATGAAAAATTATTTCGGCCAACAACTTGAAACCCTGAAAATTCTCTCAGAAATCTATTGCTCAGAGTCGACATTAAATTGCAGGTCCTGCCACTAAAGGATAAAATTAACACACGCAACATGATTGGTGTGAGAAGCTAGCTTGTAATCCTGACTAAAGAGTTGTAATGACCAATCAAGCAAGCAAGCTTTGCATAGAGGTGGATAGAATCTGCTTACTAAAGAGATGCAAAGACTAAACTACGGCGTAGGCTAGTAGGTAAGGCTTTGGCTTATTAGACGTAGGGCTTCGGTTCAAACCCCAGGTCAAACATCTCCAACTAACCGAAATATGAGAAAATATTTCGTTTCGCGACTTCCTGTCAGTAGATTTGTGGCAAAAACTCTGAGAGTAAATAAAAATTGCCATGAAAAAGTTTCTCAGAAATCTGTCGCTGGGAATCGACATTTAACTGCAGATTCTGGCACTCGTGGATAAAATCACACACAAATTGTGCGAAGTCAGGTTGTAGTCTTGGCTAAATGGCTGCAAATTAACACACACAACGTGAGTAGTGTGAGAAGCTAGGTTGTAATCCTGGCTAAAAGGCTGTACCGACCAATTAAGCAAGCAGATGAACACACACAACATAAGTGATGGGAAAAGATGATGTACGAGTTCGCATGGTATGTCAAAGAGATCAACATGATCGCTAATAGTCGATTCAGATTAGTGTTTTGGACATGTATACAGCATGCAGCTGAAATAGTGTGTCGGCTTATTAGACGCAAGCCAGTTGCACCAACCCAGCTCAGATATCTCCAACAAAATATGAAAAATTATTTCACTCAGCGACTTCCTCTTAACATGAAAAGTTTCTCAGAAATCTGTCGCTGGGAGCCGACATAATTTTTTTTTCAAAATGCTTTAAAACCCACTACTGAATATATTCTCAAATTTCTTTTTTTATTTGAAAGTATAATCCTTTCGGTTAATAATGGAAAATAATTTCATTCAAATTGCTGCCTCGGCTTGCCATGCAGTAGCCTACACGATCGGTCCAATTTTAAGGCACATTATCGATTGTGTGCAGCTGTATTTCACCAATGGCTACACGAATATTGTCCTTTAAAGCGTCAATTGTCTCTGGCTTGTCGGCGTAACACTTATCCTGGACGGCACCCCACAAATAATAGTCCAACGGTGTCAAATCGCAGCTCCGAGGTGGCCAAACGACATCAGCTCTGCGGCTGATAATGCGATCTTCAAAAACAGGGCGCAAAACATCGAGTGTAGCTTCGACTGTGTGGCACGTAGCGCCGTCCTGTTGAAACCAAATGTTGCCAATATCCTCCTCTTCAATTTTTGTGAACAAAAAATCGTTCAACATGGCCCGATAACGATCGCCATTGACTGTAACGGCCACTCCTTGCTCATTTTCGAAGAAAAATGGCCCAATGCCTCTGGACCAAAATCCGCACCAAACAGTGACTCGTTTTGGGTGCGTCGGCTTTTCAATGTATGTGTGCGGGTTTTCTGTGCCCCAAATGCGACAATTTTGCTTGTTTACATACCCGCCTAGATCAAAATGACTAAAAGAATGTAATGACCAATCATGTAAGTAGGCAAGGAAACCATGCATGCAGTTGTTATTGTAGAGACCTAATGTAGTGTAGTAGTAGTCGATAGTAGATCCCTTCACTCATGCATTAAATTAACACACACAACATAAGTAGTGTGAAAACCTAGGTTGTTATCTCGGCTAAAAGGCTGTAACGACCAACCTGGCTAGCAAACTCTACATAGAGCTATAAACTAATCATAGAGATTGTTGAGCTCTGCTTATTATAGAGCCGTAAAGCTCCATGAGGAGTTCACAAGTACATGCCTCTTCTCCATCTGCCTAATGTAGTGCACCTCAAAGTGTATTTAATGTCTCGAACAAAATAAACCACAAAACCTCAATGAAAGAAAAAAAGAAAAAAAATAAAGGAAAAATATTTTCTAATAAACAAAAAAGGATCAAATATTTCTAATTTTGAAATAGAAATTGAAATTAAAAGTAATAAAAAAACAACAACAAAAAGAAATACCCCCACATAGGAAAAGTGCAATAAACCTGGTTTTTATTGTTTAATTTTATAATGTTCGAAAATGGTTTGCATTTGTTAGTTGGCTAAAAGCTTTTTATGGCTTAAAGTAATAAAACGTTTCTAACCTTTTACACAAAAGTTTAATTAAAGTTTTGTGGTTGTATTGATGGAAGGATTTGCATATCGAACTCATACACATATGCAACAGGCATAAACATTGATGGCAATACTTAGAAAATGAGAGTAAAAAAGTAATTCGAAGGCTTCATAAAAAAGGAGGAGGAAATAAAAGCCACAAGGACGACACTTGAAAAGTACTGTGCCGCCTTCGTGTTTCGTAAGCAAATCTTTGGAAGTGTAAAAACACGGTTTCCTAAAGGAATAATGAGCTCATATCGATCACAGTGCCATAACTATTGTGGTGTTTACCCTCTATCATAGAGAAAATGAAAACATCAGGTCAAGACATCTTTGTAAGACTCTGAAAACTCCTTGTACTACTTTCATGCATAACCTCCATGCGAACATGTCAAACTTGCCTTTTTGGTATGCAGCATGTTTGAAAGGACATCGTTATAATGCAACCCAATTATCTTATACTGGATGTACACCATGATCATCAAAAAAACAACCGAACAACAGGTCAGATTGACTTAAATCTGTCCTTCAGCGACGCTGGATACTCTGTTGCATTTCATTCCGTTGCACACGGTAGGCAGATTTAATATGACTTCATGACTTAAAAAATCGAGTGGCTGACAGCTCCCTCTGTAAGTAAACAATAGTATGGAGCCTACATACGCTTCTAAGAGGGGGACCACTCTGGGGTATATAAATGGGTAAAGAACAAGTATTAGAATAGGAATGGCAGTGTTTGTCTCTTAAAAGTGACATATTCAAAGCACATGGTCAAACTCGTAGTCATCTCCCACGAAGAAACTGATGCCATCCAAAGTTGTGCTCAATTCAACAGAGAGTACAAAGGACAGGAGGGGACATAGCAGCACTATGTGGGACATAGCAGCACTATGTGGGACATAGCAGCACTATGTGGGACATAGCAGCACTATGTGAATGTCCATATAGTGAGACGGACTCCGAAGTAATACCACCGTAGTTCCGGAGTGGACACAAACAAGTCCACAGGAGACGAGGGGGGGATTTAGTGGAGGAGTGCCCCACACGACTTCCTCTATGGTGCGGTTAGGTACATTTAACCCTCCACGGCGTAAAAAAAAACATGGTGAGACTGAGACTCTTCTCAAACCAATTGAATTTAAAGCAATCCAAACTTTCTTGGGTTGGTGTAAAAAAGAAGGGAATTCCAGTCAGGCTACCTAGTTAGACTATAAATAAAGTACCTTCGATTAGTAGTCGGCCATTTGACTGGCCACTGTAACACTTACTCTAACTAAGTGATGGCATTGACCCTAAGAGCTAGACTAAGAGCAGATCCTGTGCTGTAGAATATGAATAATCGGAGTACATAGGTGGAACCTGTTGCGAAGGCAACAACTGGGTGTATATCAAGTTCGGTTAGGTTAGGTTATGTTAGTGTGGTAGCTTCATACCAAAAGCTCACTTGAGCACACATAGCGGCCCGCGTTGTGATGCCACAGGTGAACGCAGTTCCTGTACCAAGTTCCCCGAACCCAGGAGGAGGAGGAGGTCGGTCAGCGCAAGATCTGCATATCCGAAGCACGACTACCTCGCGCTTGAAAACCAACCAGAAAGTTTGATAAACGAGGCTATATCCTTGTCATCAATGGACGATAGCTCCGTCAAGCTGGCAAGGGTCGAAGAGCCAAATAAGCTATATCTGCACCTCTCAAGAGTTGGGCATTGACAAGGAAAGTGGATAACAGTCTCGTCCTCCTCAGCGGATCTGCACCCACGGCAGAAGTAATTAAATGGGAGCCGCATTCTCTCTGCGTGTCTACGCATAACACAGTGACCTGTAAGCATGGCCAACGTGATTGAGATGATGCCGCGACCAAGTTCAAGTAACTGGTTGGTACGCCTTCTATCCATCCGGGGCCAGGTGAGTCTGGCGGTTGATCGTAGGTTGGCGTCTCGGAAAAAATTCCGCGCGATGGCCAGCTTGATCGAGGCAGTGTATATCAAGTACTAGGCATTAAACTAGCATGGCAAGACAATAGGATTTGGGGATACATTGTAGGCTACGCCGTAGTCTAGTAGATAGTGTTTTCGCTTAACGGTTTAAACTCCAGGTCAGACATCAAAACGAAAATATGAGAGAATATTTCTTCGGCGACATCCTCTCGGCAGATTTCTGGCAAAAGCTTTGAGTATTTAAACAGGCAAAGGCCTATTTTAAACAGCATAAGTATTCCATTGTTTTTTCCTTTTTAAACATTAAAATAATTTAAAAATTAATTTAAATAATTTCATTAATTTCATGTTAATAATTACAAATATTTGTAGAACAATTTCAGGTCCTTCAATGTCCTTTTCAATACAATATTTTCGAAATTTTATTAGAAAATCTATTAAAAACCCCAATTTAATTAAATTGTTTTGGCATTAAGAATGCCATACTTTAGACACACATACATACACTCATACTAGCTCCCACAAGTCATTACAAAAATTAATAAATTATTCGAGACTGTAGTCAAGTAAGAGCAACAAAAGAATCTCAAAGCAATTCTAAGCAATTCCAAACAATTCAGAGCAATTATTATATGAGAAAATATTGTTAAAGTTTTAAATTGAATATGTTATTAACAAATATCCATTGATTTAAGCTTATAAAAGCATATAATGGCATATAAAATGCCTATAAAAGCTATACAATTAAGTCCATACAATATTATAAGGTGGGGTTGTTGGGGGGGCATATTAAAATAAAATTTATTAAATAATCCTTCCCCGTATTAATGTGTAGCATATTGAAAATGAGAAAAAGGAAACCACAATGACTGAACAAAATACTTGTAATTAAAACATTAGAAAACCAAGAACAACTAGAGAAATACAGTGGCTAACAACATTGAACGGACATATTGTCCGCATTTACTTACATACTTTAGTCAGGATTACAACCTAGCATCTCACACCACCTATGCTGTGGGTGTTACTTTTATACATATGAGGCGGGACTTAGAGTTTAAAGTCGATTCCAAACGTCAGATTTTGTGAGAAACTTTTCATGGCAATTTTATTTACTCTCAGAGTTTTTGCCAGAAATCTGCTGAGAAGAAATCGCCGAAGAAATACTTTTCGTATTTTGTTTTGATGTCTGACCCGGGGCTCGAACCCTGGCTTTACGTCTAATAAGCCAACACACTACCTACTAGACTACGGCGACTACTCCGTACTTCCATACTTACTTACATACTTAATCGGTGCTTACAACACTTTAGTCGGGATTACAACCTAGCTTCTCACACCACCTATGCTGTGTATATTACTTTTATACATGAATGCCAGGACCTGCAGTTTATAGTCGATTCCAAACTCCAGATTTTGTGAGAAACCTTTCATGGCAATTTAATTTTATTCTCAGAGTTTTTACCAGAAATCTGCTGAACGGAAGTTGCCTAAGAAATATTTTTCATATTTCGTGTAGCTGGTTGATGTCTCAACTGGGGATTGAACCGTGGCCTCACGTCTGATAAGCCAACACACTAATTACTAAACTACGGCGACTGCTAATTGGTCATTACAACCCTTCAGACAGGATTACGACCTAGTTTTTCACACCACTTATGTTGTGTTTTAATTTAATACATGAGTAGTGGGACCTACAGTTTAAAGTCGACTCCGAAGACAGTTTTTGAGAAACTTTTTCATGGCAATTTTATTTACTCTCGAGAATTTTTGCCAGAAATCTGCTGGGAGGAAGTCGCCGAAGAAATACTTTTTGTATTCAAGCCTGGGGCTCGAACCTACACTTTAAAGTCAACAACAGGTTTGTGAGAAACTTTTCATGGCAATTTTATTTAATTCTCAGAGTTTTTGCCAGATATCTGCTGAGAGGAAGTCGCCGAAGAAATACTTTTTGTATTTTGTTATGATATCTGGCCTGCGGTTCGAACCCTGACTTTACGTCTAATAAGCCAACACACTACCTACTAGACTACGGCGACTAGCGGTTTTGACATCTACTGGCGATAACTAATTATGAATGTTCAAAGAACGGATGCTCTGGTCCTTACAACACCTTAGTCAAGATTACAACCTAGTTTCTTACGCCACCCATGTTGTGTGTGTGTGTGTTAGTTTTATGCATGACTAACGGGTCCTACAGTTTAAATATTTTTATACATAGGAGACGGGACTTACAGTTTAAAAGTCAACTCCGAACGACAGATTTGAGAGGCTTTTCATGGCAATTTTGTTGTAATCTCAGAGATTTTTTAGCTGAGCTGGGATATGAACCTTAGACTCTCTTCTAATAACACAATACCCTAACCTGGTAGACTCTGATGACTTCTGTAACCGTCATCCTAGAATATAATGTGAGATATTTAAACATCTGAGCTGGGATTTGAACGTTAGACTCTCTTCTAATAACACAATACCCTACCTGGTAGACTATGATGACTTCTGTAACCGTCATCGTAGAATATAATTTCAATATCTCATATCATCTCATGTCCTACCATATTTTCTACAAAATCTACTACCATTTAAGAAATTCTCTGATGAAAACTTTTTTAACCCACTGTCCTAACTATAGTTAAACATACTTATTATACTTGTTTGTCTATGATTGTATATGTAAGTCTAAGTATGTATATATGTATGTTTGTATGTAAGAGTTAAGTTTGAGGTTTTACAAATTAATTAATAAAAGTCCTGTTATATTACTATATATTATAATAAACACACGCACACACACACATACACTCTTATGTATATTTAATACATACAAAGAAATGTTTGCTTATACTCTTCTCCTCTCATAATTTTTTGTGAATGCCTCACGATATTAGAAAACACAAGTTTGAGTGTTTAAAAGAAGGCTAAAGTGTAATAGAGAAAGAGATATAGAGAAGAGAGAGAGAGAGAGAGAGAGAGAGGGAGAGCATTCTAAAGTTAATTGTGTTTACTTAGGCTGGACACTGGATGTTAATAGAAAAACAACAATAACAACTACTAGTACTAGTACTACCACAAGGACTACAATCATATAAAAGATTAAAAACAAAAGTAAAAAACCTTAACAACTTAATCGGAGAGAGAGAGAGAGAGCGAGAGGGAGATAAACGAGAGAGAGAAGAGAAAAAACAATTATTTTTGATTGTTAAAAGAAAATTATGGCCATACTATGGCATGGTATGTTATAAGCGTAAATTAAAACTAAAAACCCACATTATTACACTCACCAACATATGTTTGTATGTATAGGCATATTATAGGTGGCTATACAGTGTCTACAAATTATGGAAATTAATTTTTAAGAGAATTGCTTATACTCTTCACATACATATAAAAAAAAAGTAGACTTTGTTTTGCCAATATTTGTATGGCAAGTAAAGGCATCATCGATACTCTTCTCCAAGGCCATAAAATTAAATTGGTTTCCAACAGAATTTATTTGCAAAGTCTTCCTTCCTTTGGCCACAATGTTAAGTGTAGTTTAAATGTAAGTGTTTATCATTGTTGTCGTGGTGGTTATTACTATTTTAACAATAAAATCTTTTAAGTTAATTAGTATTTTCCATATTAATTGCTATACACAGATTTCCTATGAAGCCATTCAATATGAAATGGCTAACAAGTATACTTGTTGGTTAGATAATGGGAAATCGTTTGTAATTGAATTTAAGAATAGTATGGCAATTACCGGATACAAAAGAAAGTCATTATTTGCTTATTAAAATTCGTATTAAAATGAATTTGTATTTGATCTCATTGTCGAGTAGAGGAGTACAGTATTTCATTGTAGCAAATTAAGTTAAGCATATAGTAAGTAAGAAGGAAACATAATTTCAATTTATTTTCTCATTTGAAAGCCAATTACTTGCTACTTTTGTATAATTTTCGGATATTTGCAATCGATTATCGATTTAAGAAAACAAATTCTTAAAAGTTTTTGTCATTTGTTTCTTTATAGGTTATCCAAACTTATATGGAAATACTTGATATCCTTCACAGAGGCATAACATAACATCCAATAGCAGACCAGGAGGCTAACATCGACCATTATTCTCAAGGTTCTTAATCTAGCTATAAGAAACAGATATTTGGCAGAATCTACAAACGAATTTGCTAGGATAACTTCGTCCTTGTAATTTAAAGGACGTTAGCTTAATTGCCCATATTTTCCGCATTTATTTTAGGATCCAATGGTAGTCACCTTTACACAATTAAACAAAAAATTCTAATGTAAGTCTGACAAGAAATGTAAGTGTACCCCGGTGATTTAGTGGGTAATGATCTAAGCTGCGAGTTTGAATGTTGGCATTCGTTTTTCTCGGTTCATTACCAGTTTCGCTGGAAGTTGCTGTATACATAAAATACATACATATATAATTGTTCATTACAAACCTTTAGTCAGGATACGACTTAGTTTCTTACACCATTTATGTTGTGTGTGTTAATTTGATACATTTGCCAGAAGTCTGCTGAGAGGAAGTCGCCAGAGAAATATTTTTTCATATTTCGTTTTGCTAGAGATGTCTGACCAGGGGTTTGAACCGAGGATTTACCTCTAATAAGCCAACGCACTACTTACTAGACTACGGCGAATTTGGCAACCACGTCATAGTAATCAATACTTAAGTGTGTAAATTGTTCCCCTTTTTATTTAAAAACCCTTTAAGTCAAACATTTTTTCGAATACTTTTGCTTTAAAACCTCCTTGAAAGCTTGCAAACTTATGGTCTCTGAAATACTTCAGGAAAGGAACTGGGAAAGTGCCACAAATTCAACAACTTGCGCATCCCCAGTGAAAGCTATGTGATATGAAACAAAATAAATGGAAGGATTTCAATACTGCATGGATAATTTCTCAGCTCACACGAGAGAATACGTAGCGTAATGAAGTTCGTTTAAAGATTTCATTTCACATGGTTAGACTTCTGGTCGTTATTGCCCATCTTCGTCTTCAAAAGCGAGGCGATTTCTTCTCCAATGTGGCAGACAACATCTCGCCATAGGGCTTTCTAAATACGTGGCCCAACTCGTCGTATTTGAGCTCCTTCTCTTGGGTATTGACATCCCCTTGTTTGGCTAGTCGTTGTAGATTATCACATGATTTTGTGTTTCTATCAAATCTTCAATTTGATGAGAAGGCTTCTATTGAAAATCTCTTTTAATTACATCCACGTTGACAATGCAAGTTTCTTAGGACAGCTCTGTAGAAAGCAGCCAGACATCTTGAATTCCAGTGTTGTGAAGACAACATCACAACACTGTATTTCTACAGCTGTTTGTACCAGATCGTTTCGTTTCGGCGTTAGCTCGTCTCTGATTTTATATAGTTTAGTCGGTCTATGTGGCAACTCAGCAAATACCATACAAATACCACTCGCAGCTATCTTCGAAGCAGTAGACTATGATATCGATGATATCCGAGTACTTAGCCAATATGAGAGTGACTCGAGAATAGTGCTGTAATAGTAATACAGCCATTGTATTGGAATTTACACAGCACTGAATTCTGTAAAGTGGAAAGAAGATTTTGAAAGGCTATACTCGGCGGTTCTTAAGGTGGAAACAGGTGGAGGCAATTTAAACTACAAGCTTTAGACAACCCAGGAGTAATCACAGATCATAACCTGGCTTGATCATAATGCCTTGCCCTGCAGACATTTTATATTCAAATAACTCTCGCTAAGAATAAGGATCTCTTCAGTATCAAAATGTAGATTAAGTGGATACTTGGAATCTAGGGGTATTAATGCATATCAAAAATAGACACCAACGTGCTTATCAAGTACAAGACAGGGAGTCCTTCTTGCAGTGAATTTCAGCATCTTGAAGAATAGTAACCTCTTGACACTCTCTCTCTCTCTCATATTTATTTCTACAGATTGAAATATCTGAGAATTTCAACAGTATCGACAAACGATATTTCTCCAACGTCCTATATAAACTACTTACTAAACATACTATTGCGGTAGTTAAGAAGGTCAGGCAACTAAACGGGAAGTGCATAACAGTCTTCTCATCTGCAGCACTCCTCTAGAACAATGATCACAATACTGTACTGTCATGAGGCGAACAACCAGTCAATGTCTGGTCAAAACAGCCTCAAATATGAAAGGATTTTTTCGTGTGAGCGAACTGGTACGTCTAATGTAATTTGCTATGAGAATCTATATGACTGCAAACACTTGAATTTGCTTTTCCACTGAGGAAGTCGTGGAAGTCACCGTTTTTTACAGATCCCAATATGTTACCAAATTTACATGACAACTGGAGCGAGATATGGTTCGAGAAGACAATAAACTTTCAAGAAAAATCGAAATACCCGCTTTAAAACTGGACTGTTTTGGTTCCTGTAATTAAACGTGGGTTTAATTCGAACTTTTTAAAGCATTACAGAGCATAGAAGACTGCTACCATTTCTTGTGGATTCGCCGAAGACAACTCTGAAGCGACATGACATAACAGCTGGCTCACCGTATGGTTTCAGAAGACATGAAACTTTCAAGAAAAATCGAAATACCCGCTTTAAAACTAGACTGTATTGGTTGCTGTAATTAAACGTGGGTTTAATTCGAACTTTTTAAAGCATTACAGAGCATAGAAGACTGCTACCATTTCTTGTAAATTCGCCGAAGACAACTCTGAAGCGACATGACATAACAGCTGGCTCGCCTTATGGTTCGAAAAGACACAAAAGCTTGAAAGAAAAATCGAAACAGCCGCTTTAAAACTGGACTGTATTGGTTGTTTGTAATTAAACGTGAGTTTAATTCGAACTTTTTAAAGCCGAACAAACGTAAAGCATATCCCTGTTGTATATACATCCCTGCCACCTGTGGTGTAGCAAAGCATAAAACACAAGCCAACCTTTCTATCCAGGAGTTTGAAACTCCTGCCAATTGTTCATAATGTTGCATGTACATACACATTTGCATATTAAGTATGTTCAACATGTTTCAGTGGTAGATGATATGGTGAAACTACATTGCGGTTCATGCCACACTTCACCGTTTTCACTGTTTTGGTGGTAACAAGTGTTTGCTTGTGGTAAATCTACAATAAAATACGCCAGTATTGTGTACACAAATATATGATATTTTTTTATTGTTTGTTGTAATTGTTATAACTGATGTGATAGTTGTTGGTGGTGGTGTTGTTGTTGTTATGTTTAAACAAATATTATTATTATTATTATTGTTGTTGTTCTTGTTATTGGGTGCTTAGTGTTCAAGCATTTCAACAGACTTTACTGCTGGAATTTAATTTGAATGCCGTTGTATACTCCTCATATGTATAAGCCACACGGCATTTATGACTTTAGACCACCACCCTTGCAAAGAACATTAAATAGGCCCTGGCCCAAGGATTTGTGGGTGTATTTTATTACAGAACCTTATCAGTTTCTTATTATTTTATTAGATTTCTTGGCTTTAATTTCATTTGTTATGCCCTTATCCTCTTATGTTCTTATTGTAATACGTTTGCAGGAACCCGCCGCCACCACCACCACATTAGAAATGTAATGAAATGTAGGCGTTCTAAGATTATTTTAATTTAATTCCTTGAATAGGCGTTGTAATGATAATTTTTTTCTTCCAACGATTGTACGTTTTGTTTTAAATACACATGGGGTATGGCTTTTAATTAGAATTTGGTTGAGAATTTATTTTCTCATGGAAATTTTTTTATTACCATTGTAGTCATATGCTAAGGATTTAAGGGCAAGGCAAACCAAAAGGAAAGAAAAGAGAAATGAAATGGTAAAGAAGATGGTAATATTGCTGTGAAGAAAAAAAATGCCGGCATATTTTTCCACATACATTTACTTTGGCTGTAAATTTTCTTAAGTTTTGCACCAAAGTATGCCAATGCCAACAACCATTGGGTTTTCTCTTAATAAAGAGAGGTTTCAAGTTCAAGTTTCGATAGTCTTCTCGATTCCATGCCCAGATTTCTTGAAAGTTATACTAACGCTACTAATACCACGGATTATGCTCTAGGGTAAGGAGAGCAATTATTCCCGAAAATCGTATATTTTTAGGTCATCCTTGTTTCTCCCGTAGAGCTCACCTATTAATAGGCGATTGGCCACTGAAACACACATAGCCTTACAAAGAGAATTCGGCATACTATCCTCATACTATCCAAACGCTTTCTGCCGTTGTTCTTTCTGTCAGTCGCTGTATAAACAGATTCAATTCCAACATTCGTAGACTCTACTCACTCTTGCCTCTCTTCCGCAACCTATTTTTCAACTTTCAAGACAAGGCTGATGGATAAATGGGATAAATTTCGGTCAGTCGCAGTCTGAGCTAAGGCCATCGCCTCTCGATTTTGTGAGGGTAACACTGAGGAGAATGTGGCAAAGTTGATGAACGACTAGTCTGGCTGCAACCTCAAACTATAAGAGTCTTATGTATGTATAGGGTCCGCCAAAAAAAATTTTTTTTTTGAAAATGCTTTTAAAAAAAAGTACTGAATATTTTCTCAAATTTCTTTTTTTATTTGCAAGTACAATCCTTCCGGTTAATAATGGAAAATAATTTCATTCAAATGGCTGCCTCGGCTGGCCATGCAGTAAGTAGCCTACACCAGAAGATGCCGATTTTGGCAAAAAAAATCATCTTTTCAGATGAAGCTCATTTTGATCTTGGCGGGTATGTAAACAAGCAAAATTGTCGCATTTGGGGCACAGAGAACCCGCACGCATACATTGAAAAGCCGACGCACCCAAAACGAGTCACTGTTTGGTGCGGATGTTGGTCCAGAGGCATAATTGGGACATTTTTCTTCGAAAATGAGCAAGGAGTAGCCGTTACAGTCAATGGCGATCGTTATCGGGCCATGTTGAACGAATTTTTGTTCACAAAAATTGAAGAGGAAGATATTGGCAACATTTGGTTTCAACAGGACGGCGCTACATGCCACACAGCCGAAACTACACTCGATGTTTTGCGCCTTGTTTTTGAAGATCGCATTATCAGCCGCAGAGCTAATGTCGTTTGGCCACCTCCGGGCTCGATTTGACACCGTTGGTCTATTATTTGTGGGGTGCCGTCCAGGATAAGTGTTACGCCGACAAGCCAGAGACAATTGACGCTTTAAAGAACAATATTCGTGAAGCCATTGGTGAAATACAGCTGCACACAATCGATAATGTGCTTAAAAATTGGACCGATCGTGTAGGCTACTGCATGGCTAGCCGAGGCAGCCAGTTGAATGAAATTATTTTCCATTATTAACCGGAAGGATTGTACTTTCAAATAAAAAAAGAAATTTGAGAAAATATTCAGTAGTTTTTTTTTAAAGGATTTTCAAAAAAAAAAAATTTGGCGGACCCTTTATATGATGATTCCTATGCCTGTCGTTAAGTATTTTCATATTCATGACGTACTGGCTCTATTAGGCTTTGGGAAGACGTAGCTTGCTTTATAGTGCTCAGGGATTTCTCAAGGAAATTTCAAGTCATCCGAAGATAACTCTTACATGGGTATCCGGACAGAGTGAAATCATTGGAAATTGGATTTCTAATGAACTGGAAAGAGCTGATAAGGAGCTCACAATTACCTATGTATAGGTATTACAGGCCATTGCATTACCGATTGTGCCTGTAGAAGTGGATATTCTGCGGTCTTTGTGCAGGGATGCTCAACTTTGTTGATAGCAAGAGGGCAGACACAATATTGCTGACTTAGCTGGACTGAGTTGGATATGGAACTCATGCTGATAGATTTGGCATTCTCTCAAATGTGGATCAGAGAAGGATAAAGACACTGATTTTGCTCGCACAAAACTCCGTAGTCTAGTAGGTAGTGTGTTGTAAAATGCTATAACTTAGGCTCTTATGGTCAATAATAGGATTATTTATGCTCTCTAAAAGCACTCGTAATTTTATTGAAAAATATAAGAAGATTGTATGTCTTCTTGAAGTCGCCGTAGTCTTGTAGGCAGTGTGTTGGCTTATAAGATGTAAAGCCAGGGTTCGAGCTCCATGCCAGACATCAAAACGAAATACAAAAAGTATTTCTTCGGCGACTTCCACTCAGCAGATTTCTGGCAAAAACTCTGAGAGTAAATAAAATTGCCATGAAAAGTTTCTCAAAAATCTGTCGTTCGAAGTCGACATTAAACTGCAGATCATGCCACTCATGCATAAAATTAACACGTGCAACATGAGTGGAGGGAGAAGCTAGGTTGTAAACCTAACTGAAGGATTGTAATGACCAATTATGTATGTATGTAGGTATTACAGGCCATAGCATTTCCCATTGTGCCTGTAGTACTGAATATTCTGCAGTCTTTGTGCAGGGAGGCGCAACTTAGCTGATGGCAAGAGGGCAGACGCAATATTGCTGGCTTAGCTGGACTGAGTTGGATATGAAGAGGCCATTTTCATCTCACTATTGCAGTTCTAATAGGCATCTGTGCTATTGGAACCCATGCTGATAGATTTGGCGTTTCCTCAAATGTGGATCAGAGAGGGGCAGAGAGACTTCATACGTCAGTGACACTACTCTTGCTCTGACTAAACACTCCAAAATAAATCTTCTTTTATTAAAGGGGATAGTTTAGCGACTGTTTAATCAATGGCTTGGATATGGAATTATGGTATCACAAAGGACTTAAGCACTGTGCCTTACGTAAGACCATATTCTTCAATAGGATTCCCTACCAAACTTAATCCAACATTTACTTGTAATTCAAACTGACTAACAATACATCAGAATACAAGTTGCAGCTTTGTTTTTCAGACATTTTCTTTTCAAGTAAACATGCTTTACTTTTAGTTTCATTGTATGCCAGCCTTGCCTCTACTCGAAGAGTGAAGGACTCTCAGCATTTCAATCAATTCGATACATTCGAACAATCATACGAAATTATCATTGTTCTCGCTTAAAAAGCAAAAAACGTTAAGAAATAATGTTACCAGGCTCCTTGAAACACATGCAGGGGATCCTGCAAAGTTTCCAGTACTCTGGTCCCCTTTAAAAAAAAATTGTATAAAAAATCTCCTCCTACAGCGGCCATTTTTTTTTTTTTTTATTTCAGAGAAAAAGTTTGACTTGCTTGGTTTGCCAAAGCCAAAGTTGAAAGTCGTTAAATACAGTTCTTGTTGTTGTGCAGTAGTTGTTGTTGTTGTTGTAATTGTTATTATTGTAATTGTATTTTATTGTTTGTGTTGTAATAATGCCTGGTTTAACAAATATTTTCTCAGCAAAAGATTTAAACAGTAATAGAGCTGTGGCACATACACTCATGCATACATACAGACATACATACATACAAACCGTTACAACAAGGTTAACTTTTCTGTTTTTCCATATTGTTATTGTTATTGATGTTGTTGTTGCTGCTCTTGTACAATTATACCTTAAACTGGTACATAAACACTGCCATTACACACGTCAAGCCAAGCCAAGCCGAGCCAAGCCAAGCCGAGCCGGGCCACCCTTAAGAAAGAACAACATTTGACTTACGATTTACCCTTTGAACAACAACAATAACATTGAAGGCAACAGCTACAGAGAAATGCAATCATTGCAGTCATCACCATCAACATTATCGTCATCATCTTGTGTTGTAATCATGGGGGTAACAACATGGATTGTTATTATGGTGCTGCTGCTGGTTTTTGCAGCAGTAGTAGTAAGCGGCTCTGGCTATTGCTTTTGCACAACAGAGTGAGTGAGTGAGTGAATGGCAAGTTTTACAATTTACAACTCATGTGCAAAATAATACTTTTTTCCCCCTCCTGCTTCACATCTTGTTGCATACAACACAAGTTGATAATGATGGCCACTTTTGAAAAACAAGAAAAAAATTTTTCTTCTCCTTTTGCTTTGATGTACGAGAGTGCATATATGAACTGTGAGAGTCTAGTAATGCTTTAATGTTGTTGTTATTGTTGTTGTTGTTGTTTATGTAGTTTAGTGTTGCAACAGTAACAATGTCTATAATCAAAGGTAGCCCAGCCAGCTGGCTATGAGAAAAGTTGTAAATCCTCACCTTTCCTTTTTAATGTTGTGTTGCAACACACCCACTATTTTAGTTTGCCTGCAAAAGGCGTAGGTTTTCAAAGTGCTTACACATGCACACGCTTGTATACTACCACCATAACATATATTATATGACATGTGTTTTAGTTTTCTTACATACAAATACATATGAACATGAGAGTACAGGGCCTTACTACGCTGTATTTCTATATTGAATGAAAATTTGTATACAGTGGTGCTCAAAACACCAGAGTATTATTGTACATACACATCCTTCTTTAGGTAGTGTTCTCTCGTCTCATCTATGATTAGTCGAATTGAATATTTTTCCGAAATCAACGTCTTTAGAAGTCGCCGTAGTCAAGCAGGTAGTGTGTTGGCTTATTAGACGTAAAGCCAGGGTTCGAGCCCCAGGCTAGACATCAAGACAAAATACAAAAAATATTTCTTCGGCGACTTCCTCTCAGCAAATTTCTGGCAAAAACTCTGAGAGTGAAATAAAATTGCCATGAAAAAGTTTCTCAAAAAATCTATCGTTTGGACACGACTCATGTGTAAAATTAACACACGCAACATTAGTGGTGCGAGAAACTAGGACATTGCACAATGGATTAATTCGATCTCCGGTACTGTACTTGTCTTAATTGACAAGTAAACCTCCTCTAACCTAACCTAACCTAACCTAACGTCAATGGAATAAAGATAGAAGCTCACATAGATGACCTCATTTGTAGGTTTCTGTACCGATCCCCTAAGAAATGTCGGAAATCCTGAGTGCACTCCCTGATGAGTGCAGTGTAGTCAAGCCTGAGATGTTTGCTGTCACGAAGACAACGGAGCCTTTCTGGGCAGAGGTTGCTCCAGCAGATAGGTTGGTTATTTATGTGAGTAGTAAGGCTGTTTGAAGGCACAGATTGGGTTTGGTTGCAATCTCCAAAAAACCTTCACTAAACTTCTGGACAGGAAAAGAGTGATAATGCGTTGGATGTTGTTAGTGTGTGGGGAAATGAGGCTGTCGATGAGTCGACAAGAGATGGAGCAAAGAAGTGTGAGATCCAGTGATAAGGCGAAAGGAGGACTATTATTGATGGAACAAGAAAGATTGTAGAATCCCAGGTTTTATAGTTCCACAAAGGAAATATGTCTGAAAACTGCAGAGGGAATTCTGAAGACGTCAGCGACAAGAACATCTTTGCATTGTTAGAAATTTTTAGTATAAAAAGGCTGAGTCAATTGTTCATATCCAGTGGCTCTGCCATAAAATGCAGAGGCGTATGCAGAGAATTCTTGCTCAGAGTTTCTTCAATTGCTTTAGTGAGTCAGCATTTGCTAGGATTTGTGATATTGAAAGTCTTATTTTATCATTATCAGGGTAGTGAGATGACTCAGCTTCCTAGCTTTCGGACACAGACAAACATGTACGAAAAGGCACCAGTTTGGGCATGGATTTGTAGTGCGTGCAAAAAGCCTTTGTAAACAATTTGATTAAGGGAAGGCATTCCCAAAGATTTCAGCCTAGAAATTGGTTGTTTATAAACATGTTCAATACATGTTCATTATAAACATGCTCTTACATGTTCATTATAAACATGTTCAATCCATGTTCAATATAAGCATGTTCCTTTATGGTCATTATAAACATGTTTTTAAATATTAATAAGCATGTTTAACTTGTTTATAAACATGTTCTTATATGTTCATCATGTTCAATACATGTTCAATATAAACATGTTCTTACATGTTCATTATAAACATGTTCTTACATGTTCATTATAAACATGTTTTAAAATATTAATAAGCATGTTTAATTCTTATTTATAAACATGATCTTACTTGTACATCAACATGTTTATTAAATGTTTATCAACATGTTCATTATTTGTTTATAAACATGTTACAAACAATCTTAGGAAAGAGAAAATTGGCTCTCGTCAGAACTAACATAACATGTAGTACAAAAACATCTAAACTACTTAGAGTACCAAAATACCTTCCTTTTTTGTTACTCACTGTTGTGAACCTTTGGATACCACCCCCCTAAATTTTTTTCTTTCTTGTTCTTGAACAATTTAACTTACATTGTTGTGATTGTATAATGTTACAAGTTGCTGTTGTTGTTGTCGTTGTTGTTGTCATCTTCATTTTGTATATTATTGTGTTACAACAACGACAACAACAATACAACATATTTGTAAATGCAACATTTTTAGGGCCAAAAAGTTTAAAATGAGTGTAAACACTGACTGATTACAGGACATTTTAAACCATAATTGTTGGTTAAATGCTGGTTTATTACTACGAAAATGGAAACCCTTTCAACTCTTATGCATGTAAAGTTTCATTGCTTTGTAGTTGTTGTTGCTGTTCTCTGCTGGCAAACAACAAGAAAGTAATGGATTTGACAAATTAGATATTGTAGCCAAGGACTATTAACAAAAATGTTAAAAAAAAGGAGTCAAAAAAATTAGGGAAACGTTTATAAAATGAAAATAGAAAGCAGAAAGGGTAGAGGAGAGATTTTAAAGAAATTTAAGGAAATAGCAAAGGAACTCAGGGTTCATCTTGAGTTCTTGAAGTCAGCAAAAAGGACTATATTTGTAAAAACAATTGAACCAATCACTGATGCTTAGGAGCATTAGTTTTTAGTGGCGCAATGAAATATTCCGAGTCCATGGAGAAACTCTTGGGTATTTTCCAAGCAGACGTCTACCCCATCCAAAGATGAGATCAATTCAACTTGGATACATATCTATAGACGAAGAATAAGATCTTACTGGAATCCTTAGATGGCCATACCAAGAATTATTTTACAATACTTTCCAGCTTACAAATGCCGGAGATATTTCAAGCCAAACGCTAATGGAAGTCTTCAAAGACAACTCAATAAATTCTAGAAAAATTGTAGTTATGGGGATATGTTCACCATGGTGATTGCAGGAATACCTTTCAATACCTATTTAAATTGCCGGATGATGTTGAGAAAAGCGAAGAGACAAGTTAGCTAACATTGGTATAAGGCAGCATCAAATAACTCAATAAGTTCTCTTCAGGAATGTGTAAATCTTGGAAGATCTCGTGCTATACTAGCAGACTTTTTAAAACTCTATTTAGCACATCATTCGCTGGCGAACTTGGCCATTTTAACATACCTTGAGCAGAGACAAATCTATTGAGATCTCATTAGAGACAGTAGTGAACAAATCTAAATCAAGGTTACAAAGATTAGCAATGCGTTGGCACAACAAAAACAATAAGAAGCTGTCCTATAGCGACGCTAGAGAATCTTTTGGATTTAAGTTCAGTGCACATATTAATGGAATTTACAGCTTTGGAGACTATAATGAGATTGATGGGAGCTAAGTTTAACGTGAAGTTAAGTAGGCCACTTCGGTACCTAATGAATCAAGGGCCTGATAGCTTAACTCGTTAACAGTCCCCTAGACCTTTAACCAGAAGACTCTATGATTTTGGGAAGTGCTTTGCAACGAAACTTAGTGCTAACAATGGGTGAAGTAATCGGGAAACTACATATTCTTTTAAAAGTGGCACTAAATTGTGATACACGGATGGGTCAGGTATGGATTTTGGGACAGGAGCATGAATTTTTAGTATCACAGTGAAATATCTTTATAGTCGCCGTAGTCTAGTAGGTAGTGTGTTGGCTTATTAGATGAAAAGCCAGGGTTCGAGCCCCAGGCCAGACATCAAAATAAAACACAAAAAGTATTTCTTCGGCGACTTTCCTCTCAGCAGATTTCTGGCCAAAAAAATCTGAGAGTAAATAAAATTGCCATGAAAAAGTTCCTCAAAAAAATCTGTCATTCGGAGTCGATTCAACTTGGATAGCAGATATAAAAAACAGGACATAGCAATACTATCCGACAGGCAGATTGGCATTCAAGTACTTGGCTCTTACAAGGTTAAATCGAAGATAACATGGAACTGTCTGGAAAGAGTGAATCAGCTACGTGGAGAATATAAGGTTAACCACTGCTGGGTATTAGGTAAGGTGGGGAATTTTTGGCAATGAGCAAGCAAACAACCTAGTGAACAAGGGAACTACCGTCCGTTGATGGATGGACAACGTATGCTTGTAAAGTTATGCTTAAAAAAAGAAAATAATAAGAGAGGAAAACCAAGTGGATTTGATTACCGCAACTTTTATTGAAAAACCACAATAAGAGGTGATGTGTGTTATGTATCAGGCTATTCATGTCAACTCATTTTTGGTAGCTAGTCTTTTCACATCGCACTGTAAACCAAGAATGCGCACATCTATTCAGAATGTAGCCTTAGTAATGAGGAGAATGAATCAGTAGATCACATATAATATTCATAAGGATTCACATGTCAATAATCCCTTCTCTATGGAGACTTTCTAACCTGCTAAGGCCAACGTAATTTAGAAAATTTTCAAAAAAATATTTAAAATTTTTCTTTTCCTTCCACCACCGTAAGAGTGCTTTTCATCAATCCCTTTTAAAAGACCCTTTAATTTCATTACAATTTAAATGAAATTTAATTTCATTATCTCTCTCTCTCTAATCCTTGTGCTTTAATAGCCAATTAATTTTCCTTTTTTTTTCGTACATTGTCTGTCTGTCTGTCACATCAGAAACCATTGCAATTAATACCCCCCGAACAAAACAGACAACTTTTCATCAAAAAGCTTAAATGCACACAAAGCAACATAGCACAAAAAAGCAGGAGGGGAGAGATTTTTCAATGGAAATTATTGGCAAAATTGTTTGTGTTTGTGATTAAAATTGCATTTTACAGAAACAGAAAAAAAAAAGAAAAATTACAAAAACAATTTACATGTCATTTATTAAATGGCTATTATAGCCACTACATAATGTTATTGTTGTTGTTGTTGTTGTTGTTTGTGTATTTGTATTTTATAAATTTCAACAAATTATCGAAAGTTATTAATTATTTATGAGAGACCTTTAAGCCATATTTAGTTAGATTGGCTTCATGCAATAACAATACCAACAACAACAACAACAAATAAAACACAATATAAATACGATGATAAATACGTTTGAATAAATAAAATTATAAAATCAAAATACATACGTATACGTATATATTTTGATAATTCATTGTTATTGTTGTTGTTGTCGTTGTTGCTTATAAAATAATAATTTTCAAATGATTTTACAAAAAAAAAAAAAGAACAGGCTTAATAAATATCAAAAGTTTAAAAATATTTATAATAAATCAATTGTAATGCAAAATACGAGGGGTGTCAGAAAAAATATTGTAAGTATAATATTTATTTTAAACACTGCTAGGCAATGTGAATTTAATTGGCATTAACAGGCCATTTAGTATTGACAGAGATGAGAGTTTAAAATCTTCAAATCGTAAAATTTCGTCTCTTCGTGCAATAAAGCCAAAAGGAAATGTTTGAAAGACTACTGGAACCGTATTGTTCAAACTACATACCATGCAGTTCATAAAATTCAATCGAGGGCCAAAAAAAAAATCGGGTGTCATTCGCTCATTGTGCTCTGAATTGATAGCCAAATTGCCTCGAGGATTCGACGATACAAGTCGCCGTAGTCCAGTAGGCCCTGTCTCGTTGGCGTATTATCGCTTCTCGTCATTCCTCTATTTTGGGGATCGATCCCGTGACCCCATTTGATATTGATTATCTTCCTGTGGAATACTGTTTTGATAGGGGTTTCGACTTCCTGATCCCGAGCAGAAGTGACTGGACCCCTGACACGACCGTTCCACCTGAACTCCTGGATGTCTACACCGACGGCTCCAGACTCGATAACGGGGTGGGCAGTGGGGCATACTCTGGGAAATTGAACATGAACTTCTCACTCCGGCTGCCGGACTACTGCAGCGTGTTCCAAGCGGAGGTAATGGCCATCTGCCGGGCCGCACAGTGGATCCTCGCCTATGGTGTTCCTGTTCCTTACACCCGTATCTCGATCTACTCCGATAGCCAGGCTGCGATGAAGCCTCTGTCGAACGTTGCGGATAATTCCAGGATCTTCAGAGAATGTCGCCGCTGCCTCAATCTCCATTCTGGGCGCCTCGGCGTCACACTTGTCTGGGTTCCCGGAATAACGCAGTGTCCGACGGGCTGGCCAGGGCTGGCGCACTATTTCTGGAATCTTCTTCGATCAACTTGGGTATGCCACCTACCTCGTTCAAAGTGGCTATTGCGCGGAAATTCTTCCGGGACTCCAACCGGTCCTGGATCAATGAGGAGTCCTGCTCCATCGCTAGGCTCGCTTGGCCTACAATGGATAGGAGGCGCACCAACCAGCTACTTAGACTTGGCCGTAATATCATCTCGATCACAGTGGCCATGCTTACAGGCCACTGTGTTATGGGTAGACACGCGGAAAGAAATCGACTCCCATTTAACGACTTGTGTCGTGGATGCAAATCCGCCGAGGAGGAGGAGACTGTTATCCACTTCCTCTGCCAATGCCCATCCCTTGCGGGATGCAGATATAGGTTATTTGGCTCTCCGACCCTTGTCAGCTTGGCGGAGCTATCGTCCATTGACATCAAGGATATCGTTTATCAAACTTTCTGGCTGGTCTTCCAGCGTGGGGTAGTCGAGCTTTTTGGAAAATGTGTAGCCCTTGCGCTGACCAACTTCCCCCTCCTTGGATCGGAGGAACTTGGTCAGTGCAGAGGCTGCGTTCACCTGTGGCATCACAACGGGCCGCTAAGCGTGCTCAAATGAGCCTTTTGGTAAATTAAAGCTACCACGCTAACCTAACCTAAGCAGTAGGTAGTGTGTTGGCTTATTAAACGTGAGACCACGGTTCAAACCCCAGACAAACCTCAAAACGAAATATGAAAAAATAGTTCTTCGGCGACTTCCTCTCAGCAGATTTCTGGCAAAAACTCTGAGAGTAGATAAAATTTCTATGAAAAAGTTTCTCAAAAATCTGTCGTTTGGAGTCAACTTTAAACTGTAGGTCCCGCCACTCATGTGGAAAATTAACACACTTAATTTAAGTGGTGTTGAGAAGCTAGATTGTAATCCAGACTGAAGGGTTGTAATGACCAATTAAGTATGCAAGTAGGATTATACTCTTGCAATGGAATTACGGACAGTATGTGGTTTAATGCTGTTTCCCACCATATTTTCTAGTTTCTTGGTTTTCTAATGTTGAAAGGGTTTGTAACAATTGAGCAATAGTTCCTCTATGTGCAGCCCTTACGCTGACCAACTTCTTCCTTTTCCCTGATTTTGGTGGAACTTGGTTAGTACAGGGACTACGTTCACCCGTGGCATCACAACGGGCCGCTATGCGTGCTCAAGTGAGCTTTGTGATATCACAGCTACCACTCCGACCTAACCTAATCCTCTATGCCTTACATGTCATCTTCTGTAATATAATCTCACTCAGGAGTGGAATATTCTTCCACTAAGAAAAACACTTTTTTCTCGTAAAATCCACAATCTGATTAACAAGCTGAACGGACATACAATCAAGATAATGAAAGGACACTGCTTTTGGAAAAAAGGATTGAACAATTGTACTGAAATTTTTGGGAATAATATTAAAAAATAAAATAAAACTTTCCGAACTTGCCTCGTATAACAAAACATATCTAAATAGCCGTGTATTATGTTTGCAGCACAATTATGCTTTATTGTTATTGAAATTTGAATTGAATTATTTGTAAATTATTAGTGTTGTTTGTGTTGTTGTATTTTGTTTTTGTTGTTGTATTTTGTTTATTTTTATAATAATAATTTTATCCGTAAAGTATGCAATAAATATTTGTTTATTTAAATACATAATCAAATCGAATATGTATGAATGAAAGAGATTGTATGCGTGTACATATATGTGTGAGTAAACACTCTCTTTCTATGGTTGGTGTGTTACAAAACAAAACCCTTAAACATGTGTTTGTGTTAAACCCATACTACAATAATCATAGCATAGGGAGTACAAACAAGAAAAACAAAAATCAAATAATGGAAACAAAAACAACAACAACAACCACAACGAAAAAAAAAACAGAAACATTAAAATGTAACCAAAATCATAATGTAATAATCATGTTAAACAAAATAAATTAAATTGATAACGTTACCAGATGTAACGATAAATCATAAAGTAACACTAACAAATTGAACATGAGTACATACATATATACATAGTACGTACACATGAACACGCATACTCTTACATGCACATACACACACACACAATATTTAAAACATTCATATAAGAACACATACGGGAATATTAAATGCTAAGCAGGTGCTTAAATGTTTACAGGGCTTTAAGGACTAGAGGCCAGAAAACTTGCAATAATAATGACTGAATCTCTTTACTTAGGCTTTGTAAGGTAGATGACATGAGATGTGTGTTGATGTTTATTCCGTTTACTCTTCATAGATAAATTTCCGTAACTACAGATCAACTGGGGTTTCCCTACAGATCGTAACTTTAAAGTGAGTTTAATAGAAAGAATAGAATCATATTCTATTAGCTGGTGTCTACTTTAAAAATGTAGTGGAAACAGTGCCCTGTAGAGAAACAGAGTTAATGCCCCTCAAAACTTTTACTGGGCATTCCTACATGATATTCTTCTTACCCTGTAACCGATTTGGAGAAGTGAGATGATAAGCTTAAGTTGTCGATACGATTGACGATGTTGTTCACCAGTCACACAATTTCTCTTTCTAGTTACATACATACATACAGTGGTGGCCTTATAATTAGAAACGATGTTTCTGGAACCGAGTTCTCTGGAGTGACGAATCTAAATTTAATTTGTCCCAATCTGATGGCAAAACGTATGTAAGACGTCCTCCACAAAAAAAGCCTTTGATTCCAGGTACACAGTGAAAACTGTAAAACAAATTAACAAACATACATGCTGCTAAGTCGTTTCTAATTATAAGGCCACCACTGTACATATACAATTGGTCATTACAATCCTTCAATCAGGTTTACGACCTGGCTTCTCACACCGTTTATGTGGTGTGTGTTAATTTTATACATGAGTTCCAGGACCTTTAGTTTAATGTCGACTACGAAAGACAGATTTTTGAGAAATTTCTTCATGGCAATATTTTATTTTTTCGCAGAGTTTTTGCCAGGAATCTGCTGAGGGGAAGTAGCCGAAGAAATATTTTTCTCGTATTTCATTTTTTGTTTGAGTAATGTCTGACCTCGGGTTTGAACCGTGGCCTTACGTCTAATAAGCCAGCACACTACCTACCAGACTACTGCTCTATCTAGTTAGGTTAGGTTAGGTTAGAGGACGTGTACTTGTCAATTAAGACAAGTACAGTACCCGGAGATCGAATTGACCCATTGTACAACGTCCTAGTTTCTCACACCACTAATGTTGTGTGTGTTAATTTTATACATGAGTGGTGGGACCTACAGTTTAAAGTCGACTCCGAACGACAGATTTTTGAGAAACTTTTTCATGGCAATTGTTATTTACTCTTAGAGTTTTTGCCAGAAATCTGCTGAGAGGATGTCGCCAAAGAAATACTTTTTTTGTATTTTGTCTTTGATGTCTGGCCTGGGGCTCGAACCCTGGCTTTACGTCTAATAAGCCAACACACTGCCTACTAGACTACGGCTCTTTCTAGTTAGACTACCGTAATCCTGCTATTTCCATATTACAGGCCTCTTTGAATACATTGAACGCTGACATACACTTGAATACATTTTGTCGTTTCTATGGAAATTAAAGTTCTTTCCACTGAACAGCTGTAGTCAGCGTTTCTAGTCAACTAGACAATGCCATGGCATGTACAATAGCATGGATTTTTCGTTCACCAAAAATCTCTCGGGAACATAGATAACTATCATAACATGACGTTTTAGGAAGTTCAGAACGTTGATTTGATATAAAAGGACGTGTGAAAAACAGTGACGCTTCTTGTGAATATGAATATGAAATTCATGGATATTTTGAAATTTTTTAGAGCTTTGGAGGCATCTTTTCGCAGCCGGCATGTATATGCAAGGATAATGGATTATTGCGATGAGTTTCAAACAACTGTCGACGATACGGTCATGATTATGAAGGATGACAATATCATCAGAAAAGGTATAATCATACCGTCTGATTGCAAGGCAACAGGCATTAGAATGGCAGGGAGCATTTGAATTTTAAATACGATTTCTTTCCCGCACTAGATTTAAACGACATATAAAGGCTCCGCCATATAACTTTTTTTGAAAATGCTTTAAAAAAAACTGCTGAATATTTTCTCAAATTTCTTTTTTTATTTGAAAGTACAATTCTTCCGGTTAACAATGGAAAATAATTTCATTCAAATGGCTGCCTCGGCTGGCCATGCAGTAGCCTACACCAAAAGATCGCGATTTTGGAAAAAAAAAATTATCTTTTCAGATGAATTTCATTTTGATCTTGCCGGGTATGTAAACAAGCAAACTTGTCGAATTTGGGGCACAGAAAACCCGCACGCATACATTGAAAAGCCGTCGCACCCAAAACGAGTCACTGTTTGCTACTGATTTCATAATGCATGTATTTACCTGAAATTAGAAGAAAAAGAAAAGAAATTGTAAAGATTTTTACATTTCAAATAATTTCATATAAAAGTTAGTATTAAGATAAGCCAAGTCATGACTCTTTTTGGGCCAAAAACCCTTTTTTTAAAACTCTAACAGAAGAAGACATAAAATGCAAGGCTGACCATTTGTCAGGTACGCATTCCAGGAAGATCTCTTAATCCCGGAAACCCAAAGACTACAGAGTCAGTCTGTATCAGGCTTTAGCGAACTGTTCGCAAATTAAATCGCATTCCAAAATCAAAAACAGTAAGGTTAGGATGGATGATAAGCCTAGAACCTGCGATCTTTAAAGCCAGACACCCCGGTCTTGGTAATTTTCTATTGACTAAATTAACTAAGTCGCCCAGAAGTCGCTGTAGTCTAGTAGGTAATGTGTTTTTGTTCGAGAAGTCTGATGTGGGATTTAACCCATGGCCACACGTCTAATAAGCCAACACACTACCTACTAAACTACCGCGACCTGACATGGATACATCTATATTAGGCGCATATTATGGGACGTAAACACAGGGAAGAAAACACCAAAGCACTATTGATTGTGCATTTTACTTCGAGTTTAACTTAATAAATTCAATTACTTCACACCCTGTATTTGCGATAATCACTTAATTCAATAATTCCCTTCAATTTTTGGCATATTTTTACGATTTTCTGCAAATATTTATTGGCATTTAAGACAAAAACCTATAAACATACACACACTCAGACAGACAGACATACTTACATTATTAACAAATATAATTTGGCATTTCAATACTGGTTTAGCAGAGTACGTGAGTTGTTTAATTTTGCATATTCACAGGCATACAGGCTTTCTGTCTTACTCTCTATCGATCTCTCTGCCCCTCTGCTTACACTTGTACAACATTTTTCTTTGGCAATTGCCAATACATGTGTCTTTCTATAGGAAAAGAGAGAGAGAGAGAGAGAGCGAGACTTCTCTTTACTCGTATTATACATGTTAATATAACACAGTATTTGTGTTTTTCCCTGCTTCTTTTTTTTGGCGTTCTCTTGGAGTCTTGCCGTCTTGCTGTGCTTTAAGTATTATGAGACAGCAATTTACTACGAACCCAAATTGTAAAGAAGATTTATGACTTTATTTCACTGTGTATATTTTTTCCTCTCTATCTCTCTCTCTCTTCTTTTACTTTTTGGCGTGTATGTGACTGTGGAACAGTTAGTTTTTTTCTTTCTTTACATATGTATGCATGAGATAGGGAGACAGTGTGTGCACAGTTTTTTTTTTTTGCTGGTTGTTCGTTTGTGTCTTTAAATGATAAATTAATTTTGTTGAACTCTATGGCGTATGAGTAATATTAATTAATGAAATTTTAAGGGGGCACAAAAAACCCCTCCAACAACACAATCACATACTTACACAATCACATACTCACACATTCACACACACTCATGTACACAGTCGTATTGATTTAATTATGAAGAACGAAAAGAGAATTTGGCAGTACGAAGCATTGAGTAAATTAAGAGTGAAATAAAGGTTATGACACACACACAAATGTTTAAGGAGGGGAGTACAAGACGAGTACAGCTTCACTGATGGCTACAAATTGAATAGAACTGTGGGTGACTAAATTTGCTAGGAATCGATTGGTATAACCCAGTTTATAAGGATAGGGAATCATACGTCTTTTAGGCAGACGTATCGGCAACATAGACTGCATTGAATTCAAGGTGCACATTTTCCCAGACGGGAGGAGACGGCAATTGTCCAGAAAAAAATATCCGCGTGCACATCAGATATTAGGCATTACTTTTCCCTTACCCGCTACAGTCCGGACTGTAGTATGTACGTGTCCCTATGTAATGGGGACGAGCCCTCCGCGGTCGGGTGAGGGTGGGTTAGTGTGAGGCCGGGGACGTTCGAGAGAGAAAAAAAAAACAGGCTTGGAAGAGGCATTATAGGGATCCGCTATCAAATTTGAGAAGAGATCGTATGATCGCAGTACTATGGCTTCTCTCCAGTTAAATAGGCTTGGAAGGGACATTATAGAGATCCGATATAAAGTTTGAGGGGAGATCGTATGGTCGCAGTGCTATAACATCTCTCCACGACAAAATACCTGAGCTGGGCTGTATACCGCATTGACGTAAGATTGATACAGTGTCCCGCAGTAATAATAATGGAGCCGCCCTATAAAATTGAAGTTAGTTGTTCAAGTTGTCCTGTCAAGGCACTATATGTCAGCCGATGTAAGCCTGTAGCAAATATCATCACGATGTAGCGGAACAATGGTACCCATACGATGTGTGCATCAAGTTAGCGACAATCCAGCTAACTGTAGAACGGATGAACTGGCCAGGTTTGATGCAACCATCGAGCTCTTCAATGAATGTTCCACTTTGGAAATCACTTTGAAGACTTGCAAGCAAATAACTGACCGTATATGCATAGATTCCATCAACGCTATATGATGAGGAAAACCTAGCCAATGTTGGAAAAAAGACGAATGACAAGCCTAATTAAAATCCAGAGGAGTAATCTTGGTACGATTCTTTATGCATTGCATTATGAACACTTACGGAAACTTGGCAAACAATTACTGCAGAAGCTGAAGAGACGACAAAGAAGAGCAGACCTGTTGGTGTACTGCATAATGCTCAAAAAGGAAAAGACAGCTTGGTAACTACCACATGGACGTTCTAAACATTGACAGTCTAAATTTCTTCATCAGAATCTACGTATAGAAGCGAGACTAGGGAGATATAGAAAATTACGATATCACAATGGGTCTCGTGTGGAACTTCTTTTATTTCACTGTGTGTTAATGACTGCCTCCCAATTGATTTTCAATCATTTTCCCTGGGGACATATCACTCCCACCTCATTACTTATAGATAGGTTCCAAATTATTATAATTTCTGCTTATAAACAGCCTAAATATATGCAATACATTTTTTTGAAAAACTCATCTCTAACATATGCTGCATTTATTTACAATAAAACCAATAAACCAAGGCAGGATTTAAAATCATTAATGTTTCTCCTTTAAATTTTAATCCATATTCACAAGTCAAAATAATCCCAACAATAATTTCTAATATAAACAGAATATTAACTTCAAAATCACAAACTTTCAAAAACATATTAAACCTTAGCATATGCTTTACTTTAAAGTATGCCGTTTATAATATTACGCCTTAACATATGCTTCTAAATAAACTTTTTACTTAAGCATATAACATCTAAGGAAAGTTTCTGCCCCCCTTCAAAATTGTTGCTTCGCCTCATACTGTCTAATTTAGAATTCATAATCGTTTAACTGTGTTCTCCTGCCTTTCATTAACAATTAATGAAAGGAGGACAACTTTGTGTAATACTGTCGTAATATTAAGATTAAAATCTTCTTTTACTTCTACACAAGTTACATTAGTTTAAATTTACTCAAAGTAACATCAAAAAGGTGTATGTATTGTCTTGTGAAATAATCGAGTATTTGCATAAACTAAATACGCCTTAAAGATGCCACACAAATTTGTAGTTATAAAATTAAGAGACTTAATTGAAGACTACCATAAGGGGGGCAGGACTGCAAATGGAGAATTGCGAAATGTTTGGGATTTAATTAAATTCTGGCAATAAGATTTAGTGTGATATGAAAAGAAGATTTACGATTTAAGGAATTTGACAAAGAAGAGAATTTTAAGAATAAATACGTGTCTTGAATTAAAACATGTTTAAGTTTGCCTAAAATTATGCAGTAAAATTTTAAAAATCCACATTATTTTGCATCTCAATACACGAGACCTGAATGAAATATTCCGAGCGCATTGGAGAACTGCTTCCAAGCAGAAGTGTATGCCATCGATATGCTCAACTCAATTAGAATAGGAAATACAAAAAATTGCAGTCAGTAGCCATTCGAGCACTCGATTCTTATGAGAACAAACCAAAGGTAGTATGGAACTGTCTGGAGAAGCTGAATGAGGGTAGTAGTCTAAATAACATTACCCTCTGCTGGGCCTCAGATCATATGGGAATTCTAGGCCAAGAGCAAACAGACAAGCTTGCGAAGAGAAAATCTTCCATGCTGTTAATGGGACCATAACTTCTCGTTAGATTGGGGTTGGATGCTTGAAAAATTATGATAATGATAAAGAGAGTCAAGTCAAGCCCTCATTCAACTACTCGATTCCTATGAGATTAAATAGAAGGTAGCATGGAAGCTGAATTAGCGAAGAGGCCACCTGCTGGGCCTCAGATAAAGTGGGAGTTCTCGGCCATTAGCAAGCAGACAAGCTTCAAGGAGGGAGGGAAGTTTTGACGCTGTTTATGTAGCCAGAATCCTTTTGTAGAGTGAGGGCGGATATATGCAAAATTAGGCTAAACGAAAGGGAAGATAAAGAGAGCCAATGACTCTTCACAAACCAAGTATTTGAGGCCGCAGATTAAGTAGGAATTCTGGATCATGAGCAAGCAGACGAGCTTCCAAGAAGGGAGGGAAATTTCGATGCTGTTGATTGAGCCAGAACCCTTCTATACAGTGTGAGCGGATGGCAGAAGATAAAGAGAGCCAATGACTTTTCTCAAGCCAAGTTTTTGTTGGAAAACAACAATAAGAGGAGACTGAAGTCATGTATTAAAAGCTAAAGGCTGAACCTGAGGTTGGTTATCGGTCTTCCTATAGAGCACAGAAGACTTAAGGTAAACATATTCATAATGGTGGTTGCGTAGAGCCCTATTAAGTTGGAGTGGAATACTAAAGCACATCTGCATGACAGCAATAATAACTACCTTATGGGTTCCACAAGTTTTTGTTTTCAAATTAGTGTTGTAGTCGGCGTAGCTCAGCAGCTAGTGTAAGGGCCATCTATCCGATCGTATCATCGAACTTAGTTTTTGAAAAACATTTCAAAATTTATATTTTTCATCCACTCTGTTCATTAAACTGTTTTAAAGTGCTCACGATTTATTTATATTTTCTCTTCGTTTTTTTTATTTTTAAAAAATTTACTTCTTCTGCTTAAAGTGTTGCACATAAAAATCATTTTCATTTGTAAATTGAAGTAGAGCAGTATCATTGCTAAAGTGTTGCCATAAACAACAATTTCTGTTTACATTAGTGTGTGTGTGTGAACTTCCTTTACGTGTAAACACAGCCACGTATACACTCTTGCCTTCGCCTTTTTTTATAAAATAATATTCGTTTGTAGTGGTCAGTTAAAATTTCCAAAATGGCATTAAAAAAGAGAGAGAGAGAGAGGGACTATTACACTCTTTCACAAATAAAAATATACTATGTATGTGTAGTTAACACACACACACACACTCATACATATAAAAAGAGACAATGTGTAGTTAAACATTTATTTGTGTCTGTGCCTGTGCCTGTGCCTGAGTGTTTGCTGTTTAAAGTTTAAAGAGATTTCTGTTAGCCTTGCAGTATGTAACAATTTGTATGTGTTGCAGTGTGTGCATGTTTGTTTGTATTTGTAAATATTTATTTAACACGCACTGTATATTTGTGTCTGACTGGCGATTGTTTTAATTTTCTTGTTCAACGAAAACGTTACAAAAAAAAACGGCAAAAAATTGCGCGTATTTTTGATATTTATTCACGCAGCTGTTGATGGCTCAAAATTAAATACAAAAACAACAACAAAAAATCAACATTCGTTTTACAACCACAACACTTTTACTTGCTGCGTAAATGTTGAAAAAAAAAACGCCAGCCATTACCATGATTTCATCGTTGTTTTCCATACTTTTTCCCATTTTTTTAAATTTTTTGCGTTCAACATTATGTTTTCGTTTGTTTCTGTTGTTGTTATTGCATTGTTTTTAAGTATCATTCAACGTTGTCAGTTCAAAAAAAAAAGCGAAAAAAACTGTCGACAATAAAGATAATGCTGCCGTTGAATGGTCATCATCTTCATTTGGTTCATTATTGTAGGGAAACATTCGGACTGATTTTTTTCCTCTTTCCTTAAGCCATAATATTATGTTTTCTGTTGTTATTGCAAGTGTTGTTGTTGTTGTTGCTGCTGATTTACTTCAATATATGGTGTATATCGTTTAATTTCTCTGCAACTTATTTTTTTTGCCCCTTGAAACTGGCAATACTTTTTAAAACACTTGCATTTAATTTTCGTAAAACAAGTGGTGGTTGTTTCCTTTTTATATATTGAAAAAGGAATTTAAAAAACTTGAGTTTAAAACCATAAGGGTATACTAGTTAAAGTGTAAAACACTTTAGTAAATAAGAAATTAAAAAAGATATTTTCTTTTCGCCTTAAGTTATGCAATAGTTTTTTGTTATCTAGAAAACCTTAGCAATCCAAGTTCGAATCCTGGAGTAGAACTGAATAGAAGTAAAATAATCAAAGGTTTTCGAATTTTAAAGATTAAAACTTAAACTAGATATACACATCACATCCATCCATTCCACTCAAATCAACTTCAAAACCTTTGGTATACATTTGTATAGGATTCGAAGGAAGAACTGGCTTCCAGAGCATATGTTAAGCATATCGATATCAAAGCACTTCTCAAAATAGTTATTGTGGAGCACATAATCAATCATATCAAACTATTAATGTTCAATATACTAGCAGTCAAACCCTATTGCAGCAAGAGGTAACTGCTGCTCAATGGAAATGATCAGCAGGACTCCAATTTAACACATTAACGTGTCATGTTATTGTCTTCAAAGGCTCAATGGAAATGATCAGCAGGACTCCAATTTAACACATTAACGTGTCATGTTATTGTCTTCAGAGGCTCAATGGAAATGATCAGCAGGACTGCAATTCAACACATTAACGTATCATGGTGTTATCTTCACAATATTAGAATTCAAGATATCAGCCTGCTTTCTGATACTGTATAAAATTGTTTATCTTGACGCTCTCTTCATATCTACAGAGCTCCTTTCTCAGAGCTACACTGTCAAAGCTGTCCTAAGAAACTTACATAGTCAATGTGGATGTAATTCTAAGTGGGAGCCAAGAGATTTTCAATAGAAGCCTTCTCATCAAATTGCAGATTTGAAAGAAACTCAAAATTTCATGTGATATTCTACAACGATTAGCCAAACAAAGGGGATATCAACACCCAAGAAAAGGAGCTCAAATACGACGAGTTGGGACACACATTTAGAAAGCTCTATGGCGAGATGTTGTCTGCCATATTGGAGATTAAATCGGACGAAGTTGGGCAAGAAGTCTAACCATTTGAATTGAAATATTTAAATGAACTTCAATTACACGAACATTTCTCTCGTGTGAGCTGAGAAATTATTGATGCAGGATTGAACTCCTTCCATTTATTTCGTTTCATATCGCATAGCTTTCACTGGGGATGCGCAAGCTGTTGAATTTATGGCACTTTTCCAGTTTCTTTCCTGAAGTATTTCAGAGCGCATAAGTTTACAAGGTTTCAAGGAGCAAAAGTATTCGAAAAAAGGTTGACTTAAAGGGTTTTTAAATAAAAAAGGAAACAATTTACACTCTTAAGTATTGATTACTATGACGTGGGTGCCAAATTCGCCGTAGTCCAGTAGTAGTAGTCAGGCATTTTCAGCTAAACGAAATATGAAAAAATATTTGCTCGGCAACTTCCTCTCGGCAGATTTCTGGCAAAAACTCTGAGAGTAAATAAAAAATTGCCATGAAAAAGTGTCTCAAAAGTCTGTCATTCAGAATCGACTTTAAACTGTAGATCCACCACTCATGTATAAAATTAACCCACACAACATAAGTGTTGTGAGAAGCTAGGTCGTAATCTCGACTGAAGGGTTATAATGTATGTATGTATGTATGTATGTATGTATGTATGTATGTATGTATGTATGTATGTATGTATGTATGTATGTATGTATGTATGTATGTATGTATGTATGTATGTATGTATGTATGTATGTATGTATGTATGTATGTATGTATGTAAGTTAACATATTAATTCCTATGCATTTCATTTATTAATGACTTCAAATAGCACTTAATAACCCATTTCGAACACTTGGTTTTCAATTTATATTCCATTGGCATACAAATTTTATTTTAATTTTAATTGATTTTTCTTTTTTGTTCTTTCTCACATATTTTCGTATTTTATTTTCCTCGTTTTTATTATGTATTTCTTTTTCACTACTTTTACGTGCTCAACTGGCAGTTTAAAGTTAATTATAGAGCCTCTTAATTTATTTCGCATGCAACAATTAATTACTTCATGTACATACATACACACTCAGACGTTTATTCATTTGTATACATTTAGTGTTACTAATGCCACATATTTATTCTTTTTCTACTAATACTCTTACATGCTCTGTATTTGTCTCGCACACATACATACATACACATTCAAATATACATATGTATGTACTTAGAGTTGTAGTCTACATATATGCAGCAGATGTAGAATAGCAATTGCTTAACTCTTAATTACTAGTTTTAGTTTTTAGTTGAACAAAACTGATGTTATTTTTGAAGAATTTTTTTTTTTTCTTCTCTTTTTTTAATTGAAAAAACAAATTCTAGAAATTTTTTTATATTTTTTCATAGAATTGAGGCCCTCATATACAAAAAAAAAAAATAATTCTACTGTTTTGTTTCATTGTTGTTATTATTGTTATTTGTTGTTGTTGTTGTTGTTGTTTTTATATGTTACAAGCATATGTAATTTCATTGTTACGTGCTTAAATAAAATTCATCATTTAAAATGTACAAATTCATATGAACTCTAATACATTCAACACTCACAACTGCCAGTATCACACATGCAACACACAACACATTTCGAAATACATAAACAAAGGTAAAGGGTTATACACCTTGCGGTCTCAAAAGTGCAGCTAAATGAAGTGCATAAGTACCTTCCTTTATAGATATGTTGATAGAAAATGCTGTCAACCCAAGAAAATGCGATAAACACTCTCAAACCATATGTACCACAAACTGTTTATTTAACCCAGTCCTGGAAGGCTTTAGATGAAACCACATACACACCGTTCTCCACAGATTAGTAAGTTTATCTGCATAATAGGAACGTAGAAACCCTCTCTTTTCAGACTTAGTGTTGGGCTTATTCCAAACATATGAATTACTGTCATCTCCTCTTCATAGTCTCTTTATTTCCTAAAAAAATCATTTACTACACGTCCAATGTAAACGCTTTCAGCACGAGTGCATATAACGCAATACTGAACTACCAAGCTAAGCGCGCTGTTTCGTAGTTTAAGCAGGCTTCCTGTGCGCTCTCTACCCAACTGTAGCCATATTTGCTATATTATCTTGCTAGTATATAAAGCTTCATTATCTATTGAAAGCTCGACGAAATTCAATGAGGTAACCCAAGTAGGAAACTCTAAACTGTAGGTCGCGCCACTCTTGGATAAAACTTAACGCTCTCAACGTAAGTGATATAAGAAGCTAGGTCGTAAAATGACTAAATTGTCATTTTAGGAACAAGTGCATCGGCAACCGTTTGCCTGTTGAGGTCACCAAAAAGTGAAATTACTCTTTCGGGCACCTTTCAATCGAAAAAAAAGTCTAAATAAGCCATACTGTATGACAACGTTTTGTTAAAATCACGTACTGTCCAGATTATAATCTGCAATTGCAGGCCAAAAACAGGATGTTATCATATGAACAGAGTGCTCTGAATCAATGGTAACAGTCCTAATGACACCTCCAGAATATCAGGCGATGCAAATAACCCTTTTTCTTCATGCAATTGTGTTTCTGCAATCAATTTTGCGTTCTTCGCGAATATATGCAACAAAAAATTTCTTATCGACTTAACCACCGAGTGATAAATGAGCTTAAACTGTGAAGAAAATGTTTTTCGAAAAATTACCATCGAAAGTCCATTGCTTTGGTACCCTACCAGCATATCTAGGGCATTGTGAATGGTGCCATTATTGTCGGTCCAATTGCTGAGGACGTCATGGTTTCGACATATTCGGATTATCTGCCATACATTGGCGAACAGAAGCTATATATGTATGTTTGCAACAATGCTGGCATTGCATTGAACCACAGATCTGACCGCAGCCTTATTGCTTCTCCGCAAGTTTCTTTACAATTCTAAATTCCTGGGGCAATTATGATAAGCCCCGCAATCATCGCATAATGCTCAAAATACGTTCGCGTTTAAATCCTAAATTTATTGGTCCTTCGATTGTTAAACGATTCATATTCGTAAGTACAGAACCTTCCTCTCAATAAGCGCCATTACCGATGTAAAATATTTAACAACTGATAGCCTTGAATGTATAACCCGTTATAAAAATGTGTATGTGTGTGATAAAATTAATAAAACGTATAGGTTTAGTAATATGAAATCTTTTTACCCTTACCCTTATATTTGCCTACACATACACACACACGGCCTTCCCATTCTCTCTCTCTCTCTCTTTCTCTTTGTAAATAGTTCACCTCTAACACAGGAGTGCACTAAACTGCATACGGCATACGTTCGTTTAATGAGCAGCAATACCCATTACGAAAGCCTAAAATCAACAGCAACTACAGCAACAAATTGCATTTAAACGTTAAAACATTAAAATAAATTTACTCGCACACACACACACACACACGAGATTAACATTTGCTCTCGTTTTTTTGTTTTTACTCTTTCTCTCTCTCTTCTCTGTCCTTCTCTGTATTTGCATAGAAAATTAAAATTTTAGCAACAACAATATTTTTGTTTACAAAAAAAAAACAAACCAAACAACCGTTACTTTTGCCTTACAAAGCAATCTCTCATTAGTTTGTGTTGTTCTCTTTCTCTTTTTTTTTTTTTTTTTTTCTAGAAATTTTTCTTCGTTACTTTCATGGTAATTACTTGATAGGGTGTGTGGTGTGGGTAGATCTAGTAGTTGGCAAGTACTTGTATGTGTGGCAGTAGTAGTTGAATTGCAAGCAGTTCAAGTAATTCATTAGGGTCATCAATGTTACTTTTAAGCAAAATTTTTGGGCAAAAGCAGTAATTATTGTTTTAAATTAAATATAGGCCCCTATGTTATAATTAAAAAAAGAAAATATTTGAAGATTTTCCTTAGAATTCTCAGTTATAAGCAATACAGGCGACAACACTAAGAATTCAGAAGCATGATGAGGACAAAGTCAATAAAAACTTTTGTAAGGGAAGTGACGTAAGTCGCCGTAGTCTAGTAGGTAGTGTGTTCGCTTATTGGACGTAAAGCCAGGGTCCGAGGCCCAGGACAGACATCAAAACAAAATACAAAAAGTATTTCTTCGGCGACTTAATCTCAGCATATTTCTGGCAAAAACTCTCTGAGAGTAAATAAAATTGCCATGAAAAGTTTCTCAAAAATCTGTCGTTCGGAGTCGACTTTAAACTGTAGGTCCCACCACTCATGTATAAAATTAACACACACAACATAAGTGGTGTGAGCAACTAGGTCGTAATCCTGACTGAAGGGTAGTAATGACCAATTATGTATGTATGTAGGGGAAGTGACGTCATCAATTTTTTTAATCTGCTTTTAAATTGGTCTTCCATCCGTTTGGTGCCTTAAGCCGAAACTAAATTCAGAACTTTAAAATGTAACTCAATAGGCACTGTTTTGTTTTCCAGTACTAAAGCCTGTACAACTTATTTTAATCGATTAAAATCACCTTCACAGCTATGGCTATACCCTACAGAATACTTCGCAATGTGGTCTGCATCGTAGCTAATACGTGTCATGCTTTGATGACAGCTTTGAGGTATCTTTTCACCGCATTTCAATTGTTCTGAGATACCAACGTAAACTCCATAGCACTGACTACTTGAGGATCGTGTTAATCGCGGATTCCATTTGAGTTACTTAATCGTTGTGTTTGACTTTGTTGTTACACAGAAGTTGATGCTTCATGTTAGGACCTTAAGGCTTCCACAAGAGGTTTTTGGTAACCACTAATGCATGCCAGTAGGCTCAGTTTGTTTACCGGGTTTGGGTATCGGGTGTCTAAGTGGCTTTTTCATCTGACAGCATTAAGAACCCATAATAACGACTTCATATTTAAATTTGAAAATTCTGATAAATAGGATGCCCTGCCAATTTTTTGATGATATTTAGTGTGTAGTACACAATAAGGTTCCCACTTATATCATTATATTATATTATTATTGATAGACATTCGATTTAATTTAATAGGCGACATGGTACTGTATGTACACATACAATATGGCGTTTGCTAAATCGATACAGTTCCGTCAAAGATGTCTAGAATGTGCTGCACATTCTTGTCACTCAGACAGATTGTTTTTTCTGCCAATTTTATTACAACTTCTGCCGCTTGGCGGGGGGGGGAACGTCTAACGAAAGTGAATGCCTTCTAGTTAGGCGGTATTCGTAAGGACAAAAACCAACAAATAAATGCCGTGAGAGAAAAATCATGTACGTTGTCCCCAATGTATTTTCAAAAATCACGACTACCTCACGCTGGAAAACCAGCCTGAAAGTTAAACGAGGCTATGTCCTTGATATCAATGGATGACAGCTCCGTCAAGCTGACAAGGGTCGGAGAGCCAAATAAATGTGCAGCCCATTTTTGGAAAATGTGCAGCCCTTGCGCTGACCAACTTCCCCCCCTCCTTGGATCGGAGGAACTTGGTGAGTGCAGAGGTTGCGTTCACCTGTGACATCACAACGGGCCGCTATGTGTGCTCAAGTGAGCTTTTTGGTAAATTAAAGCTACCACGCTAACCTAACCTAACCTAACCTCAATGTATTAAAATTTAGCCGGCTCAGGCGGTTGGTTGGACAGGTCCTCCGACATGCATAATGCACGTGGGCATGCTTTCTAATTAGGCGGTATTCGTGAGGAGAAAAACTTCCAAATAAATGCAGGGAGAGAAAAATCATTTACTTCGTCCTCATACCTAACGCTCATGGGCATGTCGTCTAATTATTCGATATTCGTGACGACAGAAATCAACAAAAAAAATGCCGTGAGAGAAAAATTATGTACTTCGTCCTTAATGGATTAAAATTTAGCCGGCTCAGGCTGTTGGTTGGACAGGTTCTCCGACATGCCTAACGCACATGGGCATGCCCTCTAATTAGGCGGTATTCGTGAGGACAAAAACTAACAAATAAATGCCGTGAGAAAAAATCATTTACTTCGTCCTCATGTCTAACGCACATATGCATGCCCTGTAATTAGGCGGTGTTCGTGAGGACAAAATCTACAAAATAAATGCCGTGAGAGAAAAATCAGGTACTTTGTCCCTGAATTAAGACTTGGCCAGCTAAAGCTATCGATTGAACAGCTTCTTGCGTCAATCCAGGAGGCCAGAAGTGGAAATTTGCCATAATTTCAAAACTAAAGGGACCACTAGAGGCGAATAAACCATTTCCAAGAACCCAAACTATGCTAAATTAAGATTTCAATTTCCTTACGCCCTGGATAACCTTTCATAAATTCTATTACAAAGTCATCCCAGTGGTATAAGTAACATTTTATTGAAATTTCCATTACCTATACGTCTCCCCTTTTACTAAGGAAATTATTTTTCTATTTTAATTTATTTTTTACTTTGAAAAATATTACACTCTCTACACTTTAGCTATTTTATGTTCCTATTTCTATTAAGAAAATTATCTTTATTTTTTCTATAAGATCTGGTACGTATTTTTTAATTTTTTTATTTTTTATTTTTGCCATAAATTGCCCTTTACTTTAATGGCAGTCTTATTTTAGAAATTCATTTCTCTCTCTTTTGCTCTCTCTCTCTCTCTGTCCTTCTGCCTTTTTTTTTTAAGGAATATGTACAGAGAGTATCAGTTCTATTTGGTTTTTTATAATTTTTTTTCGATTTTATTTTGTAACACTAAAGCTGTTCTATCACGCCTAAATGCTGATTACATCTTAAAGATAAGGGATATGCAAGTGATATGTACTTTAAATAGGAGAATAAGCTAAAGAAAAAAATCTACTACCACTACATGCTGATACTGATATTTATATTGCATACAGTATGCTTTAAGGCGTTTGGAAAAAAAGAGATACAGTAAGTGGGTGTTTATACATATATAGAGGAGCCATATTACTGTGAATTGTAAAGGGTCCACCAAATAACTTTTTTTTTGAAATGCTTTAAAAAAAAACTACTGAATATTTTCTCAAATCTCCGGTTAATAATGGAAAAATAATTTCATTCAAATGGCTGCCTCGGCTGGCCATGCAGTAGCCTACACCAGAAGATGACGATTTTAGGCAAAAAAAAATCATCTTTTCAGATGAAGCTTGTATGTAAACAAGCAAAATTGTCGCATTTGGGGCACAGAAAATCCGCACGCATACATTCAAAAGCCAACGCACCCAAAACGAGTCACAGTTTGGTGCGGATTTTGGTCCAGAGGCATAATTGGGCCATTTTTCTTCGAAAATGAGCAAGGAGTGGTCGTTATAGTCAATGGCGATCGCTATTGGGCAATGCTGAACGAATTTTTGTTCACAAAAATTGAAGAGGAGGATATTGGCAACATTTGGTTTCAACAGGACGGCGCTACGTGCCACACAGCCGAAGCTACACTCGATGTTTTGCGCCCTGTTTTTGAAGATGGCATTATTAGCCGCAGAGCTGATGTCGTTTGGCCACCTTGGAGCTGCGATTTGACACCGTTGGACTTTTATTTGTGGGGTGCCGTCAAAGATAAGTGTTACGCCGACAAGCCCCAGAGACAATTGACGCTTTAAAGGACAATATTCGTGAAGCCATTGGTGAAATACAGCTGCACACAATCGATAATGTGCTTAAAATTTGGACCGATCGTGTAGGCTACTACATGGCCAGCCGAGGCAGCCATTTGAATGAAATTATTTTCCATTATTAACCGAAAGGATTGTACTTTCGAATATAAAAAGAAATTTGAGAAAATATTCAGTAGTTTTTTTTTAAACATTTTCAAAAAAAGTTATTTGGCGGACCCTTTATAGACACAGACACATAGTCAAGTATACAGTTTAAGAGAGAGAGTAAAGGGCAAAGGGAATAGCAGAGTCTGTGTATTACTGTGTAGGTGTAAGATTGTTAAACAGTGTTTGTATATTAGGTGACGTTATAACGCCTAAAAGTAGGCAATGTTTTTTTTTTTCTATTTTGTTTTCTCTGACTTGCCTTTATACATTTTCCATTTAAAAGATTTTCAAGATAAACGTAAACAATTTCCTCTGTTAACGTTACTCAGTATGGGATAATAACGTTTATAATGATAATAATAACGGTAAAGATAATGATGATAATAATAATAATGATGATAATGATGATGTTAGTGATAATGTAGTAAAATAACAACAACAAAAATACCCTGCTTAATATAATTTAGCTTATCTTTCTTTTCTTCTCTCTTTCCCTCTTTCTTATTACGTTTCATATTACTTTTCTCATAATCTTAATACGAAAATAAAATGAATAAAAATAAAAGAAAGAAAACCCTCAACAAAACGAAAATGAAAAGCAAAATTTAACATATTTTAAGCTGGAGGATATGAAAATCGATACAAGAGGATGCCGCCTTCAATAATATGATAGAAATGGCATACACACACAAGGAAACAGAGCAAAAGAAAAACAAGCGAAGGAAACAAACCAAATGGGGAAAAATGAAAATATTTCAATCACCTCGTATATACATATCTCTCTCTCTCTCTCTCTCTCTCTCTCTCTTATACGTGTGTGTAATAGATGAGATGTTAAGAATTATTATTGGATTTAAATAACCTGGAAAATATGATTTCGTATGTAAATGTATTTGGTCTGTATGTGTCATAAATCGGTAACCGATAATTCTAATGGAATATGCAATCAAATAACGTTATTCATGCACGTGTGTGTGTGTGTGGGTTTACTATCCACACAGTTATGAAAATAAATTTCAATATTCAATGTGTTGTTATTCATTAATCCGATAAACAAAGTAATCAAAACCAAGGAAAATATAACGAGGAAAAGGCACACGTTGTAAATATGATTGAAACTATTTGGTTTGGCAAAGTAATTGGAAATTGGAATATCTTCCACATTAGTTACCTTTTATCTTTTGAGGTCTGAAACTAATCAGAATAAGAAAATAAATTTGCAAGAAGCTTGCACTTGGGATGATAAAAAGGCCAATAAAATTACCAGCCGGAATATATTGATTGACGATATAGTTAAGGAGCCGAGAAAGCTTTCGAATTATACTGGAGTCCAGATTTTATTTACATCCAAACAGATTTAAATTATATCACAAGCCCTTGTCTCTAACATACTAAAAGGCATACAGACAAGCAAGCATAAGTAAAACTACTGAAAACATATCCGGCTACAAGTTTCCAATTCCTACAATATTAATAAGGTTAGGTGCAGCCCTTGCGCTCACCAACTTCTTCTACAATTTGGTGGAACTCGGTCACTACAGAGACAGCGTTTACCTGTGCCCTCACAACGGGCCGCTATAATCAAATAAAAAAAATATTGCATACTTTTAGGTTGTCATATTTAATTTTATGAGTGGCCTTGTCTACTTTTGCAGATTTTGTTAGTTGAAAAGCTGTATACGATAAACAAAAATACCGTGTCTGTCTAATTTCAAATATATCGTAACATATACAGCATATTTTTAGGCTGTTTCATAATTTCTTACTTAATTCTACTTTATGAAATTGTTATTAAGCAAAACGTTAACATTTTTTCTAATACCTTCAGCAATTCGTTCTAAGAGAAAAGCCTTGAAATTTTTTATTAAATTTGTGCTGGTGCTTAATATAATTTTTTTTTCAAAATATTGCCTACTTTTGGGCTGTTTCATAATTTCTTATTTAATTTTATAGGCCTCCTTGTCTATTATAACAGAATAATGTCGTTTCTGTTCCAAACACTCATTTTTTGTTGCCTAATTTCAAGTATATGTCAAAATATATGGCATACTTTTAGGCTGTTTTAATATTTATATTTTTTAGAAATTTTGTTTAATTTATTTTTATAGTCTTAGAAAGCCCATTGTTAACATAAACACGTATTCAGTTGATAATTTGTTGTTGATTTTTGTATACAATTTACCTTTTAAACGATGCTAACAGTGGAGGCTAAAGAAATAAGCCCGGGAAAGAAAAATTTCAAAAAATTAAAAAAATTAAAAGTATGTTTTAAAATATGCTTTTTAAAGAAATTTAACAAACACCATAAAGAAATCTTGCAATAAGTTGGAATATTCTTGAGTTTTATCCTTTTTAAGGCTTTAAAACTATCTTTCAATTTTTTTTTCTATTTCTGTGCTTAGAAGCCATGGTTCATTGTGCTTAAACTGTAAGTAGGTGTCTGTTTTTTTTCTTTTCTTGTCTTCTGATATGATATTTTATAGAACTTCGTTTTTTTTTTGTTTTCCTTTTGTAATGGTCTTAAATGTCCTTTAGGCTTTTAGTTACTTGTGCCTGTGTACTGTTCCCAGCTTCAAATGCCATTTACTTCCAATGACCTTTAATACACAATCGTGCTCAATAAATTTCTAACAATGAGACACACATACAGTATCTCTTTATATTTTAATACTAATATTGTATGTATGGCTCTGTCTGTGTGTGTGTGTGTGTGTGAATTGCATGATGTTTATGTCTCTTAAGATATCCCTTACACATGAAACTCTCTCTCTCTCTCTCTTTCTTTCGCTTTTGGTTTTTTCCTTTTTGCACTCTATCAATAGCAAGCACGTGCTTCGGCTTTTTATCATTCAAGGCAGCAAAAGAAAGAAAAAAAAATTTTTTTTTCTTGAAAAATATAACAGAAATGGAAAGAAAAGAAGAGCTTAGACATGCATTTAGAAGTTAATGTGTGAGTGTGTGAGTGTGTGTATGTGTATACACCGTACGTTTGGAGACACATGTATGTAGACAGAGACATGTTTTCCTTTTTCTCTCCCTTTCACCCTGTAATTTTTTATTTATTTTTTGCTTTACAGCCTAAGACTACACGTAGTTTTATGCCTGCTCGAGTCTAGTCTTCTATAATGCCAAGTAACATTTCATCTTTAAGCTTTACCAACAATATTTTGTTGTTGTTGTTGTTGTATGAGTGTGTATTTTTTTCTATCTCTCTCTCTCTCTCTCTCTCTCTCTTCAACAACAACAAAAACAGTGAAAACTTGTGAGAGTTAACCGTTAAAATAATACATTCTAATGGGTGATTTTTGAAGAGTTATAGGAAAATTTTTCAAAAAAAATCACATAAAATTCAGAAAAATGCATGAAATTTTTATTTCAATCGATAGTACGGTCCATATAATTTAATGTTTGAAGATTATTTCATGCAAATGTTGACCGCGACTGCGCCTCAAATGGTCCATCCGCTTAGTCCAATTTTGGCATACTCTTTCCAACATTTCGGCGGGTATCTCACGAATAATTTCTTCAATGTTGTCTTCCAACGCGTCAATTGAAGCAGGCTTGTCTGTATAGACATGAGCTTTAACATAGCACCACAAAAAATAGTCTAAAAGCGTTAAATCGCACGATCTAGGCGGCCAATTGACCGGTCCCGAAAGTGAAATAAAATGTTCACCGAACTCGCCTCTCAATAAGTCCATTGTTATGCGTGCTGTGTGGAATGTGGCACCGTCTTGTTGAAACCACATGTCATGTAAGTCAAGCTCTTGCATTTTGGGCAAAAAAAAGTTGGATATCATTTCATGGTAGCGCTCACGATTCGCAGCATCTTTGAAGAAGTACGGTCCAATGATGCCACCAGCCTATAAACCGCACCAAACTGTGACTTTTTCTGGATGTATTGATAGCTTTTGCAATGCATCTGGCTAATCTTCACTCCAAAATCGACAATTCTGCTTATTTACGTATCCATTGAGCCAAAAATGAGCTTCGTCGCTGAACACAATTTTTCGATAAAGAAATGGATCTTCGGCCAACTTTCCAAGAGCACATTCACCAAAAATTCTGCGTTGCGGTAGGTCGTTCGGCTTCAATTCTTGCACCAGCTGTATTTGGAAAGCCTTCAAAATTTTCCACGTTGTTGAGTAACAGAGGCCCAATTGCTGTGAACGGTGACGAATCGATAATTGATGGTCATCATTAACACTGGCCGGCCGATACAGCTGCGATATTTTCTTCAGTTCGCACTCTACGTAAGCGTGTTGGCGGTTTAATGTCCAACAATGTAAATTTGTTGCGAAATTTAGTCACAATAGCCCGAATAGCCGCTTCAGTTGGTCGATTAAGCTGACCATAAAATGGAAGAAGTGCGCGATGAACTTTCTTAACAGTGCACGCATTTTGATAATAAAATTCAATGATTTGCAAGCGTTGTTCGTTTGTAAGACGGACGATTCATGGTTAAATTATAGACCAAACTGAAGATGTTTGACAGTGATACAAAGCACGAAACGTGCGTGAGCTAAAAAATCACCCGTTAGAAGGCCTACTTTCTATAGTACTTCCAACAGCTAATGTTCAAATTCTAAATAAAACACATCCTATGGAATATTTTCTCTCTCTCACTCCACATACACTCTTTTTAAGTTTCCCAGTCTCTTGATCTCTTCCTCTTTTTTTAATCACATATACATACGTCATCATGGATGGATGGATGGATGGATGGTATAGTTTGTTATGAAATTATATTTGTTTGCACGACTGACTTGTTAAAATTTGTTCTTGTTATTGTTATTGTTGTAGTTTTATTTAAGTACACGAGCTTCTATACATCTACACGTGTGTGTGTGTGTGTGTGTGTGTCTGTATTTATGTATGTAGTTTAATATCTAAAGCCTGAAACTTCTTTTAAAGTACAAAACGGAGGCTGTTAAGGTTAAAGTATTAAAAAGTTAAACTTTCTTAGAGAGCAACAACAACAAAGGCTCGGGGTTTTTTTTTTTTTCTCTACAAAATCAAATATCATTGGATTGTTGTACACCAATACACACACTCTCCGTATTTATATTAAAAGTGTTGTTGTAAAGAAGTCCTTTTAACATTAAAAGATTTCTATTTTAGCCTTGAAATGTTGTGTTTAAAGTGTTACAAAGTTTTCAGGGGATAGTTATGGGCTTTATTTAAGGGATTATATTGGAATACAGAATTTAAGGAAGAAAATAAAGTCGAAAGTAGTACGTTAAAGCCATATTTTTCTCTAAAAAAAAGAAAGAAAGAACTGCAGTACTAAAGGAAGTGGTTTACAAGGCTGTAAGTATTTCCGCTTTGTAGTGATGCCACCAATCTAGATATGCCGTAAGAACCCGTGTGTGTCCCTTATGGCAAGCAAGCCTAACATTAGAAAAACCTTATAAAGGGTATTTTTTATAGAGGTATAGAACTTTAAGTTGGCATTACTTTTCAAGATGGCGACCGATTTAACAGCTGTCGAGTGATTTATTCTCAGTTTGGTTTGGCAATCCATCATGAATAGACTCACACCTGAACAACGCTTGCAAATTGTCCAATTTTATTTCGAAAATAATGGTTCTGTGCGGAAAACGTATCGCGCACTACGTCCATTTTATCGTCGACAAAATCGTCCATCAGAGCAGTTAATTCGATTAACCATGGAACGTTTTCGCACCACGTTTACTCTTATTGATAACTCGCATCCCCAGAGACGCTGTACGGTACGTACAGAAGAAGCTATTGCTGCTGTAGAGCGTAGCATTGTGGAAGACCCGAATGAGTCCACCCGCCATCGAGCACAGGAATTGGATCTGTGTCCATCCACTTTATGGAAGATTTTGCGGAAGGATCTTGGTTTGCGTGCTTACAAAATACAACTCGTGCAAGATTTGAAGCCAAACGATCATCAAGTAAGGCGTAGATTCGTCGAATGGGCCCAAAACGAGATTACCGTTGTACCCGATTTTCATAAGCGAATTTTGTTTAGCGATGAAGCGCACTTCTGGTTGAATGGCTACGTCAACAAACAAAACTGCCGCATTTGGAGTGAAGGTAATCGTCAAGTGTATGTAGAAACACCGTTACATCCAGAAAAACTGACTGTTTGGTGCGCTTAATGGGCTGGTGGAATCATTGGTCCGTACTTTTTCAAAAACGATGGTGGCCAGAACGTTACAGTCAATGGTGATCGGTATAGAGCCATGATTACTAACTTTTTCATTCCTGAATTGAATAACCATGATGTCCAGGAGATGTGGTTTAAACAAGACGGCGCAACATGTCACACAGCTTGTGCCACAATAGATTTATTGAAAGACACGTTTGGTGACCGCCTAATTCCACGTTTTGGACCTGTGAATTGGCCTCCAAGATCTTGTGATTTAACACCGCTAGACTACTTTCTGTGGGGCTATGTAAAGTCATTGGTCTATGCGGTAAAGCCACAAACGCTTGACCATTTGGAAGACAACGTTCGCCGTATTATTGCCGATATACGGCCACAAATGTTGGAAAAAGTCATCGAAAATTGGACGTCCAGATTGGACTACATCCGCGCCAGCCGTGGCGGTCATATGCCAGAAATCATATTTAAAATGTAATGCCACAAGATTATCTTTCGGATAAATAAAATTCATGTCAATCGAATAATCCATCGTTGTTTTATTGCAACTTAAAGTTCTATACCTCTATACAAAACACCCTTTACAATTGAAAGATTATTCTACCAGACCAGATGGGCCACTAATTTAACAACTCAAAACCTGATGGATCACATCACACAATAGGCAAAGCATATTGCAGCTTGATAATCGAAATGTTAGAGGACCAAATTATTGCAATAGAAACAAGGAATAAATACTTGTGATACCACAAATCAATAACAGACTCGTTTATAAAACATTCCCTAGAGGAAAAGCATCAAAATTTCGAAATAAATCTTGTAATCGCTTCGAGAACTGACATATGCGGTCAATTGTAGACTATACCTCCTTCTCAGGTTCACAATTTCAATACAATTTATTCGAGAGAAAGCCAAACCTGTAACCATTCATTATAAAAGACATATGAGTACCAAAATACAGTTGGATTGAAAGAAAGTAGTCAATCAGTCCTGCTTTATCCATATAAGCCGAGTAGAGCTTAACAATTTTGTACGTTTCCTCATATAGTCAACGAAATTAGGACTCCCTGTAAAACAGCCTGCATTTTGCTATCAAAACATCTATGCTTTGTAACATGTCGCCGAGAAACAGTTACATGGGTGCCTACTATACGGAGGATCTCGATGAACTGTCATGCATTAACATTGGCAGTCGCTTCATCGGAAGCTTCGAGTGGTTCCTGGACTAGGGGAAAATGTGAAACTTTGGTATCACAATGGAGCCTGTGTGTGGCCTAAGTGTGTCCCCTCATAACTCCATTGAGGGAACAGTCACTTCTACCTATCTACCATCCTACAATATCGGCGATTCTGAGCAGCATAGCACCCCCCCTAACCAGTTTGTCAATTTCAGTTTCACTATTAAACACTGCAGTCTGAGTACTCATGCAGGATGCACTGATCCTATCCATATGAACAACTAGTTGCGAAGACGAGGATGAAACACTTGTTCACTTACTTAGTAGTTGTAGGAAAAGAAATCATTTGGGTTCGTATTATGCAGAGAACCTCACAGATTTTTGAAAAATAGACATTAGGACACTAAGGAGTTACATTAGGGGCTGGAATAAGATTCCAGCATAAAGAAAAATTTATAAATCTGGTATCACAATAAGAAATACTTGACCTAAGTGTGCTTTTGTACACAAAAATTCAAATCCTCATGCTATATGACCTGTTGAAAGCTATTGAAAAAGTACAAGAAAGCATATCTCGCAGTCATTAACTCATATTAATGGTTTTTTATTTTGGTTTCATTTCTTTTCCTGTAATCAATCATTGAATTATCTTCCTTTAAAAAATGCTGCCTTACACCGTACAACATAATTTTGTTTTATTAAAGCCCCTAGAGTATGCAACATATTCTAGGAAATCTTTTTTTTGTAACGTTTTAAATTTCAACATGCCTTGTAAATTAAACCTCGATACTAAATAACAATTATTTTTCTATTAAATTTATAATGCAAGTTTAACTACCCTTAATATCTCCTCGCACAGCACTTTATGTGATCATGATTGAAGGATAGAGAAAAAAAATAAAAATAAATCCAAAAAAAAATTACAGGGAAAAATAGTAAAGCAGGGGATAAAAACATGTGTAAAAATTCCCATTTTGATATGTTTAAATGACTTTTTGTGGTAATAACAAAACACGCATTCACATACATTCACACACATATATGTATAGACAGAGGTTGCCGGTACTGTAATAGAGGGGCAGGCAAGTAGTTTTCATATAGAAATATAAAACCCACATAAAAACCAGAGATAGACTTGCAAAAACAACAACCAGAACCCACCACATAGTGCTTGTTTGGTGTTCTTTTTTTTATTTATTTTCAGTTATTTAGACGAACAATAACCACTGAGACATTAACATCATTATTATCATTACCACCACCACCACCACCGCCACTACCATCAACATCATTATCATTTAAATAATCATCATGACATTTAGTCACTGACTGACTACAAAGCCACTGACAAATACACCCTCATGTATGTACATTCGTTGGGTTTTTCTCGTCTGTTTTTTTTTTTTCGATTTGACCCTTCATTGTGTATGACAGCCAACAATTTCCCTGTTTTTTTATTTCATTTTTATTACAATAAAATTAAAAGTCGTATAAAAATAATATAACCACACTCATATACAACAACACACTCGCATACATTAACACCCACAAACATAGTAAATTTAATAGAAATTTTTGTTATTGTATAGGAATACGAGAGTATAAAGAATTAGATTTACGCTCAATATATTTTAGTTAATATCACATGAAAATAATACACAATCAAAAAAAATATCCGTATCCGGAATTTGCGCCAAAAGGAAGAGAGAGAGAGAGAGAGCAAGAGGGAAATCGCAAATAAAAATGAACAATTTATAGCCACACATTGTAGAGCACAAAGCAATATTAGGGTAGTTCATAGAGTACGGCGATTTGATTAACAATACCAAAAAAAATGCAAGTTATTGACCATAAAATTGCAAATCATTCACCAAAAACAAATGCAAGTTATCAACAAAAAGAAATGCAAGTTATCAATAAAAAGAAATGCAAGTCATCTCCCAAAATATGCAAGTTATCGATAAAAATAGTTCACAGAGTACGGCGATTTGTATAATAAAAAGCAATGCAAGTCATTGACCAAAAAATGTAAGTCATTGACCATAAAAAATGCGAGTCATTGACCATAAAAAATGTAAGTCATCCACCAAATAAAAATGCAGGGCATCAACTACAAAAAATGCAAATCATCGACTAAAAAATTAAAGTTATCGACAAAAATAAATGCAAGTCATGGACCAAAGGAATGGAAGTCATCGACAAAAAAGTGAAAGTTATCGACAAAAAGAAATGCAAGACATGTACCAAAGAAATGGAAGTCATCGACAAAAATAGTTCACAGAGTACGGCGATTTGAATAAGAAGCAATGCAAGTTATCGACTAAAAAATTCAAGTCATCGACCAAAAAAATGTTAGCCATTGACCATAAAAAATGTAAGTCATCCACCAACAAAAAAAATGCAAGGCATCAACTAAGAAAAATGCAAACCATCGGCCAAAAAATGAAAGTTACCGACAAAAATAAATGCAAGACATCGACAAAAAAAAATAAAAGTTATCGACAAAAATAATAAAAGTTATCGACAAAAATAAATGCAAGTCATCGACAAAAATGTAACTAAAAATGCAAGTCATGGACCAAAGGAATGCAAGTCATCGACCAAAAAAAGTGAAAGTTATCGACAAAAATAAATGAAAGTCATGGACGAAAGGAATGCAAGTAATCGACCAAAAAAGTGAAAGTTATCGACAAAAACAAATGCAAGTCATGGACCAAAGAAATGGAAGTCATCGACATGGAATGCAATCGTAAAATAGAAGTCATCGCCGAAAAAATGGAAGCCATCGACAAAAAGTGCAAGTCATCGACAAAAGAACGTAAGATACACACAATTTTGCCCGATTTAAATAGAAAACTTTTCTTTGCATCTTTGTAGAAAACAATTAGCTTCGACGCCTATATCTCCGGTCGCAAGTAAAGTCCGACCGTCAGGAACGGCTTGAGGCTATGACTATCCAGGTCCATTTTTCTCTTTCTTTGAACATTCACTACCTTAAGAACCAAAAAGAAAATTAATTCCATTTAACCAGATACCTTCCAAAACAAAACAAAAAAGAAAAGGAATAAAAAAGGGAAAAGAGAAACAAAATGAATTGTAATCGAATAAAATTTAATAAAATTTATCACAAACTATAATCGAATAATAAAAATAACGGCAAAAAAAATTATGGCATGTTTACACTGAGACAACAAAAAGGTCACTGTCATACTCGTCCTCGCATTAATAAATAAATTGAATAACGATACAACAAAAAAAAATAAAGGGCGAAGCATTTAAAGGACTACTCGGTGACCAAATAAAAGATTAAATGACCGTAAAATTGCATTAAAAAAATGGTTTTCAATTTTATAATGGAAAAAAGGGAAATTTGAAGGGTTTTATAGGTGGGGAAGGGGGATAATATTAGGGTAATATAGCACACATATTGACTTAAATTAATCTTCGAAAAAGGACTTAGAAAACAGGGAGGATTGAGAGGATTTAAAAAAACCAGTCATCTATGAAATTGCAACGTATTATCTCCCTCGAAGTTAAGAGTTTCTGCCTCCCACATAATCGAAAGAATTTGGGGATCTGATTTAGGACGAGTTGTAACTTTTTTTGAGAAGGAATAAAGAAAATGCATATGGTCGTGGTTTGAGTGTAGGAAACACCACTACCACCTTCATATAACCTTAATAGGCTGATGTTCGCCTCAAGGAACAGTTTTTTTTTTTTTCTTTTTGGTAGGAATCTGTTGCGGAAGCCAAATATACGATATAAAATGATAAAGGCATACACTGCTCTCTACGCTTGCAATAGAGTGTTGCGGGTCTCATATCTAGGATGACTTATTGGATTTATACAGCAGCAACCTATATTGGAAGTGTGGTACAACGAGCACATCTTAGCAACAAAACTAATCTCAACTTAACAAGACGAATACAACAATACGCCTGCATTAGTATTCCTGGTGGACTGTATGATAGACCTACTGCGCCTACGATGGAGATAATTTTACTTCTTCTCGTTTGACCTCCACTGTAATGGCTCAGCAGCAAGTACTAGGTACTAAGCAAAGGTATTACATATCGAATATCGGTCATGATTACATTGCTTTTCGAGAAATTTCAAATATAGGGGAAATCAATTCCGAATATAGGGGAATGGGAAAGTGGTCTAACATATCTTATGAAATCTTCAAGGTAAGTTCGAAAATGTTTGTGCGTGAGGTCAGATTTTCAAACAGCGTCGATAAGTATTGACCATACAATAAGGCCACCGGATTATTGCAGCATGTTTTGGGTTGGAAATTCATTCATTCGGTTAGCGGTGAGGATTATTAAACAGTGGTGGCCTTATAATTAGAAACGACTTAGCAACATGTATGTTTGTTAATTTGTTTTACAGTTTTCACTGTGTACCTGGGATCAAAGGCTTTGCTTGGAGGACATCTTACATACGTTTTTCCATCAGATTGGGACAAATTAAACTTTGATTCGTCACTGCAGAGAACTCTGTTCCAGAAACATCGTTTCCAAATATAAGGCCACCATTGTAAATGAAATTAATTTTGATTGTCATGTGGCTACCCAGGCATTTGGTTCCTATATAACAACCTCTGGAATGATCTGAGGCTGCCGTTTGGTTATCAATAAATGTACAACGGCGATATAATTTACACATCAACAGGCTATCGAAGCACAACAGCATTCTGTGAATCTGAAAAGTTGATAATCCATAAAAGACAGCGTTAAAAACATATGTTGCAACAAATCCCACAAAAGACTAGTAAAGGATGTTTTTTATAGAGGTATAGAACTTTAATTTGGCATTACTTTTCAAGATGGCGACCGATTTAACAGCTGTCAAGTGATTTATTTTCAGTTTGGTTTGGCAATTCATCATGAATAGAGTCACGCCTGAACAACGCTTGCAAATAGTGAAATTTTATTTCGAAAATAATGGTTCTGTGCGGAAAACGTATCGCGCACTACGTCCATTTTATCGTCGACAAAATCGTCCATCAGAGCAGTTAATTCGATTAACCATGGAACGTTTTCGCACCACGTTTACTCTTATTGATAACTCGCATCCCCAGAGACGATGTACGGTGCGTACAGAAGAAGCTATTGCTGCTGTAGAGCGTAGCATTGAGGAAAACCCGAATGAGTCCATCCGCCATCGAGCACAGGAATTGGATCTGTGTCCATCCACTTTATGGAACATTTTGCGGAAGGATCTTGGTTTGCGTGCTTACAAAATCCAACTCGTGCAAGATTTGAAGCCAAACGATCATCAAGTAAGGCGTAGATTCGTCGAATAGGCCCAAAACGAGATTACCGTTGTTCCCGATTTTCATAAGCGAATTTTGTTTAGCGATGAAGCGCACTTCTGTTTGAATGGCTACGTCAACAAACAAAACTGCCGCATTTGGAGTGAAGGTAATCCTTAAGTGTATGTGGAAACACCGTTACATCCGCTTTATGGGCTGGTGGATCATTGGTCCGTACTTTCTCAAAAACGATGGTGGCCAGAACGTTACAGTCAATGGTGATCGGTATAGAGCCATGATCACTAACTTTTTCATTCCTGAATTGAATAACCATGATGTCCAGGAGATGTGGTTTCAACAAGACGTCACAACATGTCACACAGCTCGTACCACAATAGATTTATTGAAAGACACGTTTGGTGACCGCCTAATTTCACGTTTTGGACCTGTGAATTGGCCTCCAAGATCTTGTGATTTAACACCGCTAGACTACTTCCTGTGGGGCTATGTAAAGTCATTGATCTATGCGGTAAAGCCACAAACGCTTGACCATTTGGAAGACAACATTCGCCGTATTATTGCCGATATACGGCCACAAATGTTGGAAAAAGTCATCGAAAATTTGACGTCCAGATTGGACTACATCCGCGCCAGCCGTGGCGGTCATATGCCAGAAATCATATTTAAAATGTAATGCCACAAGATTATCTTTCGGATAAATAAAATTCATGTCAATCGAATAATCCATCGTTGTTTTACTGCAACTTAAAGTTCTATACCTCTATAAAAAAACACCCTTTACTTGCTTATCTACCGAGAGTTAAAAAATTGTATTTTCATAAGCTATCTTCAATAATTGAGATCAAACGAAGGGAGCCTACATTCAGCATTGCCTGGAAAAAGCTCAATCAACTTAGATTACGCTATCAAGGTAAGGATTTTATAGGTTTTTTAATTCTACTGGGTCGGGCCCATTTTTTTTATATATATAACTTAGTATTCCCAGCGTTTAACAGATTAATTTTTAATCGAAGCTATTGAACATGACTGTGGAAGAAATATTAAAGCTAAATGGAGATTATAACGGGAAATCAAAACGAATTTTCCTAAATTTGGCACCCACGTCATAGTAATCAATACATAACTGTTCCCCTTTTTATTTAAAAACCCTTTAAGCCAAAAATTTTTTCGTATACTTTTGCTTTAAAACCTTCTTGAACCATACTTTACTCCACTTTTTTATTATTGCTGCTGCATGATTTTCATTATATTAATTTTATTAAACATTGTTTTTGTTTTATTTGCAGAGGATATTTAAAATTTTTTCTGCTTTTTTTTTCTTTCTAAATTTATGAAAAACAAGGCACTCGAAAGTTTATTGTTACCCTACATGGCTTGAAAACTTAAGCAACAGCAGCATAAGCAACAGCAGCAGCAACAGTAACAGGAACACAATAACAACAATAAAGTACTTAAGTGTTAAAAATAAAAAAAAACGAGAGCAGGGAGAAAAAGAGAGAAATAAACAAACGATTTTTGTAAGAAACAATATGCATGCAAGAGAGTGTGTGTTGTTATTTACGAAATATTGAAAAATATTGCCACTTTAAGTAAATGAGTCATTCACTAAGTAATGTTAACAATGCTCTTGCACTCACATTCTCTCCCTGTGTCTCTCTATGTGTCTCTCTCAATGTGTGCATTTTTGCAATAACATGAAGAGATAAACATGGAAAGCATGCCAATAAATACAACAACAACCAGAGCAGCTGTAGTGGCAAAACAATAATGCTTAGAAGCTAAAGTATAAATAGAAGAGATGTGTGTAAGTGTAAGTGTATGTGTGTAAGTTTAAGAACATGATTTTCTATGTTTAACAATAACTTGCATATTTCTATATGAGGTAAAGCAAAGTAACACAGTGTACGTACGTAAGCAGTGTGTTGAGATTTACATGTTCTAAGGCTTGTAGGTATGGCATGTTATACACATTCTATTATTATGTTGTTTAAATGTATGCATGTGCGTAGGTAGAGTGTGGTAGTGGTAGTGGTAGTGGTAGTATCAATTTATATACCTAAAGTATGTGTCTGACATTTATAACCTAAAATTCTCAACAACATTATAATATACCAGGAGCTGCAATACCAATAATAGGAAACTGCAATAGCAACAACAACAACACTCATAGCAATAATAATAACAACTACTTCAAGCAGAACACAGAACACAGCAACAGCACAGCAACAGCACAACACAACACAGCACATTCATTGTAATTTTCTGTGTAATAACGTCATATTCATCGTCATCTTCATCATCATCAGGCATGATTCGCACAGAATACTTGCTTTTCTTCACTTTACTAGCCTTTCGCTCTCTTTATCTCTCTCTCTTTTGCTATTCATAGTGGGTTTTATGCATTTAACGGTAAAGCAAAATACAGCTGCAGCAGCAGCAGCATCATCACAGCAATATGGCTGGCTGGCTGTTTGGCAATATTAAGTTGCGTAAACTCGTATGTTATTACAGAGCCATAGAAAAGGGAAAAGGGCAGAGGAGAAAGCAAAAGCATGTGTATGTGTGTGTGTATGTAATTGTTGTTGTTGTTGTTGTTACACATACTTAATAACTTAAGTCAACCTTATTGTCATTGTAGGTTTTCTTCACATACAACACAAATTGGTATTTAAGTATGTCATTTGCTAATATTACTGTTATCTATACACACACACGCACACACACATGCACACATATTCATAAAATCTATACAAGGGGTACGCGTGGTATACATACAACACCAACCATCTATCCTATGCTTTGCATTGTTAACTTGTCATCTCTCTTAGCTTTTCTATTGAAAAGAAACGCAAAAAATATATCCCCTGGCATACAATATTATAAAATACAGGGCTTTTCTAAGGCTCCTATTGAATTCTTCGCTAAGGACCCGAGGTATTAACAAGCCAGCAGAAAGGAAGGGGTGTTGTGTGCGGCAATATTAACTAATTTGTTGTCAATGTGTGTTCACATATACATGGAATTGCTTGGCTTTAAGTGCTGTCGTTTGCAAAAAAAAGCATAAAACCCAGTAAATATTGATAAATTAATCGATATACGATAGATTTCTTTTTTTTTTTGTGCTCATTCAACAACAATAGTAACAACAATAATAGAAAGAAAAATTATTGAATTCAAGGAAATTATTGCCTGTCATTTTCAAAATGTGAACATTTTTTTTATTTTGCTCAAATGGAGGACAAAGCAATTTGTATAGAAAATAATATTCATATTTAATATGCAATAATAATAGTAAATGAGCACAGAAAAAGGAATTTAAAAGAGTAGAAGATTTTAAATGAAAAAAGTTATGTAAGGCCTCCTAAGCACCACAGTGTGGCTTTCGAAATCCAGAATCCATGGAAAAACAAAGTTATAGTGTTCAGAAGAATGTATAACACCCTCCCAAACTGGATGAAATTGAATTCAGTTGCTCCTCTGCAGTGAAATACAAGGGTTATGCTCAGTTCCCAGCTGTTATGGAAACAAAATAGTATTCACAAAAAGGTCCCGAAAGCTAACTCAGCTCTATAAACCAGCAGGCAAGCCATTTTTAAAAGATAGAAGCTAAAAGCCTGCGTTTACTTTTTGGTTTTACACGGCAATAGTTGAGCTAGTGAGGCTTTCATCTGCCTGTCAACATCTTTTTTACTGGGATACCCTTCAGTGTACGTTACGCTATGCTAACCCGACTTCCAACTAAGAAATCAGATTAAGTTAAACTCATAGAATTTTATCACTTGATACCGGCATGAAAAAGGATTCTCTGGATCGATGTGGCTCACAGTTGAATGGGAAAACAGAATATTTTTTGTGTATAGAGGGCTTAGTAACATCCTAAGTTGGTTATTGCGAATCCTCCAGAAGAAGGGAACACTATACACATGCTATTTCCATTAGAAAGTATTCAAACCCTCGAAACTGGAGAGCATTTAATTCAATTTCTCTGTTATCGTCAAAAACCGAGGGATATGATCAATTCCCAAAACTTATAACAGCAGGGCGTCGTCAAAAGGACTTGAAAATCGTATGAGTCTCTCTATGCCTGTAGGATAACAATTTGGTTAAATCTCTCATGACCTCCAGGTAATACAGGGCCATAGTTGGAACAGTAAGGCTTTACGGATCGCTAACAGGACTGAACATTAAAAATTCATACAAACACAGGACTCCTAGGCGGAAGTCTTGACTATCCTCAAGGCGATTAATTACCTGCTCTATAGCAGAATATTGTCTGAATATACATGGGCGAAAGGGGATGCCAGAAAATGCCTAAGGAACTTCATAAAGATGTACAAGAATTTTCATGAACCTTGTCTATTTCGAAAGAACGGTTACCGAATTAGAAGACCGAATTGGAAGACGAATTGGAAGACCGAATTGGAAGACCGAGTTGGAAGACCGAGTTGGAAGGCCGAATTGGAAGACCAAATTGGAAGACCGAATTGGAAGACCGAATTGGAATGGGATACCAGAAAATATCTTAGGAACTTTATAGCGATGTTCAAGGTTTCTCATGAATCTCGTCTATTTAGCCAGAACGGTTACCGAATTAGAAGACCGAGTTGGAAGACCAAATTGGAAGGCCGAATTGGAAGACCGAATTGGAAGACCGGATTGGAAGACCAAATTGGAAGGCCGAATTGGAAGGCCGAATTGGAAGACTGAATTGGAAGACCGAGTTGGAAGACCAAATTTTTTTCTTTTACGCATATGGTTCACTTACTTACAATTAGGAATAAATTCCATACCTTAGTTAATACTGCCTGGGTAGAAAAGAGGTCCGATTTAGTCGCTAAATGGCTCTTTTCTTTTATGTGATCTTTGTCTCGGCATAACGTTACCTTATAGGAAATCATGGCCTCGCATAAACGGATAGTGAGTTGATGTCGAACAGTTGCCCACATTCTCTCTCACTTTATGAATTTCAATTCGATTATGTTGGTTTCAGTAAAAACAAAAAAGTTACTTCAGCAACTCTAATACAAAAAAGGACTTTTTTGTCCAAAGACTACAAAGGAGAAAACCAACCTTGTGACTTATTGTGAAGCTCGCTTTTCTATGATATTCTCGAATAACAACAGAAATATATACTGTGGTGCAATTGTGATCACAACATAATTTACAGAATCTCTGTAGGTAACCAAATAATATCCTGTACATACATACATATATACATAATTGGTCATTACAACCCTTCAGCCAGGATTACGACCTAGTTTTTCACACCACTTATGTTGTGTGTGTTAATTTTATACATGAGTGGTGGGAACTACAGTTTAAAGTCGACTTCGAACGACAGATTTTTGAGAAACTTTTCATGGCAACCTTTATTCACGCTCAAACTTATTACTAGAAATCTGCTGAGAGGAACTCACCGAAGAAACACTTTTCGTATTTTATTTTGATGTCTGGCCTGCGACTCGAACCCTGGCTTTTCGTCTAATAAGCCAACACACTACTTACTAGACCACGGTGACTGCAAAATAATATCCTGTATTAAACAAATTTTTACATTTTTTTAAAAACCTCGCTTGTCATTCCAATAATTTTAATTAAAATTTTAAATATTTATAAAAAAAAATATGTCACCATAGTTGTCATTAAATTTGCTTTGGACTGAACTCAGACAGAAGTATGAAAAAAAAATAAAAAAGCCAAAAAAAACAGAACCTCATTTAACACTTATTTATTGAAACATTTATAAGTTCTGTCCTCAGTTAACTGAATATCTTAACGACAATGTACATACGTACGTGTAGTCATACAAAAGGTAATAAAGATAAAAGAAACACAGTAAAAGCCATACCGAAATTACAAAAAATTAAAAATTATGAAAAAAAAAAATTTTAAATAATTTTCAAAAAACTATTTCCATAAGTTTTTAAAAAAAAACTTCTTATAAAACTCAGAAGAAGAATTAAATTTTCCTTAAATATTATAGTAAGGTTGTAACGCTTATGATTTCAACACCGCTTTAAATAACCAAATTTAAACAGAAATGCTTACACTTATGCCTGATTGCATGAGAGAGAATACAATTTAAACAAACGAAATGAAACGAAAAGAAATGATATGAAATGCATGTCAATGTACGCGTGTATATGTGAGAGAGAGCAACAATATACTGTAAACATTAATAACAGCAGCAATAAGCATTTACAGTTACAAATACGACAGCAACAACTATTTACACAGACTGTGTGACTACACATTGAATATACACTTTCATTATGTGTGCATGGCTATGGTAGTTGAGTGTGTGTGTATGTGTAAGCATATGTACTCGTATATGTATCTCTCTCTTGCTCTTTGTCTATCTGCCAAACAGTTAATTGCCATTATAACGCAAAAATAATGCAAAAAAAAAAAACAGAAAGTTTTTCGCTGAGATTGCGGAAACTCAAGAGAAATGAAAACGTAATGTGTGATGATTCTCCGACTTTTTCTATTTGTTTTTCCTTCATTTTTTCCTCTCTCTTTTTTCCTTTTTTTTTTGACTACTTTAGCAATAACATTAACGTCACAACAACATTATCGTCACAACAACCACAGTACTGACAACAACAACAACAAACACAATAATAATAATAAAAATAACAACAAGAACAACAACAAGAAACCCGTACGTTAACATTACATTTACAAACACACACACACACACAGACTTGCCAACACATATATACATCCGTTAAACAACACTGAAAGAAATCAAAGAAAGAGCAGCAAAACAAAGTCCCAAAAAGGTAATATGTATGTATTCTACATTAAAGAGCAGAAGTGAGTACATGTCGCAGTACAACAGGTTATCCATACGATAACCTGGCAAGATAGTCAATTAAAACATATCTTCCCTGGAACGAGTTGCTACTTTAACAAGCGCAGAAGAAGTGGCCATAGTCTAGCAGGTAATGTGTTGTTTCACTAGACAAGAATTCGTGGTTCAAATCTCAGCTAAGGTATCTCAAACAAAAGGAAAAAATTATTTCTTTTGGCGACTCCCTCTCAGCCATTTTTTTTTTAGCAAAAACGCTGTCAATAAAAACTTCCCACATTTGTCGTTCGAAATTGATGTTTAACTGTAGGCCCCGCCACTCATGGATAAAATTAACACCAGACAGGATAGATGGTGTAAGAAGCTAGGCTGTAATCCTGACTAAAGGGTCGTTTTTGGCAAATGCTCTGGAAAAATCTTCATAAAACTCTTGTTCAACAATATTTTAATATAAAAAAGCAATGTCAGTAAACTGAACGCCTTTTTCAATGTTATGCAATGTTCTATGGGTGCAAAACTGAGTACATGTGTCATATTTTGATTCTATGTGTAGCTATGCCAGCAAACTGAACTCCTTTTTCAATGTTATGCAGCATATACATATATGGGTGCAGAACTGAGTACATGTGGCACGTTCTCAGCCATTTTGTTTAACAAAAACGCTATCAAGAAAAACTTCTCGCATTTGTCATTCAAAATCGATGTTAAACTGTAGGTCTCACCAATCATGGATAAAATTGACACCACACAGGATAGATGGTGTAAGAAGTTAGGTTGTAATCCTGTTTTAAGGGTTATAATGACCAGCTAAGTGAAAAAATTTGTCGTTTTTGGCAAATGCTCTGGAAAAATCTTCTTAAAACTCTTGTTCAACAATATTTTAATATAACAAAAAACCTATGTCTGCAAACTGAACTCTTTTTTAATGTTATGCAGCATATATATATGGGTGCAGAACTGAGTACATGTGACATGTTCTCAGCCATTTTGTTTAACAAAAACGCTATCAAGAAAAACTTCTCGTATTTGTCATTCGAAATCGATGTTTAACTGTAAGTCTCGCCACTCATGGATAAAATTAACACCACACAGGATAGATGGTGTAAGAAGCTAGGTTGTAATCCTGGCTAAAGGGTTGTAATAACCAACTAAGTAAATAAATGTCGTTTTTGGCAAATGCTCTGAAAAAATCTTCATAAAACTCTTGTTCAACAATATTTTAATATAACAAAAAACCTATTTCTGCAAACTGAACTCCTTTTTCTATGTTATGCAGCATATATATGGGTGCAGAACTGAGTACATGTGACATGTTCTCAGCCATTTTGTTTAACAAAAACGCCATCAAGAAAAACTTCTCGTATTTGTCATTCGAAATCGAAGTTTAACTGTAAGTCTTGCCACTCATGGATGAAATTATGCAGCATATATGGGTGCAAAACTGAGTACATGTGACATATTTTGATTCTGAATGTGGCTATGGACTGAATTTATGGTTTTGAATAGAATTTATTAAGAAATAAATCATATGTAACCCACAAAAAAAGGTGCTTGTAGTAACATTGTATGCCTACTTTTACCTTTCACTGTATGCTACTTTGTGTGTGTAAGTTTAAAGTGCCAGTATTTGTTTAAAGGGAAGTGAAGAAAATAGTCATTATTATTGCATTTTATAACAATGATTGCTCTTATACACACTAACATACAGACACACTTACACTTACATTGCAATACAAACACATACAGAGACACACACACATACTTATACTTGCGTGTATACTTTACTTTAAAGTTTGGTTGTTAATAATGAGCCTGATATTCTTCGTTTGTTCGTTCATAATAATAATAACGATAATTTTATTCCAGCTCTCTCTCTCTCTCAGTCGTCATACATTTCATGCATACATTACAGACGTTCATTCATTCATTCATTTATTCATTCATTCATGATGATTATGCTGATGACTATTGTTAAGTAATTTTTAAAGGATTTCATATTCCTTTCTCTACTTCTTCTTGTTTTTTCTTTTTTTCTTTTTGTTGTATTTTAAAAAAAAGAAATGATTTTTAAATAAAATGGAAAACATTTTGTCTGCCTCTGCCTGTGTGTGTATAGTCTCTTGTGTGCGTATATGTGTGTGTTCTTTTGAAAAAAATCTGCCACAGTTTCTTGTGCACTTAAAAGCCGAGTATGTTTTTCCTTTAAGTGGGTTAATAATTTATAGGCTCTGGTGTTTCATTTTTTTGCGCTCTCTCTCTCTCTCTCTCTCTCTCTTTCTCTCTCTATGTGAATTGAGAGCTTCTGTCAGCGAAACTGTATAATTTTTAATGATGCTGACGTGATTTAAACGATTTTAAGGAAAAATATTAAAACTTAAGTCATTTGAAGCAAAAGAGTTTAAAATGATAACTAACGGGACTTTAAGGAATACCTTTAATACACGTTCTTCTCGTTTCTTAAATAAAAAAAATGTTTGGTACATATTGCAGGTTTATTGGCAAATATTATCTGATTTTCATCATTCTAATGGGGCTCTGAATTGGAGCCTTAACAGAATTCTTCTCATCTCATTATCAACTGGGCTGGATGTGCACTTATTACGTTATTTCTTGGTAGAGAGGCTTTTGTACGAAATTGAGAACTTGCAGGTCTACAGTGAAGACATTTTCTTTTTCTATATCTTTTAGGTGGTATGCGATTATACGGGAATCTGAATTGCAATGCAATACTAATGATTGCTAGATTTCAGGACCATTAGGTTAGGTTAGGCCAAAGTGGTTGCTTTGATTATCAAAGCACATTTGAGCACGTTTAGCGGCCCGTTGTTGCGCCACGGGTAAGCACAGTCCCTGTACTGAGCAGAGATCAATGAATCGCTTTTTCGCTACTCATGAGTACTCATGCAATTTTTAGTATGAGTGAGGCAACAGTATTGAAATCCTCTGAAATAGTCTGTTGCATTCGTACTCAGTACAACATTGATTTATAAGTACAAGTTGCAATGAGTATGAGTACAACGCTGACATCAAACTCATAACATTCAAACTATGTTTGATTCATACGCCTACTCATTCAAATTCATAAATTTAAAAAAATACTCTTATAATATGTACTCATTAATGATTCGAGTGATTCGAATCAGTCGTCAAAATTTATAGCCTTAGTTGTTGTTGCATTTACAAAGAAAGAAGAAAGATACACATAAACAAAAAAGACAAAGACAGCAAGCAGAGCAAACACACAACTTTCTTGTAAGTATTGTAGTGTTCGTACGCGAATCATCATTGTTTTGTGATTCGTGTATACGATGAATCATGGAGAGTCGAAATCAATAACATCATGCGTATTGTTAAGTCTGAGTACCATGGGTATTTCAAACTTTGAATATGAGTAGTATGAGTATGACATTAAAATAAGTATGAATGCGTATGAGTATCAGAAATTATAAGTATGATTCGAATCTACTCATCGTTTTGAATACTCATTGCTGACCTCTGGTACTGACCGAAATCCAACAAACTATGGAAGAAGTTGGTCAGCGCAATGGTTGCACAATTAAAGCACGACTATCCTACGCTGGAAAACCAGCCTGAAAGTTGAATAAACGAAGCTGTACCCTTGACATCAATGGATGATAACTCCGTTAAACTGGCAAGGAATAGAGTACCAAGTAACCAATCTCTGCACCTCGCAAGAGATGGGCATTGACAAAGAAAGTGGATAACAGTTCCCTCTTCTCCAGTTCCCTCTTCTTTTTAAAGTCGCCGTAGTCTAATAGGTAGTGTGTTGGCTTATTAGACGCAAAAGCCTGGGTTCGAGCCCCAGTCCAGACATCAAAATAAAATACAAAAAGTATTTCTTCGGCGACTTCCTCTCAGCAGATTTCTAGCAAAAACTCTGAGAGTAAATAAAATTGCCTTGAAAAGTTTCTCAAAAATCTGTCGTTCGGAGTCGACTTCAAACTGTAGGTCCTGCCACTGACGTATAAAATTAACACAGACAACGTAAGTGGTGTGAGGAACTAGGTCGTAATCCTGACTGAAGGGTTGTAATGACCAATTATGTGTGTATGTATCCTTGACCTCAATGGATGATAACTCTGTTAAGCTGGCAAGGAATATAGAGCCAAATAATCAATCTTTAAACCTCGCAAGAGATGGGCATTGACAAAGAAAGTGGATAACAGTTCCCTTTTCTCCAGCAGATCTACACCCATGACAGAAGTCGGTAGATGGGAGCCGCATTCTTTCTGCGTGTCTTCCGATAACAGTTTCCTCTTCTCCAGCAGATCTACATGCATGGCAGAAGTCGGTAGATGGAAGCTGCATTCATTCCATAACACAATGACCTGTAAGCGTGGGCACTGCGATCGAGATGACATTACAATCAAGTCCTAGTAGCTGGTTGGTGCGCCTTCTATACATCGAGGCCCATGGGAGTCTAGCAGTTTCGAGAGCGTATTAAGCACCACAAACCGCGGTAAAGCTTAGTAAAGAATATGACATCTTTGTGGCAGAAATTTTAATGAGGAAAAAATAAAAGAGCACTCTGGATGTCCAATTGAGGTCTCTATAGCCTGACTATTAAAAAATCCACGACATAGTGTTTGCTAGTCAATGGCATTCTGAAACTGTGCGAGACAAGAAAGTCGCAAATGTAACACTTATGCAGTCGTATAACAATTTTGCGCGAGTGTTCAAAGATGTTCAATGGCAAAATGGATACGTTTTTCTGCTACATAACAGACACCAGATCCCAGCAAGACAGAGGCCAAATAGCAATTAAAATTTGAGGATTTCTTAGTAAGAATCGGCACCAATGGAGACCAAAAGGGATTTGTTAACAAATAAACTCCTGGCATCAGTTTTTATGGCTACCCAAGAAACATTGTACAAAGCTCAGGGAAGACTATATTAGAGATTCAAATGTTTTCATATTCACACTTCGTTGCCATTATGGAATATTACAGCTTATTTTAAGCCACCTTTCTAGAACCATATCGCTTGCGATTTGCCCTCTTTTTTTCTATGCCAGCGTACGTTCATATATTATGTTTAATCAGCTTAAAACTCATTTTCCTCCAACAAAGAGGTCACATTCTTTTAAAAGTTAATTAAAATCTTACATTTTTCTTCTTTTTACTTTCGTTGTCCTAAGCCGTTACTGACTTTTGCTGTTTGACACAGTTTTTCCACAAAAAAAAAAAAATATGGAATTACGAAAATTACTTTCGAAGAAAATGTTTTGCTTCTTCTTCTTCTTAAAGACTCTTAAATATATTTTGACATAATCTCTCTAAAGCATAAAAATTTTGCAATATTTTAACAGAAAACAGAATATACGAGAATACGAGTAATTAACACATTAACACACTACTACACGGCATTACCTTCCTAAACGGTTGACTGCAAAACCCAAATTTATTTTAATAAAAAAAAACAACAACAACAAAAACACTTTCTATTAAAATAGAAAATGACAGGAGGTTTAAAGAAAGTTTTGGGGAAAATCTCCGGAGAAGGTTCACACAAATATTGCTAATGCAAGGCGTATGAGTGATATTTTGTATGAAGAAATTCGTTCGAAGAAATGTTGCTCATACGCCATGGAAAAATTTTGTAAATTTTATCAAAGAAAATAAAGTATAAAGAATGTGCATTTTAACATATTTTGGAATATTTTTCAAAAATATTTCATGACGCGGAAAGATAGAAGGGAAGGATACAGAAATCAAGAGCGTAACAATGCGTTGTTCTCATTGTGCGTTTTTGTTGTTTGACCACGTTTTTATTTATTTTTCTGGTGTTAAAAACAGACGTCGGCAATGTCCCTCAGGGGAAGAACATCTTCGGCTTTTTACACACATAGGACACGAACATCAAGAATGTGCGTTAAAAAGAGCGTAAAAATCTTGTCAGCTTTTAAAGAAGAAGGTTCATGTCGCTTTTTTCAGACTTCAATTATACACCCAAAGAAATATCACAGTAGTATTCACTAATATCAATGAGAAATGATTTCGATTTTTTGAAGAATTCTTGCAAAGTTAAATACGGTGTCTTTAGGATTTAGTGCAGTAAAATTTTTCTATATTTTCCGATCACAAATACATATCATTGGGTTAATAAGTAGACTTGAAATTATTACTAACAATTTTCCTCTAGGTTAACACATGCCTATGGTTATGGATTAGTGAGTGAGAGAGAGAAAATAAGTTGAGAGAATTTATTTATTTACAGCCATGTAAAAGTGTTAGTAATATACGCTATTTTTATTTTCATTTCATCAACATACATATGTAAAGCTGTCTATCTTTGGCTTAATAATTTTGGATAAATAAAAATAAAATAAAACATCGATTTTATTATTAAAAGAACATAAAGCTATTCATCTTTGGCTTAAAAATTAGGCCATTTTTTTAGATAAATAAAAATAAAAAGAATAAAAACCATTTTTTATTAAAAGAAAAAAAAACGAGCATTCCAAAGCATTTAAAAAAAATATACTATGGGACAAAATAAAATACGACCAGCTAGTGACATAGAACATTTTTAACACAAAATATTCTTCGAGTGTTATTCTGAAATAAAATGATAAAGCATCCGCAGCACATGTATTCTTGTCGCAGTCTGATCGACAACTAAATCAAAAAACACAAGAATACATACACATGTACATACGTACGATGAGAGCAACACATTGTTACGCTCTTTGTTTGTGTTCAATTTACTTCTGTCTTCCTCCCCCCCTCATCAAGAAATGATTTTTAAAAAGATTTTGGTGAGAGCGGGTCGTAATGGTACAACCCGCCATAAGAAATTTTACTTCTGCATAATGCGTATTCTTTATATGCATATTCTTTGATTTTATTTACGAATTTTTAATTCAGAATGGCATTCTTTTTAACAATTCCATCATATTTTGTAAACAAAAAATATTAAAAAAATTAAAAAAAAATTTATTTAACCTGTCTTGCTGCCTTAATTTAGTGTTTAAATCATATGCAGTGTATACGAACGAGTAATAATTTTTTTTTTAACAAAAAAACCAACAACAATAACAAATTAATTACATATTTGTTGTTATAAATTAACCAGATATTAGTACGCATATATATTACAAGCTTATTCACTCATCTATTAATGACTGCTTTGCATATGAAATTTATTTACTGGCCGGCTGGCTGGCTGGCTAACTGGCTTGCCTAGCCAACGCTAGTTTACTAGCCCAGCATGGCTGGCATTTCAAAAACACATAAAAAAATAAGAATTTTTTTTTTGTATCTGTTTAATGGTTTATAATGAGGTTGTTGTCCATAATTTAAAAATTTTTTTTTTTCTATGAGAAGTTTTTGTTTTTTATACACAAAATGTATTTGTTCTGTTAATTAATTGTATAAATAATTTATAACAGGGAGATGTTTTTTCTCGTTTTTGTTATGAATAGATTTACATTAAATACAACAAAGTAGTGCATTCAGGGTAGAAATATATTCACAGGCAGTCATAGAGTTAAAAAAAATTCCTACTAAAATACTAAACAAAGCTTTACTGTCACTTGAACACAAATTATGACTGGATTAAGACTACCAGAAATTGATATTTCAATACAGCTTTGAAGCTTGAACTGCCTTGATTAGCAGCAAACAATTACATCCTCATTCAAGCCGAAGTTTCTAGAAATTTGTGCATAAAACTGAAGGCAAATGATCTTATAACTCTCAACCTAAATTGAAAGGAGGCGAGTAAAGCTCTTCTTTTAAATATTTCCCATATGTTTCTCTTCCACCTGCATTCTTTAACAATTTCCGTTCAAACATTTGTAGCCACATGAAGCTTTTTAAGGACGTAGAATGTCTCAGCAAAACATTAACTGCTAAGGCAGCACAGAGCTCTCTTGCCACGAGGCATTGCAGGTTCTGAGACGCCATCTTTATAGGAAGACGTTAAGGTAAGTAGGTTGGAGTAATAGCTTTGATACCAAAAGCTCTCTTGAGCACGCATAGCGGCCCGTTGTGATGCCATGGGTAAGCGCAGTAACCGAAACTCATAGAAGAAATTGGTCAGCGCGGAAGCTGCACATAGGAAGTGGTTTGTTATGACAACATTACATTGGCGGAACGGCAATTCATAACACAGGTTTTTAACGTTTCAGTTATTGGTGACTAGAAACTAAATGTCTAAAGGGAAAGCATGCAAGACAATTTTTCGAATGAATCCTGGCCGAAATAACAAAGTCGCCACTAATGACGGAACCACAGTGCAGCTATTGGTTACATACATAACATACATACACAATTGGTCATTACAGCTCTTCAGACAGGATTACGACCAAGAATCTCGCACCACACATCCTGATGAAATTCTGTTTTCAAGGTCAGGACAGGTAGCCACAGTAAAGTAGATTTGTCCTGCAAAAGTAATTGGCCACTTGGGCACAAGTCTTTGTGTGTCGCATGATTATATTTACTCAATGGGTCATTACAACCCTTTAATCAGGATTTCAACCTAGCTTCTCTCACCACCTATGTTGTGTGCGTTAATTTAATACATGTGAGGGGCGCGAACTACAGTTTAAAGTCAACTCCGAACGACAGATTTTTTGAAAAACTTTTTATGGCAATTTCATTGTCGCTCAGATTTTTTGTCAGAAATCTGTTGAGAGGCAATCGTCGAAGAAATATTTGTTCATATTTCGTTTTGTTGGAAATGTCTGACCTGAGGTTTGAACCGTGGCCTCACGTCGAATAAGCCAACACACTGCCTACTAGACTACGAAGACTTCAAAGATTTTTGACAAACTTTTTCATGATAGAAGTCTTCTTTTTGCCAGGAACCTGTTGAGAGGAAGTCGCCGAAGAAATATTTTTTCATATTTTGTTTGTCTGGAGATGTCTGACCTGGGATTTGAACAGTGGCCTCACGTCGAATAAGCCAACACACTACCTACTAGTAGACTATGGTGACTTCACAGATTTTTGAGAAACTTTTTCATAGCAGAAGTCTTTTCTTTTTGCCGGATCTCCTGCTGAGAGGCAGTGGCCGAAGAAATATTTTTTTATATTTTGTTTTGCTGGAGATGTCTGACCTGAGGTTTGAACCATGGCCTTACGTCTAATGAGCCAACACACTACCTACTAGTAGACTACGGCGGCTTCAAAGATATTTGAGAAACTTTGCATTGGCAGAAGTATTTTATTTTTGCTAGAAATCCGTTGAGAGGAAGTCGCCGAAGAAATATTTTTTTCTATTTTGTTCTGCTGGAGATGTCTGATCTGGTGTTTGAACTGTGGCCACACGTCTAATGAGCCAACACACAATAGACTACGGCGACTTCAAAAATTATTGAGAAACTTTTTCATGGCAGAAGTATTTTATTTTTGCCAAGAAGACTGCTGAGAGGCAACCGCTAAAGAAATATTTTATTTTCGTTTTGATGGGGATGTCTGACCTGACCTCGCGTTTAACTCAACTACGGCAATTTTTCCGCTATTGATTACTACGTTTATGGAACCGCGATTAATAGAAATCCCCTAAGCACAGTGCTTGGTTATGACTACTAGTCGTTGGCTATGAGACAAGGTTGAGGTACATATTTTAGCTCTCCTCTTATGTTTTTTGAAAAATTTCAAATAAAGGCGACAATCTAAGACTAAAGGGTATGTTATAGTCGGTTTGCGACAGAATATTATTTTGTTTTTATTGTATTGCGGTAATGTTAAATGGAAACCAAAAATAATAAAAAACAAAGTGCATTTGTTAATGTGTTATAAATTGCAAAACTTGTTTAAATGCCTGTTTATTGTTTATGGAATCAATTGCGAGGTTTTTTTCCTTTTTTTTCGATTATGACGCCTATTGTTTTTGCATTTTTTTTTTTGCTTTTTTTGTAATTTTAATATATAAAGTGTTTAAAAAATTATATAATAAAAACAATAATAATAATAATAATGTTAATGTCATTTAATTTATAACGTATTTAACACATTTTCCATTTAAATTGTTTTTTGTTTTTTAATTTTTTTTTTGCAATAATTTTTCATGTTCAATATACGGCAGACTGATGTAAAAATTTTTATGCTTTTTTTTTTAATGTTATTTTATACATGTTTTTTAGTTATAAAATAAATTAGTTTTTTATAAAATTAACACTACAATTTTATGATATTTTTTATGATTTTTTAACGATTTTTTAACGATTTTTTTTTAAATTTTTTTTTTCAATCATATTTTTGCCAAATCATTAACATGGCATGCAGACTGGCAAAGCCTGCAAACAGCCACAGAAATTTGTAATAAAAATCAACAAAAACAACAAACCCAGGCATAATGTTATTCATTTATGACAAGAATAATTTATTAAACAGAATATTTAAGTTGGAACCTTTTTTTTATGAATATTTACTCTGGCTTTTCTGTATTGACGCTCGCCAATTAGGCTGGGGGCGTGTGCAGAAGATGAGAGAAAAAAATATAAATTTTTATTTAGAATTGCAAATGTCACTCGCAAATGACAGGTCATATGCACATTTTAAAATTAGAAAAATTTATTTCAAAACAGCATTTTAAATTAATTCTAATTATACCACACACAGCCACACACTACTGCATACAACGAATGAAATATTGTGCCAAGTCATCCTTCATATGTATATTGCTTTCCAAAGACCTTTCATGTTGTTCTACCATTTATTACCCTCCAAAGAAATTAGTTTCTTAAAGAAACAATTTTTTAATAGCCTTTAAGACCAGTGACAACCTTTAATTATAATAAATAAAGAAATTTCGTTTCTCAAAATCAAAACACAAAAAAAAATGGCTTGAGAAAGGGTTTGATGAAATTTCTGTAATTTCATGAAAAATTGTTCAACAAATTTGTGTTAAACACGAACACCAGCTTAAAAAAAAACCAAACCCCCAACAGAAGGAAATGAAATGAAAGGAAACTGCTGTCCTTTAATCAAACAAATAACTGAGGAATTATGGTTATACTCGTATTTGTGGAAGGGGTGGTCATAATTTTCTAATTTTGATTTGTAAAACAAATCATAATTTATTTATGAAAAATTGCTTACAAAATATTAAAGGCCTATGCAGCTTAATCGCATGCATTAGTTGTGCTATTTTTGAGTTGGAAGAATCAAAATAATGAGTAGGTTGTCCTTGTAATAAGGTGTCACCACTGCTGTTCACCTATGTACACTACTACACTAAAGCCCCGATTAGCCAAACGTTCAGGAAACGTAGGTTCTTGTTTAGAATAAGAAAAGCAATGAGAGTGATTAACGAACCGTGATGTAATTTCTATAAGCATTGACATTACTCTTCATATTGTTACGATCTAATATCGTTTAACAATAAAAACGATAAACAAAAGCCACCAGCTACACCAACACAATACAGACGACACAAATACACACTAATGAACGAAAGCTGCACACACACATATGTACAACGAACCTGGTGGCGTCTGGTACCAACAACAACATGCATGTGAAAAAAACGGGATGGACAACGTAAGCAAGGTACACAAACAACAATGTATTAGCATTGGAGCTCTCGAGAAGGCGATATCACTTCCCTTCCACTTCAAGAATGTTCGTTAGACTATAAAAGGGCTGGACAAAGCAGGCAGCAGTCAGTTATAATTCAGTTAGCCTTGTGTGAAGACGCGTTGCGATTTGAACGTACAAGTGGTATTGCTTGCAAAAAAAAGGTTGTAAGAAGAGAAGATCTAACGAACAGTTGTTAGTGTTAACGCGAACAGAAGTGTGAAATAGAATAGTGTACAAGCAAATTATTCTTGTATCGTTAAGCTGTATACGGTGGCACACAAAAATAGTGTAAAGAATAAAGAGAGTTTAACTGAAATTAAACACATATTTGTTTTTACTTTGTTTGCAATTAACGAACTCATATTTAAACGTCTTTAAAAAGGTAAAAACGTAACAATATATTAAAAACTATCGTACGTTGTGTTACGTATCGTGTACGTCTGGCTAACCAGGGCTTAAGACATGAGATAAGTCCTTGCGGAGAAATGAAGAAAAGTGAGGAAAATCGCTAAAAACGAACCCAGCACTTCATATAGTTGGAGCATGGCTTAATAAGGCTCGATTGGCACTTGCTGCACGTAAAATAGACGTCGTCTTGATAAATAGCCTCCGAAAAATAGTAGAAAAATGGAAGTGTGCTTTAGAGACAGCTTAAATAGAATTCAGGAGGACTAGAAAATATTGGGGTTCGGTTATCGTTAACATGTCCAAGCAATACATTAAGTTCAGCAACAAAAAGGCATCTGCGATCCAACATTGGTGAGGTGAATGCCAAATATTGGAAGACCAAAGATGAGTTAATCACTCGAGACTATTTTTTGTGGTGATCCGTCATATACAAAGCAAAGCCAGCCACAATAACATCCCCGGAAATCAACCGAAGAGCTGCTATTGGTGAGATAACGGCCGAAATTGTGTAAAAGTTTGTAAAAGTTGGAGATCACGAACAGATCACCAATCGGAACCCAAAGGGAGCAAGAGTTCGGTATTAACCCAGGACGGTTACTCTTCATTTTTGTACATTAAGGTTACTCTTCGTTGAATCGACGAACAATTTAAGTCGGAATGCTTATTGTTCGTCGAATCGACGAAGCTCATTTACTCTTTATCATATAATTCTTTGATGTTTCTTCGTCGATTCGACGAATACTAACTGTCCAGGGTTAAACAACAGTACAGTCTGCCCTTAACTGAAACCCTTTGCACATTTTTGTGTGCTATCAGCAGTTTGTATGAAAAGAGATCAGCATTCGATTACAGATTGTTTTCGAATATTCGAGATAAAGGGGAATAGGTTTCAAATTAGCCTTGTTCTGAATCAGGGATTAATGCAGACGTAAGAGTGAGTATCTTATACTATGTTCAGACATGCACTTTTACTGAGTCAATATTCGGTTTATTGAGTACAATATTTTAAGTGTTCAGACATAATGATATACGCAATTCAGCTGCTTATTCAATATTCGTTTGGCAGCTGGTAAACAAAACAGCTGGTTGTTTCAACAACATTGTTTTTGTTTTGTTTTGTTGTTTTTTTGTCAAATATCAACAGAAAGTGTTCGGATAATTGTAATATACGCACTGAACATACTTATGACAGTGCTGCATTTTAAGTTTTACTCAATATTATAACAATTAGCGTATTTATTGCGCAATAATTACTTGAAACTTTATATGAAATATTGAGCTCAATAATGGCGTTTATTGCGATTTACTCAATATAAGTGCATGTCTGAACACAGATGTCTATGCACATATGCACGCAGTTTCTGGTTTCAAATTAGCCTTGTGATGAATCAGGGATTAATGCAGACGTAAGGCTGAATATCTAAGGATTTCTATGTACATATACACGCAGTTTCTGTGTATAATACGATAAACCAGTCGAGCACATATTTAGGAACAGTTAAGCGGCACTGTTGCCGTAGTCTAGTAGATAATACCATAATACAAATCCTAAGTGAAACATCTCAAATAAAAAGGAATAAGAAATAATATTTCTTCGGCAACTTCCTTTCAGCAGATTTCTGATAAAAGCTCTGAGAGTAAATAAAATTGCTATGAAAAGTTTCTCAAAAAATCTGTAGTTTTGTTGGGTAATACTTTGATTCTCTTTAACAGCTATTACGGGACAATAAAGTCGTGCTTTATTGGCTCCCCGGTCTGTTTGAGATTGCCTATTAAGTTACAGCTTGACTTGTGAGAGTATGATCATAGTGCGGCTATGAAAACGGAAAAATAATGGATTTTAAAGTTAAACAGCATACCGCGATGTTATACCTAGCAGACACAACTTCAGCTCTGATCAAAAAATAAAACTAAACATGACTACAATATTGTACGGAAGTCGCCGTAGTCTAGTAGGTAGTGTGTTGGCTCATTAGACGAGCCAGGGTTCGAGCCAGCGTTCGAGCCCCAGGCCAGACATCAAGACAAAATACAAAAAGTATTTCTACGGCGACTACCTCTCAGCCGGATTTCTGGCAAAAACCCTGAGAGTAAATAAAAATTGCCATGAAAAAAGTTCCTCAAAAAAATCTGTCGTTCGGAGCCGACTTTAAACTGTAGGTCCCACCACTCATGTATAAAATTAACACACACAACATAAGTGGTGTGAGAAACTAGGACGTTGTACAATGGGTCAATTCGACCTCCGGGTACTGTACTTGTCTTAATTGACAAGGACACGTCCTATAACCTAACCTAACCTAACAATATTTTATTATAAATTTTATTTATTTTTTTTACTGTACCAGATTTTTCTAAAAAAAATTCATTACGGCTTCTGTTACTTCTTTGATTTATTTCTTAATTTCTTAATTTTTTTAAAATTGATTTTCTCTGAATTTCCTTTTCTAGGTTCGAACACCCAAAAATTATAACCTATAGAAAACACTCGACATTTTTAGTCATAAATTCATGAGAAAGAAAAAAACTAGAAGTTCCTATACATACATACATATATACATACAATATCGGTAAAATAATAAATTAATAATAAATATTTATTCTTATTTTCTTTTTTTTTCGTTTTACAATTTACAAGTTTATTATTTATTACGAAAACAAAGTACAAGAAATTCCCTTCCTTTATAAAAAACATAAAAAAATAAAATAAAAAAAGAGAATAAGAATTCCATTTTCTTCCCCTTTTCTGTTTCGTTTTCTTTAATTTATTATTTATATTTTTGTGGTCCACAGCAAAGGAAAAAACAAACAAACAAACAACCTTCCAATCCCTGAAATAAAAAGAATTTCTTTTTTTTTTTCTTCCTCACTCTTACTCTGTTTTAAGAACATAAGAATATTTACAATACAATATATTGTAAATGTATGTATGCATGTTGTATGTGTACATGTATAACGGTTTAAGAAAGAAATCATCATGTTTGTTGTTATTTATTTTCATATTTATTACCCGCATGTATTTACAATTATAACAAGAATACACACACACAATACTTGTAATACACAGTACACAGACTACAACAATACAGTAAAAGCCATAGAAAGCAGCAGAGCCATGAGTAGGACAACAAGAGTGTCTAAGAGCGGGTGTTTTATTTTTTAATATAAAAATTCTGTAAATTTGTTGATGTTTTTTTTAACGTAAGTTCTTGTTGTTGTTGTTGCTGTTCTCTTCTTCTGTTTTCGTATTTGTTTGAGTGAGTGTTGTTATTGTCTTATAAGGAAATAAAAACAAATAAAAAAATACACACAAGCATAGTTATGTGTATAGAAGTATAGTTAGCAGCTTACATGTGTTGTTTAGTCAGTTTATACACTTACGAGTACAATATACATACATACATACGTATACAATTAGGTAGTGTTATGAGATTTTGAGAGAAATTAAAGAGAGTAACGCATAGAATGAGTTCTCTGACAAGATTTTTAAATAAAGGGTGTGTAAGAGGAATTAATTGAAATCAAAATTAACTGTTAATGGAAATTATAATTTAAATTTCTTTACTACGAGAAGATATCTTCTCAATTCATACATACATCCATACATACATATCTGTATCCATACATAATTGGTCATTACAACATTTAGTGAGGATCACAACCAAGTTTCTCACACCACCTAAGTTGTGTACATCAATTTTATTCATGAGTGGCGTGACCTACAGCTCAAAGTTGGCTCTAAACGACAGATTTCTTTGGAGAAACAATTACTACCATTTAGTCAGGATTAAAACCTAGCTTCTCACACAGCACTTATGTTGGGTGTGTCAATATTACACTGGAGTGGCGGGACGTATAGTTTAAAATCAAATCCGAACGACAGATTTTTTTTTGAGAAACCTTTTCGTGGCAATTATATTTGCTCTCACAGTCTTTTGCCGGAAGTCTACTGAGAGGCAGGGAGGCCAAAGGATTATTTTTTCATATTTCCGTTGATTGGAGATGTCTAACCTGGGGTGTGAACCATGGTATCACATCTAATAAGCCTGTACACTGCCTCCTAGACTACAACGACTTCATTAAAAACGCAATTCTTGTTTTGCACCTCCAATATTTTCTTGCAAGCTTTTTCCATATCTCTTCTCTTAGCTCCTATTCTTCGCTGATGGGAAGAGAATGTATCGTGATGTCTCAGTCGGGTTTTGCGTCTAATAAACCAACACACTACCTACTAGACTATGGCGACTACTTCATTATTTCTTCATATCTCTTTAGAATTAAGTAATTTTTATTAATAAAATGAAATGGAAGCAAAAGTTCCTTTAAAACCCCCAATTAAACCACAATATTTTTAGACAATTAACATTAAAGTGGCCAGCCAGTCGAAAACCAGGGTAAACTCTCGCTGTTTTCAAACCAAAACAAGATCTGCAAAGTAAGAAAGCAATTTGTGTTGAAGAAACACTGTTTACAGCCATGCTAAGGTGTTTATAAACAGGAGCAATGGAATTTAAACGTGACAATCTAAGTGATCTTAAATGCCTCACAGCACTTGGCCGTCTCCTTGCTCTTACAAAAATTCACGTAGAATATGTATCTCCGTGTTTCAAATTTTAGGAACAGAAGGCAACGTCTGCATACAAAACAATTTTAATGGAACTGAATGTGGTTCCTATTCCATCCCTTAGTACTCATATTTTTTCTATTATAAGCATCACCCTGTATTTTACAATCTGTGTTGTATATTCGTTTATGATGCTTAAGCTTTACAAGTGTTTATAAGGGTACCAACTAAAAATTATAGTTTCTTACGGACATAAATGCATAGGAAACTGCTATAAACACATGTGTATTCACATACATAAACACACACATATGCAAAGAAAAAAAATAAAACAGTAGAGAAACAAATAACAATACCTTGCTTAAAATGAGTAAAACCAGAATGAAAGCAAGTAAAACCCACATACAACAGCCCCAAAAATAAAAAATAAAAAAACGGCTAAATTTACAAATAATAAGAATAAAAATAAAAATAACAATAACAACAACAACAACGGCAGCAGCTAGAAGAAAAACAATAACAATTGTTAAGAAAAGCCGGATGCCATGTGCCACTATGGAATATAAACCCACACACGAAGAGGCATAAAATTCGTATGTGTTTGCTTTCCCTATGATACCCTCATGCCTTTAAAGATACTCAAAATTGTTTATTTACTAGAGAACAACAAAAACAACAACAACGACGATAACTTTTTTATAAATGGCTGTTAGTGAGAGTAGAAATGAATGAATATGTATGTATGTATGTGTGGGTGAAAGAGTCTGTTTGATGTCGTTGTTGTTGTTGTTGTTATTTAAGACTAAATAACCTTGTTTTAGTCTCCTTTTATTTTCTCTCTCTGCTATAGATCTTGTATATGCTCGCTCTCCCTCATCTTTGGCTGTATTTATGCAGGGCTGTGTTGTGTTGTGAGGGTAGGAGGCTTATGGCCAAGCAAAAATAAGAAAACAACATCAGAGAGCAGAGAAAAGGGTTTAGTTTAGTTTATTTATTTATCTTTTATTTATTCACCCTTTCTGTGTTCTCTCTTCTCTTTTATTTTTTTTTTTCTCTGTTTTGTTATGCTCTTTTTTTTTATTCATTTTATTTTTATTATTTCGTAAATTTTGTTGTTGTCAGTTCGGTGTTCCTTTTATTTTTATTTTTATTTGTTTTTTTTTTCTTGTCGTTTTTCTTGCTTTTATCAGACAACTTTTGCTGGTTGTCCTTACGTTTAAAAAAAAAGCACATGTTGGTGTGTTTGTATGTCTATGTATGTGTGTGCGTGTGTGTATTAGTGAGTATTTACTTATACATATAAATAAAATAAATGTAGGTGAAACTATACATAAATAATAAGCTGTGCTCTTAAGTTTCTCTTTCTTTTTTTTAATATTTTTTTGGTTTTTTTTTACTTCTTAACCGGTTTTCTTAAGATTCAGCACAAGTAAAGGAAATAAATAATAAATAACAGAAGGGAAGCGATATAAAGAGAAAAATAGAAAATAAGACATAAAAACTAAACAGTTGTGAAGAAAATTCTAGTACAGGAAGCTTAAGTAAACTAAGCAAACTAAAAAAAACTGGCCTCAAATTGTTGGGTACTCTAGCATGTTTAAAAAGGTTTTTGAATCAACACTTTTCAGGGCAAACATGTCAGAGGTTTGGAAAATGTTTTATTATTCTCATGGCCCAAAGCCTAACAGCAGTGAATGTATAACCATGTTATAACAGTAGGCTGTTGTAATGACAAGTTTAACATGAAAGATGAAATTCATTACAGAACTTCTTGGCCTAAGGAATACATAAATTAGCTGAGATCTCCCTCTATAACTGTCCCCAGGACAGAACCAGTAGATTTTATGATTTTGGGAAGTATTTCACAACGAGACTACTGAGTAACAAAACCGAATGAATTAATTCGGAGGCTGCATATTCTCTTAAAAGAGGTATTATTTTATGGTATACAGCTGGTTCAGAAACTTGGTTTCAGAATGAAATATTCGGGCAGTCTGTGCCATTGAAAAATGAGCCCGAATCGATTTGAATATGAGGTACAAAGGACTAAGTATTGCAGTACAATACCTAATGATCTGACAGTCAGGCTGCCATTTGAGCACTTTGCTTTTATCAGAAGTTAAATCGAAGTTGGCATGGGACTGTCTCTAGAAGCTTAAACGACTAGGTAGGGTAAGTAAGGTTACCCTCTGCTGGGTTCCACATCATGAGGTAGTTCAGGAAGCTTTAATGTTGTTGATGGAACCAGAACCCTTCTGTGGAGTTAGAGCGGTTGAGGTATGCTCAACGAAAGGGATTTCAGGCAACTTCAATGTCGTTGATGGAATCAGAATTCTTCTGTGGAGTTAGAGCGGCTGAGGTATGCTAAACGAAAGGGAAGGTAAAGAGCGACGAACTCTTGTCTCAAACCAGATAGATTTGAAGCAACTAAAACTTCTTCGATGTATCTTAACTGGGGTTTGGAGGTCTTTTGTTTAATAGGCTAACATAGGTTACCTATTAGACTATGACAACTATTGTTTGTGGTCACTGTTGTGCTTTAAATGATTGGACAAAGAAGTATAACGTATGGAATATGTTTAGTGCATCTGTCTGGCGCCCATAAAATGAAATCTAACATAGGTTAGGTTAGGTTAGAGGACGTGCACTTGTCAATTAAGACAAGTACAGTACCCGGAGGTCGAATTGACCCATTGTACAACGTCTTAGTTTCTCACACCACTTATGTTGTGTGTGTTAATAATATATAATATATTTATATATGAGTGATGGGACCTACAGTTTAAAGTCGACTCCGAACGACAGATTTTTGAGAAACTTTTCATGGAAATTTTATTTACTCTCAGAGTTTTTGCCAGAACTCCGGCTGAGAGGAAGTAGCCGAAAAAATATTTTTTGTATTTTGTTTGGATGTCTGGCCTGGGGCTCGAACCCTGGCTTTGTCTAATAAGCCAACACACTACCTACTAGAATACGGCGGTTTCTGTCTGGCGCCCATAAAATGAAATCCAACGTACTTAAGTGATATTTTCCATGAAGACATTGAAAAATTACGAGGATTGTTTAAGTTTGTGGGATTCAATAAGGAGCGCAGAGAGGTTCCGTTGGTTTTAAATAACCGTCTTTAAATTATAATCTCCTGTATAGCCTTATCATCAATAATTTTTCCTTGTTATCGTTATTATATTTTGAAAACTTAAAAATATTTTCCGTTTGCTTATGATATTTAAAACAAAAAAAGAAGAAGAAAACTTTCTTAATTTCATGGACGATTAATTACTTACGGCATTATTTTGCACTTTTTTTTGGTAATTGAATTTTCATGCTCATCTTAAAAGTCAAAGTTTTCACATTTTTGTTAAACTGTTTTGATAGATTTATGCCGGCTATAATACAATAGTTTTCTACCCTCTTTGTTTACAAACACTTACACCCATACACACACACGCATGCACATGTGAAGAGGGTTTCCATTTAATAACCGGAATAATTTAGTAATAAAAGACAATTTTTTTTCTAAATTTCTAAGAAGTGTAAGCAATGGAAACGTTTTTTTTTTTAAATCTTTAAAACGAACTTTATGCATATGAATGGAATTTTTTTCTGTGTAATAAAAAAAACAAACGCAAAAACAAAGAAAGTGACTTCTAAGCATATGAGACACTGAATACAGCGCACTCAAACACACACACACACCCGTATGTACAGTAACTGTTAAGGCAACCTACTTTTAGGCGTTAGTAACAGTGGTTTTTAAAAAGTTTCAATTTGAAACAATTTTGAAAGATTTAAAATGCCTGTGTATAGAAAATTCCCAGAAGATTTATTGCAACACACAACGTATGATTGATATTTTATTCGAAATGATATTAACTATATGCCCTCCGCGACTTCGAAGTAATTTTTATTTCCTAGCATCTGTATTGAGTATTTCATTGTGGTTGCATATCTAGGCACTTGCTTTAATCTCTTACTTCACGATGATTATTATTAGATACTTTCGATAATTAGAATTTTCGATAACAAACTTTTTCGATAACTAAAATTTTTAATAGCGAAAAGAAAATTTTCATATTCCATAGAAAATTTTTCGATAACTAACACTTCTCGATAATGAAAATTTTCTACTGAAAATCTATTTTTAATGTAATATTTTTCGATAACAAAAATTTTCGATAACTGTAATTTTCGATAACTAGAATTTTCGATAACTAAATTTTTCGATAACTAAATTTTTCGATAACTAAAATTTTCAATAGCAAAAAGAAAATTCCATAGAAAATTTTTTGATAACCAACACTTCTCGATAATGAAAATTTTGTATTGAAAATTTATCGATAACATACATTTTTAATGTAATATTTTTCGATAACAAAAATTTTCGATAACTAAATTTCGATAACTAAATTTCGATAACTAGCATTTTTGATAACTAAATTTTTCGATAACTAAATTTTTCGATAACAAAAATTTTCAATAGCAAAAAGAAAATGTTCATATTCCATAGACAATTTTTTGATAATTAAAATTGTTCGAAAACGAAAATTTTCTATTGAAAATCGATAAGTTTTCTAAATTTTCTAAAATTGGATTAGATACTGAGGGAAATTCCTAGGGGAATAATGCATTGTATGCATGTCATGATGGTCAGACCAATTGTGATCTTTTGGGACCTGTATCTGAACAGGAGAAAACAAATCTGAAAGCAAATGGAGTTGAACGAGATACAGAGAATGGCTTGTGTTGATATACAAGTGGAAATGATAACCTGTCCTACAGCGGCTTAGGAAGTTCTCTTAAATTTAAGTACGCTAAACATGGTACTGAAGACCAGAACTTTGAAGATTATAATCAAGATAATCAGAGGCAAGTCTAACATGAAGTTTAAATGGACGCACTTAGGCCGCACAGTTTTCCATTCATCGCTTAGTTTAGGGACCAGTGGGAGCTTCCCATGAAGCGACTCAGCCTACCAATATGAATGAATAACAATATACGCACCAATGTGCATTTTTCTCCTTCGACACAGTGCCTTGCTTGTACACAGTAAGTGAAGAACAGTATCATACTTCTCCTCATCTCTGCAGCTTCTACAGAAATCAGTCGCGAGGTGTCCAAGAGCTATAACCTCGCATGTGTGCCCTGGAATAACTAAGACGACTATACTCAGCTTGCTTCTATGTCGTTTAACCAGGGTTGCCGTGTGTTCTCCAGTCTTGGCCAGATTTTCCATGCTTTGAAGGATTAATTAATTAAAATTCGTCATCAATTTTTATTTAAAAAGCCAATAAAAACTCTTAAAAAATCCTTGTAAACGGTAACCCAGACTAGTAATGAATCTCGTTGCTACGGCAAAAAAGAGGAGAAAGAGTCTGCTGAAGTTAAAGAAAATTTAAAGGAGATGCAGAAGGTAAGAAAAAAAATTTTGCAAATTAAAAACTTATCCAATTAATTTCGCCAACAATTTATATACGAGGGTCTATAGATATACACACTAACACTTTCATAAATAGGCGACAGTAATAGCAAACCAACAGCAACAAATACTCACTCATATAAACCCATATACATATACGTAGACCTATACCAATACATGTTATTTGCCTATGCCTGTGTGCATATAGAATATGGAACACACAGTCTCATATCAACACACAAAGCCATTGAAAAAAGCAAAAAAAAAGTGAAAAAAAGAAGAAGAAAAATTGAAAACGTTGTAAGAAAAAAAAAGGGAATGAATTGCCACAAATTTTATAAAATATGCATAAAAATATTTAACGCCACATAAAATATGAAGTTTTTTTCCAACCAATTTTTTTTTTCATCCTTCTTCTCTTCTGACAAACACAACAAAATCTTTTTACGACTACAAATTCACAACGTAACGTTGACTGCAAAACTAGTGGCGTATTAAAGCGCTTGAATAGCAGTAACGTGAATAAAAAAAACCGGCACAAATTTATACCCATTTTTATAGTTAAAGAGTGAAACGGGCCAAAAACAACAAGAACAAAAAAAAGCAGAGAAAAAGAATATATACGGAGGCATAAAAGAATTACAGCCTCAGTAATAAAATGCTTGAAAAGCTGCAAAATATAATTTAAAAATTCTACAGTAAAAACACGATAAATAGGTCGTCCTCATAAATAAAAACTTTAAGAGGAAAGTCAAAGGCATGTGAAAAAAATTATTGGAAGTTATTGAAATTTATCTGTAACTGGAATTCTATAAAGAAAATTTTTCAAAAATTAAATCTAAAATTATATATAAAATGCCGATGAAGAATATGCCGATAACTTACATTTAAAATTTTCGATAACTGTAATTTTCGATAACTAGAATTTTAGATAACTAAAATTTTCAATAGTAAAAAGAAAATTTTCATATTCCATACAAAATCAAACTGTAATTTTCGATAACTAGAATTTTCGATAACTTAATTTTTCGTTAACTAAAATTTTAATAGCAAAAAGAAAATTCTCATATTTCATAAGAAAATTTTTCGAGAACTAATATTTTTCGATAACGAAAATTTTCTATAGAAAATCTATCGATAACCTACATTTTTAATGTAATATTTTCCGATAACTAAAATTTTCGATAACTGTAATTTTCGATAACTAGAATTTTCGATAACTATATTTTTCGATAACTTAAATTTTCAATAGCAAAAAAATTTTCATATTCCATAGAAAATTTTTCGATAACTGTAATTTTCGATAACTAGAATTATCGATAACAAAAATTTTTGATAACTAAAATTTTCAATAGCAAAAAGAAAATTTTGATATTCCATAGAAAATTTTTCGATAACGAAAATTTTCTATTGAAAATTTATCGACAACAAAAATTTTTTATTGAAAATTTATCAACAACAAAAAAAAATTTTCCAATAATTAAAATTTTCTATTAAATATTTTTCGATAACTAAAATTCTATATTAAAAATTTTTGGATAACTAAAATTTTTTATTGAAAATTTCTCGATAACTAAAATCTTCTATTGAATATTTTTTCGATAACTAAAATTTTCTAATGAATATATTTCGATAACTAAAATTATTTATCGATAATATTTCGATAACTGCTATATAATCCAGCTGGTTTCATATAAGAATTCTCGGCAATGAGCACGCAGACAAGCTTATCAGGAGACAATCTTATTCAATCATTTCTATCAATCATTCTAGAAGTTGTCAAAGAATTGAAATCCTGCCATAGGCTTTAAAAATTAAAACAGAGAGAGAGAGAGGTAAACTCAACTCAATTGTACTATCTTTTACTGTAAATTAAATCTTTTAAAGTATTAATTCTCGTTTACTCTTACGCTTAAAAAACACAAAAAACAACAACAAAAATAATGTAGAAACAACGAAATTTATATGACAGAAGAGGCAAATCTACAACAACAACAACAATAATAATAATCATAATAATAATATACAAACAACAATAATAACAAATTATAAAAAGATGCTTTTGGCCCACTTGTTATACGTTCTTTTTTACATATTCTTATGCTTCTTCTTCTATTTTTATTTTTTATTTTTTGTTACAGAGACACATTTACATGTAAAGACTTACATTTATGGGTACATCTAATGCCATACCGTATTGTATGCGAGAGCAGAGAGCAGACATAAACACTTATTTGCAAGAGCTCTTTACTCATATATGTTGTAAGAAATAAACTAATGTTACCCATATAAACATACATGCAAACGCACACATACATATGTAAGGGTATATGTAAGCCTACATACTTATATCTTCACGTTGTTGCTGTATTTATAGTGAAAAAAAAACTTGTTCATTTGATTGTGCATGAGAGTGAGTAACACTATTTCGTTTTGTTTTGTAAAATGTGGGTACTTTGTTTGCCAGTACGTACATATGTTTGTAGGTTTATTTCTTTTCTTTGCTCATTTTAGTTTCATTTTTTACTCTCTTTTTTTGCATTGTTTTTGTCTTTTTTCTTCCTTCACTTTTTTTTTGCATAAAAGATAACAAGTTTTCTACGTAATCTCATGCTCATGTTCATACTCAATACTCATATGCATTTAAATGTGTCTCTACTCTCTAACACATGCATACATACATATGTATACACACACATACACACATTCTTACTTACAGTTGTATGGTGGGAGAGCAAATAAAACACAAAACAATATAAAAAAACAGAGGCTCTAAGACGCAAAGGAATGAAAAATGTGGGGGAAATAAAAAAAATAAAGTAAAAGCCTGTGTGTCTCATTTTTTAAGTTCTTGCTTGTCTGTTACAGAGCAAAAAGAAATATGCACGAAGAAAAAAAATAAAATAACAGGAGACAGTTAATATAAAGGGTGTTTTTTATAGAGGTATAGAACTTTAAGTTGGCATTACTTTTCAAGATTGCGACCGATTTAACAGCTGTCAAGTGATTTATTCTCAGTTTGGTTTGGCAACGCTTACAAATAGTGCAATTTTATTTCGAAAATAGTGGTTCTGTGCGGAAAACGTATCGCGCACTACGTCCATTTTATTGTCGACAAAATCGTCCATCAGAGCAGTTAATTCGATTAACCATGGAACGTTTTCGCACCACGTTTACTCTTATTGATAACTCGCATCCCCAGAGACGCTGTACGGTGCGTACAGAAGAAGCTATTGCTGCTGTAGAGCGTAGCATTGAGGAAGACCCGAATGAGTCCATCCGCCATCGAGCACAGGAATTGGATTTGTGTCCATCCACTTTATGGAAGATTTTGCGGAAGGATCTTGGTTTGCGTGCTTACAAAATCCAACTCGTGCAAGATTTGAAGCCAAACGATCATCAAGTAATGCGTAGATTCGTCGAATGGGCCCAAAACGAGATTACCGTTGTTCCCGATTTTCATAAGCGAATTTTGTTTAGCGATGAAGCGCACTTCTGGTTGAATGGCTACGTCAACAAATAAAACTGCCGCATTTGGAGTGAAGGTAATCATCAAGTGTATGTGTAAACACCGTTACATCCAGAAAAACTGACTGTTTGGTGCGCTTTATGTGCTGGTGGAATCATTGGTCCGTACTTTTTCAAAAACGATGGTGGCCAGAACGTTACAATCAATGGTGATCGGTATAGAACCATGATTACTAACTTTTTCATTCCTGAATTGAATAACCATGATGTCCAGGAGATGTGGTTTCAACAAGACGGCGCAACATGTCACACAGCTCGTGCCACAATAGATTTATTGAAAGACACGTTTGGTGACCGCCTAATTTCACGTTTTGGACCTGTGAATTGGCCTCCAAGATCTTGTGATTTAACACCGCTAGACTACTTTCTGTGGGGCTATGTAAAGTCATTGGTCTATGCGGTAAAGCCACAAACGCTTGACCATTTGGAAGACAACATTCGCCGTATTATTGCCGGTATACGGCCACAAATGTTGGAAAAAGTCATCGAAAATTGGACGTCCAGATTGGACTACATCCGCGCCAGCCGTGGCGGTCATATGCCAGAAATCATATTTAAAATGTAATGCCACAAGATTATCTTTCGGATAAATAAAATTCATGTCAATCGAATAATCCATCGTTGTTTTATTGAAACTTAAAGTTCTATACCTCTATAAAAACACCCTTTATAAGGCAGGCAGTGCAAAGAAAAAAAATTTTATTTAAAAATGGAAAAAGGGCCTATTTTAGCAGAAGAAATTTAAAAAATAAATAAATATTGAAAAAATAAGGAGAGGATTCTCTTCAAAATACATTAAAAAAGACAATTCTGACACTTATGTCAGATAAAGCAAGAGTTGCGATATTCATTTGAACATGCCCACTCTACTCTCTCCCTTTGAAATACTTTCAAATATTGAAGGCGTATGAGTGTTATTTAAGCAATGAATTAAATATTACGTATACGTACGGGCTGTCATATCATACTTCGATTTCAAATTTCCCATGTAAATTGTACTCTTCTTTTTTTTTTAAGAAAAAAATGCTTTTAGGCCTTTATTCACCTTATCTTGTCAAACGAAATTTTTTCTGTTTTTTTCTTTTTACTTTGAAAAAAGTGTCACATAGTTTTTCGGTTGCTAGTCATAGTTAATATTGTTGCCTCCATTTTTTTTGTTTCTTTGAATTTTGTTTTCCAGCGTTTTTATGCCTTCTGTCGTATTTAACAAATGCAAGTTTAAGATAAGGCCTATAAAATGTCACAAAAAGGAGTTCGCAAAAAAAATAAAAAAAAAATTAAATGTGTGAGCATTTTTAAACCAGACATGTGATATGGTTTCTCTTACCCTCTCTCTCTCTCTATCTCTATTTACATACTGAAGAAAATGTAAAAAAAAATGTAAGTTTTTAAAGCGTAAATTTGATTTTCGTTTAAAGAGTTAAAAAACTGTGATCCTTTTACTGGAAACAACATGGAAAAAATATGTCTGAATTGAAGATGTTACAATAGAATATCAATGACGATTAGATTTTAGATTAAGATTAAACGATTTAGTAAATGGACTCTTAATTGCATACAATAACGAAATATTAATAATTTCATTTATTATTTTAAAAACGTTTAAAATATATGCTCGTAGATTGCAAATAAAATAAAAATGAAATTTGTGTTTAGTTTTAATAAAAATTCTTTATTATACGCACAATTCTGTGTGCCACTGTTCACAACTTGATATAAACAACACCAATTGCTTTTCTTTGTTATTCCTCTGTTTATAGTGTTTGCATAAACAATAACAATTACTAGACCTTCGTAATGGAGACCTTCAAATCACTATTACTATCTTTAAACGCACCGCATCTTCACACAAGACTGACCGAACTTTACTAAACCACTCGCCTGCTTTGCCTTGCCTTTTATATGGCAGGGTAAACAGTCTCATGAATGCCCTTGAAGGCGAATGTTCATGATTTCGCCTTCTCGAAATCTCTATAAATGTAAACATCGTTGTTATTGTAGTGTTGTTTGTGGATTTTTGTTTACTTGTTTATCATTTTTTTGTTTGTTATGCTGGTGTTTGTTGTTATATTAAGCAGTATGATAATTTGTAAACAGGTTTGTCTACTGCATTGTTTTGTTTTTGTAGCTTTTGCTTATAATTTTAATGTTAAGCGATGTCCAAGCATAACACCATTATCTAGACTTTTCATTTTCGTAACAATATGTTGTGTGTGATAATTTTATACATGAGTGACAGTGAGGGCCTAAAACTTAAAATTGGCTCAGAACGACAGGTTTTTGAGAAAGTTTTCAAGCAATTTTATTTACTCTCCGAGTTTTTGCCAGAAATCTGCTGAGAGGAATATTTTTTCAGATTTAAGTTTTATACTCTGACCTGGGGTTTGAATGGTAGAATAGAATTGGAAAGCTGTCAGTTATGTTGCTTGAAAAAAGAGCTGTACTCAGCTAGAACTGAAATACGTATCATAAAACATCTGTTAAGCCTTAGAATCTAAACTGACTCAAGTGATCAGCAGGTAATCTTTCAAGATCGTCCAATATAGCACTTTAACAGGCTAATACAGCCACTATAGGCAGGAGTATAGGCCGGTCTACCATAAGAAAAAGTCCTTGCGAGAATCGAGCATTACCCAGTATATCCTTCTGCTCTTCTACATGCATAGATAGTACTGAAAGCTTTAGATAACCCTGCTTGAACTGTTGGGAGACACTACAGCTTAGAATGTAAAGCTGTAATGAAATTATTTAGTCTAGCTTCCCTTATTACGGAAAGTGGATAATTCGCTTTGCTAGGGTCATTGAGCTTAAGCTATGGCCTTAACCTTGCATTTGCAATCTTAAACAGATTAGGTAGAATGTCAAACCGAATCATATACACATGAAAATTTGGTTCAAGAAGTACCATTTAGTCCCATAAAAGTATGATTTATAGTTTGATTCCATATGGGAAGGATCCTGATCCACCATATTCAACAGTAGTGATCAAAATAATGGCTAGACTTCCTTCTCGAATTGAGTGCACGCCTAAAGACCTATGTAAGTGCTATTAATATGATGAGGGCTACCAGTGTACTTGACAATTCGATAAAATTCCATACTGTGTACAGAGCTGTCCAAACACATCTGCTGCTTTCATAAGCGTATTGAGACTCCAAATACATTTGTCATGTTGTGTTACATACATACATAACATACATAATAGGTCATTATAACCCTTCAGTCAGGATTACGTCCTAGTTTCTCACACCACTTATGTTGTGTGTGTTAATTTTAAACATGAGTGGTGGGACCTACAGTTTAAAGTCGACGCCGAACGACAGATTTTGGCAATTTTTTTTTACTCTCAGAGTTTTTGCCAGAAATCTCCTGAGAGGAAGTCGCCGATGAAATACTTTTTGTATTTTGTTTTGATGTCTGGCCTGGAGCTCGAACCCTGGATTTATGTCTAATAAGCTAACACGCTACCTACGAGACTACGGCGATGTTGTGTTACGCTACCAGTTAATTTTAGAGATTCATCATTCATTCAATCTAAAAATTTTAAGGGAAATAAGGCAAAAACCTCTTTCGTCCTTTACAGTAATTTGTTGGAATTCTTACAGTCTAAGAAAATCATGACAGAAAACCCAGCGACTACTGAATGAGCTTAAAACGGCATCAGCAGAGCAAATCTTTGAAATTAAATCAATCAATCAATCAATCAAGCAACACAAACTGCAACAAATTAAACATAAAATACTGAGGTACAACAGGCATACCATCAACAAGACGCCTAATTACATTACGAGGTTGACGCTAATGCTCAAGAAGCCACACAGACATACGATACTCTAGAATAACAGGAACAGTGTGCTAAGACACGATCATCTACAAAAATTACAGAAAAGCATGTAATATGCAAATGCTTTGGCTAAGCCATATACCCCTAAAAAGCCACATAAGAAAATATCTGAAAGACAACAACAAACAGTTATGTATTCCTACAACAGTAGATTCTGGAAGTTGCCAGAACGAAAACAATAAAACATAAATGGAGCGAAAAATTATGTTGCCTGGGCAGTTATAATAAAAGGCACGCGTTCAAGTTGACAAATAGTGACGTTTTATTTTAAGTTGCAACAGTTTTTGTTGCTTTTGTTCTTAAAAATAAATTTAAGAACTTAAACTATGCTTTAATTTAAGATATTATGTTTTCAAATTACATTTAAATTCTACACAGTGTGACTACAAATAACATTTAACGCCTTAAAGTATGATTTAAGTTATGAACTTCAAATAATATTTTCGCCCTTAAAGTATGTTTCTCCACTAAGTTGCTAACAAATTGTTTTGAAAATATTCTTTAAATTTTTTAAAGAAAATCCTTAAAGCAACGTATTACAAATATCCAACAGCTGTAAGTGCGTTCTCTCTCTCTCTCTCTATCTGTATCTCTCCAATATTCCGCCTTTTTTACTTACATACTGTGCTTTATTAAATATGCAGCCAAAAAGTATGCTAAATATTTTATTTATGATTTATTTAAAAAGAAAATCTTGCTTATTTCGATTTTTTCTTAGATTTTGTCGTCGTCGTTTTTTTTTTTTTTTTTTTTTTTTTTTTAAACCAATTTCTGGTTATTTTTTCAAAAAGAAAAAATGAGGAAACGAACAAGAAGGAGATGAAGAAGAAAACCAAGAAGAAGATGATTTTCTGCAAAGTGAAAAGCAAAGTAGGGGGAGAGAGAGAGAGAGAAGGAGAAAAGGAATAAAGAAAATTATTCATTATAATTTTATTTCATTTCTTGCTTCTTCCTCGCCTGTACTTGTTTTTGAATTTGTCCTGATGACAAACTCTTGCACTTTTTGTTGCTGTTCTTGGTGTTGTTATTTTAGCGAATATTTGTTGTTGTTGTTGTTATTTTTTGTTTTCTTAAAGCCTTGTTGTTGCTGTTGTTGTTCATTTCTTACAATTTTTGTTTTTTAGCTGGGCTTCTAGTGTTTCTTGCTTGCTTGCTTGCTGGCTGTGGTATTTGTTGTGTGTGACATTTTTATAAAACGTTGCTTAGACTTTGTGCTGCTGCTTACGCTGTATGTCGTTGTGTTGATGACATTTTCTGCTTGATATTGTGGTTGCTTCTTGAGTTCTTTTCAGATGTTTTTCTTTTAATATCAAAAAAAAATATTTCTAAAAAGTTTCACTCCTTGACGTTGTTTGGTTGGCTGGCAGTTTGAGTTGTTGTCGTCTTTTTTTAATTTTCTCTTCTCATTTTTCTCGATTTTTTTTCTTTTTTTTTTGTCGTCTAACTCTGGTGTTTAGTTGTTGAATTATACTTTTACTGCTTTTCAGTTTCTCTTGTTATGGCTGCTTGGCTTGTGTAGAGATACTGGAGTTCATTACCCCGCGTGGTTTTTTGTAAAAAAAAGACGTTCTTTTCTAGTGTTTGTTTTTATACCAAAAAAAATCCTTTTTTTCTAAATTTTTTTTTCTGTATTATTTATACTCCACTTATAAAACACTTAAAAAACCCGTAGCAAGGTTAGTTAGTGCATACTTTTAGGCGGGGGCAAAGTAGAGCGAAACAAGTGGCTGTGTTATGTTAGTGTAAGAAAGAAAGAAAAAAAACCCCGAAGAGAAGAGCAAAAATTTAAGTTCCATTTCAACTCTCACTAGTGCAATTTTTCTTATTTTTTATTTATAAATGAAAAATGTGCTCTTAAATAGAGTTTTTTCTCTCTCTCTCTCTGGTTTTTTTTATCGAAAAAACATAGTCATGAAAAATTGTCAAAATAAAGAAACTGGCATTGCCTGGTTTAACAGAAAAACTTTATTTTTTGTAAAATATTTCCCCTTCTTTCCGTTTTCATGTAACTGTCCCCTAAGGTATACTTTTAATAGCACCACAGTCGTAAATATAAAGCAAAAGGCGCCTACTTTTAGGGTTCCTTTAAATAAAAAAATCCCTTAAAATATGCTTTAAAAAGTTAGAAAAAAATGTAGTCTAAAACTATGCTAAATTATAAGCATTATTTCATAAGGTTTTGGTAATAAATTTAAAAATACTGTAGTAAAGCTCCTACACTTCTCATATCCATGCAAATCTCATAATAATTGCCGCCTATGTAATAGCAACTCATGAAGGAGATTTAGGCTTTGGGGCTTTGACTTTCAGATTCAAAGCACTTGCATAATCTGTGTAAAACTACACAAAATATGGGAACTAAAATGGATGCCACTGCTTTCAAAGATTTCGTGGGAGCCGTTCAGGAATTCTTGACTGCAAGAAGATGCTTTTCTTACGCCTTCAATAACTTCTCCCACGACGTCATAGATAAGACATCAAACAAGTGATGAAGATAACCGGTATCCGGATGGACAATAGAACTTGGAATGAAATGATAACGTTCGATACAACCAGAAATTATCTACAAGATTGGGTTCTTTCATCAATGTTATGTAGCTTGAATGAATACTAACTTTTCATGAAATTGTCTGAGACTAGCATGGCATTTGATAAATAATTGTAGTCCACTTTTAGGCCGTAAAAATGTATTCTTATAAAAATCGCAGCCTTCTTCTTCTATTTTGATATAGGAAAACTAAATTTCATTTGAAATTAAACTAAATTTCTTAAAAAAAATTGGGAAGAAACCAGCAATATATTTTGAATTAAAAATATTGTCCTTACTAAAAAATATTGCATACTTTTAGGTTTGAGAATTTCTCTGTATATTTTAAGAATAGTTTTTCCACTCTAAACAGTTAAAGTCTTTATTTTATGAGAACTTGAATTGTAGGAAATAATCGTAGCCTACTTTTAGACCGTAAAATTGTATGCTTATGAAATTCGCAATCTTCTTCCTCTATTTTCCTATAGGAAAACTAAATTTCATTTCAAATTAATCTAAATTTCCTAAAAGAAAATTGGGAAGAGCCCATCAATATATTTTGAATTAAAAATATTGTTCGTAAAAAATTGCATACTTTTAGGTTTGAGAATTTCTCTGTATATTTTAAGAATAGTTTTTTCCACTCTAAACAGTTAAAGTCTTTATTTTATGAGAACTTGAATTGTAGGATATTTGATAAATAATCGTAGCCTAATTTTAGGCCGCAAAATTGTATGCTTATGAAATTCGTAGCCTTATTCCTCTATTTTCCTATAGAAAAACTTAATTTCTTTTCAAATTAATCTAAATTTCTAAAAAAAAATTGGGAAGAGACCAATAATACATTTTGAATTCGAAATAATATTCTTAATGCAAAAAAAATTGCATACTTTTAGGTTTGAGAATTTCTCTGTCTATTTTAAGAATAGTTTTTTCTACTCTAAACGGTTAAAGTCTTTACTTTATGAGAACTTGAATTGTATGCTATTTAATAAATAATCGTAGTCTACTTTTAGGCCGTGAAATTGTATGCTTATGAAATTCGTAGTCTTCTTCCTCTATTTTCCCATAGGAAAAAATTAAATTTCTTTTGAAATTAAGCTATATTTCTTAAAAAATTGAGAAGAGACTAGCAATATATTTTGAATTAAAAATATTGTTCGTAAAAAATTGCATACTTTTAGGTTTGAGAATTTCTCTGTATATTTTAAGAATAGTTTTTTCCACTCTAAACAGTTAAAGTCTTTATTTTACGAGAACTTGAATTGTATGCTATTTAATAAATAATCGTAGCCTACTTTTAGGCCGTGAAATTGTACTGATTTGCTAAAGCTTAGTTATAATGGTATAAAATATAATAAGAAATTAAAATTCTACTTATAGCAAGCTATGTAAAGTTAACGTCTAAAGCCCTTAAATATATCTTTCCTATTTTTTATAAAAAAAAAACATTGCCTACTTTAAGGCTTTAATGCTTCACCTCTTCGTTAAAGTCATTATTTTTCATTTAAAACAGCATGAATTTTAAATTTCCCACACACAGCCGAGAAAAAAATATTGTGGCAATTGGTTATAAGCCTTAAAGTATACTATTAAACTGAACATATCCTCTTTAATTGTTATTATTATAGGAATACACTGGCAATGCTGAGTAAACAGTTTAAAAATAATTTTTCAAATTTTAATCTTTAATTAAAATTTATTTCCATCTTTTAATGGCTATATACCGACACGGAGTAGGCTGCACCACTACGTTCACAGTTTCTTTTTTTAATTTGTTTTTTTTTTTTTTTTTTTTATAAAAAAAAAGGAAAAAAAATATTAAAAACCCACCAAAACAGATAACAATATGGACAAACAAGGACTTTTACCAAATGGGAAAAGGAAATACAGTAAAACATAACCCAGCAAGCATTTCCGTAATGAAAGAAGAAAATTGAGAAAAAAAAACGACAAAAAAAGGAGGTCGTGATCGGAAATGCTTATACGGAAAGGACTGAAGCCTTTGGGATATTTGCAATTTTTGGAAACCGTGTGTTTGAAATCTTTAAATCGTTTAGATTTCTTGTACTCTTTTGGATCTTAAAAAGCCTTTATAGTACATAAGTCCTCGGGTATTTTTAATTAAAATTTTCGATTCCTGACATGGATGCCGAGGACAATTCCATTGCTGATGAATTAACAAGGACTATATGGAGATCACAATCTCCGACATGTTACAAGGCACAGACCTGAGTTAAAATGGTTCAAATTCTGCGGCCGATTTTGACGAAGGCTCAACTTCATTGGCAACAGGAGAGTACAAGCAATGCTATCAACTGATATCTACAGGGTTTTTCAGGCGGAGGTCATGGTAATACTGTAAGCTATGCATTGCTTGTTGTGTGATGGGATTTTCACCGAAAAACTTCATATTTACTCTGACAGCCAAGCTGAAATTTTGTCTTTTATGAACCTCACACAGACTTCCTTGGCTGTCTATAAATACTGGGTATTTCCCACAGCTCGCATCATTCAAAGGACATTCTTTTATGGATTCCTGGACCTAGAGATATCGTCGAATATTGTATTTTGCTGACGAACTGTCTAGGGCTGGTACGAAGTTCATAATCTTTGTCCCATATGGCGTAGGTGTTCTGATTACTTACTCTTTAGTCGGGTCTACAATCGACCTTCTTACAGCTAATGTGTGTTCATGTTATCCATGAGTGGTGGAAATGAAAAATTGTCTCAAAAATATAGCGAATCATGCCAATTTTATTTATTCTTAGAGTTTTTGGCAAAGGCCGGCTTAGTGGAAGTCGCCGAAAAAAATATTTTCTGCCCATTTTTCATTTCGTTCGAAGTGCCTGTGCTGGGGTTTGATCTACGTGCTCGCATCTAATAAGCCAATGCATTACCTGCTAGATAACGGCTCAATAGCGAGAATTATGTTGAAGTACTTATAGGCCCTGTTTGATCTACGTGCTCGCATCTAATAAGCCAATGCATTACCTGCTAGATAACGGCTCAATAGCGAGAATTATGTTGAAGTATTTATAGGCACTGTTTGATCTATGTGCTCGCATCTAATAAGCCAACGCATTATCTGGTAGATTACAGCTCAATAGCGAGAATTTTGTTGAAGTACCCATAGGGACTGTTTGATGCCCATTTCGTCTGACACAAGCGGAACCTTACCGGCCACCTAACCCAACCTAAATTATAAGATTGACTGGGAATACAATTTACATTTGACTTTAATAGCGTATTTTTAGCAATTCCCAACACTATAGCTTTAAAGCCTTCCCTGAACGCTGTGGGAGATTTAAAGATCGCCTCTTTATATCCACACATACATACACATACATATACAAACACCACTGTATTACTGTGTATATGTACATGAAATACAATTTTGCATATGGTGGTAAATGGTTTACAAAAATCTACACGAAAGAAAAAAATGTTGAAAAAAAAATCATGAAAACTGTTGGCCAAATCCCACTTTATTGTAAGGATTATAGCCAGTCAACAATAAAAAATATAACAACAGCGGTAGCAACAACAGGCAACATTGAAAATTATTGACATTTTAATTTTTCGTTTATTCGTGATTTTTTGCCCTCCTCCGCCGTCCTTTTTAACCTTCGAAAAAAATCACGAAAACATTTAATTTTTAATAAAAAAAATTCTTGTTTTTTTTTACAAACTTTAGGACTTTTAACAAACGTTAACGTTAGTTGTTGTTGTTGTTATTTTTTTAAAGCAAAGTTAAAGCATTTCCTGGCCAATATCAACATAATTTTGTGGCCACAAAACAACACAGTAAACAAATTGAAAAATAATGCCCCAACAACAAAACATATCATATTTTTGTGTCTCTTCCATCGAAAAAAAAATTGTGGTTAGGGAGAGGCAGATATTCAATAGATTTTGATTGAAAAATCAATGGGGAAGAAGGGGATTAAAGCTATTGAAAATTTTTTTTGGGAATAAACAATACAGGCAATATAGGTATTAGATAGGATAGATTGCTCGCTTTTAAGTGAAAATAAGTCACGTTATGTGATGAGGAAAAAGGAAATAAAATCCTAAAAATAGAAGAAGAAAATATTGGAGGTTTTAAATACCGTCCACATGGATTAAGCACAAAACAAGGAGCAGCAGTATCTCTACACTTAAATTATCAGTAAGCCATAGAAAAGGCTTCACTCTTCACTCTAAAGGCACTGCTATTGTTCTTCCATTGCAAAACTATTCGCGAAATGTATGTGGGTGAGGAGCACCTTGAAGTCGCCGTGGTCTAGTAGGTAGTGTGTTGGCTTATTAGACGAAAAGCCAGGGTTCGAGCCCCAGGCCAGACATCAAATTAAAATACAAAAAGTATATCTTCGGCGACTTCCTCTCAGCAGATTTCTGGCAAAAAAAACTCTGAGAGTAAATAAAATTGCCATGAAAAGTTTCTCAAAAACCTGTCGTTCGGAGTCGACTTTAAACTGTAGGTCCCGCCACTCATGTATAAAATTAACACACACAACATAAGTGGTGTAAGAAACTAGGTCATAATCCTAACTGAAGGGTTGTAATGACCAATTATGTATGTATGTATGTGAGGAGCACCTTAAACATGTTTCTGATATTTTAAAGATATTTTTCCCAAAGTATTATCTCCACTTAAGCGTAATTATCATTGGTTTTATAGCCTAAGAGGCCATAAACAAATTATTTTTAAGCTTTCTAAATAGGCTTAATAGGCTGTCGTGATTTCTTATCTTCAGGATATAGGGATAGCTTTGAAAATTGCATTGTTGATAAGCCAGCCTGGGGACGATACAGAGCTCGCAATTTCCCACCATGTTCAAGAACCAGGATATTCTGATTGCCCCAGTTAATGTGGATGTTATTCAACCGCTTTACAGGAAGACATAATCTTGTTGACAGTTGGAACATAAAATTTTGCTAGACTCTGACGCAGATTGGTGACCATGGCCATTATAATCGGCCTACTGTGCAATTAACTGAGAAGATTACAAAGAAATTTGAAGAGACTGGAAGCTTTAAAGATGCAATATGCATCATCACAATGTTTCCACTAGCAAATATATCGTTTCTGTTGGAGAAAGTAAGGCAAATAATCTGAATTTCTCGATTCCACAGTGTGTCCCCAACAATCGAGCCCATCTTAGAACACATTTTTGATTAGGTACCCTTATCCAGATTATTCTCAATGCTGAATGGCTGCTAGAGCAACGGGTATCAATGTTGATTTATCGAAGAAAAAAGTTTCTTCAGCGATGAAGATTATTTCTTACTGGCAATTACTTGCCCAAGCAAAATTGTCGCATGTAACTCTTTAAGGACCCAATAGTGATTAAGGAAAACCTTTTTAACACTTTGGTGTGTATTATAAAGGGTGTTTTTTATAGAGGTATAGAACTTTAAGTTGGCATTACTTTTCAATATGGCGACCGATTTAACAGCTGTCAAGTGATTTATTCTCAGTTTGGTTTGGCAATTCATCATGAATAGACTGACGCCTGAACAACGCTTGCAAACAGTGCAATTTTATTTCGAAAATAATGGTTCTGTGCGGAAAACATATCGCGCACTACGTCCATTTTATCGTCGACAAAATCGTCCATCAGAGCAGTTAATTCGATTAATCATGGAACGTTTTCGCACCACGTTTACTCTTATTGATAACTCGCATCCCCAGAGACGCTGTACGGTGCGTACAGAAGAAGCTATTGCTGCTGTAGAGCGTAGCATTGAGGAAGACCCGAATGAGTCCATCCGCCATCGAGCACAGGAATTGGATCTGTGTCCATCCACTTTATGGAAGATTTTGCGGAAGGATCTTGGTTTGCGTGCTTACAAAATCCAACTCGTGCAAGATTTGAAGCCAAACGAGTCTATGCGCTTGACCATTTGGAAGACAACATTCGCCGTATTATTGCCGATATACGGCCACAAATGTTGGAAAAAGTCATCGAAAATTGGACGTCCAGATTGGACTACATCCGCGCCAGCCGTGGCGGTCATATGCCAGAAATCATATTTAAAATGTAATGCCACAAGATTATCTTTCGGATAAATAAAATTCATGTCAATCGAATAATCCATCGTTGTTTTATTGCAACTTAAAGTTCTATACCTCTATAAAAAAACACCCTTTATTATAGTTTGGAGGGGTCATTGCGATGTAATTTTGAATACGCTTGGATATATAGATGCCTGTCGCACTTTAATCTTTTTATTGATTATCACGGGCTACTGTCCTTTTGGAAGCCATGCAAAAAGACTGGGCATATCGGCAAATGACTTCTGTAGCAGGAGAAGTAGACTGTTTTTAGCCATAAATGTCCCTGCACAGCTCTTGTTAAAAAAAAAGATGAGAGTGCGGACCTCTCACTTTCTGATTTCCTTGACCGAGCTCTCAAATATAAAGAGTGCTACCATAACACGGTGTATTGTGGACTCAAATACATAACATACATAACTGGTCATTACAACCCTTCAGTTAGGATTACGACCTAACTTCTCACACCACTTATGTCATGTGTGTGTTAATTTTACACGTGAGTGGCGGGGGACCAACAGTTTAAAATCGACTAATAACGCCAGATTTTTGAGAAGCTTTTCATGGCAGTTGTATTTACTCTGCGGGTTTTTGCCCGAAATCTGCTAAAGGGGAAGGAAGCCGCCGAAGAAATATTTTTTTTATTATTTTCTTGGAGGTTTTGAACCGTGGACTTAGGTTAATTTTTTTCTAAGAAATGTTCTATCCCCAGGTTAAATACATATTGATTGTGGTATCATAATATGCCTAAATGATGGCATAAGTGAGACCTCTTTGCTCAAGAGGAGTCCGCCTCACTTCTAAAAAACTAATACTATGACTGAGTATACTGTACACCTGGGCCATTCATTGTTTATTTTTTTTTTCTCGAGCATAAAGGCTCCTTTAATAATATGAAAACAAGGAAGAGAAAAGACATGCTTTAAGCCTTTGCACTCGTATGTCACACTGGAGGTGACAGCACTAATTTACTCTACAACTCGCATATTAGTCTACAAACGATAAGACTAAATAACTGTAAAACACATTGCGGCATTCGACAATATTCATCTGATAGTGAAAGTGAAACTGTACCAGAGCCTGATAGGAATAATGACAATATATCGGAATCAAGTTGGATTGATGTGAGTGAAGAAGAGGATGAAATTACATTTCGTGTTGGAGACAAGAATGTTGGGCTTCAATTTCAAGACAAAGACTTTGAGCCAATAAATTTTCTTAAAAGATTCTTCACTGATGAACTTATTGCAGATAATGTAAAGCAAACCAACATATATGCAAGACAGAAAATTAACGTTAAAGTTTTAAAAAGAAGGTCCATGTGGAATAACTGGAAGGAGGTTACCGATGCTGAGAGGTGTGCATTTATAGGCGTAATTTTTAATATGGGGACTATTACTATACATAAAATTGAAGAATACTTTTCTCAGGAATTCTGCCACTGTAATTTATTTTAATTTATTCAGCTAAAATTAAATACAAGCTTGAAAATTAATCGAGTGCAAAGGGTTAATTCCTAGAGAGTAATAGGCAGTAAGAAAATATTACAAACTCTTCCCATTGACTACAAGACATCTAATAATTAATAAATAAAAGAGGGAGGGAGGCGCATCTTGGTCATCTTGAAAAATCATCAGAATGAAAAATTCAGAATTTTTTTCAAGAAATTGTTTCGTGTATTCTTTTGTAAAATAGAAAAGACAAATATGGCAGTAATGTTTCAATTTTGTACACATTTTTTAAGCAAGTTAAGGAAGATAATCTTCCATAGGATAATGCGATTTTAATAATGCCTAACTTTCAGACAAGTTATAGCGTTAAAGACGTCAGAAGATTTTTCATCTTACAGCCATGAATACGAATAATTTTTAAAGGACGTTTCTCGAGATACCAATATACAATGGAGGAATGAGTTATGATAAGTTTTAAAGCAAATTATTTTCCTTTCTTTTAAAAATAAATTTAAGGAATTAAAACCAGAATTCGCTCATCCACTAATCCACATTTCTTTCAAAAATAATCTCCCAAATTTGTACAAAATGCATTAGAAAATCAACGGCCTTATAAGCAATTTAAAACTTTGTTATTCTTTTTGATTTCTTAACAAAAATTATGCTTAAATTTCAAATTCACTTTGTGTAACTTTTTTAAAAATAACCCAAGAAATATGCCTAAAAGGCCTCTATATATATTGAATAACTTTAGATAGTCCTTTTATAATTAAGAAAGTTATTAAACTACAGCAACAACACTTAACTGCCACAATTTTATGACCATTTTAACTTTTAAATGACCAACCAACCAACACAGGCTTTAATATGCCTTCTTTATTTTGCAAAACAATTTTTATTGCCTACTTTAAGGAGTTGCCTAAGCATAAACCAAACACATACATATACTTTTAGGCTGAGTTTGTTTTTAATGGACTTAATAATAATAAAAATAAATATTTTTTATTACTTTACTTGACACATTTATGTAAATACCTTTTTGCTTGCCACAAGGAAAAAATTTAAAGAAAGTTTGGAATTTTCTTTAATTTTCGGTTTTTTTTGTGGAATGATGAAAAATGGTTTTTGGATTTCCTTTCCTTAGATTTATCACTTTTTCTTTTAATGGAAATTATTTACGAATTTAAAGATTGTAATTTTTATCATAAATTTTCTATTCTTTTAAATCAAATACTGAAAGATTTTTTTATTAAAATTTTTTATTCAAAATTTTTTTATATTTTTTTTAAATTTTTTTAATTGTATTATTATTTGATTTATTTATTTATTTTTTATTTATTTTTTATTTATTTTTTAATTAAACATTTGCAAACAAAAATTTTCAAATTCTTAATTTTTTTTGTAATTTTGTTTTAATTTTTAAAGGAATTTTTTATAATTTTTTTCTTTTCCTACCAATTTTAATGTTGTGCTAAGGTCTAAAATAATTCTAATATTATTTTCTAATTAATTTATTCACTTTTATTTAAATTTTAAAGCACTTTTCATTTAAATTAAATTTTTTTTTAATATTTTTTTTAATATTTTTTTTAAATATTTTTAATAAAACAGAGAACGACTATATTTTTAAAAACCCACCGAATTTATTTTTTAATTTTAAAATAATAATTTTCCTTCTTTATTTTCTTAAATTTTTTAATTTTAAAACACTTGCACACAAAAATAACGCGTTTTTTCTTTTTCTTGAAAGGAGGATTTACGCTTAGAAAGACAGACAACGTGTTTGCCTTTAATCGTGTATTCAAATAAAAATCATGTGTGAATGCAACGACTTCAGTCACACAACTGAATAAGCGCCAACATCTATAGAAATTTTTTCACATGGATTTTCAACATTGTTCGTCGCGTATGGATTTTTATAAACACACAAATACTATCACACACACACATTAACACTAACACTCTCATGCCTATAACCATTAACCATGAAAAACAAAAACAACAAGAAACACGTAACAAAACCAGCCAACACAAAAGCATCTAGAAAGGACATGAAACACAAAAAGGAATTGTAATAACATGCTTAACGAAGAGACACATGCATGCTCTCTTTCTCTAAGAGAGAGTATACACACCAAAGAGCATAGTAATAAGAGAGCATTTCTTGTAGTAGTGGGTGTTAGAATAGAAAATAAAAACCCTAAAGCAGTGAGAGAGAGAGCACCACACACAAAAGGTGAATGCATTAGTGACGTCATTAAAAAAGCTTTAAATATTATTTAAAGATAGGATGTGTGTGTGTGTGCCTATATAAGCATTAGATTTCTTAAAGTGTATGCGTTTAACGTTTATTTTTGTTTCTTTTTATAAAGGAAAAAAACATATTTTTTAAGAGCATCGTTTCTTAAATGCCGTTATTTAAAGAATTTAATGTCTAACTAAAGGCACACATTAAAGGCAGTGAAATTAAATACAATTTACGGAAATATAAGAAAAAAAATTGTTGTTGCATTTTTAATTAAAATTCAATTAAAAAAAACTAAAAACATTTAAATAAAAACGAATTAAATAAAATGGGAAAACAAGTCAGACCTTCTTTAAGCTACTGATGCCTAATACTGTGGAAATACCTTGACAGAATAAGTAACTTCACCTTGATATGGAGAATACAAAGATTGGCGTTAGAGACAATTTCATTCCTATTCCCGCTGCAACTTTTATGTAAGGCTTCAACAATTAACACTAGTCGGCTAATGCTAGTCAACATCTATGAGCTACTGGACATTGTAAGCCAAGCTTAGCTTGTATATCCATCTCTTAAGAATCCCGATATAATTGGAGACCTGCAGGAATACAGATAACATGACACCACATTATAACTCATCTCAGAAGTTGAGAGCACTCATACTATTCATTTTCACGGATAATTGGAGACTATATAGAGCTTTTGGTAGAAGCATCTTTTCGAAGTTATCGGATATAACTGATTCGATTAGGTTGCCGATTAGGTTTTAGACAGAAGTGTCAGCCATACGGGCTGCGGTGATAATTTTAATGGACGACAATATATCTTAGAAGAGTACTACCATGCTTACTAAGAGCTATGCAGTTGTCAGTGTACACTAGGTTATAAAATATCGACTTTTTTAATACCGTAGAAAGCAAAACGATAAAAAATTTTGTATCGTGGCCGGTTTGCATCCGAGCAAGAGATAGTTATGAGTGATCAACCTGATTTATTATTTCCGTGAGTTGGATGTTATGTGGACGGAACTAGCAAAGAAATTGGTGTCCATGGTCATTATAATCGGCCTACTGTACAATTAAATGAGAATATTATAAAGAAATTTGAAGAGACTGCAAGCGTTACAGATGTAATCAGATCTGTGCATCAACACAATGTTCCCACTGCCAAAAATATCGCTTCTATTAAAGAAAGTGTGGCAAATATTCCCAATTTCTTGAGCTAGTACCGGCGATTAGGTTAGGTTAGGTTAGAGGACGTGTACTTGTTAATTAAGGCAAGTACAGTACCCGGAGGTCGAATTGACCCATTGTACAACGTCCAAGTTCCTCACACCACTTATGTGGTGTCTGTTAATTCTATCATGTGTAGTGTGACCTACAGTTTAAAGTCGACTCCGAGCGACAGATTTTTGAGAAACTTTTTTCATGGCAATTTTATTTACTCTGAGTTTTTGCCAGAAATCTGCTGAGTGGAAGTCGCCGAAGAAATACTTTTTGTATTTTGTCTTGATGTCTGGTCTGGGGCTCGAACCCTGGCTTTACGTCTAATAAGCCCACACACTACCTACTAGACTACGGCGACTATCAGTACCGGCGATTACCTTCCCAAACAAAATTTTCGCATATGATGCTTTAAGGACCTAACAGTGATTATGGAAAACCATTTTCTTTTGACAGTTTGGTGTGTATTATAATTGGGAGGTATCATTGCGCTGTAATTTTCTAAACATGAAATTGGGAATCACCGTTATTAACAATGAAGAGCCCTATCGCCTTATGATAATCAATATTTTTGATCTGAAACTGAAGGTTATAAACTACGCCGAATGTAGTTTCAATAAAAGCTACACAAAACGATCAATTTTTGCTTTAAAGCAGGCTTACATTCCCCTATATTTGTTACTTACAACAGCTGCTTTTTAAATTTCTTGAAGCATTTTATTAGGCTTTAATTTCTAAGCAATAAAAACAACAAAAAAAAATTCTATTAAAACTGGCATAAAAATTTAATGAAATTTAACTAAAATGACTTAAAACAAAAGCTTTTAGCACACTAACACTTATGCAATTGTAAATACAAAATAACACAACAAATTTCTCTTAAACCAGAAACTCTCTTAAGAAAATTACTCTCTTTAAGGCATTTAACATATGATGGCAATAGGAAGACATAAGCAAACAACACCATAACCAAACCTACCACAATACAACATTACTTGACTGCTTAACATAACTATTTTTATGGAAAAATAAAGTTAAAGACACACACACACATACACATACACTTGGGCATATGCAAGGAGTTACAAGAAGTACACACACAAGCATGACATGAGGAAAATGGTAAACATTTGGAGAAACTTAGAAGAAAAATATGATGCGATTTATAAGGAAGCAAGAGTGTGTGTAGAGAAAGAAAGAGAAAGAGATAGAGAGAGAGCAAGCAGTTAAAGCTTAAGTAGTTTTTAACACAACGTGCACGATAACGACATTTAAATACAACGACAACGACAGTTAATCGTTAGACTTTGACAGCATAATGTTGTAGGCGCAAGCAATCTAAAGAAGAAAAAACAAAAACAATTGCCAAGCAAACGAAGAAGAGAATATAAATTGAAAAAAAGATGGAAATACGTTTGGTAGGCTGTAAAAAGACTGGACAAAACAAAATAATAACGGATATTAAAAAGAAAAAGAGAGGAGTATGACAAAGAGAGGAGAGAGAGAAAAAAAATGCCGCATACTGGTGAAACTATAAGGAAAACTATTGCTGCTGTTGTTGTTGTTGTTGTTATATTTAAAACTGTTATTGGGCCTAATGTAAAATATTTTTTGTTTTTTTCCAACACATGCGCGCCTCAGTTACAAAAATTAAAAAAAAAATTATAAAAAAAAATATTTTTTAGGCAGTAGAGTATCAAACTAAAATAGGCCTAAAACAAGAATTCTAAAGCTTAGCAAATAAATAAGGCAATATAAACATAACAGTGTGTATGTACATAAATATGTGTGTGTGTATGTGTATGTAAATATAAAATGCATTTACATTTTCATATACAAAGACAAGACGAAAAAAAATAAATAAAAAAATTTTTTTTCTCGAGAAAAAATTATAAAAAAAAATATAACCAACAACAGCGAATCACAAACATTAAAAAAAATTGCAAAGAAAAACCAAGAAAATTCATGCAAAAGAAAAAGAAAATAATTTTTTGAATCAAAGCCAAAAACACGAGGCTGCATTATAGTTATTCGCTAGAAATGCTTTGTTATTCTTATATTCCGCACATACACCTACAACTCTACACTTAAGAAAAAAAAAAAACTACATGCAAAAATCTCCAAACAAACCCTGTCTACCATATTTACACTCTCTTTTTCTGGTTCTCTTACTCTTTCAATAAAAAAATAAATACCAACACAAGCCGTTATATACTAGCAAACAGCACGTGCTTTTTTAGTTGTTGCCGGCATATACTCATACAATAACAATAATAATAATAATAACAACAACAACAACAGCTACATATACAACTACTAAACACAGCAAATATTTTATTAACATTTGCACACAATTACTTGCAATAATAAAATCTACATTCGCTCTCTCTCGCTTACACTAAATATATACACTCCTTATGTATTATACAACAACAAGAAAAAGAAGAAAAATAAAATCTCTTTCTCTCTTCTATTTATAAACCCCACTTTTAAACATTTGCTCTTTTATACTCATGTATACCAGTACCCCATACACACACATATAGTACGAGTAAAATTTGCAATTTTTCGTAAAGCACGTGGTTTTTTAAATATCTTTGCTTGTATTAGTAAATGTTTTTATTTTTTCTCACATATAAAGACTTGTAAAGATTTAAGCATTTGCATGTGCACTTGTGTGTGTGTGCATGTATTTTATATGTTATTTATCATACACATACACAATGCATTTGATTGGGTGGCACTGGGTTAAAGTAAACATTTCCTTGTCGTTGCACACACACACACATACATCCACACACATAAAAACAAAAGAGCAAAATTGTAAGCATTAGAGAGGAAGATACAGAAAACATGGGTGTGAGTTAAACTATGAATATGACTGGAATTAGTAGCGCCTCCACAAAAACCAAGAGTGAATGTTTATTTTCTTTTTGATTCATTTTTTTGTATTGTTTTCTTTGTTTTTAAGTGTTTAAAAGTAAAATTTTTCAAATAAAATTAAAAAAAATAAACGAAAGAAAAGCAAAAATTTATAAAATTTAATACAAATGGTTGAAGTCGTGTTAAGTAAAACACCAATAAAGCTAGGATTTCAATAGAAATGGAGACAACATAGAGCAGTACAGATGCTGGTGCATATATAGGAGGCCTTTAGTTCGATTGTAGATTAGGCTTCACTTCAAATATAAAACACTGGCTCTACAGAAGCGTAACTAGATGTACACTAAGCTACGCTCCAACAGTGTGGTTGACATAGTTGTACAGAAAATGGTGGATAAAAACAAACTATGGGGGAATGGATCACCCAGAGCCACAAATTATATTAGCAGAGTACAATTACGTCACTAGATCCACACTCACTTAAAGCAGAACTATTCTACAAGAATAGATAAAACATCCATCGAGTGCAACTACCTAACTCTGATACCATATCGATTTTCTTGGTCAAACGGATCCACAAATGCCCACAAGGACTTCTTGCTGCACGAATAGCTCTAAACAAGGAGATTGGATGGCACAGGGCCTACATACTTATGGAAAAACTGGTAATCAAACTTAACCCTCTGTTACTGGACCATACAATGTCTTTCAAGTGGAAGTACGTCCACTTGGATGGGACAGAGCCTACATATATATGGAAAAACTAGTAATCAGACCTAACTCTTTGAACCACGGCTATCGGACCAGAATACTTTCAAGTGGAAGTAATTGAGCGATTAGAAAGCATATGATCTGAACCAATGAAAATTTGATAAACTTGACATATAGAAATTTTCATATATTCAGTAATACCCAAACATTAATTAGAATAATAGCATCCGTATGCCTGGATATACCTGGATGTTGGAGTTAAGTGCCTTCCTGGAATGTAAGAAGGCGTTTCACAATTACTTGAATTGATATGAAATGTGGAAGCGAATATTCCGACCAATACAGACAGAGTTTTACGTACCATAAGCTTGATTAACCCAATGCCTTTCAGTGTATCAAAACTGAGAAACTGGGCGGAAACGTCACATCGACTATTGTGGAATAATGACTCAAATAGGAGAAATTTTTAAAATACTTTGGAGCCAGCCTAATGAGTATAGAAGCATGAGTATTTTAACACTAAATATGAACAACCTGAGCACGCTAATGAGCGTACTCACAGACTACTCCGTCTTACATGTGCACTTGGACTGTATTGGCGTGGTGGAAAAAAATGAATGCAGGGCATGCGGTGAAGACATCGAGACGATGCTGCCCTGTTCGCAATATTGTCCAGCTTTCGCTTGGATGGCACTGGGGATGACACTACACCAGGCATACCTCTTGTGCACGTGGACTGTATTGGTGTGATGGAAAACAATAAATGCAGGGCATGCGGTGAAGACATCGAGACGATGCTGCCCTGTTTGCAATATTGCCCAGCTTTCGTAAGCTCGAGATCTTAATATTATGGGGATGACACTATACCAGGCATAACTCTTTTCAGAGGAGTAGGCTTGAACACTAGGGTAGGAGTTAAGGACATTTGTATACGACACAGACTTCCTTCAGAGAGTAAAGTGGTAGTTGCACACTCCTGACACAAGTCATCATCAGAGGAGTAGACTGGAAAAAGTTGAGGAAGCTTGTATAAGATACAGACTGCCTATAGAGAGTAATCCAAGCCTACATGGGTGACGGTAGACATGAGACTCTTGATTGGTACCGTCTCTTTTACCCTAATTACCTACCTATCTGCCTATAGGTGATGCCTATAGGTATAATGGTGAGCGCAAAACAAACCAACTTAATGGCTTAGGCGTAAGCCGAAAGGCATGGGACTTGGGACCTTATTTCTAGGGTTCCACTGCCCTTCAGTTAAGTTCATCCACCTCAAAACTATTATTTATAACATACAACGTCATCTAAATGGCCGCTGCTGAGTTGGTTATGGCGGTTGATTCTTCAAAGGTAGTTTTTTGAGTATTTTTTCGCATATTTCCCACTTTTCTTGACGAATGTAGGTCTTCAAATGCTCTAACGTTAGGCGATTATTGGCTTTGATACGGCCTTAGATGTAAAAAAATACAACGACAACAAGTTGTCTGCTTTTATGGGCTCCATCTAAAGACTTCTCCTGCAATAAAACCAAAATCAGTCTTATTGAGTGGCTTGTGAAAAAGTCTCATAGAAACCACATGCCGTTTAATTAATACTCTAGAATAGCAGACCAGGTCTACAGTTATCATACGGTCATCATCCAGGATAATTTTCCTAAAAATACTGATTTCCCGCTTGATTCGGAAAGATTCATATTCTAACTCTATACACTGATGGTAATTAGAAATCTGGATTTGCCTGTTAACTCTGGAACAGCGCTGTATGTAATGCAACAACGGATCGTCATGTGCTAAAGTGAATTTTGATTTCAAAAAATCTATAATTCCCGCCTATACTATCATATAGTATTCCTTACAAATAACTTCAAAAAATTATAACGACAACGTACGATTCTGTTTTTTGCCTTTTCTTCTCTTTTCTTAACACTTTTTTAAGTCATACAGTGCGTATGAGGAATATTTGAATTTTTGTTTGAATTAAATATCACTCATACGTCACATATATGTTCTCATATAAAGAATTTAATTTTTAAGCATGATTTAATTACGAAAGTTTATAACAATCAGATTATGTCTGATTATATCTCCAACATTAACAAATTAATTTAATAGCATTTTGCTGTCTGTTATAAATTTCCTTTTTTAATTAATTCATTCACTTTTTTTTTTCTTTTTGAAAAATCAAAAACTTTTCCTTAGAAATTCTTTTAAAATAAAATTTAAATTCGTTTTCTTTTTCTTTTTTTTGTTTGTAAATGAAAGACTTTCACTTCCTCTTCCCTATTTTTTGTAAAAGAATTCCATTACAGTGCTTGAAACAAAAGGATTTATCAACTGAACTTGATGTTTCGTTTTCTTTTTTAAGGAGATTTTTTTTCTATTTTAACTGCTGCTTTTGATTTTGTTATGGAAAGTAAAAGTTTGCGTAGACAAAAAGCTACTTTAAATGAATTAAAAAGAAAATTAAGGTAAAAAGAAAACAATTTGAAAATAAAGAATTAGCGAGAGAGGTAGTAAGTGTTGTAAAATCAAAGCAAGGACATATGAGAGATAATTGAAATCATCGGGAATGAGGAGAGTTATACGTTAAAAACTCTTTTATTTTTCAATTAAATTAAGAGTGCATGAGTAAAGAGCATAAAAAAAGCCTATTATTGACCATTCGGGCCTAAGTTATAGCATTTTCCATTGCCGGAACTTTCTGCAGTCTCTCGTTCTCCCAATATCCTGATGGATATTGTCTTAACGGACCACAAGAATCTGAGGTTTAGTAATATACACTGGTGGCTTATATAAACTCCCTGCGACCAGGGCATGGTAGGTAGGTAGGTATAGGTGGCTGCCCATCCAAGAAAAATTTTTAGATGGACTCACTTAGGCCGCATTGGGCCCATTGTGCTACCACAGTTATCCGTTATCCCCTAGTCTCGAAACCATTCGGAGCTCCTGATGAAGCGATTCAGACTGCCAATGTCAATCCCTGACAGTTCCTCCAGATCGTCCATGTAGTAAGTACCCAAGTACTTCCTTCTCTTTTGGCAAAAAGCCGGGCATGTACCCAGCAGATGAGGGACAGTCTCATCTTCCTCCTCATCTCTGCAGCTTCTGCAGAAGTCGTTATTAAGGTGACCAAGACCAATGCGCCTCGCATGCGTACCCATAATGCAATGCCCCGTAATGACACCGACAATTACACTGAGCGCGCCTCTTTGGAGTTTAAGTAGACTCATTGTGCGCCCCTCATCCAGCCTTGGCCAGATTTTACGAGCTGTTCTACCCGTGCCCGAGGCCGCCCGACCAGGGCATGAAGTCCCCAGACTTTTTTGTTTACAACTTGTGCCATATGTGACTGTGTTTTGTCTTGGTAATACCATATGATTTCCAGTCACAAGTTGGACTAGGTTTAAATCCTAAAGTATAGCTAAAGCACGACCATTGATTATACGTCTTCGCAGGAAAGTTCAAAAGTAAGTATTTAAAGCAGGGAGATAAGGTTAGATAGGACATAAAGAATCTCATCAAGAAATCTAAAATGTATTGAGCTGTACTGGCTTTTCAATAGCGGAATAGAATGCAACAGCTTGACTGCCACAAAGTCCCTTCAAAAAGTCATATCGAGTTAATGTTTGTCCATGAACGCTGTCTATTTCTTCGTTAAATAGTTTGCTGTTGTTCTTCCTTATTTGGATATCTAGGGACAGAGATAACCAGATAACCAGAAATTATGTTGCGGACACACTTTCCAGAATGGGTATCACATTGGAAAACCTCATATATAATACGCCCTTAGCAGACCCCTAAGTTCAGGGAGAAAATTAAAGAAATAGTGGTGCGCAGCAGAGAAGACCTGATCGACCGCTAAGTTAAGCTGAACGAATTTGAACCAGAAAGGACGAAACGACTTACATTTCTCTCCTGAATTGGTAATTATAACGTATATGTGTACAATATTTAACTTACTGGATATATGCCCAGCGTTATATGGGAAAAGAAGTAGACGTCTGGGCTTCTACAATACAGATGAACTCTCTGATCGATTGGTAACAGAACATTAGGAAACTGAGCAGGTTTTCTAAAATTTTGTGGGATTTTTTACAGCATCACTACTAAGTAAGATGCCGTAGTCTAGTAGGTAGTGTGTTGGCTTATTAGACGTGGTTCAAAACCCAGGTCAAACAAATCGAACAACACAAAGTATAAAAAAATATATTTCTTCAGCGACTTTCCGTCAGCAAAGTTCTATCAATAACTCTGAGATTAGAATAAAATTGTCATGAAAATCGACTTCAAACTGTGGCGTTCACCACTTGAAGGTAAAATTACCATACACAGCATAGATGATGTAAGAAGCTAGGTTGTTGTCCTGGCTAAATGGTTGTAATGGCCAATTAAATAAGTAAGTAAGTAAGGTTACAGCCTAGTTTATGTCGGAGAAGTAAGTGCTATGTGGGCTTTTACCATGGAGATAAACTGCCTGATCGTTTAGTGACAGACATCAGTAAACTCTGTGGCATTTCAACCATTAGGTGTTAACGATTTATTGAGTATATCACTATGAATCACATTGTCACAAGAAAACTTTATGAATTTATTAAAATTATAATAAAAGAAAATGCTTTCATTTTCACTCTACACTGTGCATACACATGCGTGTGTTGTTAAATAGGTTTCTCAAACTCTCAATTCTATTCTACACTGTCAAACAAATTTTTATGTTGCACACGCATTCGTTTTGAAGTCTTGTTTAGTTCATTTACAGTTAAATTTTACACCACATGCTGATACAATACGATGTGGATGTGCTTAAATTTCAATCCTACACAGAGACACACACACACAGAGAAAATATAAAATAACTTTGCTTGCCTGATTTATATTCATACATACATATACATACAGTGGTGGCCTTATATTTAGAAACGATGTTTCTGGAACAGAGTTCTCTGGAGTGGTGAATCTAAGTTTAATTTGTCCCAATCTAATGGAAAAACGTATGTAAGACGTCCTCCAGACAAAGCCTTTGATCCCAGTTACACAGTGAAAACTGTAAAACAAATTAACAAACATACATGTTACTTAGTCGTTCCTAATTATAAGGCCGCCACTGTATATATATATATATAGAGAGAGAGGGAGAGAGAGATATTGTAGATGATATATGAGCTACAAAACGTTGTTACTCTTTTGTTTTGTTTGTTTTTTGTGCTGTTTTTCTGTTTTTATATTTGTTGTTTTTTATTTTATTTTAATGTGTTTTTTATAAAGCCTTTTATTCTATTTTCCTCTTTGCCTTTCTCTCCCTCTCTCTCTCCGTCTTTCTATTCGATTTTTTTTGTTTATGCTTAACACGTTTTTCGTGTTATCACATGCACCAGCTTATCATAAATGTCTTCCTTATAGACACATACACTCACAACTTCTTTTCACTCTTGCCCGTTATACATATGTGAGTACTCTCTGTCTCTCTGTCTTTCTCTTCACTTGTTTTGTTATTTAATATTTTTGTTGATGGTTTTGAAACAAAATCTAGCAAAATATAACATTTTATCCCTCTCTCTCTCTCTCTCTCCCTGTCTATCGTTCTTCTTTTTAACTGTATTGTATTCTGTTATGATGTGTTGTTTTCTGTTATGTAGTGAGCGTGTAAGTGTGTGTTTGTGTATATTATTTTGTGTAATATTTTGTTGTTATTTTAGTTGTTAAATGTTGGTAATATGTTACCTTGTGTCACGTGACATGTGTTTTTTATAATTTTTATGTTTATTTGTGATGTTTTGCTTGTTGTTGTTTTTCTTTTTTGATTGCCAGTATAACATTTGTAATGATAAAGTTATAAACTCCTGATGTATACTTTTCTTCTCTGCACTTTTTTTGAGCAATTGTCATTAAGGTGGCCAGATAAAGAAAAAAAATTTTTTAATATTAAAAGATTGGGAAAAGTTGGAATAGCTTAGTTTTTACAAAAAAAAAATTTCAATTTCTATCACTATGGCCACCTTGTTTTAGACTTTTGATTTTTAAAAGACATTTCGTGACCCCATAAATTTTAGTCAAATAAAAATAACATTAGAATACCTTATTGTAGTTTTACAAAAACAAAAACAATCACGAAAGTTGCAATTGAAGTAGATCGACAATATGGTTCTCTACATTATAGGTTAGGTTAGGTTAGAGGACGTGTACTTGTCAATTAAGACAAGTACAGTACCCGGAGGTCGAATTGACCCATTGTACAACGTCCTAGTTTCTCACACCACTTATGTTGCGAGTGTTAATTTTATACATGAGTGGTGGGACCTACAGTTTAAAGTCGACTCCGAAAGACAGATTTTTATTTATTGAGAAACTTTTCATGGCAATTTTTATTTACTCTCAGAGTTTTTGCCAGAAATCTACTGAGAGGAAGTCGCCGTAAAAATAATTTTTGTATTTTGTCTTTGATGCCTGGCCTGGGCTCGAACCCAGGCTTTTGCGTCTAATAAGCCAACACACTACCTACTAGACTACGGCGACTTCTCTCTATACTATAAATGAACCCAAAAAAAAAGTACTTCTTTACAACACCTAGTTATTCAACAATTTATTAAACCTTTTGCACCCTTTCCTCTCCTACCAAATCAATCCAACTGTCTCTCAACCATCAATTGGATACGTTATAAATGTTCTTTTGTCACATTTATTGAACTTAATTGGCCATTACATCCTTTTAGTCAGGATTACAACCTAGCTTCTCACACCACTCATGGTGAGTGTGTGTTAATTTTATCCATGAGCGTTAGGGCGCACAATATAACTTCGACTTCGAGCGACAAATTTTTGTTGTCTTTTTGCAGTCATCGACCAGCAGTCAGAAATTTGGCAGGACAAGAGAGTTAGAAGAAGCATAATAGGGGTACACTATGTTGATTCCACGGCTTCTCCGGCGTGAAAGCATTTGAAATATCCAATTAACCATAACTCTGATGCAAAATACAAGCTAAATTGGACCGTAGCATGGGCTATACTGACTTTGAAGGTCGCTATGGTTTCTTCAGTTGTTGTCGATGGGCCGAAAGCCGCCAGCGACTCGAAGCTGAAATCGGCGTCATTAGCCCTACAAACGTCGTGCTGAATATGATGAATAGTAAAGACAGCTGGAACGCAGTAAAACAATTTGTAGAGCACTCTCCTGCGAAGGAAGAAATTTGATCTGGACGCAGCAGACTGAGAATAGAGAGGAGCCTGGACGCAGGCTAACGACGATGGAACTGGAACATATGCCGGAACAGGGGTCCACCTCGAAGTAATACAACCGTGGTTCCGAGGTGGAATGATTCCCCGGTGAGGAGACAAGGCGGGATGTTTAGTCGGTATACCCAGTGGGAGAGTCCGACGACCATCATGAATGCATAAAGCATTTTCCCTCCTTCCCGCAAAAAAAATGGTTTCTGGCTTATTCGCATGCATATGCGGTTTCGGAAAACACTACAAGAAAAATTCTAACGGGGTCAAAATACATATTTGCAGTGCACAGTGCATAAGATCAAACTGCTCGTGCAGACTATTCAATGTGGCATGAATTGTGTGACTTGCCAGAGGCGATCTGTTGAAGTCACATGTAATTCGCGTCTTGATCATCCACTGCAGGTCCAAAGAATTTGATAATCATCGACGTATGGTGCTCTCTGTTGTTAGAAAGGGCCTGCCCAACATCTCTCTCAAAAAAATATGTACCGATGACGTCCAAGACCAAAATTCTTGCCAAATCGTGACTTTTTCGGAATGAATTGCACGCTCTTAGACGTCATGAGGATTGATATCGTTCCAAATTCAACAATTTTTATTTGTTCACGCATCTATTCATCCAGAAGTCGCCGTCATTTTCAAAGTCGCCGTAGCCTAGTAGGTAGTGTGTTGGCTTATTAGACGTAAAGCCAGGGTTCGAGCCCCAGGCCAGACATCAAGACAAAATACAAAAAGTATTTCTTCGGCGACTTCCTCTCAGCAGATTTCTGGCAAAAACTCTGAGAGTAAATAAAAAATTGCCATGAAAAAGTTTCTCAAAAATCTGTCCCACCACTCATGTATAAAATTAACACACACACAACATAAGTGATGTGAGAAACTAGGACGTTGTACAATGGGTCAATTCGACCTCCGGGTACTGTACTTGTCTTAATTTACAAGTACACGTCCTCTAACCTAACCCAAACTAACCAATTCATCCAGAAATGGGCCTCATAGCTGGATATGAATTTTCGATGAGAATTTGGGTCAGTTGCCAAATGGTCCAGAGCTCACATGTCTGTATCTATGGCTATCCATAGCTATTTGGCAATACAGACTGAATAAGTGACAAGTAATTTAATGGCTGCCGCTTCAACAAAATGGCCGCTATGAACAGTTAAAATTCCTGTTTGTTGGAATTCCCTGTTGCAAAATCCTTGAATAGGACCAGGAGTCTATTGGAGTCCCTGGTCTTTGGTGTTTAACCAACTTCTTCTCCTTCTTGCATTACAAGATTCCGGATTTTATGGATGCAGCTTCAACAAAATGGCCGCTATGAACAGTTAAAATTCTGTTCTTGGAAATCCTAGTTAAAAGAATCTAGAAAAGGATCATAAGCTGATTAGAATCATTGTTTTTGTGGTCTTTAACCTTCTTTTCGTCTTAAATTATAAGATTCCTTGGGTTTTTAAAACATTTTTTAGAGTGTTGGCATAATGAAGTGAAAAGTATTGCTTTAAGCCATTACAAACGACATCTTGAACACAATATATCATCATTACTTATAGCGCTAAAGGAAAGAGAAGTAAAAAACGACTTAAAAAGGGCTTTCCAGCCTTTATTTAAATGCCAACATTCAGACACTTTTGTGTTCAGTCGGGTTTCTTATAGTTTTTGTTCAATTTTCTCTCTGTTTCTGTCTCTCTCTCTCTCTCTCTTGCCGAGTATTTGTTTTCATAGGCTTTTTATGTGGTAAAGACGAGGCCTATGCATACTGTATTAACAATTTAAAGTCATGTTTTGACACGTTCTTAAACTATTATTTACGGATATAAATAAACCGGAATCAACGAAAAATATTGCAATAATAGCAGAGCAAATGTTCTGTTGAAATTTTTTAATAAGAATTCCAGACATTTTCAACCCTTACCCTGACATTCCCCCCCTTCCCTCTGTAATTAACAAAAAGAAATGATAGTGTTTGGGCATATAAGGCAGGTTTTTTTGGATTTTTGCTTTATTAAAGGCGGTAGAGGGGATAGGGTTTCTTGAATAAAAATGTAACATTTGCGTGTTAAGTTGTAAAAATCATTTATTTTTTTAAGCTGGTATAACTTTATTTGGAGAGCAAATAATTACGAAAACATTCATGTTGAAGAATTCAATTTTATGGAATTAAACCAACCAACCAGCCACGAAAATACAAGGAAGTTAAAAGACAGGCTCTTAACACGGCTCTTAGCAACGAAAATAAAGGAACTAAGAAGACAAGTTCTGGTAAATCACCGCGAAATGTTTTACGCGGATAATCCCTGCCTAAATGGGAATGACGATGGGTTTTACGTGGACCTAATCACACGGTGCTCTTCGCACAGGATGAAATACAATGCGTCTACCAACGCCCCCAAATGTAGCACACTGCTACACCTGAGTACCAATTCGAAACCATGTATTTGGAC